>FR989906.1:1271094-2542189 GCA_905404115.1 Pheosia gnoma | reverse complement strand
AGACACAAATAATTTTGCAGCCGTGCGAAACACACAACTTTTCATCTCATTACAGCGAGGAAATTGCTACATGAAAGTCAAACAATCCAAATATTATAATTAAAAAGTGTTTTATTATTCATAGCATAAAGCCTACACTGCAAACTATATTTTCAATCTGGTTAATATCCCATTTATGAATGGAACACATTTTTTGACAACCTCAATGTTGAGATTCCGGCCGAACCATGTTTCTGAACGTTTCATTATGTTTTTTGAACAGAAACAAAGAAAAGCTAGGTGCACACACCCGGTACACCATTACCACAGATTAACCAATAGTTATTTTGCATTTGTTCGTCACGTTCGAAATTCAAAACCCTTTTCCACTCATAGCGATTATATAATGGACTTTTGCGAGCAGATTTCGAACAATAAAGACCGCCTTTCCGAGCCAGTGAGATGAAAAGGATTTTTTTTGATCCCGGAATATGAATGGGTTCCCGAGGTGTAGTAATCAAAATTAATGATTGACTTTCTCTCTGCTAATTATATACTCATTAGTAATTGATAAAACGTGAGCGGGAAAAGCACTAGCCACTGTTAACTTTCATGTTCCCAATTTCGATATTATAGATGATTGCTATGCTACAATTAAATCTATAGCCATAAACCTGCTTAGTAATACATAGTGGAACCGTTGAGCCATAGACTACGAACTTTACGGCTTTAATTTGTTTTCTAAAGCGACAATGTGCGGTAACTTTCCTGCCGTTTCCTGGAGTACGTTGCTGCTTGCTCGCGCTTTTCAGTTACGTGCCTGCAATGATATTATACATATGGTACAGGTTGTGACATATAAAATAAGAAAAAAGGCGGCTCTGCGCATCTCTGATTCTACGAATTTGGCTTGCGCAGAGCCGCCATCTTTACTCATTTAATTTGCTGTGACCTGTACGTAATATATTTTTTTAAATATTACTTATAATTATTACAGTAACTAGTAGTCCGATAAAATCAGGTGTTTGAATCTATGACACTTGATCCCGAAGCGAGCGTTCTACCAACTTAACACACACACAAGCTTGTCCTATACAAATAAATGCATTTAACGAGTGGCATCAAATATTTATAGACATTCATCTTTACTTTTTTTTATGAAGTCAAATAAATAAGGCACCGCGCAGCCGGTCGCGGAGAGCCCTACTGATTTATTTATATTCTTACATGGGGGAGTATTTCCTGATTCAATTATTGTAATTGTGCCGGCTCGGTGGCTCGGGATCCGATGCCGATGACTGGAGATGTTTTATGATCAATGGGTAAATAATATAATAATGGAATAGAGTAGAATGTCTGTTTGTCATTTATATTTTAATCCTTACCATAATATATCTAGTTCTCTAGCCGAAATGAATAGGTACTTCGATTATATCCAATAATTTATTTCGGATGTTTATCATCTTTCAGTAAAAAAACGTACAGAAGTTGTCGGTATATTTATATCATTTGGACTAGTTTATGACTGTCGAGTAAAATGGATGCGTTCAAGAATGCAATTACTTAGATTTTTTGTCGTTTAATTCCACAATGTGACAGTTTTTGTAGCTTCTTCTTTTTTTTCTCTTCGTTGGCAATCGGCTACAAAATAGAGCCTTTTTTGCAAGTGTCGAATGTTTCTTGATAATTGTAATAAAATGATAAGATAATGATTCTGCCGATGGTGTTGATGATAATGAAATGAATCTCCTACCCCTATCATTATAGCTGTGAATACATTACTGAACATTTACCGGACATATTGGGTGAACTTGAAAAGTCATGTTAACATTATTTATAAATTTCTTTTTTTATATAAATAAGAACAACTTCACTGATCAACTTCACGCCAAAAGTTTTAATGTCCCTAATGGTCTTCATTAGAGGAAGAGGAATGGTATACTATAGAGGGTGTCAAGCAGGAATTCCTAATTAAATCGAGAATTTTGAGAGGAATTTTGGGGTCGAGTCACCTTCGTCCGTAGGAGAATTAAGTACCCTCGAGATACCCTACACGTGACCCTGGGTGGTGCCAACCAGGTGACAACTCTACTGGTGGTAGGCTTCGGCCGTGGCTAGTCACCACCCACTGAACAAAGCCATGTCGCCAAGCGGCCTAGCCGTGTTCCGGCATGATGTTCGGTGCTGCCATTCATGGATGGCGGGTCAGATCAGCTGCGCTGCATGTGCCTAGTGAATGTAGCGTCTCGATCTACTGCCGCCTTCCTACCTAGGCAAGTATGCTCCATCGTAGATCTCATCGTCACTTACCATCAGGTGAGATAGAGATCAAATACTTGCCTATAATGTAATAAAAAAAAAAAAAAAAAAGACGTCACTGAAAAATAATGCTGTCACTGTTATTCTTATTTATGAAATCTATGGTGTGAGTAGAACAGCACACACTTGTTACACGAAAGACACATCTAGAGCTATCTAAACATTATTTTTCTCAAGATTGTCTATTGTAACTTAATACTTATCTTTCACAGATTATAATAAAATAAACCGAGCATGTGTGTTATCTGCGTAGCTGAGTACACGGGCAAAACTGAGAGAAAACACTAGTAAAGAAGTATTGATATTTTTATCCGTCTATTCGTTTGGGAGTGACGAGTGAGGCACTTGCTCGTACGGCGGATACATTATTGCTTACGTCACTGGATTGGAAATGAAAGCATTGATCTTCTTTATATAGTCGGGATCCCGTCAGAATGCAGGAGCCGGTGTTGCCAACCCTACCAAACTGAAAAGCAGCAACATACCGATAAAAATTACAGTTGTCATTTTGTTGAGGTCAAATATTTTATTAATATTTTTAATTAGTCATATTGGAATTGTAACTTAACCTAATAATTGTAAATGCTCTAAAAACGCAGGTTCAAACGCTAGTACGGTACACTTTTATAATTACGCTGTACAAATAAACAAGCTTGACTTTCTTTATATTACTTCTACTACTGTACTAGAACTATGTGTTGAAAGTGCTAATCCTTAAAAACTGCTTATCCATACAAATCTAATAAAAAGGTAAGTATACACATTTTATTTACCTACAGTTTTTTTTTTCTCATTCCAATTCACTCATGAAAAGTATATGATTGAACGGATCACCAAAAAAGTAGTTCTTAATAAAACGCGTGCACTGCTTTAATGTCCCAACAAAACATTTTCGCTGCTAACAGAGACTTTGAATAGCACCGAACCCGATTCAATGGCAATTTGTTAGCACTATAAGTGTCTAATTTGAGCGCTTTCTGTGTATACTGCGCACGCGACGACCGGCAGCTGAATGGCATCATACTGAAAATAGTCAAGAGTATGAAAGCAACGAGTTCGGACGTGCACATAGCGATGTCAAAAATGTTTAAACCTAATGTTTGGGCACATCAATTAATTGAGGTCTTGCAATGGTGCGCTTGGTTTTATTACAGGATCCCAAGTCGCTGGTAGCACCCAACCATCGTCCCAATTGAAAATTGTCAATAGGCAAAACGTAAAATAAGTTTTATTTCATTGGATTAAAACGGCTATTATATTCCACATATTGATTGTAACTCCACTGTAAGCTGGGAAGATTAAATTGCATCTGTGGGGCGCGAACTCCGGAAGCGGACGGGGCGGGCCGGACGCGGCGGCGCCGGTCGTGACCGCCCGGTGTGTGAGTGGCCTAATGTCACACGTGCTATATGCGCCAGTCGTTAAGTTGAATATTGTTTTGCTACTTAAAGAGCATTTGAGCTGGTATTATTGAATATTGTTCTTTAGAGACGCTAGTGCAATTTATAAAATAATTTGTAGGACTTTATTGACGTATTGGGGATTACAATCCGGCTGGATTCGGTCGGATTTCCATAGATCCGGCTGGATCCGTACTTACAAAAAATTCACATCACTGGATCCGTTGACCGGATCCGACATATTGGTACCGATCCGTTCAGTGCTTAGTGATGTTGGATCCGGCCGGTTTTCCGGATTGCAATCCCTATGCGTTATCCAACGACGCGGATAGTCTTTATAATTATTTAGTTTAATTAATATCCTTTGGATTTACAAAAATATTTCTTTGATATCGTTCGTTTCGTTCTTTTTGTTTTTTTCAAAAAGTTTTCTTAAAGAAAAAGAAATAACTCGAAAATCGATACAAAAATGAACGGTTTTCAGAATCTGATCATTATCGGTTACAGTTGTAACTATTTCATTTACAGGATTAATCTGCTCAGACGCTACGTATTCATTCTTTGAAATACAAAAAAAAACACGATCTATCACTTATTTCGGGCTCAATTGACTTTGGATTTGTTTATACATGTGTCTTTTTTACATATTGCAGTCTCGGGTAAATCTAAACGTTTGGCGTCTGGTATCCATTGCTGTATTGACAATGATTGACGTATAGGCTGTGCTCTTCTCTGATGTGATGTATTAGGCATAAATATACGTTATTCTTAGGAAATTAGCACTTCTACCGCGTTAAGAAAAACGTGTTTTTTGTAGTATCATTGACCTCTACTTTAATACAAATGGGTGAAGCACTGCGCTGAGCAGTTATCCTATCCTGAGATATAAATTCTTATACAATACTGTATAGCACCTCTCTGCCAACTAAAGTTAAAATAAAAAAAAAACATTTTAACAAAATAAAAACCGTCTTCAAAAATCTAAAAAGCAAAAAATAATCTTATCTTGAAATCCACTTTGTCTAACTAAATCAGACATTTAAGGAATGTGAAGTAAGTAACAAACATAAAAAAAATACAACCGAATTGAGAACATCCTCCGTTTTGAAGTCGGTTAAAAATGACCAGATTCAAATCAATTATAAAAGATGTTACAGCCGTGTATTTAATAAAAGCCAGTGATCAGGTTTTATAAGTATTATCTTTACTAAAGCTTCGATTTACTTTGTAAGTAATCAGAGCAAAGAGACCGGCTTGGTTTATGTTAATCGAACTAATAAAACTTTTATGTAGAGTGGCTTCGTGACTTACCTTAATACAACTTCATACTGGAGTATGCATTATCCTTAATTGGATGCCGATGTCCGATTTTAGGCTGAGACTCTACAGGAGGCAGCCGGGGGGCGAGCCGCGCCGCCTCAACCCGCGGTAGCGCAAGACCCTGCTGCGAGTCGAGGCGTGGCACGACTACTTGCTCCAAATGAAGCGGCCGATCTGATAGCTAATCTGTGTCAGTGAATGTCCATACTGAAAGGACAGGGCCTCAAGTCTGCTAACACAATCGATCCATAATCGAATTGCAACCACACAGTAACTGTCACCCCTGACAGATCTCCCATACAATATCTGTCAAAAGTGACAGGGCAAGTGTAGGGCGCCAACCTAGTCTGGACTGCGGACGTACCTCGTTTACGTGTAATTTTCCGTAGCCTCCGCGGCCGCTCAAATCCCGAAAGTTCCGACTTAAAAAACAAACCCTTTCTTTGTGGCCACTGTGTAGGAGTTGGATACGAAATGTGTTCATAGTTGGATAGGATGGTGACCACGAGCCGGCAGGCGTAGTGTAGGACACCTACGATCTGATGACATCACGCGCGTCGCTGGTACAGGGTCGCGGTGAATGTGAGGGGATGTCTAGTTGTGAACTTCTTTCGGCTGATGGACGGATGGGTCATAGGAATGGTGTAGTCGATGCGGTTTTCATGTGTCAAGGTTAAACCCTAAACCGGGATTTATCCCCTGTATACTCCTCGTCGTCCAACTAACCGTCAAATTCACAGTAAGATTCAAAATACTTACAGTGACAGCCCTAATCGATTACTGGGTAGTGGGTCTGGTTTTGTAACCAAGATCATCCGGGTCCTAGTCAATAAACTATCAACGTGAACCCACTACTAGCATAAACTCAGCATTGAAGCTTGTGGAAGGCTTACGAGACTATTATTATTGGGATGATAACCTCACTCTACTATTGTTTATTTAATTAAAGACATTATTATGGCTTTTTTTTAAATGTCTTTTAAAATATTTTGTAAAGCCACTGTGATTGGATTGGAGTTTCAATGTATTTAGAAGTAAATCTAAATAGGCGGTTTTTTCGACCCGATTCTAATTTGTCTCATGTTGAGAATCCAATATCACCGCACCGCGCTCGAGGACCTGAAGGTGGGTAACACATTAACATTACAAAGACGTCGCGTTCAAATTAACTACACGCATGGAACGCTTACGTGTACAGAGAGGGACAGAAATGTTAATGCACATCACGGCTCCGTATTTTATTTATAATGAAAACTAGTTCGAAACGCATATTAATGAAGTGCTTTGTTTGCTGATGGTATTTGGACAGAGGTTGGTATTTGTGTGGTGCTTGAATAGGACATTTTATTGGAGTTACGTAATACACTCGATCCCTAGGAAATAATAGGGTGATGAGAAGTTGAAATATTGAATTTCGCAGACTTGACATGCAAGCATCACAAAATGTTTTATAAAAAAATGAAGCAATCTCGTGATGTGTATAATTATGTGTTTTTGTGTTAAAAAAACACTGTCTGCAAAGCTTCTTACTTCAATCCTAATCATTATTTAAATGGTACTAAAGTTGAAAAAAACATCTGATCAAAAATTCAATGATTTTTTCAGTAATTCTAACTGCAATCACTTTATAATGTTTGATGATCCTAATAAATGTCTAACTAAAAGTATGTAATGATTCAAAAGAGATTAAAATATTACACTAAACTACTCCTACGCAGTCAAAATTCACAGAATTGAGTCTAGATTTATTACCAAATAATATCATTTAGATTGCGCGCGTGTCTTAAACCAATTTATTTTACTTTAAAATTAAACGCAATAGCTACACGCCCGCCATTTTAAAATGCGTTTGAAGCTAACGTAGCATCTAGTCAAACATATCACAGATCAATTACACACATTGATGCAAGAACTAAGAACGGCGCAACAGACGGTTGGTAGCAATCTGCATTCAACGGCTGCTCGCGACTCTAACTAGATCGCCGGTCCATGGTGTAGGGGGGCCGTCCTAGCCTGCGTCTTCTAGTTCGAGGTCACCACTCGAGAATCTTTCGTGCCCAACGGTTGTCAATTCTACGAGGGACGCGTGGCTTACCCACTGCCACTTGAGCTTGCTGTTCTTTTGCGGATCTTATCGTGCAAAGAAACTCCGAGCATAGCTCTAGCTGAACGTCTTACGAATAAAATAAATGCATGAGGTCAATTTAGACCGCTGCATTATGTGAAGCCAGAATTATGGTGTAAATAAAAACAATGTTCACAAGAAATAACAATTGTATTTTTTTTGGGAACAAAATTTGTTTTTTAAAATCCAATTCCGACTTCAGACAATGCGTTTAAAAAGTGCAGGTTTAAAGGGTGGTATACCCTTTCTGAATCACGCTGTATAGGATGCGTGTTGGTTAAGCACAGCCCAGCTTCCACGATGAGAGGTCTCGTTTATCGATCTAATATAACTGCACCCTATATTTTCAATTCACATCAGAAATTATTTATTGCTGCATCCTATCTGCGAGCTATCAAGTTGCTGCTAAGCAACCAAAGTTATCCAGGATTGTACGTGCGCCGTCTTATTCGCCTGTAACCAAATCTGGCTTCCAGCCAAGGTCAATAAACCCTTTTGTTTAACCGTACATACCTTAACTTACGCAGCCTCATCCGTACACTCCTACAGCAATTGAATTTCGCTCCTATTTTTATATCTGTAAGGTGTGAATTAATTTCTGTAGTCGTACTCGTATGTAAATAAAGAGGGATGTATCCTAAATAAATATACAGGGTATGACTCGGTAGCTATCTGCGACTGCGATTGTAAGCTAACCAATTTGAATAGGCCTCACTAACCCTTTCCAATTCTATCCTTTTTAAGATAAACGGTGCGATTTAAGGATCTTTTAAAGTTGGGCACAGACAATGTTATGATTTTTTAAGCAAAGCTTTTGGATTAAATGAGGGTGTAATGTACCTGCGTACCTATTTCCGTAATTAATTGGGGTGTGGAAGTCAAAGTAGCTGCTGATTCATAAAACACTATCTTGGGCTTTATTTTGTGTTGGTGTGGTCATTCATTTCATTCATCCACCATGATCAATTCTTAATTTGTATACAGTGTTATTCAGAATGGTTATATAAGCCTGGAATCTGCGCTTTTTTATCGCATTTGTAATCATTATATGAAGTCAGAATTACGATATTATGTCGATATTAAAAAAAATTATGTGTTTCCAACAAAATTATTATTTTCGACATCTTGTGGGCAAAATTATTTTTTTTTTACTTGACATATTGAAAGTCTGAGCACACAAAGTGCAGGTTCAAGGCTCCGTTATCCCTTTCTGAATCAACCTGTATTTGTTATCATAGATCAAAGTGTTTTTAATCCTAAATTACATTATTATATCGCAATATTCGACCGCAACGTTCCATAAAACGTACAAAACCTTTGGGGTCGTTCTGCAGAGCAAAATCGATGGTGGTCGATGCCGCGGGCCAAAGCTAGTAATTTATAAAACAAAGGTGTCCGTCTGATATTCTGTTTTGGCTACTCTCAGAATCTTTGTACTGAATATAGACGTACAAATATACTAAAAAGACTTAGTTCCCGAATACCTAAAAACATTACAATTAGTACATCATTACATGTACTTAGTGAATATACCATATCATATTCCGCATTACACCCATCTAAAAAACTACCTACATAACTATGCATTCGATGTTTATAGACCATGTTTAGGTTTTTTGGGACGAACGATCAACAATTTTAATCCAAATTTACTCACACAAAAACCAACCTTACATCTCCAAAATAAAACTTAACTTAACCGCAAATATAAACTTGTATGTTTACACCCAGTGAAGCGTAAAGGCGACTATTCACCGATCCGTGAAAGCCTGTCGCAGAGACAAGGGAGTCAGATGCGCCATAAAAATGATTTATACGCGTCTCAATGGCTTATCTAGGTGTTGTCGATGTTTTGAGAAACGACGATCGGGTTGGAAGATAAAAATAATGTTAGGTACGTTACTTAAACTTTGATTTATTAGTAAATAAATCAGTTAGAATAATCAATGTACAACGTGCATATAAAACAAATATTTTTATTCTTCAAAAAACGGATTTTATTGGTTATATACGACATTAGTTATCTATGAGACCTATGTCGAAATTAAAAAAATAATTGCTCAACAACAATGCCAATTGTCATTTTATTCGAAAAAAAAAAATCTCGACATACCCATTTTACATAATGATCGCAAACGTGCTAAAGAAGCGCAGGTTAAGAGTTAGTATACCTTTTCTGAATCACGCTGAATTATGTTGTTCCATCGCAATTCCACACAAAGGGAAAGTTCTTTAAATATTGAAAATATGAAATTTAACTAAAGAAACGCAGCTTTAAGCCTTAAGTATAACCCTTTTTTGTTTTTTTTTCTTCATGACTTTTACTTTTCTCCTTTCTAAATCACCATGTATAATGATTATTCAATGCTCTATGCGAAGGATAACTTACTCATATATTCGTCTTTTGTAAGAATTTCTATATTGCATGTACTTACGTCGAAAGTTATCTCAAATCTAATCTGACTATTCATTTATATTGTTAAAATGTGTTAGATGTACGACGATAATTTGATAAAACGTTTGATAGTCGTTATTGTAATTAATGACTCGTGTTCTTCGTATGATGTTCTATTGAAAATGATAATATTATCTACTGTTTTGGATTAATAAATAGCTCTTGTAACAACCATAAATATTTTTTTTATTTGGTTACCTATGCCAGTATTATAAAGAGGCACAGTTCGCCGGAACTATGTGGGTATTGATCTTTAGGTTACTTCTGTTTTGTTAGTGGCATTTGCTACAATTCTGCCAGGGTTCGTGATGCTAGTATCGTTAACTTGGATGTAGATAACGGAGAGGTAAAAATATACAGAAACTTTTAATGTAATCGTAACATCATCGAGAAAACATGTTGTCATTGTCATACTTATTTATTAAATATAACTTGGTACGGGCCGGAACACGGATTTGATCGGTTCCGTACCAACCGTCCATAGCGTAATATTAGCAGACTAGTCTTTAGACGACGGAGCGGACCAAACCCGTAGTCCGGCCCGTACCAAGTTTGATCTACAGTATACTTATGTAGAACAACACTAAATACCTCCCTGAGCCTACAGGTCGATATATCTACAGACAGATTTGTTAAAGTAATCACACGGGAATGTCGATCACAGATAGTGTGTGATGTGCCCGGACACACAGTCGCGGTGTTTGAGCAAAATCTAGACAGAACTTTTCCGATATCGTTTTGTTGATACTTTTATTTGATGCGATACGTGTGGCAGTAAATTGTAAAAATAGGGTAACTGCCATCTCTTATGTTTGCCATTTGGACACACACTCTTTATCATAGACTTGCGAGGCAGTTCGTATATAATTCATGCCAACTATATGTTTCAACATAATCAACTGTCGATCATATTAAGCGCCTTCTTTGAAATAAAACTAATTTAAGGATTTTATCGTATATTATACTAGCTGCGCCCGGCGGTGTTACCCGCGATAAAAGTATGAAAAATTAAAACATCTATCCCACGGGAACCATACATTTTACCGGGATAAAAATTAGCCTATGTGCTATTCCAGACTATAATCTATCTCTGTGCCTAATTTCATCCAGATCCGTTCAGCCGTTCGGGCGTGAAAGAGTAACAAACATCCATCCATCTATCCATCCATCCAAACTTTCACATTTATAATATTAGTATAGATAATATTAGTATAGATTATATTTTTTACGTTCCCGACGTTTCGGCTGCTTTATAGCATATAACCATGGTCACGTGAGGACTGAGGTGATTGCTTGCGTTTCGATCTACGCAGAAAGTGCTCACAATGTCTTTAGGTCTTGCAACGCGACAAAATACTTAAATTAGTTTTATTTCAATGTGTAGTATTAATATAAGAAATTAATAAGCGACTTCTTGTTAGATCCAACATGTTCAGTCTCTATTTCTTCCTCTCCGTGTGTAGTCCACGTGCCGCTCGAGCTATACCGATGTGATTAATGAGGGTACCCTTGGCGTCGGCAGATATCGGCTATCGTTCGTTCTACAGCGATGGCTCTGATTGCCCTATATTGTTTTTGCTTGTGGTCAGCTACCGTGCGTGGATCAGAACTTCAAGGGCGAGTTTTGTGTAACGCAAGCTTATTTTGAGATTATTGTACTTGGTTTGCATCCTAATTTTTCAATTGTATTTACAAATATTTGATATCCTAGGCATCATTATCGTATCCTATGGACCTGATGGACAGTCCAAATCTGACATAAGTCCTTAGTCATCGTCATCTGCCTCACCATTTTCCATTATTTGGGTCGACGCAGTAGGTATGTATTTTTCTTTTATTTATCTTGCTGTTCCGTCCACTCCAACTTTCTCCGTCACTTTTAATACAATCCATTCATTTTTCTTGGATCTTCCTCTCGCTCTATATCCATCCACATTCATACTCATAGCACTTTTGGTCACATGCTTCTCGTCTCTTCGCATCACGTGACCAATATAATCATTCCTCTCCTCATTCATTGGCGTCACTCTATATCCATCTTTACATTCGCATCTCAGCAGAGTGGAGATGTTTCACGTACCTAAGTCGCCCAGCATTCGGAGCATGGCATAAGTACTGAGTATAAACACGGCTATTCCAACTATACCCTTACTACAAAAGCCAGTGAGGTCAAAACCCTGGGCGTGGTCTTCCCCCATTAGGGGCGGCCGCGCCCAAATCCGTACTTATTTTAATCACCTGTACCCCGCTGGCTTATATCATGCGTGCAGTTGATGGCCTAATCCGTCGCATCATTGATAAACGACCTTAAAACAACTTGTATAGGTTTGTATTTCAATGATTTGATGTAGTTACAACTCGAAGAAGGAAAACAAGGCTGTAATGTTTCGTACACTGTTAAAATTACTTGAGACACCGGAAGTCCTAAAGTGAGACGATCACCGTTTTGATTACTGGAGCTAATACTCAAAGCGAGAGCTAATGGGACCTGAAAACCTTATTAACGTGTTAAGTGGAGCACACTTGCTGGCAATTCAGTTTTATTTCAAATTTTTTGTAATGCAACAGTCAATGTAATAAAGAATGCACATCAAAAGATTTTTTGATCTGGTCTTTATATTCGTAATATCTGACCGTATTTTTAACTAGTTCAGGTTAAAAAAGTCTATGGGAAATATATTAAATGTGGTTATAAGTACATATAAAGACATGGATAATTTTGTCACTAAAGAATCACTATCGGACACTTCTGGAAATGCTAGGTATAATCCAGTTTTGTCTTAACTTATTTACTTAGTTCCTTGCTACAACCAATCTAAGGCTCTAGGATCTAAGGACTTATAGGATCTAAAGACGCATAGTGGATAAAAGGTCCCGTGACCCTGTCGCCGCAAAGGTCATCGCTAGCGACATTTATAAGAAGCTATAACCAACATGTTCTATCCACAAAGCAAAAGTTATTTTTTTTTCTGCCCCGAAAAAGTACTAACAGTTCATACTCTCCAAATTAATTCTCTAATCCACCGACTTGTGTCTAATAGACATTCTCTCACAACACGAGTATCGCAGCTGCGTTACTAATCTCCAGATTACACCGGACTAGTTTATGCGGCGGCGGTTAGCTTGGATTATCACGGGGTGCCAAATCGCACCCCTTTCCGGCCATTGACCCTTGTTGTGTAGGGAGAAGCTCTGACGTACTACTCATTGTTTGTTTTTTTTTTATAATTAATATGACGACATAGCGACATTTTGGCGGGCCCATTGATTTGCTTATATGTATGTAAAAATATGAACGTTCTTTCGAACATTTGGCAAAGCGTTCGTGGCTCTATACATAACTAACGCCATCTGCTAAATCAACTTTAATTTACGTGTCTTAGCTGTCAAATTCGCGTGTGACTGTCTTGGACGTTGGTATTTTAAAGTTTAAAAAAAACGGTCCCATAAAAGATGTACTATAAGAAATACGATTTTATTAATTTTTCTTGTCCACCACATTGTGCATTGTTATATGAGATTGGTAGGTAAAGATATAAGAGGTTTTTCTGTTTTTTTTTTAACACGAATTAAGTAATTAAACTTGCATCATGTTACTGTACCTATTAAAAATTCATTGAATGATTATTCAGTGAAAAATTGTTATTGATATACTTTCTTACTTGTAAGTTGGTTTATTTCACTTATTCATAGATCACGAATGACATTCGAAAACAATTTCCGAAACATGATTTAAGATGTGAGTCGTTAAAAAGTCCTCAAAACCCTTGTATCTCGTGCAGTTAAAATAAGTTTGATGATATTCCATGTTTATGGTGTCGTAAATCCGCTTACACACAAGATTTATCGTTATAGGATGCTGGGCCACAAATTATGTTCGACACAATTCGCCCTTTGTCTAAATTGGTAACACTTTTGTGATTGCTTTCCAATTCGGTGAGTTCCATTCGAAATATTGACCAGCAGGAGTTGAAAGAGTGTACACATTGATGTGACTTTTAGTAAAAACTACTATGTATGTGCTTGTCCCAGAATAATCTGGCAAAAGCAACTGGGGGCGTATCACGAACTCTTATTTCAAGGCAGGATATTGAACTGCCTGGTAATTTCATATTAAAACATACATACAATAATTACAAAGAAAATAACTTAAATATTTACAAACTAAAGATATAGAGAAAATTACATTATTAAACAAAACTAATATACATTAAAAAGAGTATAGAAAAGCTACTTAATATTTACAAAAAGTGTAAAAAATTTGGCCCATGCGGTAGCGTGCCCAAGATGCTGGCGGCATTTACTCGCTGAATAGCCAAAGCTACTCGCTGAGCGAGGAAACACCCAGCCCTTGGGTCGCCGGTTGCGTCGACCAATCTTCCTAAAAGATTTTCTATAAAATTTATGGCGCTTGGACCCCATAAACATATATTCTACTAATATAAAAAAAACCTTAAAATGTCAATCAAAATTATATACATTGAGACAAAGTACAAAGACAAAATAAGAGTTCATAATACCCTGAAGTCTATCCTTATCAAGCCCTGGACAGGCTCGCGATGGTGCCTTCGATAACGGATACATAAAATGTCTGTAGTTTTGACAATTTAGTTATTTGGAAAATCATTAAGTACCCACTTAGTGATAAAGCAACAAAAAAATTGCCAACAACTCAATTTAAGAATAGCTAAGTGTAGCATTTATTATACTTAACTGCAGTGAAGCGTGCACATAACAACAGCCAATCATATAATAAACATAAAAAAAAACTTTCATGCATATCCGGCAGTGCATGGCTCCACTGTGGGCGTCCAGGCCCTAGCCAAGTTATTATCGCGCATAAATCCATAATGATTGGCCTCTTGCAGGCGTATAAGAGCCTATTACGACGGATCGGTGCAAATGAGGTGAGTTGATATACACCTAAGGACTTCGTTCCATGGCATGGTATAAATATATGCTATGAGCTAAATGAAATTAATGACTGAAAAATTATGATAAAAGAGTTTTGTAAAAAAAGACAAGCCCGCTGAGTTTCTTGGCGGATCTTTTCAGTTGAGTTCACGTTCGATTCCGGTTTTTATGAAAAAAAAATTAAAATATTTTTGTTCCCCGTAGGCCTACACAAAATAAATTATTTACATTTGACTTGATATTTGACTTTGAGTTTGCTACATCAAGTATTCTCTTCTGTGACAGCTAAGTCATGTGATTGGTCCATGATTACGTACTCGGCCATCTTCATCAATGACGGGTGTTATTTCTATTGAAAATTGCAAATAATGGCAACATCGATCGTGTCATAGTCTTGGGTTATCATCGGAAGATAATACCTGACGTAGCATATTTGTATACCATGATGTACCAGATGTTACTAGGTACTCAGGGACTGAGGTACTAATAATTTGGTTATTATAAAGTCCAAAAAAGCATTTATGAATATTGAGAAACGACAACCGTTTTGGAACGCTGGTTTCACTAGGAAAAGCCGAAAAGAGACTAATGGTTACTATTTTATAAGAAAAAAGCTTGATATACCTAATTATTAGGTGCTATCGGGCGCAATACTGCCGGCAAACCATAAGGTCATTTTCGCATGGCAATATTTAGCTCCAGAGCAACGATTTGCTACTGCCCTGTACCGTTAAAACGAATATTTGTGGCCGAAGACAATGTTTAAAAGTTTGCAAGTGACATCTTTAGTTGTTCTCGATAATAATACAATTACGTTTGAAGTACTTTAATATGCTACGGGCACTGAACATCTGTACTCACTCGACTATGATTAGAAAATATGTCTTTTGTATCATTCTTTCCGATGAATAGAAAGAAAGAGTAATGATGTGACGAAACCTCGCTGGTGTTAATGAGGCCTTTATTCCACACACAATGGGTAAAGCATGTGTTTCATTTTTCATGAATATAATTCTCGATTGGCTAACGGCAACTAATTTCGCCATTGCTTCATGTAGGCAGCGTGGCCGAGTGGTCTAAGGCGCTGGTTTTAGGCACCAGTCCGAAAGGGCGTGGGTTCGAATCCCACCGCTGTCAAATCCTTTTTATCATTGAATAATTCATTACTATATGTTTGTAGTATAATTTTGTGAATGTTTTTTTTAATCTTTGTTTTTTATTGTTGCAGGTATGTATGGTGCATTTTTTTAGAAACTAGTTATTGCAAAATAAGGTTGGTAACATAAATTGTACCTAACAAGTAAGAAATATTTAACACTGCCCTTTCGAACAACCCCTAACCGCGGGACATAAGGGAAAAAAACATAAGAAAAAATGTGCGGTCAACGAACGGAATTTTCCAAATACCATTGTGCTATCCTTTGTCTATGGCCCTGACAAGCAACAATGTACCTTAACACTACAAATCTAACGATGATTTTAGCTGTTCCATTAATTGCATACCGAATACCAATAATTTGGTTGTATTTTTTATCGACAAACCAAAAGGTACTTTATTGTTGTGCAATCAAGGTTGATTTTAGACGCTTTAATTATTGTAAGGTCAACAAAAACAGCTACAGAAATCTGTCATTGCAATGTCAGTGGCATGCCCCGGGACAGGAGGGGTGAATCGATGGGGTTTTAGCCGGTACTAACTGCGGCTTTTTTTCTCTTTTTCCCCCAATATTTGCTTTGTTTTCTGTTGCTAATTGGTATTTAATTACTTGGGTTTTTGCTGTATTAACTGTTCTGTAGTTTCCTCCGTAACCAAACATCTTTTTCCGGGAACTTTAACTGGGGAATAGTAGGGAATCTATTATTTTGTAAGATAAGAAAACCGTCCCGCTTTTTGGTATCAAGCGTAATCTTCCAAAGACGAAAAAAATACAAAATTAAAAAAGTTATTGCCTTCTATAATATCAGGGTATGACGAAATAAATAAGTTCAACGGATAACCATTCAACGTGTTTTTAAAGCCAGTATAAACAGAATTACAGAATGATTTTTATAATGGCTGACGCCATTGTTATCAGGCTAGTATTTGTTGAGGGAAGAAGATTTTAATATTTGATAATTTGTTAAAATCGCCCCGAGAAAGTTCAAAATGGATTTCATTATCGAATAGAATATCGATCGATAATTTCAAACCAAACCAAAATTTCAAATTCAGAAATACCTATTCAATGGTATTATGGCATATCTTATCAAAATTTCAAAGTTGACATGCCAAGTGGGTGTTGAATGAGAATTCCTTGCGCTTTACAAGTGTCTGAATATGAATCAACTGGAGACAGGGCCATAGCCAGGAATTTAATTTGGGCAGGAGGTGGGTCGACCTCTGGACCAGAGGCAATTAGCAACAACTCACCGGGGGGGGGGGGGGGAGTTTTTTTGTCTCGTTGCACCTAAGTATAACAGACTCAGTTTAATCCTATCGTTGTAAGTCACCAAAATAGCACCTAACATGTGTTCTGCATAATGTATTGCTGTTCAGTATTCAACTATAATTCCACGTCTTCTTTGGTATTCGGTAGCTGTTCACACAATTTTCAACCAGACATCAATTCGCGCCGATCTTACCGCGACTTTGCAATGATTTGAACCAATGTTTGGATGCATACCAAACACATATTGGCCATATTGGCTGCTGGCTGCAAATCACGATCGGACAGATGTAAAATAAAAGGAATAAAAGCTTAGGCCACGCTACGAGCTAATTTAGTAATCCGGCATTATGTACTGATGATTTCGAGTTCAAAAACGTTTTGTGAATACAACCTCATCTCTGCACGACGCGTCTGCAATTGTTTATTCAGCGTCCATTCCAACGATAAGGAATCACCATAAAACCGCCAAATATATGTAATTAAAGGTTATTACGTCGCCATGTTATCACGTCAGTCATGCTGCCCTCGTTAATGATAATTAAGTATGAAGCGATGTGAGAACAAATCTGGTTCGAGCACATGTGGGGAACCGCGGCCTTCCCCGAAGGCGCATCTGGTTCCTACTTACGAAAATATAGGAAGATCGTTTATGTTATTAATGCAAGGTGTGACGTCATTGATACACATGAATGTTACATACCTACAATTACAAAAAACCGTGTATGAAAAGCTGAAGAGTGAAGTTATGAACTTTGTTTTATTAAAAAAAAAAAATTACAATAAGTTGTAATTACAATGTTGGTGGGATATAAATATTTATAAACGTGCAGGAGAGAAGGCAAATGAAAAATAAAACAGTATATAACTTGGCTTTTCAAGTTGCCCTAAGATGTCCTGTAAATTTTCATTAAGTATCCACTATTACAGTACGGGGTAGTATTATTATTAAATACAAAAATATCTAATGATAATTTTAAATTATTTGGGCTCTATAACAAATCAGAGTCGAAACCAGTCCATAACAAAATCTTATATAAGAACTCCTAAGTAAGATGGTTAAAAATAAACAAAAGTACATAGGTTTCTGCCTCACTCTAAACTGCGGTAGTAGCTTTTCTACGACACCAAGTTTATTTATACTCTACATTATATCACACACAATAGTCTTGCTATAGGTGGACAATCTGTCAGAACTATGACAGCTATTTGACGAGCTAACAAAACGCTTTACCAGCATCTGAATATGTAACAAGAGCTTATTACAATGACGTACGATAATGTAACAAAACTCTAGTTTATTAGGTAGTTACGTACCTCAATAAACTCTTGTAACTATGTACAGTCGGGTAATGAAAAGGTTCTCCTTGCAAGAGCTCAAGAACCGTAATGCCAACATTCCAGTGCAAGAAACAGTAATGCCAACATTTCAATAAATGCTGCGCGTTTTGATGGCATGATTTTGACGCGTTTACGTAGTATCTATGTAATAAAAGTTTTGCTTACTCCATCCTTTCAATTATAAAATAATAAAAAAATCAACCCTGGCAGACCTTGTAGCCGATTGCCAAACTAAAAAATATGAAGGAATGAAGAAGAATCCAAAGGTGACATGGGCAGACACTGGGACTATAAGTTCTAAGCCTTACAATAATAAGTATAATTATGATTTACAGTAATAAAGTGCAATGCAGTACAAACTTTAGCAGCAGTCACACGGGTACCCACAAAAGTATGCCAGAAATACGGTATTCTAAGTATTGGCCAATCGAAATAGTAATTTCACATTCCATTTTCGAATAAACGCAACGGCATTTTTTTCTGAGTCCTTCAATTTTAACAAACGAGTTCCGCGAAATTAATCTTCGAACAATTAAAATTTTAGCTTCGCCGGCCTTGGCGTGAGCTGTGGCGTGAGTTAAATAAAAAGAATAATTGCCAAAGGCTGAATATTTCGCGGCCGATGCCTCGCTGTTGGATGCAGGCTTTAAAAAGAAACACTTAAGTTTTCTTTGACACAACCTTTCTTATTTTGTTATCTTCAGTATTTTATTAATAGTTTGTCGTAATTGTAAGATATTCGACCAAACTTCCTCACAATATATTTATTTAATCATTTGGCCAGTAACGTAATTTTAGTCGCTTTTCATCTACCAATTTACTTCACTACAATTCCCAGTAGCTGCGTACAAAATAGAAGCGTACATCCGACCTTTATCCTACTCAGCACGTTACACTCTGTCTTTCGTTTACCGGTGTTTTATTTCTATTTCCTTCGTAGGAAACGATGTCTGTCCGTCTGTGTCGTAAAAATAATGTCCATTATTATAATTGGATCCACAGTCCGCGTGGTTAGAAATAGCGTTGTGTCCTCGGACTATTTCATCGTGTAAGTTTTGATCTGCCGTCAAAGTGGTTAATTAAGGAATTCTTTTTTTATATAATTTCTCTACATACTTTTTTGGATTCCTCTTTTTTGTGTTTGTCTTGTTTGGTAGTCATTGCTTATCTATTGATACTTATGGCAATCCATTTCCAACGCAAATCACCGCATCCATTTAAATCACGTCTTCTTACAAAGTTATACTTAATTAAAGGTTCATTAGCAACTTCTTGAGACAAAAAGATTTAAAGCACCACTTGAGATTTCCTTTTAATTAGTTTAGATTAAAAACTAAAACTTCGACGTTGCTTTAATAAGTTGGCGCGGGCGTGCCGAACATGTCGCTTTTTATTTTTAAGAATGATATAATTTCACTTGTTTTATTATTAAACTTTTTGCTTCAAGACTGTAGTCTACTAATAACTGTAGTCAAAAATACTTTTGAAAACAGAATAGATTTTTTTTAATAATATTATTACGATACTCAAGGAAACACATTATTTGGAGAATAAAACAAAATTCTCAATTTCACTGTTCAACTTCCCGCCAAAAAATCCAACAATATAATTAATACGTAAGCGTGTCTAAAATTAAAAAGTTAGTACTATGCTTTTAAAATAAGAAAAGAACTGTCAGAATGACATTTTGTTTTGTCACCCCTTTCACATTCCCCACTACCATTCAGAATAAACAAACCATATGGCTCCTCATTGTGAATGGATTAAATGCTCTATGAATTGGGAAGACATACTAGACTGTTACTCAGATTTTTGTTATTCGAAGTTCGAGTTCGAGTATTTGAGAAGATCAAACATCATCCGTCGAGATAAAGTACTAAAGAAACGTACAGTACACAAAATATGCCTCAAGTAACGCGTTTAGTTAAATTCTATTAGCTTACCCATATGCCGCCCCAGCCACAACTGTAAACAATTACTATTTTAATCTACATTTTCATAGACACGCCTCACAGAACAGAGTAGAGTAATTGATGTTATTTTTATAACAAAAACATTCATAAATTATTCATTCCACGCATGTCGTGCGCCGCTAAAACGGCAATTATAAATTTAGATTCGGAATTACACGCTTTTGATGTAGAGATACAATGATCATCGGTGAAACATGAAATTATGGGTTGTCAGGGCACGCGCTGTTTGGCTGTTCTTAAACCATGTCGGTAAAGCAGATTCTACAATTTAAATGTTACACAATTTGTGATTCACGATCGATTAGTGCACTGGATATTATCAAAGTCTAGTGTGGTGGTGGTGTTTAAATAGTGAAGTGTGTTTACAAAATTGATATTCATTTGTTAAGGAAACGATCTGACCAATTAGAGAGATAATGATAACATAGACGACCTTGTACTGCGCCAAATATGTATGGCATTTTTTCAAGCCTATTTTGTTTCTCATTGCTCATTGCTATTGCTCATTGCATACATAGGCAAAGGCTTCCAATTTCGTTCTCCAGAAGATCGTATCTTGGGCTTGTTGTGATCAAATTGTCACACCATCTTCGCCTCAGTATTGATGCGATTTGCTGCTTTAAAATGTTAATAAAACAAGAAGTAACGCAATCAAAGCTATTAGGCAATGGATGGTACACCTCTGAACTCGGATGTACAACATAAGGCACCTTAAATTGACACAGGCGAGCGCTTCCTATCCCTAAATTGATCAACCCCTATCAATTGAGCGTTAAATATGTAAATAAAATTGTCGAAAATAACCCTCCAATGTCGCACTGTAGGGTGACACCGACATCTTATTGTACTCGGACAAACTAGCAAAAGGAGAAGAGTGCAAACCAGAGGAGTTCATGCCCCATACCTCTTTTTTGATATATCAGGTATTGGTTGAGCCAGACTAGTGCATGATGGGTTTAACTGGCTCCAACAAGACGTGTCACCGGAGTCATCCCGTGATCATGGTTGCTGTAGGGCAGCCCGAATGTCGGTAGCGTAAAAAACAAAGTAACGCGATAAAACCGAAAAAATATATTTATTTCAATGGCTCCAACAATTTGAGGACAATCCATTAGGAACTGCATGTTTGTGGCGATGGGCTATATCACAAAAAATTATGCGGTCCTCTTAAATCTCCTTTTGGTGTAAAGTGGGCGTCTCAAATGTATTTCTGCTGTGTTAGAATTTCTCTGAATTTTCGAAAGTATTTGGGAATTTCCGTTTACTCAACAAAGCGATTACTATATTGTTTTCTCACAAATGCAGATTGGATTTATCTGAACGATTCTTAGTTGTACTTGTATAGTTGAAAGCGATTCGTGAATTGGTCGGGTTTTAATTTTATTAGATGAAAGGGAACACTACTAGTTGCGCGCAGTGTTAGTTGGAGCTGTCATAATAAGGTTTCCTCTAATCGCTGATCGCTCATAGTCACCCTACATTCGTAATCCTACCGTGGAAGCGGACGGCCAATTAGCCGCCGCGGGAAACTTGCGATCGAGTTACAGTTTTTGTGTCAAACGAGACGCGACATCGCTGCGTTTGCTGTAGCGAACTGCGACCGAGTATTCGGTGACATGTTGAAGGATATTATCATTAAAAAGATAGGCTATTTAGTTAACATGCGTAGATAAGAACGAATATGCGGTGCTATATACTCTTACTGTATTGTTTACATTTGATAGCTCAATTGAATTGATGCTTAGGGTGAAAACTGAATCAACCACGCACGGAATTTCGGTACCTTATAAAATAATAATAGTACCTACTTACCTAATAATAGTCCTCCTGACCGAATTTTGGTCACGCACGGCGGTCAATCTCAAGGGAGACTAGCCAACTATCCAGAAGATATTATGCACAGGTGAAATCTCTTTTCCCTCTCTCGCACAGTCCGATGGGACGGCAATCTGACAACTGGAGAGAGATCAGGCGCAGGACCGGGGGCTTTATTTACGCATGCTCTCCGAGGAACGAGCCAGTGATAATCATGACCGAAAATGAGATTTGCATATGAAATCAAGAAATCCCAGTGGTGCGAGCCGGGATTTAATCCTGCGACCCTTGTTTCCAAGTAGAGCCGTTCTACCGACTTGGCTACCACTGCTTGTCAGTGAGCAGCTAGTGATTACGATTTAAAATCACGAGTCGTTTATTATTAATCATCACTGATGCAGTAATTGCTATTTGTACGACTGATTATTTCAACACACGAAGTAGGTACAGGATCGTATTACCAATCTACAGGCAAATAGGTACATATCATTCTAGTGCGTGCACTGGCAATAAAGACGCTCCGATAATTTATCGATTTCATTATCGAAACAATGATAACCGGTATCGATCAATCATCCGAGATATCGAGTTGGTTCGGCAAACATTGACACAGTTATGTTTGTAGACACGCCGGCACCGAGTTTATCGGTAACCGATGTTGTTATGAAATAATGCATTAGTGTTTATTGTCAACGAATTATTCAAATTCTATGGATAATTGTAAACAGATCAACCACATCTCACATGTGGTTCCTGTATATGTAATCTTGGTGATAAGCTTCCAGACCAGAATTTGAGTGTGCTTTAGTTCGACATAACTAAAGCACACTCAAATTCTTGTCTGGATAATGGTGGTGGTAAGTTAACCAGTATTGAGTATTGAAAATCAAAATACAATAATTAACTTGACTTTTATGTTCTCACTTCACTGATGCCTGTGATTTGGCCTGACGCATAGTCCTGAGATTTGTAATAACTATATCTACATTGTTAACACTAGCACAATACCTACTTATGGTGACGCCATATTTTTGAAGAAAGTGTAAGATTATTTATGTCTGTCGATGGAGGCGCTACGATGCGTATACAAATTAGATTTAATAGACAGGGATGGTAACTACATATATTTAATTTTATCCGTGCATTGAGTGGCATCTCTAGTAGTTAATTAAATTGATAACGGTACGAACACCTTAGGTCTTCTCTGCTTATAATGCAAGTAATGCATCAGAAAAAATAAATTGCTACAATTTTTCTTTCAGAAATTTGTGGCAAATACGCTGAGCAAGACAACAGGAACTCAATGCATACCTCTCACTCTAACTCAAATGTCTATGCGTGTGTATCGCTTACGCAGCTGTCATAATACAAAATCCCCCTTCAGACCAGTCCATTCTTGCTTGAAGTGAAATGTAGATGTTCCAATTTCGTTCGGAACTATTTTATGGCATCTGGTGAAATCGGCCATGATGTCATTAAGATTACGATTACTGGCTGAATACATTACGTTTCACGCCATTTATAGTAAATTATTTTTTCTTCTTATTAAAATTCTGCAAAGTTTTGCGAGATGTGGTTACACGCGCAGTAGGTATTTTACATGTCTTTAATGTTGCCGTATTGATTCAACATGCCGCCGTTAAAATAAGACTTATGTCATTTAAATTGTATTGTAAATAAAATTATATTCACAATTCAAAAAAAGAACTATAAAAATTAAAACCGGTAAACGAGTCGATTGTGACTTGCATGCAGCCCATACTTATTTTTGCGTCAAATCGAACTATATTTTATTCATCCTATTTTTACGTCCAATAAAAATACAGTCGCACTTATCTTTGTCTTCCACGGGACGAGCAGAGATAATTGGACGGCCAGACGCATTTACATATATTATACGGTAGGTCTCAACCCGGTAGGTAGGCTCGCGAATTAACATGAGGGGCCATCGACACCGGTAATTAACGCACACATGTCTAGGCTGGAGGGTCGTAATAGCAAGTGTCCACCTGCCGAGATGCATCGCACGCAATGGATCTCACGAATTTGCTTTGCTCAAAACAATCACTGTTGGGCGGTCAATTTTGCTGAATTTAGTATTAGTACCTCTAAGTATATAATATTTTATTTTCGAAGCACCGTGTGCGCGTAACTACAGGATTGAAGTGCGTGTAAATTGAACCTTTTTAATACTTTTTTTTTAAATGGCATGGTATTGGTAAACGAAAGTGAGCTTGGCCTTTTTGGTGGGCAGCATGCGGGAAGTTGAACAGTGAAGTAGTATTTTTTTTTCCAGAAACGTGTTTCTTTAATAATTAATGTGTAATATTAGTGGGATATAAACCATTCTGTGTTCATAAATGTGCACAAGTGAAGGATATTAAAATGACATAGTATAGCTTGACTTTTCAAGTTCACCCCACAGATGTTCGGCAAATTTGCGGTAAAGGATCCACAGTTTTACTAATAGGGGTAGGGCGATTCATTTCATCATCATCGTCGTCATTGACAGCATCATTATTATCAGGGGTACTTATCATTTTACAACAACTATCAAGAGATTTTCGATACTGGCAAAAATGGCTCTATTTTGTTGCCGATTGACATCCTAAATATAGAGGAAGGTGTGCTTTTGAACTGCGTTCCATTTTTAAAACGCAGGATCCTGCGTTTACCACTGTAGATCAACTGCGTGGTTAACTGGTGCTTACATACGCTTACATGGTTGGAGATGTGTGCGTTTGCTCATGTATGTGTGTGGTTCCCTAACTAACATTAAATAATTTATTTATACATTTTAAGCGGACTGGGTGTGTAATTGTGGTCAGATTTTTTGTGGCATGTACCGTGTCCAAAAACTAGATTTTTGCTTCAAGCAAACATTTGACCACTTTTCTAAATACCGCTTCTATTTCGTAATATTTAAGAACTATTTTGCATAACTTTTAAGGTAAGGAAGACGTCGGTGTAACTATTATGACTCATAAATTCCTTGAAATTCTTTCTTAACTAACTGTTTACGTACGGTTTTGTGACTAAAGCAGCAATTATGTGGACTGTTATACGAATATATGTTATGTTAATTAGTCGCTTTGCAAGCAGGCGGGGATTTTAACAATTATCTCACCCGTGCACTGAATCTGGCACTTATATCTACAGCACTGATCTAGGATCATATATGTGACCATAGATAAAATGAATAAAAAATATCGAAAACCACTATCATAGAAGCTAAATATAATACTTTACATACCGTTGAAATAGTACGACTTAGATCTATACGTCATATACAAGGTGATTCAGAAAAGGTATACTAAGCCTTTAACCTGCGCTTCTTTATCGCATTTGTAATCATTATGTGAAGTCATAATTTCAAAGGTCAGGACACCCTTTCTGAAACACGCTGTATATGTATATGAAAGTGTAAAGATCCGCTAAGGAATAAAGCCGTGTATAGACTAACCGCAGAGCCTCGTGAGACTGGCTCGGCCTCATGTCGCTCAGGATAGCCTGATTGCGAGGCATATTATGACTACTCACACAAAGCAAGCCTCGTCAGCACGGTTAGTAAGTACTACATACACGGCTAAAGACATAATATTTCAACAATCCTGTCACATATTACGGAGAGTTGCAAATTCTTTGTCATCACAGAACATTTAAATTTAAAAAAAAAAACATTTTTTTTAAAGAACATTACGCTCCAACGGAATGAAATATCAATAATTAAAAACGGGTTGAATGTAAAAAGGCTTGTTAATGAACGCGGCGTATCGTACACTACGGACGAGTGGCTTGACGTTTTAATTATTATTTAATTAATATATTGGAACCGGTGCGCGGAGCTCTACTGAATGAGACATCTCATGGGTTATCTTTTTAACGGTTAGCTTTATTTTTAAAATATTTAGAGAATTTATTGAACGGGGAAATAAAAAGAGCTAATTATAGCGAGGCAAATATGTAAAGGACACACCTCGTCATCGCGTCTGAGTCAGGAGGCTGTGCGATTGGTCTGTACGCGGCTAATGTGCTATATATTATTGGATTTCCACTGTGAGAATTATATTACCAGGGTATTAAAAAAGTTAAATGATTTATCTTTTAACCTATAAAATGTAGCGCCTCTTATACGGTACATCCGAGCCTATATTGTATATTAGTTATGTATCATACATGAGATTTGTCTAGAAACTATTTCGTTGGGTTGTATAACAATCTACGTGAAAAACCCTATGCTCGCTTAATTGGTATTCCAGTTAAAGCCCAATAATTGTTGCTAAAGAAATTAATAATCGTGGTAGGTATATTTTTTTTGACAAGTTAATGAAATGAGTACATCCAGAATGAATACATCCGTAATGTCGGCGCTATGTGATCTTTTTTAACAGGAGGAACTTTAAAATAATAACACCACAGTGAGGGTGGGAGAAAACACGCGATCAATAATTTACAGCATTACAATATAACATAATATCGTCAGACGAACACCCCAACTTTCCGGTTCCAAACTAAGCAACCCTTGTTGTATTATGGGTACCGTACAATGGACTGGGTGCGATCCCAGTATGTAATTGTTATATGTATAGATTTTAAACGTAAAGACTCGTGTACAAACATTCGTGATCATCACACAACATTGGCCGGATCACACGGAGACTCCGTTCATCCGACGGAGTTCATGATCGAGGTTATAGCGCCTAACAATATTGCAACATAAAGGGAAGCGGTGAAGACAGGCCGTGTGGGCGATGAGAAGTGGGATTAAGAGACGCGTAGGCTAACTCGATTATGAACCAGAGCCGATGATATATCGTTGATGCAAAACCCCACTCGACTTTTAAGAAAATATATTGAAACGATTTAAAGGAGGTAAAAAGGTTTGGTGCGAATTTTAGTGAAGTAAAATTTCGTCATGATTGTAAAATTAAAGAAGCAAGTGTATCAAACAACATTATCTTGTATAATCTACATAATTGTGTAAATTAAACCAATGAAAGGCTGAAATAGGTTAAGTTGCCTAAAATGTGAAATATTTCACGTTTTGTTTTTTGGATTTCATGTATTCTGAAAAGGTTCTTTTATAATCTTTAAAATACGCACTAACATTATATCGAAATAGTTTTCATGTGAACCCAATTTATTACACTCATTAATCATTATATCACATCAAGTCCTTAATGGAATGATGACGAAAAATTAACGATTCCTTCCAATTTATTTAAACATTCTCACTTGCAACATGTAATTTGAAAGTAGCTTTGAGTTGCAAAAAGACCTCTTGGCCCAATCTTATGTTCTCAAAACAAGTATTTCGGTCCCTTTCGTTTTGAAGAGTACATTGACCGATTCTGGTTTTTATTAGCTAATTATTGGTTTGCGACGAGATAGCCTTAACTCGACACTAAGCCACCATTTCGTTTACGTGTGATCGTCTATAACACATCCAAAATATGTTTGATACGTCACCGACAAGCTGAGGCAACGTTTAATTAAGATTAATTACATAAGTTCGCTAACACAACTAATTAAAACTCAATTTTGTTAATCCAAAATTGTAATATCAACGTCGTAATAATTTTAATAATAACAGACGGAGGAGAATCGTGACCCGGCCGACGTCCTTGAGCGTCGAGAGCCGACCTTCCCAGAACTTATTCAGAAAATAAAACTAAAGTAGAGAGCCCCAAGCTGATAGACGGGCCGGGTCCCAAACTAGTTTAACAATTTATCGCTTCTGTACGATCTGTACGCCGGTAAGGGATTATGCATCCAATTACTTAGTGAAAGATACTATTTTAGCATGAAAAATTTGGATCGTCAAATTTAATTAAATTTTAAATCTGAAACACAGGGGTAAGCTTTGATATGGTTACGAAAGAAAGCATTTTGATGGATGATCCTGTGAAGGTTATAATAACTGTCTGCGCTGCTGAGTCCTCGTCAAAATAAAGGACTGAATTGAAATATTGGCCGGAGGCGTGGGACCAGGAGACTCTTTATCAAGTGGAATTAGCACGTCGATCTGGGACGAATTATCGCTGGACTCCCCCTTGCTGCGCATCCAACACAACTGCGTAATTATAACTATTATCGCGTTGTTTAACGATGCTATAAGTCATCTAGGATTGACGATCGATCAATTTTCTTAATGATTTATCGACAGCATTTTTAACATTTTAAACGTCATCATGCATCATCAATCTATGAGTATTTTACGGCTCTTGTCTGCAGTTATTCTTTATACTTGTATATAATGTTAACATCCACATCTGGAAAAATATTATGATCTATCAAAACAGAACTAACCACTGGAGCATCGTTATGTTTGAGATCATCTTTCCCTGTGTTATGTTGAGTGTAGTCGTGTCGTATGTTATCGATGCCGCTGCACCATGGAGTGCCACACGCCAGATAACGGTCTCGTATCGTAGCGTAAATAAATTGTACAATCTCACTTTATTGCATTATCGAACGGGCGTCGCGGAGTCGCGCGCCCACACGACCGTGTCGTTGCGTCCGTCAAATCACGACCAACTCGAACCAAATCTTCGTGTAAAAGCGACAAGAAATTTCATACAAAGGCTTAATCTATCGCCGTGTCACGGATGGTTCCATCGAGCCGTCGTCGTCGGTGTTGTCGGGTGCAGCGTTCGGCGACAGTGCGGGAAGGGGGGTGCTACCGCGCGCCTCAACATCGCGCGCCGCGCCGACCCGCGCCGCTTCGCCCGGTCAGTCTACCTACCGCTCAGCGCAAGGACGGACGCGCGATTCAGTGTTTTGACTCACGACGAGTGTTTAATAACTTGTGACAAAACTTAGTGCACTCCGGTTACGAGTGGATCGGATTATCTGCAGTGTATGTGACGTTGCACGGCAATGAGTGTGTGCTACTTATTCCGTTGAAAGTTCAGGAAATTCGAGCCGATGGTCCTCTTGAATATTAACATGAAAATTAATGGTAATTAAAGTCCTCAAATAAGTTTATGCATGAGTACTTATGGATATGTTCACTATCATTGTTGGTATGCTGTTATTTACCTGAATGATCTGATGATCTTGGCTTGCACGACGCACGACCCATTCGTACGCACAGTATGCGGTGGCAGCGTTCGGGAGATCTGGCACGGGATAAAGGATTCGGAGAGGAGCCTGGGTTTATTTATTTAAATATTCAAATGAGCTCGGCGATATTCCATCCGGACCACCAAAACGGCCAAAACAAAGGCGGACCTTGCGTTTGTCAGGCGACATTGACTCTCCGAATGTAAATTCGAGTTGGCGCGAACAATTGAACATAGTGAGTTTAGAAGTCGATATATGAATAAAAGCTGGCGTGTGTGACCCTGCTGCGCCTACGGGACCAGCCGCTGTGGGTGGACGACATAGTTCCGAACCACCTAGAACGACAGTGGGTGTTTGAATGGAGCCAGTTAATAATAATGGTGAGATTTAATCACCGCCATAGAGGTTACACAACCGAGCTAGAAGCATGCCCATGGCTCGATCCGTAGCAGAGACGCCCTTTATAACAAGTTCTGAATAGTCACTAACAAAGCTTTCAGGAGAGTAGCGAATAGAAGCTTGTAGTTTACTTAGGTACCTACTAATCATTAATCCGAATATGTTTACTGAACCGCGTTGGGAGATGACAGTTTTATTGATGCACGATTTTATTAGCTTGTATTATGTCCGTGTAACGATATACGTAAAGATGTCATTAATAAAGCTATAAAAGTGTCACATGAGAAATAGACTAAGAATCCTCACAATCTCCAACATCCTGTAGTCGAGGCCCATTATTTTCGCACATGGTACGGAATAGACCTCAGATGTCGACTGACAAAAAACAGACTCCGTTCCGCACATGTGTGCCGAAATTAAGGCCAAAACGTCTCGCGTCAAACAAACACTAAATCGGAACGCCTAAATAAAAAGGCTGCCCTCTAAACGAAACAAATAATACCGTCCGCAGCAGAATTAAAACAAAGCGTAAAGAAATTTAATTAAAGAATGAATTACCAAAGGTAACTCGGTTATTATAGAACGCATCTGTTGTAAATGATGAACGCGTTCGTTGAGGAAATAAAAAAAATATGAAAGAGAAAAGTGCGCGGGCGAAGGCACGTGGGCAGGCAGATGCGCAAGCGCAACCCGGGGCGAATCTGTAATACATTCGATTCTTTATCTCAAAATCTTGCCAAGATGCGTGCAGCTGAGATTTTAGATCCATTATTATGCCGTTTATCTCGATACTATCTCATAAAAGGAACGGATCATGTGTCACTGTCAAAATAAAAGCAGAATCGGAAAAAAAACTTTTATAAGATTTAGGAGCGTTAATGGGTCTAAGTCCTAAAGAGGGTCAAGTCCGGCAGGACTAAGTTTTTCCATCGATTATGATCACCAGTATCTCGTAGACGGTCGCCGCCTTATACGGCAACTTGCAGTCGCGCCAACTCAGACAACTGTGGGATAGTCAACATCAGTACTATCCAAGATAACTATCGACTCTCTAGGTGTTTTCATAATTTCTCTATCCTTATTCGAAGCGCAGCGATTGAGAATACCAACTAGCTCTCGGTAAGTTTGATGTTATAATCCAAAATTGGAAAGCTCATAACTCTGTCAAAGAGATACGCGTTTACAACTTACTAGCTATCTGTAGCGGCTTTGCACCCTGGAGCAATTTGGATTCTATTGACTTCGCAATGGTGAAAGTCTATTGAAGGTCAATCAATGTCATTTGAAAGCCTGAATTTGTAATGGCAATTATTTTTTATTGCTATCACGCAGTAGCGAATACGTGTTAGGTCTTATTTTATATATAAAACAGAAACTCTTAGGTTTTCTTGTACACCACTATTATTTTCTATAGCATCCTCGAGGTTAAAACTCGACTTGTTACATCTATCGTCTATATTTATGTATATAAAACAAAGTCATGTTAGTTACGCCATATATTAATCAAGAGCGGGAGGGCCGATTTTTATGATCTTTGATTTTTTGAATTTATATCCACCCTGAATAGCAGAATAACTATTATAACATGAGAAAAAATATATTAAAGATAATTCGTTCTCTAGGAGAAACGAAGTTCGCCTAGACAGCTAGACTGTAATAAAAAGTTGTAAACCCATTTTTATCGACATAAAAACTAAATCCAATGCTTACTGTAATAGAAAGAATCGACTTACTACATAGGTACAACAATTTCACCCACCTAAAACATAGCTCGTAAAAATACACCGCAACTTGTAAATGTAATGCGATACATCCATTTGTTACCATATTGCTGTAACACAAACACATTGTTAACTCAAACAGTTCTGAAGTTAAACGCATCGAGCAAACTCGACTCGGAATAATCGCTAAGAACGCCACATGAATATTAATATGACGCGAATGCGTGTAAACTTGAAATTATTGCAGATACCATCTGTCTTAGAACATATTTTACCTTGAACGATGACGTTGCTGCTAAACAAGAATCGTACGTAATTAAGACGGAGAACAGTTACAGGAGATACCTTGTTTGATCAAATTACATGGCGAATAAAAATAGACGTGGAATCTGAGTGCATAATATTTTAATTTGTGAAGTTAATTAGGCGGCGAAATTTAAAGAACTACGCTGCGGCTGAAAATGTTTGAGATTGTTGTAGCTTGAGTGACTTCAAATAAAAAAAAAGCTTGTATTCATAAACGACTCGTTAATTACTTTGTACAAATTAAACACAATACTATTATTAAAGATTATAAAGACAGTGATGGAATCATTGAATAGCGGGCACGCACCTCGCCACCTGCCAGCCAGCTGTACGAATCTACATCTGACGGTGAAAAATTACTCCCTCGACAACACCCCACAAATAAGCAGATGTTTTATTTAAAATCTCGTTTCGTGCAATTCACGTGAATAGTTTTGAAATTTCACTTGAATTAAACGCTCGTGTGAAATGTGGTTTGATGTTGAGAAACGTGGTTGTTTTTATAATTGCACTAATCGATGTGTTTGTTGAAGAATTTGAGGTAATCAGTATACATTATTTAGAAAGTACTGCGATTTAGCATGAATAAATCCAATAAAAAAAGGTTTCGTGTTTATATTAATCTCGGAATGATTTTATTGATGCATAAACTACTCCAACCACTAGATAAATATTACTAACAAATCAGAGCTTTAACTTCAGCAATAATTCTCAAAATTACGCCAAGAAAATAAAAAATCATGAATTCTGTCTTGTCTGTCCTGGACAATACCTCTGAAGACATTAAGCATCTCCATAACAGTATCCAACAGAATTTTCATTTCAACTTAATTTACTTCGGGAATCTTAACAAATTCATTTATAAAATTAATTTCTCGAAACGCACCAAAGAAGGGAGCTTCTTAGCAGGAAGTGCAAAAGACGAGCCGCATTTTAATGTAATTAATCTCCACCCATCTTTAATCCCCTATTTTGAGCTTGATGTTATTATAGCAGACGCGTTCTCACATCTTAAACTTTCTGTTGTGTTTCATCACCTTGCTATTCCAAATATAGCCGTTCACGTGGTAGTATATTTTAATTTCATTTACATTCAGTGTTATGTAATTCATTGAATGATTTTGCTCATCGCACACACTATAAATACTGCCTACGTCGCGCGCCTACACTAATGTATCTAATAGATGTATCTACATTGTAAAAGTGGTGTCACGCCGACAGAGCGTCTGGAAAGGAAATTGAGCTGAAAATAAATCGCCCTTACAACGGAGTTATACTAAAATAGTCGAACGCTCCACGGCTTTCATTTCTCTGCCACCATTACCATATCCTGTGCAACGCGTGTTGGTTTGAGTGCGCGTGCCCATAACACTAAGTCTTGGGTATTTTTATATTGCTCTCAGACCCTTGCAGAAGTGATTCTCACCGTTAAGCCCCTTTAAAATCTGCCAATAAATATTTATATCCTGGAACAAAGTATGAAAACCGAGCTTCGAATTGCCCTTTTACCGTTCATTTTGTTTTCTGCAGTCCATATTTGTTGAAATTCATTTATAGTTTTATTATTTACAAATTGAGCTATCAACATGTTTTTGGCAGTGGTCGGTCCGATTACGCACATACAATTATTGTCGATGTATTATGTAATAACGGTTAATTATGGCGCGGAAGGTAATTTACTTGACGCCATGGCATTACAATATTGCTATTATATAGCATGACTTGGACATTGTGGCTTGACGAGGGGCGGTCGGGTGACATTACATCGTTAATCACACTCATTCATTCTAAAGAAAATTTTGATTTTCAATTTGAATGAACCCCAGTTATTACCAAATCCAATACTTGTTGATAAATGACATTGCTTAATTAAAATGTCTGATCCCTTTGAAGCGTTTTCTTTTAGTTGGCTATCAATCAGCTCAGGGCTTCTATAGCTTTTACATAAAAAAGTAGTATTGGAATTGTCAGTTACGTAAAAGACAAAAAATAGGGATTATTATTTAATTCGTTTATCACAATAAAATTAGAACAAATTTTCGGCTACGAACTTAATTTTAAAAAAATCTGCCTAATTCTTTACTCCGTTGTTTCGTTACGTTCCCTCGGTATATCCTTGCTTTTTATGCTTTCCTTAAATATTTCTTCCTGTATTCTTTCAACATGTCTGTATGTGTCTGTGATATATCATTAAAGGTACGGATGTGTTTTTTTTTCTACTTTTAACTTTCTCATAGGGTTGCGCTTTTTGTCTTCCTGTTTGTAGTACAGAATAAGGTAACAGATGGTATTTAATCACCCTTATTTGTTTGTTTTCCTTAACTTGTTTGTGATTTATTGGGTTAGTGTCTCGTTAGTTTCATTGAAGTAATAATTTTGTTCCTTATTTTGATGATGCCCCTCAGTTTTTTAAATCGTTTCTTTTAAGAATGCATTCAATTAACAGAATAAGATGTTCATAACTCTGAATGAAATCAGACCTCGTTAAACCTGTCAATTAAACGATAAAGTTCGTGTACACGTGTTAATTTTGTTTCATCTTTTGAAACAAATGCATCTGCGTGAGAAACATTAAACTTTTTATGTAACGAGAGACAGTTACATCTGCAGTGTTTTGTTTTAACATTAAATTTTTTTGTAGTGTACGATTGTAGTGCATGATTTCATTCCATTCCATGTATTGTTCAATCATTATTTCATTATTCGATTGTTTATCGAATAGTATTCAAGTTTATCGTCGATTAGATATCGCTTGAAGTACCATTCCCTTGTAATCGTGTTGCTCACTACTGCGTTCTAACATTCCAAGAATCAGTTGTTGAGAGGTGGTTTATTAAACTCAGAAAATAACTTTATCTGACAGCCTTATTTCTTATTTTAGATGGAGACTCTCAATGTAATATAGAGCCCAAAGGGGAAATATGTGAGGAAAGCATTTCATGTCTCTTTAACACACTTCTCAATATAATTTAGCCAACAACTTTCAACCAAGCATTTACTACACCATATTTTCTCTCACGTTTGTCGTAACAAACACTAATAATAACTGTCTGTACTGTCATGTACGGCGTACTTACAACTTCGCAAGCGTCTGACGAGATGGGTGCAAATTGCAGGTGGTACCTACTGTCTGCGCATAATATCCTGGCAGCCAGCCAGATCTCCCTTGCAACAAGTCCGTTCGGTTATATGAATGGGGCGTTATGTTTGAAATATAATGGTCTCTTTTATCATAAACTTCTGTCGGGAGACGTCCATTGCTCGCCGTGGGCTTCCAAAGACTTCCACATGCCGCGTCTCTTTGTCGCCCGCGTCTTGTGTTGCCTGTTTTAATCCTGAGCTTGCTGTTCCTATTCTAAAACTTTCGGCCCTACGGCCATCAATTCCACATTGCAATTATTTGACAAGAAAAGCCTACCCATCGCCTATTCCCATTTCTTCTTCACTTTTCCTTTTGGAATGATGTTTATTTTTTATTTAATTCTTAAATTGTGACGTTTTCTCTGTGTGAAACTCTACTGAACAAAACTTGTGAATTCCCAACGATCTCTCACGTAGACCTTAACAAAAGTGCATCTGTCAAGCGACTCATCTCAAGAACTTCGGCCCATTTTGTCCGCTCGTGTGGCGATTAGTCAAGGTACACATTAAAGGTCGGTTCAGACACCTGCGGCAAAAATTACAAATTTTTTTTTTTTCGAAGACGCTCAAATTGCCTATTGCAACAATGATTTCCAAAATCTTAAGAGTTACGTGTTACAACTTTTTAGTGGAAAATGTAAGTAATTAAATTGCGTCTGGTTTTATGTGTGGTCCTTATTTTTCTTGGGTAACGGATTCCGTTAGTGTCTGAATCGACCTCGGTTCGTGTCGTATCGGTCGGACACACTCGGTGTAATATCCCAGCCGTATTTGGCACTACAATTAGCTGTCATATTCGTTCCCTTTGTGCACGTTTTGTTTGACTGTTTAATTGTATGTCGGTCTTGAATGTCTGTTGTTTTGAGGCGTGTGCTTCTTTTGTTTTACACGGCGATGTTTACAAGATCTGACATAACTGTCTTACTTCAGTTCCTAGTTCGTTTTAATGTAGTTTTTTTTAAAGTAAGAGACTCCTTGACTCCACTTAACATTTTACCTATTATGGCTTACATCATTTTTGACATATTGCTGAGACATAATTGTCAAGTGAATACATTCTATTTTTTTTGTTTGCTTAATGGAGTTCGTCAGTAATTTAATACATTTTCAAAATAATAACTCAAGTTGCATCTAAATCTTAACACGGTTTCAATGTGGTTATTTCTAATCTCCATTAAGATATTTGGTGACCCTTAATAAATCTTATTATCGCTTACATCCATCGAAATAAATCGAGAAACAAAAGTAATCGATTACTTCGACACTCTCCCATCGGACCTCTCGCTCCATAGACAAGATCTTGAAGCGATTTGTCAATAGTGAAATAATAAATCAAGCGCAATCGACGAATTTAAATGAGACTATTAAACTCCACCTGTACGATATTCATCTTAAATTATGTACCTAGTTGGAACGCCATGTTTTGATAGTCGATTCGCATTAGTCAATTTAACATAGGCGATAATAGTTGCGCGGGCTTTTTTTTAATAGATAAAAGTGTATTTAATAATTTCAAATTTATGATTTATGAATATAATATTAACCTAAATTTTAATACAATATTGCGGGATTACTTTCTTAAATAAATACAACTTAAAAATGGAATACATATTTTTTTCGTTAGGTCCTTGACCTCTGCTCTTCTGCCTCCATACAGTGCTCCATAAAAAAACTAATTAAAACTATTCCGAACAAAGGATTCGATACCAGAGCCTACTATTATTGAGTTATCAGCCTAACAAAGGGCCGATGCGTCTAAGAAAGCCGTTTAATGACTCCATAAGCTCAGCGAGCCGTAAACAATGACAATGTTAAGGCACGATTATATGTAGCTTACGTTACACCACATTGTATGATAAAAAATAAGGCTACGAGTACTTTAAAAATAAATGTTGATTTAGGTTCGGTGTTTAACGTTGGTTACTTATGTAATAAGTAATTGTAAATTAAAAATAAATAATCGAAAGTATCACCATATGAATTAAAAAATATCCATCCATTCCCTTGAAATACCAAAATGACTCCAAATCGTAAATATAAAAAAAAAAAATATGCGCTTCAAAAGCGCTATTGTCATATTTATACTGTTTAATGATAACATACATAGATTTGGGAATATAAAACAATATGCCATCGACAACTAAGCCATCTATCCATTATCTAACCAAAATCACGAGTCATGTTCACACATCCACGTATGCTAAGTATGACATCAGGGCTATCACCGTATGTGTTTCCAACGATTTATATTCAACGCATTTCACACCACACGAATACTCAATTTATTTCCAGCGATAGTGACACCATGATTATCATCGGGTTATATCATTGCGGTAACTCGATGCCTCTGTCATCGACTACAATTGATTTGGCTGTGTCCAAGCTCTCTGGTATATTTATCATTTGGTGGCATTACGTATTTTTGGTTCTCACGATGCACTTGACCGCCCGTAACACCTTTGTTTACATTATTTTAATTTTGGAACGATCTAAACATAATACAATTTGGAAAATAAATAATAAGATTCTGGGGTCATTTGATAAACGGTGAAAGAAAATATCGTGGGAAAAAATAGGGTGTCAGAGGTTTGTATGGAAAGTACCGCGGTCGAAGTCGCGGGCAACTGCTAGTATTTTATTATCACAAATACCAAATACCAATTTGTCATAACTCATATCGGCTGCAAAGAATCACTGAGTAAAAAGCTTCTGGTTTTACCTATCAGTAAATAAATCCGAGATTATCCCGCGCATAGATACACCTGTATATAACTGGATTAGCGATCTAATATAAAATAAAATAATCCGTCCATTACGTATGCTTAAAACGTAATTATGTACCCTACTAGCACAGTGTTTTTATTGATCTCATCGTAATTATGACTTCTAACTATGTCTTCCGTAATGAGTTTCCGATCGACGGCTTATCCAAACATATGATTATTAATTTAAACCCATAATAAATATTAAATTTATAAATTGGATGACTTTACAATAGATACCGGCAGGTTGGTCTGCTTGACAGGCCAATCCATCAACCGATGCTAGTACTATGAGTACAGTTAAACTACCTCCGGTCCAATCAGGGTTTTTGTTCGATGTCAACGGCCGCTTAATAGCCGCGTACTGACCGATCGCGCAGACTCGCGAGGCTGCCTTGTTAAGTTAGTACGTAGCTCTCCGTAGGTGACTGCTCACGCTACTATGCCCGAGCGCTATCCTCAGCAGTTATTTGCCTTGCTTTTAACCCGACAGTTTATATCAACTTTGATGATAATGTTACTATATACATGATCTGAAGAGTTTTGTATGGGCGTGATGATGAAATAAGGACCAAAATTAAAAACTTATTTTTATTCATTTAGGCCAAAAGCTAAGGTATTGCTTAAAACCTGCTAGAAACTTCGGAAATAAATATGTTCCCATTTACCTCAACACAGGCAAAGGCCACAAAACTAGAAAAAATAATACTCAGGCTTGGTACCCAAGCTATTAAATTAAAATTCGCCAGACCCGCAAGGCTCCGCGGTAAGTCTATACGCAGCTAATAATGAGACAAACACACAGAAACATCGTATTCGTGTAGGTACAATCAAAGCAAATAAAAATTATATTAATCACTATCCTGTACAATGAGTTTGTGAATCTAAAATGATTGTTTTTTTTTGCTCAGCGGACTCGTTTTTGCATGATACGCAATTACTGCTAACGACTCTAATATGAGTTCAATACGTTTTCGCCATGTCTCTATTCAAATCCGAACGCATTTTAACGGTAAAAAGTATTCGGCTTTCTAATACGAGCTTTGTCGTTCTTCGCGTTCGCCTTTACATCCGATGTGTTTATCTGATTTATCGATACAATAATTATGAGCATGTCATGACGGTTCGGATATTTCGAAACTGCATAATCATCTTTGACCTGAACTGCGTTCTTGGAATTACATATCGATAATGTCTCGGTCGTTTACGGCCGGTGTTCCGTTACGTATTGATGACCGATGTAGCGTCACAGCGTTAACAACTGTTAACGAGGTGCACTTTGTCGACATCGCGGATATTCGCACCGCCTTGTCATTATAAACATCGCGTGGAATTCTTCTTGAACCGCTAAAAATACATCGACTTACAAATACATCTTCAATATTTTAAGAGGTCCTGCTGCGACCTCGCGTAATGCTCTCACCCAAAAAATACAATTCGCAAAGGACCGGGCAATGTTTAAATAACTGTCGGAGCCATCGCGTTATTTTCAGGGGAAATCTCGTTTGAAATCGAGAGGAATGCACCAAAACTGGCTTTCATTTAAACATCTGTTCGTTTAAAATATGAAATAAGCAGCGCTCGTGCACTCGAAATGCAAACGAGACGGCAGAGATTCGCAGAATTCTGCCGCAACGTACGCTATAGCTGAGATTCCCAATTTGCACCTTCACCATTCCGCTTTACATACGAAACGTGAATCCAGAAGTATTAACAATTGCGTCAATCGAACGCTATCAATCTTTTAGTCTCGACGACCTGTATCTACATCAATGTCAATGCCTCGCCGAGATGAGGTGAGGCCGCTTACTATCCATTGAAGAATGATTTGCAAATTCGTCGGCGGTTCCTACATTTTGTCGTGTCTTTATACCGAGCCGGATAACGGCTATACGGCGGCCCGAGGTAATTTAGGAGTATCAGGTGGCCCCGCTTTCATTGCTGATGAATGACCTGGGTCCCGCGTCCCTTCACACTTCATGACGTGCTATTGAGCGGCACAAATCGCTTCCCTTTCAGCGTTCTGCCTGTCTTGTTTACACGATATTACATTTTAAAACCATCTCGTTAAAGTGTCAACGGTTATGGCATCTGGAGACGTTCGGATATGAATGGTTGCGGTCGGTAATATCAATTTTGCAACCGGCAATTGGTCTGTCAGTCGCGAATTATCAATGCAACAATTACTGTTCTCGGTGCGGATCTGTTATTATCGTTCGTCTCGTGTCGATGGCCGGGGGACACGGGAGATTAATCGATCGGATAGTCACTTTCTCTCGTGTGGGTCAGGTATTGTTGGTGCTGTGTTCGCTGGTCTTCATGCGAGAGTGCCTGTAATTTAGCGTTATCAGAGGAATTCACCGTTCGGTTGGCTTCTGCGCTGTCGAATATATATTTACTGTATGTATTCGTCACCTTTTGATAATTTTATTTTCGTATTTTCGCTAAAAGAATCCATTAAAGTGTTGTTATTCAGATCAGTAGGGTAAGCAGGAACTTCTAATGTAATCGTAACGTCATCGAGAAATCATGCTTTCACGCTCACACGTTTTTTTGAAATCTGTGGTGTAAGAGGGAAGGAAGACGTTATTTTATCTAAATAGTACGTAAAAATGACTGTGCTTGAGGCACAGTATTTTTTGTGTCGCGAAATCATTGACACTTACATAATCGTCTACATACAAAAATTCCAAGTGATTCTATCCGTATTAGTTTCGCAACATTTTAGCGCACACTCTATAATGATTTGGGCACACATCTATGTTGTTAATTAGGATGAAGAGCAATGTTTATATGTGAAGCACGGAGGCCCGCGATTTGTCATCTCCGGTTTACTACGCTGATGTAATTATATTTTTACATCTATTTAGCGTAGTCTATAATAGCAAGGCTGCAGCGTTTAATAGATTGTATCTCCGTTGAGTTTAATTTCGATATGACTGGTTCTAGAATTTGAATCAAACTGTTTAATATATACTTAGGCTTAGCTCCATTTTTCAAATGGCAATTTGCCTGTGACATTATCTTGTCTTCGCATTCGTACTTGGTTAAGTTCAACTTTCGCAAATTCAAATCTCGTTCCTGAATTTATGTAGTTGTTTTCTGATTATACAGTTTTATTCAGATGCTCAAAAATAGAAGCAATAACCAAACCGAAGGTCCCAGGAACTCAGTAATTGGAATATTTCGTAAATATTTAAAGCACTCGTCATCACGCGACTTCATTCACAATATTACAAACAGACTTTATTGGACTGAAGACGTGGTATTTACATTTCGTACGAATCTTAATGGTTATCAAGTGGGTTAAAGGCAGTCATAATGTACAGAGATATTGTACGAAAGTAGCTTCGATGGAATTTTGTATAAATGGATGGATTTGGCATGTTCTAGTCTTGCTACCTTGCTTACATAATATCAGTTTTGTTTCATGATTTAGGATACTGAAATCATTACAAATTCGTTAAAGGCATCGTTGCTAATAAATAATTTTATTCAGTGACATGTTTTGACCAAGTGTAAAGCATAGGTATACGCTTATTGTTATTGCATCATTGTGTTGTTACATTTGCATTTATCTTGTCTGTATTGATTGAACTTAAGTAATATTTATTAGCATCATCGTAAAATATCTCATACATCTATCTACTCCAGCAGGGCTATTATGTAACTCTGGTTCTATCATTTCGTATATTTCTATCGACTAATTAGTTGATTTAAAAGTGATTGAAACAGATTTGCAACGGTATTGTAAACCGGTTTCAATCATCTCGCGCATTTCTATCGACTGATTAGTGGATAGAAATGTACGAAATGATTGATACAATTGAAGTAAAACTTATTTTAACGCGTTTTTTTATGTTTTTACGTTGTTGTAAAAACAATGTTACGTAATAACTCTGCAGGTCTCGATTTACTTTTATTATTTATATATTTAAAGGTAGTTTCCTTAAACGATTTATCTAAACATGGTACCTACACCTCTTCCTTTTGTTATACCGACAACTGATAATTGATCATTAACAATCCAATTACAATACTATTAATTAACGTATCATATAATGTTGACAAGCAACATGGTCTTTGCGCCTTGTGATTTATGTCAAGTGCTAACTAATTTATCAGTGTATGTTACACCTACAAGCACCTACGTAGGTTCCTATGCCCTCAATAGGGAACCGAAGGTCATAGACCGCCGATAAATTCGTTCAAAATAGGAAATCTTTTTGTTATCTATGCTCATTGTTTTGCTCTTAAAAAGTTAGCAGTACTGATGTTACATTTTGAAGGGATGTATGGCCCAAGCCGTTGACTAATAGAGGAAATACCCAGGGCCACAAGTCTGCAAACACAATCGATTCATAATTGAACAACAACCGCATAGTAACTGTCACTTTTGACAGATATCCCATACAATATCTGTCAAAAGTGACAGTTACTATGCGGTTGCTGTTCGATTATGAATCGATTTTATAGCAGACTTGGGGCCCAGTTTTAAGGTCCGACCGATGATTGGTATTTTTTTTAAGTTTTTAAACAGATAACAAAATAGATAACTTATGTACCTAATCCAATTCTTATTTAATAACCGCGCGATGATTTTTTGCATCTCATAAATAAAATACTGGAACATCATTCCATGGTAATATTCATAGCTGTTCGATGATTCACAATGTTTTTGTTCAGGGAAGTTTAACTCCCCCGTGCCCGGTATCTGGTTACCATATTTGGGCCACACGCGTTGCCCAATCACCTGAATGCATGCATCATAATACATTACTGTGTGTTGTCGTGTTGCAACCAGCATGTCGTGAAACGTACCAACATTTTTGACGTGATCATTAAGCTTAAAATACTGTTTCCTTCGTTAATGGCATCTTTTTTAATCAGATATGTGTTTTTACGGTGGCTCCTACCGAATGGGGTTTACGTTTTTTAATTGGTAATTCACATAACATTGATCACCTGCACGCCAGCTTGGGAATGCATTTTTGTTCGATTGCGCAATCGATCTGCCATTTAAGCATGTGTAAGCCTTACAATAGTAGAACAGTTTCACTTCACTTTAATTATGTAAATACACAATATTGCCCCATTGATTGATAATTAAAAAAGGGTTTCTTTTGTTTTGTCATAAAGACTTAATATCAAATAGAGTCGAGAGACTATCGAAATCGATAATCGCTTAAAATAATCGATACCCAAAATAATTACTAAAAAAACATCGATACATTTACATTTCATCATAGTGTAAACACTATTAAAAATTACTGAGGAGTGGGTATTGAAAGAAAACTGTGAAACACAAATGGCTTCCGGCATTTTAGCTCTTTGTTTTTGGGGCGTCCTTGAGTTTGAAATGTTTGAGTCCAGTCCTAGTTGAGTGGTTCTAAAAAAAACTATTTCAAATTTGACGTCTTGAATGGCCTCTTGTAGTGCGTTAATTCTTGTGTGTTTCGTTTGTATTACCTCTTGTTACCACAATTCTCGACGGCTTTTATAGATAATTGAACAGCTCCTCTAGTGGATGCTATTTAAAAGTTCCAATTCTCCATATAAAAAGTCTAAATACGTACATTATACAGTAAAACGGTTATCTTACGAATACTCTCGCACTCGGCGTACAGTAATATGGCTACAGTGCGTTCATATAACAACAAAAATCGTTGATATTTATTAATTTTATTTACGTAAAAAAATATTTACAAGTCCACATAACATTATGATGAGCATGATGTTAATAACGAGTACAAAAAAACTCAAACGTAAACAACGTGTTTTTATCTGTCTGCGTTAGTAGTATTCCGTTGTGGAAATTAGGTTACGATTACGATGCTGTTTGTTTGTGGGGCATTGGACTTACTCCAGTACGAACACAGAACGCATGCATTTATTTATGATGCTTTTTAAAATATGCTATACTCATATTGAATTCTTTTATTTACGCGAATACTACACCCCTACCTACCTACCTCCCGTGACCATGGTTGCTGTAAAGCAGCCGAAACGTCGGGAACGTAAAAAACATAACATAAACGGGATAAAATCCGAAAAAAATGTTTTATTTCAATATGCGATACTCTTCTAAATAGGTTGTTTAAGTTAATTTGTCATTTAAAATATTAATAAATCTAAATTTTAATTTTTTTTTTTTTAAATTGGGCAGTTGCATTGTCTCCGATTTTGAAGGTCCATATTCTATCACGGTCATTTCTATCGGCATCTCACAGGTATTTTTCTAATCTTCAAATTTGGAAGCTCAGTATCATGCACTTATGCAATGTTTAAGTACCAGCATTTCCATTAAATTGTAGCCGACTGTACCTACGTAATTTCACGCACGAGCGGCTCGTATCGCTATTTCTTTGGCCTTTGATTATAACTACATAGTGACAGTGTTGAAAGTTTCCTGTACTTAGATCATGATTTTACTATTTAAATGACTTTTTTTTTTTTTAGCACAGATCGTGTAATATTTAGCTGTTTTTTAACATGGAAACTATACTTAGTTTGTCTTTTATCGAATTCAAGCGTAGTTAATTGCATAGATATCGTAGAGTAAACTTTTTATTCCGATTTACAAATCACTTTACAATAATTTCACCTAAGTAAGTATTCAATAAATATCGTCAATAGTTTTTTTTTTGTTATTTATGACTTTATACTTCTTTTATCAGAAACAAATGATGTTTCTCCACTCTGAGGTTTTTATATCAAAAAAAACATTTCGTAATCCGCGTCCGATCGGCCATAAAAACTGAGTGGTCCCACAAAGCCAGGGCGTTGAAAGAACTGGTCTTATTCTTTAAGAAATAATAAATCGGAGTCTAAAACGATATTTGGGTAGGCGTGTGATACCATCATTATTTTTTATTCGATCAACCCGTTTAATTATGATAAATGATTTTGAAGACAACGCTTATGAGAATACAGTAGAAAATATCACACAGCACTTCAGTTATAATTAGATCCTTTCTAAAGTAATTATTGCGTTCAATTCATATTTTAAAAACTCGTTTTCTAAAATCTTAATATATATTTGGTCCATTGTACACAATCACGTAATTCAGACATTACACAATATATGATATCAAATATAAAACGTTTTTTAGTTTATTCGCAGATAATTATTTCAGATCGAATTAATCTATCCTCTCTAGCCCACCCTTACGCGAAAATATTAAAATGAATACCCCAGTCCTTTCCTAATAGAAAAGGGACAGCGGATTCGTTACGAATTCATTAATGAGCGTAATTGACATCGGCTCGTTCAGCAGCTTGATTGCCTTGTTGAGACCGGGTCAACTGGTACCAAGACTGTCATTTATCTATCATTTATTTGCCTAACAGCACTAGAATGAAGACATCGTGTGGATTAGCGGATCGAATGAGGAACCTTGAAGACAGATTAATTAAAACCGCTAGTCGTTTGTCTTCTTAATGATACTTCGAAATAGGTCACCAAACAATAGGTAGGTAGAGTGGCTATTTGTTTCTTCTGTCACAATTTTTTACCTGTGAACGTGACTTATGTAAATATTCATATGTACTTACTTAAATATTACTTACCTGGATGATTTTATTTAATTTAATTGTTGCGTGTTCTGAGTTGGTGGAGCAGTATGCATCACCAGTATAACTTGACGCTGCGTAATTACTATTTCTTTGGCTAAGACATGTCCTGTCAAAATAGATTGCTATTCTAATATATAACCCACCAAAATACGTTGAACGTCGTCTCCCTTGAACGTCGTCGTCGTAATAATATTCAACCGTCCAAAAGGCACAGGAAGCGTCTCCTAATTCGATAATTGTACGAATTCCGTCCGCGCTAATCGGATAGTTACCGAGAGTCCGAGAAGTAGGCGGCCAATTGCAATTGTTAGTAATTACGTGCTACCATTAACCGCTTCAATTGGCTGTTGAGTTGTTATAAACTTGCAGTAGGTCTGTCTTGTCCATATTGTAATTGAAAAGCGAAATTGGTCATTACAACCAAACTATTATGACTCAGTGTTGACTGCTTTCAATTTATTAAAGGAAGGTAATTAATGTTAGATTTGATTATGATTTAACTGATAAATGTAAGGTCGCATATGTATTGGCGTGAAATTCTTGAAATAGCGGCTAAATGCTCAATCGTTGTACGTTAATTGTTTTTTCGTGTTCGTAAAATTCATGAATATATTTTCCGTGCAACAACTCAAAAAACTCCGAAAAATTACCGCCGTCGAAAAAAACCCGTACCAAATATTCCGTGATCGCACCAATAGATTTCCTTTTATCACGCCGCCGTCAGGGGATGGTAAACATTTTTTATGGGCATGTTTCGTCGCGACTTCGACGGGTCACGTTACCGCTGTGTCCAATGGCCTCAGTACACGCACTTAACACTATGTGACTTAGAAAATTACGATCATAAACAAAATTTATGCGACTTGTAAGCACATTCTACAGCTTACCTTCCTTAAAATAAATTCGTATTTCGGTGGTACCTCTTTTACATTGTATTAACTCAATGATATACTTAAATCTCCGACACACCTTCCAAGATGATTCGCAACAAAACAACTGTTTCCTTGTGAAACCTGTTTAGTTTACTTGTCTGCTGCGCTGTCACTACAAACAAACTAGTTGAGCTGCGTCCACTCACACTTGATGATCCCTAATTAACTGCCATTTTAAGTAATTAAATTGTCCCTTGAACGGGACTACTTTCTTTGATGTTAATTAGTCGCCTGATACTTTGGTATACTGGTATCAGTTTACTTCAGGAAACTAGTCTTAATGTTATGATTATATATCGTTGTATACTTAATTTTTGACGAGCACGCACATTGTACAATGCCAAACCAAGCAACGCTTGTATTATGGGTAGGTACGGTACCATAGAATAGACTACGGGCGATCCCGGAATAGGTTTAAAACTGTTATAGACATACCTATTAAATGTCCATGGGTACATTCGTGCTCAGCACACAAAAATAGCGCCTCCCGGGATTCGAATTAGGGACCCTTGATCCTCGCCAATCAGATCCTCAATATGTTAACCGCTGCTGTGTCTACTGCATTTGAATTCATATTCATAAAAAAATAAATGGAAAAGGAAGTTCTACCACAACCGTCGTGCAAGCCAGGATCAAGCGGAGTTTCAAGATTGAAGTCTAAAGTGCGATCGTTTCTTCATCAGGTCTTCACTAGGACCGCTTAAAATGACGATTGACAGATCCGGCCGACCGCCGGCACCCAGGCGCGCCTCGACTACCTACCGTAGCTACGATGAACTCGGAATCGTAGACCGAGCCAAACCTTTGAAGTACAGACACGGAGGCGTCGAAGACTTAACTGGCATAGAATCCAGAACATTCAGGACATACGAGCACCGACACATGGATGACATAACAGTAATTAGCTCGGAAGAAGTTCCGAAGCCCAGAAAGAAAACGATCGAAGGCTTCGCGAATGGTTTCAGAAGAACGTTCTCTGTCAGAAGTCGAAGGGAGGAGCCAGAAGGCATTCCGTTGGACACTTTTAATGTGCCTTGTGAGGAAAGTTTCGCTACAGTTAGGGGAGCGCCGTTCGGTAGGCGTAGGTCTTTGTCGAGGGATAGAGGATCCTCGCTTCTTGGTAGGAGCTCGTCAGAAGGAGATGTGAGGATGGTCCCTCCGCGCGCGCCGCCCGCCGCCCCCGCGCCCCGCCTGCACCGTTGTCTCCGAGTCCTCGGCGGCAGCTGGAAGAATCTATTACTATGTGAGTCGAGATATGTGGTCTAACTGCTTTTATGATTAATTCCATCACTGGCGACGTGCGCCTGCGTCTCTAATCAACACAACTCACATTAATATCATACATTAACCGTATCCGAAGTCATATCCAATGAGTAAACATAATTCTTAACCTTTAGAAATCAGGTTCCACCACTCATTATTATGTTATTTAAATGGTAGTTAACCGTTTACCACTCTCGCCTCGTCTGAGTTAATTATTGGAGCGACGGGTATAAATGACCACTAGGAGGTTCGTTTACCTGTGATTAACCACGGAGCTTAACTAAATTAAACGATTTCTTTTATGTAAATCGTCCAATTGTTTGTACTGCGAAGTAGGGTAGCAATCAATCTGGGATTATACGGTGCAACCATAATTTGTTTTCGAAATGATACAGGTTAATTAAGTTTGACATAATGGTCGAATGATTTTGTCGATTGTTAATTAAAGTGTGTCGTGATTTATCACCGCACCGTGGCGCCTGCCGTTTGAGATTTAGTGATGAATTATTCACAAGGAGAAACTTTGCCGAATCAATCTTCGGATATACACTGAACATTATAAATTAATAATTTGTTACATTCAAATAAGTAGCTGGCTAAACAATAAATAACCTATCTAGGGACGTACAAAAGCGATTAAGTTGCTTTATTGCGATAAATTATAACTACTTAATATGGCACCATGAGCGCAATTCCTAAAGGGTTGGCTCGACACATTCTAAACAGCTTTAGAAAATCTAGTTTTACCAAAATTACCTACACTTATGATCGTATTAATAAGTTGGAATAGATGATCCGTAACATCGGGATAATTTTAAGTAAATAATAACCTTTTATTATTGAACTTGCATACAAGTCTTACATAACTATTCACGTAGGAGTTACTCACACATGCGCATTAACTCTAATTATTATAACCTTGACTTACAGAAACATTATCACCGATATTTTTACCGCCCTTTGTACGAATTCAAATACTAATCACACTACTCTAATGCTTCCATACGTTTAGCTGTAAAACTGGCAGGTCTCCGTTACGGGCTGAAGAAACAATCACTCGATCGGTATTAGATGCTGTCAAAACTCGTACTAAGGCCCATGCATCGCATTAGCATTGAGGTTTACGCCAACGCGCATTCGCCTACGTTCGTCGTAGGAGGCGCACGTAAATATTACTCGTATAAAATGGTACAATAATAGCTTTATATAGAGTCATACATGACTCGGTAACCCAAATTACCATGTAAATCGTAGTTTATATGACCGCATTGACTTTTCCGTCTACTCGTTTACGATAAATTTAAAATTATACTTTTATGGAATTATCTGATCACTATTTGTGGAAACATAATACTTGTTTAAGAATGTTGTCATCGCTTCTAGGATATAGAGTGGCTTAATATTATACATAAATAAATATCGCCAGAAGAACACACCAACTACGGTCCTACACTAAGCAACGCTTGTATTATGGGTACCGTACTAATGGATTGGGGGCGAACCCAGTATATAATACTTATATAGAAAGTAAACATCCATGACTCGGGCTCAGTATACTTATATAGATCACATCCATGACTCGGGCACAGGCATTCATTACACGAAGTTTTCCTACCAGGATTCGAACCTGGATCGTCGGCACAGAAGGCAGGGTGACTACCAACTTAGCTGATCAGGTCATTATCATCGTCACCTAATGAATATTATACTACAAAATGATAAAGAACGAAAAACGCAATGAAAATGAATCTTACGTTTTGCACGAATTAATGAATATACTACAATGCCGCATAAACACTGTGCTTATAATGTGTAGTACCGCGCAGCCTCGTCAACCCCACACTGCGAGTGGTCTCATTAAGAAAATTGCCTTTTTAATTTTCCGTCACGTTGGCCTCATAGGCCCCGTCGAACAATGCACGGTTAAGCTGTTGTCAGGTGTTCTAGTTGAGGGAAACATTCCGGGGCATAATGCACGAACTAATGAATGTTTATGTGTAGCTCCATAGTGATGGTGGTATGATAGGGCTGGGAATAATACGGGCAGAAATATTTTTGTCATTTTAGCTAAAAATATATAAATAAATAGAACAATATTTAAATAAATATATGTCATCTATTTTGGCAAAGTTACAAATCTATACTAATATTATAAATGTGAAAGTTTGGATGGATGGATAGATGGATGGATGTTTGTTACTCTTTCACGCCCGAACGGCTGAACTGATCTTGATGAAATTTGGCACAGAGATAGATTATAGTCTGGAATAACACATAGGCTACTTTTTATCCCGGTAAAATGTATGGTTCCCGTGGGATAGATGTTTTAATTTTTCATACTTTTTATCGCGGGTAACACCGCCGGGCGCATCTAGTGTATAATAAAGGAAACCATTCATTATACGAATTTGCATAAAAAATATTCGACCAGCTATTTAGAATAATAGCGACAAATTTTATTTAACTATATAACCTACCTACTTGACACTTGAGACCTGTTTCAATATCTACTAATAAAAAAATACAACCGAATTGAGAACCTCGCCCTTTTTCAAGTGGGTTAAAATACATAAAGAACTTATTTGACAGATGGGACGACCATCAGGAGATGGTGGAACATTCCTTAATATTTTTTCGGAGCAAAAATTACTAGCAAAGCGTAGACCTCCCCCCATCCCCCCCTCCCACCTTTAATCTCTCCTGATGAATATCTCTAAACATCCCCTAATATTGGGAGCATTTTACGGATGTCAGGACTCGTCTGTGTTTATTCAGTGACGTCACGGGATACACTGACAGCCGTTTGTGGGCGTTTTAGCGAAATTGCTTTTGTTCGGACATCTGCTGTCGCTGTAGCTGTGATATTAAATTATTTAGTGGGGACAGCAGTTTGATTACCCATATTGGAGTTATTCAATTGGATAATAGATTAACGTGCAAATAACTAGTTGTGGGCAACGTCAACCCTCAATATATTCCATTGTAAATTTAGATTAATTTCAAACGCTTGTTAAAAATTTGATTTTGATTTATTATGCAACTGTGTGCGCTTATAGTTTTATATAACGAACTGCTATCCAGTTCCAAACACAAAAAATAAATAAAGAATAAATTAATATGACCTGTGGTAAGTACACTCGAGGTCGTAACACTGCTAATCTATTTTTATCTCCGCTGGGTCTTATGAGCCACGACACGTAGTCAACGGGTTATCTGTACAATCGCATCATGTGTGTCCGACGTTAAATTCGCTGTACAGTCCGCGAGAAAATGTAATTAAACCAGCGTGATTTAGTTTTTTTTTTCATAGGTACCATTTGTTTCATTTCATTTTGATTTTTTCCCATAGTTTTTGTCAATATTAGTACAGCCATGTATTTTGTTGCAACCTATTCATTTACCAAAGTATAACGTATGCCAAATGTTAAAATATCTTAATCCCTAAAATTAATTATGTTTACGTAATCAATAAGAATTTACAAAATTCTGATGAAATCTAAATCAATGATCCCAAGAAACGGGATTGCTAGATAGTAACCCTATTATTTTATTCTACAACCAACATCTTCAAAGTTAAAATATTCTATAGCCAATCACAGCCGTCGAGAGATTGATGGATAACAATCTAATGCAACATGGGTCGGTATTCATAAGGCGGGAATTAGCGCGAACCACAGTTGTGTTAATTATTGCAAGGGTTCTGCTACAGATATTGTATGGGATTAATTAGACCACAGGTTGTCGGTGTTTTAAGGTAGGGGAGTGAATAGTTCTCATTGTATGAATTTATATTGCTAGTAATGCTGATGGATTTTGACATAAAAAATGGATCCGGTGAATGAGTCCGATTTATTTTTTTCGATACTTTTAATTGCCTGTCTATGGCGTTTGGTTTGCAATGTAAGTTAACTCCCAAATGCAAAGTTATTTACACATTTTTTTTTCATCTTAAAAATGTTTGATAATGCAATTGTAAATGGATTAAAACTTATATGAATTTAGTAAGTTAGTTATATAAGTATGTAGTTAAAGTGTATATGTACCTACTTAGTTAATCGAGTAATTGATTTTGCGCGAGTGATTTTATGGAATACAAGAATTTTTGACATTAACGCTTGCGATTATGTGATGCAAATAGCCTATACCTTACAGCCATAAGAGCTGATTTGTAAAAAAAAAAATGTCCACTTATCCCTCATTTACAACCGAATTCCCTAACAAATTTAGCCTTGTAATTCCGTATTATCCCCGTACATATGGTGTGTGAGATACGAATCAATTGGCCGGCGCTCGAATGTCAATTGCATAGCAATCTGCTATAAATAGCTTGTAATAACGGTAAATCACTGGCTCGTTTGCGAGTAATACACTCGGATTTGTGTTCATTTACAGCGACTTATAACGGCCATTTGTAATTAAGTATGGCCGAATTGAATCGAGAAAATGTTTGACCGTTTTAGAAACAAAGATATAACGAACACATTAAATCAATAATAATTCTCAATAAGGGCCTCTACGTGTTGGACCCATGTCCCCGCGCAAACCTTCCAAATATCCGGGTATAGCCCGTGTGGAGACAGACATAATAATAATACCAGCCCTTTTTAATGTCCCACTGCTGGGCACGGGCTTCCCCTCTATGCAAGGGGGACTAGGCCATAGTCGGCCAAGCTGGCCCAGTCCGGGTTGGCGGACTACACACATCTTTCGAGGGTTCTCTCAGACATGCAGGTTGCCTCATGATGTTTTCCTTTACCGTCTAGCAAGTGATAATCGTGGTTGAAAATGAGATTCGCACATGAAATCTAGAAATCCCAGAGGTGCAAGCAGAGGTTTGAACCTGCGATCCTCGTTACCAACGCAAGCGTTCTACCAACTTGGCTATCACTGCTAGCATTAAATGAATAATACGCGCGAAATCATTTGAAGAAGGTACAGGGTTGGAAAAAAACTGTTTTTTTAGAATTTTATAAAACAAACAGTTCAAATTGTTTTAAACAAGTGTTTTATTTGTTTTTTATGTTTTTTTTCTGTTTAGTTTAGGCCATTAATTTCAAATCAAATAGACCTATATTAATTCATTTCTAGACTAGGTATTTTCAAATTCGCCATAGTAAATTAAATATTTACAAAAATCGATCAATGGATAAACATTTATTTTATGTTGCGTGCGTACCTATCTCTAATCCGTACTAAACGCTTTATATTCATCCTGTATGTTGTAACGAATGTTCATTTTTAATAGGGGAAACCCCAATATTTATATTACTCGGGACTTTACCGGCAGAGAATTACCTATGAATTCTATATATAGGAGTGCCTTTCTTTCTAATGTTTCATTTCATTATTAATTCTGTGACTGATAACACCTTTAATAAAATGTCAACTCCAGGACGCAAAAACATGCAATTTGGGAACAATTCACATTGATTCCTCAAGAAAATACCACATTGCAGACCAATAGGGATGCATAAAATATAATAAAGAATTACATAAGTACAAAAAAATAAATAGCATAGACTGAACTGGTTATATGTCAAGCTATTTAGAGTCCTAAATATTAATTTATTTTCATTTATTTCCATTCATTTGCAATGAAAAGTAGTTTTAAACTTTGTTTTTTTCTTAATGTTTTATACATTGTTTAAAACTTGTTTTAATCTTTGTTTTTAAACACGTGATAAAAAACACGGTTTTAATTCAAACTGTTTTAAACACTGATTTAAACACGTGTTTAAAACAACTTGTTTTAATCATGCCAACCCTGAGAAGGTATAACAAAACCTAGGCCTTAAATTAAGTCAGCTATTAATATTGTATTTAAAAAAAAAACCAACAAATAACAATAAGTATTTCTTTATGGCTTCCGTTCATCCATGAACGGTAGCCATATTGTTCTTGGTGAAATGTGGACGTGTAAAAATAATTACAAAGTATTGTTCCCGAAGATGTCTATCAGCGTGTTCCACTTTTAAATCCGTATTATTTTACACTGTTGTAAGTAGCAACGGTAAGTCCCATTGTTCTGACACATTGATACATGTTTAATTGACATTTTGAAATAATGTAACGGTTTAATCGATGATTTGCTACATCGTTTTCTTGTGAAAGTGGCATTGTTTGCGAAATGCGTGCTATATTATGTAAACAAAAAAAATATATTGTTCGATGTGGACTTTTTATTAATTAAAAAAATGAGTGGATGATGAAAAAAAACAATGCTGCTCGCCCCAATTCTTGTCTGTTAGTCCAAAAGAAAAGAATCTGCATTCATCATTAACATACTAATCATTTCATCAAAAAATCTCAATCGTCACAAAGGACATCTCGAAAAAAAAAGAGAAAATATTGTCAACATTTTAATAAATGCTGGATAGCTTTTGTCCGTGTTTCACTGAAAAAAAGTATTCCCCTCTTTTGTGACCCAGGCATTGGGCACAAAGCATTCGTGCAAACATTTTATAAAAAGTTAAGCATTCGGTTTTTCTCGGCACGATTGTTCGTCCCTTTTGGGAGTAAGAGGGATATATTTGCATTAAACGGACGGCGCTTGCGACAGTATCATTTCTATACCACACAGGCGTAATGAGCGGGTAACTATGCGTCATAAACTGTTTTTTTTTTAAGAATTCGCTGTAGATTTCAAATCGTTCAAGATACTTGAGATTTTAACGGTTCGAATTTTGAATGTATAATAATAATGTGTGACGTAATAAAAAGAATAGCGGAATGATTTTATCTATTCACCAAATTATATGTGAATCACTTTATACTTAGAAACTATGATTCAATCAAATAGAAGCCTTCTTTGTAGAAAGTATACTTAAGGAAAAGAGGCATAAACAAGACGTCCGACAATTTATTCAGTTCGTATGACCAGTCACAACCTTGTTTGTATGCATGTGACGAGTTAAAAAAAAACTTCGTCTTAAATATACTCTTTACTTTTTGAGATGGTGAGTTCCTACCTTTTTGTTGCATGGTTTCCATTTTCAAATAAAACTAAGTATAGGTAAACGATTGGTTTCGCAACACGACCAATCGTGTAAAAAGGCCGCGGCGTAAAAATTCCTAAGGCACGTCGGCTCGGATTCCCTGGGCCATTATTTGAAAGCATGTGCCCTTTCCAGACTGGCTTGAATGCCCTTCATTGTTTGGCCCTATACGCCGGCCCTTTGTGTCTCCCCCCCGGTCTACGAGTGCAGCAGTAAAGCAAAAGTGCCTAAGTGATTTTTAGTTTGAAAATCGCGACAAATAAATTATTATGTTTGGCAACATTTCATAAAAAAAATATTGAGGTAAATTAAGTCTGCCAATCTGCAGGGGTACCTACTTAATATAATAATAATAAAAAATCGCCATACAATGTTAAATATAATGTGATTTTTTCTCAAGAACGGGTCCTCTAATTTTTTCAGGTGCAAATAATAAGCCCAGAATTAATAGATGATTGGCAATTCTGTAAACTACAGTTGATTGCACCATAACCTGTCATAGGATACAACATAATGATATTCTGCGAAACCTAAACTCATAACTCGACAAATGTCGATATTTGATTTACCTCATTTTGGCTCTCGACAGTCGCTTTGTTGACACTAACAAGATATTTCGCACGGTATGACCTTTAAATAGAGTTGATTTTCCTTCGTATAGCGATAATGCGGTTATTAAGTGGAATTAGCTGGAGTTCTACGACACACGTGTTTGATAACAATGGGTGGAGGGTGTCCATACAAAATTTGAGCTATTCAGGTTTGGTAACATGATGAACTATCGAATTGCCCTCGCTTCGCGCAGCAGATCTTCCCCGGGAATAATTTAATCGAAATAAAATTCGATACCTAAATATAGGCCCGAATCCGCTTATAAATTAAATGATCTTAATTGATGTATTACCTAATTTGATAATCAATACTTCGTGGAATAAATTCTAACAATATAACATAACCTTAATATACAAATACAATTTATTTATTATTGCTCTGTTGTGTTTCAGGTAAGTGTTTCAAGTCTTCCAAGAACAATACATGTAAGCACCTATGGAACATTCTAGTAATTCTACATAAGACTCCGTACGTAAAGTAAGAAAAAACACATTTTAGAGTTACTAAATTTGGATTTTGGATTTTAAGCGTTCTAAACAGTGCAGGCGGAATACTTGACCATTTATTTATCGAACAGGAAATCTATTATTCGATTATCTGTAGCCATTATTTGAATTAACATGGCAGAGAACTAGTCTGAATCTTAGACTAAATTGTTCGAGCTCAAATGTACTCAACTGCTCATTGTTTTATAACAACTTTCGCTTTGCGCTCAACATATACTATAGTTATTTACTAAGTAACATCCGTTTAGACATCCGCGTTCCTTAATAGCTTCCCAATATTTTTTGTTGCCAACTCCGAAAACAATTAGTTGAGATGTGGGCCGAGTGATAGCGGCCGTATCGCGTATCGCGGCCTTCGATCGCCGTCGCTCGCACCTGACCCCGAGCGATGTAATCGGAGTAATTATTGTAAATATACACGCCGCTGTGTGGTTATCGGATGCATCTCGTGTTTATGGGAGATGTAGGCACCGGATAGGATGTGGGGAGCTGGACCAAGACGTAGGCGTAGCTGGAGAAATATCATTGTTTCTTTAAGAGACTATCCTTTAATGCCTTATGACACATGAGGACTCTATTCTAAGATAATAATCAACTACCAAACACCAACTATACAGAGCAACATTTATTATGGGTACCCTACAAATGACTGGTGCGATCCCAGTATATTAGTCATATAGATATTAAACATACATGACTCTGCTACAAATATTCGTGCTTGAGACTCTCGGTACAGAGCACTACCAACTGGGCCCAATCGACTCGTCAATCTTCTTTTTATTCATCTAATTAGAGTAACCATCCATGGAGCTCTGTCTTCCTCTACCTCAGCTGTGGCCTCCTTATGACAACCTTCTCCCAATCGCTGTCCTCTCCAAACTTGAACCACTCCACAATTCAGCATCAACTAACTCCACCCATGACGTGCCCCGGAGTCTTCAACACCATGTTCCGAGGTGTTTGCATTGACGCTTTCTGTAATCATCGTATAATTTATATGTACGGCTTATACAGAATGATACAAAAAGCGTATACTAACTTATAAACATGCGCTTCTTTAGCTCATTTGTGATCATTATTTGAAATGAGAATTTCTGTAAAGTATTTTTTTTTTGTAAAAAATCACAGTTGTCTTTTGTTGAGAAAATATTGAGTTTAGTATACCCTTACTAAATCACTCTGTATACGGAATCGATGATCCGTCTGAGGTAATTGGATGATGGTTGGAATATGGAGTATGGATTGGAGGTGATAATTTATGCTATTATAGGTCTTATTGGGTGTGTTAATCTTGAGTATTTTTTAGTAAGAGCATAGTAAATAATAGTGTATCAGGAGTAGGTTCAACCAAAAAAAACCCATTTGGTTTGGATTTAAAGACGTAAAATAGCCTTTTGCCACTCATTTTTAATAACTACCTTAAATGTAGTGACACGGTTACAGCTTTCAAATAGTATTGATACTTCTTAATAGATGTTAAAAAAATAAACATCTATGAAGTACTTAGTATTGATACGTGCATAAAAAACCAGGTGCATTTCAGTTTAAAAAAAACAGAAAACGGAGAGAAACCGTGTTTTTTTTTTCATCCTCGCTTGCATTCCAACAAGTCACAGATAGGCCCGTGTAATCCGATGGTTTTATGAGCAATTAGTACTCCAATGGAAATTGCAATGGTTGATTATAGGCAGGTACGCGCTGAGCTTGAAGTGGTAAAGTGGTCTAGTTTATAATCTTAAGTCTAAATGGGAGTTATCGCGTTGTTCTGTATCTGAAGACTTGTATGTCAACTGTGCGATGTAACTTAAATAGTGTAGGGTTGCCACGAGACAAGCAAACATGCTGTTGATGACATAAATTAGGTTGGTTCCAATTCCAAATATTTTTTTTTTATTATGGTTTTTCTTCTTTTTTTTTGATAGGTTCGCAATCAGCTACAAAACATTGACATTTTTGCCAGTGTCGAGTAACTCTTGATAATTTTTATTGAATTATATGTACCCCTGATGATAATGAAAACGTTGATGAGGAAGATGATGATGAAATGAATCCCCTACCCCTATCAGTAAAGTTGTGGACACTTTACAGTGCCTTAAAAATAAATAAATAATAGTCAACCCTAGTACTAAATACTGTTAGCTTTGTGTATTACTGTGAAATCATAGCAACTACAAAAGAAGGCCGCATAAACTACATTGTACAACGATGTCTTATTCACTTGAAGTCGTTGTTGCCTTCCAACAAGGCCATTAATTTTTCATTTCAACATTAAAAGTCCATTTCAAATTTGTCCAATATTGAGCGTGGGAAAATATGTTTTATACATAATAATCGTTTTTGGTTATGTTATTAAATGATTTTTGGTGTAGTAAGAATAATAATGTTATCAAATAACACCTTTTATCAGTAATTAGTTATTAATATACAGAGAAAAGGCCACTTACGAAATTGTTTCAAAAGTTTGGTTATTTCTTCTTCTTTTTTATGTTGGCATTCGGCTACGAAATAGTATCATGTTTGCCAGTGTCGAGTATTCCTTGATAATTATTATTGAATTATAAGTTGCAAAATTTATGTAAGTTTTAATTTTTTTGAAATTCGAACATGCATTTCGATTTTAAAGCGTGCAACAATCACTTTTGATTTCCGAATTTTATAAAAAGAAGCAAGTTCGATTTACCGTTGCTTTCATTACTTGATATGAACACATTACCTTTTTAAGAATATCGGCGCCGACGTTCGCGACGCAATATTACCAGACATAAATTACAGGCTGACGAGATGTCCGTCAAGAGTTTGGCAGGTTTATCGCTCAATTTAAAAAGTTTTCTACTGTTTCGTATAAACCACATTTTTAAAGACCCGTGTGAAAATTGGGCGAAATCCCCTAATAGGTCGGCAAAATATAAGCATTATTTATGTCTATACATTCTTAATTCCTTGGACGCTCTTTTTTCACTTTCACTAGCTACTGGAGCACTATCTGACTTCTCTTTTGCGCTTCAGATTGCCGATACTTCTTATATCATAAAACTTAAAAGTAAAAAAAAACTATAGAGGTGTACATTTAATCAATACACTCTACAACTCGGTACCACGGTACGTATAAATATCATTAAGTAATGATTGAATGGTTTCTCTTATGGATAAGATAAAGATCAATTAAACAGATCGTACAAACGAAAGTGGCTCGATCGACTGGCAATTTATGTAATTATCATGCCATACTAGTCCATATCTTATATGAGATAAGGTGCATTTTGGGCCTTCATAATAAGAAACAAGCTTTTCCAAATAGACGTATCTGTTATCAAAGACAAGCCGACAGCCCTAATGATATACACATGAAAAGATGTATCAACGAATACCTGCGTGTGTATGTATGTGTGTATTGTGTATACAAGTGGATATTTTTCAATAAATAAAAAAAAAACAATTGGGCAATTTTTTGCAATGAATATTTATACACAGTATACCACAAAACTTATAAAAAAATATTATAACTTCGTTGGAGATAAATAATTGTACTTATTAATGATCACTTAATTTGCGAATGGCCTCGACTGGGTAGGATGGTCCTGATCAGATTTGCCTTACCTTCTCACACCACAGATTTTATAAATAAGAGTGACCGTGACAGGCTGACTCTGTCACTCTACTCTCTACCTACCGAAACACTACGTAAAAAGGATTGTCCTTGAGGTACTGTCTTACGGAACGTAACACCTCGCTACCCGCTGCCGCCTCTCACTATGGCATATCCTACACAATAAGGTTACCGTGGATTTCATGACGTAATTTCACAAAACGTGCCTCGCCATTAACGTAATTGCAATCTTAGCGACACACTACTGTACACGTCACGGCAGAGGTACGCCAAAATTATGTCCTCTCCATTTTGAAAGGTTATAATTAATTAATAATTAATTTATGTTATCATTATATTGTAGAAGGTTGTTTAATTTAATTATGGTTGATAAAAAAATGTATTTTAAATAGTAATTTTGGCAGATAAATCTTGATTTCATAAGAATTAATGTCATATTATCAGCCCATCGTCTGATGTCAATTACACTTATTAAGATTTATACGCTCCAAGTAAAGGAGATATTCGCAATTAAAAATGGGATGGCGCGGTTTAAACTTAACAAGTAGGTTACTTTTTCATAAAATAGTGTTGCAAACAAGAACTACATTTAAATCACAAAAAACAGAACACGAGTTTGAAATCCAATCAGATATATTCAATCTGATAATCGATTTCCTACAACACTGCAAAGTAAATCAATCAGAAATTACAATAAGAGCAAGTCAATAATATTGCACTCGTCAAATATAGTTTACTAACGAGAAATCACGTGACCAACGAAAGCAAATAAATGGATAATCATACCTGTTTTAATCGGCTGGTATCATTGTCGTAATTTGACAGCTTAATATCCCAATATGTCAGTGTGATGGATCAGCGTCCATCGTAAGCCGTAATATGGTGGCAAGTGTGGTCGGAGGTTATTCTTGGTGGAGTGTCTAGCTGGACAGGAAGACACAATAGCGCATTTAAAAATAACTATGGTGTCCCGGTGAACTTCGTAGCTACCACCTTAGAATCAAATGTATAAGAAAATTTAAAAAATAATCCCAAGCTTTAATAGTTATTCTGGTATTCGGGGCGGAGACAAATAAAAAATTACAGATCATAAAAATCGGCCCACCCGTTCTTGAGTTATAAATGGTGTAACTAACACGACTCTGGCTTATATATATAGATAAAAAATAGATTATTAATGGGAGCCTGTTAAATTTTGAAATTCGAATCAATTCGTGAGTGTGTGGTTAGGTCTATGGTGGTTTTAACATTCTAAAATTGAAATAATTGTTAGTTTTTAGAGTCATGTTGTTATGCCTCTTCTATATTTATTTTTTCAAGTACTTACAACGTTTTCGCTTATATCCTAACTTTACATACATACCTAATCGTGCAGACTTTAAAATGTCACCTAGTAAATAGCTATCTTGGTTTTGTCCTTTATAGATAAGTATGATAAACAAAATGACTAACTGGTAGTATTTATTGCCTTAGATATATTATCAGCCGGATACAACGTGTCAAGGATGTTGTATATTTCTAGTTTCCACATTATTATACAGTTTATAAAAATCAGCTAGCTCTTCTTCTTCTTATCTTCATTATTATTATTTTTTCCCATATAGTTTTCTGCTATTCGGGGCGGAGACAAATAAAAAAAAATCAAAGATCATAAAAATCGGCCCACCCGTCCTTGAATTAAATGATGTAAGTAACAAGACTTTTTAATATACGAGTATATAGATTCAAAATTGTCGTGCCGTTCTGAATACAAGATTGAATGTTTAGTCAGGTAGAAAAGTGACATCAGATTACATATAATAAAATACTTAACACTGGCTGACAAACAAAGCATAGCCTAAACCGGTGACGTAGTGATTCGGAATTTAGAGAACATATTCTTTAAGTACTTGCACTAAGGAGAGTTTTTGGAAATTCGACCTCTGAATGGGTACAACGTTTGAATAAGTTACGATCGGGCACACGGCTAGTTATCACATAAAATACCCAGCATTATTTTGGTCCGTAAAATCGATCTCAAGACAGTGAGATGTGATAGACCACGACATTTTAAGACAAGGCCGCTCTACAAGTTACGATTATTCCGTCCGTAGTTACGAACACTCACCTCCCAAATTCTCACCCACTCTAAAATCAAACAGGCAAATATTGATAAAATGCAAAGCCGATAAACTTGGCAGATGTCTCCGCGATCAGAAAGCACCCTCCCATATAATTTAATGCCGCCGGGGGAATCACAATGGGTATCGATCCTTTTGTGCTGCGGGAAATCGCTTCTTCATCCAGGTTTTTACCGCATGCCGCCGCAAAACAACTATACAATCGCAACGGTGAATACGGTGAAGTAATTGTACATTACGCATTGTCAAACCGGAAAATGATACCGTTTTTACCCGTATTAACGCACATTTTTAATTATCTGTCATTCCTTCCAAGGTTAGTGAGATATTTCTTTCATTTATAAATAGGTAATATTTAAACGTTTTCTCACCCAAAGAAAGTGATAGGAGTATATTCTATCACTTTCTGTAACAAGTGGGTAGCACTTCTAGTTTAGTTTTTAAATACGAAGTTACTGAAACAGTTCAAACTGAAATTCAACGCATACCTACGTGATGTTTCAAAGTTGTATTGAAAGACGTAAGTGAAATTTTCTTAGGAATATGAAACGTGCAGTGCATTTAATTAATCAACAAAGATAGAATAAATTTAATTAAACCACTTTCCAAAACATTAATCTTACTAACAAACAAAACGAACGCTGCCATTGGAATCACGTCCCGAGCGAGACCACATTGTTACCTCCCGTCATAACTCTCATTTAGGAGAGGAAACACTTGCTGCTGATTCACAGGGATTCGGCGCTGAATAATTAATAGCTTCGGAGAGAGCTCCCGGGATGGTGGCTGTCCGGAGATCCATTGTCGTTACTATGATGGATCAACTCGAGCCTGATCTCGCTTTAGGGAGAGTTACGGAGCATAGATTGATGAGTAATGTTGGGGAACCTGCGAACCAGATGTTGAAAAGTTGAATAGGATAGATCAAAGCGGGTGACAAGCGGATAACACCAGATCTGATAACATGACGCTTGATAATGTAGGCAGAAAACCATCCCTTGTTTATATAGCCTAGGGGGGAAATTTCACATGCACCGTACTTCCCAAACGGTCTTGATATTCAAACCCGTGGGTGACGAACACTTTTAAACGTCCCCAGGAATATGCTTAACAGGTTTAAGCACGTAAATAATTAAAAAAATACCTTGAGATGAAACCGTCATGGTAGAAAGGCAAAGCCTTTTCAACAATACCAATGATAAGATTCATCTAGTCAGTAAGTACTATAATAACTGAACGATTTTGAATTTATAAAACATCCTAGTAAAAGCCAATTTTATCGCGATCCTGCTATATAATGTGATAATAAATGAAGCAGAAAAACAGAGGAAGGATTTAAAAGTAATTTACTAATCGCACAAAAATAAAACGTTATTTGGTCGGTTAATGCCATTGAGCAAGACATTGTACCTACAATTTACGATATTGATGTTACTAATATTGGCATGGCTAGTAATGTTGGTGAATGTACGGCTAACAATAATATTATAGGAGCAGAGCAATAACAATAACACTTGTGTTTAGTATTATTGGTGCATTGTTCCCACAATATAGTTGCTTCCACAATAGAACACCAAATTCGAATTCTACAAAGCTATCGAAAGATATACACTTGTAGGTCACGATAGAAGAAACTGTAGGGTAAGCGGGGACTCGTATGTAATCTTAAATCAAGCTGTCACTGTCATAATAAATGTATAAAATCTGTGGCGCGAGAGGGATGGGCGACTCTTATGTACCGAAACGCTACGTAAAAAGGATTTTGCTTGAGGTAATGTTATCCATGAAGAAAACTTTAGAGATGACAGAATAATGATATTAAATAATATATTTAAAAATAATGTTAGCCCTTTTAATATCCTCCCGTTGCCCACGAGCCTCCCCTCCATGCGAGGAGAAATGGTTAGGTACAGCAGCAATATTTTATATAAAGACATGACGTAAAAACTAAACCTAAAACCAAAAAAAAATACAGTTTTATTCTGCAAAAGTATGGATAAGCTCGATTCGTGTCATATCCGGGAATAAACTGTTTCTGCGCACTCCGACTCAGCCATGGGGTTAAATTAGTACTTGCGATGTTCACCAACCTTTGTCGCAAACAACGTTTTCAGAATACTTAAGTTTTTCGTAGGGATGCTCTGAGTCGTCGTCGATAAAATTCTGTAACTTTACATTAAAAATGCCCACTTAAACATCGATGTTTTTGTTATGTGACTCTTAAATATTGCATTGAAATAAACAAGAAATGGTATTACACCTATTCCATTTAATATCTTAAATATGTGTGATGGTTGATAATAAGTGTAGATGCATTAAAAAAGTAAGTAATAAGTGGACCTTCCCATTCAATTGAAACTCAATCATTTATTTATCTATAGCATAAATATTTTTATTAATCATATTCTATAATGTATTTCATCGATGCATAAAATGAAAATGTGATTTTAATTCATTGATTGATCTTGAATAATCAACTTATTGTTTAAATTTTGTAAACATCGATACACTCAGGCCAGCTCTATCTTTCCTAAGTTTAATAGACTCGGAACTAGAAGAAGCAGGGATTCGAGGGATTTCTCAAACACCTCAGAATATTCTCTCTGCATATTTGCTGAGTGGTGCGCAAATCTCTGCAATGTTTGGAATGCAAATTCATTTATGTTTGGAGTCTTTTGTGACCACAGATATATTAGAGGAGATATGTTATGAAAGCGGTGGGCTTGCGCTCACCTTATGCCAAAATTACGCTAACATAGAGTTTTCGCCGTCAGTCGACTGCAACTGCACGTCGGTATCGGAGCTCTAACTTTTTTTTAAATGCCGTGTTATTCCGTGGTTGTGTGCTAAAATACTAGCAGCAAAGTGAACTACGCGAAAGATGGAATCTCATTTCACCAGCCAGTATTAAGTATTTTATTTATTCGTCTTTAAAATCATTAAAAACAACAAATCAAAAAATATTTAATGCCTTTATTATGTTATTTTAGTTTTCATGTAGCACAACGACTTTTTTATTTTTGTACATAATACATGGCTCTTTAAGTACCACCTATGTTCGCTACTGAGTGAATGTACGAGGCAATGGATAGATCGTCTAACGATACTTTGAATAAACTGGTGCGTCGCGTGGTACGGCCGCTGTATACGGCGACGACGCAGCACGCACCGAAGAGACTTCGTATTGGTTGGTTTTAGCGAGTGGTGGGAAACAAAACGGAGACAGCGAGTTCCCATACATTTTGAATCGCACGGCATATCTCTCGTGATCTGTGTTTGTGACATTTTATGTTACAATTTTACATACAATATTTTTCTTCTTCTTCTTCTTTCTTTACGAAATGAGATGCGATGAAATAAAATGGATATGAATATGGCCTCACCCGCAACTTAGCGGGTATTTTGCACAATGTCAAGTAATTAATAGCAATAAAACTTTCAATAAATACACATTATAAATAAAATAATGGATGTGACATGAAGAAATGAAAATGGCGTGTCTCTACAATATTTTTACTAACTTGATTTTTTCTTGGGTTTTATATGACAGACGTTTTGTCGTTCACTTTATTGTCTGTAGTTTTTTAGTTTGGCAATCGGCTACAAAATTGTGTCACATATTCCAGTGTCGAGTAAAACGTCTTTAGCGCTGTTTTAAATATAAGTACCCCTGATGATAACTTACGATGATGATTAAATGAAATGAATACTAATAATATGAATAATATTGGTAAAGCTGTGGATACTTTAATGAAAATTGTCCGGACATCTTGCGAGAACATGAAAAGTCAAGATATACTATTTTAATGTAATCTCCTTCACTCGTGCACGTCTATTAACCCACGATGGTTAATATCCCACATTATATAAAAAAAACACACATTTTTTTAAATAAAACAAAATTGACAACTTCACGATTCAACTTCCCGCCAAAAAGTCCATCGTCTGTTTTATTTCAATTAGGTAACTTATACGACATCTGCGAGAAACATAAATAATATCTACGACTATCATAATTTATGGTACTCGTCGAGACTTATTTGAGCTTTGCATAACATTAATTTGAAACGCGAACATAAATCCAAATATTACAAAAGGTCTCGATGGTAGTCCGCACAATGTTTTGAATTCCCAACAGAAACTAATGTTTACATTTTCCTTCATTTTTCAGTCAGCTCACTTCAGCCCGTAGTCCGGCTTTGCTTTTACTTAACAGAAACCTTATTTAAAATAAACAGGGACGACGTGCCTACAATTCTGAACGCTTCGATAACACAGTATTATTTTCACTGGCAATACAGCGAACGCGACCTAAAACGCGCGCTTCTACATGCAGTAAATTCGACGGTTTATTTGCGGGAATATTTCGATTCTATACATATTTTTAAAATGGATATTGATGTATAGTCACGTTCGTTACGGCTTGTTTCAAAGGAGTCACTATTTTTCAGTAGTCGCGTACTAACCACAGAGTACTTTGTATGTACTAACTGACCGAACGCAAGAATCCCCTGTTTGCTCATTTTGTAACTCTGTATAAATAGTCTGGATAAATAATGGGATAATTAATTGCGGCTCATCAAGTCTTTAATGTCTACTTTGACTCTGGATTAGAGTATGCTGATACGACATAGAGACGAATATTCAGCCTGTACTGTATACAGTGTGATTCAGAAAGGGTTTAAACCTGCGCATCTTCAGGGCATTTGTAACCATAACGTGAAAGCAGAATTTCGATAAGTCAATTTAGAAAAAGGTAAAGCTAAGGTTCAAGTCTTAGTATACCCAAACAGTCAAAATCGTTATTCATTAGTCTGGACTAATTGACAGATGTATCAGTAAGATCCATTGACATGATTTATGACGTAAATATTAATCTGGTTCTGATAGCGCTACCATTGATTTTGCTCTTCAATTCGACCGCCAAAGGTCATATATAACACGAACAAAAATATCTTATGACACTCAGGTACTTCATAGCTTTCAATCACTGAAATTATTTTATAAATCGGAGCAGTAGTTCCAAAGGTAACCCCGCGTAATACTTACAACTGTATCTTTTATAATATTTAGAATGAGTAATAAACTAAGTGCATTGGATTGGCAATAAAAGCTCACATTATGCCATTTGATCTGTCACTTGAAAATCCAAGATGGCGTAAATGCATTTAACGCCTACAAGTGGTTTAATCGGACAAATCCACGTTTACGAGAGCACCGTGGCCGATATATTTTGTTTTACAACACACAACACACAACAACAGTGACACAGATTGATTTAGTGTATTTAATAAATCGCGGGATCGTTTATGGGGCCTATTGAAAATCAAATGTATAAGGTGTTACGTCACTTATATAATTAGATGAGCGCCTACCAGTCGTGGCACGAGGCTGCCTCGCTTCGTACCTGGCAAGTGCTCGCAATGCCTCGCCCGAGCGATTTCATATTTCATTTGCGTCACCGTCAGCCGCTGTTTCTGTCATCATCGCATGAACAACTGTCAACAACACAGCATTACTATTTTATTTCAACGCATTTCAATTCGTAACAAAAAAGATGTATTTTAAATCGACGACCTGAGTTAGTAGTGCAGTTAGTAGTGACCCTTTGTCCTGTGCCGAGGGTTTGGTGTTCAAATCCTGATAAGAACAAACTTTGTGTGATGAGCATGAATGTTCGTACCCGAGTCATGGATGTTCAATATCTATATAAGTATTAAATACTGAGTTTGCCCTCGGTCCATTGTAAGGTGCCCATAATACAAGCCTGTGTTTGCCTGGCGGTATTATTGTTATTAATAAAAATCAGTATGGAAAACGGATTATGTGGAATCAAAAGGCAATATATAGATGTTTTGGAGAAATATAGCCATTCAATTGGCAACAACTCAATAGTAATTGCCCTATTTCACTCAACTGAACAGAAGTTCAGTCGGTGTAGCCGAGACGAGGAGAACCTCGTCTCGGCTACACCGTTTCAAATCTAGATTCGTTTAACATTCTAGAACATAACGATAGGATGTGAGTAGTTACAGATTTTTCTGCGGACAACCAGTATCAGTTCGCACATAAAGCAGCGCATTAACGTTAAGTTATTCGACTCAGGCGCAGGTAGTTCATCCACGTTAAGTTATTCGACTCAGGCGCAGGTAGTTCATCCCACACGGGCGTCGCGTCGGCGCCAGCGCAGCCGTCGGAATAAGCGCATACATTTCGATCTAAAACTAATGCCATTAAAATTGATGAATTCTGCTGAACTGGTGTTTTGTGGTCGCTATATTTGTGTCATGACATAAATTCTGTGTATTCGGGCCATAAGTTTTAGCGTGATAAAGTATATTGGCGTCGACTATAATCGAGTTCCGATAGGAAGTTTATTTAGACCTCGAATTCTGTAGATTTTAAGCGGTGATTGTTTTGGGGCTAGATGGTGGGAGAGTACTGCATTTTTGAGTATGTATCCTGCATATGTCACTCGCATTAGTTTAGGAGGTGCCTTATGTAACTGAGCACACTGCGACAGAGGCAGACGACAGAGACGCTACCATATATTATTATTTTGTGACAAACCATGAAGTTTAAGGAAGAATATGGCAAAAGCGATGAAAACAATCATAGAAGCATACAAAGGAAGGTCGGTCGAGGAGATCTATTTCAACTAGATAAAGAAAAAAATACATCAGACTTTTAAAGAGTCAGCCAGATAAGGTAGCTATTGGAAGAGCTTCAAAAGCTACATTGTTAGCGACAATTGACATGCTAAAAATGTCGATTAGTCCCTGCCTGTCGCCGTCGCGTATTCCCATCCCGGTACTTGGAATGCTACCTTTATCTTCCGCGATTGTGCTGTAACCGGTCATCAAACTATTTGATCCACAAGGTGCATTGTTATTGAACAAAAGAATAACATTACGTTCGCACACATTGCTATCGATCATTACGCATATGATTGGTCTCCCGTCTAATAGATCAGTGGCGCCTGCTGCCCTTTACATGATTAAGTGTAGTCTGTACACTTCACTTTTACTATGAGACGATGACACCGGCCGTCGGACGCCATGCCCATGTCACGTATCAATCATGGTGGTTATGTTGCCAGTTACAAATTTTATGTGATACTTTTTTTTATTATGATATATGGTGTAACGACTTAGTTAGCTTGATGACTTTTGTGCTGACCGCGGGGGATAATTAGCTGAAATATCTTAACAATAACATTATAATACAGGTTCATATATAGGTGCCTTTAAAGATACATAAGTATTTTTCAAATAAAAATAAAAGAAATGTATGTAAAGACTGAAGAACTCAAAATTTATACGTTCATTTTTTTTACTGACTGCCTCGAGCAAACGCTTATTAAAGAATTGAACCGTCAACAAAACGAAATTAATCACCTACTTATAAAATTAAAATTCGCGCAAGTAAATCCGCAAAATGAGCAATCAAGATACCCTAATTTGTAAATGATTTATTGCACACCTTAAACAGATTTTATTTCAATAGCTGGCAACACCGTTGCTTGCGCGTGCGCGGCCTCAATAACCTGCCAATGGCCGACCATAATTGAGCCCCGGAGCCTTATAATTGGCGCCTTTTTATTTAATAACAGCGTGTGATTGCTGTAAACCAGATGATAACAACGCGGAATTATTAGAAATATGAGGAAACAATTGACGGTGTTGAAGAATTATAAATATTGAATGACTAACCATGATATCCAGTAGTTAACATCTCCGGAACCTTCCGACGTAACTACTTGTTACCAAAGTACTCTTAAACACTGTTATATCGAATCCAAACTCGGTGGGTCTATTCTATTCCCTCATCGAATTCGAATAACCTCCATTCGACTTCATCATCAGACCTTTGTCACCATAGACGAATATAGTCTTCGTAAATACCAATCGAATGAACCCTAACTCGATGGGTCTACTCCGCGCCTTCGCCGTATTATTATGATACAAACTTTAGACCCCCAAAAAAGTATTCTTGCAAAACTGGAAAATAGATGTCCAATTATTTAAGTTCAAGAATACTTTTACAAAACTTGAATGCAATAACACTATTTTTTTCCATAGTTCCACAAAAGTCACACAGTATAGAAAAAAAATACGGTTCGGAATTTATTAAAATATCTGCTTTGTTCAGTACTCCTACAAATTTTGTTTGTTGTACGAAATTCAACTTAAATGTAATGTTAATGTTCTTTATGTTTTCGCAATAGAGAACAATGACCATAAATAAATTGCCATGAAAAAAAGAATCTACAGCGTTGACATTCATCCCGCAAGCTTCGATCGATTTGCCGATACTTGACAAAAACCTTCCTTTATAGTTTGTCATTTCATTCTCTCCAGTCGTTATCGAGCAATAAAATGCGCATTTCTTATATTTTCTTGCCGTCACACTTATTATAACCACGAAGCTTTGCACAATAATAAATTGTTTGTCAAACATGTCTACGGCTGCACAACCATTCCAATGGTCAACACTATTGAGATACGCCCTTTACATCGCTGCTTAACATACACAATATTGAACGGAGACAAACATTCGACGATCCATGGATAAAGGATATGCCAACGTTATTGCGTAATAGATAATACCAGGGTTGGTATGTGCGGGCATCGTAAATATAACATGGCCGGGGCACAATGCGTGAATTTAACAGCGTTTTTATTTTACGAGACTCACTAAAACATTTCGGTCCCTACAATAAAATAGTCTCGTGTTTTTTTTTTACGACACCTGAACGTGAATGCTCGTTTTCAAAGTGATTTTGTACCAATAACGCGACGTGTGGCACGATAGTTGGCGCTGTAATACTCAGGAATCGGCTCACGTAAAACCGGTAAACTATTAAAGGCGGCGGTTTCTCTGTCAGCTTAGTCTGTAACCATTAAACCTGGACTCACTTCTGTAAAAGAGTCCGTGTTTTAATGCCGTTTGCGTCATTGTGTTGAGATCATTTAGGTTCTAAGGTTTTGGTGATTACCGTGAGATGTAAACTATCGGTCATGGAGATTCAAAACACAATAGCGTATGTTTATCAATAATCGGTACTTTTTTTTAATAACCTCTCGCCCAATCAATACAATTAACAAGTAACTTAAATACGGATCGTCTGTCGAAAATGAAAAAAAAATACATGAAACTTGCAAAAACAATTCTAATGCAAATGTAGTCTTAAGTAGTCTGATAGTTTTTGATGTGGTGTTGTGAATGCGTTTTCAATTTCTCGTTGCGATTACCTAAATGATTTACAACCCAACGATATTCCCAACAAAACAAATGTAACTTCATGTTACATGAAACAATATAGCGAATTTCAGTAAAGCTATATTACACCATGTTTCTATTATACACGTCGACGTCAGTGAACTGGTCTATAAAGTTACCATTATTTAATATTACATTTACATCCTGTTCTATCAAATTATTGCCACTTCGTATAAATAGCTCTTCCTGTTTAAGAACAGTTGGAGCTCGATTTGAAACAGTTGACTTCTTATCAGTTGCTATACGAACCTATAGTCCAACACGTACTATGATATTATTTTGTAGTATAGATAGTATTTTGTATGACAAGGGTTTTGGAAAACATAAAAGTCACATACAAAGAAGAGATACTGGTCCTCATACCAGGCTCCACCATAAACATCATACATCAATAGCCTCGTTATGTCTTGGCAGCAGGTAGATCGGCTCACAGGAGTTTGAAGGAGTATAAGGCTCCATATCTCTACCTATGCGTGCAGGTGTTAGAGACATTTTCTACTGAATGATGATCCAGACGTTATATTGGGAATTACACGATGTTTATTTAGGATTCTACTCATTGCTGATTTAGGTAGCTTCCCAAATTTCTGCTCAATTCATATTTTTAGTTCTTGAATCCATTTTCTGCTTTATACTTACCTACTTATTACCCGTTATCTCTGCAAATTTTATGCTTCATTGTTATGCCACAGACAACTTACGAAACGTAACCCGAAACCCGGTGTTTTGTGTTCAAGTATTAGATCACAAATGTCAACACAGAAGCGTAGGTAGCGCATTCTTGCCAGTGTAGGCCCGGGCGTGCATAGCTGTCCCCACATTCCTAGCTATGGTCGCTGCCAGCAAATGATATTTATTGCGTTTGATTTCAGTTCGTGAATCAATCTTTCGGCTGTCGAATTCTTGTCAATATTTAGATTTTGTATCTGTATTACTTGAAACTTTAAAACAGAATCATCAATTTTGCTAAATCAAATTTTAACCAGTAAAACCAGTACTATAATTCCTTTTTTTCCCCATTTTCAGAAACATAAATAAAACGAACAGAAATTGCGATAGATTTTCCAGAACCCCTTAATACTCATGGGCATTCTTCATCCAAACCTTTTTGCAATTCTTATTTGGGTCGGCTTCGAGTCTACCCTGATTTGTCTGCTTTGATTCGTGTTCAGACATCACTGAAATCAATATTATGAATCCGACCGGAACGAAAACAAGTAAGTTTAAAAATAATATTTTCACGACGGCTATACTTTTATAAACGGTATCAGTGCCCAGGTACCTTCAATACTTTCACTACCAAGCAAAGCTTCTGAGAATTGTTGTGACACTTAGAATAGGTTCTTTGTTAGTGGCATCGTTATTGTAATGGGATTCCGCTGAGTGGATTATCGCACACAACTTCACTGAACTGTAAATTGTTATCACGTAATAGGTGATGTTTATTGATATCTCTGCTGTTTTGTTTATAACTTCATTATTAATAATTTCTTCTTTGCCCTTTATAAAACATTTATCTTCATCCTCAATTTTGTCGACCCTCCAGGACTCAACGTTTTACAAGGATGGGTGACGAGTTAAACCAGTGTTCAAGTTTATTCTCCATCTTAATCTTTAGTTACCATCTTCCGTATGATCTTCTTAAACTTATCTTTAGAACATTGAAACTCATACATTTAAACTGAAGTAATCAATAAATGTAGAGTAATACTATTCAATCGCAAATGAAAGGCCGACGCGACACCGATATAGCTCTGCCATAATTTGAATAAGGATAGGAGTATCAAAATAAAATAACTTTTTTTATTAATAAAACGAAATATCCTGTTCTTTATAATCTCCACACAACTTTTTTTTATGTGCCGCCCTAACTTATTGTTGGCTGCATTCTCAGTTAAACAGAAAGAGACCTCGCAACCTTTTGTTCGTTGGACAATGTTGGCGGATAGGGCCCGACGCCGCGATGCCGGCCGATAGCCGGTTCGAATCCCGGCCACGCAGATATTTCCGGCTAATTACCTACGCTTTGCCTCACTAAGGGACTTTAAGCTAAATGAGATTTAGATAAGAGTGCTGGCGAATTTGGTTCCTACTGTTTTGTTTGCGCATTTAGAATTAGCTAATCTTTATTGTTATGTAAGCCAGTAGGTGAAAGTTGCGAAATTAATAAGAAAATTTATAGCTAAATAATACTAGAAGCTCTTACATGAATCCGCACTGATAATCCATGAGTACGACTCAGATGTATATTATGAATTTGATCTATACACAAGTGATGTTTAACTTAAAATGGGAATAGGTAAGATAGAACCAAAAATCTAAATTATAATTATTACTGTGACCTCTATATGCTTTGATGTTTGTGAGATCAGATTAATAATAGATGATAAATTGTTAAACATAAGAGGAAGTAAAATATTTGCTGCAAAGGTAGACAATTAGTTACTTTAACTGAAGCAAAATACAACAAAACCTTGGATTTTATCGGCTCCAATTTTTTTTTTATACATATATAGGCAAGTATTTGATCTCGATCTCACCTGATGGTAAGTGACGATGAGATCTACGATGGAGCATACTTGCCTAGGTAGGAAGGCGGCAGTAGATCGAGACGCTACATTCACTAGGCACATGCAGCGCAACTGATCTGACCCGCCATCCATGAATGGCAACACCGAACATCATGCCGGAACACGGCTAGGCCGCTTGGCGACATGGCTTTGTTCAGTGGGTGGTGACTAACCACGGCCGAAGCCTACCACCAGTAGAGTTGTCACCTAGTTGGCACCACCCAGGGTCACGTGTAGGGTATCTCGAGGGTACTTAATTCTCCTACGGACGAAGGTGACTTGACCCCAAAATTTGCCTTAGCCCGGCAACATGCACCGTCAATAAAGCAATTGAATAACAAAACGGCTTAACGCAGAGACAACACGAGAAGCTATGGATAGTCGCATATCAAATTCGTCATAACCGAAGTAAAATGGTGGCCTTGGGTGATTTTATGTTCGACAATATAACTCTCGAAGTACTAAGAATTTTAATTAAATTCATGTAATTTATGACTACGTTCAATTTATACGAGCTCATTGTTTATATTATTGTGTTTTTCATTTTTCAGGTAAGTGTGAAGATCCTGTAGTAATTACAGTTCTGTGAGTACAAGACAGTCATTAAATTTCTACGGGTGCGAATGGAGGTAGTAAACATGAGCAAATTTTTTTAGCTTATAAATATTTAACATTCCATTCCCACGATATCACACTACTTTAAAATAACAAATATATCGTCGGCAAAGTCGATTTGCCAGGAGCTTGGTTCTTCTTAGTACGATTTATTCCGCTTCTCTTTGACTAATAAGACTTTAATTACCTTTTAGTGTCATCTGGTTCGAATAGTTTATGGTTCTTCCTCTTCGTCTTCTCTCCTTCTGTTTCCCTTCCTTGACTTTCTTTGTATCAACTTCCCAATCATCCAACATTCAACATTCCTCAACAACATTCCTCTTCTCTATGAAGGTTTACAGGCTTCTCCTATTCCTTACCTTTTACAAGACTAATTGGTTTGTGACCGTTTTCGTCTAGCTGGTTTTAATGTAGCGTTTTCTAATTTTGTTTTTTTTTTAATGCAGGTTAAGTATTGTTGTTCATTGCTTCTTCCATATCGCCGTCCTAATGATTATGCTTGTTGAAGATTATGGAACCCAAGAATTTTACACTATTTACCTATTCATTTTGAATTAAATTTTAGAGAAGAATTATGTTCGAGAATTTATAAAGCAATCTCTCTCAAATCATACAAACCATCATTATCAATTTGTGACACGTCTAAAACAATCGTTAAAGCATCGCCATTCTTTTACAGCCCACGTTTTGATTCTACTAAGATCACGTCATCCTTAATTACGGCAGATTGCTCCGACACGTTATCGGTTTGACCGGCGTGCCCCGTGACGGCATCTACCAGTGTAACTCGACCTTCCACACCCCTCTCTGCACCAACAATCTTTGCGTAAATCGGAAAATTTATGTTAGGTGTAGGGTTCATCATAACATTGTCTAGGCATCTGAAGGTTGGCTATGTATCCCAATGTGACATTAATCAAATTTGTTTTCTTACTATTCCTTTATATGTCTAAACATTTGGCACAAGTTGATGTAGCACCAAACAAAACTAGTGCAATCTGCTGTAAGGTACTTTTGTAAGGAACTTCGAATAATTTACATAGCGGAACCTTCGTGTGCGGTTAGACAGTCCTGACCGACTGGACGTTGGTCTTTTAGCCCTGTCTTTATGATGTCCCTAATATATAAGTCTTTGTTACAGAAATAATGTTTTGAGTTTGTTTCAAATATGTCAAGTTTATGTGAGAACAGACCCTCGTAAAGTGGTTTTGAGACGCTTATGACAGCGTGATTATACAATGATGACATTATGCGTGACAAACTAAAAAAAATAATTGAATGTTATAGGTTAGTAGTTATGATTTATAGGTTATCGGATAGGGAAAAGACTACACGAAAACATAGATGAATTGTCAGCTGCCTGTTTTTTTCTGTTGGTGATGGTCTTTGATACTTAATCGCCTACATTCATAACTTATTAATAATTTATGAAATCTACGAGAGTAAAATGACACATAATATAATCCTGACATATTTCCTTAATCTCCTTCGTTCGATGTAAAATAAAAGTCCAAATATGTCTGATTATGTATTGCAATCATTATTAATACTTAATGTGAAATCGGCGCGCCCGCCATTATTCGGTACCTTTGCCGCCACGCCAAAATTCCCAATTTGCGCCTTTCGCGTTACACCACATTATTTCAATGTTCGAAAAATGCACGATAAATCTTATTTAGACGTTATAAAGCTCTATATCGTGTGTTTTTCATAACATTGTATTCATGTTGGCAAGTGCAAAACGGTGTGTGGCATGGCGCGAGGTACCAAATAAGGCGCGCTCCTGTCATGCGATTTGTTGCTGTTTTATCTGGCCCCTTGTTGCCTTGATGTCAGTGCGCACCTCAGATCTTTATTTTGATAAAATCCTCCCGGTCATAAGACGAACCAAAGGAACTATTTTATTTTAGTTTACCTACCCTTACCACCAAAGTTCTTCGTTTGGTTGGTATTGTGATTGGTTTAGTTTTACGGCCAGATAACATTTATCAAAATATTTTTTGGTTGGACTATACACTCATACTTATTTAATTTCGCCCAAGGTGTTGAAATTCGAAACGAACTCTAATAGTTATAAAAATATATAACATTCGGAACACATCCTTGAAACCGTACATTTAATTCTATTACTACTTTTTTTATTTTTAGTCTGACGTCAATTCACTGACGCGGTCGTTCGAAATTCGAATGCGTGCACAAAATCATGTAACTTTTTTTAATCGCTACGTTCAAGGCTGTCCGCTTCGCTACATCTTTGCTGATTTAGATAAAAAATATAATAGTCTATGAATGAACTGAAACTGGTTTTTAACGAACCATCTTGACGTAGGTACCAATGTTATGTTTTATAGCTTTTATGTTTTTTTTGCGGTGCAAAGCATAAGAATAGGCTGTAAGCTTTATGGTATGCATACAAGAAGGGAGGTATCTATTTTTTTAATCTGAGCTCACAAACCATTAAATCGACTAAAATATAATATAAATGAAACGTTATTCCTGTTTTCAAAGCAAATATGGTACCTACATATTGCACTTCAAAGTTAATTTTCGTAATTAACGAAACAGTTTTAGTATGATGCCACTAAATTAGAAAGTCCGCTCTGATTAAATCAAATTGCTTCATCAAGTTGTGCGATTACAACAATCATCTGGTGTAGCTTAATAGCTACACTTAAAAGTGCGTTATACTGGTTGGAAAACTGGACGACACCGCCGTTCCGTTCCACGCACTACAATCCTAATTTAAACTTTCTTAATGCAATTAGACTTGATGCAAGATTTAAATAAACATCACGTCCTTTCCCGGGTTGAATAGATTTACCGTTGCAGTTTTTTTAAATAAACCTACTTTGTTCGCTTTAATATCCGAATGCGTCGAAACATTGTTTCATAGGCCAAAGTTATTTAAACATTTACCTAAAAGAAAGAGCTATTTATCTAAAATATTTATTTATTATTTCCTTAAAAAAGGAATTGATTTTTAAGCAAGATTGCCAATCACGTCTCTCCCCGCTTTTTCTAGTTCGGAACTTGATCTTAGGTTCCGAGAACGCACTCATCGTCCGATTGTTTTTGCGCTATTACGATGGACTCTTGCCGCAAAATGTGATCGCGTTTGTATTAAATGCGGCTTGAAAGACTTTAGTGCGACGAAGGGCAGAAAAAGTATAACGTAAATGCTCTCCTTTTCTGTTTTTCTTGGAAATCGACTACAACATTAAGCCATTGTGCCAGTGTCGAATAAAGATCAACGCTTCAAATGGAATATTGAACGCATACTTAGTAGATAAATTGTAAACGTAATAACAGTGTTTCAATTAATATTCTTATGAGTATTAAAATACAGATATATATATATATTTATTTTTTTACATTAAGTAAATAAATGTATAATTATTAGGCCCAAAATTATAATAGGTAAGAACATTATTTAGCTATGATTTTGATTAATATTAGAACCAGTTTTTTAATAGAGATTTAAAGTACATTAATTACTTACTTGTTTGCATGTTAATTTGAATCTACAAATAGTATGTCGATGCCTACATATTATTTTTATGCTATCACAACATTAATCGATTTCGCAAATTAATCGAATATTTTTTGTGGATCGTCATTTGACTAAATTTTATCACGATTTAATTGATTTTTCGTGTTTAGCAAACATCGGTATCGATTGAATCGATCGTTACTCTAATCTTTATTGGTTCTAAATAATGTTATGTATAAAAACGTTGTTAGAATGTGATCACGTTAAGTAATCCTTTCATTAACAACTGATATTTTTATTTAATTACATTTTATGTTACTAAATTAAATAAACTTGAGTAAATCTTACTGAGACGTAAAGTATTATTGCTTTTCTTCTTATTCCAACTTGTCATGTCCCTGATAATAAAGCCGAGTATTCTGTAGCCCTTATCGTAATAAACAACGCCAATCCCCATTAACATACACATATAACCTGCATTCAATTAATATGCGTGATAGCAAATCGGATACGGGAATATGCACTGTCTGATCTAGTTATATTAGCTGACTATAAACGATAAACCATGGATTGAATCACAATTTTATGACAGTTTGCTTTTAATTCACTGCGTTTGTTTTCACGCCTAGACGAGAATTTCTACTCAACAGTTTGTCTGTATTCATTTTAATATGTAAGTACATAATATATATATATATGTAATTTGTAAATTCAAATTTGTTCACACTGTTATTAAACCGCAATAGGTTACGTAACTGAAAACAAATGTCTAGTATTTCATTACCATCAATATGAATACTGCACAGATTTGACACTAACTCGTTTTCAACTCAGAAACATTCTGATTTAAACATGACACTGGCAAAATACACAAGAGCGTGATGCCGTAACAACAAAAAGAACATTCTGATACTCGCGAAGCGATTGCGAAGATTTGCATGTATGTTTGTAGTGCGCCATAAAGTTTCTTGTGCTTCTAAATTTTATGAGTTTACGTGTTTTGTGGCTTTCTAAATATGTAAAGACAAAGGACATACAAAATGTGTTTACGGTTAAATTAATGGAAGTAATCAATGAACGCGTTCACTTCTCTTCAAAACATTATGGCATCCATAGTGTTTAGTCGATGATTTTGTCGTTATATATCGACGACATTTCTGAAACAAACAGTAGCACTCGGATCATAACACCGTCCATTCAATTTGTGCAGTTGACCGTTCGTTTCCTCATTGAGTTTAATCCCCTCGTGTTTACAGTGAAATCTGTGACACTGTCACTTCCGTGCATTGATTGTCAAGATAAGCAAGTCAAGCCATAATAGGCTTTTGGATTTTTTGGCGTGAAGTTGTCAATTTTCCAAAAAATGGATCTCTTTGATAAATAATGTGCAATATAAGCGGGATATTATTAACCATTGCGTGTTCATAATCGTGCACGAGTGAAAGAAATGGAAATAAAATAGTATAACTTGACTTTTCACGTTCTCCTAAGATGTCCTTTAAATTTTCAGTAAAGTATCCACAGCTTTGCTGATAGGGGTAGGGGATTCACTTCATCATCGTCATCAACTTTATCATCAGGGGTACTCATAATTCAATAACTATTATGCAGTAATACCCGACACTGGCAAAAATGCCTCTATTTCGTAGCCGATTGCCAAAATAAAAAAAAAGCAGAGGAATAGGTTTATAACTGTTTTATTATACGTCAAATAATAGATTTGTTTTCTAAAAGGTTTCGTATAAAGCCGGTCTATAAAAACAAATGTTAAACGCTATAACACAATTTATAGTCTTTGCACATTAGATAGCTTTCTTTCGACTCTCACTGACACGGAATGTGGTCTGCGAAGGTCAAACAGGACACGTCCTTAAAGATAAGTTAATTGACTCAGTACCGTACTACACTCAATTTCTCAAACGTCAATATACACATAAATCTCCATCGAGCAGACACCTTCGGCTTATTTAGACGTTGCTGTTCCGAGTGGTTTGTGTCTCAGTAAGAGTTATTGCTATGTATCGGTGCTCAAAATGAACCCTGTGTACTTATGATAGAGTTAAAGTTATAATGAGTTTAATGATTTGATAATTATTATGAACTAGTTGTCCCGGCGAACTTCGTACCGCCTCAGAATCAAATGTATGAGAAAATGAATTATGTATTTTTTTTTCATTTTTCCCAAGTTCAATGGTTATTCCGATCTTCCGGGCGGGGTCTATATTAAAAAATCAAAGATCATAAAAATCGGCCTACCCATTCATGAGTCATAAATGCTGTAACTAACACGACTTTGTTTTATAGAGATTATGCGATTTGTTTGCCTAGAAAGAACTCCTATATACGTACCTAACTATAACGTTATTGAGAATGCAGTTTGTCACTGTAACTCATGTGAACGAAACCTACTGCGTGAGCAGGAAGAAACATATGTTACCGACATGAAAATAAATACGTGAAAATATAATACGCTAGGTTTTTTTTGTTATGCATTTATTTCTGACTTAAATTACTTATTGTCAATGCTAAGCACATATCTCATGTTCAATAAAAGACCCTATTGGATCGTAAACTATAGACGAACGAAAGTTCATTTAGTGAGTACATTTTCGTAGTCCCGACTCGTAAAAACGAATACCTAATCTGTGGTCCCGACGAAACGAATCGACATCAAAAGAACCTAAATAGAAAAATGTTTCTAGCACATAATTAGTAATATCAGTAAACTGTCTCATATACACTAGGTCATATACACTATCTACACTAGGTCGCGACTTCGATAGCATCGGTCTACTTTCTCGCTTTCATTTCTGTTTATCACACATAAAATATATAACTGTCGTTTATACAACAAACAAAAATTACTTGCCGCCATAAAAGCAGCCTATTTAATAAGGTAACAAAATATTTGGTATGCACGAGGTGGGGACGCGTCTATTCATAATAAATACGATTTATAATGAGACGGGAACTTGGATGTGTCTGTGCATTGTATATTACCTAGGCACGTTATTTTCGATGTGCCTGTCTGTCTGCAAGTCACGGAAAAACAACTAAAGCATTTACAATGATACTGGTAATAGCTTATGACTCGGGTAGTGATGTAGGATACTTTATATCCCGCTAAATGGGTGGGTTTTCGCGGGATAGCTAAAAAATGAATCTCAAATCCACTGGTTAGATTTCACTAATGCTTGGCATGGTACCTGTATACGATAATTTCTCATCCAGGGCAATCAAATAGTTCTTCCAGGATAGTAAACCACCCAAAGTACAAGCATACCAAGGCACGTGCACTGCTAGTATGTAATATTTCAAACAACGTACAAAGTTGAGATTTAAAAAAAATACGTACTTAACTTACTTAAACTTAACTTTTTCAAACTGAGTCGTGGTTCTCTCAGCTTAATGAGACGACATGGCGAAGTATAAGAGAAGGCAGCAAGGTTCAGGTCAATGTCCTACAAATGTCATTGTCGGACGATATCGGGCAATAAGTTGAACGACTGGACATACAACTTGCCCCATATGGGCACACGCGTAACTTGAAATAGCATTAACCGCGTTATCCATATTAGACGTAACAATTATCCATATTAGACGACCTGATTGGCGCAGTCGTTAGTGACGTTGCCTTCTGCGCCGAGGGTTTCAGATTCGAATCCTGGTTAGGACTATCATTGCGTGATGAGCACGAATACTTGTAGCCGAGTCATGGATGTTTAATATCTACATAAGTATTTTACTGTGAGTTCGCCCTCAGTCTCAGTCGGTACCCATAATACATTGCTTAGTGAGGGACCGTATTGTTGGTGAGATATAGTGTAGTACTATGTAACGACATTATTATGATATTAAACTGTAATAAATATGTAATTGCCCGTCACCACGGTCTCCTGTGGTCACCACCCGCCGCTCAAGGTGTGTCCCCGACACAATTACGATATATCCACGACACAAATTGGGTGATACTAACATTTTAACATGCCTAATATGAAATTGGATTTTTAAATTACAGAGAAAGGTATGCAAAGGTGTTAAGGTTAGGAGGCGAAGCTGTGTTATGTTTAAAAAAACGAAGAGATGATATATTTTTTTATTGTTATCATTACGCTAGCTAGCGTCTTATTCTACAGATAAAACTAGCGAATGAAATTCTACGCGGATTTCAACGACCTCGTTTTGTATCTTATTTTGTTCAACATTTTGTTTGTCCAGATAAGTGTAGTATATTTTAACTTGCCGCGATGCGATGTAGCGGAATTCTACTTGCAAGAGTCTGTCCCGAAGATCTCGCGAAATGCAGTTTTGATTTGCACCGGCCCATTTTGAAAAAAATATTATAAACGGTAATTACCTATACTGGATCTAAGACGACAATCATTTATAAAGTTCTAAGGCTTTATTCAAAGGTTACTGTTAATATTTAAGCCGTCTGAAGTCCCAAGGCATTCTTATGCATAAGATAAATATCACATCGTATTACCATATAAACGCGGTTTTATGTCTTAAAAGTAAAAACATGACCTGGTTGCGCCCGGACCACTGCGACTCTCCCAATCTCCTGCGCCATCCGGTTGTCGCTTCGCTCATACTGTCGCTTTCTTCGAGGCCCGATATGAATGTGGAGCGCACCATAGAGCCTTGTTCAGACATGGGTAGGTTGCGCTCATGGGTAAGTACATTACAATAGAATAACACCCACGCTATCTAAAAATGTTAGCCACTATATTAAAAAAAACTGTTTGTAAATGTGAAATTAAAGCCCTTTCATATGACACCCCACATCAAGTATCTCCAATTTGAAATTTCTGTCGTCATATTTGCCGGTTTACAACAAAAACATATATTTCCTTTTAATTCTCTTATAAGCAGAAACGTTATTCCGGTTTAAGTCGATAAGCATTATTAGTTGCTGATATAATCAGGTGTGATAGATGGACAGACGGACATAGTGGCATCATAATGGTTTCATTTTTACCATTTTGGTACGGAACCCTAATTACGTCGAGAGAGCGCGTCAAGCGGCCGGTATAATGACCGAGTCCGTGATATTCTATTTAGTAGTTACGTAAGGATATAGAGGATAGTGGATTCCCTCGGAGTCTGAACAGGACATAATTCTACTTTTCCTTAACGTCTTAATATGGACAGCGTTATTCGAGATTGCTAACATATTTAAACTGGTGCCGTTGCGCGTGATTCGCGACGTTTTTGTCACTTACAAATGTGTGTGTGAGGAAAATAAAGTCGGTAAAGTAGCATAAATTACCGGTTTCTTGTGAAAAATTACGTGTAACGATGTGGGATGGCGGTAATATAGGACATGTATGTTTAAAATCTAGTGCAATATTTATTTAATTATCGTTATTCTTGTGGAGTGAAAATATTAATGATACATACAAGTGGCTTGTATATAATATATATAAGGACTCCTAATAAATATAATGTAGGCCCAATAGTTCTTCATTCATGCAAAATCGGTAAAACTTTTTGTAGGCTGTAAGACTTACAATGTGTGAAAAATTTCATTTTCACATTTCGAACTCAACTGACTTCACACGAAATGCAAGCGTTATCAATACTAAATAGGTTAACGGTTCCAAATTATCGCTTATCGATCGACCTATCGAGATCCACTCCTATCGTTTACTCTTGCGCTTATCTGTCAATGATCTTATTCTTATAATCTAATACACTCACAAAAAGCCCTATGAAACTGAAACGTAGCTGAAAGGACGTATAAATAACAACAAAAAAAATTAAGCCCTCTGAGTTTCTTACCGGATCTTCTCAGTTGAGGCCGTGGTCCGATCCGTTTGTACAATTTGCAAAAAAAAAAGTTAAAATGGCAATTTCTAAGTAGCGTCGCGTAGGATACTAAAAAAGTGGTTTGACTTGGACAAGGGGAAGAGGAAGTAGATTGATCAGCTGCAATGCTTGGCGGAATTGTCCAAAACAAACAAAAATGGCTACTTTGCATACTCGGCGCAAGCGCATCTAAGGCAAAGTAAATTTACGCCATTGCTACAAACTAACTATGCACCATACATTTTGTCCTCACCTTGTGCGAGCAACGTAAAACAAAACACATATATGTACTCAAGGAGCAAATGAAAAAAAAAATATCTAGTATATTTTTTATATTGCACAAAATTTTAACAAAGCTGCATCTTACATTTTGATTCATATTTTGTGCAAACCCAAAAGAAATACCTCACTCGTATACTTACCTATTTACACTGCACGCGGTCTAAAGTAATAAAACAAAATGAATATGACAAAGGACCGTTCAAATATTAGGATAATTTCTCCTCAAATTAACACATCAAAAGCCGATTCAAAGTAGGCTTCCTTCCTACACGTCGGCGCATCTAACACAGCCAGAGCAAACACGAGTTTCCTCAAAGACACATAAACCGGCATCATTAAGATAACACGGTGTTTATATCATAAGAAACTATTAACGCGGTGCCTCTGATATCAAGATCTGTGACCTTTTGAAAGAATTTGGAGTTTAATGACGTATTAAAAAGAGCTATATTTCAAACTTTAGTTTTTATGTTTCGTGTATCCAAGTTGAACCTACACGCTGCTAAGTCCAAGTCGATAAAGTTTGGTGTAGGGTTACATTATAAACGCGGTTAGAAAAAAAAGATAATTAATTATAAGCGGAGTTTCTTTAATAATATCTCTAAATCTATGCCTACTCTATGAGACTGTTTATTTATGATCATAAAATATATAAAAAAATGGGTGACATTACCGAACCCGAGTGTTATTAGAATTCTTGTGTGTTCCATCACAGAAAAACTAATTAATTAACTGAATTGTGCGGGCCGAGCCGCAGGCAAAAGTTAGGGGCTTAAAAAAGAATACTTAAATATTTCACTCCCAGTGTTTGAGACGTTGTTACCATACATAATGGGTAAGAAGCGTCAAAATGGAGCAGCCTACAATTTGAGTTACATTTAAGTATTAGTAGGCCTCAATTTGAACACATGGTAAGAAAAGAAAGAGTCTAACTAGTAGAACATGATCCACAATGGATTCTCAGAATATAATGCATTTATCTGTCAGGTGACAGCCCTAGTCTATTTGCAGTTCACACGAACGCGCGTCTTTGACAAAAAATATATTCAGAATTAAGTTATGTTGTAATACAAAGTTCATTGACATTTTTTGCACTGTTATGTAACAGTAGTTATAGCAGTAAGAATACATACTTTACCTATAACAGAAAATGTACTTATACCCACGAATGTATAGACGTTTTAAAAAATGTATCAAACATCATATTGTACTGTCCAAAGCAAAAACCTTGTACGCAGCATTATATGATGTTTGATAAAGTCTACAAATCCGGCGGTTATTACATATATTGAAATATATAAAACCATGGATGCCTTCATTATATAATACTCAACAACTTAAAAATACGACCAACTCGCTTGTAGGTGTAACCTGTATTGTGCTTTAGAAGTACCAACCAATTTGTAATAATAAATATAACGCTCATTAATATTCTTAACTAATTCAATCAACACCTGTATTAAACTAACTACCAAATAGTTACGAGATTTAAATATAATAAACTAAATTGGCGCCATTAGGTGTGGCGCGCACCCCGCTGTGACTAACCGACCAAATACAAATCATTATAAATTTCTAACATTTAATCGACATTTACGACTTCTTAAATTTATCGTATTATGACCTTTTTTCTCTTGCATTTTAATAGATATTGTCACAGATTCATAATAATAGATTCATAAAGAAAATAAATGAAATACTGAAAATATTCCAATGATCATTCGGCAAGCGTGTGATCGCGTCATTACAAACCGCGATCGGTGGTATTGAACCCAATGCGCCCGCGCAGCATTATTAGCAATGGGAGAATTAAAAATAAAAGACACAAACTTGTTCACACACCCACCCACGCCACAGCCGGTTCAGGTATCTAGAATATTGCTTATTTCTTGACTGATTACTTCACTGGATTTCAAGGTCTCCGGTTTTATAAACGTTTCAAACTCGGGTGATATCGTTGTACACTTTTGGGTGCAATTTAGTGATTGTCATTTTAATCACCTGCTTTTATAGATATTGTGAATAATGTGGGTTTTTTTTTCATTACCAACATAGGTAATATATTTTTCTTGACGTTCCACCTCTATCTTCCACCGTATATGTGAGGCGAAACAAGCTCAATATATGCCGCTCTGTTAAGAAAATATATAGATACCTAGTACTTATTAATTTACAATTGCGTTGCATTGTATTTTTCAGAAGAAAACTGATTTTAGAATCCATTGTACCTAAATGGATAAAAACTTTCTATAAATTCGGGGGTAGGGGATTACGCTTTGAATTACTGTCATACTTTATTGTAGCCTGCTTCGGGGTCAACTTTCCTGTATAACTGAAAATTCCTCCATGCTTCATAAAAAAATAAAATTATAATAGTGTTTTTTTTTTTATTTTCTTGATAACTCTTAATATTAATTTTACAAGTGCATGCTCATATGACATATCCCAAGACAATATACCCTTTCATTCATTATTATCGGCAATAATATTAGTACCTTACGCTTTATAACAGGCGGGATATAATTCATTCATACCATGCATGTGGCGATAATGACCCCCCGGTGGGCGACGCGGGGCCCCGAGATATGGGCCCCGTCTCATGTTGCGTTCACGGGGTGTCTTCTTATTAAGATTGAAAATTTGGTAGTTTTACGCACATGGAACAAACTGTGTGCAACTGTATTATATACGGCGTGATTCAGAAAGGGTATTTTAACCTTTAAACCTGCACTTCTCCAGCGCATTTGTGTGAAGGCAGAATATCGAAAAAAAATGTCACAAGAATCACAATTGTCATTGTGTTGGGAGTAAAATTAATTAGATTTTTAAAATTGAGATATGTCGTCATTTCACAAAGATTACATATGTGGTAAATAAGCGAAGGTCTAAAGGTTAGAATACCAATTCTGAATCATCCTGTATATCTAAAGACACTTTTTGGGTAAGCAACTTTTATTTTCCTTCCTCCAATTTTTACTGAAATTTACACGAAGTGAATGACATCTGTCCTCTGAGAGCCATCTAAACAATGGTACAGCTAATGGGCTAATATTGTAATAAAACAAATACGACATTGCGACAAGCCCTGTAGGTATTATCGCGGAACTTGTCGCAATGTCTATTAAATATAATTTGCATGTGTGTCACTCCATTGCTGGTGTGTACCGAGTTTAATAGTACGCTTTTCGTAATCGACATTTGCATTCTTGATAGTTATGTTGAACGGTTTTATTTGATGCGGTCGGGTTGGATCACGTTATTTGCTTAGACTTTCATAAAAAATATCATACGCCATTTTCTACATACATTTCTCTTTACATAAAAGAAGCGATAAAATCCGAAAAATGCGTTTTATTTCAATATTGGGCTAAACAAAAGTTCGCTTGGTAACAATTTATAATCTGTGTATGCAAAGTAAATGTATTTATTTTTAAGCTGTCTGTCGCTTTTGGGCGGGAAGTTGAATCGTTATGATGTCGATGATATTTGTAATGTGTAATATAAGTGGGATATTAAACATTGCGTGTTCATAAACGTGCACGAGTGAAGGAAATTGAAATAAAATTATATAACTTGACCTCCTAAGATGTCCGGTACATTTTCAGTAAAGTCACTTCGTCATCATCATCATATGATTATCATTAGAGGTACTTATATTAAAAGGACGCTGAACCTGTCTTACTCGACACTGGCAAAAATGCCACTATTTTGTACCCAATTGACAACTAAAAAAACAATAAGAATAAACTGTCTGTCAAGTCGACACGTTACTTTCTTAAAAAAAAACTTTGGCACAGGCAAATGTGGTGTGATTCGCCTATATCGAATCCTCCGTTCTGCAATTCGATTATGCAAATGCCAGATATCGAGAACATACTAACGGGATGTGACTAGGGATGGCTACCATCAGTAGCGTCAATACATTATGCCAATGTTCCGTATAACATTCATAGGTTTTATCGGAAAATTATAATATTGTATGTCGAGGTAATTGACTAGAATTTGCTGTGCTTAATTAATATTGTTCTATTAGAGTCCATTCCAAAGTCACGATAGCAGTCTGAAATATTCAAAGCTACTGATTAAGTGAGTAGATCGTCTTATAAAGCTATCTTTAATGACCTAGTATCAATAGTTTTCTCAATATAAAACACGGGCTGTCGTTTGCTTTTTTATATGCCTTTGAATTAAGGAAGTAATTTGGATGAATGGAGTTTCTTGCCCGTTCTTCTCCATAGGAACGGCATTCCGATCGGGTGGTAAAGTTGTAGCTTATCATTGTGTAACTATTTTGACGATTCATAAGTACTATACTTAATAGTTTACATGAATAACAAAATATTCTGATTCTGATTCTGGTGAACATGTACAAGAAATATAGATTTAATTCTGGAACTGCACACGCCGTGTCTTGAAGATGGGTCTCGCGAGATAGACGCACGATGAAGCCATATTCTCACAACACGAACGCCAGTACGTGTAATGTTAGTAGCAGCTGACAGTAATTTGCGCAGAGGACCGGTGCCGGTTACGGACCGTACGTTTGATCCGGCGCCGGGATCACACGCCTTATCTATTCTATATTCTATACATATAAATAAAATTGGAGTGTCTGTTTGTAATATTAAAATAACCGCTTTTTACTAAGTGCATTTGGATGTATACACGTTATCTATACCGAAACAACATTTTTTACAATTTTTGTCTGTCTGTCTGTCTGTCTGTATGTCTGTTTGTTCCAGCTAATCTCTGAAATGGCTGGACCGATTTTGACGGGACTTTCACTGGCAGATAGCTGATGTAACAAGGAGTAACTTAGGCTACTTTTATTTTAGAAAAAAAAATAGGATCTCACGAAAAAAAAAATCGATGTAGCAGCGCAGCGCCTAATTAAGTTTGATAGCAACAACCTGCAATGCGTCCCGCGGGCTCAGAATGGGCGAGCAGGCTGTTGTCAACGGTTGTCTTTGTTAAATACCACGCGGACGAAGTCGCGGGCAACAGCTAGTCACAAATAATAACGGTAACTGCGTATGAGACGGAAGATGTGATTGTTGCGATGGAAATAGTGTTTAACTAATCGCGTTTCAGTAGACACCGAAATTTGCATAAAAATTACTTACACTATTTGTTGTTTAGCAAATAAGTATGGTAATTTTTATGTTAAGGACCTAGTTAATATTAGTTTGGAAATCGTAGAATTTCTATGAATACCTTTTGTCGTTGGGTCGCGGACGGCAGTGGACGTCGCTTCAAGTAGCTATCTCCATTGCTATTAAGTATGAGATTACTAGGAAGAAGAAGAATATTACTCTATATGTACTGGGAATGGAGCGATGCATAGTGGAACTCATTATACAAATATTGTTTACAAATACCTTAAAAAGCATGTTTTTCGATATTTATCGTATTTTATAAGATATTATGTGATATCAGTGGCCATAACAACATTAAACTGCATATCAAAACGTGTCGTCGGCTGATCACCATGCCTAGGCACACACACTACAAGATTATGCAAATGCACGGATAACCGTTGCCCAGGAGATAGTGCGCAATATGAGACAACGTGGGGACAATGGGATATTACGAAAATTTAGGATAATGGGGTGCCTCTTAAGTAAAAGCATCTCAAGGAGTTGCCACTTTGCGCTATTTAATAGGAACTGCATGTTTGCGAATATGCGCTTACTTAAATATTATACGCTTTACCTAACCGTAGAGGTTATTTTACGGTAATATTTGTTTTGAATTTCACCAAAACAAAATAATAACGTAAAGTAACCTCTATGGTAGGACAACGAAAGGACTAGAGGTAATACCTACCAGGACCTACGAGCTGAACACCTTCCTACCAAATATGTATAATAAAAAAATCTCAAAGCAAGTTACAAAACGCTTTTAACACACAATTCTAGTCACCCTATTGCTAAGTAGCTGTTGAATAGTCTGTCTCAAGCCCATCGGCACGGCATACAATTTGCACTTAGCATGGAAAGCGCTGTAGCGGCTGGATAACGGCGATATAAATAGCAATAACAATAGCCACCTCCCGTCCCACCGCGCTACGCCTCGGCGTGTTGAGTATGTTACCTAAAAGGAATATTATATGGCTTTAAAATCTTAGAACAACATTGCGTAAGTCGGTTGATGTTCTCCGCTTTTGCTTATATCAGTGGTAGTATATCATTTGAGTATTTTTGTGTGACTTTAAATATTAATGGCAGTTTCCGCGGCTTCGTATATATACGCACTCTTCCACTTTCCGGGATGATCAATATTTGAGATATTGATCTCCTTTATAAGCCATCACCATGTCAAGTTTCAATAAAATCCACTGGACGGATTTTGAGATGCCGTTTTGGTTTTCTCGCAGGAAGCCATCAATTTTCCAGAATAAAAAGTACCCTGTATGTTGACCCAAGGTACAAACTATCACCGTGCCAAGCATAATTAAAATCCTCTCGATACATAGGCGGCCGGCACAGACAAACCGAAAAAAAAATACAAAACCTGTTCGGTCTCGCAAACATAATGTACGTGCCTATATCAAGGGGGTTGATTAAAAATAAGAGCATTTACACCATCGATGGAGGTTTACAAGCTTTCACAGTTACTTTATTCAGCTGAGCACATGTGTTCCAAAACTTTTCTCCATCACAAAGGCACACCGCACGCATATAGATCACGCTTACACAGTACATTACTCTTAATAACTTTAACTGTTGTAACAAAAGCGATCCAGCACTTCACATGACGTTCCCACACTGCAGGGCACGGCTACAAAACAAGCGATGAATCGGTAAGAGAATTTAAGATGAATAGAAATATATTTATGAAAAAAGTAAATTAAACTGAGCCTATACGTCCTCAGACTATTCGTCCGTTCTATATTACATTTATAAAAATATGATATATTCCAAGCCCTTTACTTTAGAAAAACTACCTGTAAATGTAATGTAAATGAATGGTAAATATAAATTACGATGTAACAAAAATCAGTATTTATTTTAATGGCAAAAGCTAGTAAAATTGTATCATTTAGCATGTTTTTGCACTATGACATTGGCCTCAAATTGCCTCAACTCGTTTTCAACCAAGCAATCACAGTTTCAAGACCAGTCAAGTTGGGGTCGAGTCACCTTCGTCCGTAGGAGAATTAAGTACCCTCGAGATACCCTACACGTGACCCTGGGTGGTGCCAACCAGGTGACAACTCTACTGGTGGTAGGCTTCGGCCGTGGCTAGTCACCACCCACTGAACAAAGCCATGTCGCCAAGCGGCCTAGCCGTGTTCCGGCATGATGTTCGGTGTTGCCATTCATGGATGGCGGGTCAGATCAGTTGCGCTGCATGTGCCTAGTGAATGTAGCGTTTCGATCTACTGCCGCCTTCCTACCTAGGCAAGTATGCTCCATCGTAGATCTCATCGTCACTTACCATCAGGTGAGATCGAGATCAAATACTTGCCTATAATGTATAAAAAAAAAAAAGTCAATTTTTGCAGTTTTGTAATTTAGGCTTACTGTAATCTACGATGGTTGTAACCGCTAGCTCAGCAGCCGCATCCCAACCCTTGCGCAACCATAAAGGCGAGGTATTCAAAACCGCACTAATCTATTCAGCAGATTATTCAATTACACCATACATTAATTATGTTCTCCGTAAAACGATTTAGTTGATGTTTGTGCCATCGCGGTTTCTGGCTTCTTGGGCTCCAAAATCTCTGTCTGTCTGGTGGGTTCATTAAAAGTTCCACGAATGTTGTTTTAATGTGCTTGATGTGTTGTAAAACTTAAATTATGTAGTAAGAGAGAATATGGATATTGATTTCTTATATTTACGCGAATACTACACATTGAAATAAAACGAATTTTAAGGATTTTATCGCGTTTATATTATGTTTTTTTCGTTCCCGACGTTTGGGCGACGATATAGGGCTTATATTTTACGCAGTTTAAGTTTTGTTGTGCTGAAAATGTGCAAGATATAACAATTTCTTTTAGGCTCTACACGACCTACTTATAATAGTTAGTTAAGCGGAGCTTAAATAACTAAATTCAACATCCTTTGTTTACATCATTATTTATTTGAACAGTCCCATCGTTAATCGATAAGCCATTAAATGCGGGGATCTCGAACAAAACATTTTTACTCTGCTGTAAAATTTAAATTGAGGTACTTTCTGCCCTAACATAAAACAGTTCACCTTAGTTCTGTCTTGGATTCTCTTTTAGGTAGGACCACAGATCACGAGAGATATGCCGTGCGATTCAAAATGTATGGGAACTCGCTGTCTCCGTTTGTTCCCCACCACTCGCCACAAAACACATGCAATTACATAAAACCAACCAATACGAAGTCTCACACACACACGCGTGCCAATAATTCGGTGCGTGCTGCGTCGTCGCCGCATACAGCGGCCGTACCACGCGACGCACCAGTTTATTCAAAGTATCGTTAGACGATCTATCCATTGCCTCGTACATTCACTCAGTAGCGAACATAGGTGGTACTAAAAGAGCCATGTATTTTGTACAAAAATAAAAAAGTCGTTGTGCTACATGAAAACTAAAATAACATAATAAAGGCATTAAATATTTTTTGATTTGTTGTTTTTAATGATTTTAAAGACGAATAAATAAAATACTTAATACTGGCTGGTGAAATGAGATTCCATCTTTCGCGTAGTTCACTTTGCTGCTAGTATTTTTGCACACAACCACGGAATAACACGGCATTAAAAAAAAAAGTTAGAGCTCCGATACCGACGTGCAGTTGCAGTCGACTGACGGCGAAAACTCTATGTTAGCGTAATTTTGGCTAAAGGTGAGCGCAAGCCCACCGCTTTCATAACATATCTCCTCTAATATATCTGTGGGTAGGACCATTGCCCATACAAGCGGGCAGTACAACGTATCCAAATCAAATCGATTGTCAAAGTGAGCGCGGTCGGCGCACGCGCATACATTATTCAAAGGACGTCGCAACTAGCCCCGTGTAATTACGACTTCGAATATATTATGGCGAGCAGACTAAAAGTATCGTGTTCAATATATTATGCACTATAAATAAGGGATACAGTATGACAAATGGCTCAGTAAAACAGGCGTGAGTTTCAAAGGAAACTTTAGCCGACATAATGATAGGTTATTGTTTTAAGAAAATACTTGTATCGCTGTTAAGTCTACAATGTTGGTTCTCTGTAAATCTTACATTTTATTAGTGCATATATTGTATATTCATTTCATTAGTGCGACACCATACCACCAAGCCAAAACATCATACTTTGTATTTGCTTCTACAAATATATTACAAAATGTTTTGAACTCAAAATATTTGAATTTATGCACTATAGATTTTTCTTTTTAGAAAATGGCCTCACCCACCATTGTATATAGGTTTTTGCCAACGTTAAGTGGAATGTTTTAAAAAACATTCAAGCAAGGGAGACTCATTGAAGGCCTAATCCGTAAACTAGGCCTAATAAACCCCCTTAACCATATAAGTAAAGTCGAGGATACTTTACTGACAAATTACCGTGCTTCTTGGGCGAATCGGAAAAGTCATGTTTTACTATTTAGTTTTATTTTCCCACACTCGTGCGCGTGTATGAACACATAATGGTTAATATTCCCTCAAAATTACACATTATATTTCACAGAAACACATATTCCACAAAATAAAACTAAATTTGATAACCTTTCTCGTCCACTACCCCCAAAAAGTTCCCACTTTAGCTTTTATGTTTGGATTGATATAATATGTAAGTACCTACAGGAAAGCTGCTTTAATAAGCACACCAGATAACAACTTACCTGATTCGTACATTTCTACGCCCACAGGCGTAACATTAATTACCTGAACTTATATCACAGACATAAAGTATGAAATTACCCGTTTATATTAAAATCTAATAATGATTAAATCACGAACGGTTGCTTTTACCTATTTAAAGGCTCTATCACACACGTGCACTATGGCGATAATAGTGCTGCGTATTTATTTTTGCGCTAATAAGTCCTGCAATTAGCGCAGGTATTTGTAAATTACACACGGCCTAATAATTGTACTGATAATAGATATAGCAATAGTGCAAGCGCTATTTTTTTAACCGACTTCAAAAAGGAGGAGGTTGTCAATTCGGTTGTATGTTTTTTTTTTTTTATAGCGCATAGTTACTTCGTAAGAACTATTAGTTGATCTGTGCCGTTACAACGGACCTGTGTGGCAGACCCTTAGGTACATTCATATAATGATTCCACCGTATTAAACGTTAGTTGTAAATTAAGTTATAGGTAACAGTTAACATTTAGTAGAATATATATAAATATTCATTTAATGTTAATTGCGGGTAGCGGATAGCGTCGAAGAGATACTCTAACATTTAATAATTAAAGTCAATCAATAGGTTTATTTGTTTCGTTTGAACAGGCCGACTGCTTCCGAGAGAGGAACATTAATGATTACAATTATGTGCGTAGGTAGGTACTGTTAGTACATACCGTCTACATAAACTCATGGAAAGGACTATGTAGTTATGTACTTGTATTTTGGAGTATCAATAACACAATATTTTGGAGATATAGGATACATTTTAGAGTATCAAAACAGTGATAGCCAAGTTTGTAGAACGCTTGCTTCGCTTGCGATGAACGCAGGATCAAACCCTGGCTCGCACCTCTGGGATTTTTGGATTTCAAGTGCGAATCTCATTTTCAACCGCGATTTTCACATGCTAAATGGTTAAGGAAGGCATGGTGAGGAAACTCAATGTCTGAGAGAGCCGCTCGAACGACGAGTGAAGTCCGCCAACCCGCACTGAACCAACGTGGTGGAATATGGCCTAATCCCCCTTGCATTGAGGGGCGGCCCGCGCTTAACAGTGGAACATTAAAAGACCTAATATATATTATTGTATTATACTCGTATTCGAGTATAACTAAATTGTTATCTACAATGAAAAAAAAATAAAAAACTCCTCCTCCTCTTCCTCCATAAACGACGGATTAAAAGACCAGAAAGACCAGTTGCTTAAGTACTAGTCTAGGTCCCAAAACGAGTGGGCGAAGGACCCGTGAGAGCGATTCAGAGGCGCCTATCTCTTATCAACAACGATATACCCTCTATATCACCTCATTCACATTTAGATAGAGTCTAATTTCGATTGGCAGAGGGCTCTCAATAAAATTGTCAACGATTACGTAAATAACCCTAGTTATCCGCACCATATCTGTAGGTATGTTTATCTGTCCATTTCATGTTTATTTGATGTTACATCCGTATGTAAATTAGCCAGTTCAACTTGACACGCGGGGCGTGTCGGTTCCCTCGCGATTTTTCCCACATTGTTTGACAATTAAACGATATTAAAGGTGTCTATGTAAATTTGTCAGTTCATGTGTGGTCCTGTGTTTTTAATCATTTATAAAAAAAATATGACCGTTTATAGGTAGCGATTGTTATTCGGTTGTGTGTAGGTGTACTTTTTTAATTTATCGTTCGATCGAATTACTTATGTGTAACAAAGAAATAGGTGTGGGCTTAAGTCCTTCGAGAATGTGACACTTTGTTGTTACAAAATGTTTCCTGCTGCTGTTAAATGTAAGTTACATAATCTATGATCGAATAAATTAAAAAAATAACATCCGGTGCATAAACATTGAAAGGATCGTATAAGCATGCTAGGAACTAAAAATCTATTTTTTAAAATCATCTTCTTTACCGTTAATAAATACTAAAACTAGTGTTGTTTATACCAAGTGCCGCCGACATTTGTCAGATAAACTTCAATATTAAGGTGGGATTCACACAACGCCGACGTAAGCGTGCACAGGTTAGCGCAAGTCTGTGAGTACTATCTACGGTACAAATAAGTCAATGTAGTACTATACTTTGTGGTGTTTCTTTGTTTATAGAACATGACGTATAAACCTATAAACTCGATTATAGATTATCTGGTACACTTGACTTTGTCATTTATTTTGTTTATATTAATAAAAACTGTCTGTTTTATTTTGACTAAATTAAATTTTAAAAGACCGCTTGTATTGACTCAACTAGTCTGACTATGCGTGTACAGTGGAAAATAGTCACGCAACGACTTCTTGTTACAATATTTAAAATAGTATTGCTGTTATCGGTGCGAACTTTACGGCTACACGTCTCGTCTGCACAGGCATAAGTCGGTGTTGTGTGAACCCAGCTTTATCTACGGTAAATATCTGCATACCCCAACACAATTTGGTCTGCTAGTAGTGGAAACAGAGCAGGTGAACACAGGTTTTTCTATAAATACCGGCGATTCCTTTCACCCGCGCCCACGTGGCCCGCCCGGCGCCTGCGCAGTGGCCGCGACAATCCTGACGATTAGGGCTGGCAGCCCTAATCGTCAGGATTGCTGCAAAACCCTCGCTGAAAAACTGAAAAATGTAATGATGAATTTTAATGATGAGTTTCAATAGCAATAGGTGCTCCCAAACTTCTTGTGGCTTGTGTCAAAGGCAGGAGGAGTTAACGTTTATGGTGATGGATTCTCTTACAAATAATTGTGGTGTCAATCTAGATGACCGATTTTTTTTTGAAATTTTAGCTGATGTGTTATTACGACTATTTCTTAACCTCTGAAGTTGCCTACTATATTTTTGTAGGCAACCCTACAGACGATATTCCACAGACGTCGAATCCTAGATAAAGGCTGACTGGTAATTAAAATGGACAACGGATGTGATTTATGATGTTAGGTTGGCACGATCGTGCCTCGCCACGAATGGTACGCGCCAAATGGGAGTCGTTCGAAATATATCCCGAATTGGTAGGTTGGGTACTATTTAAGAAAATCTGTATTCTGATAATGTTATGTGTGAACCTGCGTACCTATTCTAGCGAATCCCACCAATCCCAATAATATCATAAATGTGAAAGTTTGGATGGATGGATGTTTGTTACTCAATCACGCCAGAACGGCTGAACGGATCTGGATGAAATTTGGCACAGAGATAGATTATAGTCTGGAATAGCACATATGCTACTTTTTATCCCGGTAAAATGTATGGTTCCCGTGGGGTAGATTTGTTTTAATTTTTCATAGAGCAAATCATCGACATGATTTACAGAAAGGGACATAGAAGAAAAGGACATACTTTTTAATCGCGGGTAACACCGCGGGGCGCAGCTAGTAAACAATAATCTTATTTTAATTTTTGGCCCAATTAGTTTTCTTTATAGTTAATCACATTATTATATTCTTATATAAAAAAATAAAGCGTGCGTAGGTATTTAAATAAAGAATGGATGCTTAGTTCTATACGCACCATTATATCTAAAGATACGTACACATCGGTACAATAGTTATTCGAGAGCCGTGGTCAAAGTTGGGCCCGTCACTGTTAGGTCATGGATTCCGCCCACCAGCCTACACCCACTGCCGACTGCACCGATGGCGCCCCGCCCTGATCAAATATTCTTCTGATTTGCACAAATCAACATAAAATACATAATCACGCCGTAAAATTTACCGGTTTGCACACAAATAATCGTATTTTCCGGTCGGATTTGTGGCGTGTAAAGGTCATTTATTATGACGCTGATTAATATGAATTGTTCTTTTAATATTCTATCCAAAAAAATAAGATTATAATAAGCTTATTTCGATTTGGTATTTTAAAATCGTTAAATACTTGATTATGAGTTGAAGAACGCAAGTAAATATTCGATCTATATTTGAAAAGGATTGACTATTTTCACAAAATATACAAAGATATTGCACATTGGCAAATTGATAAACCTTATAGTACCTAGGAAGGATATTTAACCCCAGTTATAGGTACCTTCAAATTTACCTGATCGGTTACATACAAAGTAATGTCCACCAACCAATTTCAGTGATGGCTGGAGTGTACTTTTATAAGCAAGTAACTATAAATATTGATTACTTATATTTACGCGAATACAACACATTAAAATAAAACTAAATTTACGTATTTTATCGCGTATATAATATGTTTTTTACGTTCAAGAAGTTTCGGCTGCTTTACAGCAGTCCTCCCGTGACCATGGTTGCTGTTAAGCAGCCGAAACGTCGGGAACTTAAAAACACATAATATAAACCCGATAAACTCCGTTAAATTTAGTTTTATTTCAACAAGTAACTTTAGTTCTGTGCATTTGAGCATCTATCTTAGCGAGACTTATTAGTCGGCTGTACCGCCGTCTGCATTGCCATTTTACATGCAATTGCATTTCTTTATATGGACACCAATTTGAGGCATTCTCATAATACGAAGTCGTGAGCTACGAATCACAAATATGGCGTAATTCTTAATATAAGTATGGGAAAACTATAAAGCAATTATTTTATCACTCTATTGCGACGAGTATGGGCGAATGATTGGAGTTAGCGGAGCTATTCGCCTTTATCAATGTGACAAATCTGTTATGATTTGTTGGCGGTTTAATTTTAGCCTTACTACGAGTACCTTAATGACGGTTTTCGGAAGCTTTTGAGTCTTTAGCCAAATGTAAACATTAAAGCTACATAATTCATTAATGTGCTTGAGTATTATATATACTATAGCAGTGTATAAGTAGAAGTTGTCAACACGGTGTGCATGTTCTAACCCGGGTCCCACTTCTGGCATTTCAGGACTTCATATGCGAATCTTATATTAAAATAACCGATTTTTTCCTCAAACATAAAAGCATTTAAACAAATTATAAACCAGTAGATAGAACTAATGAGGCTTATGTACATGCGCATACGACTCATTAAGCGATCGTACGTGGTAAAGTGCCTCACGCTAAATTGCTAAACCCAGCTGCACCAATCATAGAGCTTCTATCAACGGGCCGTAGAAACGAATTTATGTACGTACATACTTCATGCTCCATGGATGAACTGACGCCTACGATACCAGGCAAAGATTAGAGAATTAATCGAGCATCGCTAAACATATTATTACCCTACATTAAAAAGATTCCTTAATATCAAGTAACAACTAGAAAAGGAAAGTTGGGAGCGGTCGAAAGGCGTGCCATACACGAGATCTAGCAATGTTTGATTCCCATCATTGAGCCTTTCGAATTTATCTTCTCTTACTCAGGTAAGGCCCTCCTAGTACAATGAAGGACATGAGTTGGCGACGCTGATTGGATATCTGGTATTGTGATATCCTCATGTTGGTAGTAGGTAATGCTTTTTTTGGGATAGCAATATTATATACATAACAGTAGAATCACTTCAAGGAATAAAACCAATAGTCCCTACATACAGTGCTTATATTATTCAATAGTTTGACCAAAAATAATGTCCCAGTTCCAAAACATTATTTAATTAGCCTCACGGTCTTTGATAACACAGCGTTCCACGTTAAGATTTAACCCTAATTGGCATCGCTGATATTTTTGCAAATTCTTGTCCAATCTCCGCGATCTAATCTGTGATCGAGTTCGAAGTGCCTGCGTGCGTTTGCGCAACAACGTCTCGGTGGCGCCATCTACGGTGATCTATTGGCGCCGGCGACCGCCTCATTATACGTCTTATCGTCTGAATGCAAATCCAACATCATTTGAATCTTAGAAAAGTCCGTTTTCGTGTAAATACTCGCGCGTATTCTGCGGGCCGGGTTGCGTGGGAGTCGCGAATTGTGAAATTCTGCACGCTTTTTCCATTGCGCGTAGGCAGCTAATTATACGTTTGAATATAAATTTTACGTCGGATAATATCAACTATATTAATGTTATACTGTTTGTGGTATATTGTGTGGTCCGTGGCGGTTTGTGGTTGAGAGCGCAACAAAAATGTGGCTGGTTTACTTCTATTTTATTCCAATTTGTTGCTGTCTTTGTTGGTATTCTACGAAGCTCTGTTTGATTTGCATGTGTACTTACCTTCTTTGCTTCAATGAATATGAATGATAAACTAATTTTGTTTTCTTTCCTTTCAGGTAAGTACCGGCTTTGTCGATCCGAATATTTCTCAATGGCAAAAACACGGTAATAATCCACATTTTCATCATATACGGTTTGTCCTTATACTTATACTTTTCTATGTATAAGGATTAACAATAATAATGTTAAATATTTTTAGGGGCCCATCGGTAGGCTATAAAGGTCACATTCTTGAAAAATATAATCAAATTATTTGAATTTTTAAAAATAATACTTCATAAGTCCGCGATGAAACGGTACTGTCTCGCTTTCTCACAGACAAATCAGACACTGTTTACACATAATATATTTTATGCATAAACGTGATCGTTATCATCCACTTGTTAACCCCTTAAAATATCGTACACCATTTTTTTTACACCTTATATACACATAATAATTGGTATGTAACAATTATTATGCACCCGACTGTTGAATAAACAGCAAAACCACCGTCTGTACAACACAATACAACCACGTGCAGGATTATTTTTAAAGATTCATACTACGGGGTGCACTACGAACATATAAAAGCAATTCTAAAACTCGCTGTTGACTCGTAAAATCGAAACGGGACGAGGGAAAAACGTTTACAAGCCGTTCCGGGAAGTTTACAAGCGATCCGAAAGGTACAATTAAGGAGTGCGTTGCGTGTGTTGTGCGAGTGTGAAATCGCAAAAATGTGACGCATTTTTAAGGTACAGAGGAGTGAGGCGCATGTTTAAGGTACATGGGAGTTAGTATACTGAGTATAAGAGCCATGCGTTTAAACATAAAACAACAAGAAAGTATAATTTTGGTATTAACGTGAGCAATCATCGTCATCTATTGTTTTGAAAACGATTTTTTATATAATAGGAAGACGACGTTCTTTCTTGCAAAAATTACAATCTTGTTTTTCATAGATATCGCTGAAGTCTTGGTAAAGATGAAAGTGTATTTTGTAAAAAGTTTCAGGTATGTGGATGAGTATATTAATCAAAATACCTGCCGTAATACTGTATTATATTTGACGTTCCGTTTATTTTTAGAACCACATTGTTAAACAGCTTTCAAAAATATTATAATCCTTTTCGGGAATGTGTAGGCGGCCTCTCTAATAAGGCCCCAGAGGCCGCTTCGCGATTACAACAGATTTTTTTTGCTTCTCTTTTAGAGATCCTTTTAACAATATTTCTTCCCGCTGCGGTAAGCCAAGAATTGTGCTCATAATTATGAAAATAAAAAGTATGTTGTTGCTAGCAAAGGTCCTTTTGATTTTCTTGTAGATGATATTGTATGAAGCTGAACACAAAGGTTTTATTTACCAGCGCGATAAATCGCTCTCATTATTTTTGACAATATATTTCGTAGATATAAAATTGTTTTAACTTGTTAATTAATAACTCTACCAAAACATAAGAAGAAAGGAATGGTGAATGAGAAAGCAGAATAGAGATAAAATAAGAGTTCACAGTGATTGGATCAGGTTTATTGTGTGGTATTCAAAATATAAAAATATCTACAAGCATAAAACTTTAGCTCACTGGTAACTAGTGATATTTCGCCACGAATTCTCAGAAAGCTAATAGTGCAGCGTGGGCTGACGAGTGTAAATTCAAAAGCTTTATATTTTTAATATTTACGACTGCTGTACGCTTGTCGTTATAGTATCGTAGATATAGTTGAGGTTTCATTTATTTAATTTATTGCGTGTATTCCCATTGCAGCACAAGACGTGTGTATTTTTATTATTGTTATTCTTTTTTTAAATATTCACTTTATGGAACTGCATCCGCAAAGGCCGCATTATTTTTAACCGACTTCAAAAAGGAGGAGGTTCTCAATTCGGTTGTATTTTTTTTTTTTTTTTTTTTTATTTTTTTTTTTATTTTTTTTTTTTATGTTTGTTACCTCAGATCTCCGTCATTTATGTCCCGATTTAGAAAATTATTTTTTTATACGAAAGGATATGCTTACAGATTGGTCCCATTTAAAAAAAAAATATGTTTTGATCAGGGGATGCATGAGGAATTGCGAGGACTCCTCAAATTTTATAGGCATACCCATAGCGATTTTAGTATTTTCAACAAGAAGTCAAGCATTTGAATTCAGAAAGTATCATTTACTGAAGTGAAAGTGATGAAGAAGACCACAAATGGCCTCCGGAACTTCTCAATGATACGTATTTCACTGTTGGCGCCAATTTAATCTCGATTATAATCGTTAAGCGTCTATGATGAAGCAAATTTATTACGCACCAACAGTAGATAAACTGCTGAAGCCTAACTATGTAGAGGTTGGGTCATTAACTGGGGTTGGCACTCGTCAGATATTTGGCAAACTCGAGAATGAACGACGTAAATGGCGCTATATAAATTGGCTCATCATAGATGAAATTTCTATGGTGTCTTCTGACAACCTAAGAATAATTCACCTAAACCTTCAGGCATTGGTGTTTTGTGCAGCCCTCGTGGTTCTCAGCGGCGGTCAATTTGTGGCATCAGTTTTCTTTTTATGAGCTGAACATAAATATGCGACAGCGCAATGATACCGAGTTTATTATGAGCTGAACATAAATATGCGACAGCGCAATGATACCGAGTTTATCTGTTTATTGAACAGCTTACGGGTAGGTGAACTGACGATGGCCCAGCTGGAATTATTATGCGAGCGGCGGCATGTGCCTTTAAATGGCGAATTTGTGGATGGAGTCGCCGTTATGGCAGAAAACCTCCAGATAACGTAATTCCCAAAGACGTCAATGACTGTGGTGGTTTTATGTCGTCAATAATAATTGGCGTCGAGTCCCGAGTGATGTTGAGACGTAACATTGCCGTCGCTGAAGGGCTAGTGTATGGAGCTATGGGCATAATAATACATGAAATGGCCGGCCTTAAGAAGAGATCAACTTGAGGATGGATAGCTACCGGAAGCCGTGTATGTAAATTTTGATGATGATACTATTGGTCTTAGAATTAAAGGTAGTGACGGTTGCATACCCATACCATAAGCAGGGTGGTCACAGTCCATAAACTACAGGGGACCATCCTCGAAAGAACTGTGATCGTGATGTGATGGAAGGCATAGTTTTGTCAGATTTAGACGCCAACAAACTATTTTAATCGACCAGGTTCTCAATTCGGTAGTATTTTTTTTTATGTTTGTTACCTCAGATCTCCGACATTTATGAACCGATTACAATTTTTTTTATATGAAAGAATATGCTTACAGATTGGTCCCATTTTTTTTTAATTCTTCTGATCATGGGATCCATGAGGAATTGAGAGTACTCCCTCAAATTTTATAGGCATACCTATAGCGATTTTAGTATTTTCAACAAGAAGTCATGCATTTGCATTCAGAAAGTATCATTTGCTGAAGTGATGAAGAAGACCACAAATGGCCACCGGAACTTCTCAATGATACGTATTTCACGGGTGGCGCCAATATAATCTCGATTATAATCGTTAAGCGTCTATGATGAAGCAAATTTTTACGCACCAACAGTAGATACACTGCTGAAGCCTAACTATGTAGAGGTTGGCTCATTAACTGGGGTTGGCACTCGTCAGATATTTGGCAAACTCGAGAATGAACGACGTAAATGGCGCTATATAAATTGGCTCATCAAAGATGAAATTTTTATGGTGTCCTATGAGAACCTAAGAATAATTCACCTAAACCTTCAAGCATTGGTGTTTTGTGCAGCCCTCGTGGTTCTTAGCGGAGGTCAATTTGTGGCATCAGTTTGCTTTTTGTTAACTGAACATATTTTTTTCAAATATTTGTTCTGATTATGGGATCCATGAGGAATTAAGAGGACTCCTCAAAATTTATAGGCATACCTATAGCGATTTTGTTATTTTCATCAAGAAGTCAAGCATTTGCATTCAGAAGGTATCTTTTACTGAAGTGAAAGTGATGAAGAAGGCCACAAATGGCCACCGGAACTTCTGAAAGATACGTATTTAACGGATGGCGCCAAGATAATCTCGATTATGATCGTTAAGCGACATGACGAAGCAAATTTAAAGAAATAATTCTGATGAATATGGTGCCATCGAACTGATCTGATGATAAGCCCAGGAGGAACCGAACCTCTGTAATAAAACAATGTATCCAAGCCGTGTTTGGGTTTATTTGAATTGTTATGAGACGCCCCCTCTGGCTATAAAAAAAATATTGGAATGGCAATAACCCGCTTCACTACTTGCTACTTGAGTCGCATGCTATTGAATGTCAGAAGACAGATTGCGCAGCCTTGTTATTTCTGTCAATGATCTTTCGTCGTGTGGTCGATTTAATAGTTTGTTGGCGTCCAAATCTGACAAAACTATCCCTTCCAAACTTCTGACACGACTTAGCGCGACATATATCTGTCCTTTAGCGAAGTTTTTTTTTCCAAGGTCGATCACAGCTATTTCGAGGGTGGTCCCCTGTAGTTTATGGACTGTGACCGCCCAGCTTAATATAAGAGGCACCATACGGCGCTCGACATCTCCGTAACCCCTTGCCGCCTGAAATGTAGTGCTTGATGGAGGTATGGGTATGCAACCGTCACTACCTTTAAGTCTAAGACCAATAGTATTATCATCAAATTTTACATACACGGCTTCCGGTAGCTCCCCATCCTCAAGTTGATCTCTTCTTAAGGCCGGCCATTTAATGTATTTTATTATGCCCATAGCTCCATTCACTAGCCCTTCAGAGACGGCAATGTTACGTCTCAACATCACTCGCGATTCGATGCCAATTTTTATTGACGACAGAAAACCACCACAGTTATTGACGTCTTTGGGAATTACGTTATCTGGAGGTTTCCTGCCATATGTAGCTACTTCGCGAGACTCATCCACTGCATTAATTGTATAAGTCCGGTGCAACTTTGAATTTTCCATGCTCATTTTTTCATTGTAGGTGTCGACTTGCCTAACCGTAGGAAAAATTCGAACGGCGACTCCATCCGCAAATTCGCCATTTAAAGGCACGTGCCGCCGCTCGCATAATAATTCCAGCTGGGCAGTTGTCAGTTCACCTACCCGTAAGCTGTTCAATAAACAGATAAATTCGGTATCATTGCGCTGGCGCATATTTATGTTCAGTTCACAAAAAGAAAACAGATGCCACAAATTGACCTCCGCTGAGAACCACGAGGGCTGCACAAAACACCAATGCCCTTTCACTGGAGGAAGCTGAAATATGTCACCAAAAAGCAGAATGTTGACTCCACCAAATAATTTTTCGTTGGCCTTGTATTCCTGAAGTCTTAGGTGAATTATTCTTAGGTTCTCATAGGACACCATAGAAATTTCATCTATGATGAGCCAATTTATGTAGCGCCATTTACGTCGTTCATTCTCGAGTCTTTGTCCGGTAATTTTTTTGTAGGTCATAGTATTTCCTTTCTCAATCGGTAGCAAGAAAATACTATGTAATGTTTTGCCAAATATTTGACGAGCGGCAACCCCAGTTAATGACCCAACCTCTATAAAGTTAGGCTTCAGCAGTGTATCTACTGTTGGTGCGTAACAACGCTTAATATGCTCCACGATTAATTTTAAGAGAAACGATTTACCACTACCTGCACCGCCCGTGATAAAAAGTAATAGCTGACTTTCTTGTCCATGCAAATCGTTTTCAATTGCCATCGAAACTTTCTGAAATAAATTCTTCTGCTGGATATTTAATCCTCGAACGCTATTCAGGAACAGTTCATCTGACATGACAGCTCGTTCTCCCACATCTTCACAAAAGGTATCATCGTGGTTAACAATCTGTTCACCAACACATAACATATCAGCGTTGTCGACATGAGTTTCACGTGCAGCATTAAGCGCGGTAGCTTGGGCAAGAGCCTGTTGAATGATTTGTTCAGAATGAGCAAATTGTTCTGCACTGACATTACCCTGCAGCGGGCGAAGATCTCTTTGGCGTCTTATAAAACAGTCTTCGGCGGCTTCATTTTCGAGCAGTAACTCGCGTTCATCGCGGAATGGTATGTGGCATACTATTAAACTGTAATAATACCCTTCTTTGTCACCATTAATTGTATAATAGCGGGTACGTAATACTGCTGGCCTATTTCTTACACGCATTTTCGTATTGTCATGCAATCTGATATACCTAATTGGCGTTATATCCTCGTCTCTCAGTTCCACATCACCATCATCTTCCGACCATATCGTGTTAGAGACCGTTTCAAAACGGACGGCAAACTCCGCAAGGCTTAAATCTTCCAGCTCGTTTGGGCGTAACACATAACGATCAAAAATGTTATTGTAAATACTGGTTTCATCACTGTCAAATCTCAGAAGTCTGAAGCGTTCCTCCAGCTTGCAACTATTTACAAAAACAGTCTTTCGCGACGACATTTTCAACGGCAAATGACATAATCTGTATGCGCATTCTACCGCGCTCACCAAGCGTTGATTTAAAATAGCCATTGATACGGAAAATAATTGTTTCCAAACATCACCACCTTGCCTCTTAGCTTTCGAAATAGCCTCCCGTATTATATCGCCTGTATCATGCGGTTCGCATTTACTCGCATATTTTGCGACATAGTAGGCCACAGCGGTAACACTACCACACGGTTGCACGTCGATATTTCCTTCCCATATACCCAATAGGATTGCATTGTAATTGTTTACCATGCTTTCTTCTGAGGTTCTTTTCAATAAGCAGAATCGTCCATTGTTAGCAAGTGCTTCATCTGGGCCTAGACAAATAGTGTTATCACTTTCCGGCTTTGGAAAACCGAAACGGCAACCATCATCTTGGCGATTCTTTTTGCAGGTTGCAGTGTGTTTATGGATCTGCAAATCTTCGACAAATTTGCGCAACACAGGATCATTAGGATTTAATGAACATGACACCACGCTTTCAATTACGGCTATTCCTTGTGGAGTAGAGAATTCTGGAACATTACTACACCACACTAACATGTGCAGATGTGGGCTACCGCGGTTTTGGAACTCTACTCGGTACCAAAAGTCTTCCATAGGACCACCCAAGCAATCTTGATTGCACTTTAAGAAACGCATGAGAGCGTTAACACGCAGTGTGAACTGTCGTGCAACCACTACCGGATGTCTTTGCACTAGTTCTAAGCGCTCCGGGAATGTCAGGTGTTCGGCGTTACCTGTATCACGCCCATCGGCGATTAGCAAGGCTTTTATCATGTCTGACCAATTTAAGTCATTGCAGGAAAATGTTAAAAACCATGTTGGTGGCCCTAAAGTTCTAACCATTGCAATCAACTCAGAGCAACATTTCTGCCAATATGATGCTGATCCTCTAATATTTCGCATAGTGAGATGCATATTATCCACAAGCCCCTGAGGGGTTTGCTCTCCATGACCTTGGCGCATCCTACATGAAACAGAAACACTTGATTTTGCACGAAAATATTCAACAATGGACAGAGCATAAAATAAATACTCGTTTCGGTTGAACCTCTTGTCACCGCTCATTACCCGGTTTTGGAAGTAATCCAGAGGGGTGACTGGATTTTCTCTTTTCTCACCAAAGCCATTTTTGCCATCTGGAAAAAGAAAATACCAACACAATTCCTCCATACGGCATTCACGCTCCACATTCAACGGCGGTGCCGTTTTCCTTGAAATTGCGGCCAATCTCATTATGTCGTGTGTAGAAGAGCTATTCATTCTTACAACACTTTCTAAATTAGGTACATTATCGTCTATGTTTCGGAGCATACTTGTCGATTCGATATAAATGGTGCCCACGGAATTGCGGACTGGTAATGGTAGCTGTATTCCTGATTCCTGGGTTGATGCTCCTTGAATCGTTCTTTGGAGAGACTCGGTCACTTGTGTTGTTAGTTGCAGACGATCTCTGATTTGTATTATTGGTTGGAGGGAATTGCTATTTGGTGTATATGTTGGACTCTCTAACCTTACCATTTCCGTTTGTTCCAATATTGGCCTAAACGATTGTATTTGGTTGTCTAAAGCTATAATTAATGATGTTAGCGAGAACACATTAACATTGTCTCGAAGATTCCGTTCTGAAACCTTATTTGGCGATACAAATAAATTTCGTCGCAAAACGGTGTGTAAATCGTCCAGGTCACTAAAGCGCATGCAACAAGCGGCACCATTCATGGGAGCTGGAGCACCCTTAGGACCACGCGCGTGGGAGTCAAACAACCAGTATATTTGATTTTCAGCTAATGTTCTGCAATGTACTGCTACCGAGATGGCGTTTGCTGTAAGTATCCCACATGAATATTCTCTAAAAAAACTTCTTAAAGCATTTTTTAGGTTAGGAAAGCCATCGGAACTGTTGTCATTGTCTAAGTGACCATTATAATTGGTTTCCTCGAGTACTGTGATCGCTACATTCTGTCTATTATAGACAAGTCTTGGCATAAGATCTGTTACAGCAAGGTATTCAGGGTTCACTTCGCCGAGCGCAGGATTATCTCTAGCAGAAATGCAGTCATTGTAGTACTTATCGCCAATGATTACAATGTAATCGATGTCACTCTTGGCCCACTCATTTGGATCCAATACACTAAATGCTGCACAAGCAACAGCCGCTATCCCAGTGCATTGTTTACCCCGAGAAGAATTAAATCGTAAGTTACCTTGGTGAAAAGATCCGCGTAATATCGCCTTGTTGTCATTTAAAGTGACATAATGGTTCGAAGATGATTCTGAGGCCACACCACCAACCTCTTCTCGAATAGAATTTTCAGCTATTTGGACTAACGGAACAATATTTAACGTAGTTTCAAAATGCGGTTGAACATCTTTATAAAGATGGTTGTTCAAAATTAACCAAGTTAAAGCTCGATTTAATCTTTGCATATCCACGACGAATTCTTTAGAGCAGGAAAGGTTCTCGAGACTTTCCACAACTAAAACTAAACCAGCTTGGTGTGGTGTCAGTGGTAACTGCTCAGCTAATTCCACAACATCTTTAGCAAACAAAATAACCTGCCCCTTGCACCAATGTTGACTGAAACGGTTATTAAGTTTAACAATCTTTAAAAACGGTACAATCCGAGACAAAAACCGTTCTTCAACGCTCGTCAAATTGGCCAATTCAGGCGGTATTTCTGCGGGCATCATTTTATTCCAATATGCAGTTGGTGGAATTTTTCGTTTCCTAATATTATTATTACAGCGAGAGCACGTAGTTATTTTACCTAAAGCAATCAATTCTTCAGGTAACAATGTACTATACTTATCTGCTTGTAAATTGAAACGCTGTTGTGGATAAATCGTTTTTTTACAAACAGCGCATGAAACATCGGCGAATAAATTAATAGCCCTTTGAAAAGATTGTTCACTTGTGATGTCCCTACGAACATGACTGGCTTGTCGCATTGTATTAAGTCGAACCAAACGAGCTTCAGGTATTTCGTTCGATAAGCGGTCGTGGATCAAGCTGAGACGGTGGGCACGTTGCTCCTCCGTCTCATTGGATAGGCGATCGTAGATTAGGCTGAGACGGTGGGCACGTTGCTCCTCCGTCTCATTGGATAGGCGATCGTAGATTAGGCTGAGACGGTGGGCACGTTGCTCCTCCGTCTCATTGGATAGGCGATCGTAGATTAGGCTGAGACGGTGGGCACGTTGCTCCTCCGTCTCATTGGATAGGCGATCGTAGATTAGGCTGAGACGGTGGGCACGTTGCTCCTCCGTCTCATTGGATAAGCGATTGTGGATCAAGCTGAGACGGTGGGCATATTGATCCTCCGTCTCATTGGATAGACGATCGCGGGTCAAGCCGACCCGGTGGGCACGTTGCTCTTCTGTCTCATTAGATAGGCGATCGTGGATCAAGCCGAGGCGGTGGGCACGTTGCCCCGCCGTCTCATTTGATATGCGATCGTGGATCAAGCCAAGGCGGTGGGCACGTTGCTCCTCCGTCTCATTGGATAGGCGATCGTGGATCAAGCTGAGACGGTGGGCATATTGATCCTCCGTCTCATTGGATAGGCGATCGCGGGTCAAGCCGACACGGTGGGCACGTTGCTCTTCTGTCTCATTAGATAGGCGATCGTGGATCACGCCGAGGCGGTGGGCACGTTGCCCCTCCGTCTCATTAGATAAGCGATCGTGGATCAAGCCGAGGCGGTGGGCACGTTGCTCCTCCGTCTCATTTGATATGCGATCGTGGATCAAGCCAAGACGGTGGGCACGCCTTTCAATGTTTTCATTGTTCAAACTTTTTTTCATGTAAGCGCGCATTTGCGAAAGTCTCTTTTTACGCTGATTACTACTCTCATTTGAAATGGCATTGGATGTAGATTTCCTACTTTGAGATAAGCGTATCTCCTTTTGTTCGCTCGTCTCATTTAAACGGCGCTGTCTCATACGATCCGCTCGCTTAGTAGGTCTACCCATATTCGTTTTCGAGAAATCAGTTATGAGACGATACACTAAAAAGCGAGAAATAATCAATCAATTCAAATGAAATAACAATCAATTTATTAGGACAATTATTGTTTTTCTTTTCATTTCATCAACTCATAAAGACACGACTAGGTAAGTATCTGGTTTAGTTTAAGGAACGCAATGATTCGAAATTCAATATTTAAAAATTTGAAATTATGAGACTACTAAACGATTTTTATGTGGCTCATTCTCGCCAGCCAGTATTTTCTCGAAATAAAGAAGTTGCATTAATGTGTTACAATTCATTCTCCTAACAAAATGTATTAATAATAATATTTTTCGTGGATGATACGATTTGAATTATTCTTTTTTTACAGAATATGGTAGCAATCTTAAGATTGATTCAATAGTATTTGTTTTATCTTGATTTCATTGAATTTTTTTTTATCTTGCGATGATATTATAATTGTTATATCTATTATCCAGTAAAAAATCATATAAAGATATTTTTAGTCACAAAAAAATGCAAATATCCACTAAAAAGTGTAAAATAAAAAAACTTTTTAACAAAAAAAAAACCGCCTTCAAAAAACTAAAAAGCAAAAAATAATCTCATTTTGAAATCTACCTTGTCTAACAAAATCAAATATTTAACGAATGTGAAGGCGGTGCCAAATAAAAAACCGACAAAGAATGATAAAAGTATATCCAGTAACGAGATGCGCGGACCAATTTATAGGTATAGTCTTTGGCGTGGTACTGCAATACTCGACTCAGTTGTTTATTTGGCACCGCCTTCACATTCGTTAAATATTTGATTTTGTTAGACAAGGTAGATTTCAAAATGAGATTATTTTTTGCTTTTTAGTTTTTTGAAGGCGGTTTTTTTTTTTGTTAAAAAGTTTTTTTATTTTGTTTAAAAAACTAACATATTGAATGCTTCGATTTTCAAACCATAGTTGTCATATCGAATATTTTATTTTTTAATTTTCCACCTATTCTTATTCCTAATTTGTACTCTTTAAATTTTCAACAAAAAAATATCAACGAACCAAGTATTATTTTTAAAATTATTAATGGCATTAAAGCTGTTTTATACATTGTCATCTATAGCTTTTTAATTCGTAACATCAAATTATTCACTGGCAAGATGTATATACAGTTTACTTATATAACACAAGCCTTCATTTATGTCTACATTCATTTCATTTCCCCGCGTCCATCTAAATGTTACTTTATCGCGCCTAAATTTCAAATCCTTTTCAATTCAGCCCCCGTACACAACAAATATCATGTGTCCCTTGCAACCTCCGCATGTTAGAAAGTGAGAGGTATAACACTAGGTCGCGTCAGAAGGCTCGGACCCACTCGCCACACAAAATGGGGCCCTTTATGCCGTAACTCACCGTTTAAAGAATATCGCAGACCTTCTCGAATCTTTACTAACTATTGAAAGTGGGCACTACAAAAATATTAACTTAATAATAAAGTTGCACCGTTTTAAAGACGTGTGGGGGAACTTTATAGTTATATTTTCGGGGCGATGCGGGGCGAAATTCGAAAGTCGTGCAGGTCTGAGATCGTTCGACGCAATCCCCATGGAAAATCAACAAGAGATCATAAACAGGGGGGAGAGTATTCTTTTCCTTTGTATAAATTATTCACCATCCCTCCGACCGCTTGTTTGGACGACGATTTCATCAGCTGACTTGCTCGCTTTGTATTCACGCTGTAATGTATAAAATTCGAGTTTTGAGTGTTATGAAAATCGTGAGATATAAACGGTATTTCTGAATTTCTGTTTATTTTTAAACGTACTATGACAATTTGTTTAAATAAACTAGGTTTACTTGAAAGTTATTGTTTTTTTTTATAATATAAAGTGTGATGGGTGGATTACACAGGCTGAAATCGCCGTCGTGTTTTGATGCTAAAGACATGCTTAATTGTCCTTGTTACTATACGATTGACTAATTTGTAATAATTGGAATTGCAATAATAAAAACATATTTTTAAGTTAGAAAACTAAATTAGGTCTGGTGTGTCTACGATACAAAATTGTCCAAATTTCACTTTACATTTGTATCACTGTTGCATTTCCTCGCAATCGAACGGAAAAGCATAGTGTATAAACTCGTTTATAAAATCAGCAATTTTATCCTCGACCACAATCCATTTGAATTAAACGGTTCGTATCATATGACCTACTTTATGCATTTTCCTACAATCTACTACTTGATTTTTATTAAAAAAAATCTTAAATAATTAATTTTAATGGGTTTAAAAGGCCCAATGAATAATTTCTTTGGCTGCCAAAAAACCGTGTAACTCCCAAATGAAAATTGTGTTCATTTGTTTAAAATGAATGTGTCTCGCAGTTATCAGTGTTCGTGTTAACCACAGATATATTAGAGGAGATATGTTATGAAAGCGGTGGGCTTGCGCTCACCTTTAGCCAAAATTAGGCTAACATAGAGTTTTCGCCGTCAGTCGACTGCAACTGCACGTCGGTATCGCAGCTCTAACTTTTTTTTTAAATGCCGTGTTATTCCGTGGTTGTGTGCAAAAATACTAGCAGCAAAGTGAACTACGCGAAAGATGGAATCTCATTTCACCAGCCAGTATTAAGTATTTTATTTATTCGTCTTTAAAATCATTAAAAACAACAAATCAAAAAATATTTAATGCCTTTATTATGTTATTTTAGTTTTCATGTAGTACAACGACTTTTTTATTTTTGTACAAAATACATGGCTCTTTAAGTACCACCTATGTTCGCTACTGAGTGAATGTACGAGGCAATGGATAAATCGTCTAACGATACTTTGAATAAACTGGTGCGTCGCGTGGTACGGCCGCTGTATGCGGCGACGACGCAGCACGCACCGAATTATTGGCACGCGTGTGTGTGTGAGACTTCGTATTGGTTGGTTTTATGTAATTGCATGGGTTTTGTGGCGAGTGGTGCGGAACAAAACGGAGACAGCGAGTTCCCATACATTTTGAACCGCACGGCATATCTCTCGTGATCTGTGGTGTTAACCAAAGTTTAATCAACTTGGTAACGGTTTTTATCCAAAAATGGTGGTCGATTCCGTTAAAGGTTATCAATGAGACTCGCAAAAAATATTGTTTACTTAAGTAGGTATTTTATCTAAAAAAAACTTTTTTTTCCTACGATATTCATATAAGTTTTATACTTGCGGAGTGATGTAATACATATAAAATCCGATTATGTACATATTTCATTTATGCATTCCATAGATTTAAATTCAATTTGGACCATGATGCATAATAAACATAAGGTTCATTATCTCCAAATATGTACAAATCATAGTGACAACACTTAATATTTAATTAAACGGGGTTCAAAAGACAAAGGTTAGATACATTATTTTTCGTTTAAACAAACGCTTTATCTTATACTTACATAAACTTGAGTAGGGCAATAACTAATACTATTTTATCTGTGTTTCTCGGAAATATCGTGAACTAACAAGTATTCATTAAAATATTCTTGTTATAAGTAAGTAATGTATGAGATTATCATTAACTAAATTGGAAATAGTAAGTAAATACTCTGCGCTATTTTAATAAATATGTAAATGAATTACTCATGAATAACCTAAACAGTATATGTATTGAAATAGTAAAATTATATTTGAGTATCTTATGGCCCATAATTATTGTAACACCTTAAATTCATAGTAGTTTTAAACAGTTTAAAAAGCCTATAATAACGGATTGTAGTATATACAAAAAGTTCTTAATGATGGCGTTGTAAATTGATTTTAATTTATATGAGACTCGGGTTTAGCATTCGAAAACAGTGAACGTACTCACAACTTACAGCTGTAATGAGATGTAAGCACACGAGTTAATTAATTGTAATTTTCATTTTTTACCTAAACGCCTAATCGTTAGATTTAATTATATTTATACCTACTCAAGACATTATGTGTAACTCACGGAACAATTAATTTAACAAAATGAGTAACGTAATATTCTTAATTAAAATAAACAACCAGATAAACATAAATCTCCATGATGTCAATGTAACCGAGTTCATTTAGACAGAATTTCACATTTAAAATCTTATTACAAAGCTTTGGAGCCGAAAGACGCTATTCACCATCTCATTCCACTGCTATGGCGCTCCAATTACGCCTGGGGGGGGGGGGGGGGGGGAATGACGATTCGAGAATTATCCTTTCGCCGAACGAATTATTTAGCAAAATAAATTGTGTTTCTAATAATACTCGAGGTAAGTATCTATTCTGTTTTATGAAGTGTGAATCTGTAATTCTTTCGCGCGGCACTCATTCCACGGGGTCCATTTTTTATTTCTATTCGAATTTTATTTGTGAATACCATTTCGGACAGCGGAGTGTCCGCTTTTAATACAATTTACTGGATTTTTTTTATTCCAAGTTGGATAGTGATTTAGTTTTTTTTGCTATTTATCGAAAAAGGTTTTAATGCGTAAGTCCCAGTCTTCCCTGATTTACCTTTCCATAATAGGTCGCTCACAGTCTAGTTTTCTTAACTTGCTTAATTTATTTTATTTTTACAAATATGTAGAGTACGAGATAAAATTGCCATTTCATAAAATTACTTCTATAAGAATAAGAAAATACTTCGTTTTTGCAATAAACATCTAGACGTCGAGTTTTTATACATGCCTCAGTCAAAGTAAAAAAATACATTACTACGTATCTCGGTGGAATAGTACCTACCTACAGAAAAGTTAATTTCGTCGAAATGAAAGTGGCGGAGGTAGCGCGTGTAATTTTTCTTTCATTATCCGTCAAAACCGGGGTCTCTCTGACGAGGTAATATTACAACAAGCACTCTCCCTTTTCGACGCTCTTGTGTACATCTGTTAGTGCCTGCAAGCTTTAAAGTGGTTTGATCATTCATAATGCATAAAAGTGTATCTCAGCCTCCTCGTGTAAATCGGGCACGAATCTTTATTCAGTAAGGCTCTCGACGGGCCATTTGAATGAAAACTAAAAAAAAAAGTGATCTTAAAAAAAGCTAATATTTTTTGTAGCACATAATTTTAAATTATTTTTAAGTCTTTCCGAACACTGATTCACAATTTAATGGGCTAATAACTGTTTTTTATAAATGCTAATAAAATTTCGCATTGATCCGATTCTGTAAACATAGATGCGAGGACATGGATACACGGTACCTACCTAACCTAAATATTTTATGTTCCCATTTTACATAATGTTCATGTATTGGGGTCAGTTTGAAAATAAATAGGTTGTAACGGTAATTAATTATCAAACCGCGTAACGTTTCGGGGCAACTGCCCGCTAAATGTACCTTCTAATGTCTATGTTGAAAACATGGTAGGTAGGTTTAGGTGTTCTTTTTTTTTAAGTTGGCTACAAAATAGAGCTATTTTTGCCAGTATCGAGTATTTCTTGATAATTATTATTAAATTATAAGTAGACAGCTGATATTATCCTAAGTTTAGCAATTGAAACATAAAATATTTTTATTAAAGCTTAAAAAGAAAATTGAGTAAATGTTGACACAGGCATAAAATATTGCCAAGTCATGCCAAGATTTCTGTATTTTCCGTATAGTAGTTTTCCTAAAATGCACGTTTTACTTCTGTATAAACTAATATTTCTGTACGATTATTATATAACGTGCAAACACGACTAAGATTAGGTATTACTAGGATAGTATTAATACTAAGTAGATAGAGATAGTATCGGGTACCATAGATATCAGTTAAGACCTATCAATACCCAAGTAATTACTAATCGTGACCTATTTGCGTAACCAATGGGTGTAGGTACGTGTCACAGACAGCGGTCTAATTAGAAGATATAAATTGTTCCGAATCGTATCTGTGCTGGCCCCGCTTGACCCCGGCTGCCCCGACGCCCCCGCATTACGATTTAGAATGAGATTTGTCTATGATTTCGTGTCTATAGGTGTCGAACTCAAGATCTGTGCCTACATGTAATTGTAAAAGTCATGACATCATTGAGAAATAGAGCAAAGATATCGCATGTTTCGTTTCACTTCAAGAAAGTTAAATATCGACAATCAAATCTAATATAGGAATAAAACACAATATACGAGTATAAGGCAACATTTATTTCTCGAACATAAAAATCGTAGCAGGAAGCCCAAATAAATCAAACTGGTTCACGGAGATTCATAAATTTTTATGTCTCTATCATTCTTAGCCATATGAGGACTGAAGATGCTAGTCGCCATTTATGTAATTTTTATTATCCCTTTCCAGCGACATCTGTCGGCAATTAGAGCGGAATCAATTCAGTTTCAAAGATAATTTATATGACTATAAATTCGAACGCGCAATATTATTTACAACAAGTTATTTTCTATAGTTAAAATGAGGAAGAGATTAATATTTAACGTTCAATTTTTGTGCAACGCACTTGCGTTTATAGTTTAAAAATAAATTTATTGTCTACGGTTCGGTGCAACTTATTCAAAATTAAGTGAAGTTCTGCATTCTGATTTCAAAATATAAAAGCGAAGTGCATTCTTATGCGACCGGAAAATAACATTAAAGTGTATCAGAGAAATACTCGACAGGTTGAACATTGTACTAAAAGCGAGAATAATGTGTAAACCTTATTTATGTTGTCCATTTAGTTAAGTTACAGTCGTTTCAACAATAAAAGCTATTTATTTCTAAATTGTGAGCATTAAATTCGGACATCATGATTTATATAGAAACTTCGGTTCTTCTAACGGTTTTCGTACATTCAAATTTAACGTCGTCTTACATTGGTAAAGTTTGTACTCGCTTATACCTATGTTCTTTTTTTGAATGTGGTATAAAATAACAAGAAATAATTTATAGGTAAGAAGAAGAGAAGAAAGTATACCTATATAATATGTTATACGTCAATGCATGACGTCACCTAGAAATTGCTATGAGCCACGAGGTTACCATGTCAAAATTACTCGAATTTAATAAATCTTCCGCCTCCCATGCGAACGTTACTTTCCCCGTAAAGTTTTAATAAGACCCGGTGCGGTACAAGTTTTCCCGCCTATAAAATCCTATGGCACATCACGGAGGCACGCCTCGACCTCTGCTATGGTGAATTACCACGGGGTCCCGTGGTGGCGTGGTAATGTTGTAATTTATACCCCATTGTCTGACGACACACGTGACAGGGGACTTGACGCGAACGGTTTAACTCTGTATGATTCTCACGTTTGCTTTTTAATATGCTAAATGTGGTTATACATGTTTTTTTCCTGTGTAGCAATTTTATCTTATCTGTGCGCCATAAAATATAATTTTTAACTACGTTCTTTTTTTGAATAAATATTCAGAATTTGAAATATGAAACTATTACGGCTACGTCTAATTGTATATTTCTAGTATAGAGGTCAATATAACCAATAAATTATAAAAAAGACATCAACATTTTTATGACTGCGTACTTCATTAACTGGCCGTAAATAAAATCAACATCGTCATCATTAAGGACACAAAGACACAGAAGAGCGCTATGCGTTTTGCAATACGTTTTTCGTTCCACGCTCTTTGTAATCTATGGGATACTAACGTCTGCTGCTTCTCCGGGCGCTATGATACCTAGACGTTATAAATAGCGAATAACGCTTAACGGTCTTCTGTACGCGAGATATTTAAGATATAACCGTTATTAAAATTTTGAATTATTTACGAATCGGTATGTTGCCCACATCAATGCTTTATGGTACATTATTTATTTTGGATATCATCTATTCACTGCGTTTTAAATGAAAGGCGTGCCGCTCACGGGCAAAAACGGTTGAATGTGTTTTGATTAAAATCTCAACGGTTATTTTAGGATTTAGTAGTGTAATAATTAGCTGTTATAGCGTTAATGAGTGTCGAGCTATTAACGGTATTTAATGAAGCGTTCGCCACAGTTTTAACGATTAAGGGAAGTCGTATAACGAGCGTGACAAGAAAGTTGTTATGCTTTACTTTTTTATTTGACAACTTTTTTCGCTTATTGGACATTTTTTTTCTGTAAGTAAATGCTTTAAATTTATTCACAAGATGACATTATAAAGTATATCTTAAGTAGTTGGGTTAAAAACCTGCCAATTTGCATCGAAATTTTATTAGTAGAAATTCAAAAGCTTCATAGAGCAGATACAATTATTTATAATTCAATGGTTAGATATTAGTTGCAGAGAGGTGTTCAATCCAAAAAACCCCTTGAACATCCGCGGATACAGGATTACGTGGGATTTAAAGAAAATAATTTAGTATGTATCGACCTCTTCAACCTCTGTATCTGCGCGTGGCTCAAAAATAGCGGAAATCCCTATTGAAAGGGTTCCCCGTTCATTAGCGGCTGAAACAAGTCTAGAGGAGGTGATTGAAAGCCTGTATTTGATCGTTTGATGTTTTGTTCGGTGTGGAGAATCAATTCATGTTTTGAAACGACACAAAGCAAAATCCATGTAAGAGAAACTTTCATTTTGTGGTTATTTACATAAAATAAAATTAAGAAAGTATTACAAGATAAAAAAAGTTAATACTATAATTTGATATTTTGTATCTTAACAGAGTCGGTAATTCCTTTCCGGTCGTTATTTTAAAAGATACCGTCCAAGCATATAAACTGAGTTTTAATTCAGTCTTCAAACAGCTGCCGAAAAGGAAGCACTCGCGCACGAGTCACGACACCCCATCGTTGGTGACTATTTTTATGTTTATTCATAAAATATTGTCAATTGCGATGACTGCGGTAGGTTAGAACCATAGATTAGATGCTTTTTTATATTTACCTACCTAATTAGGAACTTTTTATATTTCGTTTTTTTAGGCTTTACGAACGGGCTTTACGAATTTAATGAATGTCTGGTAAGAGACGCGTGTAAACGCTTTTAAACTTAAAGCCAATAAATAGCTTTTGCGTTCCACTTCTGCGTTCCGCGTTTTATGTATGTATGGGCTGCTGACCTAGAACATAGAACGCAGAATACCGAACAACCCCCTATGTATTTCGAAAGTGGAAAATAACGGCGAACTTTGAGCAGTAGACAAATAATGAAAAAAAAAAATATAAATCAAAATTAGTCTAATGCTCACAAAATGTGAAATTATTTACATCATTCGGTTCTATACCGAATTCGGTTCTATACAGAAAATAATAGACATGACTTTGATAGACTTATTAAGACTATAAATGTTTTAAGTTCGTTATTATTTTGGGTCTGTATTTATAACGAAAAAGTTCGCTTATTAATATTCGGCTGGTAACATTTTTTGGTGATGTTGTGTCATATAGTTTGTTACAAAGCTACGGCGCGTCACGAATGGGACCCAACAGCCTTTTGTATGATAATTCGGTTACCATTTTGATTCTTAAGTGGCAATAATAAGATTATATTTTGGATTTTATGATTATTGAGGTCGACGTCTCCAACGTGGCAAGTTATCGCGGTTCAATTTGGTGACGATTAATGAAGGTATGGTATTCTCGATAAAGAATAAAAATATACTTACCTTTTAATGGAGGTTTTATGAGTGCGTTTCTGTTACTATTTAAATGTAAAAGTGGTTATTTCGTGTTTATTGATCGATATAAGAGTAACTTTAGAAAATAATAAACTTTAAAAAAAAGATATAAGTACTTATTTTATATTATAAAATTCATGATAAAATGTGATTTTCTCTGTTCATTATTTAAACCAGGAATGTATGGATATAATTATACTGAACCCTAATATTTATACTAAATCAATAAATATCTAGTACCAAAACCCATTTTGGCCAAACCCAAGTAAAGGCCAAGAGTCATTAATGTCTTGTGCTAAACGTGGATCGTTTTGGGCGTCGCCTCTTGTGCGGTCACAATTTGGCACTGTTCACGGAAGAACATCAAATTTGCATGGGCAACACATAAAGTACGCTGAAGGTACACATGTATCGCTTACTAGTGCCACTCGAAACACGATTTTATTAGCGTTAAAATAAATTTTAAATTTATTTTATTAAATTATCTACATAAACGTTATTTTTATTTGTTATAGGTAGTATTTTCATAAAATAAAAATCGAACTTAAAAAACACATTCCAGGGATAGACATACTGATCTTCCCTCCGTACCCAACAATTATTAAAAAAGAAACCGTTTATGTTCCATTTTCAAAGTATATTAAAGTAGTCCTGTCACCAACTATGTCACAAAACTTATGTAAACTTTTAAATTTCGAGGCATATCATGGCCGCTCCACTGCGAGGTTGACAACAAGAAGAATTGATTGCCGTGAATGTGAGTGTACTTTTAACTTTTGGTAAGTATATGGACAGAAATATCTAATAAATGTCGCAAAAAATCAGGGATTTTTAGATAATAATAGTGTTAATAGTATTTAAATTACCAATAACCTTATACATACAGCTCCTTACACATAAAATTATAGTTTATGTGCAAATGTACCTAACTTATGTATAAAATACCCTAATAGAGTAACATAACGCAATCAGCAATTGAAACTGTCACATTTGTAGTAATACCTATCAAAAGGATTAGGTATACTTCGAAAAAAAAACCTCATAAACGCATTCGAAACTTCAATAACAAAAAACAAAAACAAACAAAATATAAACGCTATTCTTACCTTCTATTCCGTTGAGGGTTGCCACAAGCTGTTCGTTTATTATTAGCACGATTGCAAAAACGCGCGTGGGCCGGCACGCAGCATCCTTCCACAATGGTGCATAAAAATACGTGATGCTTTGAGATGAGCCGATTTGTAGCTGCTCGCAGACAGTTATTATTGAGACGGAATTTACTGTATGTGTTGTAAATCGCATGCTCCTATTGACAAGCTGTGAATATTCTCATATATGATTGTTTGAATGTGCTACCTACTTAATACCAACACGGTGAAGGGAACTTGAAATTTATTTCTGTATTTAATGCTAGACTATCAACAATGAAAACCGACTTAAAAGTTTAGTCAATTCTATACGAACAATTTGATAGGCATGTAGTTGCTTTTTTTTCTACGCATAGCTGGCCCTTGTATTTTTTTTTTAAATAACTAATCTCTTCATTTCGTAAACAATTAAATTGCAAGGACATATATTTTTTTTTAGTTAAATTTTTATTTTTCAAAACAACCAGTCTTATGATATATCAGTAAGTAGGTATGTAGTTTTTAAACGCATTCGATTGCCGAGAAGTACTCGCCATTTTATCTCTGATGATCGATTTTATCAAGGATCAATAATTCATCGATTCATTTTACTCCCCCACTCAAAATAACCTCCCAAACGTACAATCAACATACCACAAACCTTTCAATATGAAAAAAATCTTAAAATGACTTGTACCTAGGCTTGTTCAGACTACAGCGGTGTGCGCAAAACGGTGCCAAAGACCGAGCTTATATTGCTACTGCACACGTAGCACTGCAAAGCAAGTTAGCATAGTTGGTTGGTATCTGGGGAGCTGATAGATTGATTGATGATTAATGACAGCTGATCAATTCAGTGCTTCGGAGGGCGCGGTAAGCTGGCCGTTCAGGCTATCATACCAATATCAATGCCAGACGTGGCGTGCAACAGTGGGTAGAAGTCTGAAAGCCTGAAACACTGTGAAATATGCCATCTCACATATACTCTATGGTATCCAAACAAATAGAAAAAGGAATTATCTAGTGACACATTTCGCATGCTAATATGTGGATCGCATAACGCTTACATCTTAACAGACCTTAAGGAACTCCGTGCGTCCCGGTTCCCCTCTGACAGCTTGATATACACCGTAATATGATTTGTTACACTTTGTTGCATGTTAAAATTTGATTTGTTACACTTGTTACATCGTTTTATATTGTTTTAACGAGGACCAAGCGAGATGTATGTTGCGTAATATAGGGCTTTTAAATTTAAAATAAAGATTATTCTTAGTCGAGTGTGGTACATGCGTATTGAATGAATTATATTATATCTTGGAGCTGTTTTGAGAATCATTAATTGTGAGATATTTTTCGGCCATTTGTTGCCAATATCATAGGGTTGTCATCGTGTGTATAAATAGTTTTAGATACAATACATAAATAAGGTATAACAAAAATAGTGTAAAATATGTATATTGATGAACCAGTAAGTTAAATGGATCACGTTGATATAGAAAGTAAGTGTGTAAATGATATTAGATTTTTTTCAAAAAGGCGATCCAGTAGCGTTTGGCCGTGCGCTCAGCACAGGGTGTCATTTTTTAAACGTCTAATAATTTGATTAATTTATTTGGGAATGTCAGCTTTATAACCTACTGTTGGCCCCGTTAAAAGATGTTTCACTATTAGTGTTACATCTTATATAATGGAATTCTGGCAACTAACATACTGATATGAAATTTTGTAAAATTATACCATTAGCATACAAAGGAAATGAATTCATGACGATAATTATCAATCATAAATCTTTCCTTTTATAACGACATAAAATCAATAGCTACTCACCTGTATAAATTTGAAGGTACTATGAAATAATGGCTGAGGATAATTTTAATTGATACAACTACCAATAATTACGGTTTAAAATTTAACTAAACATTGATATAGTAAGTAACGAATAATTATTTAAAATACCAATTTACTTTCACTACACGGGCACACAAATTGATTTTGTTTCGGCGAAAGTCGATCGACATCTTGCCGTCAGCGACAAGACTACGTCGACGTCTTTATCGGATTACGCACAAATAATCATATGGGTAGACACGGAAGCCCGACCGAACAAATTAAACTGAGGCAGCCCTAATGCAGGGCTGACAGACCGAGAAAATTTCACTGTTTTAACAAACTATCATTATATAGGCTGTAACAATAATAGTGTAAAATATTTTAAAAGGTCCAACAGTTGGTTATAAATGTAACATTCTAAAATGAAGAAATCAAATTATTAGACTTTTAAAATTTGACACCCTGTCCTAAGCGCATGGCCGACCGCCACTGGTACACATCGATTTAAAAAAGAACTAATTTAATTTCTACAATTATTGTATACATGAAAACGTGATCCATATAACTTACTGATTCATCAGTTAAAATAATTTATACTATTTTTATTAAACCTTATATACTAAAATATAAAAATACCTACTTAAACGAAATATCCCAAAAAAAACCTTAATTACCTATGGCTCTACATACGCCTGCTTGGTAACTTGTGTTGTCCTCGCATTATTAATTGAAAGGTATTTTAATCACACACAATCAACCCTAGATTACCCGAAAGTCAATGGCGTGTAATACCTAGGTCCAATCAATTAGGACACGAGTCCCGCGTCCGACGCACGCGTCGCCCGCGCCGTTGCGTTTGCTGCTTTACGCGTCGATACATCGCGAGTGTGCGCCTAGCTTTATGCATTTCGACCACACAAGTTTGCACGCCAAAATGATTAGTTACGGTACATTCTGTGCTATAAATATGTTTGGACGATTGTACATCCCGGATGTATTATGAATAAAGGGAATCTGTTTCAGCAAATGTATTCACATTATAAGTAGTTAAACATCCTCATTTTAATTAATAATTTCGCAAGAACGTACGTAAGTTTCATAGAGTTTCATGCAATTAACTACAGAAATGATTTTAATGAATTGTCTCAAACAGAAATTCTAAATACATTTAAATCGTTTTTATGAGACGATAACAATTATTTTTTACGATTCATTGCTTGTTTGTCAAGTGCCTGTTGAGTGTAACTGTAATATAACGCAACCAAGGAACTGTTGTTTTTTTTTTATGCAGGCACTGTTACCTACGTAAGGGACACATGTTTTTAAATATACCCAATTATACAATGACATTACTCAACACTTTTCAAACCACCAACTTAAACCATTAAACAGTTAATACTATACCTTTAAAGATTATTACAAATATTTATTTCAATTGGCATGCCACAACCGCTCAATTATAGCCGATCGTGCCGCGTTCAAAACAGATTTGTATCAAAATGACGATTTATAATGTGCTTGGCCAAATAATTATATTGCCTTCGGCCAATAGTTGCGGTGTTAAAGAGCTTTTAGTCGAATAAACGTTATCACGCACACAGAACGGCACACGATTCAAGATGACAAGCGGCAAGTTAAGTTAACTCGCTTCGTTTAAGTAAGCTAAGCAAGTTCGCTAGTCGACAAGTAAGCTAGCTTTTTAAAAGGGACTAGCCGCGATATAAACTGCCACCCAAAAAATAATTTTATAGCACTTCGAGTTCACCAATTTGGCGGAAAAGGGAAGATCTTCCAGCAAGGCGGATGGTATGCCTGGCGGGGCGGCCGCTATGCCCCCGACGGTTGTTGTCGGGATCTTGTATATATTTTACGTGCTCCGAAAACTCTCATAGCGCGTTTCAGGATTGTATGGAGAAATGTCAATTGTTATGAATGCGTCTGCGGCGCCATCTGTGTAACTCGTGGCGAGGTTGAAGAGGTCGTTACACTAGTATACGTAATTTTTTACAGTTTGACATAGAATCGAGGAAGGCCTGTTTATCGATGGTTTAATTCTGGTGAGCAAACTCTTGGGCCATCAAATAGGTAAAATTGTAGTTTCATTAAAAATTGCTAGAGTCCCTGTTATTTATTAAAGGAGATATTTAAAAAAGGAGGAATCTCAATTCGATTGTATTTTTTTGCTGATAAAATAACCACGATGATAAGACAGTCTTAATCAGTGTTTATTATTATGTTGACGACTTAGTTATAACTGAATGCTCAAACGCTAACAGTCAGAGATGTCGCTATCGTATTTTTTTTCTATAAGTAACTGAACAAATTAAGCTGCTCTCAAATTTGAGTTACGTTTGAGAATTCGACGGCTACCTCCATCTGCGATTGCTCTTTCAATATCAACAACATAAGAAAGTAGCACATAAACCTATTTGGTTACATCGTTTCTCTCAATATAAATTCTTCAGTTAGTTATCTCCTCATTACCATATTACAGAATATGATAACGAAATAACATCTTAAACAAATAATGGAGATCTAAGGAATGTCTTAAATGAAAGCTAACACGTCATTTCCGGCGAAAGGGTCGCAACCAAGTGACATAGAAGGCTACTGTTTTTCAGATAGCGGTATTTCTAATATATATATATATATATATATGTATGTATAATAAGTAATATTACAGCCTACCTTCACATGTTAGGACAGTTGGTAGAGGAGACCCTGCTTTCTTTACCGTGGGTTCCGGATTCTAATTCTGGTAAAGGCAAAATTTGAGTGATGAGCCCGATTTTTGTACCCGAGTCAAGGATGGTTAATATTAATACAAGAATATTTATATACTGGGATCGCGCTCTGTCCATTGTACGGTATAATCTAAGGGTCGCTCAGTTTGGGAATATATAACTGGTATTCGTCTTGCGGTGTTCTTCCGGCTATAAAAAAAATAAAATAATATACCAGAATCCGACCCCAATAAATGAATAAAAATAAATAGAAACAAAAGAAAAAAATGTTTTGAAATAAAACTAATTTTCCGGATTTTATTGCGTTTATTTTATGTTTTTACGTTCCCGACATTTCGAAAATTTGTTTTATTTCAATGTGTAGTATATAGTCGCGTAAATATAAGAAATTTATATAATAAAAATGTTTTATTTAAAATCGTAGTACAAGAGTATCCGCCTTCGGTTCATTTACAAATTGTGTGGCGCCTCAAACAGCTCCTAATTAACGTTAGTTTACAGATACAGTTGCGATCTTTGTCTTTCTTTAGCGTGTTGTAAACTCGCTGTATTTCGACACGTTTTGCGTTAGTCAGAGGCTGTGTAGAGCTTTGGTATTAGTAATTGAATATTGCTGCCGCGAGATTAAAAAAATGAGATATTGGTACATGAAAAAGTTTCATTAATTATGTCTGACAAGTTCTCGTCTCAATATTCATATAGGTTTTGCCTCCAGCTCAACCTCCAATGATCACAGCATGAAGATACTATCCTATTATATATGTCTATCCATTAGCTATACAATAATGAAAACCCCAGTGAAATCGGTGCAGTGAGTAATTTTTTTGAAATTCTTGAACTAATAGACGCACACACAGAACATTCCATTAGCCCAATGCATTTTTTTATCTTCAGTGCGCAGACGCAGCCTACTGACAGTTTTATTTTTATAGATTTAAATGCGCAATCCAATCCAAATCCGTATACACAGCGTCACTTTATTAACAAATAGTTTCCATATTAAAAATAAAACATGTCCAATACAAATCAACGTGTATGTTAAGCCCGGTAACAGCTGGCAACGCGTACATACTAGGCGGCCAGTAATGAATTCATTTGCATCGGTGTTAGCGGTTTTTTTAAAAAGCCAACTCTCTAGCCTCGCCACCGAGTGTTTTGCGTGAACCGAACATGGTATAATTGCTTTAGCTTGCCAGTAAATACGAGTTAGGGTTCAAGCATGCGAGTGGCACTGTACCTTTGATATAGCACACTGCAGCCATCGACATTTCTCGGCAGTAATCGACGGCTAGCACCGACTAGTGTCGGCGGCGGCTGTCGCTGGCTCTGTCAACGGCAAAGCGCCGCTCGTGTGTTTGAGGCCTTAGGTAACACTGCTCTAGCTATCGATAATCGACCAATTAGGAAAATTTATCACAACTCATCAAACTTCTAGGCAAGTATGCTCCATCGTAGATCTCATCGTCACTTTCCATCGGGTGAGATCGAGATCAAATACTTGCCTATAATGTAATAAAAAATAAAAAAAAACTGTTTTGTTAAGTGACTGAAATAAACATTAACTACTAGACATTACTTAAGTCGCATTTGATGCAGAAAGTCGCTGGTTAAGTTGCATAGATAAATCGAATAGTGTTTAAAAAGAAAATATCGAGTACTTGACACCTTTTCTTATAATAATTTTCTAGAAATAAAATAGATATTTCTCTGAATCATAGTTCTAAAACTGTGTATTTGTAATGTTTGAATAAACAATATATAAATCATAGCAACAAAGAGCCATTAGACTGAAAGATGCTAACTCCGGATTGATTTGCAAGATGGAGCATGGAACTACTTTATCTTGCGAGATGCGGTGCCCACGCGTGGCGGGCTGCGGCTGGCAATAAACCACTTTTGCATAATCCCCCCCCCCACACCTGACTGATTTTAACATCAAATATTTATCAGGACTTCACTCAATCTATAGGAATTTTGGTACAACTTATCGTCTGTAAAATGTAGTGTAATTAATTGATTAATTTCTATGCGGGTAGTTAAGATTAAAGTGTTTACAGAACAATGAAAAGTAAAATGGTCGTTAGTGGTTAGTGTGGTGGGTAGTGCGGTATGCACATACATTTTAATAAAATTTACAATACAGAGAAAACTGCTTTGTTATGCCATTGTAAATAGAGGCAATTACTTTCTATAAATTTGAGAGTTAGGCAGTGTGTTACTACAAACCGACTTGTCTCGTTACACTAACGACACCGGAACGAACGACGCTATCTCGACATTAATCTACAATGGTACCAGCTTTTGTTTTCAAATAAACATTACTTTGATATACGAGTTCGCAAAACCACAGATCATAACATAATTCAAATCGTTTATAGCAAAGGCGGAGTTGACATAATTTATTTTTAATAAAGCCTTGTTCGCACGACGGCTCGCAGAGTGCAGCTCTTGTAAAATGGAGTTGCCGTAATAAATCGTACGTATATCGGTTATCGAGTGGGTTGGCGCCAAGAGGTACCGTGCTCCCGCCATGTTGGTGAAAAGTGCGCGCGCTGCTCGACCGCGCTAACAAGCTGCGTGTGCGCAACCGCACAGCATAACCATACTGAAATATCGCTTACACACAACGATTTATCAAAATTATTGAGAGAGGTGACCTGATTAGCTATGCAGGTAGTGACCTTGCTTCTGCGCTGTGGGTCCCAGGTTCGAATCCTGGTATTGCGAACTTTGTGTGATGAGCACAAAGGTTTTTACCCGAGTCATGTATATCTAAGTATTATATACTGGGTTCGCCCCTAGTCTATTGTACGGTACCCATAACCCGAGCGCTGTTTCGTGTGGGAGCGTAAATATAGTCGGTGTGTTCGTCTGGCGATATTATTATTATATCATCAATAATACAAGACTTAAAGCAGCAATTAATAGGAAAATAGAAACAAAATAATAATACTTAGTACCAGATTTTACAATAAAAAAGGAACACACAAGTACGAAGTACATTTTCTTAAAACATTTTCAAACCTGTTGGTCCAGCACTAGCTATAAATATATCGAAAATAACTAAATTAACACCTCCAGCCGCGAATAAATGTGTATTTTGTAACATTATTGACGTTAATTGCTTATTTTAGACATTCAGGTACAGGAACACAAGCCAATCGAAGGTATTATAGTGAAATCGAACCTCACGACGACAACTTAATCAGATTTCACATGTACCAACATTAAAGCTGTTTATAGACTTAATTAATTCTAGGACACAGTTAATGAGCACCCGTTACGATTGAGCAAGTTTCGATCAAATAGGAATCGCTGTTTATAACTGGAAAATGGAAATTATCCGTCTCGATCTAACTATCGTATTGCGTGAACTTTATCACACAGTTATTTAAGTGTAAAGTTAGTTATATAACGTTATATTTGCGGTATATATTGCCTTAGTAGAGCTATGTAGAGTTTCGGTAGATATAGCTGCATAAGATACTGGTCTTGTGCGGCTAACTGAAATTACGTATTCATCTACCTACACTATAGATTATTTTGATGTATTTATGCCATCTACTGGTCACGGAAATGGGTAACGGAATTATGACATATAACCTACGTGTTTCAGAGGGCACCCGATAAGCTGGCAGTCCCGATAGTCATTCAAACGTCTTTGCCAGTCGATATGGGCAGTTAGAAGCCTTAAAAAAATCTGTTCATGTTTAACCTCCAGGTTATCATTAGAACCTTGAATAAAGTCTCGGAAGGCAGACGTCAATGGATCCGTGCTAATATCTGCCAAATAAGTCTATACTGAAAGCTAACCTTATATAAAAACGGGAAAACGGTTAGGACGAAGAATAAGAATTAACATTGGTGCTCTTTTAGCGGAAAAGGGAAGATCTTCCAGCCAGGCGGATGGTATGCCTGGCGGGGCGGCCGCTATGCCCCGATGGTTATTGTCGGGATCTTCTATATATGTTACGTGCTCCGAAAACTCTCATAGCGCGATTCAGGATTATATTGAGAATTGTCTATTGTTCTGAATGCGTCTGCAGCACTATCTGTGTAGCTTGTGGCGAGGTTGAAGAGGTCGCTACACTCTAATTACTTTTAATACGATGTAAGGAAACCTAGGGAAATATTTCATCACATAATAAATCACTCTTGTCTCGATCGTCCTTGAAACGAGTACCGGTCCGTTGCGAAGCTTACGACGCGACCAGTTCTCACCCACGTCCTCCGAACCTGTCCCAACTCCCCACCGGACAGCGGGGTGATAAAATTTCGCCGTAAATACCCTCCGATAGGGCAAGGAATGCCGACGGCAATCATGCGACGCGTTTTATGGTCGGACCGCATAAACGGACGATGGCATTCAATCTGCGCTCTGCAAGTACTGGATGAATACAATCTTTTTGCGTACTCTTTCTTTGGTAATGAAATCGTAATTTCAAAAGGAGCGTGTTTGGGTTTTTTTAGTAAGGGTAGCGTTTAATTGATTGAGGAAAAACTATTTGCGAGACCAAAAGTGTTACTAGTAAAACATTGCAATTTTTAATCAAGTGCCAGGTACGTACTCTGGTATTTTTTTTTACGTAATTACTACTCGACCGCGAACAAGCAGAGATTTTTGTTGATCGATTAAAATTGTATCGATATCTCTACATATTATACAAGAGGATTTCACTTTCATTAGGATTTGAGTTATTAAATCTAAAATCAATTAATCGTTCTAAGATCCACTAATACTGGTCATCACTCCAACGATAAGTTGCCAAACACTACCCATTCCAACATTCTAAAGCAGACCACCCAACTTCCCGAAAATAAACCCGATCAGAATAGCTCAAGCGACGAATAGTTACCAGATATTACCTGTGTAGTACCGGTCGGTATCGTTAATAACGGCACGTCAACCCGGTACGACTGGCCGATAACAATACTTAACATCGACCGATACAATTGGCAACATTCAGCTAAAATGTTGCCAGTGCTGAAAATATTGGTTATTTACGTAAATAATTGAGATCATGACCACATTGTGTGATTTGGATCTTACAAGAATTGAAACTAATTAATAGTCTGTTGGAGTAATTAAAACAGTACTAATATTTTTGCCAGAGCCTGGGATTAGATAGACCACTATGACTGATGTAGAGTTTATTCCGCCATAATTTAAAAATAAATATATAAAGTGTAAAAATAATAGTGTAAAATATTTTAACAGAGCTAACTGTAGGCTATAAAGATAACATTTCACAAGAAACAAATCAAATGATTAGACATTTAAAAAATTACACCCTGTACTGAGCGCATGGCCAAACGCTACTGGGCCGCCTTGTTTTAAAAAAAACAATGTCATTTACCCAATTATTTTATACATCAACGTGATCCATATAATTTACTGATTCATGGTTTAAATTATTTTACACTACTTGTATTTATACCTTATTTGTTGATACGAAATCCAAGTAGTTCTAAGAATCCACTACACACGCAAGAATCCAGAACAAACTACAACATTTACTTTGACACTATCGGATCCCAAAAAGATCTCTTACATGGAACTATCTCGATGCTACATTTTAGGCCTCTGACCTCGGCCAGATGCATACTGTTTTCGTAATGCACCACTGCATCTCAGTGCCTTGTTGTGCAGAGGTTCTGCGATTGTTAGATAGCGTTTTGACCTGGTGTGTGCCATGCCATCTGGGGGACAAAACACTAATTTGTTCTTTGCATTGTGTAGTGTTAAGGGTGCATTTCGCGTAAATTTTAATGCACAAAACAGATGAGGATGTACGTTTTTCAGTACTGTGCATGTATTTTCCATACAAATTTTAGGATCCAATTACGATCCCGTGGTGGGGGTCATTTGGGAAAAATCGAGAAAGCCCTATTAAATCAATTCATAATTAGAGCCTTTTCACACAGTTTCGAGATAATCAACCCACAGAATAAAATGTTCAATACAAACTTTGACCCCCATTTGAGGGGGTCAAATGGGGGGTCAAAGTTAGAGGTCGAATTTCCAAAAATCCCTCCTTGGTGCTCACCTACGTCACATAAGGAACTCCCGTGCAAAAATTCATGCTTCCAGGATCGGTTTGGGCTGTGCGTTGTCAGTCATTCAGTCGGTGTTTTATTAAGTAGCTATCGTTATTTATCTATTAGGAAAGATTTATTAACCGATCCCAAGAAATCGGTAGTTATTTTGAATTGTAATGCGCATACCGACACTCGATAAAACTATTTTCTCTGATTTACGTTAATAGCTTACACGAACACATGCATCATTGTGAACTTATCATAAATAGTGTATAAGTTGTAAATCAATGGACAGTAGTCCTCAGTTCTGGTTTGATGGATAGAGGTCCACGCTGCGATCTGTGTTCGGGCATTTATCATTCGATTGCCTTTCCTTATTTATCGATCTTCGGGAGCTAAAGTGAACTTTTTTTCTTGTAGCAAAAGGGAAGCTGTTTTTTTTCTGGTAGCTACGTATTCTTCTTTAATTAGTTTTTCATCTTTAACTAGCAGTCCCGGCGGACTTTATACTGAAATTGAATTATCTTTATTAAATACTATTTCAGGGGTTTTTTTACCCTTATTTTAATAGTTATTCTGCTATTCGGGATGGATACAAATGCAAAAATCAATGATAAAAATCTGCCCACCCGTTCTTGAGTTATATAAGGTGTAACTAACACGACATAGTTTTATAGTATTATATAATATTGTCCGCCAATCCGCACTGGGCCAGCGTGGTGGACTATGGCCTAATCCCCCTCGCATTGAGGGGAGGCCCGTGCCCAGCAGTGGGGCATTAAAAAAAGGGCTGGAATTATTATTATATTATTATATAATATTGCAAACTAGCATACGACTAATTAGACTAATATACTTTAAATAAAATCACATTGTTTTAACTATGTTTATACATACCTAGTTGAGCGGATGTGCAAAATAAGAAACAAACACAAAATTGATGAGCTAATCTTCCCAATGATGTCATACGAAAACCGGATAAAGTGAACGTAACATTCTTTGCTGCAGGTTCGTGATTCAACGATTAAAAAAAGTGTGTAGCTCGAAACATAAGAATAGTATGCAGTCAATTTGGCTTTATGGCATGTAAATAAAAAAAAAGAAAACTTTTACCGATAGAAAGATAACGGATAACATAGGAATAATATGATAAAATATCCCCGTCTTGACTTCGACAAAAAATAAAAAGTACCGACTAATGTGGGTACAAAATAACTTATATGTAATAATTATTCTGAACGTTTTAGCAACATTATGTCCACCAACGTGTTACTCGTTCATTGTCCGTAGTATTAGCACTGTAATCCCACGGCATAGGTTATCATTGAGACATTACCAGTAGCTTTGCCTCTTGATTTTACTAGTTTCGATCGTAACTTAAACGGATAAACTGTGTTGTAATTTCTAACCGCTCTTTACTGTTCTCTGAACTTGTAAATACATAATCAAATTTAATATCAGAAGCTACGATAGCTATGTTTGCAACCACAGATATTTTGCAACGCTCGTCTTGAAAACAAAGATCTCAGGGTCAAACCGCGGCTTTCTGGGATTTAAGGATTGAACCATGAATATCACGTGTGAAACAGCTAAGCAAAACATTGTGAGAAAACCAGAATATCTGAGGGCACCTTACCGACAGCCTTTTGAGTACAATTACTTAAATAACTTAATTATGAACGCAAATGAAATGCTAAACCTTTTTTACTTTTCGATTTTATTAAATTATGTTTTCTTTTATTATATTATATTTAATACCACTCTCGTAATTCAAGAGTTCTAAGTAGGCAGCTAGAGTATTACAACTGTCGCTTAGATTTAGTGGACAAATAGCTACAATTTGCTGTAGCAATCGGCACAATTTATCCACGAACTGAACTGGCGGCGGCGTACAATGACACATTCGCCCGGATTATAATCTGCCGCGGACAAATCGTAACGTTTGCGGGATTTGCATTTTGATATAGAATAAAGTAAGTTATTGAGCTTAGGGTCAAACGACCTAGCCTACGTTCCATATTTAAAATTATAAGCTTTTAAATATGGAACTACGTACGAACTAGGCTACTACGTTCCATATTTAAAAGCATTTTATGTATGGAAGCAAAAATTAATTAACTTACTTACCGTTTATCTCTATCTTGAAGGATATATTTCGCTCTCGCTTCAATTACTCTATCGTATTTTAGTAAGGGAGCCATCTGACAACAAACCTCGTTGCAGATCGATCGAATCACTTATTGGAATTTCCCGATATTAACAGATGTAACAAAATCGTTCCAGTATCACTGTTGTCACTTTTTAGAGCCTTTGTACCATTACTTAAGTGATTCGTAATCATGCCCTGTTCGCGCCTAGTATCATAAACCTTTATTCAGGAGCTGGGTTCTATTGTAAATGACAAATTGTATTCTAAGGATCACCTGGGGTAAACGAACTTTAAGACACAAATAGAATTTAAAATGGAACCCAGAGGAGAAATAAGTATACAGCGGCACTAATTAAATTTAAATTAGGATTTATCGTTTGAAGTCTAAATAAAACGTCGAGCAACGAAATGAGTTTAAACAAAAAAACATTGAAAAGTAAATAACGAATCAAAAACAATGAAGTTATTTGCTATTTATTTATGTATTTATTAGAGATAAGTAACAACATTTAAATGAATGTCCGAAAGTGAATAATAAATAAAAAAGAACGCAGTCATATATAAAAAAAGTTTTTTTTTCACAAAACATTACGGTACGAGGTATTGACCCTAATCTATAATGCCTCTGGCTGGCTCCAGACAGCACACTTTCACCGTACTTACATTAGGCTATTGGCGCCAAAATTCCAAACGAATATTTTGATAATCGCGTTCAAATTACTTGTTTGGTTAGTTTTATTGTTCAACTAAATATTCAAATCTCATGCTTAAAATAACTTAAAAGTCGCGGTTATATATTGTTAAATCTATACACACATTCGTTTTATAAACAGGTTATAGAATAACTGTCGCTGAATGCGTTAAGACGTGGTCAGACAAGCGTGGAATTAGCAGCTTACTGTGAGACAAAATATAGCAGTGTCTATCTAATAAGTATATGATATGAATGGCGTTAAAGCAGTTTATTATGTGTGGCATGTAGCTGTTAGCAGAAGTTGATAGTGCGACAGTTACGTAGGTATCAATAGTAGGTATTTATTTAAAATTATGATAAAATTATGTAAAACATGTTAGGTTTCGTCGTTTTACTAACAGCAAGTAATTACACAGATGTTAGAAATACTAATTTTGAATATGGAATTCAAAATTCAAATTTCGTGGCAATAATTTCATAATTAGTATTTTTTAAGACCTAGCTTTTTTATTGTTAAAATCAACAGTCGCTCGGCCCATTATGCCAACAAACTATTTTAGTCCAAATAAATCCTCATTTCTCCTCGTCCAACCCATTAGAGGCGACAGGCTTCAGCTAAACATCTCGACCCGGGTCCGTTTTACCACAAGTACGTGCTTGTTATACACTAACCATTGCCATTTAATAGATCGACTTGACCCACTGGCCAGTCACGATTGCTGGAATCTACCTATCACGTATGCAGATGCACGAGTGATTGTTATTTTTTTTTAATTGGCATTGTTTTTGGACAGCTCTATGTTTGCGTTGATAAATTATTATTTTGGCTTTTTTAACTCTTAAGTATGTATGCCAGTTGTATCATTATTCTAATGGTACCTAAACATTGCAGCGATATAAGGTTATAAAAAAACGTGGACTTTATATTATATGTAGTTCTTATTTTTTTCTTTTTTTTTCAGGTAAGTAGTTACGTTGTTCGCAGCTTCAGTATGTGGATGAAACAACAATGAGGTACAACTAGCCGATCATTTATAAAAAAACTAGGTCCGACTTATACCTATGTTGAGATTTGTACGAGATGTCAATGTTTCTTTTATTTCGTGGGCGATCATAAAGAGGTCACAGACATATTTTTTTTTAATAATCACGCTGGACCTGAGCCAATGGAAAAATGCCATTAGGCTTTTATTTTTCTTTTATGACATGCAGGTTTAAATACGAGATGTTTCTGTTATGTCGTGTGTGATTAAGTTACTTACGGGATAGCACCAAATTCTTTGACAAGTCGGTCATAATCAACACGCCTAGGTACTACCGAACGAGCTAATTCGTAGGTATTAGCAACTACACGTACGAATGATAATGTAATTTTGATATTATGATCCTACATAAAAGGTATAACAAAAATAGTGTATAATATTTTAACCGATGAATCAGTAAGCTATATGGATCACGTTGATGTATTAAATAATTGTGTAATTTATGTTTGACTTTTTAAATCAAGGCGAACCAGTAGCGTTTGGCCGTTCGCTCAATACAGAGTGTCATTATTTTAATGTCTAATATTTTGATTGATTTCTTTGGGAATGTTATCTTCATAACCTACAAAAATATTTTTAAGTACGTAGACAAGCAATAATCAGTTACAAAATACGTCTTATATATTTGACCAATCGGTAGCCAAGTAAACGCCAATGTTTTGATTGCTTTAATTGGTACGAATAGTGATTTCATAGCATTCAATCGCGGATTGTATCATTGCAATAATTGTTTGTGGTCGTTCAAGCGATCGCAAACGTTGACAGTATAATAATAATTTATTGTGCCGTGTTAATTAGCTGCAATAGATAGGTAATCTTTAATAGCGCCGCTATCTGGATGGTGACGTCAGCTCCCTGTGATTTTGTGTTGTTCGTTCAATTCCTAGCTCCTAATTTCTTCGATACACATTTACTAGCCTCAAATTTGTAGACGTTTTTATAACTTTATCAAACGTCATATAGGAATGCGCACTAGAGTTTCGCTTTGCGTAGTAATATATGATGTACGATTAAGTTATAAAACGCCTACAAATTCGGTGGTTTTTAGTATTATCTTTTTAGTAGCATTTTATCAATTTGTTTAGTTGCTTTGGTTGTTCGGCTGATTACCTACAAATAGAAAGAGCAACTATCTGGCCCTCAGAGACCGTGGCGTTTACACAAAGACAGTCTTATTCTATAGAAACACAAGGGAAATATATGAAAAGAGATCATAAATAAAATATGGTCCCCATTTTTACTGGTACTTGGTACTTGGGGTCGAGTCACCTTCGTCCGTAGGAGAATTAAGTACCCTCGAGATACCCTACACGTGACCCTGGGTGGTGCCAACCAGGTGACAACTCTACTGGTGGTAGGCTTCGTCCGTAGCTAGTCACCACCCACTGAACAAAGCCATGTCGCCAAGCGGCCTAGCCGTGTTCTGGCATGATGTTCAGTGTTGCCATTCATGGATGGCGGGTCAGATCAGTTGCGCTGCATGTGCCTAGTGAATGTAGCGTCTCGATCTACTGCCGCCTTCCTACCTAGGCAAGTATGCTCCATCGTAGATCTCATCGTCACTTACCATCAGGTGAGATCGAGATCAAATACTTGCCTATAATGTATAAAAAAAAAAACTTTTAGACTTTTAAATACCTTAGGCATATATTACAAATTACCAACAACTTAACCGACGTTTTTTTTTTTTTTTTTTTTTTTTTAGTCCGGGCGCTGTCCTGGCCCGGCCCGCGAATCCCTCTGACATGGGGGTCAGAGACCTTATTTAAACTAATATTAAAATATAAGTACATAGGATTTGTTTATTTAAATAAAGTAAAAGTAATCTTTATTGTACATTTTAAAAGGCAATGAAATCTTATAGCAAATAACAACTTAAAGCATCTTTTATAAAGCAAATAATCTAACATTTTAGGGTACAACTTGAGACATCTTTTGGGACAGGGGAAATTCCCTCTGCCCACTGCACAAGACCGCTAGCCAGTGTAATCAGGATCGTGGTAGTGTTAAGATGCTGGATTTAAATATTAACATAATATTTATACAGACATCTTCTTTCCAGTTAGGTCTTATTCCTGTTTATTACACCGGTCGCTAGCTTCGCACAGTAGGACAGAAAGGCCTCCCGTGTCCTCTTGTCCCTAATGAGACTGCCTAGATTGTCCAACTTAAGCTGGATGTCTAAAGACATTTCCAATTCCAGTCTCTGGAGAGCGTAAATTGGACAACTAAGCAGTATGTGTGCCACCGACTCACTCACGCCCGGTTCGCAGATGCACGATGGATCTTCCTTGCACTTGAAGCGATTCAAGTACTCGGAAAACCCACCGTGCCCCGTCAGCACCTGAGTGAGTACGCCGGTGGGTTGTATCCTCCTGATCGTGTTGTGTGCTTCTAAAAGGTCAGGGAAAAACATCTTTGTTGTAGACGCAGTGGTGTCAGTTTTGTACTTACGATTCCACTCGTCAAGCGAGTCCTTACGGATCTGTCGCTTGACAAATGATATCGGACATTTGTCGTACGTCGGTTTGGTCTTCATACGCAGTGCAGCCTCTTTGGCCAGTACGTCTGCCCTCTCGTTCCCTTCAAGCCCTGCGTGCGCTTTTATCCAAAACAAGGAAACGTCCTTGCCCTGGAGTTTACAGTGGGCAATGTTGGTTCTTGCTTCAGTAGCTAGCGGGTGAAGAGGGAGTGCGTTAGCCACTGTCTCTAACGCAGAACGCGAGTCGCTAATGATGGCATAACTGTCATGTTTACTCTCTAACGCATGGCGTGTGGCTCGGCATATGGCCAAGAGTTCCGCTTGATAGACCGTGCAGTGGGGCGACAGTTTGAGCTTGACTGACTTGGTCTCGGTTTCACTATGCCAAACGGATAATGAAGCTCCGACCTTGCCCTCAATCTTACTGCCGTCCGTGTATATTTTAACTGCGCTACTTACGTTGGTAACAACGTCTTGTTGGTCCGTCAAGTGTAGAAACTCGAGCCTCATATGCTTCGCCGGATGCGGAGTACTCGTATATGGCAGTTTTTTCTCCATTTCCCTGTCGCCTAGCTCGGGCCGGGGTACTCCTCTCCTGGCCTTGTAAAGGGAGGCCGCTTCTCGCACTCGGATATCTAGAGGTAGTAGCCCGGTCAGGGCCAGCGACGCATTCAAGGAGACCGTTCTATATGCTCTGCACATCTTTAGTGCAAAGCCTCTCTGTACTGTATACAACTGCTTCTGAATAGTGATCTTCGTGGTCGAAGGCGACCAAGCACTGGATGCATACATGATGATGGGCTCTACGGTGGCCGTGTAAATCACCCGGATGACTTCCGGGTGGAGGCCCCAGCTGGTTTTGGCTGCCTTTGCCAGCTGCTTGTAGACATTCAACGCCTTTCTGCAGATGTTCGCAGTGTGGCTGTTGAATGTCAATTTATTGTCTATGGTGAGCCCCAAGATCTTAATTTCATCCGTCATGCCAATGTCAATCCCCCCCATGGACAGGAGCGGGGTGTCGTAAACGCGCTTTCGGGTCACAACCATCGCGTTTGTTTTGTGAGGTGCAAATTACTTAACCGACGTTAGGTTAATTTATCCGCTACAGTATAATGAATAAGACCATTTACACAATTAGTAATTATACCTGACCGTTTAATGAGGTCGGCCCGCCCGCAGGCGCTCCGCAATTTTAATTACATCTTTAATTTTGTCGTATAATGTTGTATGAATTTATTAACATCAAGTCAAATGTTATGTGCAAACGACCCTTTTTTTATAATTTTATAATTTAGACTTTATTTTGCTTGTGTTAAATGCGTAAATTGCTTTATCACTCGGTGGCTTCTCTGTAAAATCGTGTGTCAGATTCATCTGATACGCAAGGGGCATCATTAAAAAGCTCAGACTAATATACTTAACATAATACCAATACTTACAAGACAGTTATGGTACCGATATGGGATTTTAATTGAAGACTGCAAAGAACATACAAATAACGTATTTTATTTAAAAAAAATAAGTGGTAATGTGTAACAAGTAATTATTTACTTATTTTTTTCCGAGAATGTGACCTTTATAGCCTACTAATGGACCCGTAAAAATATTTTACACTATTATTGTTAAAACTTATATGCATCAGTCAGATACCTACTCAAACAGTAGCTTTTTCACACAACTAATAAAGCCCCGCATAATTAAATTTTCACATAACATTAATTAATGGGAAACACCTTCCGTGAGCAATAATCCATATATTTACACGTGTGACTAGCCTTAATTCGAACAAAGCCGTAGAGAATTTAATATATACAACTCCCACTTGCCATGCCTTGTTTTATTTTTTGTAAAACGGTAGTAATTCAATGACTGTTTGTGAATTCTACGTCCGCGATCGTAATCTCCTCTTTGACAGGGTATGGTTGGAAACATTCGGAAACATAGATAATGGAAGAAATACATCTTCTTGTTCGGTACACTATGTACATAAAGAGGTCTTTCTTTTCCGTTGGCCACTCCGGGCAAGTATCCAGGGCCCCGCAAATACCCACATTCCATGGGGCCCCGTAGGGACCACGGTCAGATAAACATCCGACAACCGATAAAGTGCAGGTATATGTAATATTTAAGTAAGATGAATTTTATCATATTGATGTAACATACAAATCAGTGCGTAACAACTCATTTTACGATCACAAAACATAGAGAACCGTCGGTTTCAACTAACATCAACATAAAACCCCAATTTTTGGCAACCGCCGTCTTCCCTCGGGGGAGACCGCTAGGGAGCAGTATCTGTAAACAAAACCGTAACTTTTACCGATAATTTGGTGTTTGTTGTGTTCGCTGACGATTCTAAAATTTGTTGATGGATTATTTAAAAACAAGTAGGCCCATATTTACCTGACCGTCTGTGTACCTCTTCATCATAATTGGTGATTTTACTTGGTATGTATGAAATTGGACTTTTTGGCGGGATGTTGAATAGCGAATTAATCAATTTTGTTTTATTTTACAAAAAATGTGTTGCGTTGATAGATAGTGTGTAATATTAGGGATATTACGCATTGTGTGTTCATAAATGTGCACGTTCAAGAAATAGAAATAAAATACCATAACTTCATTTGTCAAGTCCTCGCGAGATGACCAGTTTTTTTTTAGTTAAGTATCCGCAGCTTTACTGATAGGGGTATGGCATGTATTTCATAGTCATCGATGTCATCATAATCATCAGGGGTAATTATAATTTGATTACAAATTATTAAGTAATCCTCGACACTGGCAAAATGGGCTCTATTTTGTGGTTGATTGCGAACCTAAAAATGAAGTAGAAGCAGTATTTCAATGTCGCTTAGCAACATAAAAAGCCCGCGGGTCGATACGGGGATCCTCAAATTTAATAACATCGGCTCCCGAGAAGCAATTAGAGATGTAACGAAGGCTTCAGTGGTCGTTTCTTCGAAATTATCCCGTTACAGAGCGCTCGTTTTGTATCTGACTTTCGATGTCGATAAATTCGATTTTGTGTCTTATTTTATCTTATAAGTAATACTATCTTACTCTATTATAAGTATTATATTCTTATAGCAGGCACTTACTAAGATCTTTGGTATTCCAAAGAAATGTTTGCCACACAAAATTAAAGTCAATCATTGACTTTAAATATTTTTACTTGCACATTTTACATGCGTTCAGCTAACCTGTTATCTAAAGACTATCGCAAATTTTAAGCTCTGACTAAAATAATACACATCAAATCTTCTACACAGTGGTGACGACGGTAAGGCAATCATTTTACACGTATATTTGGTCTAATATTTTTGCGAATGTTAGAAATAAATGGCATAATGTTTATTTTACAACTTTTCCAATAAATCGCACTGTCCGCTAGTGCTCTTTGCTAAGAAAATTACAGATAAAAAAACCATTACCTACCCTATAGGTATAAAATTTACTTCTAACGTTTGGAAACATGCGTTTAAAATAAACGCCTTTATGTCGTCATTAGCCTGTATAATGAGAAGATGGATAGTGAATAGAAACTCTATCAAGATTGTCAAAACCAATCAAAGTTTATCAGCAAGTAGCAAAATCGCGTATCGTATATCCGTCGTTACCGTGTCTTGTACGTCACGTTCACGTGCCGGCCGTTCCCAGGGTCTAATGGAGCGAGATGAAAGATAATGTCGGGTATATCTAATAACGCTTCGCTGGCGACCGTGTGTCGTGTCGTTTGATCGCCGGAACTTTGACTGCCTGTGATACGTGGGAATTGGCCTGGATAGATGTTACGATTTTTAGGAAAAAATGAAAACCGGTAAGTATCTTCGTACCGGTTTTTATGTTAAGAGATATGAAATTGTCGTTACAGAATAGCACTGCTGCTAGGGAATATTCTATGACATAATCTAAGACGTCCTATTTATATGAAAATATAATTTAGACATACGATGCGGTGTGTGCAGTGTGACGTATGATCTACGATTACATATATGATCAAATATACTGTAGCACTTATATAAATGCTTCTTCATAGTTATCTATATTTTGTTTAAAGGGGTTGGGTATTTCGAAAGGGAAAGTTTTAGTTATACTCTAAGACGGACGCGGCGTCCGGTCTTGATTATTGGACACTAGTCACATCCTCCGGCTGGTCCCACGGTAATCGATATATCTGTTACCAGCGACTTTCCATAGTATTCGGTATTGATAGAAATATAGTTTTGGCATGTAAATAGAAACTGCCTGTCCAATTAAACCTAGAAGCTTAATGCGCTATTACTATGTTAATAGTAGTATTGCGTTTGGTTTTAAAAGTACGGTGGCGTAATGAAAATTCATAAGTATTGAAGGTGTTCGTTTAATAACTTAATTTTGGCTTAATATGCAGATTCGTATTAGTAATAGCTGATTACAAGAATTCATTTATTTACCTAGCCTTACCTCAGAAAATATAGTGAGCGTAAACGCTCACGGCATAGCTAGTAAATAATTTATTATTTACTAGCTATGCCCGCAACTTCGTACGCATGGATTACCTATATTATATTTTTGACTATCAGAAAATAATGTCTTAATAAATAAAAAAAACCTATGATATTATTCTCTGTAAGGTTTCCTAGTTCTGACATATAAAGATAGATGGCACTATTCTCAATATTTCAACACTTATGATAATACAGCCGAATTTTACCGCTCCACACTGAGGCGTTGTTTAGCGTTGTGGTTATACTGCTTTGCTTTGATCGCGTTGGCGCGCGTTCGGATCCAGGTTTTCCCATAATTTATTCTGGTGCCGTATACAATATTGTTGCGATGCCTTCTGTTGTGGGATAGAACAGTGGGTGAAGAGCAACAAGCCGGCATGGTCCAACGAGGCGTCGGCTTCTGTTGCAGCCCGTACAGTTTTAATTAGTCAAGCTATTGTTTATGTACCAGCGCTGCTTGAGATCCATTTATTAAATAATTTAATATGGAGATTCCTACTTATCTAACATATTAATTCCCTTAGGTCGATTTATGAAAGCATTCCAATCTAAGCTTTGTGTGGCAATTTTGTACACCAATATATTTTGGACGATTTTAATAAACAAAACTGAAATCTTGGGGAAATATGTACAGGACCAGTGAAGTCTTAACTATAAACTATTGGGAAAAGAAGGAAATTACTTGTAGTTTAACTGGTTGATAAAACTACTGGGTTTGCAGACAAACGATATAATTTAAACAAGCAAATAAATTTGTAATCATTTTTATAACCTATCAATAAGGCGAACAAAACAAACCATGTGTAGTTAAAAAAATAAATACCATTTTAGTACAAAATATAACTTAACCATGCTCCTAAATAGTATATGTACACAATACGGGTATGTATAAAGAAGTTCAATAGGACTAATACCTAGAATAAATATAATAAATTTAAAGTAAACACACAAAAAAACAGTTAAATTGAATAAACAATAAAAAACACAAAATAAACATTTTAAGTATTCCAATGACAATGTGCCCATGAATTCTAACGCTCTTAAATTTTGAGAAATTACTGTACAATACATCCAGAACTTTGTTGACTTATTTGAGGAAATCTAGTGGTAATTACAGACGACATTGACGGAAATTGGTACAGTACAGACTGACGATACACCCACAACACAATGGCTTAAAACGAATGAAGGATTTCGTGTTTCAAGTAACATACTGTTTCAGAGCGTTGATACCACAAAGAAGAGTGGGAAAGGAGAGAGGTTTATGTACATTCTCAGGACTTCGATGCTATGTGAGTAAGCAAGCACCTGGTCACAACACTAGAAAATCAAACCCAAGCTGTACCAAATTCAAAGCCGCTTGAATTCACTTAAACTAGGAACCCAGCATAGTGAGGTGTGAAAGCCCCACGGACACAGAGATGTAGGTACTCCGTAGCATGTCCGCACTCACTATCAGTAGGAATGTTATAAAAACCACAAATAAAATTTGGAAAATAATTGCTATGATGCTTTCCGAGTAAACGTTATAATTTAAAAAAAAATGAAAATGGGTGGCGGAGTTTCCGCGTCGAGTTTCTATTCACGGCGCTGGTGATGGTGTGCGGCTGCGCATGCGCAGCGGGCAGGGCCGCGGCGCGCCGCGCTGTGACCGGCCCCGTTTCCCGCACCGCTGGTGCCGCACGTCCGACGCGTGCATTGTCTGCGCGAGCCCAGACATGTTGGTCAGTCTGTACCGACCACGCTCCGCTTGTAGCAAGCCCAATTTGACCCCACGCTTCAATGCCCTGGTGAAAAGTATAATTACATGAATCTATTACATAGATCAATTAATACTATTCTATTTCGAGCTTATTTTATATCTCTTGATATTATTCATATGTTGATAAATTGTGCAATTATGTGTAATTATTTCGTAATAATTAGTGTAAATGGTCTACTAATCTATGTACTTAAATAAAAAAAATATCCATAACCATTATAATAATAATAAAATGTTTGAAACTATTGGAAACTACGTATGAATTTAGGATCAATGGCCTCGATTTATACGATCAGTATCGTCAGAGGTGGAGTTTCCTTAAGGCCGACTTGGCCAGGTGTGGATATAGGATTTCTTTATGGGATGGGGGGGGGGGGGGGGTTATCTATCAGTTGCCACAGCCCCTCCCTCTGTATCCACGCTTAGACTAGGCCCCGGTCTAGGGCTAACACGCGTCCGGCAATAATCGGTAAAATTCAATTGTCATTTCATTGCTAGTGAATTATGTTAGCAGACTAGGAGCTAAGGCGGTCATCGGCATTTAGGCACCTAATAAGTAGGATAAAGAAGTAGGTATTCATACCTGGACACTTTTCTACCGATCGCAGGATCCACGATACGATATTCCGTTTTGATAAATTTAACTATCGTGCGCGTGGTCCATCCTGTGTTCTTCATCAATTTTTTTATTGCTGTCACTACCAATTGTCCGGGCTTACAAGAGCTATTTGTTTGTTTCGTCATTCTGTGGAAAATACATAAGTATAATTACGATTATTATGTACCACTGCCCATCGTGTATATTTTCTGAAAGGGTGCACCCCGCTCATTGGAATTTGTACATAATGTATTTTGGGCTAGTCTATGGACCGCGTCCAGACCAACCTTGCAGCCTCTTGAGACCAGCTGGCGGCCAGAACGAAAGCTAAGCTAATGACCTTGCTTTATTTACAACAATACTTTACTTGTTATCGGTTACGGCAATTTGGCACGAGTTACTTTTTCAATATATAAGTAATTTGTTATAATAAACTATATTAGCCTTTCACTATAACAAATTTTGATTCGCCCAATGATAAATTGAGGTATAAATGCTGAAAATTAAAAAAAACGACGGTGAAATGAGAGTTATACTACGGTAATTTTGTATACATACTAAAATAAATTGTTGTTGTTTTTTTAATTCGCCAATAGGCAGGCAAAGGACAGAGCCATACAGCCTGGTCATATTTTGGAATGGATTCAATTCCGAGGGTATTTTGTTTCATTGTCGTATCTTTAATAAAAAGGCCAAAGCCAAGTCTGATGTAATTTCAAAAAAGGCTAATGCCATGTCTGTTGTATTTCTTCAAAGAAGGACGAAGCCAAGTCTGATTTATATTCAATGGGCCGTAGCCGTCACATCCGATATTTTTTTTCCTTGTGATCATAATCTATCAAATTTCATTTATACTTCTCAGTATAAATTTGTATAAAGGCATGTAAGTCTTGTAATTTCGTAAAATTTCATAGAGGGCACGCGGGACGCTCTCAGATTCTTCATAAATATTAATCAAATCATCAATCAATAACAGTCTTTCCACTGCAAAAGCAGGACAGCTGAGAATTATGTGATCTGCAGTTTGATCACATCCTGTGTTACAAAAATTGCAAGAAGATGAAGAAATAATTTTCATTCTAGCGAGGTGTGCATTTAAACGATAATGGCCAAATCTGAGTCTAGACAATGTAGAATAAAACTTTCTATCTACAAAGTTCTCGCTGTGAGAAAACCAAGGAATGGAAAGAAAATCTGGATTAATCGACGCGTACCATAAGCCTTTTCCATTTTCCAGAATATTTGTCCAATATAACTTCCATTCTTCTTTTAGCTTCTTTTTTATGATAGAATAAAAATCTGTGTAAGGAATGGCAACCTGAGGTAAACTGTCACTAGTGTCAAATTCAGTGTCAACGGTAATTTTAGCCAAAAAATCAGCATCTTCATTTCCTGCGACACCAATATGAGAAGGAGTCCACATGAACTTTATCTCAATGTTCCTCTCATGCAGCTTCCACCATAGGTTCTTGATTTCATAAATTATGAAAGAAGTTTTGGCGTCCAAAGATCTAGACTGCAATGCCTTCAAAACACTCATACTGTCCGAGATCAACAACCATTTCAATGATCTATCTGAATTGTCCATGATAAATTGAAGTGCAGCAACAATTGCGTAGCATTCTGCAGTGTATACGCTGGCTGGCGCAGGAAGTGGAAAACCACGACCAATCTTAAGATGTGGTATGTAAAATGCACAAGATACTCTGTCTTCCTTTTTTGAACCATCAGTGTAAATGTGGCGAAATCCAAAATATCTGGATATAAGCTCATATACCTCCTCTTTACTACTCATCGTTTCTTTAATATTGATGTTCAAATTACCAAATTTACTATCATAAGTGCCATTATAGCAGGATAAAGTATTCATAGATTTGTGAATAGTATATTGCTGATCATATTGTATAATATCAGTAAAATCACGAAGTATATATGGAGCAGATTCATTAATAGGTGAAAAACTATTGTAAAATGACAGTATTTTTCTAAAGAGGGGATGATTGGACATAGATATTATATTAAGTAAAAACCGAAATTTAAGGTATTTAAATCTTAAAATAAGAGGAGGTGTAAGGCATTCAGCCTGCAAAGAAACAATAGGAGTTGTTCTCATAGCACCAGTAATGAGCCTCAGATTTTTGTTTTGAATGACATCCAACTTATTCACTAACCTTTTATTTGAAGCATAACAAAGGAAGCCATACTCGAAATGACTCCTAACTATGGATTTATATAACATTAATAAAATTTTAGGATCAGCTCCCCAACCTGTACCAGCCAGAGCCTTTAAAGCATTAAATGCCCTAGAAGCCCTGTCTGCAATGGAATTCACATACTTAGTCCAAGATAAATTATTGGTGAAAATTATGCCCAGGAACCTAGCACAACTTTCAACAGGTAAGATAGAATTATTATAAAATAAGCTTACATTAAAAGGACGAATTTTGTTAAAAACCACCACTTTGCTCTTCTCTGTGCTTATATCTAAATTTAAATATGAAAAATATGAATGAAGCTTTTCCAGTGATTCATTCACAGATGACACCAAATCTCTTACATTTGACCCAGAAGCATAAATAATTAAATCATCTGCATACTGCAAATTCGATACTTTCGTACCCAAAATAATATTTAATTTATGAATATATAATATAAAAATGAGAGGGCTTAAAATTCCTCCTTGACATACACCCTTAAAACTAAATCTAGGACCTAATAAAGTAGTATTATTATTAACTTTAACAAATACTTTTCTACCATGTAAGAAATTAAACACCCATTGCACTATTTTTTCGGGAATACCCAGAGACCTTAATTCTGTAGCAAGAATGTGATGATTAACATTATTAAATGCGCCAACAATGTCAAAAAATACACCTATCAATACATTGTTATTTTTAATAGAATTGAAAATATCTAATTGCAGATGTTCAATACTCTCCCTTGAAGACTTCCCACGTCTAAAACCAAATTGATTTGATGGTAAGAGACAGTTGCTTTCTATGTAAAATTCTAGTCTATTTTTTATAAGTTGCTCAAATACTTTACTCATGCATGAAGTAAGAGCGATTGGTCTGTAGGAGTCAGCTTTGTGTGGCATCTTGCCAGGTTTCAAAACAGGTACTAGACAGTCAACTTTCCAATCGTCTGGGATAACAGATGACAACCATAAAGTATTAAAAACATTTAATGTTACTTGTCTACACACAGGGTTCATATTTTTAAGAGACTTATATGGAATAGAATCTAAGCCACATGTAGTATCTTTCCTAGAATTGATAGCAGAATCTAACTCTTTTAAAGTAAAAGGTCGAGAAAGATAATCAAAGACAGAGTTATTACTACATGACTGGGAAGTCAGCGGTAGTTCAACTGTGTCAGAAGTAAATTTAGACAAAAATTCATTAGCCCAACTTGAGTTCACAACAGATGTATTATTGTGAACAAATGTTTTATTAAACTTTTTCATATAATACCATATTCTAGACAATGGTGTAGAACGATTAAAAGATTCACACAGCTGTTTCCAGCTAAGTTGTCTTTCAGTTTTTAAAATTAGTTTTTTAACAGCCTGTAACCGTTTGAATTCAATATAATTCGATTCCGAAGGATCAACTTTAAAGGTCAAATAAGCATTCTTACAGTTTAAAACTGCTTCTCTACATTTATTATTCCACCAAGGTAAAGGTGGCCTTCTATTGAATCTGCTTACTGGCCGCGAAGGCCGATCATAAGGAGCCTGATTAGAAGGAAGAGACATTTGCATTGCTTGTTTAATTAATTCTACTAGATCAATATAACACTGCAAGGAATCAGAATAGTCAAAATTATGATTAGCAATAAGAAAAGCAATTGCAATACTATATTTAGACCACTTAATTAATTTTAAATTAATGTTTCTTGTAGATGTTTCATGAAAACCATCATTAAGAACTGTGACATTTGTGATTACAGGAAAATGATAACTCCCAAGAGAGTCATCACTATACACTTGCCAATTGCATGCTGAAGCTAAACAAGGAGACACTAAAGTAAGATCAAGCGCATTCTGCTTCCATCTATGGGAACCTACAGTAGTCATCTGACCATCATTCAAGATCACAAGATTATTATCATCAATACTTGCAAGAACATCCATGCCACGTGGGTCTGATGAAGAGCACCCCCACATAGTATTATGAGCATTAAAGTCACCCGCAATAAATACTGGCTCAGGAAGACTTTGAATTAAATTATCTAATTTAGTTTTAGTAAAAGTTATTGGTGGATTCGGAGGAATATAAACACTAGCTAATGTAAATTGTTTATTACCATATGAAATTTGAACTGCAATATTTTGAATGGAATCATCAGAAAAAGTATTAATAATACGGTAGTTAATCTTATTATGTAAAAGTATAGCTACACCATTGTGATCATTACCAGAATCAAGTCTTATAATATTATATCCTGTAACTCTAAAATTATGTCGTGACTTGAGCCAAGTTTCACAGACAAGAGCAATGTGTATATTATTCTCATAAAGAAACTGTGTGAATAAAAAACGATTACTTATTAAACTCTGTGCATTCCATTGAAGTAGATTCAACTGGTCCATAATGAAAATAAAAGTTATTTGGCTTTAACTGTATCTATGAGAACATCTTTAATTAACTGGGAGGATATTGTTTTTTCTTGAGCTTTGTTAAGCATAATTATTTTAGTGATAGAATTTAAAATAATATTTAAAATATCGTCTTTATTCAGTAATGATAATAAAATATCTGTCGAGTTATTTTTCTTAAGTTCAGGGTAATTATCTTTGTTAAATAGATCAGCAAATGTACTTTTGTTAAGGGATGCCTGATTTTCTTTTATTTTTTCTTTTTTAATTGGACATTGACCAGATATACTGACGTGATTTCCTTTACAGTGTACACATATAGCCTTCTCCACTGGAGTACTGCATTGTTTGTATGAGTGACTTTCGCTGCATATGGAGCATTTCACCGCATTCTTACAAAATTTAGCAAGGTGGCCATACCTGAGGCAATTGTAGCATTGTTTCACTGGTGGGATATATGGTCTGACTACAAACCGCCATCCGTTGAGGTCAATATGATCAGGCAGAGCATTGGACGCAAATGTGATTGCGACTGTTCCTGTCGGCTGCAAGCTGCTACCTCCTGTGTCAAACCGTATTTTTTTCATGATGCGCTTAACACATATTATTTTTCTATATGTAGATAATAGTTTAAAAATCTTGAAATTAGATATGTTCACAGGGACACTAGTAATGACACCAGTCACCTCGGTACCCGCTGCTGGGATTGACGCTTTAAAATGGTAATCAATCATAAATGTTTTATTATTTAAAAAAGCATTCGCCAATGTGGGTTTCTCAAAATGCACACCTATCTTATATTTATTAATAGACTGCAAGAACTTAATACCCTTATTAAATCTTTTTGCTTGAGTAGACAGAGACATCATGTCCCGCGTACCTATTGGTCTTTTCTCATCGCTAGACTCTACAAAGACTACATAATCAGTAAGTAATGAATCTTCAGGATACCTCCTGTTATAATCAGACACATAATATGGCTTATACTTCCGCTCGTTAGATTCCTCATCAGAACTCGACTCCTCGGACGAGTCTTCCTTGGCATCAATCCAATTATTATCATCTACAGCCTCATCTTCTGTAGTCTTCTTTTTTTTACGTTTCCCCATAATGGGAAAACTGGAAAAAGTTAATAATTTAATGCAACTATATCAATAAATTAATAATCTGAAAATTATTTTCAAAAAAGGCGCCTTTAGTTTCGGGGTTCCCGCGCTTTTTTTCTACTAAAATAAAAAGTTGACATCCTAGACGTTTTTGTTTTTTTTTTTGACGTTTGACACATTTCTTCTTCTTTTTATGAAAAAAATATGGCATCCAACATAAGCACTCAGTCTAGGCAACTTTTTCAATTTCATCAGCTATCGGTCCAATCAAATTGTAACTTTGAAAGAGGAATATACACAAAACATAATGGAAGGATGCAGAGGAGATGCTGCTTTACGAACACCTGAAAGGGACAACAACAGAGTACTGGATGCTACGAATCGTTGACTGGATATAAAGCACGTGACCCAGAACTGGTGTGCCTGATGTACCATTTTAACCTGCGTTTCTTTAGTGCTTTTGTAATCATTATGTGAAGTCACATTAATATGTTAATAAAAAAAATGCTCACAAAGTGTTTGAGTACGGCACAAAAAAATTTAAATTTAACTTTTATTCTTATTACAAAGAAAATAACACAAATATTTTCATTTTTTTATTTTTTTTCACTTCACTCTCGGTAACAGAACGGGGATTCTTTTCCACATTCCAATTTCACTTCGGTGCAAGCAAGCACTCCAGCAACATGTTCATGATTATAACAAATAAACATCTTTAAGTCCTAATAACCTAATCTCATTAATATCACCCTCTAAATAAAATAAGGATGCGTCATTTCGCATTTCTATTGAGTGAAGCTTCACACTATTGTGAATTCGGTCCATGAAATTGTGAATTCAACATCCTCGCACCATAGAGTTCGGCGCATTGAGCAACTGAAACTAATTGGCGTCGGTCAAACCATTACCGTACAATGCCCCGATGGGCCGACTAATTGCTGCCCTAATGAGTGATAATAGCGCCTTTGTTTTCACTCAACGGACGGCATGTGAGCTTAATATTCTATTTCAGGGTTTTAAGTGTCTGTATATGCACTTTTCAGTGTAGTTAATTGATCTTAATCTCTTTATCTATGTGAGCTTAGAGTTTGGTATTTGGACCCCTGAACTCACAATCTAAGAACCGTGTGAAAATAATTTATGAAAAAAAAAAAATAAGTACACCTTATTTGAAATAAAACTATTTTTGATCAGAGTTAATTATAAATGTATCAATCAAATCAATGATTGATAGTGAAACCTAGCGGTGCCGATATTAAACACTTTCATGATTTCTCGTGTCCGGATCGAAATCCAACGTTCAATACACAATTATAGGCGATTACATTCGTTGATTGATCACAACACTGCTGATATTTATTACATAAGACTAAGTGAAAGCAATATTATGTGAACCTAAACAGAGTCCATACTCCGATGGTTGCATTAAATGACAATGGATACTTAACCTATCTGTTTTCTTAATCAGTTCCCTCATATCTTCAAAAGCGTTCGTAACTAGTCCTAAATATTCCTAGCTAGCAGAGCCTGCTTCAGTTGTATGGCTATGCCGCAAGAACCCTTTAATTTCCCCAGACAAAAATATCTTTAATCTAGATCTTGTTATAACCTATCACCGTGCCAAGTTTCTGTAGATTTTCCGTGATGCGCGAACACATAGATAAACAAAAAAATCCAACTGGCGGATTCGGAGTCTGTATCGAAAATAAAGACCAGAGAGACGATTTTTTTATTCTTCAAAAATATTCAATATATAGTCACGATTAAGTTACAGTCTTACACTCGCGCGTCTGTTATCCCGGAAGGGTTAAGTGGAGGTGCAGCGCAGGGCATCCACATTTCGTCGATGTTACTTGGTATCAGTGCAATAGGGAGCGATAATACCGAACTAAATCCTATTTATAACGATAATAACACAAAATCAGAAGTTTAATAAACCGCTCATTGGCCATTTTGTCACCTCTCTGAAACTCTATGCTTATGAACGGCACACTTGATTTAAATGCATTTGTAGCATTGTGTCTACGCTTTGAAGTTTATTGTCTCGAAGACTTTTGCATTGAGATAAATTGATAGTTATAATTATTCTCGCTATTTAGTTTGCAATAATAAGAAACCATAAGAGTGAAAAAGCTGTACATTTGACTAAATTTGATATTTCTAAACATAATCAGAGTTAATTATAAAAACGATTCGTAATTAATAAAACGTTGCACAAATTGGTGGATATTTGACTTGAACAATCACACTATTTGTAAAAAAAAATAGATTTCTATAAGTACTGCATACTACTACTACTGCAGTCGTAGCATAAAAACGTGTGTTCAAACTTGCGACTTTTAGCGCCGGATAAACCAACAAAGCAACATTAGTTTTCACTGTAATGGAACATTATACCTCTAATATAAGATTACTATTTACGACATTGGCTCAGTATTTAATCTCGGGTCCTTTCTAATCGTGCATCGTAATTCAATGACTGAATGTCGAGATATATAAAACGTGAACCTAGATTTGAATAGCGAACTAAGGACTAACTAAGAAACCGCCTGAAGCCTATTGTTCAACATATTTGAACATACTTTATACCTAGCTAATTAAAATCATTCCGATAAAATTGATAACAAAGATTACCGGGAATATTCCTGTTTAGTAAGATATTTTTGCAAAAGCATCACTCTCTTCTCAAAAACAGATCATAGCGTAACATATTTTATTTCTTTTAAAAAGTGACCTTAGCATATCCAGGCACGCCAGTTCATATTTAAAAAAAAAAGTCATTTACTCCCGAGCTTCGAGATCTTTAAACTATAGAAAGCTAACGTCTAGTTTATCATCAACCAGTCAATAATAACCAATTTTCCGAAACGATTTAAACCTGTTAGCGCGTGCATAGTGAAAGTCTAGAGTGGTCGCGATGTATGCTAGCTATTGTTCACTTAGTTAGTCGATTAGTCAAAACATCGATAACGCGCAGGCTGCAAGCATCCATTTCTTCGCTACGACCATGGGTGCGTTTACGATACTTTTTGCTATCGGAATGTGAAAATTAGCTGGTCTTGGCTCAAATTGTCAAATTAAGTAGAAGAAAAGTTAAACGGTTCGAGCAATGTGAAAAACTACCGGACCAATTTCAACGTGATTTACACTATTGGATAGTCTATAAGACCCATATCATCACGCTATGACCATCAATAGATCCTCAGGCACAGACCTTAATCTTCTATATTCTTAATTCACCAACCTAAATCTTTAATAGGATGATTTATTTGAGGTGTCCATCATGGCTAGGTGGGCAGGTAATCCAGGCCAGGTTAACGACACTACGATAAAAGCAAGTGGGTGGCAATGTTTGCTGGATTACGAGTTAGAGTGATGTAAATTTTACTAAGTATCACGTCTCTAAGGCGGTCCAGTGGAATAAAACTTTCATTTTAACGTTCTCTTTGTTATCGGAATCTTTGCTCTATAACTTTTTAAGCAGTAAGTATCCAAAGCAAAGAAATTATAAAAGAAAAATATTGCGGCATGATGTAACAAATAATTACGCGGCTCGCGAACTTTATCTATTTTTGGAAATTCAATTACCTACACACTATTATTTATTCGATCGACAAAAACTGCATTAGAATCTATACTAATATTATAAATGTGAAAGTTTGGATGGATGGATAGATGGATGGATGTTTGTTACTCTTTCAAGCCCGAACGGCTGAACGGATCTGGATGAAATTTGGCACAGAGATAGATTATAGTCTGGAATAGCACATAGGCTACTTTTTATCCCGGTAAAATGTATGGTTCCCGTGGGATAGATGTTTTAATTTTTCATACTTTTTATCGCGGGTAATACCGCCGGGCGCAGCTAGTATTTTATACATGTCATAGATGTAATTTTTTTTTATTAAAATCTAGTAAAAAATATTCAATTTTCCAATCCAATCCGGTGCAACGTTCTATTACTCATGCAGTGTAGTCATTTATATTTTTTGCAAATTTGCATTTCAATCTACGCCGATTCCGCACGGTGTTCAGCATTCGCACGTTTTCACTAATATTTTATTTCTTGATTGCATCTTTAGTATTCCAATGTTGCGTGCAAATAATTGAGGTCACCATTTCTCATACAGAAGAAAGCTGCATCAGGGCATAAAATAATATTTACGCTATTAAAATTAACTGTTAACGTTTTCAAGTCTTGTGTCTTCTCAGCACCTCATTCGCAGAATATTAATCGTGTTTTTATTACAAAATTAACCCGCTGAAATTCTATAATGATCGATTTGCCACCCAATTAGCGGCCTTAAGATGTTTACTAAAGAAACAAGTTTAAGAATAAACGACCTCATAATTCAGGCGAAAGATTGTTTGCCAAAACTCCCTTACCGCATAAATTCTCAATTTTTTCGCTATCAGGGGTTTGCATCGCAATTTAATCAATGTCGATTTTTCCCGCCCATTAGTTAACGTTATCGATTCGGCACAAGCAATTAGTTTGCAGATCCGATCCGGGCCGTCCGATCTCCGAGACCGGCCGAACATGATTGATGACGTTTTTACCTTATTACTGAAGCTATCCCCCCACCCACCGGCTTATCAGCCATCGCGGTGCGGAGAAAGGGGGTGGAAGTTACTCATTATGAGATTGCGGTAACGTCCTGTCCGAACCAGATAACAGTGTTTGAGACCCTTTCAGAGTTTTCATCTATTTCATTTACATCCCTTTGGGTTTTCTTTGCGTATTAATTATATTTCATTAGAAAGGACTTCTATATTAATTTAAATTTTGGGGTCTGTTTCTGTTGAAACATAATTAAATAAGGATTATTTATTTACGTTAATCAAACTCCTTGTTGGAAATAATGTTTTAGCCTCTCGTGTTCAACTACCAATTTATGTTTTATCGGAAAGCCCATTTTTAAATTGTTCTCTTTTTCTTCCAGTGGGCGGTATGTCCCGTGGCGGAAGCGGTGCCGGGAAGACTGCGACCGCCAAGCGCGTGCCCCCTCCAGCAGTACCGGGAGACGCGTTCGGGACCCCGCAGCACCGCCACTCAGGGTCCAGCTTCGGATCCCAGGGCTACGCCTCCTGCGAGGAGCAGCCGTACCCTCAGCCGCCGGATACGCCCTCACATACGAGAGGTGAGTTTTTGAAGATTTGGTAAATGAATGAACCAATATATATTATAGGTTAACTACCTATATCAAGTGTTATAAATAGAAGCATAGCTTAACAAAAATGCTGATTAATCTAGCCGTGGACTTGTAACGTAGCAGAAACTCGGTCGATGTGAGTAGACCGTGATACAAAAAATAATTTTGGGAAGCCTATGTCCAATGGTTGTCATATGGATTCAACTACAGGAGTAAACCGCAGCTTCCTCAATCTCAGATAACACCTACCTTAGATCCTCGATATTTGTACAATTAATGGTTTATTCATATTGTAGATGATCACTCCGACTACGGCAGCACAGTGTCCGGGGTGTCGGGAGTCAGTGGCGCGAGCGGTAGCCTCGGCAAGAGCCCCGCAGGCGGGGGCACCTTCACCTTCCCCCCGCCCTCGCAGCCTCTCACGCACAAAGCAGCAGTGTACTACCATCATCAGCTCGCACTTAGTGATGACCAAGGGATTGACATGACACAGGTAATTTGAATACTTACAATAAACTGGTGAGAATGTGTGAGAATATGACAGAAGCTATAGTGGATAGGTTAAGGGGGAGTTCAAAGGCGATGTCTTAAAAAGTTTATAACGGAATAGTTTTAAGTACTCAATTATGCCAATTCTTGGGTAGGCGAGCTAAACACCATCGCATACTAAGGCAACCCTGATCCACAGTCACAAAACGCGCACACAAATATGGCCACAGTCTCGTTTTCATGCAACGAAGCTTGTTTAATGACCTTTTCTGTTCGATACACTTGCAGAGCCCCGGCCGCGACAGTCCCGGCTCTTCCTCAGGGTCGGCAGGGTCAGGGTCGCGGCACTCGTCAGCATCGCTCGACAGCGGCCGCGCGTCCGGCCGCATGCCGCACCACCACCACGCCGCCTGCCACTGCGGGGACCTGGCTGACAGGGTGCGGGCTATGATCGCACAGGGCGTCCCTGTAAGTACCAAGTTTTTTTACCCCTGATGAGTGTATTTTGAAAATGACAACAGAATCGATAAAAAAATGGTTCATAGAAAGTTCACTGAAAGTGACAGGTGGCTATTGGTCCATTGGTTCTAAGGCTACGAATATCTGCTTTATTCGAACCTTTGGGGGTACAATAACCACGAAGAAATTTTTCCTTCTTTATATTCTGCTTCTCCTTATTGCCGCTCTATCAATAATGTTTGGCAGTCCGCTCCATGAATTTTAGAGCCTGTTGAACAACTTTGCCTTTTCTTCTTCTTCTGGGGTTATAGACCCATAAGCCTTTGTTTGGCTTCATTGTTGAGGATGTTAATAATCATTGTTGCAAATAAATCAGAAGTAATAACCAAGTTGGTGAAATCCACGCCTTCATCTATCATTTTCAATAATCAGATTCAATAAACATTTCACATCAATTTCCAGGACACAGACATAATCCACGCGTGCCTAGCGGAACTCCAGATGGAGGAATACGCTCGACTGTTTATAGAGGCAGGTTACGACCTGCCCACCGTCACGAGGATGACCCCGGAGGACCTCACGGCTGTGGGGATCAAGAAACCCAACCACCGAAAGAGATTAAAGGCTGAACTCGCCAATCTCAACGTGCCGGATAATCTGCCTGATTATATACCGGTAAGTTGAGGAAAATTAAAGACGAAAAGATGTAGCTTGGTCTATAAAGTTCGTGAAAATGTATACTGTACTTAGTCATTTTTCCAAAGGTACCAACTGCCCAGAATTATTCATCATGTTCATGTTTATTCATAATGATTTCGGCCAATTTTTTCTCACCCCACTGCTAGACTACCCTCTAGCGATTTCGGCCATCCTCCCTATTTCTTACCATTTTCATCTAGATTCGACTTTATCATATCGTCAACGTATCTTGCTGTTGAAGGACTAACATCTTTCTGTTCCGTGACACAACGCAATAGTTGCCTGTGGTACCTACTTCATCTGTTGTGTACATTCACATCCATTTCGGATCCTATAAAAATGTCATAAATGTTGGATATCATACTTTTTTTCTTTTTCCAGGGTTCGTTAGAAGAATGGCTGCGACTGCTCCGGCTGGAAGAGTACGGACCGGCGCTCGTGGCGCAGGGGTACCGCACCGTGCAAGACGTCACACAACTCGCATGGGAGGTGAGAACCCACTCCCTATTACTTCAGAAGATTTATTAGCTTTTATTAAAGTGTTAATGAAGCAGGAATTTTAGGGTGTCATTTTTTCGGTGCAATGTATAAAAGAATACAATTCAATTTACTCGTTTGAGAGAGACTTGAGCTAAGCCTTGTAGTAAGCGTGCTAGGTTCACAGCAACATTCAAAACTAAAGTTCCTTAAACCCCTTTTTCCAGGATTTAGAAGACATGGGCATAGTAAGACTTGGTCACCAAAAGAAAATAATTCTTGCCATCAAAAGAGTGAAAGATATAAGAGCGGGGAAGAGAAGCATCAGCAACCAGGGCTCGCTGGACTTCGCCAGGGTACAGCCAGGACAGGTCAGTACCGTACAAGCATGTTACTATAGGTACTATGTTTGTAGTGATGTTTTAGAATTTAGACTCTCGAGATAGATCTATATAGGGCATCCATTTTTAGTCATGGATTAGATCCTTTAAACTTACACTTGACACGTTAACGGCGAGGTTCTTGTCATGAAACACTTTATTTTTAAAATTAACCGTATGTTCATAAACAAGAACTTTATGTGTCATTCAATGTCATTGTCAAAGAATTGAATGTGCCTACCTACTCGATTTGGTAAGTAGTTTTTTTAATGTACCTACGCAACTAAAAAAAACATCCATTACTTAAAATGAGATCAGCCCTTTCCATGACTGCGGATCCTTTAATGACATCTCGCATTCATTGTCAATCTTAAAAGAACGTGTTTTAGAAAGTAAATTAGATATCTATTCTAATAATAAAAAGATTATTTTCAAAGCATCACTTCAAATTGATATTATTTTATATTTTAATTACTTAACAATTACTTTTTTTTTTATTTTACGACCCTCTTTCATTTTCATTCATACATCGCCCATCTTGAATTTTGCCGCCGAAATTTCTAACGAAGCTGTAGAATATACTTACTTTTTTTTTGTCCTTTATACTAACAGCGTTGTTATATTAACAGACGATATTAATAGCTTCAATATTTTTTTTAGCTAATAACTTTTCCATTCGTTAATTAGCTCCATATAACCGTGTTTGCAAAGGCAAATGCTTCGAAAAAAAATCTTTGCTGGACTAATAACTGACACGTTATAGTAAAACTATTGTCCATAGCGACTTAATTGGCGTGACATAAAATAAATAAATGTACAGCTCAAAAAAGATACAGGCTATAAAAGTGTTCTTCACAAAATAAACTGCGAAATTCTCCAGATGCGTTCAGAGGAAACGATACCACTGTCATTTCGCTTAGACTTTAGGTCTACGTCCATCGCCATTGCCTTCGCTGGTCGGATGTAAACAGCTCTGCGATGCTCCGATTAAAAACAAAAAGTTTAAATAGAGCTCCTTACTATTCACTTCTATTTGCTGCTTAGAGACACCTTCATTGTCTTCATAGCAAAATGTTGATGGTTTTGGAAATCAAGATGATTTTAGTTTTAAATGTCACGGATGTAATATGAACCTTCATAGCAAATACAATATTTTTTTATAATCTGAAAGTTTGTTTGTGAGTTTGTGAGCTAATCGCAGAGCTGTGGTCCGCCGGCAACCACCATATCCATTCGCTGCATCCACCTCATCACTCGCCCGAAGCAGCATGTGAATGTTTTGTTTTGTTTTCTTTTTCCAAACACAAACCGCACCTTGGACATAATCGGCTAAAGGATTTATATCCGAGGGAGCTACATTACCAGCCATGGGAGCGACATGCGAGGAGTTACCATAAACCCCCTGACCTAAACTTTGATGCCATGCCAACGCCCCTATGTGGCACTGACTTGGTCCCCATTCAGGTACGATAAAAACCTCCTTTGGCACAGGTCTTGTCAGTTTGTTCTCGATGCACCCGAGCACCCGGCTTTTATGTGCACCATGTTTTTTTACCGTAATAGAGAACGCAGTGTTTTCCATGTGTGTTTTATCTGTATGAACAACGTTTTCCGTCCTTTTTACCTTCACCTTACAACGCTATGAATGAACGCCTGCACGGTAGATAGATAATAAACCGTAATTTTTAATTATAATACTAATCGCGCATGATATCAATAACGCTGAACATTATAAAATATTTTTAACGATTACTTTATTATGATAACGAAACAAAATCTTAAACTGACAGCATGATGAAAAAAGTAATTCGAATTTTAAAAAAGATTCCAAAAATAAATGCTGTTTTTTTATTTTTCACATTGACCCATTTATGTAACATAACGTGTACAATATTTAATAACTAACGCATTTAATATAAATCTAACCGCCAACAGATCCGTCATCCTCGAGGGAAATCGCTGGAAAGCTTAGAAGATCCGTCAGAAAGAGCGTCACACACTACATTCTCCCCTGAGGCTGGATTTTACTACGGCGGCGGTCAATGGCGACGTTCGTACGACGATGGGGATATTACTCCGACGAACGACAGTTCCTACGAAGGAGGTGGGACCCTTCCCCGTCCTAGAGGCCTCGTGCGCCCACGACCTGTAGCCAAGATCCAAGCTACACCAGCTTACAGAGATAAATCACCAGACTACACGTACGATGAAATCGCATATTCAGCTCGGTTGCAACGCGTGGCATACGGCGCGAGTCCTCACGTAGCGAGAAAACCGCCTCCTGATCCACCCAAACGTCAGAGTTCCCAGTACGCCCCGTTCTCCCGTTTCGGTCAGACGACTGTGGAGATACATCCGGAGAAGAGTCTCCCGCTAAGTCTTCCGGCGTATCCTAGTTCGGATTCGTTGAGCGTGTCGCTCGATAGCACGGGGCTGCTGCCTCCACCTCCAGCGCCGTCGTCCCCGCCGAGAAGATACGAAGAAGATAAACTGCGCACTGGATCCGATGCTAGTTTTAAGGTATATTACTTTATATTCTACCTCCCCACAAAAACCAAAAGAGTTTCCAATGAATATTATACAGCTCTAAAAATCTTTAAGGTAAAAGTATATATCCATAGCAATAAAATGATGGCATGTTCCAATTTAAATGTCTATGCGAGCAAACCTTATTTAAGCGGAATAATTATTTTGATTATTGGTTACTAATACCCACCTTATCTCTCCACAGTCAAGTTCGAGTACGGAATCCGACAGCATTCCTTTCGCCAATGAAAACGCTGGCACGATAAAACAGAACCGGGGGCAGATTGGTGGCCGCCCCCACACTGTGGACTACGGCCGCACGGGTATCGGCCTCGCGAACCTCCCCCCAAGAGCCGACATTAAGCCGACCACCCCCCACTCCCACCCTGAACACAAAGACGAGAAAAGAACAGAGCCAGTCGACGTATTAAACGACATAGGCAACATGCTCGCCAACCTAACGGACGAACTCGACGCCATGTTGGAAGAAGAGAAACGTCAAGGTTTGGCAGATTCCTAAAAAAAACTTTTCCATAGATTATAAAATAATTTCTCGAATACAATTTTTATTAAGCCCAAAGAATTTGGTCATCGCTAAGGACTTGTAATAAATAAAAGAGCTAAAATGTAAAACGCAGGCAGCTTCGTCAGTGACTATCATATTTAAGTTTATGTATTGCATTTCACGAGTAATTTAATTTAGGGAATACCTACTTATAATGTGAAAATAATTGCTCTTAGTCCTTTAACGAGGCAGTACAAATTTCCAATGTGTTATAATTACTTAGTAGCTCTATATATAATAAAGAAATCCTTCCATTGCCTTATAAAATCTCATTAAAGGATTGAGAACGATAACAGTGATTCAGAGGTCACAGTTTCATGATAGCTTTCAGCGTTTGTCAATTTGGATCTTATCTGCCAACCTTCTCACTTTTCACGAGGCTTCGAAGTTAGACCCACAAATGGTAATGTGTAGAACTTACTAACTGTGCTACACAACTTTATTGCGGTTTTTTAAATATTTTAATGCGTTTACTTAAGGTTCCTACTGAGTACTTAGCATTCATAGAATAGCAAAGTTCTTCTTCTTTCTTTACGAAATGAGATGCTATGAAATAAAATGGATATGAATATGGCCTCACCCAAAACTTAGCAGGTATTTTGCCAATGTCAAGTAATTAATAGCAATAACACATTCAATAAATACACATTATAAATATAATTATGGATGTGACATGATGATATGAAAATGGATCTCAATAGCAAAGTTATTTCGCTTCATTGAAACTGTGCCCCTATGACACTTCGCGTCAACACATTTCTACATTGCCATCAGACACAATACAATATAAAAATAATGTAGCATTTTGTACCGACGTAGTACATTTTATACCTACATACAATAATGTAATTTATCAAATATACCTAGTATGTTAAATACCTAGACATCTTTCGTTAAGGAAACATAGCGATGTATTTTAATTTTTCAATAATATGTTAGTTCCTTGTAATGTTAAAAAAATTGTGGTTTTGAATTGGGATAGTAACAATTAGATAATAAACGGATCCAAAAACAGACGAAAATGGCTATTTTTGTAAATATTGTTTTACTTAAATTATGTCATAGATATATATATCCCAGTAGTTAGTTTTTTATGTACAATAATGTAGAGTACTTACTTGACTATGAAGTATATTGTAATGTAGCTAGAATTTATACAAAACATTAGATTTAGATTATGTGAGTTAGAGTTTACTGAATGTATCATAGACAATCATTAAAATTAGCGATAGACCTCATAGATCTTGTATGTTAATACTTACAACATTCTTATACGCATAAGGACGTGCCGTTTGCCCCATCTATCATCAGTCCTAAGTTAAAAGTTAAGCTTCCACTTCCAAGTTCCAATTAAAATAATATTTTTCGCTCATCAATTTGGCTTTGCGATTCTCTGCTTGAAACCACGACAGGCGAATGATGCCCGCGTAATCAAGATATTTAATAGCGGGTGTGATGAATTAATAATACCTCCATGTTTATGAGATGATTCGTGATCCGTCAGTGGTTTACTGATTTCCTTCAGTTCACGCATGCACACGCATGTCCAAATGTGATATTAAGCTGCCATAAAAACCATGGAGTAGATATAAAAAAATGTGTTATGTAGCATGAAATTTATAGTAATGTCATCAGTTTCGTTGAAGGCAAATATGCCAACATGGGGTTATTTTTAATATATGTACCTAAAAGGATTTTTTTTCCACCAACCATAAAAAATAAATTACAAGAACTACTTTTTAAAACCAATAACTCTGGAATTGTATCGAATATCTGATATATTAAATATCTATGATAATTTGTTCCAGATGTCCTATTATAATAATTTTTTTACATAACACTCATTGCGAAAGCGTGACCATCCCATACAATAACAGAACAACAACATATTTAAATCTAGAACAGTAACTATTTAAGATTAACTTTGTAAATATCTGATATAGAGCAGTGTTTCTATACCTACCCACGGTTTTCTTTGATAATCGTTCGATATACCTAAACCTTTTGTATACTTATGTATAATGACTTTTAATGTAGACCTATTTTGGCCGTCACTCATTTTAGTAAGGTGCTAGACAAAACTTGAAACTAATTCCCAACAATAGTAATATTTTAGTTAAGTTGTTTGAACTACCTAGTCAAAATTTTAATTTCTTCGAGTGACGGTAAATTAATGCAATTAAGTATGTTATTATGAATTAATTGTTTAGATAAAATGTAATATAATTATTGTGGAACTGCTTACAATCCTCATTTAGTTCATTCATTTCTTATTTCAATAAATATATTTGTAATATCACATCTGTGTATGATTGAACCCGTCTAACACGAAACGTAAGAATACCTGTGCGTCCTAAAGGTACTTAGGCCTATAACTACATACATTGCGCACATACACCGTGCTTCATGTAGTACCTAAATACAACTAACTACTTTGATACCTAGTTTTCTTTCTTTCTACTTGGATAGGTCCTTAGTTCTTAAGAACAATATAGTTATGTAAGTACCAGCTTACCGACAGGTACATTTTTCTTCTTGACCTTACCAGAAACCATGGACCGCGCCGCCGCGCCGTGCCCCTACATAACACGGCAGCAATTAAATAATATTATTGTAGATAATACCCATTAATAATCTAACTCTAATGTCCATTACATGTTTTGTGCAGAAATATGGTACCAACATACCTACAAACCTAGTACCTACTCTCTCCGTTTCATTTTCATTACAGTATTTTCGGTTTTTCCACTCCACTTCTACCTACTTATTGGTTTGTTTCGTCATCGCTGCTCCTGACCGCGGCAAATTTGATGTAATAGTGCGCCATGCGCCAACCAAACCATTTCAAACTAATGTTGTCGATGAACATTTTCTATATTTAGTCGTAAACACACAAAGGTTATTCCACCAATATTAGATTATAATTCATAGGAAGAGATTTTTTTGTGCAAAATAAAAAAAATATACTTCACTCTTCAAATTTGCCGCCAAAAATGCCCACCCTCCTTGCAAATTTTAATGCGTTCGGTTCTACGCACGGATGAACGTGCTTAATTGTAGGAAAATAAATTGGAATAATGAATGCTTTGGCCCATAGGTAGGTATCGTCGATATCATATTCATCGAGCGATGTATGAAAATGTGAAAAATATTACCGACCACTAATCGACAGGCTCAAAACGGCTGGTATTGGATGATCGGGGCACAGAGCCATCAAACAAATTATAAACAAATACAAATCAACCAATCACAGCTTGTTTTCGTCGGATCAATGACAAGGCGCGCGAAACAGAAAACAAATAAATGTCAGAATTTTCCTTCTGTCATTTGTGAAATTTGTTCCGTTTTCCGCTGGCTTCGGTGCGCGATCAATAACTTGAAATTAGGTATACGGTGTTGTGGAGGTCGCATTTATTGAACCATTGATGCACACATAGTTGACTTCGGAGCTGCAGTTAGCGACAGTTTTGTAAAGTGGTAAAATGGATACGGGAGGTGCTTATGGTGGTGGGAAGGCCGGGGGCGCTTTCGACCCTCAGGCGTTCATCCAAAGGCCCCCTGTAATCGTCAGGGCGGTTTGTTGGGTAAGAGTTTCATGTAATTACGTATAAGACAACAAGTATGTTACCAATGAGTTGCTTTACAATAATGTTTGTGTTTAGAATTCGTTTGAATTGCGTCGATTCTTGGTTCATTTAAGTACATAAAATACATATATAAATGTGTGGTCCAAAAGAAAATTAGAATTCATGAAAGTAGGTGTTTACTTAAGAGCTACATACAGCCTTATGTAATTCGATTTAATTCTTCTTTACTAACTATTAGGGTGTTGTACAGTGTAATATTAAAATATATATAGGGATATTAAAATTATAATAATTGACTTTAATGTCCCACTGCTAGGCACTTGTAACCCTCAATGCAAGGCATATCCAGGCCATAGTCTACCACCCTATCTAAGTCCTTGCTAAGTGACTTGCTTAGGTTCTCTCAGACATTCAGGTTTCCTCACAGTTTTCTTTTATTCATTAGCAAGTGATAATCATATTCGAATACGAATGTGCATATAAAATCTAGAAATCCCAGAGGTGCTAGCTTGGGTTTTGAACCTACAACCTGTTTCCAAGAAGTGTGCTACCAAGTACCAGCTTAGATAACACTACTATACAAAAAATGTTGATGTCATTCTAGAACATCCTATTAATATGAAAATTTTGCCTGAACTATGATACATATCTAGCTCTGAAGGGCTAGGCCCTAGGTCAAGCTAAAACCCATGTCACAGATTAAGTTGCATCAAGTCACCCCCGCCCTTCAGTAGTTCATTGAGGGAAAGAATTAAAAAAAATTTATCTCACATTTAGTCTTGTCACAGCCGGCAGTGCTACTAGTGCTGATCATAATTCTGTTATCCTAGATCATTGTCAAAGATATATGATAATATATATGTACCTTATATCCCCCCATTGGAAGCATACATTTTTTTTATCCTGCATTTATCATGCTAACTATAGCATGATTCAAATAAATTATGAATATTTGGTTAACTATTAATCTGTCATCACCTTGCTTTAGGCAAAGGAAAATCAAAATATATTTTTTTCCTTATATGTTTAGTACAACACATAAATACTTACCATAAGCGACATAGTGCGTATGTCTGTACGTCGGGTGTACTACAGTGGAGTCCTCTGCCTACACATTTGGCCATTACTTTCGAGAGGATATTGTAATATTAGAACATGGAAGTTATGTAAACAACCTTGGACAGAGTTGTGTAACATTACTCACTCAATAGCAATCCTAATACAGATATTGATTTAAATACTTTATTATGTATGCACACACAAACTGATCACAAATGTGTGTTAAGCTGCAGAGCAACTGTAACAAGACATAGTATGAAATATATTGATTCTGTACTATTAAAACTGACAGTGGGTCAGTGCGCATCCCGCTTGATCCACATACTATCCCTGTCTGATTAGGTCTTTCTGGTTCCACCAAGCTTGAACTACTTACAATTTCCATATTATAATATCCAGTACCTCATTCCCACCACTTTTGTTAATTGCCCAGGGTCACGTGATATACGGGGCTGCCTTAATTATGATTATGCATAATTGTTAAGCACTAACCTGCATGTAGGGAATGCTAAAAGAGTTACTTTTCTGCATTATATTACAATTACCTATTCATTTAATGTAAATAATAACTGTAGAGAAATAAAAATAACAGTCAAATAAATCTAGAATGTTGATTACCTACTCCTTTTGCCCTGTATTAATTAAATAGTCCTCTATGATAGTCATAGAAGCCCCATCATTCTGAAGTGGCCAGGACCTCCGATGTGATAAAGACTGCCCTAATAATATCTGTGCTTCATTGGCCATCCTGTTCCACACAAACTTAACAAGTAGCTAAACTTCTTGACAACCCTAGGGTACACCAGATCTCGATTAATTCTTAAAAATATATTCGCCAAGTGAATAAGCCTCATGTTCTTTTAGTCTAAAACCTTACACCCTTTCTTCTTTAGCTGTTCAGCGTAATTGTAATGGGATGTATATCAGCCAAGGGCTGGTACAAGGCTAAAGATGGCAACGAGCTTTGCGTGTACAACGACGACACGAACGCTTGCAACTACGGTGTGGGTATCTCTGTGATTGCTTTCGTTGCGGCCATCGCGTTCATCGCTGGGGAGTATCTCTTCGAGCAGATGTCCTCGGTGAAGACAAGGAAGCATTATGTGCTCGCTGATATGGGATTCTCTGGTGAGTTTTTTTGATGAGGACACACACACGCATGATAATACTCCAAACCATCCTTGTGTGCTTGTGCAAACCAGTTTGCGAGTGCATTGGACGGTAAATTTCGCCTTATTTTATCTGTGTAAATAGGTTTTACACAAGTAAGTAGATGAACGAATAGCGTGTAACCAGGGCTTAGATTTCACAAACATGTGGATTTGTGGTAAATGAATGGATTGTAATAAATCCATGTCCGTCGGTCGTCAACTGTGCCTTAAGGGTGGAATGGAATCTCGGTGACCGATTCGCATAGATACGTACGGCCCCATTCCAGTGTTATTATATTGTATAGATTTGCATCTGCTGTACTTCAAAGAGATAAAACTAAATAGCAGGTACTCAATTACTAACACGGCCTCATCTGAAATTATACATCGGGCGAGGCAGCGGGAGCGTTTACCTCAGGCGAGCGCTGTCATTTGCCTTGGCAGATCACGTGCGACAGGTGCCCGAGCCAGTATTCCGAGGCTTCTCAGTCGGTGTAGACACGGTCATTGGCAAAGATCGGCATCCAATTTAGTTTATCAACCAATGTGACAACGGGGTCAGACGGCACGGGGCCTTGGTGTCAATATCATTGATTAAATAATTAATTTACGCCCCATTTACACTTATAGGTGTACCCGTTGATGTGTCAGCACTTTAGGGGCTCGAGGTCAGTTTGTAGAGCGGTTACCTATTTCTACAACGCCAAAGGGGTACTCTATTAAGATTAAATTTATTGGGGTATCACAACTTCCATCTATGTAATATCTACCGATAGTGTATAGCGTTTTTTTTAATCCTCAAAGAGTCTTTTCTTTTTTATTTCAAATGACGTTGTTGTTGCATTGCATTCTTGGCCGTTTCCTTGTTATTTCTTGGATTCTTATGTAAGTCGCTCCAAATCCTCTAATTTACAGTAATTCGATAAATGTGTGAAGGTGAGAGGAATTGAAACCTGTGGAAAAGCGAGAAAGATTATCGTTAGTATTGCTTCCTGTTTCTGTCAACTTAGATTATGGAGTGTAAACTAGATACTGTTGTGAAATGGGTGTTAGGTAATAAGTTTCTCGCATTTACCGCTCAAAAGTTGCCCGCACACAAGGTCATTATCGAAATGTCAGCTACTACAAAAGCTATCTACGGCTTAAAATATGTGGTATGTACATAAATTGATCTGCATATAATATATGTATTACTTGAAATATGGACTGATCATAGATTATGGTTGGTTAACTTGATGATGAGTTGTGATCGGCCTTCGTTCGTAAAACGTTTGGGGGTGTTTTCGGGCTTACTACCTACCTGCATGGTTTTGTTACTAAATTTCACATTCAACTCTTAATATAACTCTCAACGTTACTAGGTAATATTATAAGAAAAAATACCTTGACCTTAGTAAATTAATAAGTAGGGACAAACTGTGTTGAGCACGAACGCTTGTACCCGAGTGAGAGATATTTAATAACTATATAAGTATTATATACTGTGTTCGCCCCCAAGCGATACGGTACCCATAATACAGCTTAGTGTGGGACCGTATAGATGGCGTGTTCATCTGGCGATATTCTTATTCTTGATTGGTGGTCTTTGTTTAGCAAATAATTATTAGTTCCTTTGTTCATACCCGTAATAAATCTTGATCATATAAATCTAAAAGACAAAGAATCAGCCACGGAAATCTAGGTTAGCAGGCTCGCTCATAGTGGGTGTAAAGTTTTATTGGTCGTAAAGTCTATCCTAATTTGTTGCTTATTGTGTGCAAGCGTCGATTCACGTTTTATGAGCTCTGGCGACTTACCTGCCTTAAACGGACACCTGCGGTATTCTATATTGATATATTTTACGTTCCAACTTTGATAAAATGATAATCATTTATTTTGACCCCTTTACAAAAAATCTTACCTGTCGTAGTCTGTAAAGATAGCATCTTATACTGTATGTATGTTCAAAGTGCTATAGGCTATAATTCATCGAGGTACTCGGGCGGAGCCGTGTGCAGAAGCTAGTATTGAATATGGCTCATTAATAGTTCAATATGTTGTGCAGCGTTCTGGGCGTTCCTGTACTTCGTCGGCTTCTGCTACCTGTCGAACGCGTGGGGCAAGACGGACAAGCCGCCCTTGGGCACCGCCAACAACATGCAGGGCGCCATCGCCTTCTGTTTCTTCTCTATTTTCGCTTGGGTAAGTTCTCACATTCTTCTGACTGATTGACTGACTGACAAACAACGCTCAGCCTAAACCGGTGGTACTAGGAGCATGCAATTTCGCATAGGAATTCTTTTAAAAATAACAACTTTCCAAAAGCTCGTGCTAGTAGGTACTAAGCAGAGATTTTTGGATATTCAACGCGTAACAACGCTTAAACTTTGTATGAAGATTTTTTTTATTACCATTAGGGACATGCCTAGTCGTACAATAATACGCTACACCAGGTATTCCAGGTATATTATACCCGCCGATGGCCTAAGACTACGTCACAATAAGTTGACGTAGTCTTAGGCCATCGTGAGTGAGTGTGAGTGAGTTAATGACGTGGTCTTAGGCCAGTCACGTGACCTAGCCGTCGCGGGCAGAGAATACCTAACGTAGCGTATCATTGTATCATAGCATAAGCGATCTGCTGCGTGCTCTGGTACTTCCTACTTGGGGAATGTCGTACCAGAGCCGCTTTCTGAAGATATCTCCACGTCTCGATACGTACCCGAAAAATATTTAAAAATAATAAAAAAACAGGCTTGTATGATGTTGTAGACACTAGGTTCTTCAAAAATAGACAGAATAGTTCTGAATTAAATTTATAACTGTTTTACTTAACATAATTCAACATAATTATAATCTAGTAAAAATATATTTATAATTCATACTCATTTAATACTTATAGTATGCTATATTAAACATCATTCGTGCTCATCACACATAGTTTTCCCATAGCGGGAATCCTGGATCCTCGATACAGAAAACAATGTCAATGACATCCCAATTAGGATCTCATTGTTGATTTACATGAATATTCTGATAGTTATACTAACAACATGTCGTGCGCAGGTGGCGTGCGCGTTCTTCGCGTTCCAGCGGTTCCGGCTCGGCGCTGAGGCGGCGTTCGCGCCGGCGTACGAGGTAGAGGGCGCGGCGGGGAGCCCGGCCGGCTTCCCCGCCTACCCCACCTACCCCGGCGCGCCCGACCCGCAGCCCGCCTACAGCGACCCGCCCTTCTCGCAGCCGCGACCCACCGGTACGAAACAATACACGAACACACCAACCGTACGGTCCCAAACGAAACAACGGTACGGGTACTGTACAAAGGACTGGGGGCGATCCCAGTATATCATTACTTGTATAGATATTAAAAGTCCTGGATGACCTGAACTAAATTGGTCAATAGGCTGAAAATATTGGCAAGGCGTGAATCAGAGTCAGAATATTTTTTATTCACGTAGACCATTATGTACAGTACTTATGAATCGTCAAAAGTTACAAAAATATTATGCTACTACTTTACCACCCGTCCGGAATGCCGTTCCTATGGAGAAGAACGGGCAAGAAACTGCATGGTTGCTCTTTTTTAAAAAAGATCTTTTACATTTTTGAGCAATACATTGTTATAGGTATGTGCGAACAATGTAGGAACGGCTAATCAGACTTTAGCAGCAGTTCAGCGTGCAGGGCACGAGTCAATGACCCAATATGCAGTCGTTCAACACACTGCGTGTGCGTGCTATGGCGGCTCTAAGTTATTTTCTTTTCATGATTAAGTACAAGAAAATTCCCGCGCGTGATTTTCTTGAGGTGGTTCCTTAAGGCCTCTATCTCTGCTTACCCCTTTGGGAAATACAGTGCGTAGTGTACAGGTATGATTATGAGAGCAATTATTAGACTTTCATTGCTGTGAAAATAAACAAGATTTTTTTTTTTCAGGGAACATCGACTACACGGCTCCAACTTACTAAACTGGCTGGTGACTTCATAATCATACGCTTAAATTAATTTTCGTTGCCACCTCACATAATTATTGTCAGTAATGACTATTTGCTCCGATTAAAACGTATATTGCACTTACGCGAATACATATTAAGGTCGATTTTGTTAACTTGCATCTAATAATCGACTTAATTCATTCGCGTGTGTGTCAGATACTAGTTTTTTTTTGTAAATAGTGATTACCTACAATAATGGTTAAAATCGTGTCCATATATTTAATTATCTAAGCTTATTCTTCTATTTGTTTGTTAATTGTAGTATTAAGACATGGAATATGTTATTTATACAATTTTCATTTGACATAAAATGTCATTAAACATTAACACCCCAAATCTATAGAAAGTTTTCATCCGTTTACAATGACATTACAGAGTAATGGATTAAAATTTCAATACATTTGGGGGTCATAGTTCAAGGTTATGACTGTACCAAAAAATCTCGAATATAATACATCTGATTATAAAAATAATGTACGTTCGTGTATTGCTTCACAGTACCTGCTTGTAGGTATATGTATCGGATATTATTACAACCAAAATGTAATAAACCTATAATGTTTATGCGTAAATAACAATATATTAAGTACACAGGACATTTTGCAACAACAAAAACAACAACCATAGGATAAGGCCAAAATAAAAACGTAACTACGCCATCTTGAATCAATGTGTATAAAACTAGAATACTGTTTTATTATTTTTGTTCGTTTATATATCTATTATCGTGCCATTTATAAGCTTTATAATGATTATTATATAATTTTAATTTTAGAATCATCATACCTCATTGTCATTGTAGTGCGGCGCTAGTTCTGTTCACGAGCTAATGAACATACTATTATCGCTGTCCCTTTTATGCATCCACAGTATGAGAAGGATGGCGATACTTAAAATATAGTTTTTGAGCAGCATTGGCATATTATGTGTAAGATAATAAAATGTTAATATCAAGATACATTACAGAAAACTGTGGTCACTGATACAATAATATAAAGACCAAAGACAAGGCCAAAAGATGGTTTGATAAATACCTGAAGTGACTAGCATAAAAGTAGGTGCAATTTATCCATGTGTTAAAAGACCGTGATAAAGGACTTTGACCCTTAGACCTAACTGGCTTATAATCTAGGTATCAGTGATGACATGACAATAGCTGGGCGTATTTATTACACATCGGTTTTATAGAGCGTCGTCTCTGTCACTCTCACATCTGGCCGATGCGTTATATTAACGGCCGGGTATTATTCTTACCTACGTAACGTTAGATATACTTAAAAAACTTGACAGAATATTAGTTGTATGAATAACTAGCTGTCCCGGCGAACTTCGTACCGCCTCAGAATCAAATGTATGAGAAAATGAATTATCTTTTATGTGATTTTTCCCATGTTATCCAGATATCCTGCTGTTCGGGCTGGCAAACAAAATTAAATTTAGATTATAAAAATCGGCCCACCCGTTCTCGAGTTATAAATGGTGTAACCAACGCGACTTTGTTTTATATATATATTTATTAGATATAGCTAATCGTAAAATCATCATATCTATATTATCGCTGTATAAGAATGTTAATACATGTACACAATTCTATGAAATATCCATTTTATTGTATACAATAATATCTATGTAAAAGTTAATAGCATTATTGTAACTTGCCTAGGCTTTGGATGTGAAGTGTCGATAACTTGCCTTGAAGCGCGTTTCTATCGCGACTTGGCGTGGGCACTGCCCATGTACCCATAAAATGCTAATTTCCTTTAGTAAACTAGTGTCTTATGACTAAACTTATTTTTTAAATAAGTAAAATATGGATTCCAGTACATGGTCGAAAATAGTGTTATATATTTTTTTGTTATGTATTTTGATGTCTTACGAAAATACGAGAGACACTATTTAATTCATTTATTTGATACAAGAAGCATAGTACAATAGTGAGTACATAATTATTATAAACTATTTAATTTTCCATAGAAAAGTAACTAAAGTTAAATATAATCTATATTACTGTCTAACATCGTTTGATAATCAGAGTGGTTCAGATCATTGTCTAATATCAAAATCACTCAGAATGACATTATTATGGATAATGAACGCTTTACCCAAAATAATAGTATTTTTGTAAAAAAAAATGTTCTAGTAAACGCTATTGTAGCTTACTTAACTTTTAGTCTATGGACACTTTTTCATTATTGACTAAGAAAGTAAATAAGGTGTAATATCAATGGGATTGTAACTCTTAAACTGAGTGTTGTTAAGGTCTAAGATTAAGTACAAAGCTGTTAACCCTGCAGTTAATAATTGAAATGTGTCCACTTAGAGCTTAATGGCTTGCTGATGTTTTGGTGTTATGAAAAAAAATGCTGTATTTTAATTTAAATGAATATACTTAATAATAAATCAAACTTTTAGAGAATTTTGTGTGTAACTAAATTATAGTATGTTGTCAAAAAAAATGTAATCAGCAACATAATATCTTAAAATGTTCAATATGTTGTGGCCTGGATATCCGAACATAGTACCACCTCCAAAAATACAAAAATAATTATTTGGATAAAGAATATCCATTCATTCTTAATTTTGTAACAAATACATCCTTTTTTTTATTAAGGATATTGTGACAAATCCAACGTAAGTACAGTATTGAGATATTGGCGAACGACTTAAAAATAATGTGCATCAGCAAGTCAGTAGATGTCACTTCCATAGCTTGCACTATAATTTTTAGTGAAGTCTAGCAATAATACACAGAAAATGTTTAGATATAGAAATTATTCAAAATATTTTTAAATATTGGCAATAGTTAGCGTTCTTTTTCAGCTTCAAGCTTCGATATCAACTAATTGCTACATCTGAACATAATTAATAGGTATAGTATCATATCAGTTTATGTATTAAGGGCATCAAGCCAATTTGTCACGACAAATTACCTATTATAAAAAAAAAACAGTAGAAAGGAAATTTCTGTGAAAGTAGGTATTTATAATGATTTCTGAAATTATTGATTTTAAGAGCCCTTGAAATACATGATTGATAGTGAAATATAATTGTTGTATCGTTTAAAATATTCGCTCTGTACCTAATAATTGTAAATCTATTATGTGAACAATATATCGTAGTGGATGGTAATTTAGATGTAGATATGTAACACACGTTGGTTAGAAGGTTCTGAAGATAATTAAAAAAAACTAAACTATATAAAAAAATATTGTAATAAGTGTTGAGTATTATAATGCTAATGTTCAGTGTTCGGTGACGTATTTAAAATTAAGATGAGTGTATTTAAAAGAGGCTAATTTATTTTTTGTTAGTTACCATAACCAAAGACAAATTCTCGACGAGACGCATTGAACATTAAAGACTATCGAGGGTAGGTAGTGTCGACCTACCGTCAATTTCAGTATTACATAGTTAGCTAAAAGTGTGATTATAAAGCATTATGTATGTATGTACTTAATTTAGGTTCAGACACCAGTTGTTTGTAACTATGTAGGTCTTCTGGTATATAATTTATCAAATTGGAAAGATTCAGTCAAGATTTTACGGTATTAGTTTAGGCAAATATAGCAGTCTTAATAGAACGTTAAAGTACCTACCGAGACGTTTTCCTAATGTTTTGTGTCTCAAGGTGATTCGATGAACGCGGAACCGGTGTTAATGTTTTATCAAACATTGTGGCCATATTCTTCGCGATAAGTATTATAGAAACGATGCGATAAAATGAGTCATTCGGATAACTATTCAGAAATGCGTTGGAGCCGCTAACTCATGATTTCCAAACGCACAAAATAGTGACTCCAATTTGATAATTATATCCCGTAAGTATATCTAGCTACATCACGTTCCATTTTAAGTGTTCGTTAATGTGCATTTGGTAAATAAACAGATAAATTGGAATGATAGATATTGCGCAGTTTTATTCAATAATCCTTTCCATTTTTCTTTGAAATCAGAAAATATAGTACATGTATGGTGTGATGGGCGAGAAAAACGTCCTTACAAATGATTTTCTTGGTAAGAATATATCTTATAGGCCGTGTTACGTTCATACCTCTATGTAATAGAATAAAACAAAAAAATACATTCGTTTTTATTTATTTCCGACACTTTTACTTAAAATTACAATTATCACAAATAAACAGTGAAAATTTCTGATGATTCACAGAATCGAATTAAACGGCAATGGAAATATCTTACATTTTTAAACAAATTGGCAGAATGACCAATTGTAATCAACTAAAGATGCTTACATTGCAAAGTAGACAAGATTACAGAGTTGAATAAACTTATCCTAAAACAAAATTTCGTGCGAATGCAAATATAGGTATTTCACAATCATTTCAGTGTGTTCACCTCAAATGGATGATGCAATAGTTTTGACACGCAAAGATACTACTAATAAGTCATTCAACTTTTCATAGCAGCTGTAACAAAGATAATTTTACTGGTACTAATGTTTTTAGAGAAATAACATGGTTGCCAAAACCCGATGCTGTAAACATTTTTTATATATCACTAACTGCCTACGCATTGTCCGATTTAGTACATAAGTTACCTCATTAAAAGGCAATGGAGCTTCGTTTCAAACTGGCAAATAATCGTTATATAAGCTCACGATAATGGTACAAATACCTTTATCCGGCCCAATAGGGATGAAAAATACCTGAACGAAACATGAGGATGTAGTTAAAAAATACGAACATAATATTATGAAACATTCTCAGTAATAATCCTGGACATAACTACTACTACTAAAAATATCTCCTACTTACATAATCTAAGTTTTGTAACTTACGATTACATACAAGGTCGTAAACATAAAACGACAAATACACTTAAAGCTAAGAAACGCACAACTGTCAGACAGTATCATTCATCACTGTAGAAACTTAAAATAACTTAATCATTAGTATCACTGTTACCAGCACTAAAGGAACTGAAAAAAAGATGTAAAATACACAGATCTATACTTACAACTTTGGGATTTTAAAGTATAAGGGTTTCTAACAAAGTTCGCGACCACATAAAAACATCGTGTCGGAGCGACGATGCGTCGCGGTGCTAATTTTTAATTGTCTCATTAATAAGATTGCCATGCTCGGAGACTATGGGCATGTACCGAATACTCAAACGCTACTGAAACATTTATGTCTAAGGCCTCAGCCTCGAATTTAGCGGGCAGCGAACCGGCGGCGGCGGCGGCGCGGGAGCAGCAGGATCTTATGCGTAAAATCAAATGGACCGGTTCTCGAAAACAGCGGCGCGGGGCGAACAACGAGCGCCACTCCCGCGCCGCCGCCGCCCCGCTGCCCGCTAAATTCGAGGCTGAGGCCTTATGAACGGTATCAGATGTCCATAATAAGACTGGACATCTCAAACCGTTATGTTGAACATAGGTAAGTGAATATTTTTGAATAGCGTTTGAGTATTCCGCGGTGTGTGGCATAATGCTCGAGTATGTGATTCGGTAAGTATTTGAATCCTATTATTGTGACGGACGCACGCAGCGTACCGGTGATTATGTTAGTAAGTTGAATAGGTAAAAACCGTTTTACATGCTCAGATATATAATAGATGCGTACATTATATAAGGACAATAAATATAATATGGAATCAAATATTATTGATTGTAGCCATAACAACAGTTACCAAGTATTTGTAAGTAGGTAGCTTATAGCAGTGTTAAGTTTTCATGGAAACAAACTTTTACTAAGAAGAACTTTAACTACTTTCTAAGACCTGTGTTTAGAAAAGACAGGTGTTTTTGGTAGACTGAAATGCGATTGAACATCAATGCGCGAATTCTGAAACATCAGTGCGTGAATAAGCGCGAGTCTTAGTGTGTATTCTTTTTGAACTCATATTCGTATGAATATGCTTGTTCAATTATAATGAGGCCTAAAGCTTGGGTCACATGGCGTGATATGTTAGGTCAGGTCGCGCCAGGACGGCCTACAGGCGGGCAGGCGGAACGGCATGTCGGCGTCGGTTGTCGCCTGGCCGTGGAAACCAAGCTTTAGACGGAGTCATTGGACACTTGCTGGCTTCTAGATAATGAGACAAAATTTAATTGCGTGATCTAGTGAGGACCCATGACATCAATAAAATACTCAGTTTAAGGGTCCATTTACACTACTCACAAAAATATTGAAACAGTTTGTGTTATTAACATTACTTTAACATTTCCTAATAGATTTTAAATTTATTCTTTTTGTTTTTATATTTTTTGACAATATTTTTTTTTACATTTTTCATATGCCTTCTTATTTCTAAATCTCAAATGCTTTAGTCCTTCACTGGTTTTTTTAGAACATTATTATCTATTTCTTGTTGATCAACAAATGCTGTACAACATTTGATTTCACTTAAAAGCAAAAGTAAATGATTTGTCAACTTATCTATAATACTCTAGCAATGATCTAAGCACTGCAATGGGGCTTCAGCAAAATACTCAGGAAATGAAAATATGACATTCTGAATTTTAGCTTGATTTACAAAAAGTATTTTACAACAATTTAGGTACTATAGGGAGGTCTACTGCTTGGAAAGCCATTTTCACATGTCTCCTTACTATACATATGTATGTGCTAGCCCTGGTATAATCATTACAGACATAGTCTATTCATTATTTTCAAAACAGGCCTGTACCTAGAGAAAGTCCTTTGGTTGTGATTAATATTATCAGCATTCTCTAAGCCCTGCCTGTTAACCTGTACTACTTTTTTGCTTTAGCTGCATTCCCTTGCTTGTTGGGGGGTGTCCATCTTAAAGCAGAAGGGTCAACGGACAACCGAGGCTTTTTAAAGTGTGAGCTTGCCAACTGCTCAGCAACAATTTTTGGAGTAACACAAATCACATGCTGCCCCTTCCAATACTTAACCATATTCATGGACTGAAGGGTGGATATTATATCTGTTTGTGATATGCCGGACATCTGACTTAGATCTTTGATACTTAATGTACCCCGGCTTGCACTTAGCACTTCTAACAACACATAGGACCAGTATGACCTGTAACTTAGCTTGCCCAAGTCTGACAGAGGCTTTTCAGGACTACCTACAACATGTTCCAACCTTGACAACTCGTAACTGAATGCAATGAGCAGCTTACCATACCCCTGCCTTTGGAACGGTGGTAGTGTCAATATACATGCAACATTATTGCCTTCAGGGGAATCTTTCTCTTTGGAAAAATAACCAACAAGATGTGCGCCTTGTTTATCAACTTCACATAGTATATAAAATAAAAACTGTTCTATATCAAAGTATAGTGTTTTGTGATCTAGGAACAATTTGGCGAGTAAACATAGGTTCTGACAGTAAATTTTATGTTCCTTGCCATCCGCTTCGAATATAGCTATTGTACCTTTCCTATATATCTCGCTTCCTTGCGGCTGCCGCGCCGTGCACTCGCTCAAATGATATCTATAGGTTTTTTCCATTCTCATGTATTTTAAACAATACTCGCATATCCATAGCTTGGATTGTTTACCATACTCATCAGGGTAAGGACTGAAATACCATGTATCCACCTCGTATTTACCGAACTGAATCCTATCGATGTATTTCACTTTAGTTATCGCTTCATGTTCTTTCTCCAGCGCCGCCGTCGTGGGATCCATCTCCGCGTAGGACTTCTGTACATGATTGATTTCATCATGTTTACGTTTCTGATTTCTTGTTATTTTCCGGCCGGACTTATCTGTGAGGAGGTGCTCGCAATTTATGTTGTTATTCGACTGTTCGCACATGTCGAATCTGTCTGACATAACCCTATGTCGGGACACCCATTCGTCGAGCCTCCTATCATAGCCGACATAGTGGACGTAGTACTCGTAGCAGGATTCCACGGCATTGTACCGCGTCTGTATTATCTCAGCCGGGTGCCATGACTCATCCGAACGCCGCACTAAATAATGTTCCCCGATGTCGAGGGGCTGCTCCTGGGCGGACTCGGAGTCTTCATGATCTGTACTCCGACACTCCGGGTTGGGTAACTCATTATTCACTATAGGTTTTTCTAGTTCTTTATCACCTTTAGCCATAATAAAACTGAAATCAACAATCGTATCACGCAATACCGCGCAACGCGATCTATACAAGTCGCCATTATAACATAGACAATACAAATCTCAAGCTCGTAAACGTGCATTTATAGAGGTGCTAGTACAAAACCGGTAATTACGGTCAATTGTACGTATTTCAATTGTATCTATAAAAAAACTAATAAGATTTATTTCTAATGATATTATTTTTTGTACTGCTAGTTGCTAGTTGGCCAACAACAGTGGAAAAGTAGTAAAATAAATATAATTATCTATGGTTATATCCTACCAACTTTTATCTGCATCCTTTTTTATTGATTATCATTTATTTAGATGAAAATATAATTTTATATTCTTTGGAAAATACTGTAATCTCTTATAATGATAAAATACTCTGAGAGAAATAAAATATTATCTGTCTTTTGTTGGCAACATTAATTTTAATGCCGTCATGCCGTACGGCTACGGACGCACGTAGGAAATCGGCGAAGGCGAACTAGACGTTTCACCAAGTAAAGAAGGCGAATAATTCGTGAATATTTTGTTATCGCCTCTAAATAGATATGAAATTATTATTTTTATCTTAACATTGTGCCGTTTGTTCGTACCTACAAGTGACGATTGTGATGCGTATGTGCATTGATTGCATCTAGACGTGGTTAGCCAGTGCACTGTGTTAGCAAAAACTAATTATCTGAAGCCGCCCTTCATAATTTGTGCTCTTTAGTGACGACCGTTGACTAGAAAGCAAGAATGCAGGCGATTAAATGTGTAGTAGTCGGCGATGGGTGAGTTGTCCATAATTTGAACACTAGTAATGTAGAAAATTATTGGTAAACTGACGTCATAATTTAAATTGAAGGGGTACGGTTGTCGTTGTACCGTGCCTCTGCAAACCGAACGAACGCTTATTATAGAACGATACTACACGTCTTGGCTACTATTACTATTGTATCATTGGGTTTGGGGTGTGGGTACAGCGAAAATTAGCATTAAATGCAAAAAATTAACACGCCAAATTTAGGTTATTGTTCTAGGGCTCGATCATGTACAAACATATGCCGTCATTCCTAGGGTCATTGATACGGCGCAGCTGCCTAATCTTGAAATATGCTTTTCTACATGTAGGTAAAGTATTTACATTTGACAGATTGCATTTATTTACATCAATTATCTGCCTTGTCTGAGTCATAAGGAATACATCCTCTGTGCCATGATATCTCTGCAAGCAAATAGACTGAGTGGTCAACAATTTGTAAGACATACCATTAACGGTATATCAATAACGGTAGTAATTAGGTACCTAACAAACATTGTAATATGTAAACACAATATATCACTTTTAATACCTAATAATTAATTAGTTATTTAGTATGCAACTATTGTTATAGTTGCATTGATGGCAAAATTAAATGTGCCATCATCATGTTGGGATTATCCAATCGCAACTGATGTCACAACATAGTCAAATAATCATTGGTCCGAGTCTTCTTTTATGCAGGCCCTAATAAGTGGAACCACATGAAAAATATATTTGTGCAGACAATAATCATTATTAAAAATAAGGTAAACAAAGGTAAAGTAGAATTTGTGTCCAAATAAGTGGGTACATATGTACCTTAAACTGTGTAAAGTTTACTATTTCAAACAAGCCAGAAGATAGAAAAGAATTAATAGAATTGTTTCCACAAATTAATATGCTGAATAGTATGGGCTATGTACACAGATATTTAAATTTGATTTTGTGTTATCATTATTATCAGTTTCTTGATAATATTATGTTCCTATCATAAATAATATAATATATAGATATGAATGCTGATAAATCATGATAATCAAGTAGGTGCCTCCTTGATATTAACACATGAATCAAGTATATAGTTAGACAGAGAAATAGCTAATCCAATACTAAAAAAAATTGGCTCATTGGCAAAGGATAGCTTGCGACAGGGATGCCTGGAATGCACTGGATGTGTCCTTTGTTTTCATGGGACCATTCTCAGGAACAACAGTTACAGGAAAGTTATCAGAATAGAATGGAAACAATTATTTATTTGTAATATACCATTGATCATATTTAATGCCAGCAAAACTCGAGAGAAGTGGAAGTAGAATACCTACTACTCTACTAATAAAATATGATATGAGAAAATTAATCATAAATTATACAAATAAATTAATAATATATAAGAAAATTACAATTTCATATTTAACTAACAAATCTTAGAATAAGTTGTAAATACTAATAAAAACCTATTTTCGCTTCACCGCGAAACATGCTTCATGTTTATGTTTGTTTTACACAAATCTGCATGTTTGAAGGTCATTTTATATTTGACACACATTCGCTAGTAGTGATTGTCGAATTTAAACATAGCATCTTATTTCAGTTCCAACATAAATTCGACCACTAAATGAATATGGACAGATTATAAAAACAAGTCTTGACATGGAAATACCTATCTAATAAATATGTCAGATAAATCTGGTTTCTTAGCTTACATTTCTATATGGAAGTATATAAGGAATTATTCCAATATGAAGGTACGTATTAGATACCTTATAGTACTAGAATTCAAACTTTCATCAAACCAAAATTTATCTGGTAGATATTGAGGAATTCTAATGTGTTTACTCAACCATTTCCCGGAAAATAAACCGAAACCAGAACAATAATATTATAATCTGGGATCTTTTATTATGTATTTTGGCTAGGTCCTTGCACAGAATCATAACTTCTGCAAATTCATACCAAAATGCTGAGTCATTGGACTGAAGTTTTCCATAATGGTATTCATTCAATTTTATCTTTGAGCGTAGAAAGTTGTCCAGACCTGTGACAATTGCAAGAAAGTGTCCTGTTGTATAGCTTGACAAAGTGGATGGATTAGATTTTTTATTTCGTAAAACACCTGTGCCTGTTGTTTTCCTCTGGCTCATTGAATCAGAATAAGCATGCTAAAGTATATAATAAAAAAAACCACAAGTGGCTATTCTGTCAGCTTCAAAATCTATGCCATTCGTGAAATGACTCCGTCGGCATGTGTGTCGGCATATTAAACATTATTAGACACATACTTATTTGTTAATTTGTTTAGGAGGTATCGTTTAACATACACTGAATATTTCTCTTCGGGTTTGAACTACAGGTCCACCATTGCGTGTAGGGGTGAAAGGGGTACCCAGGAATTTTCGTCCTCGTAAACTAAGAATCACCGAACACAGACAGGGTAGCGGCAAAGCCTTAGGTGGGCCTTGAATTTGAAGTTTAAATATTCAAAACTCCTTGCAATTAAACCATTTGAAGAAAGTCTTGGATGATAGGATATTTCCGATCTGAATCCGTTTTTCGAATTCTTCGGTGTCACGGTTTCGTTTGCTACTTTCTACTTGGCTGGTACTTTTCCTGTCATTATGATTTGAATTACATTAGAACAATGGTCAGTTTTGTTAGTACAAGTCGAAAGCCACCAATAAAAGGCGGGAAGTCCAAGTTAACCGGCTATTCATGTAGAATTGTATTATTATAAGATCTTATGCTATGGAAAAATCATCAGCTATATGAATAAGTTGCAAAGCACCCACATTAGTACTCCAGCTTAAGCTATCATGGACAGTAGAATATCAATAGCGTGCCTACCTAGGCTTTATATAATAATAGCCAGTAAAATGATTGGGATACGAGGTATACAATGAATTTTGATACTTAACGACATTAGGAGGGCTATAGAAATTGTCTCCTCTGAAAACATATCCTACTAAAACTAGCTTGTAGCTATCTTTCAATTGGGGGCTTCGAGAGCTGAAAATGCACATTCTTTTGAATAAATTGCCGCGTGGTTCATACGTAGATGACGTCATGTTATCGAAGAATTGATTGAAGGACTTCGGTAGAACTTTGTTAAGAAGATAGGAATAATGTGACCACAGCAATTATTAATATCGACGGTCCCGACGTACATAAAGACATGTTTTTTTTAAATATTATTCGTTAAAAAACGTATATAGAGGTATGTGTATATGAAAAATCTAAAGCCAATGTGCAATAAAAAAAAACAAATTTTGACATGTCTTTATGTAAGTACGTAGGAACCGTCGATATGTTAGGTATAAAACAGGAACACATACGTATTGACCAACCAAATAGTATTAGTCAATATGGAGATATCACGTTGCGATCAGACGAGCGCACTAATAATGCATTGTACCTATTCTGAAAACATAAGTAAGTCTGTGTCCGTGTAACGGCAACGCAACGATAGTCAGTTAACCTGAACAACTAGTAGCGACTCAAGGTAATATTGAGATCTTACATCAGATTCCGTACCAGCTTTTTGAAACACCACTATGCTGATGCAACTATGTCGTTGATTGTTTGTACATTCATTGTTACTTGGTTGTAAATAAGTCAAGACCCTGAGAACGACCAGTGAGGGATAAGGGAACTACTCTGGTCAAATGTTGTAATTAATTTGAGAGTTTCCTCGTGACACGTGCGATTAAAGAGTTCATCTATAATAGCTTCTACACGGTCAGATTAACAACCCTTCAGAAAAAGACAGAGCTAGGTATTAGCGGGTTCGTGGTTATTATGATGCTGTTAAATATATCGGTTCTGTTGTAACGTGTTTTTTTGTGGATTGTATATATAACAGTAATATTAAGCATTGTGATTTAGCAATACAGCTATTTATTCTAGTTTTGCATTACATATTAAGAGGCGTTTATCATAAATGCATGTCAAATTGTACAATCTGCAATCAAACCCAGCTCTATTGATACTCATCAACATTTTTGCAGTAAAAACGTACACTCATAATGTTTCGCCGTGTGCCAATAAAAGACAACAATTATCTATCAGTGATACCAAATCCTCCCCAACCAAATATAGTACAAACAACAATCACTACACCAATCAATAATATTACCTAAACAACCGCGACGGGCATTCTTGCAAACGCTCCACCGTATGTCCCCACTCCGGCCCAGACAATGCGTACTCTTGCCTACACCCGCATCAAACCCGCTTTGCAAGTAATCAAATTAGTGTGCCGTCCACTATGCTAAAGCGCTTGACTATGATGACTCGTATCACGAAGCAGTAGAGGTCACTAGTTCTAAATAAGCATTTGTTGCTTTCAATACTGCAGACTGAACTGACAGTATGACTGATTTTATTGTATCAGCTAGTGGATGCGTGAAGCTACCAAGGAGAAGATTCTCCTTCTCTGTTTAGTTAACATTAGGTGATTAGGAGTTTAAGGTATCTTGCTTCGCACTCTTTCAAAGTTTAGAAACTCCAGCCTTATGATAAGAATGTAATGTAACAAAGTTCCGCCCGCGATGTCAAAAGTTTGTCAAAAGATGCACAATGAATCTTCTTAAATTTCTTAAGAAATCTAAATTTTGTCTGATTCAGCCTTCTGACAAACTTAACATATAATGTAGAACTGGTGTTTGCCTCACTTCAGTGAAAATTTACATACAAGACATAAAAGATCTAGTGATGAGAAGTAGATACTGTGAAGTTGATAACAGCACAATCTTTTTACGTAACTCGAACTATTAAGTAATCTATGGTAGCGGTACGTTAAAGTATTCAGCGTATTCCGTCCCACTCACACCACAGATTTCATAAATAGGAATAACTGTGTCAGCATGCTTTATCGGTGTCGCGACGATTACATTGGGAGTTCCTGCAAGGCGTTCTGAATTACAAAACCCTTGATCTAATTAAGGAAAGGCTCTCATGACCGGTTCGTGGTACGTATTAGTAATCGCCAGTTCTTAATTGGCTCTCAGAAACGTATCGTATGAATTTTTCGAGTGCCAAGTTTTCTAAATTAGGAATTTATGTTTGTTTACCAAGGTTTAATTAATACAACAACCGTTTCTTGCTCGTACAGAGAGAGTAGGAAGGGCCCCGCGGCTCAGGAAGGTGGTGACGAAGGACTGTGATGTGTGAGGGGTATTGGACCTATGCCGTCTTTCGGCTGATGGATGGATGATGACTAGCTTTTACCAGCGAATCCGCAATCGCAACCTTTTTTTTTACTACATTATAGGCAAGTATTTGATCTCGATCTCACTTGATGGTAAGTGATCACCTTCTATTTTGCTCTGCAGTTGGACCCCCAACGGTTATTACGTGATAAACCTGAGTGTACGAATTCTTGAAATTTCACACTGAAAATGAATGTTTTCAAACATTTTTTGTCCGGGTTTGTTGCCGTCAGACTGTCACAGTTAATCATAAAAAGCCGTAAATTTCGTTTGAAATTTATTTTTTTCCATCCCGTCTGTTTTCTGTCTTGTACGGTACGGACGTAGTAGGTTCCTGTATCGTATTTCTTTTTATATTCAAATGTTTTTGCATTTTGCCCACTTCATCTCCTTATTGCCAATAAGAGTCTCGCGTGAATCTCATATTAAGTTAAGCAAATGTAATTCTAGCCTTGTCTTCATTTACTCCTTGATAAAACTAGCTTGATTTCTTTCGTGTCAATAATACGCTGCTTATTTGCCTTTCTGACGCTGGTCTTATCTAAAACGAGTAATTTAATCGCTTCAAAGCTTATGGTTGGGCTATAATGATTTGATATTGTGAGAAAAGTTCCATTGTTACGTGACTATTATTGCATGGGTTTTTGTTCGCTACAGTTATTATTACTTGCTTTGTTCTAGTATTCATTACCTTATCTCTGATTTGATTATGGATATACCTATAAAAATCTATGTTAGTCTTTGTAAAGTGTGAAGTTCATTCAACTTGATCCTGAGGGCCGCATATCCATCATATGTGTCATGATCAAATGGCCAGGATTTCATAGTGGTGCATTACTAACTTAGTAAGTACGTTTGGTATGCACTTACGAAAGACTACTCTTATAGTGAATTACTAGCAGTCGTTAGTTGAGAATCGCGTGGGAATCTCAATGCACTTATAACTGACGCTTGATCACGTGAGTGCTCTTTACCAACTCGCGATGATTTATGCCGCATTGTCGATGTAAACGATTATTTTCCGTGTACTTTTTATAAATATATGAAAATGAAATTCCAATACGAAGCTTGCTTTTAGTCGCACGTGCGCGCTAATTAACCCGTAACCTTGCTCGCCCCTCGTCCTAAGGGAACCAGTCGACCCAGCGTATACCGGAATTTCGCTCAAAAACAATAGTGGATTCAGTCAACTGAGGTCTCCAAACCCCTTTGGGATGCAATTCACTACTGCTTATAAGCGGAGAAATAACTATGTTTAGACATCAAGAAGTCTAGTCATATTGTGCTCAACAGGTTTTCCCTATAAACCTACTGAAACAAAATTAAGTATATTAATATAAATGGCAGTTGCGATCGCTAAACATTTTGTACAGTTGTTGATAGTAAAGCTTCTGAAAACAAAAAGCATGTTTATGAAATAAAACTCTTGTTCTTTCATTGCATAATGCTTTATTTTAATACAATCGAATGTTGTAAAACAACAAAGAGAAACAAAATGTAGATCGTGTTCGTTTTTAGAAACCTAAGACAAGAATGCGTGGGTTCTATCAAGGCTGACCGCCGAAGATTCCTATAACACGACCAGTTTGAATCACTAACAATACATGCGAGCAAGTATAGTCTAGCGAGCAGTCAGAAATCGATAGTATAATAGACAATACACGTTAAACAAATTCAAGGTGCACTGGACAAGACTACGTAATTCGAGTCACTGTAAAAGTTATTGGAGCACACAGTAATTAATCATGTGCTAGAAAATTATTTCAAGGCATGAGTTTGCAAATTATAAATCAAAATATTTACCAGGCAAGCAAGCTGTTTCGCTAAGACCTTGTAAATGTTTAACAAGCCGTGACAAGAGAGCATTTCCCTCACAAAGCCCTTTCAGCTCTGCCGGGTCGGACCCTAGCCGTTGAGCTTGTAAGTAATTACTGCTCTGCCCTAATTCCTGGTGCCTCTCTGATCCCAGCTACTGACTCGACTGACCTGTTTGCTTCCAACGCAGTTGCATTGGTTTGTTGGCTGAGCGAGTTTTATGCGAGAGCATTTAAATAACTGGAAAGGAATGTAGGAGACGACTTTTATCTCAGTAGCTTCTGAATATAATAATTATATGTATATAGAGTTCACTATCATTATCATAGTGTTGTAACCTATGATATGGTATATTCTACCGGATGTTATGACAAGTTCATTGACCTCTTTTTTATATATATCACAGAACAATATCCAGAAGTGGTTTAGGCAATCTTTTGAATGCATAAAAACGACCTTAACTTGTAACCCTTGGGTATGCTTTGCAATAATTCCGAGTAAAAGTAATGGATGCTAGTAATTGTCAGACATTTTGTTCATAGACAATGGGGTCAAAGTAATTACGCTATCAACGCCAGCAACGATTACGAATAAGAAATAGCACCGTGAATCTAAACAATAAAGTTATTGTTATGTTACCTACTGCTGCCAGAATACACGGTTCAATTGCGTCACCGAGTACGCCTGGGGCTTGGAACATAAACCATAACACTGGGGCTGAAGGTTGTAATCTAATCATACATATCTCTAGTCCATTGTAAAATCTAATTTTGACACGAACCACGCCCCCCCATAAAACTTTGCATCGAAAATTCTTCGGAATTGCTCAATTAGTGTCGTAAAATTCTTTGGAGTTCCACCAAACATTTTCTGTACAAAGATGAAAAATCTTGTTAGGGAAGTTAATAACTCAGTGCCGTCTTTGTCGCCAGTGAAACTTTTTTATGTTGCTAGAAATAACCTACAAATACTTATATCAATCGCGTGAAATTACGTATTATAAACAGTACGTCCGTCATCTATCTGCTTTCTGCAAATAACAAGCAAACTACACGTTTGTTCTTATTTTGAATGAAATCAGAACATTGAACCGCTATTAATTTTCTCATTTCCTATGCATCTAGTCTATGTAAGTCGCCTCGCTACACATTCGAGCCCGTACATGCTAACGAGCAAATGAGTTCACTGTTCATCACAGACTCTTGTTTGTTGTGCAAACAAAAACCCTTTGTTATGTAGCCACACTCAAAATAGACTGGATTTTTGTGAAATCTCGCCTGGTTCCGATACATCTTTATTGATAATCAATCAGGTGGATTTGCTACGCTACCGATGTTGCCTCAAGAAAATATCACGTTATCGAGATGCAATACATTTTAGTCGGATACCGCCGTGTATTTTGAGCTTTACAAGTTTTTACTTTTAATAAGTCAATATTAACATTTGCTCCGTGCTTTGATTGTACGTTCGTGTTAATTCTGTGATCCTCTTCAGAGCAGCTTTCTGCTATCACATTTGTGTTGTCATTTTCTGAATTAATGTCTACTACTTAAGTTCTATAAAACTTTCTGCAACTGCATGAACTATGTGTATTGATTGAAGTATGTGTACTTAAGGTTGTCACAGAAGAGACAAGAACTTTTCAGATGTTTCTAACTTTCCTTTCGGATCCCTAAATGAAGAACAATGTAATGTTTGTAGTTATAACGCTACATGGACATGCGCGAATACGAACCAATTTTATCAAATACAGTAACTACGGATTCATGTTACTCAAAGAGATACAATTCTTGTTTTTATTACTCTTATAAGACATTAATTTCCGCAATTACAGCTATTATATGCGTCATTATTTATAATTCCATGTGTCAATTTTAAAGTTGCGAAATTAATTACCCATTTTCATAGCAACACTGAAGATGCTTAATTTAGGTCCTTGTACATATGACGATTTAATGAAAGAATGATAAGAATTTTCGTTTAAGATACTTCACAAACGGCCTGATTAGCGCAGTGGTAGTAACTCTGCTTTCTGCGCCGAGGGTCCCGGGTTCGAATCCTGGTAGGGCCACAAGCTTTGTGGTGATGAGCACGAATGTTTGTACCCGAGTCATGGATGTTTAATATGTATATAAGTATTATATACTGAGTTCGCCCTCAGTCCATTGTACGGTACCCATAACACAAGCGTTGCTTAAGGTGGAAGCTCAGGGTCAGGGCGCGAAATTCAAAATGTCAATGGTTTTTATTTTTTTACGAAAAATTTGGACATCTTTACGATGTAATTTAGTGTTTTGCGATATTAACATTCTGCATTGGATGTGTGGATGTATTAAGTTTGCTTAAAAAAGTACCTAAAGCGATACAACACCATTAAGTTAGTAAAAGTTGCGGTTTTTACAAACCTTATGGTATTGTATCGGATTAGCTTCTTTTTTAAGCAAACTTAATACATCGAGACATGCAATGCAGAATGTTAATATCGCAAAACACTAAATTACATCGTAAAGATGTCCAAATTTTTCGTAAACAAATAAAAACCATTGACATTTTGAATTTCGCGCCCTGACCCTGAGCTTCCCCCTTAAAGTGGGACCGTATAGTTGGTGTGTTCGTATGGCGATATTTATTATTTCTTTTTTAGTTAAAAACAACACCTTTAAGGTGTACCATTCATTCAGGTTGTTGTTCAGCAATATTATAATTTAAATCAATTTCTTTTTAAATCTTCAATTAATTAACCAATAACCCAGTTAAAATATTATAGGTACAGTATTTTGCTATTTAATTTATTTTGTACAGGGAAAACGCACCTACTGCGCACCTGCGCACTATTGTGTCACACACAAATCTTCATCCCATTTATCCTCTTAAATATAGAAACATTATTTAACGACCTGCTATTTATTGTCTATAATTTAGTTGAAATACATATCTATGTAATATTTGTTAGATTTTCATCGACATATAAGTCATAATTTGCATATTTTCTCTTTCACAATAGGAGTCCAGAGTTTCGAAATTCGCCTTAACACAATTAATAACCCCGTAACGCTTCCCTACCATGGTTTTGTATGGTTATAATTACTTTCTCCTCTAGATAAGCTTCGTACGCGTAGAATTAGTTTCTCGGCTATCCCGGGAATAATACAATAGATTTCCCTGAATGTGGGAACTGACGGACAGAAATAAAATGCTAACATGACAGATTCGGCTTCCTATAATAATGTCCCAATTGTTTGATGTACAGACACGACCGTAAAGCTACGAAATTAGAAGCCGTATTTAATTGCACGTAATTCGCTCTGTATGGTAAATATTGTTTTCTTTAACTATAACCATTCATAAACTGATGTAAGTTGAAACGCGTACAATCTATGAAAAAAAATGTGTGTCTCGCTCGCTTCCTCTTGCGATACCCCATATAATGTTGGCACACAAATGGAAAGCTATAGTGTGATATGACGGTGTGTTATTGCTAAGTATACGTTTGTTCTTTTCGTACGTGCTTTCCCTAAATCCCACTGTAAGGGCATGGCAAATCAATATCTTATCTATGTTATTACCAAATTCATGTTCTGTATGAAAGCAAAAGAACATTGCTTTAGTCACGACGTGTAGCTATTACGGGATGTTAATAATGCCTCACATTGGTACAGTAACGTCACTAATGGGGTCATCAAAACTGCATGGCGACAGGTAGTGACCTCATAAGGAATGATTACGAAAGACACTTTGTGAGTCAATACATAATTCCCATCGTAGCGAATTCTGGACATTTTCTGACCTGTATAACAGCTGAACTAGTTGTAAGGATATGAAAAAGGTCTCTTATGCCAATTGTTCAATGCAGGCCTACTGTAAAGTACTTAAAAACGATAACTGGCACCAGTGCCCTGCTGTCTGATGTGCCAAGTGTTCCGAGTTCCAATTCCGGTAGGGGCACACCTTGTGTGATGAGCACGCTTGTATGTCATCACCCGGGTCATGGGCGATTCATTAAAAAAAGAAGTTATATCGTTGTCTCGTTCTTAATGTACAAAGTCTAGATCAAAGCTCAGGTAAACAAATGCTCACGAAAATATGGTTGTACTGTTTTCCTGAATGCAAAGGTGAACAACCATCCTGAATACAAAATGCCGCTAAAAGGTACGTCGTCGTTTTGCTTTGTGACGTAACATTGGAGATAAATGGAGCCGAACAAAAGATGTGTGTCACACAAAACCTGACATTTGTGTCAACGGCTTATCGAGATGAACTGTTGCCTATTTCCGATCCGATGTTCGCACAGTTTCCGAGTGAATTGTATAGAATAATGGAATCAGAAAATACGATCGGTTCCCGAATTCCACGGAACTTAAATATATTTTCAAAGACGTTCCGCAAGATTAATTAAAAGTGCAATTTAGCCTTAGCGCTGGAGAGAAATGAAACTAATAGGCCGACCTGATTGATACTGATATCATCAAGTTCTCAGGACAATTGAGACAATTTCGACCCTTCCATGGGAGCTAAAAGTCGGCCATGATTGAGGATGCCTGCAAATTTCATGGATGGCTGTAATACTTTATTACATAGAAGAAAGAAGTTCTGCCTTTACCACTACGGAAACAATTCCAAGCACGTCAGATCTTAATAACAATGCTATTTGGAGCTCATTTCGAGATTGCTTACCTGGCTTATCTACTTCGCAAATATTGGTCCAAGCACCAATGTTTGCCCAACTCTACATTGATGCAACTGGCTCTGGGGTGGTTGATTGGAGTAATGGTTGTTGAACGAATAACGAAAAGTGGTTTGGTACCATTGCTACGATGCAAATAATATAACGTCAGCTGAAATTATCAAACGGTTTCATTGTTTGTGTGTATTATGTAATGACTAATGATAAGTCTTATTGTGAGTTTCACGTAATGATTTTTGTAATGTGTATTAACTCACGAAGGTGTAGGTTACGTTCTTATTTATATAATTTTGTCCGCTCGTAGCTTACGGCGGACAAGTTCATGGGAATTCGAGTGACACATAAGCTTATTACTCACAGGCTGCGGAACAATAACGACATAACAGTACTATAAGTCTAAGGTTTACTTAGTCATAACAGCAATTGTATTGGTTAGGTCGAGGTCCAGTTGGGTCCGCCTATTATAATTTTTTTTGCTTGGGGATACCGCAAGCCCCGGGGAGGCATGCGGGTTTTGTCGCTTTCTTACCAACTAAAACCCCACGGTAGTCCTCCCGCATTGTTGGGGGGGGGGGGGGGGGGGGGGCACACGGGAACGCTTTCGCACACATCCGTGACAAGTTGGGATGTTCAGTAAGTAAAGTGACTATTATGGAAATATACCAATCTGAGACCACCCAGCGTATCGAAATAATAACTTTCAGATAAAACTTATTTCAAGAGAACAAAGGAATGTTACTTACACTGGCGTAACGCGTTCACACCATTGCCTTCTTTGAATAAGCTCCTCAATCACATTTCCGTACTCAAACTCCGACTGCGTAGTAAGTACTCTATATAGTGCAGCCGGCGCGGCGTCTTATCACCCGGACGGTGCGGCGTAATCACCATGTCACATAAAGGGGCTCTTACACTATCTCGCTGCAGTTTGTGCACCGAATAATTACTGCAGATAACAATGTTGAGGTTCACACAACGATACGCTGTTTTTAACATTTTTGGAACCAATGAAGGTGGACCGATTTGATGCATTTGTTTCGTTTATGCTAGAACCAGACCAGCCAGCTAGTTCGGCGTGTGTGTGTGAGGCGAAACATACGGTCATATAATTGTATGATCTTGGACAAATTGTTAGGCATATTAAACATCAGCATAGATAAAAACATATGTTTTCTAGATCTGTGTAAAATATATATTATATGATATCGCCTTTAACAGAAACTAATATATGGTTAAGTATAACACCTTAAAATTCCTTAGTTACGAGTTATATCATCGTACATAATGGCGCATCCAAACAAATAAAACAAAACTGTGTATGTCCGTAGAGGGCGTTGACACTACCACCGATGCATCGCTAAATACATACCAAGCGTTGCTTGTTAAGGTATCACATACAAACATATCAATGTATGTTGATTTGGTGTATGGTTGGCTATGTTATCTTCTTACGTATAATTACATTATGATGATATATAAGGTGTAACAATAGTAGTGTAAAATATTTTTACATTTTCAACAGTGTAGGTTATAAGGATAAAATTCCCAACGAAATAAATCAAATTATTTGACATAAAAAAATGACACCCTGTACTGGGCGCACGGCCAAACGTTACCAGTTCGCCTTATTTAAAAAAAAAACTAACATAATTTACACATTTATTTTATACATCAACGTGATCCATATAACTTACCGATTCATCTGTAAACATATTTTGCCCAATGTTAGTATGACATCGGGGTATACGAAGATTGTTATTTGTAAATTATTTAAATTAGGAATACTAGTAAAAAAATAAAAATGCTATTGTCTTGACACAGAGGCAATAACGATAATATTTTTTTGACGAAATACAACACATATTTCGTAAAAAATAGGCAACGGCATTTTTGATGGTTGTACTAGTATTCCTACTATATATGTATAATAATAATATTTCTTAGAAGTATATATTGTATTAGTGTTATTATATTAAACTAAACACAAATGTCGGTGGTATTTCATGGATTCATGTTAAAAATAATAAAAGAACAGCAGTGCTTTTATCCGTGCCGTTACATCACAGATAATAATGGTTAAATAAATAAAGCAAAGATCGTTTGAGTCAGCTGTGGGATGCGTCACACAGAATAGTAACTTTACTTTTTTTGTTTTAAGGAAGCAACTCGTTAATTTGACTAAGAAAACCGTGATAAAAGTCGTTCATGTTCCTTAAGTTACGGACAATAATTCAATAGAGTTGGACTAAGCACATTCCAAAAAATAATTTGAGGCTACAAATCAATGTACTATCTTATCATGCCGTTAGCTAAATTATTTTTGTTATTATAAAAAGATTAACCAAGTCACAGGTTGTCGATTGGCCAAAGTGCGCTAAACTTGGAAAATTACCTAAATATCGTCGCTTTAGAAGGTTTCATAAGTGCACCACTATACATGATTATGTACTCTATATTCTTATTTACCACTGTACAATTAGTCTTAATCAACACCATCCATTCTAAATGCCATAATAAACAAATATATTTTAGTACAAATAGCAGAATAGCAACTTGTTTTTGGTATAAAAACTAGAACCCGACTTCCACTACCGCAGAAATGTTTGTTAAACCACAAAACGTGAGATTAGTCAAAACACGGCAACGGCTGATCATAATATCAAAACATTATAGCGGATGAAGACGCATCTTGCCTCTAGCCATTTATTAGCAACAGGTATTATTATCAGAATTGATCTTTAACAGCTACAGCTTCTAGAGAATACAGTGAATAACCTCCGGTTTGTTTGTGGAAGTGGAAGTCTTTTTTAAAAAGATGCATCTCAATTCTAAATCATACAACAGGTTATATCCTTATATACATATTATGATGAGTTGTTCATTATTTTATGATGGATAAACTCTGAAATCACGCCAGTGTAATTTATTCGCAATACTGGAGTAAAAATTATGGCAACCTTTAATTATCCCGGGCGGTCTAGACAGATAAAATTTATATCTCTCCTCGGGCGGCCATTGCGATGAATGACTTCATGTATTTATACAGTCGTAGTCCTCAGTTATAGGGTCTATTTATAAAGTTCGAGTAGCTCTCCCGCGGTGTTTTGATTTCGCGATCGAACCACCGTTCTACCAATGTACCTCGATCCCATATTGTGTTAAAAGTCGAAATAATCACTTGGCATATGCGCGATTTACTCAAACAAGGTACGCTAACAAGTAGCGAAGTAGACAAGTTATTAATTTATAGAAATCTATTCCGGATACCACTTCGTACTTGCTGAACGGCTTACACGAGGTCCCTTGTTACTTGTCTACTGTCTCTTGTGTTAACGGAGCATCGCAATTGAAATTACATAAAATTTCAATGCTACTTGTAGTGACTGCACTAATTACCTCAAGGTAAAACAAATGAATCATGCAAAAGGTATTCGTGTTTTTGTTTTAGTTGACAAATCTGTAGCTTATATTTTTAAAAGGCAAGACAGTGGAAACTCCTAAATCGTTATAAGTAATAAAGTTCTCTGTTATTTCATTCACCGAAGAGAAGTCGTCTTCCTAGGGCGTTATCATTGTAATCGATTGAATGGTACTTATTAGATAGGTACCAGAGTGCATCTATTGTCTGCATACACAAGCAAATTCTGTTGTTCACACGGAAACAAACATTCATCTCCCGGTCGAGATGACGTGATAATTAACCGAGTTACACACATGGTTAGCGTGTCACTGGCAGTAAATGAAACACGTGTTACAAATGATTCGTGACGTTTATCTGCCGAGCAGTGGCGTCTTTGAGAAAATAATAGCGTACGTATCCCATTGAACGAGTAAGATTTAATTATACGACCGACTTCATTCTACGGCATTGAAACAAAACGATTGAGACTGGATTATGTATTAAGAGAACTAAGAATCTTCATATTATTATATATTCTTCATAATCTTCATATTAGCAATGATAATTCATAAATACGAGCAAAAACTAGTAATGCATGTTTGTCTTGTCTTGAACTACCTATTACTATTCATAAGTACTGTAATAGTTTACATGAAATAAAAATATCCCGATTCTAATTAACTACTTAAAAAATTCGTTAGTTTTAAATTCATACTCGGAAACCGGTTAGGACACATTATTATATCGGTAGATAATAGGCAACTCGTTTAGACATACACATTTATAATTCTTGAGAGGTATGTGTTGAGAGCGGTATATCATAAATTTCAATGAACGGTCAATTAAGTCAGGTTTGAATCTGAGTATGTTAAAATGCAAGCATCCCTCAGCCATAATTAACAAAGTAATTTAGCTACGAAATATACTCAAAACTTTAGGGAGAAATCTCAAGAATTGCATGGAGAGTAAACAAAAACAATTGGAACCTAACAAATCTCGAATGATGAAGCAGTTTTTATTTATCAAGCGTTGTTTTGCTATTCCTTGACCTCGCCTTAGTCATGGATCATCGCGCGATACGTATCGCATGCCGTGACTCAGACCCGATGCGATACTATCGAATGATGTTATGCCATTTGACAAATCTGATTTATAATTTACTATAACCTCCCTGTTAACATCTTAGGTTGTAATCCATTGATTGACTTTAAAAAAATATGCAGGATGGTTATTAGGTTGTTAAATCTTACCTCGACATTCATGCATGATGAGGTACTGTACTGTATCTGCGCCTGCTCTTGTTTATCACGTTTGTAATCATTATGTAAGTCACAATTACGTAAACCTTATTTGAAACACATTTTTTTTCTCACAAAAAATCACAATTGTCATTTTAGTAGAAAATAAATTTTTTTTTTTTAAATCAACGTCGGAATTCTGACTTCACATAATTATTACAAATGCGCTTAAGAAGAGCACCCTGTATATTGTACATATACTAACTCTATTGTTAAAGCTATTGCATTTAATTTTGCGTTCCCAAAATATATTTAACGTTGTGTAACCTTTTCCCATAAATCTTTGTTGCCCTGTCTCCCCATTAATTCACCGAAATGTCGGTCAGATAAGCCGATAAAATTGATCAAATGAAACGGCCCCTTAAAATTTCTTCCGTTGATTTATTTAATCAAGTAACTCGATAAGGAATACAAAAATAGTTTATTTTTATCTTCGAGAGCTTTTGTTGAACTCTTGATAGAGACCAATGAAGTTCTACATTCTAAGAAGTGTTATGTAATATGAGTGATAGTAATTGGAGAAGCGTATGCGCCGGGTCGGGGGTTACGGACGAGCGATCGTCGATCCTTCATCCGTCACTGATACTTATATGACGGTTCACACAACCCTATTAAAAACCGGTATTGTTTCTTCAATTTATAAGTGTGTCTACCACATGACCAATCGGACTGCAGTGTTAATTGGTTATAGTTGGTAGGATGGTTCCAGTTCCACCTCAGCGAGTGAGTGTATAACTTAAATGATAAAACCTTCCGATATTTTTCAGAACTCAAATAATGTAACAATATGTTTTATAAAAGGTTACATCGTTCCTGGTATGTGCCTATCATTTGCATGATTATCTACAAACCAGTCAGTAGTAATAAAGACAGTCATGATCGTTGCCATTTCCGAAGACGACTGTACCGTAGGGTACATTCGTATTCGTAAATATCTAACTCCAATAGAAATAAAATATAATAGTAGTCCGTTGCTGTTTACCGACCCTAGCTAGATATATCTGACAGGATGTCGTACTTGACACGCACGGTACGAGGGCGGAATATAAGTACTGCGATCAGCTATTATACGACCGATTTGCATCGCCCATGTGACCTCCAGACGGGAGACGGAATAGAGGACGGGGCGTTGATTTCATGATACGCTCGTTTATTTGGCTGGTTTGCTACCTATAGGCGTATTCCGATGGACCTATACCTTGACTTTTGAGTTATTAAATAAACAAACGTAAAGTACGTTATTATTATATGGCGGTTTTGTGATAACACCTAAACCTCTACACGACAGCCCAGCTCCCTGCTTAACTATTAACTACTACAGATATGCACAATATATGAATACCTATATGAATTCATATGGTATCAATTTTATTGACATCTTTTGTTACATTATTCGGTGTTGTTTCTGAGAAAATATTATGAAACTCCATACGTCACTACAATACATATTAGGGTAATCCCGACTTAAGCTGGGTTCCTTAGCGGTTACCCTCAACAACAACGAAGTGGCCCCTCAATGAATCTCCGAGAACACAACATTGCGTGGGAGCCCGCGACGAATTTAATTAAACGAAAAAGAGAAGGCAGACTTACTCCCGAATTTATAGACATTATATAACTGTATCAAACGTCATATAGTACAACGCACAATAGTGTTGTTTTGCGCAGCACTATGTGACGTTTGATAAAGTTATTTAACGACTTAATTCGGGAGCTATTCTGTAATATAATGGAAGAGTCTGAAAAGCTTATCTGTAGTATATCCAAACTTTTTAATAACTCGAAACTCCGAGAGCTATTCTCGCTGCATAAAGGAATTATGTGTGCTTTGATGTTTGTGCTATTTTTTTTCTTCACAATTTATAGTGCAACCTAGTCGCTGTGCCGTTGTCACTTATCGCATCCTTTATCCTTAGCACGCGAGAACGTGCTTAAGTAGGATGTTTCTTTAGGGCAACGTCGTGTGATTTACCTGTGCCTTCTTTATTTTTTAAACAAATTAAAGACACGTTTTATAGTTAAAATAAAAACATTGACCATGGCATACAATGGGTCATGTTCTCTTGAACTAGCAATATGGAAGTATTAAATGGCCTAGCTGAAAACGCTTCGATTCCCAAATTTCACTGATGAAAGCTATTTTGCGGGATTGTATTTACTTCCTTATATATTCCTATTCCCTCTAGAAATATAGAAATTTGTTTTGTTGAATAAGTAACTTTGCTACTCATTTCAATACCGAAGGGGAAATGCAACTTACCGCCAAAGACGCTACGGCTGATCATGGCAAAAATATCCAAGCATAATGTTTTGAAACATAACAGATGTCGCCAGTAGAATCGTGAATACAAACAAATATGTCAGCAAAATTATTGAAGCCATAAGAGCATAGTTATTCGAGCGAAATGTACTGCATACAGGTTATGTTTTAACTGTACTTTTTGTTTTGTCGACAGTGCCGTTGGTAAAACATGCCTGCTCATCAGTTATACCACGAACGCCTTCCCAGGGGAATACATACCAACAGTGTAAGTACTCAAAGTGTGTTTTTTGTTATGATACATTTAGTGAAACAAAGCCTCCAGTATTCCTGAATTAATTGAGTGTATTAACTAAATCAGAATAAGTAGCCACTGGATCAGATCCAATCCAGTTGTTGTTTTTTTTACAATTCAACTAGTTTTCATATATCTAAACCCAATCTCTGCCATAGTCTGACGAGTTGTCCACTGGATCATTAATTAGTTTTGCACGTGTCATTTTCAAGGTTTCAGATATTATTATTGTCAGACATTTGTATTCAATACAAATAGTATTTGGTACAGGTTTCCCTATGGTACACGATATTATTGAACACTCGCGACGACAGACGGTTTGATGAAATGTACACAAATGAAGAATATTAGGGAAAGGATTTATTAGGTCTATGGTTATTAACTCCCAAAAATTTCACCCTAATATTACGAAGATTGAGGTAACGATTTAAGTACAGAACAAGGACTGTTCTTTATTTTCTTTTGTAGTATTCACCATTAAACCGGCCATGTCCGGAGGACACTGACAGATCCTTACAAGATTGTCCTAAAGATAAAGGGTTGTGGGTGATTTCGGGATCAATAAGTCTATGATAATTTCCTTACCACTGCAGTGATGAACGATATATTACTTATGTTGTTTATGAATTCAGATTCGACAACTACTCCGCGAACGTGATGGTGGACGGCAAACCGATCAACCTGGGGCTATGGGATACGGCCGGGCAGGAGGACTACGATCGCCTGCGGCCGCTCTCCTACCCACAGACCGACGTGTTCCTCATATGCTTCTCACTCGTCAACCCGGCCTCCTTCGAAAACGTCCGGGCTAAGGTACACACTGTGATATTAGTCTTGATTACACGCACCGAATTAAATGGCGTGACAGTGCTCGCGGCCGAGTGCTCGGTAGGTGTAAATAGTGCTGGGTGCTTTATAAAGCTCGTTTACTCGGCCGAGAGCACTATTTTACTTGTTACACGTAATCAGATGACTGTATGACTTTATAAAAATAAAAGATGGTAGCATTCTGCGTACCGCCAGCAGATGGTCCTATGATATCAGGAAGGGAGCTGGTACATGTTGGACTAGAGAAGCACAGGACCCGAACAATTGGCGTGATAGAGGCGAGGCCTATATCCAGCAGAGAGTTAGCACAGTCTTAAAGAAGAACAAGGAGAAGATTCTGTGCATTGCGACAGTCGCCTTCAATATTGTGCACTGCTGCACCCGCGATCCTACCTGTATTCATGAATGTAGGCAGGCTTTGATTCAGAGTGGGGTAAAGGAATTTAAACTTTGTCTAAAGTCAAAAGCTCTGACCAAATTTAGCCCAAATGTGTTATTAGAGCAATAAAAAAATATACTATTCGTTTGAACTTCACAGTGGTTCCCCGAGGTGCGACACCACTGCCCGTCGACCCCCATCATCCTGGTCGGCACCAAGCTTGATCTCCGCGAAGACAAAGACACCATCGAGAAGCTCAAGGACAAGAAACTCGCCCCTATAACTTACACACAGGTCAGAATACAATTTTGGTCAATAAATAATCTTGACTGGGTGGGAGCACTCCGTGTGGGTAGGTTTATATTGACTTGGCGATAGCACTTCGAGCGGCGTACCATCTAGCGGAATTGTGCTGCTTGTATAGATTCCTCATTAGTTATCTAGCCCTAATCACCTTCACCCAAGGAAGAATGCCCACTGAACTATGGACTCTCATATCAAGTTGTATAAAATTATTATCTACAATGAAGTATTTTATTTGTTTATTTTTCCTATAAAAAGGATCTTGTAGATGTTTTATATAAGTATCTTTGTATATAACTATTGTATAAACTATTGAGAATAAATAAATAGTTTAGAAAAAAAAACGTAATGCTCACAAATGTGCCCAAGACACTCTGGTTCAAATGGTAGTATAACTCAATATTTTAAAGCCTGATCTAATGACTATCCTAAATTATTTATTCGTGAAATATAGTATTTTATGAACATACCAGTTTTTTAACAGTAGGACATATAATAGTATTACATGTCCCACTGTTCAAAATGGACCTTGTGTACTGCATTACGTTCGAAATACAAACGCGATCTTTGTAAATTATGATAATTGTAGATGAAGATGCTAAGTTGTCCTTCCCAATTGCAGGGTCTCGGCATGTCGAAAGAGATAAGCGCGGTGAAGTACCTCGAGTGCTCTGCGCTCACGCAGAAGGGTCTGAAGACGGTGTTCGACGAGGCGATCCGCGCCGTGCTGTGTCCCGTGCAGCCGATCAAGCCGCGGCGGAAGTGCGCGCTCCTGTAAGACAAGCCGCCAATTGGAATATAAGGTAATACACACAAAATCAACTATATTCGTGAGAGCTACAATTTTAGTAGTATCAAAACTATACAAAAAAAGCTTGAAAATATTTAACTGTACATAAGAAGATTGATAGTATTGAAACTGCACATTAGAAGCTTGGAAGTATTAAAACTGTACATTAGAAGCTTGGAAGTATTAAAACAGTACATTAGAAGCTTGACAGTATTAAAACTATGCATAAGAATCTTGATCATCTTAAAACTAAGCATAAGTACCATATCAATGTTGCTACTATGCGTTCAGCTGAGCGGTAGACAGCATATAACGTACGACCCTGCTTTCTGTAGAGGGGTCCCGGGTTCGAAGCCCGCTAGGGGCAAACTTTGTGCGATGAGCATTAATGTTTGTAGTCGAATTATATACATTTACCCCCAAATTGTATAGACGTTATATAACTTTATCGAACGTCATATAGTACTGCGTAAAGCAAAAATCTTGTGCGCATTACTATGTGACGTTCGATAAAGTTATATAACGTCTATAAATTTGGGGGTCAATATATATATATACTTAATTATATTCTGGGATCGCCCCCAGTCCATTGTACGGTACCCATAATAAAAGCGTTGCTTATTTTATGAACGTACAGTTATTGTGTTCGTCTGACGATATTTATTATTATTATGTTCCAGATAGCGTAGTACAGACGTCGACGCCAGTGTAAACAGCATAGCTTACATAGCTTGCATAGAGCACACCAACACGACCCGACACGTGTGCACACACAGCGCTGTACCTCCGAATGGACTGCAATTAATGCATATATAGATGTTAATTTTTACTGTTAATGCATTATTAATTAATATGTAACGTGGGTTGGTGTGAGTGAGGTCCGTATCATGTAATACCGCTTTTTTATATCGTCCGTATATTAATATGTCACTGATAGCGTACCCCCGGGGTTAGGCTGCATATCGTTCTATAGTCTTTTGTAATGCTGAATCCACATGTAGGGCCAACCTACGCGAATGTGAACATTGGTTTAGTACAGTAAATATTTGGCAAATATGCCAGCCGAGAGAAACAATGAGTCCATACGATACGTTCGTTCGAACAAACTGGGCCGGTATGTGGATGCAGCATGACCCATTACACGTCTATCAAGTTTATCGTTATTGACTGACAAATGAAATAGCGAACTGACCTGATCCCGTATGAAAATATATCATATATTAAATTCCCGCTAAAACGCTCTGTGACTTGATGATCGCTTATGACACGCTCTTTGAAATGTATTAGATGCTGCGCACCTCCTTTTCGCGCAGGCGCTATGAAACTATTACATTAAACCTGATTAGCGCAGTTGGGTGAGTCTTGGGTTCTAATCCTGATAGCGACAAACTTTGATATGAGCATGAATGCTTGTACCCGAGTCATGGATGTTTAATATCTATATAAGTATTATATACTGAGTTCGCCCCCAGTCTATTATACGTTACCCATAATACAAGCGTTGCTTAGTGTGGGACCGTATAGTTAGTGTTTGTCTGACGATATATTATTATTAGCATTATAAAAGAACGCAGAGTTCTTAACGTCCTGTCTCTGCGGGGTTTTAATTTTCTTCGCGCCGTCAGCTGTCAGTGACCATAAAGCCGGCACTCGGGCGCGTGTTCTTTTTTAAACTTTCACCAAAACCACATCCACGTAACATTTTATTTCGCTACAACAGTTGAGTTTACGCTATGTTTATGTGTAGTGTGTAAAGAAAAACACGCGCCGGAGACTTGGCTTACAACGTAAGAGTGCAACATACATTTGGGTGCTTTATAACTAGACCGTCGCTGTAACGATATGTGATTACATTCCTACATCCAATGATATATATTGATTTCGGGTACGAATCGTTTCAACCAACTTCGCTATTAGAATGCGGTGATTAAAAAAAAATGGAATTGTTGAAATTTTGTTTGCAAGAGATTATATTTTTCGATTTTTTATTACTTGCTATTTTTTTTTGTTGGCACATTGTTGTCTATGGATTTGCCAGTCAGCATTTTTAATGGCATACACTTTTGTGCGAAACACAACTGTTTGTTTATCAATTAAAGATGGCGGCTGCGACTAGTGGCGGAGTAAGTACAGTATTCGTTCGTAAGGAGGTGATTAATCATTAACATTTCTTATTAATTGTATATTTAAATATGTTATATTCATCGTCTTGTTAAATGTAATTTCGTTGCATAGCCAGTTTGAATGTTCGATATGCATTGACTATACAAAATACGAACGCTACTATAAAACCTGTAAATATTTTATAGATCATCAAAAACTCACTTTTAAAGACTATAAAACAGTCAAGTTGCTGTTACGCTCAGTGAACTCCAGCTGAAAGCTATTTAGTTTAATGGCAAACGATAATAGCCATTCCGTCTTGCATATTACGGCGTATTATAGTACGCACGAGTTGGTGCCATCACACTAAATGGATTCTTAAGCTAGAAATCGATTGCAAGCGCTCGCGTGAATGGTCAATACTTAGATACATATCGTTGGTAAAATGTAGCTATGCTATTGCGACGTCTAAGAGGTGCGGACTAAGGTAATTTTGTGATTAATCGATAAAGCATACAATATTCAGTCTAATGAACGGTGGCTATGGCGATAATAACATTACAGTAATGTCAAAATTGACAAAGAGGTCATAGCAAACCACGTCAAAAACCCGCTCTGTAATGACAGATTTCACACACAAAAAAAATCAAATTCACCGGGCGTAAGAATAAAATTGATCACAAAATAATCGACGTGGCCTGGCATTTCGATAATATTATGCAATAATGTTTGTATCGCAAACGTTCAGTCTTCAACGGCTAATGTGAAATACCGCACAATTATTTCTTAGCATTAACCGACCGAATCGCGATGCAGCCGACATCCTGTCCCAATACGTCACGTTCACAAACCATCGCGATTCGGTCACATTATTATCACGGGAGGCATTTTTTAGCTGAAAATGTGATGTACGGGTTTAGGCTCTAATTGACCGTCTTTTCTATATATATAACACGGCCTCTTGGATTTATAATGCTTTTATTTTACGCCTAATAAAGGAGAATGCTCACGGAACTATGGACCCTCGGACCAAATTGTTTCAAAATCAATCTCACTTATCTGATTAACTCCTGGAGGAGAACATATACACTGATTATGTTTAAAAAAAGTTAAAACATCATCAGTGTATATGTTATTTAAAAAAAAACATTGGCCTCGTTCCTTTGTTAAGTTTAAAATAATGTTCCTAAAGCATTAAAGTTGATTTGAAGATTGAAATTAGTTTAGCTTAAATAAAATTCCCCATTTCAAACCCACAATTCTTTTGAGAGTGGATTTTTAAAATAAGAATGTAATGACTTCTGAATAATATTATTTGGATGTTGAGGCGTGAGACAAATTGGTACTATGTGAGGGCATTCTCCTTTCACTATTCTCTTATACAACCTGTATTTAGTAAATTAAAATGGCACTAAGTTAATTACTGTCTAAATCCCACTCCTCAAATATAAATGTTAAATATAAGATAAAACAGTACATGTAATTTTGTGTTTAAGTGTGCAATTGTTGTTGCTCGTGTCCGATCGCGTCGTATATATATTTGATGCCATACTTGATGAAATTTTCCTCTACATTTTATTTTCAGTTTAAAAAAAGAAAAAAAAAATAGCTCGAACAATTGCACAGAACATCTTTAATGATAAGATTTTAATGTATGTATTGTTCAGATGCAAATATTTAGAAGAATCCGCATGTAAATAACGGTATTGTATAATTACTCCCAAAGTTATAGAAGTTTTATTCAATTTACAATAAGCTTTCTTTAAATGACAAGTTATTTGTAATTTCATTGTAAATGGATGAAAAGTTTCTATAAGTTTGGAGGTTTCATAAAAACAAACGCGCCATATTGTTTTGTTGGTGAAGCATTTTTATATTAGACCCATTACCACAGTATGTATTGATGTGAGTTTCTACTAATTGTATTAGTTATATGTATTTATACTTATTAAATGTATAGTTATATGGACTTACTGCCTCTTACAAAACAATTCACATAAAGAACTAAGGAATACACTTACCTTTTTAAAACGATAAATTTTTTTTAGACGCTCAAACATGCTGGCTGATATGAAGTAAGCGGCCAGCAACAGTTGTACGCGTTCCTCGTTCAAATCGCTCACTTTCTTTTTTTAATAAACATTCAATGGGAAGGGGTATATGTTTTGGACTAGAGCGGCTCATTGGCTGACATTATTTGTCTATTCCCCATTAATTTTACAAACTTGCCCCTGTATTTATATTATTATATAACTTTGTCAAACGTCATATAGTACTGCGCACAAGAGTTTTGCTTTGCTTGATTATTGTTCTATTTAGAGATTTTTTTTACTTATTCTGTATATTGAAATAGAAGCTGCAGTTATCGGCTACAAGAAAAAAAAACAAAGTAGATTTTCAAAATGCTGTTTTATCCTAAAGTATTGTTGACAGAATCATCGGTAAACGATGGATCCATATTTTTTTAACATCAGAATTGTCTCAAATAGACTTCTAAATTAAAAGCGATTCGTCTGTGCCTCAAGCTACCTACTTGCCGCGATCAAAATGTATAAGCGTACAAAAAATCATTAGGTATGTACTTATAGTTAAGATTCTTTAAATATAAGTATATATATTTTTTAATACAGCCATAAATTTAATTCTGGAATTCCGACGATCGCAGTCGCTAAAATGTGCCATTTCCATTTCAATGTCCGTCGACTTGCATTTTAATAGTATTGTTTTTACCCGGTAGTCCAAATTATCCACGTATTATTTATATTGTATTGTAGTGTATGTTAGACGCATTACTGCGTATCGGTGTTACATTGTAATCTTGGATTGTGAATACTAATTAGATGAACAATGACGAACCTAACTTACTACTATTACTCTAAAATGCATTGTAACTGCCTTGAAATAGAAAAACATTTTGCTTGTCTCGCGTAAAATTATGAAAACATTGTTTATTCATAAATAATCCTCTTAAACGACTTCTGTATATTATAGTATTTACTATCCAAGATAATATTATTGTTTCTGTATTGTTGTATTTGTAGCGTACTACCCTTGCGATGTAATCCTAAAAAAATGCTTTCATATTAACAGCTTGTAGTTACATTATTTTTGTACAAAATTGGGAAATGGATCCTATTTCAAAATTATCTAATCATCTCTATCTAAAACTTGTCTGATAGATGGCCAATACAAATTCGGTCAAATAAGTAGTGGATAGGGTTTATCAGCTCTTCATAAAACATGCCCTAGGTGTATGTGTCTGTAATTCGATCAATAGCTAGACAACGCTGGCGAGTAATTCTTCCAAATATTGTAAAGCCTCTGAATAATTCAAAATATATTTATATTAACTGTTCATCTAAGTGTTTTATTTTCATAATCATACTCATATAACTGTTATTTTTAGAGAAAATTGTAAATAATTATAACAAGATTTGATGATCAGAATAATAATTACCGTCCTTGTGCAGTCGGGTAAAAATGGCTTTTTTTTTTAAATTGAGAAGCCCCCTAGCGGTAAAGAACATAGTGGCTTGTACCTATATTCATTCAATAATCCATACAAAATGGCAAATAAGTTTATATAAACACGATAAAACACACTTGGGTTCGTTGACTTCAGAACTTGGGGTATTGACTGACATTAGGGAAGCAGACGATAAACCAGCTTCGTAGAAAAATTTAGCTACTACCTACTAAATGCGAATATAAGATGAATATATCTAGCTAAGGTTACCAGTAGAACTCATTATAACTAGGTATGTGGGTACGGAGTGTAACCTACCTATCTATACTTAAGATAAAAAATAATATCGTAGTTATGTAACCATGCAGGTATGATAAAATTAATGTACTTAATTGTTGGATTTTTCTTTTATTAAGCCAATATATACCTAACCATTTTTAAATTATAAAGCAATAATACATATACATAACATTTAGATAATGTGATATATATAATACTCAGACTGGATCTAGGCGGTTCGTTTGTTATTTTTGAAAAAAAAATACGAGGCGAAATTATTCTCGATACACAGACAAAATCTGGCTTTTTTTTTTGTTGTCCGTCAGCTCTTGCAACGCGGGATAAGTATTGGACGGATTTTCATAACTTGACATGGTGATGGGACCGTTATTTGGGTCATTGGGGCTATATACAGCAGTGGACGTCCTTCGGCTAATGAATGGAGGATAGGTACTTTTTTAAATAGCATATAGCTAAGGATAGAAAAAAAAAAATAACCAGTGGTGGCCAAGTTGTTGGAAACATGAGTAGCAAGTTTCAAACCTAACTTGTATCTGTATTCTGTATGATTTCTGAATTTCATGTGCGAATCTAATATTGCAAACGTGCTTGTCTATGAAAACCTAACCAGATTTGAAAAGTGTCAAGTCCGTCACGCCTCACTGAGCATTTTAACAAAAACGGTCTTATGTAAAACAAACATTAGTAAAATATTTATAAGAAAAACAATAAATTCATAGTCTCATTGTTGCCAACGCAATTATCAGATGATAGTCCGAAGATCAATAATTGTAAGATCTACTGCGTCTGTATTGTCCACAGTTCATTATGACCTTCCCATACTTTTAGTTCAAGAACAAAGAGAATCAGTTTAATAACAAAGGCCAACATAGTACATATGGAGCATTCCTTCGGACGCACCCATTTGAATTATCCTTATTTTTCACTTTACGAAAATGAAAATTTTAGTCAAAGTAGCGATAACATCGATAATGTAGTTAAAAATTACACCGAAGAGTAGGTATAATATAATAGAAGAAGAAGGTACACATAATATGTAAAACTTGCATTATTATCAGTTTGCTATCAAATTTAATTCCTTATGACGTTATTAATGACATATGCGCATTGATTTGTTTTAAGACTACATCCGCAGTAGATGTTGCGTTTATTATCAATATTATAATTACATGACATGGGCATCGCCCATCTCTATACTTTGGTTCGCTAAGTAGTGTGGTATCGGTGCGATTCAAATTGGCGCGCTCCGCGGAATGCTACAACTGGATAGCTGCTAGATTCGAAACTCGTTTGGCAATCAGTCGTCAGTGGCGCTGCCAGTGAGCAGTCCCCTGAATTCGCGTAGCAGTACTTATAATTCAAGAACAAATAACAAAATATCCGTGCGTATTGAACTTTGAATCGTATATTTTGCGCGCTTAAGTTTATCTTTGGAAAATGACGAAAGTGTTATTGAGCCAAGAACTTCCTGACATCGAGGTTAGTTGGACGTGTTGTGTTGTTGTTGATGTATTATTTTATTATCGATGCTTGTATGATAACTTGTAAGATAGGTAATCTCCTAAGATAAAATGTGATCATTCGTGGCAGTAATACGATACAATTATGGTAACTAGGCAAATAAATTAGTTTGATGCCTAAGTAAATAGTTTTTAAGTACTTACGTACTTTATCTATACATCTATACATATAAATAAAATTGGAGTGGCTGTTTGTAATATTAAAATAACCGTTTTTTACTAAGTGCATTTGGATGTATACACGTTACCTATACCGAAACAACATTTTTTACAATTTTTGTCTGTCGGTCTGTCTGTCTGTCTGTCTGTTTGTTCCGGCTAATCTCTGAAATGGCTGGACCGATTTTGACGGGACTTTCACTGGCAGATAGCTGATGTAACAAGGAGTCACTTAGGCTACTTTTATTTTAGAAAAAAAATAGGATCTCACGAAAAAAAATTAAAACCAATGTTGTAGCGCAGCGCCTGATTAAGTTTGATAGCAACAACCTGCAATGCGTGCCGCAAACCGCGGGCTCAGAATGAGCAAGCAGGCTGTTGTCAACGGTTGTCTTTGTTAAATACCACGCGGACGAAGTCGCGGGCAACAGCTAGTTCTAAATAATAATAACTAGGTAGCTGTGCTTGCGTAATTAGTTATTTGGATAACATAGGAATCCTTTCCTTATATTTACGTGATAAAAATAAACCTATTTTACCGTAAGTAAATAGTGAAAAATATTTAAGCGGTCAAGTAGGTCATAACGATCACGTTAAGTATTTAAAATATATGTGTATTCAGAAAGCAAGCCAGTTTCGTTTCATCGCGGACTTTGTATGTAGTATTATTTTTAATTTTTCAAATGATCTGATTTTTTTTTCGAGAATGTCACCTTTATAGCCTACCGATGGAGCCCTTAAAATATTTTACATTCTTTGTGTATTCTTATATAGGTAATACCTATGCCAAGTCCGTCAAATCGTAGATGAGACAAGACAATATTGCTCTGTAGATGAAGGCATGTATAGTTTGTTTCATCGTTGACATCTATGAGCACAGATGTGGGTTCGTCTGTGTCTATAAGTAGAATAATATTTACTTACGCTTCCAGCATAGTTTTCGTTTCTATTATATTATTTATTCGCCATGACACATAAAGGGTATAGCTTATGCAGCGACCTCTTCAATATAGCCGCAAGCTACACAGATGGCGCTGCAGACGACATTCAGAACAGTTGACAGTTCTCCATACAATCCTGAAACGCGCTATGAGAGTATTCGGAGCACGTAACATATATATACAAGATCCCGACAATAACCGTCGGGGTATAGCGGCCGCCCCGCCAGGCATACCTGCCGCCTGGCTGGAAGATCTTTCCTTTTCCGCTAAACTTACATTGTTTTTAAAACAAAATAGTTACGTAAATGCGTGCCCGATTTTCCGCACGGTCTTTCTTCACGAATCCTTTCTGGGGCACGGCGTATATTGGTTATAGGTAGACACATCTATACCTAGAAAGATGATGAATAAACCCGAATATGATAAGATTATCATATTCGGGTTTATTCATCATCTTTCTATATAATCATATGAAAGTCTTCATGTATGGTGCTTGCATGTGTAGGTAGTACAGTACCTTACATATTATTAGCGGGTATTATCATGATCTAATACCGGTTTGAATAACATAATGCTGGGCTTAAATGGTATGCGTTATTTTGGGAATTTAATACCTACCTACTAATAATAAAATGCGAATAAAATTAAAATATACCCACCCACACATAAGGTTTAAATTTGAATGTTGTTTTAGAACCTGTTGCGGTTGAACCCGACCGTCAAGCCGTACACGAACTTAGTCCCTTCTGCGCATACCAAGAAAAACAAACAACATTGGAAAAGAAATACTGATCGCAAGTGTACAGTAAGTATTGATTATAGAGGTATTATACTATTAAAGAAATACTGATCGCAAGTGTACAGTAAGTATTGATTATAGAGGTATTATACTATTAAAGAAATACTGATCGCAAGTGTACAGTAAGTATTGATTATAGAGGTATTATACTATTAAAGAAATACTGATCGCAAGTGTACAGTAAGTATTGATTATAGAGGTATTATACTATTAAAGAAATACTGATCGCAAGTGTACAGTAAGTATTTATTATAGAGGTATTATACTATTAAAGAAATACTGATCGCAAGTGTACAGTAAGTATTGATTATAGAGGTATTATACTATTAAAGAAATACTGATCGCAAGTGTACAGTAAGTATTTATTATAGAGGTATTATACTATTAAAGAAATACTGATCGCAAGTGTACAGTAAGTATTGATTATAGAGGTATTATACTATTAAAGAAATACTGATCGCAAGTGTACAGTAAGTATTTATTATAGAGGTATTGTACTATTAAAGGTAGATATACCTACTATATCCATGATAGATATAAAGATGATTTGTCAATTGTGCGTTGATGGCCAAATCCGAAACTATAAGGGAATATTGGAAAATGCTGGAAAGAATATTTCGATGAAAATGAGAACTGCAGCATAAGATTTTTGAAAAAAAATAATAATATTTAGGTACGTATTATACAGCCATTTTTATGTGCCACTGTTTGGCACGGGCCTCCCGTCTATGCGAGGGGGGATTCGGCTATAGTCCACCACCACAGATATTCCACCACCCTAACCCAGTGCGGGTTGGTGGATTTCACACGCCTTTCGAGGGGGGTCTTTCAGACATGCATGTTTGTTTCCTCACGATGTTTTCCTTCACCGTTTAGCAGGTGATACTTAATACTGGTTAAAAATGAGATTCGCACATGTAATCCAGAAATCTGTGAGTTGCGAGCCGGGGTTCGAACCTCGTTACCAAGTCGAGCGTTTTATTAAGTTTGCTATCACTGTTTATAGCATAAAAAAAACAATTCATAAAATAGTTATATTTTATAGTTAATTTTTTTTTAATCACAGATCACGAGAGATATGCCGTGCGGTTCAAAATGTATGGGAACTCGCTGTCTCCGTTTGGTTCCCCACCACTCGCCACAAAATACATGCAATTACATAAAACCAACCAATACGAAGTCTGACACACACACGCGTGCCAATAATTCGGTGCGTGCTGCGTCGTCGCCGCATACAGCGGCCGTACCACGCGACGCACCAGTTTATTCAAAGTATCGTTAGACGATCTATCCATTGCCTCGTACATTCACTCAGTAGCGAACATAGGTGGTACTTAAAGAGCCATGTATTTTGTACAAAAATAAAAAAGTCGTTGTGCTACATGAAAACTAAAATAACATAATAAAGGCATTAAATATTTTTTGATTTGTTGTTTTTAATGATTTTAAAGACGAATAAATAAAATACTTAATACTGGCTGGTGAAATGAGATTCCATCTTTCGCGTAGTTCACTTTGCTGCTAGTATTTTTGCACACAACCACGGAATAACACGGCATTTAAAAAAAAAGTTAGAGCTCCGATACCGACGTGCAGTTGCAGTCGACTGACGGCGAAAACTCTATGTTAGCGTAATTTTGGCTAAAGGTGAGCGCAAGCCCACCCGCTTTCATAACATATCTCCTCTAATATATCTGTGTTTTTAATAAACAAATAAGACCGTCGATTATGTTTCTTACAAATGGCCTCATGTACCGTTGCCATGCAACGGTAACGTAGCAAGTTAAATTAATTGATATCAATTGTTTTTTTTTTATAAACTAAGGCAACATTACCTAGGTACCTAATTATTTGTGAAAAAAGGTATCTGTAAGGTAGGTAGTACTTACATTAAATGATAAAAGGTATCTGTAAGGTAGGTAGTACTTACATTAAATGATAAAAGGTATCTGTAAGGTAGGTAGTACTTACATTAAATGATAAAAGGTATCTGTAAGGTAGGTAGTACTTACATTAAATGCACGTTTTTCCGCATTTCAACATTTTATTTCGAAATAATTACCTAGATAAGTAGGCCACACGGACGTGACGCTTAGAACTAGATTACCTACCTATTAACAAATTTAAAGAATTTTATAAAGTTTACTTTACTCATTGATTTCTTATATTTACGCGAATACTACACATTGAAATAAAACCATTTTTTAGGATTTTATCGCGTTTATATTCTGATTTTTACGTTCCCGACGTGTCTCAGCTCTTTCTGCGTAGATCGGACCGCAAGTAACAACTAAATATGAGGGTACCCCCGTCAAACTATGACACTAGGACGTCAACCACCTCAGTCCTCCCGTGACCATGGTTGCTGTAAAGTAGCCGAAACGTCGGGAACGTAAAAATCAGAATATAAACGCGATAAAATCCTAAAAAAATAGTTTTATTTCAATTTACTTTACTTGTTCCTTTTACGAATATGTAATGCATATGTGTTATCAACCGTTACTACTAGGTTATCAGTGCTTCTGAACTAGAGCATCACATGCCCGCTTCTGCAAAAAATGTTTTTTTTTAAATCATTCAGGTAGCAATAGCAAGTTCTTCTTACTTATTTAAAGTATTTAATTTTATCATCGACACGATAAGAAATAAATAACTTATTTATAACATAAGTAGATACTTGGATAAGACAAAGAAGAATCTACTTAATACTTTCTCATGATTGGCCAATTACTTAAGTAATAATGGTTGATACCTGCGGGTGTCGTAAAAGTTTATACAAATTAACACCGCATGGGTCCATGGTGTTACTTTACTCGGGTCTTATCCAATTTCTGGGAATAGTGAAGAAGAAAGGTCAAAGGATGGATAGTAGATGATTCCCGACTTCTTGGTCTAGTAGGCCACTGCGTCTCATGGTTGCGAGGTTGGAGTCGCGTCTGTCTATATTTCGGTAATGGTTATGTATGTTTTATTTCAGTCATGTCCTACCCTGACGAAGAATTTCGAGGATATCAAGCACACGACGCTGTCGGAGCGCGGCGCGCTGCGCGAGGCGGCGCGCTGCCTCAAGTGCGCAGACGCACCCTGCCAGAAGTCCTGTCCCACGCAGATCGACGTCAAGAGCTTCATCAGCAGCATCGCTACCAAGGTGAGCACACGAATCAGAATCAGAATATTTTTTATTCACGCAGACCATTATGTACAGTACTTATGAATCGTCAAAAGTTACAAAAATAGTATGCTACTACTTTACCACCCGTTCGAAATGCCGTTCCTATGGAGAAGAGTGAGCAAGAAACTCCATGGCTGCTCTTTTTTTTAAAAAGATCTTTACATTTTTAGCAGTACATTGTTATAGGTATGTGAGAACAATGTAGGAACGGCTAATCAGACTTTATCATTACGAAACCCCGGGGTCTTGAAATAGTTTCAATAGTTTACGGAAACCTTTTTTATTTATGACGGCCTGCTGATTAGCGCAGTTGGTAGTGACGCTGCTTTCCGTGCCGAGGGTCCCGGGTTCGAATCCTGATAGGGATAAACTTTTTGTGATAATCACGAACGTTTGTACCCAAGGCGTGTATGTTTAATATCTATATAGGTAATATATACTGGGTGCGCCCCCTGTCCATTGTACGGCAACCATAATAAGCGTTGCTTAGTGTGGGACCGTATAGTTGGTGTGTTCGTCTGCCGTCTGGTGACTTTACTGCCCATCCCCACGCGCAGCATCACACATCGGGCTATAGGAAAATCTTATAACCTACAACACTCACTCTTTGTATATGCTCGGTGGCTGGGGTTTCCACTTGGTGGGCTATCATTAAAATGTAGGAAAGCGCACTTCTTCCCTAAGACTTTTCATTGCTCATAATAATTTAATGATAAATTGAAATAAAACTAATTTAAGGATTTTATCGCGTTTATATTATGATTTTTACGTTCCCGACGTTTCGGCTGCTTTACAGCAACCATGCTCACGGGAGGACTGAGGTGGTTGACGTCCTAGTGTCATAGTTTGACCGGGGTACCCTCATATTTAGCTGTTGCTTGCGGTCCGATCTACGCAGAAAGAGCTCACAGTCAGTGTCTTGTGTGTAGTATTCGCGTAAATATAAGAAATCAATATATTAATGATAAATTATTTGTTCCAGAACTACTATGGAGCTGCGAAAACCATCTTGTCAGATAACCCCCTGGGCCTCACGTGCGGTATGGTGTGCCCCACCAGCGACCTGTGCGTCGGCGGCTGCAATCTGCACGCGACCGAGGAGGGCGCTATCAACATCGGAGGGCTGCAGCATTTCGCTATAGACGTAAGCTTCCAATGTAAACTATACCTAAATATTAAATCTTTAGGTCACAATTTAGAGATTTAGTAAAGTGAAAGCTCTCGGACCACTCGTCGAGGAAATACTTGGTTTATGTTAAGTATTTAGATGATATTTATTTCGAGGTGAATAAAGACCACATTGTTCACAGCTGAGTAGAGTAAGCCGCATTATTTCCTCACTTTCTCGATTGCTTGTTCGCCGAAATACGTCCACTGCTGGACATAGGCCTCCCCCTATGACTTCCACACATCACGGTCCTCCGCCACTCACATCCACCGGCACCGTTCCACAAACTGATTTTAAACTCTTTTTTCAGATATTCATGAAGATGGGAATTCCTCAAACCTTAGATCCCAACACGAAGCCTCTTCTAAAAGGTGGTGATTTTAAGATAGCGTTGATCGGCGGCGGGCCAGCCAGCATCAGCTGCGCGTGCTTCCTCGCGAGACTGGGCTATAAGAACATCACAGTTTATGAGAAGGAGAAGTATTTGGGTGGATTGAGGTAAGTGCCTGTAGAAAGTCCACTTGCCCCCTCTCCCCCTTCCCTCCCTCTCCGGGTATCCAACCCTGAAAAGACCGAAGTTGATTGGAAATTCGAGTTTCTCAATAGAATATAGTTACAGTAATCAACGTTAAAAAAATCATGGTATAAGCACCTATATGGGCCCTTGATAAGTTATATTAGATGACCTGATTCGCGCAGTTGGCGCCCTGCTTTCTGTGCCCTAGGATCCCGGGTTCGAATCCTGGTAGGGACAAACATTGTGTGATTAGCACGAATGTTTGTACCCGAGTCATGGATATTGAATATCTACAAAAGTCCTTTTATACTGGGATCGCCCCCGTCCTTTGTTTTGCTTCGTGTCAGACATTACAGCTTAGGTATTCATCTCAAAAAAAAAATTGCCAGCTCTGCAGAAATCCCCCAATACCGTCTACCATACGACGTAGTTCAGTACGAAGTGGACCTCGTCAAGAACCTCGGCGTGAAATTCATCACCGGCAAGAAACTCTCCACAAAAGACATCACCGTTGACGTAAGATAATTCCCCTTTATTTAACAAATCAATAAATCGCTTAGACACCAAAGCAATATCGCCTATATTACTAACAGAGTAGGTATCCCGTCTCAAGCTGACATTGCCAAAGAATACCTGAAACCTGAATCTATCCCAATGTGGCTTATATACTCAGGGCTGTCATGATTCTTTCTGGACTGGATGCCATGGGAAATATAGGCAGGGGAAATCCCAAATACATAGTTGGATACAAGTTGCAGAAAACAAACAGTCCTGCTTTCTGTACCGAGGGTGCCCGGGTTCGAATCTCGGTAGGAGCAAATTTTGTGTGATGATCGCAAATGTTTCAACATTTGTGCTCGGTTTCAAAACCGAGTCATGGATGTTGTGTAATTATAATATACTAGCTGCGCCCGGCGGTGTTAACCGCGATAAAAAGTATGAAAAATGAAAACATCTATCCCACGGGAACCATACATTTTACCGGGTTAAAATAGCCTATGTGCTATTCCAGACTATAATCTATCTCTGTGCCAAATTTCATCCAGATCCGTTCAGCCGTTCGGGCGTGAAAGAGTAACAAACATCCATCCATCTATCCATCCATCCAAACTTTCACATTTATAATATTTTAGTATATTAGTATAGATTGTGATAGCCATCATATGGAGAGCGCCCTCTTGCGACACTTGTTATGTAGTTAAGACTCCTTTTACGTATTTGATTATAGCCATTTATTGTCAGTTTAATGTATACTCTTCTGCAGGGTCTCTTTCAAGATGGCCACGCGGCCGTGTTCCTAGGCATTGGTTTGCCGGAGCCGAAGAGTGTTCCTATTTTCAAAGGGCTAACTCAAGAAAATGGATTCTATACGAGCAAGGACTTTTTGCCTATTGTGTCGAGAGGAAGCAAGAAAGGTGAGTTTTTTTTTAAGTGGCCTTATTAACAGAGATGCTACAAAATGTTGGTTTTTGTTTTTAAACAAAGAAAAACTGTTTAAAAATGTTGTTTTTCATTAAAACCTTTTTTATATTCAGGACACAAATTCACACATTTATCTAGCTACAAACTAGGATTCCTTGTGAACATCCGTAACTAACACAGTCATTCTTTGTCATCGCACAATGTTTGCACCTACCGGGATTCGAACTCGGATCCTTCAGTACAGAAAGCAGGATCACTACAAACTGCCATTTGAGTCGTCAAAGAGTATTAGTAAAAACGTTACTTCGGAAACTCTATATGTAAACACGTCACTTCGAAATCTCTATTTATGGATGTCACTTCAATATCTTTATTTGTAAACAAATGACAACAAACAAACATTTGACTTCGAAAACTCTATTTGTAAAAACGGCACTTCGAAAACTCTACATATATGTAAAGACGTCACTTCTATAATTCTATATATGTCCAGGTATGTGCGCATGCAAGTCTTCGCTACCAGAGCTGAGCGGCAATGTGATAGTCCTGGGAGCCGGGGACACGGCCTTCGACTGCGCCACCTCCGCCCTGAGATGCGGGGCGCGGCGGGTGTATGTGGTCTTCCGGAAAGGGTTCAGCAATATTAGGGCTGTGCCTGAAGAGGTTTGTTTTAACTTACCTTACCCACTTTTTACTTACAAGATGGTTCTTCTTCTACTTTTTTTAAGGTTATCAATCAGCTACGAAATAGTGCCATTCTTGATAATTGTTATTAAATTATATGATAATTATAATGTTAATGATGATGAAATGAATCCCCTGACCCTAGCAGTTAGGTTGTGGATACTTTGCTGAAAATTTACCGGACATCTTAGGACAACTTGAAAAGTCAAGTCAAGTCAAGTCATCGCGTATAATCCTTGGTCGGAATCAGTGTTCTTTTGCGAGGATCTGTGTAAAAACATAATATAAACGCGATTTATTTCAATGTTTAGTATTCGCGTAAATATAAGAAATCAATATGACAATATGTTTCAGGTTGACTTGGCGAAAGAAGAGAAATGCGAGTTTGTACCTTTCATGTCACCAAGAGAAGTCATCGTCAAAGATGGAAGGGTGAGTTACCTATTAGGTTATTGTGAAGGCCTACAGTTAGCTTAGTGTGAAGGGCCGCCCTCGTAACCTAGAGGTTGCGGGTACGATCCACACCCTGACCATCAATGTGTTTATTGTGAGCCTACACGTAGCCTTGTAGTTACTACTTACTAGGCTAGTAATCCTCGCCTAGGATTAACGCGAGTAATAGTAATGACTCGCCCTCTTAAAAAAAAAACAAAAGAAAAATTATTTGATTGTTCAATTATAACAATCGCATAATTATTTTGAACAGTTTATTTGCAAAGTTCGCAAGTTCGTTACATTTTGCTTAGGTTAAAAAAATCAGAGAGAATATTTTTAGGTTTCATACGTAGACAATAGCTTTTTTATAAAGCAAAGACAATATCAAAAATGAAACATCGACTAAGTCATTCGAAACATTGATAAACCTTTGCCAATAAAAGCAATATTTTTGCCTATGGATAACAATTTTTTTTTTCACAGATTGTCGGTTTAAAAATGTGCAGAACGGAACAACTGGATGATGGGGAATGGATTGAAGATGAGGAACAAGTGCTGCAATTGAAAACCAACTTCATAATCTCAGCATTTGGATCAGGACTATACGATTCGGATGGTGAGACAACGTTCTCCTTATCTCTTCTGCGCCGAGGGTCCCGGGTTCGAATCCTGGTAGGGGAAAAACTTTGCGTGATGATCATGAATATTTGTATCCGCGACATGGATGTTTAATATCTATATAAGTAGGTTCGCCCCCAGTCCACGTACGGTACCCATAATACGCGTTGCGTAGTGTGGGACCGTATAGTTGGTGTGTTCGTCTGGCGATCTTATTATTATAATGACATATAGATCACTTCCAGGACCCAGTGTTGCTAGCGAAATATCCAAACGGTACCTACTCAAATAGTTAAGAGCCTGCCTGTAATCATTGCGGTATTTATCGATGTAGGTCTCGTTATCTACATATGTAAGCTAAGGCCTTGATATATGCACCTAAGAAACTTAAACTTGAAATATTCGAAAAATCTTGATAAATACCCACAATCTTTTAAAAATCTTTACAAATAAACGAGCTTCACGTTTTTGGTGAAATCGCGAAATCCTAAAGATATTTTGATAGGTTTCTTGATTTTGGTAGACAATCTGTCTATTGATAGTGTGGTTTGTCTATACTTAACAATTATTCAATTCGGCGCGTCAATCTAAGCGCGCAAGCACTCCGTCGCTGCTACACACGCGGAAGTAATTCTCAATCCTTTTTTAATTCTCGTGCTGCGATGAATAGGTGGGGTCTTAAGTCATAGATAAACTACGAGTGCTCTAAAGCCCGGTTAACATAAATACCTTCGTGTAGTGAAAGAAGCGATGTCAGGCGTGAAACTGAACCGCTGGGGTCTGCCGGAGGTGGACGAGGCCACGATGCAGAGCGCGAGCGAGCCGCGGGTGTTCGTGGGCGGCGACCTGGCGGGCGGCGCCGAGACCACGGTCGAGTCGGTCAACGACGGCAAGACCGCCGCGTGGTACATGCATTGCTATTTACAGGTATGGTAACTCCCTAACTACTATTTTTCTTCGTGTTCCAGAGACAATAGGGTTGTTCTTCACCTTTTTTGGTGGTTGGCAAGCGGCTACAAAATAGTGACATTTTGCCAGTGTCGAGTAAAACGTCTTTAGCGTCGCATCGTCTATACAAATAAATTAAATTGGAGTGTCTGTTTGTAATATTAAAATAACCGCTTTTTACTAAGTGTATGTAGTGTGTGAGTGTGTAGTGTATGTATACACGGTACATATACCAAAACAACATTTTTTACAATTTTTGTCTGTCTGTTTGTTCCGGCTAATCTCTGAAATGGCTGGACCAATTTTGACGGGACTTTCACTGGCAGATAGCTGATGTAACAAGGAATAACTTAGGCTACTTTATTTTAGAAAAACTTTTTTGTTAAATACCACGCGGATGAAGTCGCGGGTAACAGCTAGTTTTAAATTTAAGTAATCCTGATGATAATCAGGATGATGATGACGAAATTAATCACCTACCACTTCTTTACTGCAAATACCGGACATATATTATTGCAACAACCGATAATATCGCTAATGAGGTTCAAGTTCTGGGAAGAAATGATACAATCACAATCATCAAAATGTTCTCCTCAGGGCATCCCATTCACATCACCGATAGAGCTGCCCAAGTTCCACTGCCCCATCGACGAAGTGGACCTGTCGGTGGACGTGTGCGGCATCAGGTTCGAGAACCCGTTCGGCCTGGCGAGTGCCCCGCCCACCACCAGCTCCGCCATGATACGCAGAGCCTTCGAGCAGGGGTGGGGCTTCGCCGTTACCAAGACCTTTGGCCTGGACAAGGTGAGATATAGTAAATAACTATACAAATAAAAAAAATTGGAGTGTCTGTTTGTAATATTAAAAAAACCGCATTTTGGATTTTTTGGATGTATACACGGTACATATATCACAACAACAACATTTTTTACAATTTTTGTCTGTCTGTTTGTTGCGGCTAATCTCTGAAATGGCTGGACCGGTTTTGGCGGGACTTTCACTGGCAGATAGCTGATGTAACAAGGAGTAACGTAGGCTACTTTTATTTTAGACTAGCTGTTACCCGCACCTTCGTCCGCTTTTTGTTAAATACCACGCGGACGATGTCGCGGGTAACAGCTAGTTAAAACATAAAATAAACGCGATAAAGTTCGAAAAAATAGTTTTATTTCAATAGATGTCTGTCACTAAGTTCTTATGCGGGGTTTGTTGGCAATGATTGGCAGGACTTGGTGATGAACGTGTCGCCCCGCATCGTGCGCGGCGTGACGTCGGGCGAGAGCTTCGGGCCGGGGCAGGGCTCCTTCCTCAACATCGAGCTCATCTCCGAGAAGTGCGCCGACTACTGGTGCCGGAGTGTCGCTGAACTCAAGCGCGACTATCCTAGCAAAGTGAGAATTTACTTTTGTTTTGTTGTTGTGACGACCTGGTTAGCCAAGTCTGCTAACACAATCGATTCATAATCGAACAGCATGGATATCTGTCAAAAGTGACAGTTACTATGCGGTTGCTGTTCGCTTATGAATCGATTGTGTTAGCAGACTTGGGGCCCTGCTTTCTACGCCGAGGGTCCCGGGTTCGAATCCTGGTAGGGACAAGCTTTGTGTGATGAGCATGAATGTTTGTACCCGAGTCATGGATGTTTAATATCTATATAAGTATTATATACTGAGTTCGCCGGCAGTCCATAGTATTGTACCCATAATACAAGCGTTGCTTAGTGTGGGACAGTATAGTTGGTGTGTTTGTCTGGCGATATTATATTATTCTCCTGCTACGCCTGCGTCTAGTGCTGTAAAAAATGCGATAATCCTCATAAAGTGTCGTTATTTTATGTCGATTTACACTAATTGGTAGCTTATGCTTTGACATATACATTTTATAGGGGAGTAGTATAATTACGCTGTGTGTTGTGGTAGTCAAATATCAGAGCAAAATATATGCTTTCGTGGGCATATCTGCGGGTAAAAGCTAGTATACAGTAATTTATAGAAATATAACCGTACCATAGACAAATAGGTTGAATCATCATCTAAAATTTGGGAATTTTGGGGTTTAGTCACCCTCGAGATACCCTTCACGTGACCCTGGGTGGTGCCAACTAGGTGACAACTCTACTGGTGGTAGGCTTCGGCCGTGGCTAGTCACCACCCACTGAACAAAGCCATGTCGCCAAGCGGCCTAGCCGTGTTCCGGCATGATGTTCGGTGTTGCCATTCATGGATGGCGGGTCAGATCAGTTGCGCTGCATGTGCCTAGCGAATGTAGCGTCTCTTATCTACTGCCGCCTTCCTACCTAGGCAAGTATGCTCCATCGTAGATCTCATCATCACTTAGGTACCATCAGGTGAGATCGAGATCAAATACTTGCCTATAATGTAATAAAAAAAAAAAAATTGTTTCAGGTGATCATAGCATCAATAATGTGTTCATACAACGAAGCTGATTGGACGGAATTGGCACAGAAGGCGGAGGCGGCCGGCGCGGACGCATTGGAACTGAACCTCTCTTGCCCCCACGGGATGGGGGAGTCCGGGATGGGACTGGCTTGCGGACAAGTAAGGCCTTTTCACACACACATGGCTTCAAACGGTCATGGGACATTTCAGTTTTATAGAACGTAACTAACAAGTGTGTAGACTGATCTCAGTCATCCCATATATGCGTTAATTTTTATTCGTAGGTAGGTAGGTAACTAGGTATATAATATCAGTTTATTTAGATAATAGATCAGCTTGGGAGTGGACGGCTCAAATGTCTAGCATTATAAGAATTGGAGATTAAAAAAAAATATCTGAAGTAGGTAGGTATGCAATTCTCTAGAAAACTGTTTTTATTCAATAAATGTAAATTAAAATGTTGTTAGCGTAAATTCGAAAATTAAATCGTGGCGAAAACGCCATCTAGTGTGCCTCACGCCGGCTTTTTTTATTTACTTGGAAGCCATTATGTAAACTAAATAAAAACTGGATAAAGAGTTTTTTTCTTCTCATACAAATACACAATGATGGTAACGGTATTACGTATGTAGTTGTATATATATTTCACAGGATCCTGTATTAGTGAAAGGCATATCGGAATGGGTGAAGAGAGCGATCAAGATACCGTTCTTCGTGAAACTGACGCCCAACATTACAGACATTGTAAGCATCGCGGAGGCTGCTTATAAAGGTAAGAATTAATAATATGCTACCAAAAAAATACAAGTGGCTCTAAAATGACCCCTAAAACGGGCTATAAAATTGCATCTCGCCGAACACTAGGTTAAATTTTTTTAATTACTTTTTTTTTTAATTACATTATAGGCAAGTATTTGATCTCAATTTCACCTGATGGTAAGTGACGATGAGATCTACGATGGAGCATACTTGCCTAGGTAGGAAGGCGGCAGTAGATCGAGACGCTACATTCACTAGGCACATGCAGCGCAACTGATCTGACCCGCCATCCATGAATGGCAACACCGAACATCATGCCGGAACACGGCTAGGCCGCTTGGCGACATGGCTTTGTTCAGTGGGTGGTGACTAGCCACGGCCGAAGCCTACCACCAGTAGAGTTGTCACCTGGTTGGCACCACCCAGGGTCACGTGTAGGGTATCTCGAGGGTACTTAATTCTCCTACGGACGAAGGTGACTCGACCCCTAACAGGCCCCTAAGGTCAGCAGTATTGCCAGCGGTACTCTTGCTGCAATGATATTATACAACACCCAAGGTCTTAGACCGGGGGGGGGGGTTACTTATTGTCCTGGCATCTTTAGCATGGATTGCAGCAAGTGCAAAATGGCAATACTTAGGTCTACAACTTACCTCCGGCCCTGTAATACTAAGTTCTAACGAATAGTTACCCAAGTGTATATAGGCAGTAAAGTTCCAAATTATTTAACAGTGCTTTGCCTGCATCTCTGATAAAATATAATTTTCGTTGCAGGCGGCGCGAGCGGTGTGTCCGCTATCAACACGGTGTCTGGTTTGATGTCTGTGAGAGCAGATGCCACCCCTTGGCCAGCTGTCGGTGAGTCCACCTCTAACTTCAATATCATCAGTACGTCAAGTGCGAGATTATTCGTATGCTAACGGTATACTTTATAGTCTACCGTATTTAGACATTTTGTACAGAGAATTGAAAGTTTTAAATACCGTCCGCTAGAGGCGCTTTTCTATTCTCCATACAAAATGTAAATACGGCAGACTATAAGGTATACAGTTAGCTCGCAAATTACGTGCAGGTAATTCTCATGTGATTTTACCAATGTTTTGAACATTCGTTCGTCAAAAAAAATAGATTAATTTAATTTGGTATACATGTAAGTACTACATAAATAACATACTAAAATAATTCCACTCTCCCCCCCCCCCCCCCCCCCCTACTGTTATCCGCGCCTAGAATTCCTGGGCGCTGGCATGAGTTATTGTTCGATGTTTGATTGACATCACTAGTGAGTAAGTGTCCCAACTCTTATGAGAGTTGGTGTATGCTCTATGATCAAAAAAAAAATATTATGGTCTATGATGGAAGTCTGGAGTCTGGAAATTACCTACTCAAAGATTTGTCTCGGAAGGTCGAGAGAAGCACACCACATACGGCGGCGTGTCCGGCAACGCGACGAGGCCGATGGGTCTCCGCGCCGTGTCCGCCATCGGGAACAAGCTGCCCGGCTTCCCCATCCTCGGGATAGGCGGGATAGACTCCGCGGACTCAGCGCTGCAGTTCATCATGTGCGGGGCGCCCGTTGTACAGGTACATACGAAATACCTCTAATGCAGCCTTTCCCACAGTGGGCGATAACGCCCCCTTGTGGGCGCTGTAGGCCTAACGAGACCCAAAACAAAAAAATGGGAGCGTTGTGTAGAGGCTTACAATAATTCATTTAATTTGAAGTTGTAGTGGTTTTCAAGTAGGTGAAAAAATGGGGGCGCTAAAAAGTAATTCATTCTCAAAGTGGGCAGTAGACAAAATAAGTTTGGGAGCCCCTGCTCTAATGGGCATAGACCAGGGCCTTCTATAATCTGTTGGGCCCCGGGTACTTTAGGATTATGGGGCCAATCGCACGTAGGCCAAAATAGTAAACCTTATACTATACATAAATGCTTTTCCGTTGGTAATTACCACCGATCCGGAATGTTGGTACTCTTTAAAAAGGGTTTTTTGCAGGTAGGTACGTACTACTGCATGCTAAGAAAAGAAAGTATTATCAGTCCATTCAATCATTGGAAACAATACTCCCGATCGTTAGCGACACCAAACGTTTGTAGGAGCATTTGATTTTCACAGCATCAAACTATATAAGGTTTAACAATGATAGTGTAAAATATTTTAACGGGTCGATCAGTAGGTTATAAAGACTACATTCCCAAAGATATAAATCAAATTATTAGTAACGGTATTGGCTCCCTTTCTCACAGAAAAATCAAACACTGTATACACATAAATATTTTTCAAATAAATGTGATCGTTATCACCTACTTGTTTAAAATATTTTACACTATTTTTGTTAAACCTTTAGCGGAAAAGGGAAGATCTTCCAGCCAGGCGGGTGGTATGCCTGGCGGGGCGGCCGCTATGCCCCACCCAACGGTTATTGTCGGGATCTTGTATATATGTTACTTGCTCCGAGAACTCTAATAGCGCGATTCAGGATTGTGACGTCATTGTCTATTGTTCTGAATGCGTGTCTGCAGTGCCATCTGCGTAGCTTGTGGTGTGGTTAAAGTGGTCGCTACAGTACTCCCTCCCAAGACCGGAGGTCGATATCTTGGAATGGCAGCGTCTTGTGTGCAAGGGCCAGGAAGCTAGCAGAACCAGGAGCGCGGTGAGTCGGCTGTGATGGTCCTGAGTGACGACTGGCTTGCTGTGGGACTGACTGCTTGTTGTTGGATGTCGATGTTGATGTCTTGGTATGGAGTAGTGATGACTTTGGATGCTTGAGTCTTCACAGAAGGATGTTGTTCATTGTCAGGGGTCACCAATTTAGCGGAAAAGGGAAGATCTTCCAGCCAGGCGGGTGGTAGTGGTATGCCTGGCGGGGCGGCCGCTATGCCCCAACGGTTATTGTCGGGATCTTGTATATATGTTACTTGCTCCGAGAACTCTAATAGCGCGATTCAGGATTGTGACGTCATTGTCTATTGTTCTGAATGCGTGTCTGCAGTGCCATCTGCGTAGCTTGTGGTGTGGTTAAAGTGGTCGCTACAAACCTTTTATACGGCCTCAAAATAATTTGGCGCTAATAGCGTCAAACAATAACGTGTCTTGTTTTCTACTTTTTAACCGACTTAAAAAAGGAGGTCCTCAATTCGGTTGTTTGTTTTTTTTTAATATTTGATATCTCAGATCTCCGTCATTTATCAATCGATTTGGAAAATTATCTAGATTTGCAGTGCAGTTCAGAATCAAGACTTCACAGTGGTTGACGACTACATAACCGGTCTCAAAGCACTCCTGTACCTTCGGACCAAAGGCCTCCACGGGTGGACCGGCCAGTCGCCGCCTACGTTTAAACATCAAAAGGGAAAACCGGTTCAGACACTGTATGATGAGAACGGCAAGGTAATTTGGACTTTATGGATGCAATGCAATGAAGTTGTTAGTCATTTGTTAAATGTCTTAAATTTTAACCACAAGATCCATCGAAAACGAAAAACCTTACAATGCAGTTTTCACCTACATAACGCTTTGTGATGCCATTGTAAATAGATTTAAACTATGAATTCGGTAGTAAGCTTATCCATGTTTCCGCAGGTCCTAGCCCATTTCGGACCATATAACAGAAGACGCGAGGAGCTACTACACGAAGTCAGACTAAAATCAGACTTATTGTCCGATAATGAAGTTCAAAATTATTTGACCAACGGTACCACGAACGGTCACTCGAACTATAGTTCAGAGGTTCCCAGTATCAAAGATGTTTTGGGAGAAGCGTTGCCAAGAGTTGGCACTTACAAACACCTGGACAATACCAAACAAGTGGTTGCGCTTATTGACGATGTAAGTTGAAACTAGCCTCAATGTTTTTAAGACTTGAATTTGATTGCGCTCTACATACTTACATGCTTCATAGTATAGAATAATTTGAATAAATAATGGAACTGATGTTTTTTTTTCAGGATATGTGTATAAACTGTGGCAAATGCTACATGGCCTGTAATGACTCAGGATATCAAGCTATTGAGTAAGTTTTATACCGTGAATTTATAACCTCCTCTGAAAGGCTGATTCTACTTGGTCTGCTTGTAAACATCGTAAAAAATTGTCAAACCCATGGTCAATACCTGACGTAGAGACCGGTGGAGCGAAGAATTACTTGAAATTTAATTTATTATTTTTGTAAAAGAAATTTTCCACTATGATTGTTTTGTTTTGTTTTCAGATTCGATCCCAAGACTCACATTCCTCACGTGACAGATGACTGCACTGGCTGTACGTTGTGTCTATCCGTGTGTCCCATCATTGATTGTATATCGTAAGTTATTGATAATTTTATACTTCATTGATTAATCAAATCGACTTTATCCTTCATTATGTTAAGTTCAAAATTGCATAACTGGTGTGGATTTATTCAATGCTCTTTCTATCTGATCAACAATCTTTGAACTTTATGAAAGGCAGAGAAAGTACATTATTGAGTGAAGCTTAATAAGTATATTTTTTCACAGAATGGTACCGAAACAGGTGCCCCACGTCATCAAGCGAGGACTTCACTACGAAGTACATCCTGTATCTCCTTTAGACGGGATGTGTCAATAACAAACACTTACTAAAATAATATAAATTAATTTGTATAAAAATATATTCAATAAAATGCAATAAATTACAAAAATATATTAATATCCATCAATAATAGCTTTGTACAATTCTTTGACTTTCACCTCGGCCAGTTCCCACGAGGAAACCCAGCTGTTACCTGGGTTCACATTCAAAGTTAATGCCGATAAAGGTTTCGGGCAATCATAGTGACTCTTATTCACAATAGCTAGATCAGTTTTACCATTAGTTTTATCATGCAACTTCTTACACACATAACATTCAAATTCTCTAACAGAATTCAGACCATCTAGTTGATAAGGCCTCATCCTTAACTCATTCAACAGTTTATTATTAGTAACTATTTGTCTGGTTTTATGCTCTAAATATCCTTCGTATAAACTATCATTGTTTATTAAGTTGTCAATATGCTGAGCCAAAATCTTTGGCGTTGGAAAATCTTTCAGCAATATCGCCGATTTGTTGTTCGGAAACCAGTCCTTTATGGATGGGGAACCGAAATAAATAGGGATGCTCCCCACCTTGATCGCGCGCCAAAACTTCTCCGTGACATAGTCGCTACAAACTCCGTTCTCTATTGCTATCACGAATTTGTACCGCGCAATGAATTTTAAAATTCCATCCTCATTCAAATTGTTTAAGTAATCTTCTTGTAATATTGCTGGGATATCACGATTCTTTAAACAGCCGCCATATGAATCCACTTTGATGTATTTCATCAGGTCCTTGACGTACTCGTCTCTTTCTGTGGAAGTTGAACAGTCACTTTGCAAGTACATTATAGGGGCATTGTTTTCTAAAAACTCCTTTTTCACAGACGTCGCAACAAAGTATTTTCTTGTGATTATGTCATCAAACTTATGCAGGTATTGCAGTGGGAACGGAACATCACTAAACCTGCTGAATGTTGATGAAAAGTTAAATAAACTCAACGCTTGTTCGTGCAACAGCTCTTCTACATTCCGCGGAGATTCTTCATGAAATAATCCCCAGATAACATCTTTCGGCCGCCTTGGTAGCGGTAGATCATCAAAGTTCATGCCGCTGGCGTAAAATAAATATGCTCCTGCTGGATTGCTTGCCTTTTTTCTGTCACTGTACACATAACACTTAAGATTAGAACAATTTGTAAGACCAGAGCTACCTGGAAAGTTAGGAGTCCACCATAGTATCACTGGATAGTTAGCTGCTTTAGGCACAATGACTTCATTTACATTACCACGTGTCCATATGACAATAATAACAATAAAAACCAAACTGAACCACAACAATTGAAACAAAGTCATGTTTAACATTTTTTTAATAACAATTTTGAACATTTTAACAATGTTAACTAAGACAAATGTCATAAAATGGTTAAACTTTCTGTAAATATTATTAATCATCATTTTGTTCATTGCAACAATATTGTTACAGGATGCAGTATAACAGGAAAAACTTATCTCTACATACTTTGTAACTTCCACTACTATAAATAATACAAGATAATACCAATAGAAATAATTTTAATGTATATCAAAATGTCCATCCTCTCTCTTTGTGCATGTAATATATATCTACTGAGAATGCAACTACCAGGTCAGCATAGAACAATGCATACACAGCTCCCGCTAATTCACCAACAATAATGAGGCCAATCAGTGCGAGTACTGCTAATATTAACTCTATGACTGCATAGTACATTTCAGCCTCAAACTGTACTTGGTCGACAACATATAGCACCATGAGAAGCGCAGATATCATGAGAGTGGGGGCGGCAACCAGACAGTGTAAGTAATCCACTGGCTCCACAACATGAGGGATAATGTTGAGAAGCAGGGCCACTACCTAAAAGTAAGATAATATCCCACCTGTAGTTATGTTAATACCTTGCCATGAGGCTTCGGAGGTCTCTTAAGTTGGTAAGCCTGCATAGAAAGGTGTCAGTTTGGATGTACATACAGATCCAATCTCTGTTATGTATCATCATGTTAATCACTTTAAATCAGCCTACTTTATGGTTAAGCTCAGAAATTAGTTTTTCGCCAGTTCAGCTATTCAAATCTACTGAATAATACGAATGCGTATGCTTCGTAAAGCATTTTATTAAATTCAACATTCAATCCTTTCTCAATAATGCGAATCCGCGTTCTTGAATGATACAGTAAAGGTCAATGCACAGCGCCACGAGAAGGTGGCAATAGAATAGGCCGTACATAGCCGCGCCGTGGTCTTGTGTAAAAAATACTGATAGGAAACCTATGAGGTTGAATACTATCTGTATAGTTAAGTACAGTTGTTCAGCGAGATCGTGCACTTGGTCCACTAGATATAGCACGATGAACATGACCGACATGACGAGTGTGGGCGCCACGGCCAGGCAGTGCAACACGTCCGGCTCCGTCAAAACAAACGGGATTATCATGAGGAGCATTGAAATAACCTAAAATGAATAAACTTTTTGATATCAATCTCGCAGCTACCGGGATCTTACCTATTGTTTTATCTGTTTTCAAATCATTACACATAAACACCATTATTACAATTATTGAAATGGCCCGTTAATTTTGTAAATTCAATTCAATTAGGTAATTTTTTGGGGCTAATGGCTACATCGATTCAAGTTTGTTTATTTACAATTTACAACATCAACCAAACAAACGCCAACTGACTAAGCTGTTATCAAATCAGTCTAAATCGAACTGTCAAAAGTTACAAAAAAAAAATATGTCAAAGTAAATAGAGTAGCGATATCTTTCAAATATTAAGGTGTTATCTATAAAACACAAAGACAATATTATAATATTATCAGATATTCCTTACATCATATTGATTCCGTGACGATAAAAACGACATTTATTTATTTTAAATGATGTATTCTAATTATTGTACATCATATACGTAACACTGATTGTAATATAATTAAATATTATGCACAACTAAAAGTACAACCTCTTTCATTGGCGATAAGAAATAAATCGAGAGACAGTGCTGTTAACAATGCAAAGAAGAAAGCTCCGTATATTAACCATAACCAAACTCTAACAAGATTTAAAAGAAAACATTGAATGAAGGCACCGAATGTGAACAAAATTTGAAAAAATAAGTACATTTTTTCCATAAATAATGGTACTTTCTTTCGTAGGTACAGAATTATAAATAATAATGATATGACTACTGTGGGCCCACTCGATATGCAGTACATATGTCCTTCTGGTTTTGGAATTATCACAGGTAATAATGTGATAACAAGTGATATACCCTACAAGAAATGGAAAAGTAACTAGTAGGTGTCAACATTGAATAAATAAACATGCGTTATAATAATCATATAACTTACAAATTCGATGAGTTTCATAATAAAAATATTATATCTTATAAGTTCAGCCCATTTCTTATCTACCGGGACAGAGTCTAAAAAATAATAAAACAATAATGCATAGAGAGTTTCAAATATACATAGAGATATAACTTTAAAACGAAAATTATATTTACCATTAATTATCATATCAGACATCTTTTCAGTATATTTTTATTTTTTTTCCTGTATAATGAATAATATGAGTATCTCCTACTGCGTTGATAATTGTATAGATTCAATATTTCATTTCAGTTGGAATAATGTTTAAAAGGCCTGTAAAAGAATTATCTAAAATACACAAAGAAAAAAGCATGAATAAACAAATTATTTCAATACGAATGACACTATTATGTTGTCAAGTTGTCTTCTTTCAAAACTGAAGAGTAATCTTTTTAATCGTCTAAATTATTAAAATAATTTGCCAGTTTATTTTGGTTTATACTTTTATTTGAGATGCAATAGTGTTTTGTGGAAAATGTATTTCTTATGCTGTGGAGATATATTGTGGTCTCTTATATAAGAGTCTTTTCACTTTACCATGTATATAAGGATATATTGTATAAAATCGACTAGATAGTGGTGATTGAAAACTAAAACAAGCAGATACCCTGAATACTCGTCTCTAGTTTACTTATACTCTTTGGCTCTGTCAAAAACGTCCTGTTTTAAACGTCATTATCAGTGGTGCAAACTCTAAAGGATCGGAGTTTTTGGGAGAATAGCATTTTTTAACAGTCCACAAAAAAAATGGATTTGTCAATAATTATTTGTCTAAACACCTGGTTTACCATATTTATGAAATTAGTAAAAAAAACTGGGAAATACTACGACTTTTATCCAGTGATTGTAACTTTTTTTCTCACTCGCACTGTGTCATAGGTTGTATTCCATTCTTCTTCTGAAATTAGCTGCAACATGCTCCCCAAAACCTTCAAACACTATATTGTATACTAGCTGTTGCCCGCGACTTCGTCCGCGTGGTATTTAACAAAGACAACCGTTGACAACAGCCTGCTCGCCCATTCTGAGCCCGCGGGACGCATTGCAGGTTGTTGCTATCAAACTTAATCAGGCGCTGCGCTGCAACTGCGCTGGTTTTAATTTTTTTTCGTGGGATCCTATTTTTTTTTTCTAAAATAAAAGTAGCCTAAGTTACTCCTTGTTACATAAGCTATCTGCCAGTGAAAGTCCCGTCAAAATCGGTCCAGCCATTTCAGAGATTAGCCGGAACAAACAGACAGACAGACAGACGGACAGACAGACAGACAGACAAAAATTGTAAAAAATGTTGTTTCGGTATAGGTAACGTGTATACATCCAAATGCACGTAATCCGACAATTTCCCCCCAAGCAACAGCCCATGCCGAGGTCGTGCCCCATGTGGCGCCCTTGAGCTAGTTGCATGCCCCTCCGGCTAGAGCGCACTCTGCGCTCGCCCAAAAAACCCGGTGAAGCTGCAAAGGCCGCATCGGCCAGCAGCGTACTAATCCTTCAAACAATTACAATTACAATACAACCAAATGCACTTAGTAAAAAGCGGTTATTTTAATATTACAATCAGACACTCCAATTTTATTTATATGTATAGATTGACTCAAAAGCACTATAATATACACACTGTGTGGGGTAAATAATTAAGTTACCCAAAAAAATATTTCGCTTGTTATTTGGGTAATCTTCTGGATATTTTTAGAAAAATCTCCTGGCTTTTGAGATTAGGTGTTGGCATCACTGGTCATGATTGTCTATAAGCTGCGTGAATTTTTTACTGTTTCATCTTATTTCATGTAATGTTATAGCTTTTCCTACAGAAATGAGTTCCAATACAATGGAAGAAGAAGATCCCGTTGTCCAAGAGGTAAAAATCTCGACCAAGGATAGTTAGCAACGTGGTTTAAAAATAGGTTATGTTGTTAAGTGAAGAAAAGCTGTTTCGCTAGTTTCGCATGCGAATTTGATTGATTTATTCGTTACAGATACCGGTGTTCTTATCGCAGGCGTTATCTGAGAATTTGTACATATATCAGTACCCTGTCAGGCCAGGAAATAGGAACTGGAATGATGTCAAAGTTCTAAATGCCGCTGTGAAGCCAAAAAACAAGATGGTGAGGCTTGAGCTGGGTTTAGATACGTACAGCGACAGATACTGCGCTTCCAAAGGCGAGCAGATAGCCCTCAACACGGATGGACAGCAGGTAATAAGATAATCCCCTTTTTCATTGCATTTACATTATATTCCAGTGGAGATTTATGTGCAGGACAAAATTAAATAAATTCCCAATATTATGATCCTCATTTCTTGCAAATAAAACAAACCTAAGTGGTTTCTGATACATATATTTCATATTACCCATTACTGAATTACAAAGTTTTTCATTAGTGTATCGTAAAGTACTAGTTTTACCAATAATTGCTAATAGATATATCCATATAATTTGCACAATAGTATCAAGTCAATAGCCAAATAAGCAGTGATAGCCAAGTTGGTAGAACGCTTGCCTCGGTAACGAGGATTGCAGGTTCAAACCCCGGCTCGCACTCTCAAGGATCCAACTCTCTGGGATTTTTCAAGTGCGAATCTCATTTTCAACCATCATTATCACTTGCTAAAACGGTGAAGGAAAACATCGTGAGGAAACCTGCATGTCTGAGAGAACCCCTCGAAAGATGTGTGAAGTCCGCCAATCCGCACTGGGATAGCGTGGTGGACTATGGCCTAATCCCCTTCGCATTGAGGGGAGGCCCGTACCCAGCAGTGGGACATTAAAAAAAGGGCTGGAATTATTATATTTAGTCTGAATTAGTTCCAATTTTTAATTTCATGCCCCAAAAAGATACCTATATTAATTTATTTGGTTGCTTTTTTATCACCCAGGAGTCATCATGGCATGTGAAAGAGAAGGATAAATCCCAGTACTTCAAGCATGGCATGATGGACAAGATTGTGTATGAGAGTAGTACCCCATGTGTGGAGACTCAGCATTATGCTGTTGCCGTACTGCAGGATAAGGAGCTACATTGTACACCCATACAAGGTAAAACTGAAATGAAATTAAAATAAATAATAAAATACTTAGATGAAGGCAAACTGATGGGTGGATGATCCAGCCATTGAGTAGAGACTTTAGTTCCAAATGTAATAGAAGATGAGTCTACTATCCTTTCTCCGCTCACAGAGCTAGAATTTACTTGAGATGTTTCAGAAATAAGATGTCAAATGAAATGTATGTAACGAGACAAACAAGGTCCAATTATCTATTACAAGCATTAACCTGCAGCCCCATTCATATAGTTTTTATGGATAAAAAGTAGCCTGTTATCCCAAATCAAACCAATTGTTCATTCAATTCCATTCATCTAATTTTGCATGGTCCTCTTTCAAACATAAACAAACCTTAATAATATTATAGTAGAGGGTGTCATTATTATTATTATTATTGGAGCGACACACTAGCAGCTTTAGGAAGCTGATGCGTGTGCATCGTTGCGAGTCTTGTAGATGTTGAATTTATCTAATCTGTTCTTAAATGCGTTTACTGTTGGTGCTTCTATTACAACCTCAGGTAGCTTGTTCCAGTCAGAAACAACACGGTTTGGCAGAAAATACTTCATGGGGTTCCCATTTGACCTCATTGAACATAGTTTTAATTTATGTCCTCTTAGATGTTTATTGTATGACATAGATTTGTCCATAGGTATCATTCAACTAAGGCCATCCTACTCTTACTATGATAAACAAGACAAGCGTAAACATGACAAGAATAAGGCTGACAACTCGGATGATGAGGACAAAGAGCCTGAAGCACAACAGGTAACAACCAAGTATTAAGAAACATTAAGAGTCTAGTGGTTAGAAGGACTGCCCTCATAACCAAGACGTTTCGAGTCTCAAATATGGCTGTTAAACTAATGACGCAAGCCCAGTACTGGCATAAGCTTTTGCTTAGTTCTAGGGGCTATCAAGATTACTGGTAACATTACTGCAATAGTCGTTCCACTCTAGTTTGTTGCCATTAATTATGATTTAAACGGTGAAAGTGTGTGTAAAAAAAAATGATGGTAAAAGTACCCTTTATCTGTACCAGAGCTTTAGACAGGAGTGGGCATGAGTGTAGCCAGGATGTGCCTCAGGGTTGAGCAGCTGTCTACTATGCCTCGCCGTGTGTATGCTCATGGGACTAGGACAGGGTCATTAGTTTAACAGCAAGCTTGTGGCAACCAACCCGAATCCACTCAATTTTGATTGGCGGTTCGTTTAATCTAATAAATTATTTTAATTCTACATTAAACATTGTAGGTGACGGTGAAATTCGCGCGGCAAGAGACAGAAGTGGCGAAGAAGGCGCGCGAAAAGTCGTTCGAGACGATATCACAGCGAATCGCAGGGGAGCCGTGGTACGACGCGCTGTGGAAGCACTCCGAGAGCGACCATGCCGATGTGAGCCAAAAACTTATTTCACTTGCATTTTAAGAGTAATATTTATTCGAGTGCTTTATCGATGCTTATTCGAGCGATTTATCGATCACTAGGATTTTTTTGTCAATATTTGAAATTGACAAAAAAATTAACGTAATTTATTTTCGATGTCTTTCGATGGAAATACTAATTCGTTTTTCCAAAAATTTTCCGTCGGAAAGGTCTTTGGGACCGACACCAACATCGGAAAGAGGCCGTTCGATTCCGAATAATTTTAAATAACCCCCCCTTGTTATCCTAAAGTTGGAGCGCTTGAAGCTGTTCAGCGGCACGCCGGCGGACGGGTCGGCGCTGCGCATGCGCGCGCGCGAGTACGTGCGCGCGCTCGTGCCGCCGCCGCCCGACGACGAGGCCGACGTGGCGCCCGCCAGCCGGCCCTCGCCGCACGACCAGATCAACGAAATACTTATCAGTGGTGAGACACTAGTTTTTTATAAACCTACCTCAAATTGCTTTGCCATTATTCTAGGGTAACATTTATTTCAATGCATGAAAATGTATTTCAGCGAAGCTTATGACGTTCAGCGAGCTGCGGTCGCTGGTGCGCACGGACGCGGGCCCGCTGAGCGCGGCGGCGCTGCTGGCGGCGCTGGGCGCGGCGGCGTGCTGCGTGCGCGGCGTGTGGGCGGCGCGCTCGGCGCAGCTGTACGCGCGCGCCGCCGGCGCCGTGCCGCCGCGCCTGCTGTGCGCCGCGCGGGACCACGTGGTGAGACACACTACACACTGCACACTGCACACTGCACACTGCACACTACACACTGCACACTACGCACTACACACTGCACACTGCACACTACGCACTACACACTGCACACTGCACACTACACACTGCACACTACACACTGCACACTACACACTGCACACTACACACTGCACACTACACACTGCACACTGCACACTGCACACTACGCACTACACACTACACACTGCACACTACACACTGCACACTGCACACTACACACTGCACACTACACACTACACACTACACACTACACACTGCACACTGCACACTGCACACTACGCACTACACACTGCACACTACGCACTACACACTGCACACTGCACACTACACACTGCACACTACACACTGCACACTACGCACTGCACACTACACACTGCACACTGCACACTACACACTGCACACTACACACTGCACACTGCACACTGCACACGGCACACTGCACACTACACACTGCACACTACACACTGCACACTGCACACTACACACTGCACACTACACACTGCACACTACACACTGCACACTACACACTGCACACTGCACACTGCACACTACGCACTACACACTACACACTGCACACTACACACTGCACACTACACACTGCACACTGCACACTACACACTGCACACTACACACTACACACTACACACTGCACACTGCACACTGCACACTACGCACTACACACTGCACACTACGCACTACACACTGCACACTGCACACTACACACTGCACACTGCACACTACACACTGCACACTACACACTGCACACTACACACTGCACACTACACACTGCACACTACACACTGCACACTGCACACTACACACTGCACACTACACACTGCACACTACACACTGCACACTACACACTGCACACTACACACTGCACACTACACACTGCACACTGCACACTACACACTGCACACTGCACACTGCACACTACGCACTACACACTGCACACTGCACACTACACACTGCACACTACACACTGCACACTACACACTGCACACTACACACTGCACACTACACACTGCACACTGCACACTGCACACTACGCACTACACACTGCACACTACACACTGCACACTACACACTGCACACTGCACACTACACACTGCACACTACACACTACACACTACACACTGCACACTGCACACTGCACACTACGCACTACACACTGCACACTACGCACTACACACTGCACACTGCACACTACACACTGCACACTACACACTGCACACTACGCACTGCACACTACACACTGCACACTGCACACTACACACTGCACACTACACACTGCACACTGCACACTACACACGGCACACTGCACACTACACACTGCACACTACACACTGCACACTGCACACTACACACTGCACACTACACACTGCACACTACACACTGCACACTACACACTGCACACTACACACTGCACACTGCACACTGCACACTACGCACTACACACTACACACTGCACACTACACACTACACACTGCACACTGCACACTACGCACTACACACTACACACTGCACACTACACACTGCACACTACACACTGCACACTACACACTGCACACTACACACTGCACACTACACACTGCACACTACACACTGCACACTGCACACTACACACTGCACACTGCACACTGCACACTACGCACTACACACTGCACACTGCACACTACACACTGCACACTGCACACTGCACACTACGCACTACACACTGCACACTGCACACTACGCACTACACACTGCACACTGCACACTACACACTGCACACTACACACTGCACACTACACACTACACACTGCACACTACACACTGCACACTGCACACTGCACACTACACACTACACACTGCACACTACACACTGCACACTACACACTGCACACTGCACACTACACACTGCACACTACGCACTACACACTGCACACTGCACACTACGCACTACACACTGCACACTGCACACTACACACTGCACACTACACAGTACACACTGCACACTGCACACTACGCACTACACACTACACACTGCACACTGCACACTACACACTGCACACTGCACACTACACACTGCACACTACACACTGCACACTACACACTGCACACTACACACTGCACACTACACACTGCACACTGCACACTACACACTGCACACTACACACTGCACACTACACACTGCACACTACACACTGCACACTACACACTGCACACTACACACTGCACACTGCACACTACACACTGCACACTGCACACTGCACACTACGCACTACACACTGCACACTGCACACTACACACTGCACACTACACACTGCACACTACACACTGCACACTACACACTGCACACTACACACTGCACACTGCACACTGCACACTACGCACTACACACTGCACACTACGCACTACACACTGCACACTGCACACTACACACTGCACACTACACACTGCACACTACGCACTGCACACTACACACTGCACACTGCACACTACACACTGCACACTACACACTGCACACTGCACACTACACACGGCACACTGCACACTACACACTGCACACTACACACTGCACACTGCACACTACACACTGCACACTACACACTGCACACTACACACTGCACACTACACACTGCACACTACACACTGCACACTGCACACTGCACACTACGCACTACACACTACACACTGCACACTACACACTACACACTGCACACTGCACACTACGCACTACACACTACACACTGCACACTACACACTGCACACTACACACTGCACACTACACACTGCACACTACACACTGCACACTACACACTGCACACTACACACTGCACACTGCACACTGCACACTACACACTGCACACTGCACACTGCACACTACGCACTACACACTGCACACTGCACACTGCACACTACACACTGCACACTGCACACTGCACACTACGCACTACACACTGCACACTGCACACTACACACTGCACACTACACACTGCACACTACACACTGCACACTACACACTGCACACTGCACACTGCACACTACACACTACACACTGCACACTACACACTGCACACTACACACTGCACACTGCACACTACACACTGCACACTACGCACTACACACTGCACACTGCACACTACGCACTACACACTGCACACTGCACACTACACACTGCACACTACACAGTACACACTGCACACTGCACACTACGCACTACACACTACACACTGCACACTGCACACTACACACTACACACTGCACACTGCACACTACACACTGCACACTACACACTACACACTGCACACTACACACTGCACACTGCACACTACACACTGCACACTGCACACTGCACACTGCACACTACACACTGCACACTACACACTGCACACTACACACTACACACTGCACACTACACACTGCACACTACGCACTACACACTACACACTGCACACTGCACACTGCACACTACACACTGCACACTACACACTGCACACTACACACCGCACACTACACACTGCACACTACACACTGCACACTGCACACTGCACACTACGCACTACACACTGCACACTGCACACTGCACACTACACACTGCACACTACACACTGCACACTACACACTGCACACTGCACACTGCACACTGCACACTGCACACTACACACTACACACTGCTGGCTGCGCTGGGCGCGGCGGCGTGCTACGTGCGTGGCGTGTGGCTTAGGCATTTCGGGATTCATTATATTTATGTAGATTTTATACTGGTTTCGACCTCAGTAACCCATAATAAGCGTTGCATAGTTTGGGACCGTACAGTCGTTGTGTTCGACTAGTGATATTGTAATTGATTTAATTTCAGTTGTACCTGTTCACTCAACACCCCTACGTCGACAGGCAAAAGGTCGCCGCCGCCGTGCGGCTCCCGCCGCAGGAGGTCCTCGAGATCATTCGATCAGTCGCCAAGTACAACCACCGGACTGGCTGGGAACTCCTAATTCCCCCCGACACGGCTTTCGAGGCAAAATACCCCGAAGTTGTCCAAAGACAAAACTTATACTGGGAAGCCCGCCAGAGGTCGTTCAACGAAATGATGATAGGCGAAAGTGTGCCTAAACGACAGAGGAAGAAATCTCAAAGGGATTCTATAGGTTCGGAGGCTATGATGAGCCCTAAACCGAGGTGCAACAGTGTTAGTGAGGAAGACAGTGAAAGAAAACGACATAAAAATAAATCCGCCACGGGTAGTGGGAAAAGGACGCGGAATATAAGTTCGAGCAGTGCGCAAGAGAGCACGTGATCCGTTGTGTAGTTAGGTTATCAAATTGTAGTCTAGTGTACCCACCAGTGTGTAGCTACTGTGTTGCTTAGCAGTGATGTGAGTGCGAGTTTGTGCGACAAATCGGCCGACATGTTGATCGACTTGTTGTAAGGAGAATATTTGCGTTATCTCTGTGAATATGGACATAATGAAACTATAGGAAACTATGTTCCGATATAATCAATGTCTTAATAAAATTATTATAAAAATAGGATGTCCTATATCTATGTCATTGATCCATGAAAATCCATTGAATAAATTCGCATGGTGTTGCAACCTTGTATATTGAGCTATCTTAGAAAATTTAATAAAATGTTGCAACATTGCAAGGGATTATTTCATAAAATTTTGTCGCCTTTAGAATATAACCTGTAGCGAATATGCTCTAAGGTTTGAGTATTCAAGGGTATAATTGATGGAGTCATTCGGATGGAACTATTTATGTACTCAAGTTTTATGAATTCATAGATTTGTTATGTTATGTGACTGTTGATATAATATAGTTTTGAGTAGTAAACACATAATATAGGCTAAATTATATATTTTTAATTTATTTTAAAAGAGCTCCTTAATTATTATCCTGTCTCAGTAATTTGACCAACATAATTAATCGTTTCTTATGCCATTTTCGTATTGAATATTGAAAACAGTCCTATAATGTGTTTTTTTATAATTACGTAATAACACTTTTTTTGTTCAATACTATTGTAAATGAATTGTAACTTTATATGAATCCGAAGGTGTTTAGTGTGTTGCACCAATTTTAAAAACGATGTAGCAAATTTACATTGAAGAGACTGAAATGAATTTTCACGCTATCTTTGACCTTATCACACAATTAAAAGATTGATTATCGCATTGGCTTATGGTTTTATGGTAATTACGCCGTGTAAAATCTGCCAAGTCGCTGTGTATCGTGTTAAATGGATCGTACTCACCGATGTTTGAATGATTCTTATAAATTGTATGAACAGTCGTAGATCAATAAATTATGTTACGCATTTATGTAGCTAATTTAATTATTAATTTCCATTTTTATAATTTTCTATGGAATCATACTAGTTATGCGCGTTACCCACCTAAATTTAAACTTATATCGCCGGAATCTAAGTGATATTTCGTTCTAAAATTAAACCTATGTTCAGGGTGGCCAACGTGTAAGAAAATATCCCATGAAGGTAGCGTAAAATCCTAGCATATTAACTAAGAATAAATGTCATTGCGCGTTTTATTCATTGTAATTTATAAAAACAATTTGTACGCTATCATACTTTAATTTGTATGAGACCGATGTGATTTTATGATTAAGTTGTTATTTTTTTTTTGTAAACGAAATACAACATTTTATTATTTATCCAGAATATTTGTTTGTGTCGAATGTGAACCACCAACCGCTAATGATAGTTAAAAACCACCCATCTAGACTAGACGATCCAAAAGGTCTGATTGAAGAGTAATTAAATACTGGGTGTAAGTGGCTTCGTAAGGAAAACTGAATCTCCCTGAGTTGGAATTTTCCGTCGATCTTTTGAATTAATTTTACGCATATTTTCCTTTTTTTAAATTGATTGTTGTATAAAATCGTAATAGAAGTCTATCTCAGCGTGATTATAAATAACCATAATTAGTAATGTTGACCTAAAACTGCAATGTAAATTAAAACTCGTTACGCTTGAGCGCGCTCGTCGCTCGCACGCGTCGGGTATCGCGCTGAGCGTTGTGTTGTGATCGCGTTGGTTATAATACATTGCGCGCTCACAAAATGACAGCATTTGTAACCCATGACATTCGACATAAATTTTTCTATAATTTTATTATATGCCTTTTGTGTGTAACCTTTACCCAAAGTTTTCGTTATCATGTACTTACACCCTATATTTTTTTTTCTAATTAAATTTGCAGTAACGTATTAATTATATAAGCTAGCAAAATTGGGGGTAGGAATAGGTCTATTAATAGACAATCGAACTTGGTATAAACATGGTCCGTTCCGTACCAAATCTGCTGTTCGTCTAGCCTAGAGAATAGTCTGCCGATAAAACGGTACAGATGGTACGTAGCGGACTAAATCCGTGGTCCGGCCCGTACCAAGCTCGATCGTCTGTTAATATTATTAATAACTTAGCTGCTGAACCCTTAATCGCTACACTATTAACGTAACCCCCCACTTAGCACAATCATAATTTGAGTTAGCGGGGCTAACGAGTGGTCTCCTTAGCCAATAGTAAATAATCTGATTACACTCTAATAGCTTTCATCTTATCTTTCTAAAAACCATTAAAAATCTTCTTTTGTCGGCAGGCAATACTAGCGTTTGTTTTGTTTGGGATCATACAATGTGTTTGTCTGGCGAAGTCATAAAAAAAAACTACACAAAACGTTTTTATTTCAACTACTTAAAGAGCTACATTTCCATTTGGTGCGAGTAACAACGACATTATAATAATTATAATGGCAACACTTAAGCATTAGTTTACTGTATAACAACATAATTTGTGTAAATATATTGTGCTTATAAAATAAATTTTATAAAAGCAATATCAAATAAAACATCAGATTTTCAAAACAGTATGTACGTAAAATTGATGATGATGATTGTTCCGACCGGTTTCGGCCATGGCGACCATTTCGACCCCTAGTCGGTGTGATGGCGCTGGTGCGCTCGAAGATGGCTTATGTAGCCTATCCGTGCACACTGAGGGCACGTGAGTACGCCGTTCTCATAATTGTACGTAATGGCAGCAGGTGGGCGAGCCTTTAACTGGTCGCGTTTGGTATCAAGGTCAGCTTTACGCAGAACCTCGAACTCGCGTACTTTGCTGTTCACAATCCTGCGCCATTCTGGCCGCTGTGCTGCCAAATGTTCCCAACGAGATGGCTCTATGTTGCATCTCTTCATATGTCGCTTTTGGACATCCTTGTAACGGAGAAGGGGACCGCCTTGATTCCGCTTGCCCTCCTCCAGTTCAGAGTAGAAGATGCGCTTCGCCACTCTTTCCTCCGCCATACGAGATACGTGACCGCACCACCGAAGCTGTCGACGCATAAGATAGGCCTCAATGCCTCCGACATTGGCTCGTCGCAGAACTTCGGTATTTCGCACTCTATCGGACCATCTGATCTTCATGATGGTACGGAGGAATTTAAGGTGAACGCGATCCAGAATGCGAATGTGGCGGCGGTATGCACACCACGTCTCAGAGGAGTATAGGAGGTTTGGCAGCACAATTGCCATATACACCGATATCTTAGTGGCCAGCTTAAGGTCATGCGAGCAGAAGACCTTGGAACATAGCTTGCCGAATGCCGCAGCTGCGGCACCCACCCTGCTATTGATCTCAGCATCAAGGTCACACTTGGATGTTACAGTGCTCCCCAGGTAGCGAAATTTTTCTACCTGCTTCAGCACATCCGCACCAAGTTTTATGGTCAGTGTCTCGTGACCGTGTATGTCCAGGGACATCACCTCCGTCTTGTTGATGCTGATCTTCAGGCCAAACTTACGGCAGGCTTGGTGGAATGCGGACATCAGCTGTTCCATAATCGGAAGCGGTCAGATGCGCAGGATATATTAAGGTGCACAAGTGTACGCGCGAAACACAGGTGCACACACTCATCGTTGTCCTTCTGGACCCAGTGGAACGGAGACCGTTACGACCGGAGAAAGACTCGGACAGATGGAACAGTAGGTAAAATTAATCTTATACAGTATAATAAAACAATTGGATTTGTAAAATGTAAACATTATATATCTAACAAGCAATGTAACGTTAATTCCCCACTCTCGTTATCACAGCAAGTGGCCATACAAGATCAAATACCACTTTTTTGTATTCGGCTACACATTCAGCGAAAATGTGCCGTGTCTGTATAGTTACCTTGTGATATTTCCTCGAGTTCTGTTCCATAATTTGGCGACCACGTTACATCTATATAAATTATGATCTAAGTTACAACACTTGAAATATTTTATGCAAAATTATTAGTCAGGTAAAATCTATTACTTAGTAATTAACGTGTTCCGAAATCTGTAATTTTAAAGGCCTCTACTTTTTTAAATTTATTAAAAATATAGGTACAGCTTAAAATGTATGCGCAAGTAAAGTGTCAACGATATTTACCTACATGAAACAATTGCTAACTACCCTCTGAGACAGGATGAGACTAGTGTATCCTTGTGTCTGTGCTGAATAAACTTTTTTAGTTTATTTAATTTTTCATAGCGGGTAGTGTGACTACCGGCAGGCATCCGTCACTCGTCGACCCTACCGCGTAGCGCGCTGTACCCCGGGGGTCGGGGCCGCAACGCGCTTGCAAGAGATAGACTTACGCGATAAAAAGAGAAGCGCATAGTTACGCCAGAGTCGCTTAAAATTTAGCGGCGTGCGAGCTAACGTGAATTTTATTGCGATGAAGCAAGAGTCCCTATTTATTTAAATATCTTCGCGGAGTGAAATATTTCGTAAAAACTATTAGTTAATCTTCGTACCGGTAACCTTGGGCTAAATCCTTTCATATTTTTAAGTGCCCGTAACAACGTTCAATGCTACCGGCAGCCCATGCCCTGTGAAGCATGGAGGCATTCTGTAGTTATAATTTGGTCACCTATCCAAGGTTCATCTGAGCCACGCAACTATCTATCAGGATTAGTAGGTAACTAGGCTACGACCTGCAGGACGAAGATTTGATATTTATTTATAAGTAACACTTAATTAAGCAACCATCAAATTTTAATTGCGTTAGTTTTCATTTATAATGCCGTGTGTTTTATATTTTATTAATGACAAGATAACTTAAACAGAAGGCAATCACAGCTACGCTTATAGCGTTAAGACTATTCAACTTGGTCGCGGTATTGCAGAATTGTAGGTCGCAATTGTTAGCGATTTCGTCGAATTTCGATTTTATCAGCGACCATTCGCAGAGTCCGACCCTGCATCCGTCTAGATACATGGGCCTCTCGTTCTCCAGTAACAATACTTGGTAGGCTTCCTTGATTTGGAAGTTGCCGTTTGGTGTGCACCTGAAAAGGAAATATACAATTTCATTACGGAGTATAATATCATAATAGTCTTTCTGACCGAATTTCTGTAGCCAAGTAGGTAGGTATGCTACTTATAGGTACCTTCTTGGTTAGGTAAAACAAAAATGTAATTTATATCACTACAGATTTGTATGAGAGTACTGTCAAACATCAAGAGTCGATTGGAGCTCAATTGTGTAACGATCCTACTACACCTGCGTCTAACGCATTAAAATACTAACATTTTATGTCAGGCGCAGGTGTGGCGCGGACATTAGGTTAACAGATTTAAAGTACGAGCGTGGGCTCGAGTACGGTATGTATAGGGAGAAAGTTCATTTTCAATTGTTAGGGCCCGGGGTACTCACTTGTACAGCACGGCGGCTACATTGGCGTTGAACGGCGTCATGGTGGAGGTGGTCCAGGTGCGCGCGTGCGCCGGCGCCGAGTGGTAGTTGTCGCCGGTGAGCGGCGCGGCGCCGGCGTCGCGGCGCGCGCGCACCGCGCCCAGCGCCAGCAGCACCATCGCCGCCTCCGTGAAGTGCACCATGGCGCGCGGCTGCTGCGGGGACTCTTTTAAAAACATCACCACAATTAGAAATGCTTCGTATTAACCATTTTTGTACTTACATTTATACAACGCGATTAGTTTTAATGAACAGCCGCAGGATGTTACTCAAGGTTAAATGTTAATTACCTATGTAATAATTGTTGGTTTAGGTCGCTAACTGGGACAGTTTTTCTGTTTATTTATACCATCCACTTATATATATCCGTATCCGTCATTAGGGGTAACCCCCCTCACCCCTTGGTACCCCTTGGCGATGTTGGACTCACCGTTGACGACGTGTTTCTCTAGGAAGTTCAGCATGTCTTTGACTAGGGTGCAGCCGATTTTCTCGTTGAGTGGAGATCCGTACCCGTACTTGTAGTAAGTCTCCAAGTCTTCAGCGTACTCCAGCCGTTTCAGATCATCACGGGTGAATGCCTAGAAATATTTGTTTTGTTGTTGTAGTACTTAAAACATTCAAGTCTGCGTACAAAGTGTCTAAATACGTACACTATAAAGTATGCGGTGAGCTGACGAATAAACTCGCAGTTGATGTGCCGGTGCTGTTGTTACTAGTAGGGGCCAAATTCACGTAATTCAAGGAATGAAAACTGTTTAAAACGGGTGCGTTGGTAAAATGCCATCAAATACATAAATGTAAATGTGTTCAGTTACAGCCTACGGTTAGACTCTGAAACTAATAAAATACCCAAATATTCTCTTGCGATACCCAAAAAGTCAAATATTTATGCTGAATTGCGAAAAATATACCCAATCTGGTAAACCTGGCCAAATTTATGAAAAGTCGAACGAATCTCGGGTAGATAATGTACTTACAGCGCACCAAGGCGATATCTTCTCGACGGCCCACGCCTTGTTGTATCTGCACATCTGGTAGATGCTGTGTATGGTCTCCTTCTGCACCTCCCAGCTGAAGCCGAGACGGCGGGATATGTTGCTTAACATCTGCAGGTATTTTTGAAGGGTACTAGAATGGCGCAGGCGCGGTAGACACCTAGTTATTCCTTTACTTTTCCTTTAGGTTCCAGTTACTTTGACTTCAATTTGGGTTCAATGCGCAATTCGCTTACTTGACTTTGAACTTGATTTTTTTATACATAATGCTTGGGTAGGTATGCACTAATAATTATTATGTTAGTGCCTACCAATGCATTTGTAATTAACGAGAATTAACATGATCATACAGACTTTAGTTTATCATTGAAACAAAGCTTCCATTGAAAACGATTTGCATTCTTTATTTGAACCATTAGATACTTGCGTACCTACTTAAGTTATAATACGTAAGTATCCACTTAGGAAGTACATAGTACGTAGGCTATAGTACATTTCGCTGGCCTAGTCCGTTTGACGCAGTAAGTACCTAATTAATTATCAATACCTACAATCCATATTGAATATTAAATTAAAAACAATATATATTACTAACTATACGGTTCCACACTAAGCAACGCTTGTATTATGGGTACCGTACAATGGACTGCGGGCGAACCCAGTATATAATACTTATATAAATATTAAACATCCATGACTCGAGTACAAACATTCATGCTTATCACACAATGTTTGTCCCCTACCCTGATTCGAACCCGGGACCCTCGACGCTGAAGGCAGGGTCAGGCCAACTGAGCTAATCACGTCGTATATTATCAGAATCAGAATATTTTTTATTCATGTAAACCATTAAGTACAGTAATAATGAATCGTCAAAATTGTAACCAAATGCAAAGCTACAACTATACCACCCGTTCAGAATGCCGTTCCTATGGAGAAGAACGGGCAAGAAACTCCATGGTTGCTCTTTTTAAAAAGATCCGTAACATATTTTTTTTATTCATACTGGTATTGCCTCCTTAGAGGGTAGATACTTACCTCTTTGTACTCCTGTTTGGATTCAAAGATGTGCAGCTGTGATAGGGTCTCATTGTTCTCCTCAACTTCCTTAGTCCACGCTGGGCAGAATTTGTATGGCTAAAAAACAGATTTATTATAATTGTGTGTACCTATTTTACTTCATAAAATAATTCTTGGCCGTTCTTGAATCAGAAATGAGGAGATCCGTAGACGAACTAAAGTAACCGACATAGCTCAAAGAATTTCAAAGTTGAAGTGGCAGTGGGCAGGGCACATAGCTCGCAGAACCGATGGCCGCTGGGGCAGAATGGTTCTAGAATAGCGACCACGAACCGGAAGACGTAGTGTAGGACGGCCCCCCACAAGGTGGACCGATGATATCACACGCGTAGCAGGAAGCCGGTGGATGCGAGTGGCGGAGGACCGTGATGTGTGGAAGTCATTGGGGAAGGCCTATGTCCAGCAGTGGACGTCTTTCGGCTGATTGATTGATTGATTGAATTCTTGTCCATTTCTATCCAGATTATCTCTGTGTTTTCGGATTGAATATACTTACTCTAAGCAACTTCTCATCATTCTCCTTCGGTATGTCGAAGCCCTCTGCCTGGTCCCCGAACAGTCCCTCCGTGAATGCTTTGAAACTATTGCTAGAGCGTTGATCGTTCACGAATTTGAACTGCAAACAACAGTAATACATACTTATTACCTACTTATTATAAAACAGTTACGAATCGAGCTGCAGCGCAGAAGGTAATATATAATATCGTCATCTGACACCAAGTATACGGTCCCAACTGAGCAACGGTTGTATTATTATTTTTATTATGTACAATGGACTTACCACAATGATGTTTTCGAACTGAATCAAAAGGATGCGTGTTCCTAACAGGTTGGGAAGATCTTCCAGCCAGGCGGGTGGTATGCCTGGCGGTGCGGCCGCTATGCCCCAACGGTTGTTGTCGGGGTTTTGTATATATGTTACGTGCTTCGAAAACTCTCATAGCGCGTTTCAGTATTTATGGAGGAATCGTCATTTATTCTGATATGTCGCCTACAACGTCATCTGTGTAGATTGTGGCGAGGTTGAAGAGGTTGCTATAGACCTATTCAGTTCAGTTCAGTAACTTTATGATAGCTCTTTGGAAGCGACATTGACATCGGACAACCTCGACACCATTTCCCCCTGCTGGAGTACTTACCAAGTAGTTACGTCGGTCGCTTGTCAACACCGATGGAAACTTGTTCCTCCACGCCTGCGCCAGCTGTTGGGTCGTCATGTACCCGTCCGACGTGAGGTCTCCCGCGTACGTAAGATTCTTCCGGTAGTCCCACTCCCACTGCTCCAGGAGATTCTGGTCTGATGAGCACATTCGTTCCTGGAAAAAACATTACATTTTTCAACTTCTTATACACAATGCTATGAGGGTCAAAAGCTGGATGAGTGGTATATTGGCTATCTGTGGCATTGACGATAGTACTTAAAATGGTACTGCGCAAAGCAAAACTCTTGTGCACAGTACTATGTGACGTTTGATAAAGTTATAATATTACTATAAATTTGGGAGTAAGAGTATTGTAACTCACACCAGTGTTTCTAAAGTTTCCATTTTTGTAATTGGTAATGATGTTGTTCTTCAAGTCCGCCAGCTTCTGCAGTTCAGTGAACTCGTTCGCCTCAGGGTTGTGGGAGCCGTGTCGGTTTAGCAGCCAGAAAGCTGTTGGCTGACAACCTGAGAAATTGGAGCGATGATTAGAAATAAAACATATTGAAAATGGAACAGGTATAGTGTTACATACAAGGGTTCTGTCTGACAAAGGGGAGTCAAGATTTTTTATCTTTTTTTAATGATCAAAGCCGCCGCGAACCGTAGGCTCACAAGGCTGGTTTGGGCATATGCTGCATGTGGGTAGCGAGACGAATTTACAGATGGCAGCGCTTGCGCGGCAGTTAAGAGAGCTATTGGCATGTAAGTATGTGGAATGGAAATGGGTCCTAATATAATTTTGTGACATTTTTAACGATCGATAAGTATCTGTCATGGTTTTCACGAAATAATTATGTGTGGATAGTAGGCTATGAGCACATCGTGAACTAGATTCTAGTATTGAACATAGGCATACCTAATTAATATACGTTAATTATGCACCGCTTATGTCGACTACATTACGATCTAGTACCTTGGATGATTCCCACATTTACATCGTGCTCGTAACATTAAAAATAGATCATGAGTTTCGTCATTGTATTACACGGATAATGCATTCTTCCGTTCTAACACTATTGCTGTGGTTGGACGGGTCAGGATTCTATTACCATTTTCAAATCGTCAAGGCGCATAAAATGCTGCGATGTGCCAGCGGAAATGCACTTTATTGCTTTATAGCAACAGTCGCGTTTCATGTCTTTGCAGAGTGAAATATCTGTTTGTAAGAACTATTGGTTTAATCTGTGTGTAATCAGCACTAAATGAAAGTACTAAGTAGATATACTATAAACCTGTATCACTGAATTTGGCATCCAGGTGATTTCTCTAATATCCATTTCGTGCCGATGCGCAACACTACCTACCAGCTAAGTAGCAGTCAACAGCGACCCCATAAATAACGAGATTGATGGTGCTATTAGTGATCGTTTGTCAATGCGAATGAGAACGCCATCGCGCCGATGGTTGCTACAAATTAGGTATTGGACTAATTTATTGAGTTGGGTGATTTTAACCTTAATTTATATAATGTTAGGTGGTCTCTATCACATATCGGTGCTTAGTTAAACTGCGTGGTTTTTTATTTAGTTACCAAATGTTTCTGTAAAATAATATGTTTAGAAGACGCGCAGACATAACATCTTTGTGTGTGTTCTGAGTTCCGCGTTCTGCTTTCTTTAAAACGTTTGTGCTGCTGATCGTCAGCTGTTTGCGCGGGCTCTGTACCCCAATCATTACAAAGATCGCGGAATACAAAACGATGAACGCCCTCCTGTCTGTGCAGAATCTAGGGATGGGCAAGTGAAAAAAATATATCGATATTTATCGTATCGATATTTTTAAACAGTATCGATAATTATCGAGTGAAAACTATCGATATATCGATATATCGTCAGTTTTCGCATGATTATTCAAACTTCGTAAAAAAGAATAGACGAATTTTTTTTTTAAATTGTATTCATAGTTTTTTAAATTTTCTACATGTGCATATTTTTAGTTTTTTTTTTTGTAATTGATTTGTTGAAAAAAACTCGGAATTGATACAAATTCGATACTCTAAAATAAATATCGAATATCGATATAATATCGTGATTAAAAATATCGACGATATATATCGATAATTGTATGGAAAAATATCGATATTTTAATATATAGATATTTTTTGCCCATGCCTAGCATACATACATAGTCGTTCCTTCTCATCCGTTGAGATCGGCACCCTACAAATCTTGTTCGAGTTCTAGTCCCAGTTTTATTTATGAGACATAAAGCTGAAATTACTTTGTCCTCGTAATAAAATAATGCTAAAAATACCAACGCCATATTTCAAACACATGGGCGCCAGGTAATTATTTTACACGAATTAATTATCAGAGGCCTGATCTAACGAAGGTAGTGTGACGTCAGTTGGCATGATACCAAATTCAAAAAGGTACAGATAAAATTAAAATGGGCCATCGCGTCATAGACGATGAACCTCTAAATACTTGCTCAGTAAACACAGATTTCTTCTTCTTCTTCTTTCTTTACGAAATGATATGCGATGAAATAAAATGGATATAAATATGGCCTCACCCGCTTACCGGGTATTTTGCCAGTGTCAAGTAATTAATAGCAATATTAAATTCAATAAATACACATTATAAATAAAATAATGGATGTGACATGATGAAATGAAAAGGGCGTGAACCAACACAGATTTGAGATCTTGAGAAATCGCGGAATTACCTGACAGCTCAGACGAAGAGGTATGATAGAGTGTTGCTTACAACATAATGTCGCACAAAAACCAAGCCGATTTTTGTAATACACGCGAATTCGCGTGGACGTAAGGTCGTAATTCGCGTATAGGTACTACACCAAATCTACAAATCAGCTTGGTTTTTGGGCTTAAATAAGTTGTTCGCGACACCCAGACTGTATTATTTATTTAAGGCTAAAAGTAAGTCGACGTGACGGTAACTGTATTTATTTGAAACTTCTTGGACTTTGTCACGCATATTTATCTTGCATTTTGGTTATCAATTTAAAAAAAAAATACTGTCTCAATTTCGGGGCAGTATAATTAAGTACGATTATGGCTAGTGACTGTTATAAAACAAATATACCTACCTGCTTAATTAAAGTAAGTAATTCTCAGCATAAAATAAGCTTTTGTTTTTTTTTTGTTGATGAACACTAAGCTTCGTAACTATTGTTCTTTTAAACGGTAGGTTACTAACCTTCGCAAAAAGCCTTCAGACTTCGCTGCAGATGTAATAAGCCTAACTTTATATTGTTATCTACAGTGTGAGATTTAAAAAAAAAATGCCTTTGTGAATAGTCAAAATCTAACCAGTAAAGGTTCGGAAATTTGGTTCGGCTGAAAAGAACCGGCAGGAAACTCAATGATTAAGCTTTTTCGCGGTAGTTGATGCATTTCCTTATAGAGTTTGCAGATGACCTGAGAGTGTAACACCGCGCGGCCGACAATATATTTATGATGTTAGCAAATATCAGAAAATATATTGACTGGAAAGGCCATTAGACAAAAAAAAATGCCCCGGGGTGGACCGATTTGGCTATTTTTGGTTTTAATTTTTCGTAATATTCCGAATCAGATTTGTAAAAAGAAAATTGCATAATATTTAATATTCAAATTTCGAAGTTCGTATTACACATTAGTTATTAAAAATAAAATAAATTTAAAATGTAGTCCGGAATATTGGCAAAGCCCGCCAAAACGGAAAATGCAATTTTCATTCTGATTTAAAAAGGACAACATTATATCAGGTAAGCTAGATTTAAGAGGTAAGCTAAAAATATACCTAAAATATACCCACTAATTATTCAATTTTTTAAGCTAGTGCTTTTACCCCACTTTAATCACAATAGTGTTCTAGCATCTGTCCATAAACTAATGTTAATGACCATTTTACTGCGCACTCATTTAATTAGCCTTTTGTAGTCTAGGTTCGTGGTATAGCGAGGCCGCTTTCGTCATGGTTGAAATACTTAATTTTGCTAGCGCAGACCTAATAGACTGTTTGGCAGATACAGTTATATGGTCGGTACGGTCTGCCGTCCAGATAATAAAATTTTACTAATTTTATAACACGTCTGATACTAATGTAGACACGCAATGAAATGTATCCTTGTCTTTGCTCGTCTGAACTCCCTAACGCCTCGATTACACGGATCAAGTAAAATAGCGAGACAGTGCTCTAGGCCGAGGGCTCGGTAGGTGTGAACCTTATTTACTCGAGAGCACAGTCTCGCCGTGTTACTCTGTACGTGTGATCAGGGTGTAGGTCGCCTGAGGCAAACGCTCGTGTTGCCTTGCCCGAGCTCTGTAATATAATGTCATTCACCTCGCTGTAAGTCTGTTATGTCAACATCTCGTGGATTTATTGCCATGCCACCGTGTGGCCGATGACATACTTGTAGGTAGCCTCGCGAGCTCGGACGAACTAGAGATGCTCCCGCGAGGCAGTTCATCGTAAATAATAACCCAGGTATACCTACACTTATAATCCGTTTCGCATGTACCATTCTACATGTATGTACTTTATCTATCTGGAATCTAAATTGTAACATAATACCAGTTTTCAATAAAAAATACCGTTTCTCTGAAGTATTAACTCGTATTGAATTGCGTCGCAAAATTGATAAGTAGGTTCGCAGAGAAATTTCGAATCGTCGAGCATACATGTGTGAGTTTTAACAATACTATAACTACTAACTTACTTTAAATTCGTAGGAGTGTGTTAATTTACAATAATCACACGAGCGAGTAGTCTTCAATCAAGTCCCATCACTCAGAAGTATTTTTGGTAGGTGTACAAATACATTTGAGGAAAGTGTAATAAGTAAGTATATATAACGCATCAAATAAAATAAGCAAAGATCCCGGGAAGATCCGGGTCTGCGCTTGAAGTCATTGTATGAATTCGGCATGCGCAGAGCCACTATCTTTGCTCATTTTGTGTGATACGACCTGTACGTCAGAAACCTACCTACTGCAATCTGAATCTTATTTCTACTAGGAAATATCACAAGCAAAATATAAACATCAATAACACCGGAACGGCGGTATTATTCAAACACGTGTCGTGGCCAATCGAAACCTTCCTTTTAAGAAGATGCGTTATAGCTTAGTATTTAATACGAGCTGCATAATAACAGCTTCATTAGGCATGATAGGTATCTTATCTATCTTTGCATTTTATTCATGCAGTGTAGGTACTTCTTGTGCATTTTATTACGATACGTGATTATACTCTGTGCCAATTCAATTGTGTGAATCAGTCCATAGATAGGTATTAGACTGTAGCTTGGTTCTTAGCGCGTAAAATCCGTACTAACTTTTCCTTCCATTTCCATCTATTCGGTATTTTTCACATTTTCTAGGTATTTTATTGTCGTACCTTTTTGTTTTTATTACATTACATTATAGGCAAGTATTTGATCTCGATCTCACCTGATGGTAAGTGACGATGAGATCTACGATGGAGCATACTTGCCTAGGTAGGAAGGCGGCAGTAGATAGAGACGCTATATTCACTAGGCACATGCAGCGCAACTTATCTGACCCGCCATCCATGAATGGCAGCACCGAACATCATGCCGGAACACGGCTAGGCCGCTTGGCGACATGGCTTTGTTCAGTGGGTGGTGACTAGCCACGGCCGAAGCCTACCACCTGTAGAGTTGTCACCTGGTTGGCACCACCCAGGGTCACGTGTAGGGTATCTCGAGGGTACTTAATTCTCCTACGGACGAAGGTGACTCGACCCCAAAACTTACTATTTATTTCATAAATTACTTTACAAATGACATTTTGAAAAAAGAATATTCAATGCTTTCGTGTTTGCTGATTGGCAACTTTAAACGTCTGTATTTTTATTACTTTGCGAGCTATTATGAAAATTATACCAAAAAATAAATACGGCTAAGGTAGGGTTTACATTAGTCACGCAGTCACGCTTGCTGCTAACTCGCCTTGCACGATGGCTGCGAGTAGGATCTATAGCTTTCTCTACCACAGATTAGTAATCATCACTACGTAATGCTGTAATATCATTATAATCATTGGATAGAGCGCACATATAAACAACTAGCTGCGCCCGGCGGTGTTACCCGCGATAAAAAGTATGAAAAATTAAAACATCTATCCCACGGGAACCATACATTTTACCGGGATAAAAAGTAGCCTATGTGTTATTCCAGACTATAATCTATCTCTGTGCCAAATTTCATCCAGATCCGTTCAGCCGTTCGGGCGTGAAAGAGTAACAAACATCCATCCATCTATCCATCCATCCATCCATCCATCCATCCATCCATCCATCCAAACTTTCACTTTTATAATATTAGTATAGAAGTATAGATGGATCAACCGTTGAGAGAACTCCGAGTCAATGTTCACAGTGAAAGTACTTCGGTAGTGTAGACGATGACCTTAAAATATTTTTTTGCGAGTAGGTAGTGTGTTGTGTATGCCTAGAGATAATTCTTTTTTTTTTGCTAGCTCGTAGGTGTACCTAGGGTGAATATGTCAGTTCCATTACCATTCAGAGGACTTGTAATCTCAAAGTAATAATGCCCATAGAAAGAACTGTTAATTTATGATAATTACACTTGAATACAAATAGATTAAATTCAAGAAGGGAGTTATTATAAATTGTATGTATATTTGTTACACTATTACATAAAATATCTGCAAAATTATTTATAAGTGCGGTTAAAGTATTTTTCTCTGGTCGTACAAGTGGTCGAGAGCCAGCAGGTGTTGGTGAACTAGCCTAATCACCCTACGTAACAGAAAAATCCGTATGCTCGGATTAACAGAGTTCAGTAATTAAGATTTGCGTGCTTTGTCAACTTGTTTCGACTTTTATTAACTAAGCAAGCCGTCAGTCAAGTTGACCCATTACTGATGAACCTGTCGGTTAGAGTACGTCTCACTAATTAGGTCATATCGGCTATAATATATAATAGATAACAATAAAATCTTATTCGAAAATAAATTTAAATTACATTTTTGAAGAGTCTTAAAATTGTACAGTAAAACAAATTGTCGTCGCATAACTGAAGGTCCGCCTCTGAGAGCCTTCTTACGCGGGCCAGACTCTATATGACAAGAACTATGAAAAAAAGTAGAGTCTTGCTTATTGTATTTGTTAACCCATCTTACCGGGAACATCGTGGACTCTCGTAACCGGGCGATCCTTGTTCGCGAAGATATACGCAGTCTTCGTGCCAAACAGCAGGTACGGGTCATCTTCCACGGACAGACACGTCTCCTCGCCGCTGGCGACACCCAGCGCCAGCAGGGGTAGCGCCCAACTCAACATTGTCTGGGAAATGGGATTTGAATTACTTTATTTAGGTTAAATCAGTGGCATATCATGGGGGGGCCGGAGGGTGCGGTCGCACCATAGAGAAAAAAAAAAGATATGAAAAAAAATGTAAAAAAAAATCTTTCAGTGTTTTTTTCGTAATTTTTTTTGTCGTTAACATGCCCCAAGTTATTATAATGAATAGCAAATATAAGAGGGCGACAAATTTGAAATCCGCACTGGGTGCTATTGACCTATGCTACGCCACTGGGTTGAATACAGGACTTATTGCATGCATAAGAAAGAAAAAGTTATTAAAAAAACTGTTTTATATAATACTAAGGTATTTTAAGGCATAATTACATTTAAGTACCTATCATAAGGATCAAATTCTCAGAAATGTAATCTTATTACTTAATATGAAATTTAAAAATAACACCATGCTGTGTATTACACACTTATGCTAGCTTTTTTTTAAAAAAACACTCCATTTACATAGATATTTATTTTCTAGTTAAGTACCTATGGATAATGGATATTATGGATATACTTTTTTTTTAATTTTTTTTATATTGGATATGGATAGCAGTAAGATAGGAGGCACTTTAGTTGTGTCAAAGAACAACCAAATATATGTCTCGAGTTAAGATCCTCCTATTTTGCGTCGGTTATCAATGGTAGAATGAGTAAATTAGAAAAACTTTTAACATTTGCAGGAACACCAAAAACAAGCCTCCGATTAGCGGTTCCATTTTGAAAGTCGCATAGAATTCAGAATGAAATGCAGAGATCTCGTTATTTTGCGGTCATACGTCCAAAAAATTACAGTTAGACCGTTGCAACGTGAAAGTATTTCATTTATGTTAATGCTACTGATAGGTATATTGTATGGACCTAGGTACCATATAACAATAGTGCTGGGGGGGGGGGGGGGGGTCGAGCTCTGCACCATTGCTATTTTAAAGTACATCATACAACGGTGGGTTGTCTAAGGCATAATGGGTGTGTGTGGGGGGGGGGGGGGTGAGTCCTCAAACCCTTGCCCCTCGTATACAGGTTTGCTAGTTTTTAAATAGTTACTTATAATAAGTAATCATGTCAAGTAAGTAAAGACGTTTTAAAATTAAACAATAGCATCAACAGGCCTGGAAGTCTGCTACCACAATTGACTCATAATTGAATCAAAATGGTATCGTCATTGACAGTTTTACCATATTGACACGGACAAGTCTCTGTGCGGTGCCAATGTGGTACCTGCTTTATACAAGGGCTCTACTCACAGATATATGAGACGTTCTACCACTCCGTTGGGTACATACGAATTCGAATAGGTTTCAACACGATTTGTATAAAAAACTTGACTTGTCCAACAAGATTATATAATAATAACTACTTACTTATAGCCCCATATTAATCCACTATTTATAATATCATATGTATTCGTTAATACATTTGCGTTACTTACTTATGTATGTACCTACCTACTTACATCATTCATTAATGTTTACAAAGTAGGTTACTCACCTATACATATGCCTACTTTGTATCAACAACGTATCGAATATATTTATCGAAAAGAGTAATAACTAATAACTGAGGTGTACATACGTACTTTTAGTTAATTTAAAAATGTTGTTTGTAACTGAAATTGTCTTTGTTAGGTACCTATATTTAATTACTTTCTGGTTATTCAATATTACAATGACATTACAAAGTATATTTATTAAATAAATGTTTTACTATGCCATTGTAAATGAAAAAAAAAGTAGTTAGTTAAGCTACAGGGTGTCATTATACCTACCTACAACATGTAGACAGAATAGTGTAAAAAATAATTCCAAGCAAAAAAAACTTCAATTTACATCAAAATAACCTGAATAAACTAGAATAATGTTAAAAAATAATTTGAACTGCGGTTCACACCGAAACGCAAACACAAAACAAAAGTGAGCCACATAGGTATAATAGACGCGTTCACACCAACGTGGCACACTTAACAAAGGAGCACTTCACAAACAAAAACAGAATAATTAAAACAACGCACTGGCTGATTACCTTTACGCGGGAAGAATCGGGATCGTTTGTCTGTGGTTAGTTTGGTAAGCGCGGGAAAGGAAACGCGGCCTCCCGCGGTCGCGATGGTGGAGCACTGACTAGGTACCTACTAGGCTTGGTGTCGCTTTATCCGAATACCTCACTCCTATGGCTCCCCGTGTGCTTACTTACAACCTCAAAACATAACCAGTTACCATCAGTATGTATGTATTACGATGATTCAATACCAACGTGGGCTATATATTGTTTTTTAAATGTCGGCGTGTATTTATACGTGACATGTGCACTGAATGTGAGTACTAAATCGGAATACCAGTCGCTCGGCTTTTTATCATAATGTTTACTTACATGGTTAGTTCGTTCTTTTCATGAGAAATAATAAAAATTATGGCGTCAAGTTTTATTATCTTGGAACCATTTACTTACTTAAGTAATAACATCCAAGCAACTAGGTATATTCCTAGCCTAAAATTATGGAAATAGGCATAAATATTAATATCAAAATCCCCCACAATAGATGTGTATCAACCTGCGTACGTAGATCTATTTTCATTTGAGTACTAGTTCAAAGTAAATTGTTCAATTTTGACTGTTGTAAAGTAGTGATTTCTGTCATCATAGAACATAATATTATGATATTCAACATGAATTTATTTGTTATTGTGTCACGCACCGCGTACGCGACTCTACAGACGATGACATCACGTAGAATGATTTGTGCTAGGTTAATAGCGCGTAATGTAATTTTATAAAACCAATCCGTTACAAACAAAGTTAACGTTTAAACAATGAACCTGACCGAAGTTTCTAAACTTGAATCACGAAATTCTAATAGTGTTCGGCTCGGTTGTTTTCGTAGTTGTAGGTAGGATACCTTCAAGCCTTAGAAATTGACAGTAACGATAACCGCTTCGCGTAATTAGCGGTAATCAGCCAAATTAGGGTAGACTACAAGCCGACCATAATACAAAAATACCTAAGCATAGAAATGGGCAGAACGCTATAGGAAGAAGAGGAGATAGGTTACATACAAATTGTTTTTTTTTAAATTACTTTGGACACCTTGTCCTTGTTACTTTATTTTCTTGTTGACTTTGATTCGTGTGGGAACATTCTGTATTATTCTTCTATCAGTATTGTATTGATAAACGTTTTTTTGTAGAGTAAGTACCTAATCGATGTTCAGAAGAAGGTATTGTAAGAAGTTAAAGAGTTATTTGACAAAACCTTCCATCTATTGCGTGCGACAACCAGCATAAGGCAGTCTAATAAAAAAGAGTTTATAGGGACTTGCATAGATTTCCACCCACACGCAAATCTATAATATATTTTTAATGCACAGCTTGTTGACACCTTATAATCATAGTATCGCGATATGTATCATATCTTTTGAATCAAAGGCTATCGAATAGTGAAAATCTCGTTAAATTTGGTCTCGTCGTTTTTCCATGATGTTCGAACAAACCCCCAGATAAAAATTCTTATTCATTTAGTGGTTTGTTTCGGATTCAGAGACGAGCAAATAGACTACTGCATTTTTTTTTATTTCTTTATGCCGACACGTTCTATTATAACAGTATAAATAGTTATTCCTGGCTGGACATAACATTATTGGTAAATATAGTAATGTGCGTGCCAGTACTGCCGGTCGTAAAACACATCGTAATTTTGTTGTGTACCGTGGCAATAATGTCACGATGCGTTTATAATATGTGACGCAATACAGGGAATTGGATATTATATCTTCCACAATCCGTCCTTTTTTTCTTTCGTTGCGGGTGACCAGGCAATTAGCTTTTCCCTGGGTCCCACAAGAGTCAAGCCACGGCCTCTTCGTTAGAATTCGCTGTAAATCCTGGCCTCAGACGAAGAAATAATAAAGATGTTGTGTCGCGAGCAAAGCAATACATATAATAAAGCACTAAAAACACGTGTATTCGCCTGAATGTAGTTTGCACGTACCTACACAAATCGGCTTGGTTTTTTAGGCTTCAATATTTCTTCGGCTAAAATCCTAGAGGCACTGTCCTTGGTGAGAATTACGACGCCCTAGCCATTGGACTTTGGCGATCGTATGCCCCCTGATTGCTGATAAAGAAACACTTGGGTAGGTATGTTATAATTTATTAAAAATAAATTCTCTCATTTTAAATTCAAAACGCTAGAACCATTGCGCAGAACACCTATACCATAAAAACACCAATCTTTTCCAACCTATTTTTTTTACCGCTGGAGGAGCCAACTATGCAATGGCCGGTTGTTGGAAAAACGCTCATTTCCACACAAGACGCCGTCTGTACGAAAGCCGGATTGTAATTATGCCTAAAGTGTTGGTTAAAAAGCGGCCGGGGAGACGACCTCATTGCACTAAGCTCGTAGAAAGCGGATGCGTGCGTAAGCTGCACTCGCGTTTCAGATAAGTAATAGTTATGAAATTACCTGATAAGAGGATTAGAGACGGTTTTGTAAGTACCCACATAGGTAGTTATTTTGGGAGGAGAGCGGAGAGAAATTCTACGTCAGCTGGTACACGCACGCACAACATGCGACTCTACGTACCTATGTGTAGGTTCTTTCCCTATTTGAACGTTCCCATATTTGTCTACAGTACCTATATTTTTTTATTTAATTTCTTGGTAAATCATTTTGTTAGGTAAGTGATATTGTAACCCTTAAATTACTTTGCTAGCAGTTAAATGATTGGTTGATGACCTTTGTTGGTTGGTGGATACTTGACTTCTATCTATCTATAGATATGTAGGTAGATACTTTGGTTCTAATTCAATAATACATTTTATTAATTGATTAGTCAACGTTACAATACAACGTGACCTACAATGAGACTATCTCACATCCCATTGCATACCTCTACGTGATTAGCAACGTCATCTGCGAACTAGCACGTTGTATGCACACACATACAACTGCCTACCTCCGCCATGCGTGCACAATGATGTATGTGACCTCAATTTTCATGTGCGGTGACCCGTCAGGCCTGAGTGAGCGCCACCTCATCTGTTTCTGCGATCCGTACATGATCGGCTGGCTGGCTAAAACTGGCAAATAATAAAAAAAAAACATATTGGCGCCGTTCACACTGTCAGTGCTAGTCATATCATATATTTCTCTATTCAAGTGCTAAGTTTCATCAATACAATGAAATATAAGTTAATAAAATAAGTACACTAAAATGAATATATGTGGCAAAGCTATGGCCTGCAATTTCGATCGCGTGTATAAATTAAATACAATGCCCACTTGCCCAGTACCCGTACAATACCCGGAGTTAAAGTAGGTATTCAGAATTTTGCCTAGCATATAGGCTATCACCATGAAAAATGTAATAATAATCCATCTTGTTGTTTCTGGGTTGTGTGAGTTTAGTTAAGACATTCAAAACAAACCAGAATTCAAAAAATTGTGGAGTCGGAGCTCTTTGTTTTGTGACGATGATATAATTATGATCATTATTAAAATTTACGGTATATTACTTGTTGTTAACTTTAGTGGAACTTATTTTGCATAGTAGATAAAGAATGTAAAACATTAAATATTCCCGCTGTATTTCATATTGTCTACTGCTAAAGCGGAAAATGAAATTTCTGTGATTACTTAGGTGTTCGTTTAGTATCCTATCCAGGCTAAGCCTATTTTTCTTTATTAGAGTAGTGTATTTGTGGAAATGGTTTGTGTTAATTTAATTTAATTATCATCGGGTTACTGGGCGTAATGGCAGCCATAATTTATTTGCATAAGCAATAATTTTTAAATTTACTTGAACTCAAATAGAGAAATATCGAAACGCATATGACTGTGCGAAAGGAAAAAAAAATGTCGTGCTCTATGATCAGTCACTAATGGAGTGTCTTCCTGTTGCACACGTTAGATCGTCAAAATGGCAAAGAAAAAAGGCGACGAAAAAGTGAACCAAACTCATCAAAGTGATAATGAAGAGCAGAATTTTGACGAGGAGCCCGATTTTGACGATCCTGAGGGTTTCGTAGACGATATTACCGATGAAGGTGGGCATTTTTAACGTGACAAGTTTGACCGGCCATATGCGTCACCTACAAATTTTATATCTTTCATTGATGTTGTTACTATTTATAACATATTTATAAGTTTTAGTGAACGTTATGAAGTTTATTTGTATAATTCAGTGCTATAATAGTGGGTTCTACTTTTAAATATAAAGGTTACAAAAACCTAACCTAACTTTGACGTTGCAGAGCTGTTGGCGGATCTTTTAGAGCAAAAGCCAAAGGAGTCTGACAGTTATGAGAACGTGATCGTCGTCGATGGGTGCCCGCAGGTCGGGCCCGAGCGGCTCGAGAAGCTGCAGAGTGTTATTAACAAGATATTTATCAAGTTCGGGAAAATCGTCAACGAATATTACCCCACTTCAGAGACTGGAGCCACTACTGGCTTCATTTTCTTGGAGTACAGCAACCCTCAAAACGCCGCGGAGGCCGTGAAGGCGACAAATAACTGTAAATTAGATAAGCAGCACACATTTTTAGTGAATTTGTTCACCGATTTTATAAAGTGAGTATATCCATGTTTTTAAATATCCATGTGGTGATTACACATCCCTCTGAACGTAGATTGTCTATTGTTCTTTATAAAACATCTTCATCTGCATACTTATGTATTATCTTGGCATTTGTCTATTTGTTGTGGTTTGACCTCATCCAGGCAGTTATCCTACAATTTGTATACTAAACTAGCTTTTGCCCCTGGCGTCACCCATGCAACTATAAATTTAGCACTGCAGCTGGACCCCAATGAACATAGTATGATGAAAGAGCCCCATACCATTGAGTTATTATCTAGGTTGTATCAGTGAAATATTTTTTCCATATGTCTTGCAAAGACTAAAAAGCTGTTAATTATTAAGTGAAATAAAATTCTGATTACTAATTAGTAGGTAGCCACCAGTATGCTAAATTAATTAAATACACTTGTATAAACACAGAATTTTAACAAAAGTTTCCAATTAATTTATTACATAAATTTAAGTGGGACATTTTGTATGTCTATAAGTATATATGAGTTATTATGGTATCTATAATACTGGGATTGGCCCCAGTCCATTGTACGGTATTGATAATGGGACCATACAGTTGTTTTACATGATCCTTTGGCATTTACCAGGTATAAAGACATCCCTGAAGAATGGGAACCACCTGCACCTCAGCCGTTCAAGGTTCAATCGGACCTGCAATGGTATCTGATGGACCCTGATGCGTACGACCAGTTCTTGGTGGGCATTGGCACTGGTGTAGCACTCCAAGTGTGGCAGAACACACTCCCGGAGCCAGTGACATTGCAGGAGAGACCGGTGAGCTATTTACTTTGTCTATTGAGATTATTGGATTACCGATCACACTTGTTACATGAAGCCAGGGCCAGCAAGACAGATAATTATGATGAGTAGAAGTCAATTAGGAAAGGCCTAAGGCTAAAAATGGATATATTTTGACTAGTGAATCTGATGAATGATTCTACCAATGTCCAGGATAAAAAAAAGTCCCGAACCATCAATACCTAAAGGCATAAAATATAAGTATATTGAATAGGTAGATGATGATGTAATATGGAATATACATAGAGGAAGACTATAACACATGATTTATTGTTAAACTGTTGTATTTTCATCATCTTAAGGGTGCATCTACCCTGCATATGTTCCTTTTTCTGCTATGTCATTTGAATAAAGTACATTAATCATTGTAAATAGATTTATTAGTAAAAGTGTTTTTGTTTAAATGGTCCATTTTCTTTTTCTTGTCATAAAATTAAATTGTTGCATAATAAATACAAACTCAAGATTGTCTGCCAGAAGTAGAATATTAAAAGAAAGTATGACATAAACAATATTGTGAATATTTTAAAGTAATATTCTTTTCGTCCAAATATAACATCCCCATTCATGTAAAAAGTTGTTTCATAGTACTAAGTACCTAGACATTTACAAAAAATAAAATCTATGAAATAACATTAAATTTCTATGAAATGTTAAAGTATCATACAAACTAACATGGTGGAAATTGTCCTTGATTATGGACATTTTACCTCACTAGCACATAGCTTATTATTATGAAGCAAATGACAATAATACAACTCTTACGGATTTTATCGCGTTTATTGTATGTTTTTTACGTTTCCGACGTTTTGGCTGCTTTACAGCAACCATGAATACGGGAGGACTACGGTGTTTGACGTTCTAGGGTTCTGGGGTACCCTCATATTTAGTTGTTGTTTGTGGTCCAATCTAAATATAAAATAAGAAATCAATAAATGACAATGATATTTGAATGCTACAAGAAACCTGGTGTTATAATATAAGCTTGACAATCATAGATTAATATTTTTATAACTAAACTAACGAGTTTGACCAATGACGGCACGACAATCAGTGACACTTGTCAATCGTATTAGTTTGGTCAAAGCATTACCCCATGTTGTCTACTCCACATTGCATGTGTACTCAATATGTTTTTCATTTTTCCATAGAACTGGACGGAAACATACGCTCTATGGTCTCCCCTGGGGACATACCTCGCCACGTTCCATTGGCGCGGCGTGGCACTGTGGGCGGGGCCAAAGTTCTCTCAATTCCAGAAGTTCTACCATCCGGAAGCTCGCTTCATCTCCTTCTCGCCATGCGAGAACTATATTGTCACGTTTTCACCTAGCGGTGATAGAGGTGATGACAAGAAACTCATCATTTGGGATATTAGGTATGATTTTTATGTACTAATAAATTTTATTATTATAATTTGATTTGATAAATGTTATTTCATATTATTTTACTCGCCCTTTGAGATAATGTTAAGCTAGCGGTGAGAACTGGCACCGACAAAACATTCATTACATATTGGATTTAGTTGGTATGGTAGATTTTTAGATTTGAATATTTTCTTTCATTTTACTGTATGATATATTGCAAATATAACAACTTCGAGATAAACAAAGATACAAGAAATTTTGATAAAAAAAATCTACTGAACCAATCTTGATGAAATTGCAATGGAACTAATGTTTACATATATCTTATTCAATAAAAAAAGAATCATCAAGATCGGATCAAACATTAATATGTGTCGAATTGCGAACCTCCACCTTTTATTTGTCGTTAAAAATCGGGCTAGACTGAAAGCTATTCCTAATACGGTAAATAAATATAAAAAAATGTAATCATGAAGAATTCTTCATCAAGCTGACCCATTTACAGATTACATCTAATTATGCTCTAAAAGTCTCAGAGATCGTGAATAAATCAGGATTTATTTAAGAGCAACATAACAGGTTTTCAAATTATGTATTCAAGTCTCAATCTGAGAAGTGGAATGGCCACATGTTTAAAATGTGAATAGGTAGATTGTTGATGAGAAAGTATTTAGATAATGGTCTCACCCAACTCAATCATGTTTCAATGAAATGCTATTTTCTGCATGCTACATTAATTTCGTTTGCTACCGGCGTTTTCAGACATTATCTATAGTTTGATAAATGTTCCAGTGGTTCTCTATTCAAAATATTTTTTTTTCTAGAACTGGCCAAGAGAAACGTAGCTTCCCACCTCCGGACGAATACGTAACGTGGCCAGTGTTCCGCTGGAGTAAGGATGACAAGTTCTTCGCGAGACTCGGCCCGGACATGCTGTCTGTGTACGAGACACCCAGCTTCGGTCTGCTTGACAAGAAATCCATTAAAATACCTGGGATCAGGTAAACAATATAAAGGTGTATTTTAAGTGCGAAAATGCAACTAGACTACAAAACAGCGGAATAAATTTTCATGGATAAATGAATAAACCGAAGACGGTCGCCAACGTCGCGGCATATAGAGGCGAAGATGGTGCGTCGAGCTTTAACTTGGGCTTAAGTTCTTTAGATATTCCTTCTTTACATCTTAGGTTTGTATACATAAATCTGGCCCCTAAACTCGAACTTCGGTGCACACCAGAGATACGGTTTTCTACTAAGCTGAAGTTTCATGGGCATACTCTAGTTCCCTCTTAGAGTTGTGATCCTCATCACTAAATACTTAAATTCCACTCAAATATGAGGGTGGTTTAGTTTTAACCTGCTATACAAAAAGTATATGATAGTGATGTTTCAAACAGTTAAGTATTACTTAAATATTGGATAACGTTTGAATATTCGACCATGAGTCTTCTTATGGCAAAGCAGTTGCAGGCAGTTTATCAGTAGTCCATTCAAATATCTAATGATATTTGATTATCTCTCTCATTATATTATGTTAATGAGACTTTAATAATCTCAATTTTCATCGTACAGAGACTTCAGCTGGTCGTCCACTGACAACACCCTGGCCTACTGGGTGGCGGAAGACAAAGACGTACCCGCCCGCGTGACCCTCCTAGAACTACCAAACCGCACTGAAATCCGCTCCAAAAACTTGTTCTCCGTCGCCGACTGCAGAATACACTGGCAGAAGAGCGGCGATTACCTGTGCGTCAAAGTAGACCGCTATTCCAAAGTGAAGAAGGACAAAAACGAGATCAAATACTCCGGGATGTACTGCAATTTCGAAATCTTCCATATGAGAGAGAAGGAGATACCAGTAGACTCTGTAGAAATCAAGGAGCCAATCCAAGCTTTCGCTTGGGAGCCAATCGGCTCTAAGTTCTCTATTATCCATGGTGACCCTGCGAATATCTGCATTAGCTTCTATCAAGTGAACACTGGACAGGCTCCTACTTTGTTGAAGAAGTTTGAGGAGCAACGCTTCAACCATCTTTTCTGGTCTCCGTCTGGACAGTTCATTGTGTTGGCTAACTTGGGACTGACGGGTGGCGCTTTGGAGTTCCTGGACACTAATGATTTCACTATCATGAATGTTGCGGACCATTATCAGGTGGGCTTTATTCTTTACTTGTTCAAGCACTAGTTTGAAATTTACTATATTGGCCTTGAAAAGCGTGCCGACTTGTACTCAGACTTTTAGTAAGCGTCGCGACTCGTAGTAAGCGTCGCGACTCGTAGTAAGCGTCGCGACGTCTCGTAGTAAGCGTGACGTCGCCCCATCGTCGCAGCGTCGAGGCGTATCAGCGCCTCAGCGGCGTATCAGCGAGGCGTATAATCGATACGTCATCGAGAGCTGTCGTGTGAGGGGGACGGAACACACGTTAATGTTACGCAACAAAGAGCCACAATTTTTATTTTAAAATTGTGGCTGTGGTGGACATGCAAAGTCCACCAACCTCAATTAGGCTTGTGTGAACTATGGTTTGAATCCCCTCATATTGTGGGTAGCCCCGTACCCAACAGTGGTATATTATAGGCGTATTATTAATTTTGTACACCTTTTGTGCAGATGTCCGGCATCGAGTGGGATCCAACTGGCCGCTATGTGGTAACCGGGGTGTCCTCACTCAAGTGCAAGATGGACTGTGGATACTACATTTGGTCTTTCCAGGGCAAGATATTGAGAAGGTAACCAAGCATTAATTGTGTGTTCTTAAGGCCTATTCAAATATAAGCGATACTCAGTGTAATACAGGCGAGCAGTAATTACAATATGACTATTATATCACAGAGTAATGAAGGAGGGCTTCGCGCAGTTCTACTGGCGGCCGAGACCACCGACATTGCTCTCGGAGAAGCAGCAGAAGGACATCAAGAAGAACCTCAAGAAGTACTACTCGCAGTTCGAGTCTAAGGACCGCATGCGCAGCAACAAAGCCAGCAAGGTACCTTTCTACTTACAAATAAATTAGCTTCTGCACGCGGTACCTAGATAAATAAATAAATATCGCCATACGAACACACCAACTATACGGTCCCACATTAAGCAACGCTTGTGTTATGGGTACCGTACAATGGACTGAGGGCGAACTCAGTATATAATGTGGATGTTTAATATGTATTTATATACATATTAAACATGACTCGGGTACAAACATTTGTGCTCATCACACAAAGCTTGTCCTTACTAGGATTCAAACCCGGGACCCTCGGCGTAGAAAGTAGAGTCATTACCAACTGCGTTAATCAGGCCGTCCAATAAGATATATAGCACTCGGCAATAATGTAGCTAGATTATTTTTACAATCCCATCAATAGTTCTGAAAATTACCTATACATACAAATTCACAAACTTTACAGCAGTCAAATTACTTATAAAACTACACGTGGGTGCATTTTTTTTTTTATTTTTTTATTTCATTATAGGCAAGTATTTGATCTCGATCTCATCTGATGGTAAGTGACGATGAGATCTACGATGGAGCATACTTGCCTAGGTAGGAAGGCGGCAGTAGATCGAGACGTTCACTAGGCACATGCAGCGCAACTGATCTGACCCGCCATCCATGAATGGCAGCACCGAACATCATGCCGGAACACGGCTAGGCCGCTTGGCGACATGGCTTTGTTCAGTGGGTGGTGACTAACCACGGCCGAAGCCTACCACCAGTAGAGTTGTCACCTAGTTGGCACCACCCAGGGTCACGTGTAGGGTATCTCGAGGGTACTTAATTCTCCTACGGACGAAGGTGACTCGACCCCAAAAACCAACCAACCAGTTTATTGATTATTTATTTTTGTTTTCATTAGGAACTGGTGGCTAAGCGTACGGAGCAGATGAAGAAGCACACGGAGTACCGCGAGGCGAAGCTGCAGGAGTGGATCGAGCAGAAGCCGCGCCGGCTCGAGCTCAGGAACTGTACGTACAATGACATCAACACTTAATAATAGTCCTAACAACCAGGCCAACTATGCATATATGCTATGGAGATATAGCGCAAATGTGTATGCGCAAACGCAGGTGTACTTTTCCCTCATTCTCATAGTCCGATGGGACGGCAATGCGACACGATCGGCGAGTGATCAGGCGCAGGACCGACGGCTTTACTCTTGGAGGCACTTAACATTATAATTATTTAGCTGAGTGCGATGCGACATCGAATATATTATTGAATCTTGGATTAAGTCGCTGCCAATTTTTATTTAGATGATGTTCATCGATCTGATATCGTTATCTATGCTAGCTAAGAGTTCGATATTCGAACTCGTGTAATCTGAACTCATAATCTTAAAACGATATGAATAAAAAAAACCTCGTACCTTCGGCGCATCAACTAAGCGTGGACGCACTCATTCTGACACTGCTTATTACACGTCGAAGTAAATCGCGCTATCCCTTTCGCGCTATTTATTATCAATACGGGTAGTATTGATTGCTGTTTATTATCAATACGGGTAGTAGCTCTTTATGTCACGTTTAAAAAAAAGCCGTATTTTTTACAATTGGATTTTTTTTCACCATTCACAATTCAGATACTCAACATACAGTGCGCTTTTGTTTGTAGTTGTATTCATAGTTTCTATTTTTTACCCACAGATGTGGACACGGACGGTCTGGACTCCGACCAGACGAACTCGGTGGAGGAGGTTGTTGAATTTTTCGTGAAAGAGGAACAAACGGTCATCGAGTAGTCGCCATTTCGCTCAAACGTTCGAGGTCGGCGTGGTCACACCGACCTCCGTGAAACTTCGCCGCGCGGAGCTCGTAAATAATATCTACATTTTTAATAAACAATATTATCAACAGTTTTGTTTGTACTTTCATCTCACATCAGTCACAACAATCTTGTACGCGTCACTTGCATTATGTTCAGTGTAATATTTCGGTTCGTAAATTATACAATAGGCAATGTTTATAGGAATCATATTAAATTGATATGTTACAAATGGAAAACCGGACTTTTAATATGTACATACCTGATTGTATTTATTTATATTTTGTGATAATTTTATTAGTTATACGATGATAGTATGAAATAAACATTGATAAACACCAGAAAAGGAAGATTTGAATTATTTAAAAACTGCCAACACTTGGAATTGGAATTTCCTTAAACCAATAGATGGAAATTGCAAAATGTCCATTTTAATAACCGGGCTTTTATCATTTCCCGATGACAAAATATTTATAAATATTTGGAGGACACCAATTAGAACTTTCAAATAACGATGGCTAGACACTGTTTCTTGACGGAAGTTTGACTAATTTTTCGTCCTTGATTGTACCTGTAGATCTAATTCAAATATGGCGGTGGATGGATGTATTACTTATTAAAAGTGGCGAAAAAACATTTCAGACATTGAAGTATGAAATGAATGCACTGATTGAAATACCTCGATTTACATATCGGACGCTCGGGTAGTACAAACACTATACATATTGCAAATAACTGTTTGTAAATATGTGTACATCGTTTGTAAATAACCGTTGGCAGATTTTTCAAGGTCTCGTCCGCTACGTGTCCTTGAGAAATCTGCATTCAGTATACAGAGGGGCATGGTGTTACCTAGCAACCATACACACTCATCGTTTGCGTTTCCCAGCTGCTGCTTGAGGACGCGTCCTTTACTATGAATATGATTAATGTCTGAGTGTGTCATAAATAAAACATCGCAATGTGTACATACATTATAAAATAATTCCACCAATAACAATGTGAAAAGTTCCGTACATAGAAGTAGAGAAGAGCAGAAAAGAAGAAGCTTCGCTTGACAGAGAGTAGGTGCCAAGACCAAGCCATGGGCTTACCTAGTTTTTACGTCTTGCCAGGTCTGTTATTGCAATACACGGACTTTAAAAAGACTAACAAAAATGTTGTAAACACGATGAGGCCGTCAAGTTTAGTAGCTACTTTCAACTTGCTAACTTAAGTCGTGGATTGGAGGCATAAGCTCGAATTGGTACGTACCTAGTAATTCAAACGTATTCCAGGCTACCTACTTAGCACAACATTTAAGGCTGCACAAAAAGTGACAGGTGTAATTGCTCGCCTCCAAGCGAGATAAGATGAATCGTCTTGAGGAAAGATATAAAACATAGTTACCTAACTACTTAGAAATTTGTTGGGTTTTTATGCTTGCGGGTAGTTTGTTACCAAGCGGTGTCAGCTACCACGAAGGTATGGAGGTACGTACCATGTACGGTGTAGAATAGACCTTTGATAATATCGTGGTATAATAATGTGCTATGCCAGGTAATCCAGGTATACTCTTTTCACGATGGTCCAAGGCCACGTCACCATCAGTATTGCCTTTGATTGGCATCTACAAAAGAAGTGATTCCGCGCATTGGTCGAAGGCGACCGATATGATATGGTCTTTGACCAATCACACACATCGTCACGGAAAGGGAATATGCGTGGCATATTATGGTAGGTAGTACCTACTAGGTAGGTACCATGTCATGATCTCTGGTACCATGCATGATTTATATTTATATATTCTCTCGGATTTCATCGAGCGTTTTTACCATTTGGTATAAACGCTCATATCTTAGTTAGACTATATGACCTAAATGGATACGTACCTTTGATATTAGGCAGGCATGAATTATAATATATGACTTAGTTCTTCTTCTTCTTTCTTTACGAAATGAAATGCGATGATAAAAAATGGATATGAATATGGCCTCACCCACAACTTAGTGGGTAGTTTGCCAATGTCAAGTAATTAATAGCAATAACACATTCAATAAATATATATAATAAATGAAATAATGGATGTGACATGAAGATATGAAAATGGCGTGTCGGGACTTAGTTAATACACGCGTTTAGCATCACCGAAAACATGCAGTTTCACTGGTCATTAGTGATATTCGATCGCTCAATCGGTATGTGCATCGATACGTCATACAAAACTCATACTGCATGTTTTCGGTTTTTTTAGAACACTACATAAAAAAATATGGTTCAGAGCGTTTATAAACAAATGTTTACAGCAAAATACCGCAACAGATTACTAATGACCTACCCTTTACAAGATCCGCCGCCAACACAGAGAGGTTGAACAGAATTTTCTTCGCTTTCAGAAACAACCCCCAGGCGCCCAGTGCACTTAAATATAAAAATATATTTTCCAGTAAAAGCGCGAAAAAGCTTAAAGTCCGTTGGAAAAATATTCAACTATGAGAGCGCATGACCGTATCTACAGTCGTCCATTCAGAAGCGCCGCCCTTCAGTTCAACTGAAATTTTCTTCTGAACGCACGCCCGGGGACGATTTCGCGCGCATTCCGAACTAATTTAAATTATAATCGTTGAGTTCGCGCGGCCGTTTGGCTAGTGTTCGAAAAGTGACAACGTGTTAAGTTTGAATTTAGAGTCGATATTTATTTAAAAATCGAAGTGTTCGTTGCTGTTAAATATTTCTTTTTTTTGTTTTGTTTACGGATTTGCTTACTGGTAAGTCTCTTCAACTTGAAAAAAAATATATAGGTAGATGTATTGCATGTTAGGTATGTATATTAATATTTACGTCGGTAACATAGTTATAATTAAATTAATCATGTAGATAGGTAACTGGAACATGGAATGGATGTTTTTTCCATATTCTTTCTTCATATTCCAAGATAGTTTTTGTAGCGACAAGTGCCGAGATTCTTTTAATTAAAAGCAACCATTAGTCTGTCCGTGACACATGCCAAGCGCATCGCGACGATAAATAAATCTATTTCCACATGTGAGGTTTACAAGCAGTGGTAAAAAATAATGGATAACCCAGTTCGAATGTGGTATATTTACTTAACGAGCATTATCACTTACACACGCAGACGGATAATGATAACAAGATTATTTTTAGCAAACTAATAAAAAAAAATCAAATAATAATAGCACTGGCTGGATTGTCTACATGTCTTTGGCCTACACTTTACAGGCGCCAAAATTCATAAATATTTACGATAGTTCAATGGATTCTAAAATTGTAAACTAAAATATTTATCAATTTCATTATTAATATTTTGTTCAGCGAAAACTAATTCCGTGATATTGTAAACATTTGATATCACTAGGTACCTACTTAGGTACTGAAATCTTAATTTAGTATTTTGGCATAATGCCTCATATTGCTAATGAGATCTTAATGAGGATTTTTTAAAACAATTAAATTCTGTAGTATCTACCTACCCACGGCTTAACGTGTGTCCTTTGACACTGGCAATATACCCAAGCGTGGGGTATCAAAATAAAAATAACTTGTGATCTTTTCAGTTTAATTATAAATTTTTGGGTTGATTTTAAAAATAACTACCTCTTTTGCCCATCGTGAGCTCCTGGGACACTTGGCAATACCAAAGTTGTGCGATTACGCAGCGATCTAAATAAAAAAGTGGATTCCCAATAAAAATAAACCAGTCACCCCAGTAGTCCATTACTTCCCGTTTTAAATTGATTGGGTCCTATCAATCAGCGCAAGACGCGACTAATAATTATCCCGAGATTGTACAGTTTGTATCGGAATGGCGTTAATACAGACAGACTATTATCCCCCAGTCACAGTTCCCCATTAATTAATGGATTTTCCGTCGCCGATAAATCAAGGCGAACTCGAAGACGACTGGTGTATGGGGGAATATTAATTTAGCGTTGGATTTGATAATGGTTTTTGTTAGTTGGGACGACAGCTTGCTTTTGATTGCTGCTTTTGGCAGTTTCAATATGAGAAAACTTGAAATAAAACGAATTATAAGGATTTTATCGCGTTTCGCGTGTATCGCGTGACACTAGGACGTCCTCTACCTTTGTTACTAGTAACAAAATACGGTTTGTTACTAATAAAACAACACAACTTTAAATTAACTCAAGTTTAGTTACAATTGAAATAAAACTAATCTTACGGATTTTACGCGTTTATTATCCGTAAAATTTGTAAGATTAGTTTTATTTCAAGATGAAGTATTCGCGTAAATATAAGAAATCAATTCAGTTCATATTACCATTATTTAAGTTATTTTGGAAATAACCAAAATAAGTCAACAATGTTTTTTTTCAGTGTAGTCCTTCTGAACTTCATTAGTAATGTTACGTTAGTAAATTAATGTGTTAAACTGTTAGCCACATCTGCTTAGTGACAGGCACTAATTAGTTCACTAAACCACAGGGCCCCAAGTCTGCTAACACAATCGATTCATAATCGAACAGCAACCGCATAGTAACTCTCACTTTTGACAGATATCCCATAAAATATCTGTCAAAGTGACAGTTACTATGCTGTTCGATTATGAATCGATTGTGTAAGCAGACTTGGGGCCCAGGTCTGGCTGAACCATAACAAAAAAAAAATACATGTCAAACACTATAGCGGGTACAAGGTATTTATGGCCAGCCTGTACGTGGAACGTCGGCTTTTTGCTATACAATAATACATCGTCTGGTGAGGAAATGAGTCTTTTTTTCTCACGACTTCGTGCAAACAATTACTTGGACCCAATTTTTCATTCCGTGTTTTTCTATATCGTTCCTCTCGCCTTCCACACCACGTAGAATCTTTCTTCATTAACCTTACATTAAGGACGGGATTCTTGACACTGCGGACCTCCACGTCGCGAGTAATAGTTGTGCCATTATTTGCAGTAAGATAAGTTACTCTATTGTAGATAGACGCTTAGATACAGACAACAAATCCTTAACAAAATCTGTAATTATAAAGTCGGAGACATTCCTAATAGGTAGTTTGAACAATCTCAAGGTAAGTCAGGAATTCACTTCGGAGGGGAGCCCCTGCTGGAGCCCCTGCTGGAGCTGTGGACCAGAGACAATAACATTCCAAAAAAGGGTGGAAAATATTTTTTTAGGTACCTACGTATAAAACGGTACGTTAGCTAAGGCATGGGGGGGGGGGCTGGAGGTTTGAACCCCGTATGCTCTGCCTTTGTACGGCCTTGGCGTTCCTAGTTGGTGTTCCAATGGATGGGACTTGCACCGCCACATACTGCTACTATTGATATTCCTATAAGCCAGGATCTGCAGCGCTGTTCAGTGAAAACACCCACAGCAGGACCAGGGGAACAGCTAATTGTCTCTGAAACCACACGAAATTTAACGAAAATTATCCATCCACCTTCTTCCATTGCAAAGTAGGCGGCAAACATCACAGTATAAGCAGGCCGCAATGTAACTCATGGTCCATAGTATACATCGTTTTAGTCGCTTATAATAACCAGGAAAACAGAGGGAGTGTACTTATCCCCCTATCTGATACCATCAGGGTTATACGCCTAGAAACATTCATAATTGGTTTTAACTCGATACCTCGACCTGGGCGATCGAATCACTCGTTTGCGGTTGGGAGTTGACATACTTTACAGTCTTACTTCATACCTTGAAGACACAATCATGTCTTAACTTAGCCCATTGTGATAGCGTAATGATTAAGTACCCTACCTTTTGAGCCCTATATCTTATCCAATCGTGAAAACCCTGTTGAAAATCATCCAATAGTGTTTCCGTGATGCTTGATCAAACAGACACACAGACAAGAATTGTAAATACACTTCTTTTGGATTTAAAGACGTCCTAGAACCTATTGCAACATTGTTTTAAATATATTTAAATAGCTGACCCGGCAAACGTTGTTTTGCCATATAAAATAAATTGAGATATAAACTATCCTATCTTTCAAGTTGGATAAAACTGCAAACAGTGTGCAAAATTTTATTAAAATCGGTTTAGTAGTTTAGGAGTCCATAGCGGACAAACACCGTGACACGTAATTTATATATATATTAAGATGTACAGGCGCACAACCCGGTTACAGTTTTATTATATAAATATAGGTATACCATAGTTGAATATATTATGTGGTTGCGTTGGGGAAGAAAGGCAGTGGCAAGTGGCAACCTTGAACTGGAAGAAGCATAGCAGGACGGCCCCTTACTAAATGGGCCGAGGATCTGAATAGAGTCGCGGGGAACCGATGGACGCAGATTGTTACCGTCCGTTGTGGCGTTCTATGGAGGAGGCCTAGGTTCATTCGTTCCTGATGATGATGACATAGTTGCGGACCCTTCTCCTGAACAGATATACACAAGGTAGGAGAGAAGATAGATAGAAAAATACTCTACGGTCATTCGCCATTTTGAATCTATACATACAAATAAATAAAATTGGAGTGTCTATTTGTAATATTAAAATAACCGCTTTTTACTAAGTGCATTTGGATGTATACAAGGTACATATAGCAAACCAATTTTTTTCAATTTTGTCTGCTGTCTGTTTGTTTCGGCTAATCTCAGAAATGGCTGGACTGATTTTGACGGGACTGATGTAACAAGGAGTAACTTAAGCTATTTTTATTTTAGAAATACTTTCTTCGTTCGAAGTCGCGGATAACAGCTAGTTTAGATATAAAATATACATCCTATTATCGTATGACGCATCAGAAAGCATGTTTAGTATTTTACATTGTCCATTGTATATTATTGTATACATATCTACATCGATTTGTTTTGCCTGGTTATGGATTATTGTAAACACGGATTTGAATCGCGATCGGATCGGCGTTCGATCGAATCGATATTTGGGTCAGATAGAAAGTACTTTAGCACATTATTTATGATACGTTTAAGAATAAACAAAATGCGGAAGTTAAGAAGAGGGATCGATGGAGATCTATTTCGATCGAATAGATCAAATCCTATAAGTAAAAATGCTTGTGCTCGTAGTTTTGGACAACGGGCAGAAAATATAGACCACTCAGTGCAATTCTATACATTGACTTATTCTGTACAAGGACAGCATCGGCTTTTTTTTTTTTTATTTATTTATTTCAATTAAAAAGAATGTATACAATTTTGTTAAAGTGGTGCAACATAAACTCCAGTGAATTAAATAACCATAACTAAATAACCATTGAACAAACACTATTGTGATTCATAAATTAATACCATAATAATTGCTTACCGTACCGCTTTTAAGTGTCCCAGGTTCGAATCCCGGTAGGGGCAACATTTATATGATGAGCACACATGTTTGGAGCCGAGTCATAGACGTTTAATATTTATATATGTAATTATATACTGGCTTCGTCCCCAGACCATGTACGGAATTCATTAAACATGGAAAATAAATATATACTATTCGTTTAAGGGGTAGGAAGAGGTGCATTTTTTTTTTATTACATTGTAGGCAAGTATTTGATCTCGATCTCACCTGATGGTAAGTGACGATGAGATCTACGATGGAGCATACTTGCCTAGGTAGGAAGGCGGCAGTAGATAGAGACGCTACATTCACTAGGCACATGCAGCGCAACTGATCTGACCCGCCATCCATGAATGGCAGCACCGAACATCATGCCGGAACACAGCTAGGCCGCTTGGCGACATGGCTTTGTTCAGTGGGTGGTGACTAGCTACGGCCGAAGCCTACCACCAGTAGAGTTGTCACCTGGTTGGCACCACCCAGGGTCACGTGTAGGGTATCTCGAGGGTACTTTATTCTCCTACGGACGAAGGTGACTCGACCCCAAAATGCATTACGGTGCATTCACAATTCGCGAATTGTTTTAGGTACCAATGTGATGGGCATGAGTCTATTACTATTAAATCAGGCACACCTCTACCAAGTGAGGGAAATTTCAGTTATATAGTTTCCAACGAGGGCCCAGTGCGAAATCCCGCCCATGTGTGACCCAGGAATAACAGCAATAGGCACGCTCCATATTGAAATGACACCATATAACATTGGTGAAATATGAGTGCACTGGTGGCATTCGTAGCATGCTGAAATAAAAAAAAAGACCAAGCGTAGGCAGGCCAGTATTTTCGATTCAGTTACCTTAAATAATCTCGACGTTGCTTACAAAATGTAAGCTGATTGTCAAAGGTCGCATTAAATTGTATCTGTTGAGGAAATTATGTTTACTGGAATTACATCTATTCAAATGCTAAGGCTCCAGGGGACAGGGGCTTATTGAGAAAATTTTCATTAGCTGCGCCCAGGACCGGACTCTGATACGGAATTATAATATTTATAATTGTATTAAGAAATAGATTTTGATATTAAAAGTATATGTAAAGGTAAAAGGTAAGGTATAAACCTTCCTACCTAATTATTGACTAGATGAAGAAGAATGTAATATCATCAAGCCAAGTTTCATAATTTAATTTGAAGTTATAGTGGTTTTTAAGTAGGTGAAAAAATGGGGGCGCTAAAAAATAATTCATTCTCAAAGTGGGCAATAGTCGAAATAAGTTTGGGAACCCTTGGTATAAGCTATCACCCCACCTCGCCAAAAATCAATTTAAATACACTCAGTGGATCTTGTAATATTTTATTTTCTATTCCTAGTTTTCTAATAAAGCTAACATTTTCGATGTAAGAACCCACGCGACACAATCCGGCCCTGTTAGGGTCGTTCTACGCTAATGCGGTCCCCCACCGACCCCCCATACCATAATTTCTGTTCGTGACAGGTCCCCGCCGGTGGGTACGTTACCTACTGCGGTTTTGTGTACCGCATGGCACAAACATTCGTCACCTTTGCTGGGGAGTTCAACCCGAAATAGATTGGGGAAAAATATCAAACATCTTTTGAGTCGGAAGAACTTCTATTTCATTACTTAAAGGAAGTGTTTGTTGGTGTTAAGGGATGGTAGGTACAATGGCTTCGTAAATTCATATATGAATGTGCTTTTCTTATAAGAAGTGTTTAATTCAATTCAATTTTTAGAGTAAATGGCTCCACCGAATAAGAAGTATTGTTTTAAATATAAATATAGGTAGTACCTATATTTTGTTGTAAAGTGACAATTAAGATGTCATTGTCATTATCTTGGCAGTCAATTGTGTATGACAACAGGTTTAAGGTTAAATACGCAGAGAGATCCACACAGTAAATACATATATCCTTCAGTTTTATCTATGAAAAGTATAGTGGTACCTTCTATAAGTCTTTGGGTTCCCTCCAAAGGAGGTACTTGCCCAACCGCTAAAACACCCCCCTGGCGCCCCCTGTGCAAATAATCCCGCTTGCATCCATGTATCTCTCGGATACGTAGGGATTTCTCACGCTGGCCTCTTTGTGCAAGTGTGAAAAGATTCCAGGTGTAGATGCAGGGGGGGGGGGGCAACGGGTGCTATAATTTCCCCCCTGAGTCACGACTGAAGTTCTCTATTTTGACCAATTTCAATTTGTTTTCTGGAATATAGATAAAATCACAAAAATGCCCTCTCTATATGAAATTCTGTATCCGCGCCTTACCATTCCCACATGAAAACTAAAAATCGCAGAGATGCGAGCCGGGTATCAAAGTTGTGGCCTCATGTTTCCAAGGCGAGGGTTCGACCAACTTTGCTATCATTACGTTTCTTTTTTTTAAATCGAAGCTAAACTTCTGCTTTACCTTTTCTAATAGCAATATTAGTGGACAAAGGGCTTTGTGCGTATGTAATCAAAGGTGCGGTTTCAATGAACGCTCGAATGAGGTTATATCGCCCTTAAGATGTTCGGCTGTCATTCTGCCTTTGTTGCGTTACCTTACGTTGCCTTTTTACGATTCAATAACGTTTTAGTGGATTCTAGGTATTTCGTATAGGAAAGTATTAAATTATCCAATGCGCTGTTGATGTATTTTCTTTTCAGTTGTAAATCTACTTCAAAAGTGAGGAGGTTATCAATTCCAGTGAAAAAAACAAATGAATAAAAGTGATTAATATAAGGTGTAACAATAATAGTTTAAATTATTTTAACAGGGTTACTAGTGGGTTATTAAGATAACATTCCCACAGAAATAAATCAAATTTTTAGACAATTTACTTCCTGTACTGAGCTCAAGGCCAAACGCTACTTTCGCCTTGTTTAAAAAAACAAACATAATTTACACTATTATTTAATAGATCAATGTGATCAACTTACGGATTCATCGGTTAAAATATTTTACTATATTTTTGTTATGCCTTATATTCGTATTCGTCTACTGCCCAAGATACAAGGAATCCTAGTTTGGGGTTAGATCAATAGGTCTCAATTTGTCTGGAATTTAAAAAAAAGTGCAAATAAACCCAGCACCTCAAGCGCCATTTAGACAATTGCTACTCTTAAGTATGTCTGACTGACTGTCTGGCACGTTCGAGCACGTGCGCCTCGCATGGCAATACACTGGAGCTTATTTTTTTAAGTAATGAACATGGTTTAAAAAAAAAGTAAAAAAAAAAGATGTAACAAAAAAACAAGCCCGCTGAGATTCTCTCCGGCTCTTCTCAGTTGAGGTCACGTTCCGATCAGGTTGTAGAGTTAAGAAAAAAAAATTGTTAATGTGTAAGTGCCCCCGTAGGCCTATACGAAATAAATGATTCGACTTTGACTTTGACGTGAACTGACCAGTCTAAGGGCATCGGCCGAACGGATGTACTGAACTAGGTACCTTGACGTCATAACGTGATGATTCGATTGTGCTGTTTATCGAAAACTGACCTAATAACTCATAATAATACAGTTCACCTTGCTGTTATTGTGCAATGGATCGCTGGTTTTGGAGATAAAGCAGCTGGCCGATATTATTATAGTGGTTGATGCTCAACATTATAATGTGCCCAATCCATTTCCTTTGTTTTTAGTGAAGGTTGTTACTTGTAACTGTACAATGCAAATGATACTTATAATAATAATATAATATCTAGTGATCATGTAAAGTATAAAAATATGAAAGTTGTGAAAAATCTAGCTTTTAAGAAAATCTTAAACGCACAGTAACAAAATAAAACACAGACTAAGCCGTCACAATATAAAAAAGTGACGAGAACATAAATAAACCCTGAAAAATAAACACTGTAGAATCAGAATCAGAATATTTTTTTATTCATGTAAACCATTAAGTACAGTACTTATGAATCGTCAAAATAGTTACAAAATGCTAAGCTACAACTATACCACCCGTTCGGAATGCAGTTCCAATGGAGAAGAACGGGCAAGAAACTCCATGGTTGCCCTTTTTTAAAAAGACCCGTTACATTTTTGTGCAGTACATTGTCATGGGTATGTGACGCTAATATCTCTAAAACTATTTCTCAAATGTATCGATAGATGAATAGATAACTCTTTTATTATTCCACCACAAAAAGATTTTAAAAAGTGTACCTCTATACTGTCAATTTTGACAGATATCCCATACAATATCTGTCAAAAGTGACAGTTACTATGCAGTTGCTGTTCGATTATGAATCGATTGTGTTAGCAGACTTGGGGCCCTGTGCTTCTGTAGCGCATCTGTAATCATTGAGAGAAGTCAGAATTTCAGTTCGTCAAGTCGATTTTGAAAAACAAATTTGATCCCTAACAAAGTGAGAAATATTATTTTTGGTCATGTGGAAATAGAAGACCCAAGATTCGGAGCATCATTACGTTTCGGGGACATGGGGCACGATGGTGTTTTTTATTTTATTTCGATACTTACAGAGTCGTTTTTTTTATTATAATATGAACTCCATTTATAAAAAAAACAATTCAGTATGATACTCAAAGGCCTAGCCTTCGTTGGTTTACCAATAGCATTTGTCTGACAGCTATAATAAGCTAGGGCTTACACGAGAAAGGAATTCCGTCGTAAACTATTTTATTTATCTTTTCATATATAGTTACCAACATCTATTTCTCGCGTGGAGCAAAGGTCGTCGAACTATTTGTGGCTGAATTATATGACTGAGTATCTGGATGTTGTTTTCATATCGTGAGTGAATTGCTTGTACGTTTATACTATTAATTTGTTCAAACTACGTCCACGTATACGTCCATATTTTAAGACGATCATGTTATAATTGATAGAACTAGGCGATACTTAGTGGACACGTGTCGAATACTTTTTTAGATTCGCCTCGTTTCGCGCAGAATTGCATTTTTATTGGGGTCCCGACACTCGTGACGGATAGTTTCTCGACTAACATCTTAGAGGAGTTCGGTGTTGCTTCTTTAACTATCGATCTACTTGTTTGGTTTAATAATTGGGAAAGTTGACAAGCCGAGGCTCAGTGGTGGGTTCCTCTTCCCCCATTTGTTTGACGATCATGTTGTAGAGTGATTAATATCGCCATTATTGCCCGTAGGGGTATGTAGGTATTGGTCATATACCGGACATACCCCCTCTTATATCAAGGAGCATTCGGTCCATAGTCCGTCGGTCCATAATTGCTGGCCAGGCCAACAGACGAGCAAGTTTTCACCCTAGAGCAATAAAATCAGTGTTGAAAATATGATTCGCTCCTGAAATCTGAAAAATCCCAGAGGGAAGAGATGAGTTTGTTCCTGATTGTTTACACAGTATTATTAAGTATATAAAATAGATGGGGGTTCAACATATTAATTCTACTTCTAGTTGTTATTAATAGGAACATTTCAGGTACTTATCCAACGGAGTCTGGGTACCGCAAAGCATAGTAGATCGGCTAATTTCAGTCAACGTTGCCACTGCGGTGTGGCAATTAATTTCGAAACTTCAACGTTTAAGAATTAATTTTCCCGACAGAGCACTGGCTCGCTGTAAGATATTAGACCTTACATTACTCATTTTTATTTCTTAATTTGAAGAGCTTCTTGGTGGACAATACAAACGGAAATATATTTTTTTTTAATTAAAGATGGCAGTATTTTTGTATTCTATTTTTATATGATTGCGGTATTCTTGTAATGACGTATTATTATTTATATAATTTATGTATTTTACAGAAGGAATCAAAAGAAATAAAATACACGCAATTCTTGATTTCTTATGTAGCCGTCGTTGTGATTGCTTGCTCGTTAAAAATAACTACTTAAAACCTTTATTATTTTTATTTCTACCCGTATAAGCGGAACCATAACGACAAGTTTATCTTCTCTCTCTTTCTAAAATATGAAGTATAGAGATACTTATAGACAGATTTATAATATGCGATTGTAATAATCGTACGCCCACTTTGAAGTAGATCTATCCCATCCAATAAACACAAAGCCGTCCGACTATTAAGTACTACATATCTCATGAAATCTCGGGCAGAGGTGGAAAGGTTCAGATCCCAGCTTCCCAGCTTGATCCGACCGGATCATTGGTGAAATATTTTCCTATTTTAGACTGATAAATTATTGCATTATGTAGTTTAGGAGAGCTAGAGACATATTTGTGTTATCTGTATAAATATATTTGTATTGTCTAGTTTTTTTTATTATAAAACAATTTAACAACACTGAGGAGAATTCATGTTTATCAGTGAAAACAATGACATTCCAAAGCAATGGATATCACCCCAGACCTCTATAATCGTAACGGTAAAAAAGTGTATTATGCGGCGTAAGCGCACTTTTATCCGTAGTTAAACGATTACGTAGTTATCCATTACTGCCTGATGAAGGGTTGAAGGGAGTGTGGAAATCACATTTGAGGGGTAACAGTGTATAGCGGCAATTTATTTGACTTGAGAAAGTGTATACTATCCTTTGCACTTCAGTCAGAATTTTCGATATATTAATCAATATATAATATTATTAGCGATATGGCAACACTGTTTGACAGATCGCGCCTTCGCGCCTATATAAGGCGCGCGAGCCCCGACATCGCGCTCATTTGCTCTCCGAATTTTGTAGCGATAAGACGTGTTATAGCTCGTTGGAATTGTTAAATTTGAGTTATTTATGTTGGATTCCGATATTGAAGAATTGAGTTTGTTCGTTGTGTCATTACATGTTTTCATGTGATTTTATTCTTATTCATTAATTAAATCTACCCTCGGTTCCTCGTGCATATATTTTTTAATACAATTCGATAGGAACCGCTAACAATATTGATTTCTTATATTTACGCGAGAACTACACATTGAAATAAAACTAAATTTACGGATTTTTCACGAACGTATAAAACATAAAATAAATGCGAAAAAATACGTAATATTCTTTTTATTTCAATATCAATTTTAGTATTAAATTTGCTCACAAAACATTTGTCGGAGTAGTCATTTGTTAGTTCCTAGTAAAGTATTGTAACCTTATCTATGTTACTCACTTGTTCTGTGCGCAGTGCGATACAAGCTTGTGCTTAATGCAGAGGACACAGACAAGTTCCAATATTGTAATTTTTTTTTATCTTTATCTTTTATTTCGGGACAGCATTTTTTGTTTAAACAGTCTAATCAAAATTCCGATTTCACATAATGTTTAGATATAAATACGCCAAAGATACGCAGGCTCACATAATTAGTATACCCTTTCTGAATGGCCCTGTGTAGCAGTGTTGCCAGATTGGGTATTTTTTTCGCAATTCTGGGTAAAAATTTTGGCTCTGGAGAAATTTTGGAGAAATGAAATTCTTGAAGAAAAATTTGGAGAAAAAAATACCCATGCAGTGGGGATGCGTAACGTAAAAAAAGGTCATTGTGCTGCTTCAGTTTGGAAATTAGAACAGTATTTCAAGGAAAAAATAAGACAAAGGCAAAAGCTAAGCCGATATTATTAACTTTTTGCCTTTGGGTAAAACTCAAGCAAATTGTATCATTTTGGAGAAAAATAATTTCAAATTTGGGTAGAAATAGAAAATCACATCTGGTAACACTGCTGTGTAGTGAATTTTCAGATTTTTGAGTTTGTATAAGGCAATTTGTATTGAATACATTATGGCGTTGAGTTTAACATTACGATAGTATTCATATGGAATGTTATCACTGAGATACGATGTTTACACGCAAGTTATTCGATGATTACAGCGATATGAGTAGACGTTATTGTTTTAATAAAGTATATTAGTTTGAGCCACGCGTTATTAAGCTTCTGAGGACTTATTTATTGGCAACACGGTGTATGTTATTAAGGCTTGCCTTAATATTCGGTTTATACGAGATGTGCCTATGTCTTCGCAAGCGTGGTTGCTTGTTTAGGTTTTCTAGTGTAGTTTTTCTTTAACATACCGTGGATGGTTTTCCGAGACAGAATGTAATAGAGAGAAACGAGACGATGGTTGCTGTAAAGAAGCCGAACGTCGGGAATGTAACAACATAAAATAAACGTGATAAAATCCGTTAAGATTAGTTTTATTTCAATACCTTTATCGAAGTCAAATATTAATATAAGTTTTATAAAATTGTTATGGTTAAAAATCAAATCAGTTTTCAGATGATTGTAATAGTGAATTTCTACATTGTTCTCACATATCCATAACAATATGTACTGGTCAAAAATGTTATGGATCTTTTTAAAAAGAGCAACCATGGAGTTTCTTGCCCGTACTTCGCCTTAGTAACGGAATTCCGAACGGGTGGTAAAGTGGTAGCTTAGCATTTTGTAACTATTATGATGATTCATAAGTACTGTACTTAATGGTACGTAACAAAAAATATTCTGATTTTGAATTAAGCCTGAATACGCTACGTATTATCTGAAAAATTATTGGATTTTTTCTACCCTTAGTTGCTATTGAATATTAATATTTGGCTCTATTTGCCGACCCTTACATTAAGGGTCCTGCGTTTTTCGTAACATCGGAAAAGGATTCCGATACGCCAACATTTATTTGTAGTGTCAACACGGTTCCCAGGTCCCCGGCTGTTTGCAATATTTTCATCCGTACGAGTTAAACGTCAGGAAAGAGTTGTCATTTTGTCTGGCAAATATTTGTTTTACTGAGACCCTTTATAGGAAACATGTTCTTACTTTAAATGTCTTTACAATATTAATATTTATTGGGGCCATCCATAAATTACGTCACACGAATTTTATGAATTTTTGACCCCTGCCCAGTCCTTGTCACAGCTGGTCACATTTTTGAGACCCCACATCACACACACATTTTTCAATAAAATCAATAGTTGTAATACTTAGATATACAATATTATATTTTGAAAAAATGTGATGTCACAAAGTTTGGGACCCCTCTCCGCCCCTTGTCACACAATGTCACAATCCGTCGACCCCCTCCCTCCCCCTTAACGTGTGACGTAATTTATGGATGGCCCCTAACTCAAGAACGGGTAAGACGATTTTTATGATGTTTGATTTTTTGAATTTGTCTGTCCTCCCAATAGCAGAATAAAACCACGTCAGTCCTCCCGTGACCATGGTTGCTGTAAAGCATCCGAAACGTCGGGAACGCAAAAAGTATAATAAACGCGAAAAAATCCGTAAAATTAGTTTTATTTCAAAGCAGAATAACTATTAAAACGTGGCAATTCTTTTAGATTTTCTCATATATCTGAGGCGAAGTTTGCCGGGACAGCTAGTGTATTATCATATATAGCATATTCGATCAAGTATTTATTCGGAAGTATTTTTGTCTTGAAGATATACAATTATACAGGCCTATTCAGAAAGGGTAGGTAATAACATTTGAACTCGAGTTTCTTTTTAAAAAAAATCCAATCTAAATGAATTTCCTGCTTTTTTACGAACCATTTTAAGCTGACGTATGGAAAAACTAACTATAAACTACAATGAATATAAATGCGCTAAAAAAACACATTTTCAAAGGATAGTATACTCTCTTTCTGAATCACCTGTATTTTGTGTAATATAAGTTGTACATTGTTTTCAAAATCGCCTTTACGATGCCTTCTTTTCTTTACTAACTTGCCGTCATCTCCTTTGTTTTACATCATCATACATTTCTTATCTTTTTTCTTTAGCTTTAGTGCACAGCTTTTTGCATTTTACAGACTCACTCTGCACATGCAGAGGACTTTAAGGTTTCTTTAACCCAGATACTTTGATGACTTTTAGCGCTACATTGAGTTCTAGTTCCGCAAACAGATAGGACAGCGTGACTTAATAAACCTCTTGGGCAATAAACCTGTGATGTTATAAGAGCTAATAAAACTTTATCGGTTCAATGGTGAACTAAATACGTTCAATCACATTTTATGGCTGCCATAGAATTGCAATCAAGCACCCCGGCAAGTATCGGTGAAGTTACGCACTAAATCTAAGGAGTGACCTTTTTATACTTAACTTTAGGTAACTTAATCTCGATCTTATTACTTAATACTAGTTCCGTTATTTTTGATGTTATAAAAAGGCTTGATTTTATTACATTTATTTTGTTTTAAATAAATAAATCTTAGCTTTACCAGTAAACACGAATCGCCTTTGACTCAAAGACTTGTCTATGAAGTTTTTAATAAAAACTACACTAATGTAATTAAACGTTGAACTAAGATTAAATTTGTCTGCTCAGGTCCAACTCATAATGTAAATAATACGTATAGTACTAGACCTATATCATATATATATACAGAGTGAATTTTTCAAGTATGCGCGGATGACCAAATCCGAAACAGGACTCTTTAGAGCGATTTTGGTGTAAACATACACTGCATCATTTATGACACACAAATATATGACTTAAAAAAATATATTTTGCTGGCCAGGAAATTAACCATTTGATTTTGGAAAAAGAAACAGCATACTGTATTATTCCACCATCCGATAATGTCACTAATAAGGAAATTATTTGAAAAAAATAATTATAATGATGCAGTTCAGTAGTTTACACCAAAATCGGTCGCAAGGGCCCTTTAATTAAGTATTTTTCGGAATTCCCTATACTTTCGGATTTGTCCATCCACGCACACTTGAAAAAATAATTCCGTATAATTTCGCTATTTCAATTATTACGCTTACCTAATTTTCAAATCAAAGATAACAAGGGTAAATTAAACGTGCCGTAGTAAATGCCAAAGTTATAATTAGAGATTGGTTGTGCGTGGGGAGTGTGTGCGGTTGAACTGTAATACATTTGGTGTATACCCTCGGTTCGAGATTTACCCGTAAAATTTTACCGGTTATAAATCGGTAAAATTGTCATTTATCCCAAATCGTTTGTTTTCTGTTACTTACCGGTTTATTTGATAAACTGGTATCATACCTAACCGGTTAGTTTAAACGATATTAACTGGTTAATGTCAATGAAATTAAGCTTGTTCCTACCAGGGTCCGAACCCGGAACCCTCGGCGCAGAAGGGTCACTAACAACTGCGCTAATCAGGTCGGCCGTGACTCAGTATAGATACATTCTTAAATTTAAAATTTCAGTTTGTTTTTAAATTATCCCGATCTAAAATAGTAGGCCACTTAGCACACATTTTTATTTTTACACATCATAGTCGAGTAAAAAAAACAAACGGAAGCTAAAGTTCATCTAACCGTGAGAGGTCAGCATATTTTGGTAGGTTTAAAAATAACTAGTATATCTATACATACAAATAAATAAAATTGGAGTGTCTGTTTGTAATACTTAAAATAACCGATTTTTATTAAGTGCATTTGGATGTATACTCGTTACATATACCAAAACAACATTTTTTTATAATTTTTGTCAGTCTGTTTGTTTCGGCCAATCTCTGTAATGTCTGGACCGATTTTGACGGGACTTTCACTGGCAGATAGCTGATGTTTTTTATAGAAAAAAACTTTTTTGTTAAATACCACGCGGACGAAGTCGCGTGTAACAGCTACTATAGTTATATGAACCCGTATCTCAGTTATTCCGGTAACGACACACGCTTTTCAGATCGCGCATAGATCGTAAAATGGAGTGCTCGATGTATTTGATGCGTGTTGTTGATTGTTCTGTTGACTGTACAGGTAGTAACACTACCGGCTTGAAATGGCTCGCATCAACAAAAATGCGTACATCAAGAACAAATTCAAGGTTATTTTATATATATATAAGATATAAAAATAATAGTGTGAAATATTTTAACAAGCTTATGAGTAGATCATACGAATCGCGATGATGTGTGAAATATTTGTGTAAATTATGTTTATGAAATATGGCCACACCCACAGATGAGTGGATATTTGGCCAGTTTAAGTATTTAGCGATATCAAATTCAATAAATAAACAGTTATATATCATTAGGGTTATATAAACCCAACAATTAACCAATAGCCAATATTGTAAAACATTGTAAATTACGCGCACTGGGCCAGCGTGGTGGACTATGGCCAAATCCCCCTCGCACTGTGGGGAGGCCCGTGCCCAACACTGGGACATTAGAAGGGTTGGTATTATTATTATTATTAAGCCTTTTTAGCGATATACTCGGCCAATCATACCAACAAACAAACATACTTTTATCATTCGATTAGTTAGATCATTTATAAACCTTGAACTATCTTTTGAGATTGACGGTCACAGAAAGACTATTAATATACATATTGAAGTTCTATGAACTTAGTTTAATTGAACACTCCAATTGTTTTTACGGTCCAGATTCTATGTAAATGATCACACGGTCGTAAATAATCTCAATATAAGAGATTTTATTATTTCTACAGTTTCCTTGTTATCACGGATTTTCCGACAGCTCCCGAAAACATGGGAAAACCCAGACAGAATATAATTTAAAATACTTTTACACTGAATAATATAGGAGATAAAAGAGAGTTGCTGAGTGACAGGCCAGCCATGACGTAGCATCAACAATTAGATTTAATTTCAACTCTAAAAATACTAAAGTAATTCCATCTGTGCCATCTTATTACGTCAAGTGCGAGCTAACTATATATTTTATTGTCTAGCGTATTTAGACATTTTGTATGGAGACTTGAAAAGCGCCTCTAACGGACGGTATTTAAAACTTTCAATTCTCCTTACAATATGTCTAAATACGGTAGACTATAAAGTATACGGTTAGCTTACGAACAATCTCGCACTTGACGTACAGAATGGCGGATTTTAAATTACAATGTGTGCAATATAAATGTCGTGTCTTGGAGTCTTGTTTCATGAGTGGCGAGAAGACACTTGTCCGGTCAATAGTTGCTTAACTATCTATCCTAAATTCCGGATAGTGATTGATTAAGTATGCACCATAACTTTTTGAGATATGAACATTCAGATCAAACAAACTATTTTAAGTTTATTTTAAGTTTTATTTATTTTTGCAAGCTATTTTCAATTTAAAAAAATATTTGATAGAAATCACAGAAGATTTTCTTCGTGAAATCACGCACATACTCATACCTTATCCAATAACAGTCTTCTCTTGATAAATGGCCGCTACGAAAAGCTACGGGACGCCTACGCCGCGTACAATTTTGTAGCGCTACGAATTGCAAATTAGTTCTTTTTTTAATGCTGGCAGCTATTAATATTAAGCCCATGTACTCCTGAATAAATATATTTTTGAGTATTCGCCTGTAAGTATATGAAACCGTTTCATTGTAGAATAGACATTGGATTCATGAATCTTTTGTGAATGCTTTTTTTGTCGTAAAACTACTATCGATTCCTTGAAGAAAATCGTAAAATAAAACCTTCTTTCATACCGCAAAAAATTTATCTAAATATGTTCAATATACAGACACGATCAAGCAACAGTTTTATTATAAGTACTTAAGTATATATTTTTACTATTGTAATACTTTTCCCTCCACCGACCTTCAGACTGAGCTTCGCTTTTATAGACTATACCGTACATTTACCCATTTCAAAGCAATTAACATTCGGCATACGTTTTGGTAATTACTCCGAGGATACAGTACCTACATTTGTTTTTAGAACATATATGGATTGCTTATATTTACGCGAATACTACACATTAATATAAAACGAAACGTCGGGAACGTAAAAACATAAAATAAACGCCATAAAATCAGTAAATTTAGTTTTATTTCAATTTTAGAACATTTTTATTATTTTATACTGGATTGTTATGTATATTTAACATAATGCTAAATTTGTAATAGTAGGATATAACACATTTAAGAACACAGACATTATATTTGAAACTACGAAATAATTTATGCTAAAACCCAAGCTAAGATATTCAGCAGATAGCTATGGCCCTATAAAACAGTCTGCCACTTATTTACCGCGTATCCAATCACCAATATTTAGATCATATCTTGAATTTACATCTCCCAATATTGTCTAGAGGGTACGTATAGGCTTTTTAGGTAAAAGGGTGTAAGTGTTATTCGGATACTTGTAAATATGCATTTGGGATCATTGTAACAAAAAAAGAAATCCCTCTCGCATTGAGGTGAGGCCCGTGCCTAACATTGGGGCATAAAAGGCCTGGTATTATTATAATAAAAATTACACTTACGTGTTTTGTTTAAAGTTGAGTTTTCATAATTCGCGTGCGGTCAGACCAAGAGTATACGAACGCTATATTATAATACTCTTTGGGTACGACTCGGCTGAACACTGACCAGTTTGATCCATTCTGACGCGCACTGTCGTCCCGAGTGCGCTTGGGCAATGTTTTCACGCTACTACTAGCATCCAAGTACTGAAACCGGAAATCCGTGGAATCTCGGCTCTACTTTGAACATATTATGCACTAGGTAATAGATTACATTTTAGCAGTTTTAAGGGATGTCAGGCCATCATGACTTGGATGGGTTGTCGAATGATCAGATCTGACTGCCTCCGTGCATTATTGTTCTCATGTGATGATGATGGCGATACCAGAGCGTCAAGTGAGAGATCATCCGAGAGCTAACCGTATACTTCATAGTCTGCGTATTTAAACATTTTGTATGGAGCATTGAACAGCCCATCTAGCGGGCTCTATTTAAAACTTTCAATTCTCCATACAAAATGTCTAATAATCTCGCACTTGACGTAGAGTTTTCTATTTTACATCTTTTGTGGTCATTACTTGCATACAGACGGAAGCCTGTGATCAGAATTTTTCAGGCTCTCTATGTATCTGTGACTGGCAGTGTGTGTGTGTCGGTATCAGTGTGAGTATTGGTTTGTGTGTGCCTTTTATAGAAATGCCCGGATTGCATGAAACAACCGTACGAGCAACTACGTCGATTCCCACTGGCGAATGGATGATATAAAAAAAAGAATTGCGGGAACAATGAAAGATTTTTCTGGATATCGCACTTTCATTTGGGGAAAATAGCGATTGGCTATCGGCCTTTTTATCTGTATGTTAGTGTATCTGTGCTATAATGTTTTGGTGTCGATATTTTAGGAGTAGGATAAAAAAAATATATTTATGTAATCAAAACTTTAGATTGCTTTTTAAATCACTTATTACGACATAAATATTGTTGTTAATACAGCTGTTCTGAAATTTCAAACATGGGTGATGATGATTGGGTGATGAATGTTTTTTACTGGAGTCATGGATGTTTAATATCTAAACCCTGAAATTTATAGTAAGTTATAATGGATTATAAAGTGATTATAACTCACTTTTTCCTCTGAAAAGTACGTTAAAATGACATTATAATCCATTATAACTATCTATAAATTTTGGGGGAAAATATATGAGTAATTTTATACTGGGGTTGCCCCTAGTCCATTACCCATATGACAAGCGTTGCTTTGTTTGAGATCGTGCAGTTTGTATTTGTCTAGATATATATATTGAATGTAATACGTAGTACAATACAATTTTTGAATGTTATCCTCAATATATCTTGTAGTCCATAAGACCAATGAGTTTCAGTAAAAATTTTTTCGTGTTTTCACTCCCAGCCTGCCTTTATCGCCCGTAATTACATTACGGCGAGAGCCGAATCGTAATTATCGATAAATTGTTATCGCGAATCAAGTAATCGACTCTCGAACGAATCGGTCACGTCAAAAAGTTTTTTTTGTTATGTTATCTGTTACATCTTTTAATGTAGTATATAACAATGAACGCTGTTATTATTTTGTAAATGAATAATGTTAATGTTGGATAAAATGGGGCTGTGAATAATACTAAGATACTTAAATATAAGTACTGAATACTCAAATGGAGTTCAAATTTTAGTGTTGCAAATATACAAGATACGATGATGTCTTCTTAAATACAGCTTTAATATTAAACTTAAGTAGAGTTTGAGTATTCAGGTATAATATACAAATTTAAACAGATATTGGAGAGCAGTATTTTATTATGAGTGAACGATCTTGGCTGCCATCTTTGTTTATACATTCCGGGTAAATAAGCATGAATTAATACCTACCCCTACCCTATATTACCTAACCTATATTTTGATAGTTTATAAACATTGACACGTTATCAATTAATTAATCCACCTAAGCATCAATACTAAGTCAAGCCTAGCAGAGTTCAGCTCTGTTTAGATATAGCTATCTACTATTTACATAGGGTAGCAGCAGGGAATACACTTGGGAAGGGGGAATCAAGCTCTGAAGACACTAACAATAAAAAAAAATTGATACGCCATTTTATAATGTGTTATTGCTATTAATTACTTGACACTGGCAAAATACCCACTAAGTTGTGGGTGAGGCCATATTCATATCCATTTTATTTCATCGCATTTCATTTCGTATAAAGAAAGAACAAGAATCAAAAGAATACTTTTGTAAGTACATATGTATAAACCGGTGTGTTGGCTAAAGCATTTCAGGGGGGGATTTGAACCCAAAAAAACCCCTCCCCACCAGACACCCTCCCCCATCCTACGGCCTTGGGTAACGGTTCTTTGCTAGTGCTAGCGCCACGAATTGTGTCGCGCGGAAAGACCGCAGCCGGAGTCTGCCCATTTCTGAACAGCTCTTGTGATTGATGCCTGGTTAACTGGTGCTATAGGGATTTGGATCTTGGATTTCCCTAATAAGACAGGAATATCCTGGGAATGATTACTGTTATCCGGTACACCGAGCGGGGAATGTAAATTACCTGGTTCTCCCCGCTGTGCCAAGTACAGTGATAACATGGATCTTTTTCATTTAACGAAACAGCAATTTAGAACGCTCATAACGGTTTTTTTTTAATCTGAACCCGTCCCTTCTCAACCCTTATCATAACATTCTGTAACATTAAGTATAATAAATGATAAATGTACAAGTCACTGCGGCTACCTATTTATGAGTTAATATAATGTTTTATTTATTTGCTTTTGATTTGTTCTCTTTGGTTTTTCAAAGATGTTATTCCTCACTTTAGATATTATTTATGTTATCTATGAAATTAGTAAGCTTAAGGCTGAAACTATCGATCTTCTAAATACCTACCCCCTATTTAATAGACAGTTATAATGGATTATAATGGCATTATAACGAACTTTTCAGAGGAAAAAGTGCGTTATAATGGCTTTAGAATCCATTATAACTTTCTGTAAATTTGAGGCTTTCTCTTTAACATTACAAGCCTTTTTGTTTTCCAAGCTTCAATAAATATTCGTATGTAGCCCATAAGAGACGATTGAGATAGGCTCTATATCTATATTTACCGCAGATTTATCGAAGTAATAAAAAAAAACAAAAAAAACAGATTCGTTTTTTTAAATGAATCTGTTTTTCCGACGACAGTAGGTATTTTCCGAGAGAATTGAGTGAAGTCAAGTATTGAGATATTTGTATAAGGTGATTTAAAGGTACCGATGGATTTTAAAAGATCGCAAACGGCTCTTCCCAATTTATTTTATTATTTACTATTTGTAATTGTTGTAGGAAGATGATTAAAATTCACAATAAATCCAATCGCTCGTGTTGAACTGTCTTTATATCACGACACGATCGAATCTCGTTGACATAGTTCCACAGTCTCGGCTCGTAGGTATTCTTCTATTTTTGAATAAAGAACGTCGTTTTTCTGTATTCAAATGGCCTCCCCCACCAAGCGGTAGGTATACTGCCAGTGTCAATTATTATTAGAGTGTAGCAAAAATCAAGAACCTCACATCATTTATAATAATAAAAAAAGGCTACTTTTATGATCTCGTAAGGTATTTAAAATTAGATCGTTCAGAATATTTATTGAAAAACCCTACTATTCATAGATTGACACTTTTATTTAAACCATAGATTAAAATGTAGATGAGAGTTGCAAACTTCGTTTGGTTTGTGATCGGTAATATTTTTTTTGCTACAATATTTTCTAATCTTGCAATTGCAATTCCTAATTTTAAAACTGTAAATTGAAACTCTATACGCTCGAGCGCTTTTGTCACTCGCAGAGTCGGGAATCGCGCGGAGCGTTGTGTTGTGATAGCGCGGTTTACGATACATTGCGCGCTCAAAATTAATCACATTTGTAACCAATGATTTTCGACATAGATGATCGCTATAATAATCAGTACCCAAAGATTTCTTTACCATGCCCCTTACACCCTGTGTAGCGCAAAGTATCAACAACATCAATCTGTCATAGAACTGTCAAAATTTAAAAGTCAAATAGAATGGCGGCAGTTTGATTGGCCTGTTCTGTATAAACGTCCAACATTATTCATACCGCCCCCTTCCGTATTCGGGTCACCATCCATTAACGACAAATGACAATAGTCTGATTTAACTCGATTAAAGACAGAGAAAAGAAACTGCCAATCTCCTTCAGCGATTGCTCTTAACGTAAATTGATTCAATCTTCGAGGCGTTAACTTGAACGGCTCTGAAATATCGCGGTGTCGCGGAATAATCTACCTTGTGCGTCAGTATTAGCGGCTATCGTGGCGGTATTATGAGAACTATGTAGCCGTTTGTGATTTTTTTTTCTAAGATGTGATTAAGGACGTTTCGTTTAATTTCCGTGTGAGCTTTTTTTGAGGTAGATTTGTAGATTATCCTATTCTTAAAAAAACTATTTTATTTCCAAAATTAAGTCCACTTTTATTGGTTATTTTCGTAATAGCTTTAAAACTAGGATATGTTACAATCAAGTGACCAGAGGCCTCCACAGTAGAACGAGCCTGTCACGTGCAAATTGGAGTTTTGCTGCCTGCGTGCATTGCCTGCGTTTATATCTGGAGGATTTATGGCAAGTCAACATCAATCAGGAAACCAGCTGAAAGTTTCATGTAGAAAATTATACAACTGGTGGTAGGCTTCGGCCGTGGCTAGTCACCACCCACTGAACAAAGCCATGTCACCAAGCGGCCTAGCCGTGTTCCGGCATGATGTTCGGTGTTGCCATTCATGGATGGCGGGTCAGATCAGTTGCGCTGCATTTGCCTAGTGAATGTAGCGTCTCGATCTACTGCCGCCTTCCTACCAAGGCAAGTATGCTCCATCGTAGATCTCATCGTCACTTACCATCAGGTGAGATCGAGATCAAATACTTGCCTATAATGTAATAAAAAAAAAAAACAAAAAAAACAACACCAACCAACGAAATATACTTAAACAAAAAAAATAATCTCCGAGATATAGTAAGGATTTTTTTTTAATTGACCTATCGCATATGGTTAATTTACATAACGATTACATTTGCGTTAAAGAAGAACAGTTTTAATGATGACCCTGTAACATGTGTCACGCTGCATAGTTAAACACGCCATTTCATTTATTTTTTCCAAAGGGCTACATTTGTGTAGCCGGTGCCTGGTACCAGGCTATACCTACCCAGTGGTCATGTATATGCTATTAGGTCGTTGTCTCGCTCTAACATGTATGTATGGCTATCGTGTCCTTCACAAAGTCCCAGACAGGGTTCAATTAGCTGTACGAAACAGAAATTAGGTGTAATTTGTTTAAATTATGAGAAATGGTTGAAATATAACACAACATTAGTTTAAATATAACATAGCAATTTAAAGGTATAAATGTTGAATTTTGGTTGATTAAATGTTACATGTATACATGGTTTAAGTGCTTCGTAAGGACATTTGATACCATGGATTCCACTTATGATTATAGACCCCACAAAGTTGGAATTTTTAGTCGACCTTTTCATGAATTGTACGCTTTTTGTAAAGTTTCGAGATTGTGTCCACCCTGACAACTTCAAAGGGTGCGCAATGTTGTAAATACTGCGAGTGGGGGCGGGTTTTTTGAGTTACCCTAACGATGCTGGCATTCTTATTACACGAAGCTTCACCTTCTATTTTCCTCAATGGTAGGAGGTTTCAAGGGAAAAGAGGTACTTACTGACTCGGGGTAGTAGCAGCACTCCAGGATATCACCGCACCACACTTTCCTAGCCGGGGATGACTCTAAAGGGAGATTTTGGGGGCGAATACACACACAAACATAAATAAATACGAGGGAATGGAGAGGGCTCAAAAATATGAATAAATAGATAGCAGGGAGTTGCGAAATCTATGTAAATTCAATAATTATTTACACGAACGAAAAAGCGTGTGGGTCGCGCGCGGGAATCGGATTTGTTCTCTTTTTAAAAAAGTAGTTCGGTGTTGTCGCTGACGAGAAATAGTACAAAAATGTTGCAACAACAAAGAAACAATTAACGAAATGGTATTTTATCAGTACTAATACGAAACACCTTTTTTTTCAGTACTTTTAAATTGATTTTGGCATGAAATTATAACAGAAGTCTATCACAACGTGATTTTAAATAAAAAAAGAACATAATTACTCATTAAGGCCCAAAACTGCAGTATAAATTAAAACTCGATACGCCTGAACGCGTCGGATATCGCGCGTAGCGATGTGTTGTGATCGCGTTGTTAACGATACATTGCGCGGTCAAAAATTACAACATTTGTAACCCATCACTTTTGACATAAATGATTTCCATTACTGTAGTGTGACCTTTACCAAAAGTTTTCGTTACCATGTCCCTTACACCACCTTACCAAGTTACCAGCCACTTGCGTTTATAACATAACTACTATTAACCATGTACCTTCTAAAATGCAACATAATTAGAGTACATGATACTTAATGTTAATGCTTCGCAGATGAAAGTGGTTCTTAATTAATTAATTACCCATCGGTTTTAAATCGTCGAAAAGCTTTCCTTCTTATCAGAAACCCAAGTAGGAGTTAAGTTTCTGTTATATAATGTCACGCGTCGCGGCCTGTCGGCATCCAAAATATATAGTAATCTAATAACTCCCAAAAAACAGGAATTTAATTCGGTTTCCACGTGGGAAGTGGAAAGAAAAAGCTGGTAATTCCCAGGATATGAGGGCCCGCAGTTATTCAGGGGTCGCGTCGCGCTCGCAAACCCAATATTTGCACTAGGGATATTACTTTATTGGATGTCGTAATGCTTCAGGGTTGTCATCCTGTGGTTTGGTTTAACTGTGTTATTTTGTGAGTCATTTCTGCCCAGCAATAGTTATAGACAATACGGTTTTGTTACTTGTTATATTGTGTCTGTGGCCGGTCAAATAGCCTATTGCGTACCAAATCTTTAATACCTACTACATACTTATAACTTAACAAACATCCTTAAAATACGTTAGTACTATAGTACTCAATGGCGCACGTATGGGCCACTCAGAAGTCTGCTGACACAATCGATTCATAATCGAACAGCAACCGCATAGTAACTGTCACTTTTGACAGATATCCCATACAATATGTATGTATATAATATATATATAGTATTATATATATATATATATATATATATATATATATATACATATATTATTATTATTACATTATAGGCAAGTATTTGATATATGTCAAAAGTGTCAGTTACTATGCGGTTGCTGTTCGATTATGAATCGATTGTGTTAGCAGACGTGGGGCCCTGGTCACAGTATTAGCATCGCTTCTAGGATATCTAGACAGAATGACCTTTCGTGTCCGGCTAATGGGTGTCGCTAGACTCTGTATTGTTGTATACACGTTCAGGACAATGCGTGTTAATGCTCAGCGCGATGTCGGCGCTGACAGTCGGATTGTAATGACAATTTCACGGACTCTAACCTTTATTGTCTTGTTATGGAAGTGTTTGATGGTCAATCTACGTACGGCTTGGAATTAGATTCTGTCAGTAATTTTGGTAGTTTAAATACGTTTATTATTTAGTGTTAATATACGCCATGCATTTGGGTTTTAGAATATAAATGATATTTTGAAATAAAACTATTTGTTCGGATTTTGTCGCGTTTAGTTTATGTATTTACGTTCCCGACGTCAGTCCTCCCGTGACCATGGTTGCTGTAAAGCAGCCGAAACGTCGGGAACGTAAAAATATAAAATATACGCGATGAAATCCGAAAAAATCGTTTTATTTCAATGTGTAGTATTAATACGCGTAAATATAAGAAATCAATGAATTATTTGTTTTTTTGCATAATTAAATAATAATAATACCAGTCCTCTTAATGTCCCACTGTTTGACACGGGCCTCCCCACAATGCGAGGGGGATTAGATATAGTCCATCACGCTGGCTCAGTGCGGGTTGGCGGACTCCACGCCTCATCAATAAATGAAAAATAATAATAAATAAAAGGCCTCGTGTTATTTTTTATTTTATCTTAAGTATTATGGCCTTACACCGTCAACTCATGTATCATGTAGCCACCTCTAAATAGCTACGACTAAAGCCGTAACAAGCAGGAATATATAGGCATGCCCATTAAAACAGTCTATTGAAAAATAAACAAACTAATTGTTGGCAGAATTCATTTATCAGTTGTAACAAAGGTGTTACAAGCGCTGCGTCGTCATTGTTCGCTATCCCAGCGTTGTGCGTTATTCAGAATATACGTTAATCTCTTCATTAACGAGATAAGGCTGCTGACGTAAAACAATTGAACTTCAATTACTGGGGACTTGCTACCTATATGATACACACAACATTATCAGAGTGGTTACATTAAAAAAAAAGTAAATTGGTATTAATTAACATGGATAGAGTTAATCGATTAGATTAAAAAACTTTATTTTATTTATGATTTATCCTAAAAAAATAAGAGAAAAGAACGCGAAGAAAATTTTAGTTTATTATTCTTTTTTTATTTCGGCAATTGGCTACAAAATAGTGCCATTTTGCCAGTGTCAAGTAAAATGTTTCAGGGTTATTTTAAATATGTTAAAGTACTCCTGATATGATAATGATGTTGATAACGATGATGATGGTGAAATGAATCCCCTACGCCTATCAATAAAGCTGTGGATACTTCAATGAAAATTTACTAGACATTTTGGGACTCGAAAAGTAAAGTGATACTGTTATATTTGAATTTCCATCACTCGTGGACGTTTATGAACACACAGCGGTAAATATCCCACTAATATAACTCATTATATATTAAAGAAACACGATTTTCAGAAAATATTAATTTTTTTGAACTTTCTGTTCTGTTCAACTTTCCACCAAAAAACCTCGTGCATCATTATGTGTTCAGTAACAATTATGATAATGTTATTGCTTAAGTGTCGACAGTACAAAAGTATTATTGCTTAAGTGTCGACAGTACAAAAGTATTATTGCTTAAGTGTCGACAGTACAAAAGGGGTTGCCAAACAATAACATGACGATAATGTGTCAATCTATACTAATATTATAAATGTGAAAGTTTGGATGGATGGATGGATGTTTGTTACACTTTCACGCCAAAACGGCTGAACGGATCCGGATGAAATTTGGCACAGAGATAGATTGTAGTCTGGAATAGCACATAGGCTACGTTTTATCCCGGTAAAATGTATGGTTCCCGTGGGATAGATTTGTTTAATTTTTTCATAGAATACCAATAAATTAATTTTCTCATACATTTGGTTCTGAGGCGGTACGAAGTTCGCCGGGACAGCTAGTAATATATAGTTTTCATATATTGGCGAAGAAGTAGGCACGTCTGCCTGCTCCTGTGGGCAGACAGGCGTGATGGTAAACTCCTCAAACAATAACGTGTTTTATCGGCGAGATCCAGCGATAATCCAGCGTTGCACTAATGACAGATTACGCTAAACCAGTCGACTGAACTACTGATAAAACTTAAATAGATAACATAATTGTTTGTTCCGCAAACATAAATATAATTTCTATTTAAAATTAAGCAGACGTATAAAAATGCACTCAGCAAATCCCCACCACCATTGGCCGCCAGGGTAGGCTTAATTTAAATCTTAATTTATTTTTAATTCAAATAAAACTATTTTTTTTTCGAATTTTATCGCGTTTATTTTATGTCTTTACGTTCCCGACGTTTCGTTATTTTTATATATAGTATAGAGTACCTTAATAACAATCCCACGAGAGTCAGTCACGTTTCAAACCTGCGCACAGTTCGCTCGTATGTAAATTCACATACCTTGTTTAACTTTATTTTTACCACAATGAAACTTAAATGTGTGCGTTTTATATATAAGTACTACTAGTCACACACACACAGCATACAATTCTCACTAAAACATCTTAAATATAAGCGAAATAAATTCCAATATAGAATATGTAAACTTATAAAATAAGCTGACATCGCGTGCAATATTAATTTCTTCAAAGGAATTACGTCACGATCAGACAAGGCGCGATTGCTTCCGCCGAGGACCGGGGAACTAATCTTCGGGTTAGTGGGGCGTCTTATGATTAATTAAGTTACGTATTTTTAATTGAAGATACATTTTATTTTTATAACCGAAGAAGTAGGGTTTTTTTTGTTAAATAAGTATAAAATAATAATAATAACGGTACAGTCCCACACTAAGCAACGCTTGTAATATGTGTACCGTACAATGGACTGAAGGCGAACTCGGTATATAATACTTATAGAAATATTAAACATCCATGACTCGGTTACAAACATTCGTGTTCATCACACAAAGTTCGATCCTACCAGGAGTCGAGCCCGGTACCCTCGGCACAGAAAGCAGAGTTACTACCAACTGCGCTAAATAGGCCGTCAAATCTTTGCATTATTTTTATATCTATACATATAAATAAAATTGGAGTGTCTGTTTGTAATATTAAAATAACCGCTTTTTACTAAGTGCATTTGGATGTATACACGGTACCTATACCAAAACAACATTTTTTACAATTTTTGTCTGTCTGTCTATCTGTCTGTCTGTCTGTTTGGTCCGGGTAATCTCTGAATCGACCGATTTTGACGGGTCTTTCACTGGCAGATAGCTGATGTAACAAGGAGTAACTTATGCTACTTTTATTTTAGAAAAAAAACATAGGATCTCACAAAAAAAATTAAAACCAATGTTGCAGCGCTGCGCCTGATTAAGTTTGATAGCAACAACCTGAAATGCGTCCCGCGGGCTCAGAACGCGCGAGCAGGCTGTTGCCAACGGTTGTGTCGTTGTTAAATACCACGCGAACGAAGTCGCGGGTAACAGCTAGTTAATATATAATAATACCAGCCCTTTTAATGTCCCACTGTTGGGCACGGGCCTCCCCTCAATGCGAGGGGGATATACATTATTTTTACTGGTGGTCAAAAGTATCACATACACTCTCGTAATCGCCTCCTGACTTTGGCCCCACATCTCGCTGGACCCCTAAAAGATTGCATTGAGGTGAGGGGGGCCCACTCACCCCATAAACGGGGCGACTTCTATTTGAATATTAATTTAATATTTTAGTGGTGCCCGCTAGCCCCGTTTACCCCACTAGTTAGTGTACTTTAAACAAATACAAATAATTGTGAAGGGTCGAATAAGCCTTCGAAATTCTTCCGAGGGGTGAGTGGCAGATTATGAAAGGGCTCCGAGACCAGAACGCCGAAAGTGTTGCCAGTGGCATTTCTACCATTTTAGTTTAACTTATATGCCGAGCGCTGTTCTATTACTTATTCTGAGACAATAGCACTAGATATATGACAAGGGCGGCCATGTATGTATACACGTCTATAATAATCATCTTAACTTACTAACAAGTACTAAACAAGCATCAAAACTGAGCTGTGTCAAAAGAGTTACTACAGAATTAAATTATTCAGACCAACTAAACGCTCATAATTATATCTACCGTCAATAGAGATGTCAAGAAGTAGCTTGTGTGCGTTGAGAAAGGCAAATAATAATTAAATATTCGAAACATATATATAACAATTTCACTATAAAATATAATACTGTAAAAAACATATAACCCGCTGAGTTTCTTGACGGACCTTGTCGCGGTAAACGCGCGTATTAAAGGAAAATAAAATGTAAGTGGGAGAATACAAAATATAATATTTAACTTTGACGTATATTCCTTACATGTCCGAGCCATATTTCAAAATGGTAACGCGGATAAACTATGCTAGGTCGAGGCGTGTGGCCATTAGCGAGCTCAGTGGCTATAACTTAGCGCAAATTGCTCGATACGGCACGGCCTGGGGCGGCGACCTGCCGCCCCAGCTCACGTGATTCCGCCTAGATGCTATTTACGTGTGCATGTGGTTACACATCGCACCCTCAGAACGATAGGGGCTCAACTCAAAATTATGCTTCAAAATTATGGTTTTAATGTATGTTCTATCCGATGAATAATACATCAAAGGCGTTTTTATGAAAGAAAAAGCTTATTATATTTCCGTTTCTTTTACACCGGTACTTTTCGTGCTCCCCGTTCAGTTGGAAAGATATTTGATTGTGATTTCACAAAAAAAAAAAAAATTTGAGTCGAGCCCCTATCGTTCTGAGGGTGCGATTGGAGATATGTTTATGAATTAGAGGGCGGCAGTTGTTTGTTTTTTATTAATTGGATTTTAATTTCAATCGAACGTGTTACAATCCTTGGAGTATCTTAGCAGATTTCATTTGACGGCCTGATTAGCGCAGTTAGTAGTGACCCTGCTTTCTGTGCCCAAGGTCCCGGGTTCGAATCCTGGTAGGGGCAAATTTTGTGTGATGAGCACGAATGTTTGTAGCCAAGTCATAGATGTTTAATATCTATATAAGTAATATATACTGGGTTCGCCCCCAGTCCATTGCAGGTTACCCATAATACAAGCGTAGCTTATTGTGGGATCGTATAGTTGGTGTTCGTCTGGCGATATTTATAAAAAAAAAAGTTTCTTGTGGCATTGGTTTCGAACCAATACGTTCAACCAAACGGCTGCTAACTCTAGTCTAGGCTAGTCTAGGCGTTTTGTAAATAGTTTTAGATGTTAATAGTTATTGATCTTTAATGCTTAATTGTTCGAAACTGTGACACTATCCCTAACATAATAATAATAATACCAGCCCTTTTTAATGTCCTCGTCGGGAACGTCGGGAATAACCGCAATAAAATCCTTAAAATTAGTTTTATTTCAATGTCTTATTCATATTTATTATTATTATATTTACAAAATGAACTGAGATAAAATAAAATGTATATGGCTTCACTCACAACTTAGTAGGTATTTTGTCAATGTCAATAAATTAATAGCTATAACACATGAATTAATACACATTATAAATTAATTAATGGATGTGACATGAAGATATGAATATGTCAAGACTCCACATAACACAGCGCACGCTTACCAGCCGCATTGGAGAACGGGAAACGCCATTACAATATGGCTAGCCGTATTGGCCGATGGCGGATTGTACCGCCTGAACCTTAACTAGCCGTTTACAGAACTGTGGCGTTTTGTAAAAGAGCGGATTCTACAATCCGGCTGCGACATATATACAACTTTATGGTATTCAATTTATAGTAGATAATATAAGAGTAAAATTTACGTCCTTTATTCCAAGAATTATGGATATTCGGGAATAAAATAATCTAAAACTAAAATAATACGCCCAACGATTGCATAAAATATATTACATGTCTATTCCACTGTATTTGACACTCAATTGTAATTCTGAAGCGGAGAAATTTTCTCATAATTTATAGTAGTAATTTTCTGATCAATTTTATGTCTTACTAGCTGTTGCCCGCCACTTCGTCCGTGTGGTATTTAACAAAGACAACCGTTGACAACAGCCTGCTCGCCCATTCTGAGCCCGCGGGACCCATTGCAGGTAGTTGCTATCAAACTTAATCAGGCGCTGCGCTGCAACATTGGTTTTAATTTTTTTTCGTGAGATCCTATTTTTTTTCTAAAATAAAAGTTGCCTAATTTACTCCTTGTTACATCAGCTATCTGCCAGTGAAATTCCCGTCAAAATCAATCCAGCCATTTCAGAGATTACCCGGAACAAACAGACAGACAGACAGACAGACAGACAGACAGACAGACAGACAGACAGACGGAAAGACAGACAGACAGACAAAAAATTTAAAAAATGTTGTTTCGGTATAGGTAACGTGTATACATCCAAATGCACTTAGTAAAAGGCGGTTATTTTAATATTACAAACAGACACTCCAATTTTATTTATATGTATTGATTTAGAAAATGTAGAGGACAATAGAGCTCGTTAGTTGGGTCAGCGTGAAATTGCTGAGCCGATAATCATACATAGCAGAAAGACTTTTTTTGTGAACTAAATTGTCGATTTAATTGGAGTAAAACTAATCTTACGGATTTAATCGCGTTTATTATAGTTTTTTTACGTTCCCGACGTTTCGACGACGTTGACGATTTAATTTAATAATTTTATTTGACGACTTCGGTGCAGTTGGTAATGACTTTGCTTTCTACGCTGAGGGTCCCGGGTTCCAATTCTGGGATAGGCAAACAGATATAGATGTTAAATGTATAGTCGATGTTACATTTACAAAATGTAGTGTGACGCAGTCAGGATATTCGACCCCGGATAGTGCGAATAATTTGTTTCTATCCCGGACACGTCTACCCCAACACTTGTAAATAACCCTTCGATATTTTGACCGACGAAAGAAATTGGCCGGCAACCCTTCCGAGGGGCCACTTAGACCCGAGATAGTCGATATTGCTTCCGTTGGTTCGAGAATTTCGATTTCAATTTCAATTCTTTGTGTTCAACCCGTTTTTTTTCGCGAAAGCTTTTGTTTGGAGATCTTTTGTGATTTTTAGACAACAGTATTGTATGTAATCGTTTGGAGATATAAAATGTATATGTAATATCGCGCCTGCGTTCCGAAGGGGTAGGCAGAGGTGCACTATTACGAAAAAGTGTCTATATAAGGTCTCAATGTCATGCGGGGCGAGTATATTGCAACCTACATTTCCGGATTGTGGGTCGGTAATATACCTGCATGACCCGGAAATCAAATCCAAGACTAGAGAGGTGGATAAGGTAGAACAAAATAAATAATGGCTTAGCTTTTGTACAAGTACTATAGAGTAGTGATGTCCATTTACGAGAATGGCACAAATAAAAAAAAACAAAAAACCTATTTAAACATTCAAACAATAACATGGAATGGTACGCAAACGACTGTATTGAATGAAATTGGATTTACCTGCTATGCGATAAAAAAATACCGTTTTTCATTAGAAACTAGCTGTTGCCCGCGACTTCGTCCGCGTGGTATTTAACAAAGACAACCGTTGACACACAACAGCCTGCTCGCCCATTCTGAGCCCGCGGGACGCATTGAAGGGTTTTGCTATCAAACTTAATCAGGCGCTGCTCTGCAACATTGGTTTTAATTTTTTTTCGTGAGATCCTATTTTTTTTTCGAAAATAAAAGTAGCCTAAGTTACTCCTTGTTACATCAGCTATCTGCCAGTGAAAGTCCCGTCAAAATCGGTCCAGCCATTTCAGAGATTAGCCGGAACAAACAAACAGACAGACAGACAGACAGACAGACAGACGGACAGACAGACAGACAGACAGACAGACAGACAGACAAAAATTGTAAAAAATGTTGTTTCGGTATAGGTAACGTGTATACATCCAAATGCACTTAGTAAAAAGCGGTTATTTTAATATTACAAACAGACACTCCAATTTTATTTATATGTATAGATGGAGTGGACACGAATAAATTAATTCACGAAATGACACATTCAAGAGCGTCGAGTGTACATAACAAATGCAATTAAACGCTGGCAGAGATGAAACGAGAGCTGCGCGAAGGACCCTAGGGTAAACAATTGTAATGAAACTAGACTACCTGCCTGCGCCCGCAATCCGTGCAAGGCTCGCTCGCTCTTTCCACGGGAACGCTCTCATTTCCCGGGATAAATTTGTTCTATTTGCTAACCAAAGCTATCACAAGCTTAATTATCCAGTAAAATCCATCTCTGAGATTCCATGATACTTTTACAGATCTATACATATAAATAAAATTGGAGTGTCTGTTTGTAATATTAAAATAACCGCTTTTTACTAAGTGCATTTGGATGTATACACGTTACCTATACCGAAACAACATTTTTTAAAATTTTTGTCTGTCTGTCTGTCTGTCTGTCTGACTGTCTGTCTGTCTGTCTGTTTGTTCCGGCTAATCTCTGAAATGGCTGGACCGATTTTGACGGGACTTTCACTGGCAGATAGCTGATGTAACAAGGAGTAACTTAGGCTACTTTTATTTAGAAAAAAAAAATAGGATCTCACGAAAAAAAATTAAAACCAATGTTGCAGCGCAGCGCCTGATTAAGTTTGATAGCAACAACTGCAATGCGTCCCGCGGGCTCAGAACACGCGAGCAGGCTGTTGTCAACGGTTGTCTTTGTTAAATACCACGCGGACGAAGTCGCGGGCAACAGCTAGTATAAAATAAAAATTACGATGTTGACCTCTGTATCTATGATAATAAAATCTTGTTAATGAGTGCTTGAATGTTTTCTTATTTAACCGAGTCCAAAAAGGAGGAGGTTCTAAATTCAGTTGTATTTTTTGTATAAGCTTAGGCTTATGGGATGCTTTATGAACTCTATACAGGTAAGATTATTGCATATGTTTTGTAATATAAGTTACAAAACGATCTATTATTATTTACGAGCACTTCCACCAGCAATTTATAAACCATATTTATATCCAGGCTACTTTTTTAAAAGGATACTTTTTCTTAAATCATAGTGTCAAGAACACTCCTGTCAACCTTTTTTACGCTTCGATTACAGCTGCGCTGCATTGCTTATAACAACCGAAGAAAAAATATTAAGTACACTGCATTGGAGCGCGAAGATTTTTTATTTTAATTTTTCGTATACGAGTAGGGATAACCTCAAGCTACGACACAGTTTTAGTTATAGATATGCAGGCCGTAAAGAATTGTTGTATAGTTAGACCAAAACAATCAGCTTCCAATTTATAAGGTTTTTGTAATCTCCGCATTTCAGAACAGCTTTCGATCAAAAATGTACCCAAACCATATACTAGTAACCATGATTAAGACACCAAACACAGAGCGAATCCCATTCTTTGTAATGTATGAAATCTATGCTCTCGCGCAAATATCAAGCTATCATACATTTCCATGAACGTTGAACGCGAACCCTCGCCTACTGTTTGGGGTCTAACAGTCCATTTTATACTTCTTTGTTACTAACCTAGTCCAACAATATTGATGTGTCAGGTCACACCGTGTCGGATTTTAATAAGGTGTTATTTCAGAGACACTTTATTTTTCACGTGAAATTGTATTCTGGCCCGGTCCACTGAAATATGGTGTCTGAAAAACATAATGAAGGTCGCAAACATATTTTTACCGAGGGCGGCTGACGTTATTGTTTATTTGCTTATAAACAGGGTTTGTGAGTTTATTTAAGTGTTTGTAAGTACGTAAGTTATAGCCATGTACTGGCTGGCCGAGCAGCCTCGCGAGGCTACCTCTGCGCGCTCAGCCTCACTTCACTTTATACTTTATGGCTGCCTCGCCCAAGCTCTCATCGTTCGTTTGCGTCGCTATCAAAACTAGCATTTACGCTTCAACTTCGCGTACACTGAATACGCTGTAGGGTAAGCACGAACTCCTAATGTAATCGTAATGTCATCGAGAAATCATGCTGTCATTGTCATACGTATTGCTGTAATCTATGGTGTGAGCGGGACGGAAGAAGCTAACGTTTAGTAACACTACGTACACCATTGATTCCTTCTTTCTATATGAAATAAAATGTAATGTTAATATTTTAATAGCGATAACACATTCAATAAATGCACAACTATATATATAAAACCAAGTCTTGGTAGTTCCGCCATTTTTAACTTAAGAACGGGTGGGCTGATTTTTATGTTTTTTTTTATATAAGAATAGCAGCGTAACTATTAAAACATGGGAAAATGCACTAAAGTAATAACAATAAATATAATTAATTTTCTCATACATTTGATTCTGAGGCGGTACAAAGTTCGCGCTGACAGTTAGTTATAAAATAAAAAATGCATTGATGACCTTACGATTATATTAGGAGTGCCTGCTCACCTGAACTGAGACTGCAGCGAGCAAAATGTCTATAAGCCAGCCTCGAGAGGCTACGCGGTCAGTCAGCACATGGCTATTTCGCTCCCGCCAATCGTGTCGCTAACGTCTGGTACTTACAAGTTTATTACGAATCAAAAGTTCCACAGTTCGCAATTGTTTCGTTTATTAAAACTATTGCAGACATTGTTTGCTGTTGACAAACACAAATGTCAGACGGTTAATTTGAAATTCTATTGGTTGAACGAAACAGTGGTTGAAGATTCGCGAGTCTTCGTCTGCAATTTGAATTCTGTGAGCAATGAACAGACAGTGAAATTTGATAAGCATAAGATCGGATTTAGTTGGCCCGTCGAATAGTTACATGATTTTCTCCCAACTTCTCTGATAATGATAATTATACAGAAGGTTAGGCTTATCATAATTACGAGTTGTAACTGATGACTATTAGATTTCGCAGTGGTTTCCAAGCTAAACAAATCCTTGTATCGTGGGACCCGGAGTTGTCATATAATATTGGACTAAAAGGTATATTTATAATTATATAGTAAATAGGTTATATATTGATTTCTTATATTTACGCGAATACTACACATTGAAATAAAACTAATTTAAGGATTTTATCGAGTTTATATTAGGATTTTTTCAGTCCTCCCGTGACCATTGTTGCTGTAAAGCAGCCGAAACGTCGAGAACGCAAAAACAAAAAATTAACGCCATAAAATCTGTAAAATAAGTTTTATTTCTATTATATAAGAAATCAATATATTGACTGTAAGTTACTTTAATTGTAGCAAAATTCTTTGAAATACTGTAGGTATCGATATGTTATTAACAAGTCCCTTTTACTTGAAATGAAAACAATTATCGAGAAGTTTTTATAGTAAGGCCGTCAGATGGGGCAGAAATACTGGGTTTAGTGAATTTATAGTGGCCTATAAATCAGGCGTGTACTCGGCTTGGATTAAGCGTCGGCACGGCTTATATAGCCTGTTTCATAGAGTTGGTAGAGGTCACTTGAAACACTATTTTTTTTAAAGTAGACATTACTTAATCACATTATCTTTGGATGAAGCCATTATATATTACGCAAGATATTTTCTTCCGATCCTGGCCCAAGATTACGTCACGATCAGTGTTGACATCTTATCGATAGATGGCCGATGACGTAGTCTTGAGCCGATCACGCGACCTCGCTGTCACGGGAAGGGAATACCTTTTTTATTTTTTTATATCGCCCGACGAACACACCTTCTATACGGTCCCACACTAAGCAACGACACACAGTTTGAACGACTATATTAAGATAACTGCATTTATAGAGATAGTTTGACCCTTTGAGAGTTTTTTTCAAATAAAAAAAATCGTTTAGTTTCACAAATCACTAGTCATAATCTAATACTATTACGGATAGTTGATTCCGCTGAGAAGGCCCGACCAGAGACTAACGCTTTATGTTTTTAAAAATAATAATAGTGTTCGTGCCTGGTATTAGTCTGTTGACAAGCTTGTTACACCGAGCGCTTCCAAGTAAAGTGCTGACGCAGTACACGACACCGCCGCGTGCACATCGCCACCTAGAAACAGCAAGGTGGGGAAAAGTGCTGACTCCAACCACGAGGCCCAAGGAACCTGGCTACGTGACCAAGCCCCGACACTTCGTATCATACCTCGATCGGGTCAATAGCATATATTCCAATTTGTAATTTTTATTTTTATTAAATTTTATTTTATAATTAATCGGTTTTTTTTGAGTCCTCCAGCTGCCGCTTCCGTAATTGGCGCAGTCGGTAGGATTCTCGGGTCGTATTGCGATAGTTCGGTAATCGCATCGGGCTCGCTATCGATAGACTTTCAACGTCGCACCGGGAGATCCTGAACCACGGAGCAGCGCCGGAGATCCAGACTTCGATACCGCTCAACGAAAATCGATATGTTAATGTAAGTACACTGAATTTTCTTAGTGGTTGCTTACCTTCCTTTGTACGTAATTTCCTGTAGGTTGAAATAGTTACATTCCAAGATTTTTCATCCGCGAGAATCAAGGAGACCTAGGTTAGTTAGCAATAGAGAAAGTACTGTAGATTCTAGGCGTAATATTAATTCTGATTTAGATATTAAAATGGCTGATTTTGACAATATTTTAAAAGCGCTACGTTTAGTTCCGGATTTCGACGGAAACCCGAACGTTCTCATCAGGTTTATTAAATTATGTGACCAATTAGTAGTCCAGTACGTTCAAGGGCAACCGGAAATAAATCAAGTAGCACTTCTGAATGGGATTTTAAATAAAGTTACAGGGCCCGCCGCCCGTTTGATTAATACCAATGGCATACCTAACGACTGGAACGGCATACGTAGTGCTCTTATCAATAATTTCGCTGACCAGAGAGACGAGACCGCCCTCTATAACGATTTGGCCCTTCTTACGCAAGGTTCCAGCACGCCACAAGAATTTTACGAGCGGTGCCAAAACCTTTTTAGTACCGTAATGACGTATGTAGCATTGCATGATAGCGAAGCAGTAGTTGTTCAGGCTAAGCGTGATTTATACCGTAATCTAGCACTGAAGTCCTATCTCCGCGGCTTAAAGGACCCATTAGGGTCACGTATTAGATGTATGCGCCCGGAAACGATTGAGAAAGCACTTGAGTTTGTTCACGAAGAAATTAATACCATGTATCTACAGAGCAGGAACGATAATTTATCCGAGAGGAAGCCTGCATCTCAATCGTCACCGAATCGTTACGAGTATGCTCAGAATTTCAAGATGCCTAGCCAACCTAATTTTAATGCACAACCATTCAAACCTAATCTCGCTCATAATATGCCAGGCCCCTTTAGACCGCAATTTATTCCGCGTCCTATGCCGCCACCGAATCAATTTGGTATGCCCATGCAGCCACGTGGCCCCACGCGTACGCAACAGATGTTAAGTGCGCCACCGCCGGGTTATAACCACGGTGGACCTGGATTTAGAGTGCCTATGCCGCAAAGAAATCAACCTCAACCCTCGTATAACGGCCCTAAGCCGATGAGTGGCGTTAGCCACTACGCGTCCCGACCACTATTACCAGCATCCAATTGGAACTGGGCAAAGCAAGGGAATCCACCACCTACCAACTATTTTAAATCGCGTGACGTTAACGTAAACGAATGTTCGAGTTACGACGACTATTACTACCCAGATCCGTACGACTATTACTATTCAGACCCCAACAATTGTGAGGGCTATTATACAGACTACTACAACATGACTTACCCTTATGATTATGACACTCCTGGACAGACCAACCCGACACACGAAAATAATGTGACGGCTATCGATGACCAGTCGCAGACTTCTGCCGGCAATGATCAGAATTTTTCCCAGGAACCGAAGTCAAGCAAATTAGGATAGAGTTGAATATTCAAACCCAAAGACAGCTACCATATATCCGAATTCACAATCCGCCACTAAATTTTCTAATAGATACTGGCGCTAACCAGTCATTTATTAGCCCAGAAGCTGTCCAAAGTTATTTCGCAGAGATACCTCTGAACTACGATCCATTCGAGGTTACTAACGTTCACGCCACAAGCAGGAACGATTACTCTATCAATCTGCGCGGCTTCCCCGAATTTAAAGATGCGGAAGATATTAAATTTTTTATATATAGATTTCACGATCATTTCGACGGATTGATAGGTATGGACTTGCTCACAAAATGGGAAGCTAAATTAGATCTTAAGGAGCTCACCCTAAGCACTAAATTCGCTACAAACCCTATACAGATCTATAATTCGCGAAATTTGAACCTATATGAGGAAATTATACCGGCCGATAGTTCTAAATTACTTAGGTTACCTATTAACGCCCCGGATGGCGAAGTATTAATTGAGGAACAAATAATTTGCAACTGCGTGATAGTCGAATGTATTACTAACGTTAACAACAGCCGCGGCATAGTAGAAGTTGTAAATCCCACTAAAAATGACATAATTTTCTCATTAGACCATGCTACTCAGGCTACTATGTTCAACGTTGAGTGCACGAGCACCGAACACATATCGCCACGCGCTAAAGACGTCATACCGCGCCTTCGTACCGAACACCTTAACGAAGAGGAAAAAGCGAATTTGTTAGCGCTATGTTCGAAGTATGCAGATGTGTTTTATATAGAAGGCGAAGCACTTACCTTTACGAATAAAATAAAGCACACTATTAGAACAACCGACGAAATTCCAGTTTATACAAAAAGCTATCGTTACCCGTTCATACACCGTCAGGAGGTTAGCGAGCAAATAGATAAAATGCTAGAACAAGATATTATCAGACCGTCGGAGTCTGCCTGGAGCTCGCCTATTTGGGTCGTCCCAAAGAAGGTTGATGCCTCCGGGAAGCAAAAGTGGCGTCTGGTCGTTGATTTTCGTAAGCTTAACGAAAAGACTATCGATGACAAATATCCTATACCTAACATTACAGACGTCCTTGACAAATTAGGCAAGTGTCAATACTTCACTACCCTTGACCTGGCTTCAGGATTCTACCAAGTAGAAATGAACCCCGCTGACATTCCCAAAACCGCATTTAATGTCGAGCACGGGCACTTCGAATTTTTGAGAATGCCCATGGGTCTTAAAAATTCTCCGTCCACATTCCAACGTGTGATGGATAATGTCCTAAGGGGACTCCAAAACGTCATTTGTCTTGTCTACCTCGATGACATAATCGTCTTCAGCACGTCTCTTCAAGAGCATATAACCAACCTAGAGAAGGTGTTTCAAAGATTGCGTGAATCTAACTTTAAAATCCAGTTAGATAAGTCGGAGTTCCTAAAACTCGAGACCGCATACCTAGGACACATAATTAGTACAGAAGGCATTAAACCAAACCCAGATAAAATAGCAGCTATACAGAAATACCCCATTCCTAAAACCCCGAAAGAAATAAAACAGTTTCTCGGACTTCTCGGTTACTACCGAAAATTCATCCCAGACTTTGCCCGCATCACCAAGCCTATGACGCATTGCCTAAAGAAAGGAAGAAAAATAACGTTCGACTCTGACTACACGAATTGCTTTGAGAAATGTAAGACCCTATTAACAAACGACCCCATTCTAAGCTACCCCGACTTTGAAAGAGAATTTATTTTAACAACTGACGCGTCAAACTTTGCAATCGGTGCAATCCTCTCGCAAGGTACAATTGGATCGGATAAACCGATAGCGTACGCATCACGTACATTAAACGAGAGTGAAGTCAGATACAGTACGATTGAGAAAGAATTGCTAGCTATTGTCTGGGCGACAAAGTATTTTCGGCCATATCTCTTTGGTCGAAAATTCAAAATTGTTACAGATCACAAACCACTGGAGTGGATTATGAGCCTTAAAGAGCCGAACTCGCGACTAACTAGATGGCGCTTAAAACTAAGCGAGTATGACTACAAGGTAATTTACAAAAAAGGAAAAAATAACACGAATGCCGATGCTCTCTCCCGTATTGAGATCTGTAACGAAGAAGTGAGTTCGATCATTGCAAACGCGACTGACAGACCACCTTCGATAGTAAATTCGGACACCTTGACAGCCCACACCGCTGACGAAAATCCGATCTTTGAGGTCCCCATAACCGATGACCCCCTCAATAAATTCCATCGCCAGCTATGTTTGACCATCGTAGGTGACATTAAGAAACGAACTACTGCGACGAAACCTTTTGACACACATACTCGAACATCCGTTCAGTTATCCGAGTCTAACCTAGAAGATGATCTAATCAATGCGATAAAAGAATATGTTAACCCAAAAATTAAGACCGCCCTTCTCATAAATCCACCCCTTGCCATGTACAGTATAGTTCCCATAATCCAGAGATACTTTAAAAGTTCATCAATGAGTTTAGTTATAGCAAAAAAGGAACTCGAAAACGTAAAAGAGTACCTCAGGCAGCAAGACATCATTCGTCATTACCACGAGGGTAAGACCAACCACCGTGGCATTAACGAGTGCTACTTGGCCTTATCCGCGAGATACTACTGGCCCAAAATGAAGGACCAAATAACTAAATTCATTAATGATTGCAACATATGCGGACAAGCTAAGTATGATAGAAACCCTATAAGACCTAAATTCAACATAGTGCCCCCTGCCACTAGGCCTTTTGAAATAATACACATGGATAGTTTTACGGCGCAAAATGAAAAATATCTAACATTTATAGATGCATTCTCAAAGTATGGGCAAGCATACCTGCTACGAGATGGGACCGCAGTTAGTGTGATACAAGCTTTACTAACATTTAGCACGCATCACGGCTTACCACTGACCATTATTTCAGATCAAGGTACAGAGTTCACTAACCAAATGTTTTCAGAGTTTTGTAAAATACACAAGATAACGCATCATCAGACACTGGCCCACTCACCAAATGCTAACGGAACCATCGAACGCTTTCATTCCACAATATTAGAACATCTTCGTATTTTAAAATTAACACATAAAGACGAGCCTGTTATAAATTTAATGCCCTATGCTATTTTAGGTTATAACAGTTCAATCCACTCTTTTACGAAATGCAAGCCTTACGATCTCATTTTAGGACATACTGACCCACGAGATCCGACTGACATAGACTTGACTGGACATTTATTACAACAGTACACGGAAACTCACAGAGCACGCATGCAGAAAGTGTACGATATCATTAACGAGACCTCCCTTGCAAATAGAACTCACATTATAGAGCGGCGAAACATAAATCGCGAGCCCGAAGTGGAGTATCAACCCGATCAGCAAATATTCATTACTAACCCTTCCGCTAGTAGATCTAAACTCGCCCCTAGATATACGCAGGACACGGTCCTAGCGAACTTACCGATCCATATTTACACTTCTAAGAAAAAAGGGCCCATAGCAAAAGCTAGATTAAAACGGGCCCCTAAATCATCTAAATTGTTACAGGATAATCCTCTTGACGCTGACTCTCAGCCTAGTACGGGCTCAAGAGATCAAACTTGAACGACTTGAAGACGGACCTGGACTTTTACCCTTCAAGTTAGGGCCCATGCGACTGACGACACACTATCATACGTTTTTACAGTACATAGAACTACCAGACATTGAAAATAATATTAATATTGTTCGAACTCAATTGAATAAATCTACGAACAGACTAGATAACTATACCTACACGTTATACGAATTTCAGATAGATAGTTTGAACACTAAATTAGACAAGGCATCATCTCAGTTAAAAAGTTTGGAACCCACTCGCGTTAAGAGAGGTTTAATAGATGGTCTCGGATCTATAGTTAAGAGCATTACGGGAAACTTGGACTACGCAGATGCCATCAAGTATGACAATGCCCTTAAGGCCTTAAAAGATGACCAGCATCAGATTATTTTAGAACATAATCATCATATTAGTCTTAGCAAAGAACTAATGGATGAGCATACAAAAATAATTGCGAAACTCGTGTCGAATCAAATTCAATTAAATCAAACTCTGCATATTTTACTTGACACCAATAGGTTTAAAAACCACGGACTTATTCGTTTTGCGAAATTTGCGCAAATATTAGTTATAATTAGCGATAATATAGACAGCTTACTAAGCGAATTAAGTAGGTTAGAGAACGCGCTAGCACTTTGCAACGAATCGCGCACTCATCATTCCATGTTAGGATCAAATGTATTGCGCAGTATGTTAGGTAAACTTAAAACTTTTTATAGCAAAGACCAATTATTAGAAATGGACTTAAGAGAATATTACAACGTGATCAAACCAGCATCCTATTATTGCGACAATCAAATAGTATTTGCTTTTAGATTTCCTATAGTATCTCCATATGAATTCTCACTATACCGACTAGTTATCGTACCTAATAAGAATAGGCAGGCTATCATTCCTCCCTTCCCACTCCTTGCAATCACTGGAAATATTCATGTGTACATAGAGGCAGAATGCCCGAAGGTCAGCAAACGGTACATCTGTGAAGAGAAGTTCAACCACCAGATGAGATCTCAACCGGACTGCATTTGCAACATCATCGGAGGCCGAACAGCAAACAGCTCCTGTAACCGAATGACCATCAACCTGACAAAATCAGCCATGGAGAAACTGGACGATCGTCGCTACGCCATCGTACTCCCGAATCCAACACAAGTTCAACTCATATGTGAACGAGAAGAATCCATCACCATATCCGGAAGTTTCCTGGCTACCATTCCACATAGCTGCAAGCTGCGAACAGATGAATTCAACATCATTAATATAAACGATCAAATCCAAGGACAACCGATGAAGATAATCAGCGTACCCGAAAAACCTATAGAAGAGCCAACGTCACCACTATTCGAAATTAATTCAATTAACCTGAGAAAGCTGCACGACATCCAACATAGAATAGAATCACAGAATCCAGTTCAAATCGACGAGAGCTCAACGTTGTACCATACAACTATTCCATTTTATGGTACACTACTAGGTGCACTCGCACTCAGTGTCACATTACTGTGCCGAGTACGCACCCGCCGACAGAAGCAAGCTACAACTACAGATGACGCCGAGCACACATATGCTGAGCCTGAAAAAACTCAGAACCAAGCATCCCAATCATCATCTCAAAATAATATGAAGTCGACAGCGATATTTCATCTTAAAATCTGAAATAGTCGCTGATCTGAGGGGAGAGATGTTACACCGAGCGCTTCCAAGTAAAGTGCTGACGCAGTACACGACACCGCCGCGTGCACATCGCCACCTAGAAACAGCAAGGTGGGGAAAAGTGCTGACTCCAACCACGAGGCCCAAGGAACCTGGCTACGTGACCAAGCCCCGACACTTCGTATCATACCTCGATCGGGTCAATAGCATATATTCCAATTTGTAATTTTTATTTTTATTAAATTTTATTTTATAATTAATCGGTTTTTTTTGAGTCCTCCAGCTGCCGCTTCCGTAATTAGCTAGAAAAGCCGTGAAAATAAACTTTTTTTTGTAAATTTTTTCGTCGGTCCATGTGCAGGAACAACGGGTTTAGTGAATTTATAGTGTGCAATAAATTGGTCTCGGAACTTGGTGGGATTAAGCGCCGGCCATTTCCCTTAAGAGTTTTATCTCGTGGACACAATTTTCTTCAGATGTGTGTTCTTAATTGAACTGAAACTGCAGGTTTGTTGGTTTTCTGGTGCTAGATATATGTTCGATAGAGTCGGTGACCTTAGTATCTAATAAATAATGAATTAAGCAAATATACTTATCATATTACGGTGTTAAACCGAACAATGTTGTACTATAGGTTAATTGTATCTACTCGAGGAAATTTAATCGATTTGGCAAGATTCTACATCTCTGATACAACATTTATGACACACTAGCTGCGCCCCGCGGTGTTACCCGCGATTAAAAAGTATGAAAAATTAAAACAAATCTATCCCACGAGAACCATACATTTTACCGGGATAAAAAGCCTATGTGCTATTCCAGGATATAAATCTATCTCTGTGCCATATTTCATCCAGATCCGTTCAGCCGTTCTGGCGTGATTGAGTAACAAACATCCATCCATCCAAACTTAAACGTACATCGTAAATTATAATTTAATTTTAAAAATCCACGGGCAATGGTTACCAAACTTTGATTTCTAGTAGGTACTAATAATTAAACATATGGCCAGATAAACACCAACTATACGGCCCACACTAAGCAACGCTTGTATTATGTGTACCGTAATATGGACTGAGGGCGACCTCAGTATGTTTTACTTATATAGATATTAAACATTCTCGACTTGGCAGGTGTGTCCTTATCAGGATTCGAGCCTGGGACCTTCGGCACGGAAAGCAGGGTCACTGCCAACTGCGCTAATCAAGCCGTCATATGTGTTTAACATCACCTAACGTTTTACTTACCATGCCACTACCCTGTATATACAGGTTGAATAAACTTTATTTCTAATATACCTACACACCGAACGCGAAGCACAAATCATCTAAAATGAAACATTTATTTTTTTAAATTGCTTTGCTTTTTTTAAAATCGCTATTCAGCACGTTTACTCGAAACCACTATCGAGGGAAGAAAATAAGCGAAAAAGTTGTTAAATTGAACTAAAGAAGCACGTCTAAACAATTGCATTTTAGTCTAGACCAGGGGTTCCCAACCTGTTTTGGGCAAGAGACCCGTTTTCGAAAATGAACTGATGCCTCAGACCCCCATAGCCAAATTACTTTAAAAAACTATAACTTGTCCACGCTTAATGACTTGCCGAGTTTTTATCTTTTACGAACATGTGCACGCTTATCGACTTGTTGTGTTTCGTAAAAGTACAACAATGATACTCCCTACTCAAATATTAGTCATTCTTATAACATGTTGGTACACGTAACACAACTTATACAGTACTTGAAAGATTCAAATAAAAACTTGAATTAATAGGGTTCGACTTTTAGACCTAGTCGGCCCCCAAAATCAGTTTTCGTTTATGTCGACCCCTGGGAAAGCCCCCTTGGGGTCGATATCAACCACTTTGAGAATCCCTGTTCTAGACTGACTAATGCTGAACATTATTTGTGAATATGAGTTGATAATACGATACACCCGCGTATTATATTGAATGTCACCCGTCCGTCCAAATTGGTTTACGTCTTCGCGAAATGAAATTTAGTGATATTTTTATGGGGATTTAACATGAATCAGTTTTGAATTGAATAATGCTTGGGACATTACTTATATTCTGAAGTCTCCAAACTCCTTTGAAGGCACTTTACTTCACGGTTGGTTTGTTTTCTGAATTTGGGCTGTACAAGGCTGCATGGGATTCGGAAATTCATAATTCACACACACACACACGCAATACATAATTCGTAGTAAATAATTCGATAGACGTGTATTAATAATAGCCATTACTAAAATCATAAGATATTATTGCAATCACACCAATTGATCCATAACTAGCCGTCCCGGCGAGCTTCGTACCACCTCACAATCAAATGTATGAGAATATTTATTATTGTTATTTTTTTGTAATTTTCCCATGTTTTCTAGTTATTCTGCTATTCGGGGCGGAGACAAAATCAAATATAATAAAAATTGGCCCACCCGTTCTCGAGTTATAAATGGTGCAACTAACATGACGTCGTTTTATATATAGATTGTCAACGCGCTAAAGAGTCATAATATAGAAGCTTCCGCTACTTTATGTATTTCTGTCTGCTGTTGACATCAAAACCGAACACGAAGATCAATTAAAAGCAAACATCAAATACTATAATACTGCCATTGACAAATCGAGTAAATTGTGGTAATCGACGGGATCGATCGCGTCGGTTTCCCGATTACAGTTTATCTGTATTGAATAGGTCACTTGATTGAACTCCGTACGGCTTGATTGCGCCGAGTCATCTCAGTAGAGCTTACTATCCAATCCTCTTAAAGTTTTAATTATCATGATTAATTAGAATACATATAGATAATAATATAGTTAATGTAAAAAAAATAAAAAAAAAAAAATACAACCGAATTGAGAACCTCCTCCTTTTTGAAGTCGGTTAAAAATTTACCGCATCTACTCCCTCATATGTATGTTTATTTTTTGATTAGAAGAGCGTTCAGGGCCCCAAGTCTGCTAACGCAATCGATTCATAATCGAACAGCAACCGCATAGTAACTGTCACTTTTGAAAGATATCCCTACAATATCTGTCAAAAGTGACAGTTACTATCCGGTTGCTGTTCGATTATGAATCGATTGTGTTAGCAGACTTGGGGCCCTGATCTAGCGAGTAACTTGAAACTACCTGGAGATCAATAACCTTTAAGTTAAGTTACGACTTTAGTATCCACACGGCTGCTCGTGAAACTATATTTAACTAAATACACTACATTAAACATGAAGCCTGCGTTTTAAAATAGCGCAGTCATTCAGACCAAATTATACGCCATCAAAAACAGAATTCCACTTTCAAAGTCGTGAAAGTAATTGTTGAACTTATAATTACGTTTCAAAGGTACAAACAAATCACAATGATCCCGCATTCTATGATTTGTTTTGTAATAACTTAAATAGAGAGTGCTTTAGATGATGTAATCATTTGTATTGCGTACTAGCTGTTACCCGCGACTTCGTCCGCGTGGTATTTAACAAAGATACAACCATTAACCATAGCCCGCCCGGCCGTAGCCTTTGTGATATTAAGTCGTTGGCGGGGGTTGAGGGGGGGGGGTTCTAAAGTAGCCTAAGTTACTCCTTGTTACATCAGCTATCTGCCAGTGAAAGTCCCGTCAAAATCGGTCCAGCCATTTCAGAGATTAGCCGGAACAAACAGACAGACAGACAGACAGACAAACAGACAAAATTTAAAAAAAATGTGGTTTTGGTATACTTATGTACAGTGTATACATCCAAATGCACTTAGTAAAAAGCGGTTATTTTAATATTCGCGGACTAGACCTCCATCACTCCATGAGTGGGTTAGGTATCATCATTTTGGTGTAATATTAACCCATTTACAAAATAGGGTTATGTCCAGACTATAATATCGCCGCCATTCCGAGAGGGTGAGGGATAATATATTTGAATGTTTTTGTCGATAAGTTGGGTTTAGTTCTCATTCGCGAAGGCTGAATATTCGCACAAGGCAAGCCGGAAAAAACCTATTCCTGGGACTAAACAAAAAACTTAAGCAATCCCTACTCATTAATGTAGTCTAGATCATTAATTAAATATAATATATTATTTAATATATAAACAACTAAGATTTTAGTTGGATTCTGCAAAACAAAAAAAAAACTTTTTATACAAGTAGGTAGGTAAGTATCCAAATTAAAGCTCAAAAGGAAAGCCGACAGGGCCCAAAGTCTGCTAACACAATCGATTCATAATCGAACAGCAACCGCATAGTAACTGTCACTTTTGATAGTTATTGTATAAAATATCTGTCAAAAGTGACAGTTACTATGCGGTTGCTGTTCGATTGTGTTAGCAGACTTGGGGCCCAGGAATTGTGTTATATGGACCCTTGGCCACTGCTAGTTCTTGAACTTACATTAATTACTTGTTGGATTGTTTTTCGGAAAAATACCACTGTAGGTAAATTGATAAAAAAACATCTATAAATTTGTGAGTTAGTTTATATCATTGACAGAAACTACAAATTCATTTAAACTTAAACCCCGATAAACATAATACACGTTGCATTTGTGGTGAAATTTAACGAAATAATCTCGAAGTCGCCGCGTTGTTGTTCAGTACGTGGCGTTCAGTTAAAATAATAGTTAAACAAGATTTGAACTTTTAAGTTTAATAAACGAGTTTTGTTTAATGAGGTTGGGATTATAGAGCTGTTGTTGTGGGTATTATAGTTGTTAACTGAAAGATAATCATATAAGTTTGGTTGTGTTAAACATTGGTGTTGATTCTGTGCAGTATTCTCTAAATATAAAATTCACTAAATTAGAGATAAAATGTGTCAAACTCATTTTCGTACTCCAACGCGCGACTTATCTCTAAAATTCTATAATTTTAGAGAATTTAAATTTAAAATTAGATTTAGTGAATGCTGCACAGAATCGACAACATTATTTTTATAAACGACATCTATATATAAGTTGTGGAAAGGATTTCTCCTCCTTCTTTTTTTTAGGGTGGTAGTTGGTTTGTTGGTAGTGGTAGGCTGCAAATTACAGCCATTTTTGCCATGCCATGAGTGAAAGAAATTGAAATAAAATAGTATAACTTGACTTCTAAAGTTCACCCAAGATGTCCGGTAAAAATTCAGTAAAGTATCCATAGCTTTACTGATAGTGGTAGGGGTTTCATTTCATCATCAGCATCGTCATCTACATTATCATTATCATCAGGAATACTTATAATTCAAAAACAATATTCAAGAAGTACTCGACACTGGCAAAAATGTTTCTATTTTGTAGCCGATTGCCAACATAAAAAAAAAGAAGTGTACATTACTAACATTCGAACGGCTTCCGCAGAATATTAGTGCGGCGACCTCGGTCGTTAAATATTAATAAAACTATTTAATCTTCTCCACTGGATTTATTATCTACGTTTATTCCTCCAAGTGGTTACATTGTGGTTTATTTTATGTTTCAAGTCTAGGTACCTTCCGTCATAGTTGCCAATATTGTACAGATTGATTAAGGACGTATTGATCTATTTATTTTTTATAGACATTGATATTAAAAATGTCATATTTATATTGAATATCCATTATTTTTTAACCGACTTCAAAAAGGAGGAGGTTCTCAATTCGGTTGTATATATATATTTTTTTATGTTTGTTACCTCAGATCTCCGTCATTTGTGAACCCATTTGGAAAATATATATTTGGATATGAAAGGATATGCTTCACATTCGTTAAATTAATATTTGATTTATTTAGACAAGGTAGATTTCAAGATTAGATTATTTTTGCGTTTTAGTTTTTTGCAGACGGTTTGTTTTTTGTTAAAAAGTTGCTTTTTTGAACATTTATAATTACTTACTTATATACCATTGCCTTTTTTAATTAACTGAACAATCATTGGAAAACTGTTCTCTATTTATAAAATCATCCTGTAAATTTATATTGATAACGTCCGGCTGAAACTGCAGTTTAATTCAGAAACGCATTACAACCCTGATCAAGTTAATATTGACCAAAATAGGCAGTTGAAGTTAGTCCAGAGAATTGATTGATAGGTATTTCGTAGTTCGTTACAGGAGAAGGTGAAATTTGATTTTTAAGTTTAAGAAATCGTTTAGATAAGACTAAACAAAGTTTATCACTTTATAAGGCTTTAATAGCAGCCTGAATAATATGAACAATGTTCCCCTCTCATGGCATCAGTCTATTTTTTGTAGCTTCTTTGGGCTGTGGTGTGAAGTATTTTATTACCCGCCCGAATTCAGAACACATGAACCTGTACACATAACAACAAAGAAGTAAAGAGCCACTTAAATTTATATGGCTCATAAGCGAGGTACCTCTCTCAATTACGGAGCTACGTTCTTACCTTTATGACAGGCCGTTTTATTGCCTTTTGGGGGTGTAAAATAGCGCACACATGCTGCGGCGTAATAAAAGATAGGAGACCTATTTCCTGTTTTCAAATTATTATATGAACTGAGGGCGTACTACGAACTCTTGTTTATAGGCAGGATACTGACGCATAGCAATTTTAATTTGAAATTAATAATTCCAGCCGCGGTTCCAGGATTTCGTTTCGGGGGACCAATTTTGTTTGATTTTACGGATCTTTCAGAAAAAATAATTTGGTCACGATAAAGTACAGTCATGAGTCAGGGGGAAGGGGGCAGTTGCATCCCCCCCCCTCGGATCCACGTATGCATAATACATACTTATCCTAATTAAAATACTATTCTGTTTCCAACCGTTGTCGGTCAAACAAACAATTAAAAAATTTAGTCAAAGTACTTTATTACCTAGCGGGAACATATGTCGTTAAAATGATAGAGATGGCCAGGTTTAACTCGGGAAGTGAAGGACATTCCCTAAAACTAAGAGTTCGCAGTATGCCTCCAGATCATAGTTATAGAATACAAACTTGCTAATTTGAACAACAGATGTATTCGACAGTGTGTGCATTGCTTTAAAATTCCACAGAGTGAAGTTTATATTCTGTCAAGAATCTTGTTTTCTTAAAGAATTTTAAATGAACACCGTACTTTATATAGTACTTACATTCTTTTTAAATAAAAAAAAAATGTATAATTTGAAATGAAGTTAATAAGATGAGAACAGTTATTCTGAAGTTTGCAGATAAGCTTTCTATATCATTTTCACGGAGAGTCTATCTTGTAATATGATCCAGCAGCCTTGGACCTCTTAATAACATTGGCTTACTTTACGAACTATAAAACTTACCTATGGCGCACCTATCATAGTAAAAGTGTTATACATATGAAATTTCATCATGACATTGAAATAATCAAAGCATGAAACATTTGCCATGGAGAAAAATCTTGCATGGTGACTTGTTTAGAGACATTATTATGACCGAAATAATACCTGCCTATACCAAAAGCAGTGAGATAGCCATGTTGGTAGAACACGATCCTCGTTAACGAAGGTGGCAGTTTCAAACCCCGGATCCCGGGCGGGATGGGATGCGTAACGCATTTCCACATCTAAAAAAAAGTTCAATGCCCGGCTCGCACCTCTAGGAGTTCTGGCATTCATGTGCGAATATTATATTCAACCAATGATAATCGGATACACGGAATAATAATGATTAAACGCTAATGGAAAACATCGTAAGGCAGGGTCACTACCAACTGCGCTTATCAGGCCGTTGATGTTCTTTATAAAGTTATCATGTCGACATGGGTGAGTGAGCAAAGCCGACATGATTCATCATAAAGAACATCTTTCTTAAAAGGGATAAAAATATAACTCTTAGAGCTCCCATAAAAGTATACATCTTAGGGTTTCCATTTTATCACGTTCATATTTACACTACACAGAGTTACAAATACACTCAATACAAAGTAAGTTCAGTGCCTTCAGTGCCTTCAATAACTTTTTAGTTCAAAGTGTTTCTCAAAGACAAACAGCGCTTTAAGTGCAGTAGTTGGTCATTGTCGATATCTCAACTAGTCCAATGTAGCTTTAACTTCTCGTGACGGCTGACACTGAAAGTTAGCGTAATCTCAGCGAGGAAATGCGCATGCTTCTTCAAGAATTTCGAGTTTGAAATGCGTGGAAAGTTTTTATTTTCGTCGTATTTTTATTTAGTTTCCGAAAAACTTGTTGAAATCATTATAGGGGGTTTTGAAGAAAACGTTTAAGATATACCATTTCTGTGCGTTAAAATTGTATCTAACGATTTTTTTGATTCATGTACTACACTTACCCCCAACATTGATAGAAAGTGTCATGACATTGACATTATAACGAACTTTTCAGGCGAAAAAGTGCGTTATAATAGCTTTATAATCCATTATAACATTCTATTAATTTGTTGGTTTGCTTATTATCTGTATTTTAAAGTATCCTGCAATCTGAGACAGTTAGCAATTATTAACCTATGATGATGATTCATTAAGGGCGCTGCGACTTTCTTTTACTGTATAGTCAAAGTCAAATCATTTATTTCGTATAGGTCTACCGGGGCACTTACATTTACATTTTTCATGTCATTTACATTTTTTTCTTAACTCTACTCTCAACGGTATCAGAACGCGTCATAAACTGAGAAGATCCGGCGAGAAACTCATCGGGCTTGTCTTTGTTTCACTTTTTTTTAACTCTTTCGAGTGTCTTTGTTCGGCAGCCTTTTGTGATAGTGTACAGAGTACAACGTATAATGAGTTCGAGGAGAATCGATTAAATATTTTGAACGTGTTGTTACATTAGTTGCAAAATATTTAATCAAATGGACTGGTTTTTTGGATTAGTTTTTTTTAAATACAAAAAAACCCAATTACTGATCAAAAGATATATACTTGAAGAAAATGTCATACGATTGTATATTCTTAAAACATTGCTGGTTCCCTGAATGAGATGATGATGAGATCAATGTGGTTTGTCGTCATCAGTCCAAAGATTAAATTGAGACGACATTGCTGGAAAGCCATTTCCTGTCAGCAGCAGTTGCTCAGCAGCGGATCGCTGGCAGCAATTAGCAATCCACTGCTGATATATGTCTTCCTCAAAGACTCTGACCCTTCGACTGAAGGTCCATCGCTTTCGCCTCCACATTGTATATGTTTCATCTATTCCCACTGCCCCAGCATCACACTAATATTATAAATGTTAAAGTTTGGATGGATAGATGTTTGTTACTCAATCACGCCAGGACGGCTGAACGAATTGATAATGATGAAATTTGCTTAGGCTACTTTTTATCCCGGTTAAATGTATGGTTCCCGTGGGATAGATTTGTTTTAATTTTTCATAGAGCAAAGGATCGACATGATTTTTTGCGTCGGTAGTGGTAGTTTAGGCGTCAGAAAATGACATAGGCTAATTTTTATCCCGGTACATGCACGGTTCCTATGGGATATCTTACAGGAACCGTGTTTTTTTAAAGGGTTTTGTAAAAGTTCGTGAAATAGATTTTTGGCGCATTTTTCTCAAAAAGGCTTGATTAAAAGGACATTTTTTTTTATACATTATAGGCAAGCATTTGATCTCGATCTCACCCGATGGCAAGTGACGATGAGATCTACGATGGAGCATACTTGCCTAGGTAGGAAGGCGGCAGTAGAACGAGACGCTACATTCACTAGGCATATGCAGCGCAACTGATCTGACCCGCCATCCATGAATGGCAACACCGAAAATCATGCCGGAACACGGCTAGGCCGCTTGGCAACATGGTTTTGTTCAGTGGGTGGTGACTAACCACGGCCGAAACCACCAGTAGAGTTGTCACCTAGTTGGCACCACCCAGGGTCACCTGTAGGGTATCTCGAGGGTACTTAATTCTCCTACGGACGAAGGTGACTTGACCCCATACATAGAGGAAAAGGACTTACTTTTTAATCGCGACCACAGACATAGAGGAAAAGGACTTACTTTTTAATCGCGGGTAACACCGCGGGGCGCAGCTAGTGATACATATAGGTACTTATTTTCAGGGCTGTCGAGCGTAATGGATGTATCGTGTCACAAATATACTTTGCTTAATAAAACCCAACGCCATCCATGTATCGTATTTCTGCGTTAACGTTCGTCATAAATTATCTTTTGTCATTTATTTCCTTTTTACGGAGAGAAAAGAGGAAAAGTAAAAAAGAAAATGTTTTGTTTGTGACACTTTTAGGTAGTAGGTAGTACTAGTAGGAACTTTCAATTTATAGGCTATTATGACAATAAGACTGAAACCTTCCATTCTTTTAGATACAATTTGCCTCATCTACAAATATGTGAATTAAGATATTGAACATAATGTTCATGGAACTGAGATTATTAATTGTGATTATGAGCCTATGCCAAGCAGGTACCCAGAGCTCATAACTGTTGTAGTAAGTAGGCACTCAGGGTAGCATCTAAATCAGGGATTCTCAAACTCTTTTGGGCAAGAAACCCCTCTTGCCCAAAACAATTTGAGAATCCCTGATTTTTTTTCAAATTTATTCCTGATTATTTTCCAAAATTAACTGATACCTCAGACCTCCATAGCCACATTACTTTAATAATCCTATCCCTAGTTTTTTTAAGTACAACAGTGATACCTCTTACTAAAATATTAGTCATTCTTATAACAAGTTGGTACACGTAACACAACTTATACAGTATCTTGAAAGTTTCAAATAAGAACTTGTGTTAATTAATAGGGGTCAATTTTTAGGCCTCGTCGACCCCCTAAATCAGTTTTCGTTTAAGTCGACCCCTGGGACACCGATATCGACGCGAAGGGGTCGATATCGACCACTTTGGGAATCCCTGATCTAAATTGATTGTTAATTTTGCTATGAAAATATTGTTAATAGATGTTCACGTCGTATTGATGTGATAAATGCTTGTCTAAACATATTGCCGTCAATGAATTATTTTATTGCCTGTCAGTTCAAACTTAGTTACAAATTAATATAAGACGTCGAACAGTACAACATTAATATTGGCTTAGTTTAATATTCATAAAGTTGTATTGTTAGTTCAGATTAGAATTGACTTCATAAATGCGGCTTGAAATATTTTTGGAGATTGTTAAAATTGAAAAATAATAGTTTAATATCAAATTTCAAGAACCATTTCTTTTTATAAACACTTTTCTAACACGTTGTGTTCTGATTGTAACTTAAGCGTATTAGTATAAATAGGTTGCATCAAATAAAATCAGCAAAGATGGCTGTTCTGCACATGCCACATATGGCATTTGCAGAGCCGCCATTTATTCTCATATTATTTGATGCGACCTATACCTTAATTGTTTTCAATTAAACGCCTATTTTCAATTGTTTCAGGTGTTTTCGTAGCAATCGTGTTCCGTGAACTTGTGAAGGAATTCGTGTAAGAAACAATAAGTGTTTAAAACAACATAAGAACAATGTTATAGGCGTCCAGACGCCGTCAAACGTGCGACTCGAGCGGCGTCAAAACGAGGACTGCAACGAAACAACGATGGCTCGGCCTGAGGTTGTGCGATGAGCCGTCCGAAGAGGAGGGGATGGACGAGCCCAGCGCCGCCAAGCGGCCCTCGGTGCTAACCATAGACCGGGCGGCGTTCTTGCTTCTGAGGGTGAAGAGGGCTTTTAAAAAGAAGAGGCAGCAGCGGAAGGACAAGCAGTAAGTACCTTCATACTATATATTTATTTATATAGGTTTATTCAGAAATGTTATTTATTACTTATCTTATACTTATCCTAGAGCTTGCGCTTTTAAAAGCATTTGTAATGATCATGTGAAGCCATAATTTGGAATGTTTTTTTCTCTGTAAAGTATTTCTCTCGAAGCCCGTAACACGCAGACGGACGGACAAAAAATCCAAATATGGTGACTTCAGCTTCAATATCTAAATAATGTGGCATAGGTTTTTTTTTGAGATGCTCATGTACATATAGTTTTAATTTTAGAAGGCTTTATAATCGTTTAGAGGTCATGCATACGAGACTAATGAAAAACCATTCCACTAATTATATGTTAATTTCGCATGCTAAATATTATACTATTTATACAACCGTGTTCTACACAGACTTATCTAATGAAGGTGACCTTTCATGAATAGAATGCTCATACTACAGCCCAAGAATAATGAAGGTCTGATGTAATAAAAACGACACAATTCCGCTGACCCCAATCAGGGAGGCTGCGTCCTCATCACCTGCAGATAATTTCCTTTGCTTATACAAATGTAAATGAGGGTAGTTGGTATTGAAGTCACGTGCTCTGTTTACTGGGTCTGGGGTGCCCACGTGAAAGCTTGCTGCGGATAAATACCAACGTGATTGTAGTCCATTACTCGCTTTCTAGATAGTCTATACGTGGGAAGGCATAGAAAATCTAACAGTATTTTTGATGCATCATTAATTGATGTAGAGACACTGTCATAAGCTGTAGCATATGTTTCCCAAATTTAAAGGGGTTTGAATCCATTTACTATGGCATTACTAAGTCCTTTTCTTTCGGGAAAATCTTTTTAATTCTATTACAAATGGAATATATAACTTCTGTTAATGTTGCGGGCAAGCAGTGATAGCCAAGTTGGTAGAACGCTTGCCTCGGTAACGAGGATCACAGGTTCAAACCCCGGCTCGCACCTCTGGGATTTCATGTGCGAATCTCATTTTCAAACACGATTATTACTTGCTAAACGGTTATGGAAAACATCGTCAGGAAAACTGCATGTCTGAGAGAACCCCTCGAAAGATATGTGAAGTCCGCCATCGCGCACTGGGCCAGCGTGGTGGACTATGACCTAATCCCCCTCGCATTGATGGGAGGCCCGTGTCCAACAGTGGGACATTAAAAAGGGCTGGTATTAATGTTGCGGGTGTGATTAAAATGAATTTGTGGCAAAAATATTACCGTGTAAGGAAGGAAAAGGAATAAATAAATCCCAAACTGGACTGATTCCATCAACAAAGACTGTGTTTTGTGTAATTTACACAGCATTTAGTTTAATACCACCATCAACGTTCACAATCAAATCATTTTCCTTCACTTTGTCATTCTTCTCTGCTTGAGTTGTATCTATTTGTGCCGAAGGAGGCGGTGTAGGAATGGAGGCAAAGCTCTTCTTAATATCTTTATCACCAACTATTTGTATTCCATCTTTGTAGTTCATATCTTTTTTCCTTTGTAGATTCGAGAAGTCAAAACCGCCTTCTTTCTTCTTTGGGAACATAAATATTTCTATCGCTTTCGTCTTCCAGGAGGGCAGCGCGGTATTCTTTGGAGCTATATTGTCGAAGATAAAGGGCAAGAATGGCAATTTTGGCAGGACTGGTTTTTGAGGTTTCTTGTTTGGTGGAAACTCGAAAAGGACAGTTCCTTCTTCAATATGCTCGTGCGATTCGCAGCATAGTGTAGATTCTACTGGATCTTTAGAAGAGAAGAGATTGTTATTCATTAGAAGTTTGTTGAGCATCCCTGATGGGTTGCCGAAAAGTGAGTCCTTCATGTTCCGGAGGCTAGAGCAAGGGCAGGGCTCGTCAGATACTGGTTCAGATTTTGGAACGAAAAATGATGCTGGCGGCTGCGAGGCATAGTCCAGCTTCAGGGGATCTGAAAGTGTTTAATATTGTTATTCGATAGTTTCTAGCTGGGTCAAGTGGTATGAGCATTTGTCGTTCGACTCACTGCACTGGGCCGATGTAGTTTAGATTTAATTTCGTAAACGACCTTTTCGTAATGTGCACGGTACGTCAAGTGCGAGATTATTTGTCAGCTAACTGTAATATTTATAGTTTACGTATTTAGACGCATTGTATGGCAAATTGAACAGCGCCTCTAGCGGACAATATTTAAAACTTCAAATTCTTAATAGTAGTAGTTATGTCTAAATACGTTGACTATAAAGTAAACGGTTAGTTTACGATTAATCTCACATTTACTAGGATCGCTCTCGGTGTACTTTACCCATACGAGCGGTGTTTAGTTTGGGCCATACAGTTAGTGTGTTTGTCTGGCGATATTTATTATAAAAAAGCATAGATTAAAAAAAATAGAGACGAAATGTCTAGAACAAAATTTTCATTGACAAATGTTTGAGTTTGTGATCATAATGTAACGACTTGTTTTTTTTTTTTTATTTCTGTATGCTTAAACAGCAATTCACTTTTACAATAAATCTGATTTTCCTTTGACAAAAAGAGCAAAGGTTTCAGACTAAGATAAACATATCAGTGCGAATCCAAAGTCATAGGCGGCGCTCTGAATATTCGACTGATTTATTTGAAGCAGTATTCTCGCTGGGACCGAGTTGTATTTCATCTGAACCTTACCGCGGCCGTTGAGATAAAATGAAACATCTATTTTTCCGAGGTTCACCAGGGAGTTGGAGATAGTAGGTGTGGGCTTGAGGAACTCCCGGGACTCGGCCGCGGAGAGACACGCCGCAACCAAAGCTAGCGTTTGAAGCAACATTATCTGAAAAAAATAATTTTTTTTTAGGATCGCAGTTTTTTCTTTTTTATTAATGCAGTGCATAGAGACCTTACTATCTGTCTAATGTCTATTCCATATTTATTTTTAGGTTCGTTTTTTTCTTCTTCTTTCTTTACGAAATGAAATGCGATGAAATAAAATGGATATGCAAATGGCCTCACCCACAACTTAGCGGGTATTTTGCCAATGTCAATGTCATTAATAGCAATAAATCATTCAATAAATACACATTATAAATAAAATAATGGATGTGACATGATGATATGAAAATGTTAATTACGCAGTGCAAAGAGACATCATTATCTGTCAATGTCTGTATTATCTTGTTGCTTTTTTAGTTTAATATTTGGTTACATGCTTCCAAATTCAAACCACAATAACATAAAGAGCTTATTAAAATTAAGAACAAATAAAATATTAAAAAAAATATGAGAATAAAATGTAGCATTGCTTAATTTTTCAGAAGTATATTCATATTATAAAAATATCTTAGAAAAAAGTTGTTAAAAAATAACTCTATTATGCCTCTATAATCGTGGAAGGGGTAGGGAAAGGTGTACTAGGCACCCTCCCCCTCAATATGAGTTAGATTCGGGCACATGAAAAATCAAGAATCCCCGAGGTGCAAGCCGGTGCTTGAACCTGCACACCCTGTTTCCAAAGCGAGCGTTGTACCATCTTGGCTATTACTGCTATAAAAAGGTATACCCTAAAAAACTTTCTAGAATGAGAATAGTAAAGTTGTGACTTGCTTACCGTCCTCTGCGCGAATAACGAATTGATTGAAACTCGACTTGAATCAAATTCGGTCGGTTTCACAACTTCCATTTGATTTTTATTGCTTTACCATTTTATCGTAACGATTGAGAAATTCGAATTGAGAACAAATTTTCGCATGAATAAGGATTGTGAATATTTTCATAGATTATAAAAGGGGTATGCTCAACTCTGGTGTCTGAGAAAGTTCTGGAATAAAAATCTAGATAAAAAAAATGCAGCGCAAAGCTATTATAAATCAAGTTTCTCTTGTAATGTTCAGAAGAGATATTAACATTCATAATTAAGTATTGTAATAGCCGAATGCTCAAATGCTCCTCAAATATTTGAGTCTCATTGAGCTTTTTGAGCCGTCATTGTTTTGTTTTTTTGAATGATACGTTAATAAAGCAGCCCTAGATATCAAATCGATAAAATTATAAGACACTAGTCAATATACTATTCAAGAAGGTTTTATCTTCTATCTTCTATATAATAAAAATCAATTGCTGTTCGTTTGTCTCGCTAAAACTCGAGAACGGCTGGGCCGATTTAGCTGATTTTGGTTTTGAAATGTTTGTCGTAGTTCAGGGAAGGTTTACACGGTGAGAAAATATGGAAAAGTTGCGAGGACGAAAAATAAGTCTTTATTGTGCTTTATTTTTTCTGACTGTCAGTGGGTCTGTTAAACGTCAGACGAAAGGTTATCTGTCATTCTGTCACCATTATACCGTTATTAAAATCTACTATCATCAGTTTGTCAGTGCGCGGCGTGAGAACTTTATTTTTCTTTATTGTTTTAAAAAGCCAAGGAAAATGTGGTTCGGCTTTTCTACTTTTTATTGCCAGATTTAGAGATAGAGAGGCATAGATAATGCCTATGAAAATGGCAATGCCTGACATTACCGATCAAAATTTTCAGCCATTTTAGCGAATGGAGAGTTTTAATGTCGTTAGGATAGGTGACACGAAGTACTGCGGGTCATCTAGTACTGAATAAAAAAAGAAAAAAATAGATTTTTTTAAATGGTTCCACGAATAGGTGCTAGCTTATTGCAATTATAACGGGCCCTCCTAAATAATACACAGTCATAACGCGAGCCATACGAATTTGAGATCTAAAGATAAGAGAACAGCTCTTTTTTTCCAAATGTCACCGACGGACAGGTTTTGTCGATAAAAATGTACCATAAAGTTATGTCATTTCAGTTGCATTTGGTGAAAGCTCTTAGCCTTAATGGCCCTATCGAAGTGTCGTTTTATTTATCCCTATTTCGGGCCAAATGCATTTCAGCGTCGGCGTATGCAAGCAATAAAATGCGTTTATATTGTATTTATTTATAAACGTCGATTTCACAAACACCGATCGTAAAACTCGCCACTCGAAGTGTTGCCAGTTGCAAAAAATCCCACGTTTTGTGGTTAATTATTCAAGATTTGTAATTTTCATGTTTTATTTTATTTTGTGCATGCTCGTTTAGTTTTTTGTCTTATGTTAAGTGTAAATTACACATATTTTTCATTAAAACTAATGTGGAGATTTTGTATGAAAACTAACTGAAACATATCCGTAGACTTACACTTAATTTCAAGTAAAAATTGAAAGATTACTGTCTAAAACTAATTTTTTGACGGCTACTTTTTTAAATACTAAAATATCTAATTCATAAAAAAATACTCCTTACAGAGTTATTGTTTACTAAGAATTTGTATTTGGAGTGTATTTTCACAACTGGCAACACCACGGCGTTGTCGATCTTATTGGTTAATTCCGCGTACAACACTAAAACGTACGAATGGCAATCATGCATTTGGCATTCGCAGCGCTGGTAAGTAAATGTGGAACCCGGCCATTTATTGTTTAGCGCATTCAGATTATAGCTCTGTTTCGTTATTGGTCACCCCGAAGTGGATATTACTGTACGTCAAGTTCGAGATAATTCGTAGGCTAACCGTATTATCTACGTATTTAGACGCATTTTATGAAGAGTTAAAATATTTAAATACAGTCCGCTAGAGGCGCTGTTCAAATTGCCAATACAATTGTTCAATTGTTCATACAAGGTGTCGAAATACGTAAACTATAAACTATACAGTTAGGTTACGAATAAGCTTGAGCTTCACGTATTCTGGGATGACGCCGTTCTATTCAAAAAAAGGTTCATAAGCTTGTGTTTTTAAATATGCATGATATTTTGAACGAGATGAACGACACGAATATCGATGTGACTGTCTTCAAAATCGTATTATGATCATTTCAATGTGCATTATTCAGAACAGAACCTTTGTTTAAAAATATAAAACGTTACCTACGGCGAAAAGTTCTGGTATCGATAAAAAACGCCAGCTGATTATATTACGTGCGTAGTAAATTGTAGCATATAGTAAAAGTCAATAGAAGTACGTGATTCAATGCCAGACGTTACGATTGTACGTACATTGGGGATGAGTCAGGACTGTCTGTGTAATGTTGGCTGTCAACATTGCCAGTGACCATCATCAAGTCGAGAGTGAACAGGTACCTTCTAGGCAAGTATGCTCCATCGTAGATCTCATCGTCACTTACCATCAGGTGAGATCGAGATCAAATACTTGCCTATAATGTAATAAAATAAAAAAATTGTCCGCTTGCCCAAGAACTTTATCTTATTTCCTAAACTTTCCAAAATTTGGTTTTCATAGCCTCACCACCTTTAGTCGTGAACGAGGCGTGCCGTCTTAAGCTAGCGTTCTTACTAAATTATTCATTAAGGTTTTCTTTGGAAATTATATGCACATACCTGACTTCAGTCTAGTAGTGCGTTTAGTGAGTTCTAATAGGTTTTCTCCTATGGAATAGGCAGCTAATATCAACGTCAAAATTTGATGGAACGATCAAACTTGTAATCAATAGTCTATTACAAACTTGGTATCACAAAACTCCAGAATAACGAATACATCCATAAATAGGTGTACCACACTCACGCTCTCATATTGAAAACCAGCTTATTTGGTTAAAGTTTTGCAGTTTCCATAGATTTTGACGGTGTACGGAAGCAATCATGTTGCCGGCAATTCTACTAGCAATGTTAAATCGGTGATAGACACAAAACGGAGGACGGAAATTGTGGACGAAACGTTTTTGGAACAAAAGGATATTTTGCTGGATATGGTATGTATATAATAATATCGCCAAACGAACACACCAACGGTTTCGCACTAAGCAACGCTTTTATTATGGGTACCGTACAATGGACTAGGGACGAACCCAGTATATAATACTTATATAGACTCGAATAGAAACGTTCGTGCTTATCACACAAAGTCTGTCCCTACCAGGATTCGAACCCGAGACCCTCAGCACAGAAAGCAGGGTTACCACCCACTGAGCAAATCAGGGCGTCTAATATGATCAGGTATTTGGAAGATGAAATCTGTAATGGAGTACTTTGCGAGCAATGGATATGGCTCTGGTACCTATACATATGTGTAGTGATATTTGAGCCTGTACCTAAATTAGTTTAGATGGTACCGTGCCAAGAATATGTTTACATCAATGTTATAAATTTAGGAAGACAAACAAACGTATAAACAAACAGGTAACGTTACATATAAAATGTCGTCTCTCCGTTGGAACAAAGGCCACCTGCCCAATTGAACGTAAAATATTTTTTGAAAGACTTTTTCTTAGTTCTCAGAGACATCAAAGACATGGTTATCTTATGTATGACATACTTCAGCAATCTATACAAATAAATAAAATTGTAGTGTCTGTTTGTAATATTAAAATAACCGCTTTTTACTAAGTGCATTTGGATGTAAGTATACACGGTACATATACCAAAACAATTTTTTTTTCAATTTTTGTCCGTCTGTCTGTTTGTTTCGGCTAATCTCTGAAATAGCTGGACCGATTTTTACGGGCCTTTCACTGGCAGATAGCTGATGTAACGAGGAGTAACTTAGGCTACTTGTATTTTAGAAAAACTTTTTTGTTAAATACCACGCGGATGAAGTCGTGTGTAACAGCTAGTAATGAATATAATCAAATCACTTATTCAAAACGAGAACTGTTATTTCGAGAAACATTGTGAAATCTGTAGGCACATTTATGCATTCATATAGCAATATCAAATTATCGAAAGAAAACAATTATTCTAAAGTTTCCAGCTGATATTACATTTTCTGCTGATTATATCTCGTCTAATGCAATTTAAATTTATAAGAGCAATAATCTATGCAAAATTCTCTATATATAATGTTCTCTAGGGGTTTCTCTCCCTTCTCTATGGCGTCTTCTCGACATCGTACATTTTGAAAGTGTTCTGAGAATAGTTATATAGTTAAATAATAATTATATCAGTCAAAACAATATATAATTTCACGCCGGTATATTTACCAGGTTAAAAAACCAAAATCATATTAGTTTAATTACTGTCGGTCCTAAAGTATTGTCACACTTTTTATGGAGTGTAAGTATTTAACAAATAGCTCTACATTTGCAGTTAGAAACGAAACTCAAAGAAGTAAGAGACAAAAAGAAGAAGAAATCTGAACACAGCCAATCAGAGAGCATCAGATGCGACATGTTGCCTAAAAATGTCGATATAAAATTGAAAATAAACGGTATTAGTGCTGTGGGCGAAGCTGATATACACTTGAAATATGGAAAATCTGGTAACTAGTATTGATTCTATGCTAATAATTATAATAGTCCTTGCTATTAAGCAAGGACTTTCCTTTGTGTTAGTAAGTTCAAACAGGTCTAATGTTATAATGTTTTATTAAAACGACCTCTTCACTCATATCATATTCATGAAAGTTAAATCGATTAAGTTAACAGCGCACGAGGTAATATGTCTTAACACAGTGATTTAATTTGCGATGACACAACAGCGTTTAATGAAGATATATCAAGTTGAAGTAAATTTTTGGTTTATAAAATATGTTATGAAGCAGCCATTCTGATTAATGATAAACATTAGTTAACTACATAGATATTGGAGACAAGAAGGGAGATAAGCTTACCAGACGTTTTTGAAAGATTTAAGGGGCTTGAGATTCTTAGTGAGCAATTGATAATAAAAATTTAGACAGATGAACACACCAATTAGTCCAAAGCTAAGCAACGCTTGTATTATGGATATCGTACAATGGACTGAAGATGATTATAGTATATTAAACTTATATAGATATATTAAACATCAAAACAATCGTCCACATAACACAACGTTTGCGACTCCTAGGATTCGAACCAGGGACCCAGCAAAAAGAGCAAGTTACACAAGCAACTGAGCTAATCAGGTCGTCGAATTACATGGTATAGTGCGTTTGATGGTAGATTTCGGAGTGATAGAACTCCAAATAGTATATACAATATTCATGAAAATTTAAATATTCATTTATGTGATTTCAAATATTTTTGGCTACCACTTATGCTGCAGGTAATACACTTAATCTGAATTCGAATGGAATATCTAATGTCGGTAAAGCGCATTTGGAGTTGGGTGCTGGAGATAGTGCTATCAACATACCCGGACTAAGTGGTTTGTTTATTGGTAAGAATGATTTTTGTACAAATATTAGAGGAGGAGGATGTAGCCCGGTTGCCAAAAAAACGTTCAAATGGATTGGTGTGGGTGACCGAATTATAATTCGTCTGATCTCTTCCGAGATTCCGAGGGCTCTTGATCCTGGTTTGTCCTGGTCTTAAAAAAATCTGACAAAAGGTGATTGACCTTTGAGTTAGCCGTAGTAAGTAGATACCCACTAGTTCGGTCTCTGAGTGTAGATAGCAATCGCTTCGTCTTAAATTGGTAATCACCCAAATCAGACTAGACTAAAAGTCGAACCCTATTATAACGGCTATGTAGAAGAAATATTCCAGCAATAAAATGCAGCTAGAGTTAACGGCATGTAAATATGTGAGTGAAGTCGACAAAAGTAAAGTCTTGAAAATCTGTTTAAGAGATATTTACCTACAATATTGTGCCTGGCCCATCAGATGGGCACCCTACTCTTTTGTCACAACGGTCGTGGTCATGTGAAGCTGTCAGAAGCAGATGTGGATCGCCTCTGTCGTTCCAAATACTATATTTGATAATGCTTAGCCGTAGGAGAAATATAATACCTTCCGTCATCGTCTTATCAACATTCTCGTACGTGATCGAGCATTGAAAACTTATATGTTTCTTTTTAAGATCAACAACTACTAAGCCTTTGCCAAAAATCGAAAGATTCAACACCTACAAATATTACTGAAGAGAAAAAAGATTATAACAATCGAAGAAGTGGAACTGAAAATGAAAATAAAACTGAAAATATTGCTGTTAAAACTAATACTACTGCAGTAGTTAGTGACGACATCCAAGTACTAAATGCAACTAGTACAACACTAGCTAATAATGATACAGCAATAATGTTACCGATTAATAATATAATTAGCAATGATACTGTACATGGTAACGTCACTCACAATAATCTAATTCTGTAATTTGAATAAAGTTCTTTTGAAATTATGGTAGTTTATTAGAAAATTTATCATGTAGAATTGTGTTAAAATATGCAAACTAAATCGCATGCTGGAGTTTCTATGCTTCTAAACATATTTAAAATATATAATTTATACAGACGTGTATACTAAATCGCTAAGATAGCCAGTGAGCTTATTCTTAAGCAAGAGCAATGTACACCAGCTGAATAGACGCATTTTCTATATTCTTACTCAAGTTAAATATTATTATGGAAGCAATTTATAGTAATAAAGTATTCATGAAATTTTATGATCTAGCAATTTTTATCACTAACGATTCTTTTATGAAGTGTTGACTCTTCAAATTCTCCCCTCTGATTCTTGTGTAATTTGCTGGCTGTCAGCATTATCAGTCCTAAAGCATCGTCACCTCTCGACTGTGCGTAATTAATATCGTGTTAAGAACGTATTAATATTATTGAATCAAGAACCATATTAATTATCCATCTGATTCTTTACCAATAGGTATGTACGCGAATATCAGACTGTAACATTCTACACATATGAATGGTTTTATATGAATGAAGAATGATGGAACGGACGTCAAAATATGTAAAAGAAAAAATAATAATAACATCACTGTAAGAACAAAGAAAATAATGAGGAAGCATTAGTTAGACGTCTTTTGGCAAATTCAGAACGAGCTTATACAAGGGGCTACTAGAGTTAATAATTTAGCAGATAATAGTAAGTAAAATATAACGACCGGCCTGCCAGACCTGACTGATAACGGGAGAATTTTACTTACAATAAACATTATTCTTGTTAAGCAAGTTATAAGAGCAACGTACATTCTAGCTTCATTATTTATGAATTCACTATTTCTCAGTAATGTCCAAGTTTCACCTCAGAGCAGGCGCTAGGTGGCGTCACAATAAACAACTCATTTTATCCAGCTGCCTCTAAATGATGCTCATTCCGTGATAAAAGCTCTTTGCTGTATTTTTATGGTAAGTATTTTTGAGATATCTCTGAGTGCAGAATAAATTATTACCAGGATAATGATTAGGAAAACTTTTACTTGTTGCAAGGACAAGATGAAAATGATCTTCTCCAATTTTAGAGCTAAGTATAATTCTTCGAAGCTGAAATTACATATTCATGGATGGTTTTTTTTATCAGAGCTGTAACTCACAGAGATACGTAGAATTACTGTATTACATGTAGATTTTATCCTGGTTTAGGTACTTTTGGAGTTCCGTAGTCCTAACGAGGAACCCTTGTCATATCCTCCAGTCCATCCGTCCGTCCGTCCATTAATTACAGTCTCATAACTTCTACAGTTTGAAAGTGAAATGAATACAATTTATTAAAGAATTACTCGGAATTTAGGGATTTGAATCATGAGTTTTTCGATGAGTGAACCCTTTATTGAGGGATATTTTGAATAGATCTTCATAATTGAGATAATGTTCCAAGATATCCATACATCCATATAATTTACGAGATATTTACCGTATCCTACCCTACCATTGTTTTTGAGAATATGCAACGACTACAATGTAAGATCTATAAACATGTATTCAGCCATTTTAGAGGAACATATCAAGAACTATCGATAGGAAATTCTTTAAATATCCCACAATAACAACTGTTTATGTAATCAAAGAAAAACCGTGTAATAGCTACGGAGCCCTGGAACTGTCATCGCACGGTCCAACACGAACGCAGCTATCTCTGAGATATTATTTATCTACCATACTCGCAGATTACTTATCGAAATGAATATCTGAATTGCTATTTGAAATTACGAAAAGTAATTATATAAGTTAAAATCTGATAGCACATCATTTTGTATTTGAAAGCCCATTAACTTGAGCAAGTTATATTAGTTCACACTTATTTTTTTAAAATCAGATAAGGACAATTTTGCCTGAGGGCTTTATGAAATCTTTTTAAGATTAAGTTAGTTAAAATAATTTTCTGCTAAGCTTTATTTGAAGTCATAAAAGTTTGTTTATCATGTTTTTTTTTTTATACAATATAGGCAAGTATTTGATCTCGATCTCACCTGATGGTAAGTGACGAAGAGATCTACGATGTAGCATACTTGCCTAGAAGGTACCTGTTCACTCTTGACTTGAAAACACCCAGATTATAGTCAACGGGGAACAAAGACGCCGGTAGCGTGTTCCACTCCTTGGCAGTTCGCACGATGAATGTAGAAGCAGAACGCTTAGTACGTACCGAAGGAATGTTCACAGTGTACGGATGACACTTCTCCGTGCGTCTTGTCGACCGACGATAGAATGGAGATGGGGGAATTAATTCGTGCAATTCCGTCGAACACTCTCCGAAATGTATTCTGTAGAAGACTGATAGGCTGGCAACCCTACGTCGTGTATTTATTGCTATTGACATACTTGACGTTGGCAAAACACCCACTTATATCATAAAGAAAGAAGAAGATCAAGTTGACTGTTCTAACATATTGTTCTGTTCCAGTGCGGCAGCGGCCGCGGCTGCGGCGGCGGAGGCGCTGGGCGGGGGCGGACGGCGCGCGCCCCCGCCACTGCTGCGCTCGCGCACATTACCTGCAATCATAGCGCCCGGTTTCTCCATACTGCACGCGCAGATCGACCCTGAGAGGACTAATGGTGAGCTAGATTATATTTTTTTTAATATCAGGTAAGTTTGCCACATAAAAATATGTCATTATGACAGTAGTAATGTTACCAAGGAGGTAAATTAATGCATCATAGACTATAAAAAAAAATAGAGCGATAAATCGCAATAACTCGTGCACCAGGGAGATGGAGCGCGGGCCGGCGGGTATGAGATACATAGTATCACTATAAATCTGTCATTCGACCTAGTATATACAAGGTACTCAGTACATTCGACAATGGGTCACCAGTAACAAAAGGTATATGTTATAACTTGGTCCGGCGCAGTTGTATTTCTTCCTTCCGTACATCCATCACAAAGAAAAACGTTAAATTCGAATTTAGTTACTTCTTTCAGATGCCAACACGGAAAAGAGCAGTATACAATGGGTTTCTTTTTTTCTTTTAATTACTGAAAAAATATCTTTGTGTTTTAAGGAATTTTCCATTTTGATTTCACTTAAAGTAAACATCTTCTTTTTCATGGTGGTAGGTGTATCCACCATGAAAAAGAAGATATTTTCTCTTGGAAACAAATGTCAGAAATAGTTGAATTGTTTCAAAGTTTTTCCACATAAAACAGAATATAAAAACGTCCCAATCCAATATTCCCAAACAAAACTCGTAAACCTCCACTTATAAACTCGAAACGAGTTCCTCTTGAATCTTTTTAGTAAGTACCTGCCTCCCATCTATCTACCTGTAAGTAAGTAAAACTACTTCCGACTTGGTTAATGTGAGTTTGAAAATTTCCATTACCGCTCGCGTGTCGAGGGGCAGTTTATTCAACTGGCCTGTCCACACGCGAGGACCACCATTATAAAAAAATAAACTATCATGCAACGTGGATGACGGGGTGCCTAGCAGCTCCTAATAGTACGCTGTCACTAGCATTTTTTTTTAATCTCTTGTCTGAGCGGAACGGTATTCGCGAACGTAGCCCTAACGCTTGAACATGCTTCTTGGGCTACAAAATAAATCGCGTAGCCTCGCGAGCTTGTGCATCAATGCTTGCGAGTAAATGAGGCGAGCATTCTTGGTAAACTATTTCTAGTATTCCGGCGAATGGTGGAGATATAAGAATAATAATCTATACATATAAATAAAATTGGAGTGTCTGTTTGTAATATTAAAATAACCGCTTTTTACTAAGTGCATTTAGATGTATACACGTTACCTATACCGAAACAACATTTTTTACAATTTTTGTCTGTCTGTCCGTCTGTCTGTCTGTCTGTCTGTCTGTTTGTTCCGGCTAATCTCTGAAATGGCTGGACCGATTTTGACGGGACTTTCACTGGCAGATAGCTGATGTGACAAGGAGTAACTTAGGCTACTTTTATTTTAGAAAAAAAAATAGGATCTCACGAAAAAAAATTAAAACCAATGTTGCAGCGCAGCGCCTGATTAAGTTTGATAGCAACCTGCAATGCCCCCCGGGGGCTCAGAATGGGCGAGCAGGCTGTTGTCAACGGTTGTCTTTGTTAAATACCACGCGGACGAAGTCGCGGGCAACAGCTAGTTATAAATATAATTAATTTTCTCATACATTTTACGAGTATTTTGCGGCGCTTCAATGTTCGCTAGGACAGGTGGTATATAAATATATTTATAAAACTTTATATTATTGTTATCTCAAACAAGAAATGGATTTAAAGTATTGAGTTGGTCAGAAATGAGTATGTTATAAAATTGCCTAATAAATTTATTTTTCATTTAATCTTGTTTATTTTCGTGCGATTATTATGATGTTCTTAAACTACCCATTATTTAATAGTTCGTATCAGGTATATAATAGAAGCACCATGTATAAAACAAATAATAAAGGTAAAGCCCGTTATTCCGTGTCCTTTGCCACGATGATAGAAATCGTTTTGTAAACCAATTGCCCCAATTGAATTCCGATATTCAATCGTATTGGATAAAAGTTGTGTGTATCCTGTGGTAAAACTTATACCCGATAATATCGACGCTGAGTCACCTACTGACCAGACCTGATTAACTCAGTTGGTAGTGACCCTGCGTTCTGCGCCGAGGGGCCCGGATTCGAATCCTGGGAGGGACAAACATTGTGTGATAGCACGAATGTTTGTATCCGAGTCATGGAAGTGCAATATCAATATAAGTATTATTTACTGAGTTCCACCTCAGTCCATTGTACGGTACCCATAATACAAGCGTTGCTTAGTGTGGGACCTTATAGTTGGTGTGTTCGTTTGGCGATATTATTATTATTATTATAAATATAGTTAAATTATATTTAAACTCGTTTCTATCTAATTTTGTTACAAAATTGTGGTTCTTACTTTAGCAATAGGTAAAAAGGAATATATTATGTGGTTACCTATTGGTTTTTTTTAATTTAAACAGAGTAAAATGCGACAATCGAATTGGCACAGTTAGCACCCTGCTTTCTGCACCGAGGGCCCGGGTTCGAATCCTGGCAGGGGCAAACATTGTGCGATGAGCAGGAATATTTGTACAGTCATGAAAGTAATTAGGTATATACTGGGCTCACGCCCGGCCTATATACAATAGCCATAATACAAGGGTTGCTTAGTTTGGGCCCGTACAGTTGGGCTGGTGATATAATTATTACTATGGCATATTAGAAAAAAAAAACCTCTTATTTTTTGAGCCCGTTAAAAAAGAGGTTCTTTAAAATGGTTTTACCAATTAATTTACTCAAAAGAACTTTTAACTTTATATTGGTTTGTTTAAAAGAGCAAACGTAAATCGGCAAAAGGTTTCAAAGTGCGAGAGGATTTTATTGAATTTCCGGTGAAATTTGCTGGCTTCGATGGGGTTAGCTGACCCGCAGAATTATTAGGCACTAATAGGACATTTATGAGATGAATTTTTTCCAAATTATTATGTAAGCAAGTTCCGAATTAATCTTGTTATGTTTATAATATGCAAAAAGGGGTGCACCTGTATGGGAATATTATTGTATGGGAAAATTTACAAGAAAACAACTACAAGCTGTATATAAGTTGTAACCACAGATATATGAGAGGAGATATGTTATGACAGCGTTGGGCTTGCGCGCACAATTGGCCAAAATTAGGCTAACATAGAGTTTTCGCCGTCAGTCGACTGCAACTGCACGTCGGTATCGGAGCTCTAGCTTTTTTTAAAATGCCGTGTTATTCCGTGGTTGTGTGCAAAAATACTAGCAGCAAAGTGAACTACGCGAAAGATGGAATCTCATTTCACCAGCCAGTATTAAGTATTTTATTTATTCGTCTTTAAAATCATTAAAAACAACAAATCAAAAAATATTTAATACCTTTATTATGTTATTTTAGTTTTCATGTAGCACAACGACTTTTTTATTTTTGTACAAAATACATGGCTCTTTAAGTACCACCTATGTTCGCTACTGAGTGAATGTACGAGGCAATGGATAGATCGTCTAACGATACTTTGAATAAACTGGTGCGTCGCGTGGTACGGCCGCTGTATACGGCGACGACGCAGCACGCACCGAAGAGACTTCGTATTGGTTGGTTTTATGGAATTGCATATGTTTTGCGGCGAGTGGTGGGGAACAAAACGGAGACAGCGAGTTCCCATACATTTTGAACCACACGGCATATCTATCATGATCTGTGGTTGTAACAATAATAGTGTGAAATATTTTAACGGGGCCAACAGTAGGTTATAAAGATAACATTCTAAAAGAAATTAATCAAATTATTAGACATTTGAAAAATGACACCATGTACTGAGCGCATGGCCAAACGTTTATGGTTCGCCTTGTTTAAAAAAGTCTAACACTATTTTCACAATTATAATATACATTACACTTCAAACTAAGGGTGTAGGTATTAACAAAACAAAGTAAACTGTCGACTCTAAACTAGGGATTGTATTTATCTATACATACAAATAAATAAAATTGGAGTGTCTGTTTGTAATATTAAAATAACCGCTTTTTACTAAGTGCATTTGGATGTATACACGGTACATATACCAAAACAACATTTTTTTAAATTTTTGTCTGTCTGTCTGTCTGTTTGTTCCGACTAATCTCTGAAATGGCTGGACCGATTTTGACAGGACTTTCACTGGCAGATAGCTGATGTAACAAGGAGTAACTTAGGCTACTTTTATTTTAAACTAGCTGTTACCCGCGACTTCGTCCGCTTTTGGTTAAATACCACGCGGACGAAGTCGCGGGTAATAGCTAGTCACAAATATTTGTGAAGGTATCATTGTAAACAACATTCTAAACATATTGATTGACGACTACAGTCCTTATGCGGACTCCATATATCAATGTCGCGGGCTTATCGTGACGGCCAAGGCTTACAGTAATATAAACATGTGTATGGAAGGATCCGCAATATCAACCAATATGGAGACTGACGGTGAGTGAGGTTTCGGTGTTAACCAATGCGGAACTTCATCTCAGCTCTGTATAGCCAATCAGAAAGTTGCTTTAAAACTAAACATTTTAGGAGTTATATGAAAGGTTAATGCTATACTAAGTAGAGAATATAAGTAGAGATGGTTGACGACTTGATTATCGCAGTTGGTAGAGACTCTGATCTCTGCGCCGAGGGTCCCGGATTCGAATTCTGGTAGTAACAAATTTTGGGTTATGAGCATGAATGTTTGTATCCGAGTCTAATATAAGTATTATATACTGAGTTCGCCCTCAGTCCATTGCACGGCACCTATATTACAAGCCTTGCTTAGTGTGGGACCGTACAGTTGGTGTGTTCGTCTGGCGATATTATTATTAGCTCTTGATTTTAAACACACACAGAGATCTCACTAATATTACACATAATACATCAGAGAAACACAATTTTCAGAAAATTAAACAAATTCGATAACCTCACTGTTCAACTTCCCGCCAAAAAGTTCCGTCTTTTATTTATGACCTGCGTCATTTAACAGTACTTTACGCTCGGTCTCCACGAGGACGGTATGTAATTAATAAGTAGCGAGGTCCTCGTGTAAACAGCTCAGCTACTACGATGCAATCTATTCTTGTGTCCGGAATAGATTTCCATACATTTCCAAGTTGGCTACTTTTTACTACGCCTACTTGGCACTTGCGCACTGTCCTCGTGTAAATCGAGCATAAACAGAACTGTATTCGCTGTACAATGTATATTTCCATACAACTGATTTAAATGTGTTATTTTGTGAATTATTATTATAGTAGAATGTATTTTGTCACATATTGCCAAGGATTTTTGCACATTAGCAAGTGCAATGCGTTGGCTTCCCGCCAAAATGATTATCGGATATTGTCCGCCCGTGGCAATGCTTTATGATGTGACGGCGTGTGTAACACCAATTTAGCGAACGGATACATAATTTTTTTTATTTGCGCATTCAATTTTACGCATTTAATAAATTATTTACAAATGATATTGTGGAAGCTTTTTGGCGGGATGTTGAACAGTGATGTGGGAAATTTCGTTTTATTTTCGAAATAAAAAACTTTTTAACAAAAAAAAAACCGTCTTCAGTAAACTAAAAAGCAAAAAATAATCTAATCTGGAAATCTACCTTGTCTAACTAAATCAAATATTTAACGAATGTGAAGTCGGTGCCAAACAATCACCCTCCTTTTTGAAGTCGGTTAAAAAGGGGTTTCCTTAACAAATGGTGTGTAAGTGGGATATTAACCAGTGTGTGTTGATATATTACGTGCTTAGTGAAAGAAATTAATATGAAATATTAAAGCTTGACTTTTCAAGTTCACTCAAGATGTCCGATAAATTGTCAGTAAAGTATTCGCAACTTTACCGATAGGGCTAGGGAGTCTTTTGCTCATCATTGATATTATCATTAGAGGTACAAATCATTTTATAACCATTATCAAAAATACTCGAGACTGGCAAAACGGCTCTATTTTGTAGCCGATTGGCCTCCTTAAAAAAAGAAGAAAATAATTATATTGTGGAAGTTTTATTAAAGAAAATTAATATTGGCTAAGTGCCCTTCGCGTTGCAATCATTCGTTTCCGAGAGGTTTTTTTAAGTAGAATTGTTGAATTTGCATTTATTATGCATATTGCATTATGTAATTTTTTATTTTTATAAAACTAACTTTTTTAAAGAGATAACGAAAACTTTACTAATTAAATCAATTGAGAAGGCAATGCAAATCACTAAAGTTGTTAAAGATTTACAAACTTGAGTTGAAAATAATTAATTTTACACATAAAGTAAACAGTTTTATAGAATTAAATAACACGATTAGTTATATCGCGTTTAAAAGATATCTGCTAACATAATGAATTATAAACAAAAACATTTTTTTTTATCGATAGTTGGAGCACTTTGGCTGGATATTTTAAATTTTATCGACATTCAAAATTAATGCGTCTAATCAAAATTAATCCCTACTTAGGCCCTATTGACATTCGCTATACGGCTGACTATCCTGTAAATAAAATGACAAAAGGTGTATCTTTTTTCCGGCTAATATTGAATAGGGAACCTTAAACACCTTTTTAAAAATGTCGATTGTATAGTCTTTATTTTATTTTATTATTTTCGAACCCACCCACGCAGCTCAAAAACTGAATTTTCGTTGTTCGAACTGTCATTTACACAGGTAGGTAATTAATTTTATGAATGATTACAGACAGCGATTAAAGAGATACATTTGATTTTAAAAAAATATTAGAACATATCAGCATTGCCATTAAACGTGGCAATGCTGCCAGCGTTTTGGTCACCCTGCCGGCCAATGATGGTGGGGATTTGCTGAATGCATTCTTAATTTAAATTTAAATTTATTATTTATTTAGGTATATAACTGAATAGTATTAAATTATATTATCAATAACGTTATCAGACAATCTTACGTAACATAACGAGTTTGTAGTATAAAACAAACAGACCCAACTAACGAAACTAATACGGAATAGTTTACTTACAAATATTGTAACAGCTGTCTATAGTATTGAAGAATAGAAAACTTACAGTCGCTTACAATAATCTGGCATAACTAAGGCCAACCGACAGATATTATGAAGGAAAACTTGTGCCAAATACCTATTTGGAAACAAATGATTCAATACACATGTGTGGTATGTGGTGTGTGTGGTGATATTACATGTGGAAGCTTGTTAATGACTTTTTTCTTTGATGTTTGATTGGTACTTTGAATATATATACGCAGTAAGCTATCCTAATATAATAAAATAAATATTAAAATAAAATATAAAAAGTTTTGGAGAGAGCTTTTATTTATTTTCATGTTCCTCCTATTTAATATAGTATTTTTTTCATTATAATGAAAAACTTATTGTAAGAACAGATGAAGCTAAAGATATATTTGACGACCTGATTGCTCAGTTGGTGACTCTGATCCTGATGGTATGAGAAAACTTTGTGTTATGACCACGAATGTTCATCTGGTATCATTGCCCCCAGTCAATCGTATGGTACTAATACAAGTATTGCTTAGTTTGGGACCGTATAGTAGGCGTGTTCGTCTGGCGATATTATTATTATATGTGTCCTAGGCATAAGCACAATTTTACGATCCGCGCAAGTCCTAATTTGGGTAATGAGTAAAAGTGCTTACTAACTAGAGTACGAAGTTATGCAAAAACCTACTCGTATCGTGCCCTTGCGACTGAAACGTACATTGTGTTGCCGGTCGCGACAAGACCTCGGCCTTGGCTCATAAAATGTCTGCTAACAACGTGCATACTGCGGGAAATTTATATTTTGTCACGCGTCTGTACCTACATGTTACAGCTCTCAGTTTCCCGCGATGACGCCGCCGAGATATATATCGTACGTGAGTGTCTGTAGAACATGAGTCTTGTTAGAGATATATCATTTTGAATATATTAACGAGTTTGTAGTTATTATTTGAATGGTGTGCTTGACTATACTTACGTTTTGGGGTCGAGTCACCTTCGTCCGTAGGAGAATTAAATACTCTCGAGATACCCTACACGTGACCCTGGGTGGTGCCAACTATAGGTGACAACTACTGGTGGTAGACTTCGGCCGTGGTTAGTCACCACCCACTGAACAAAGCCATGTCGCCAAGCGGCCTAGCCGTGTTCCGGCATGATGTTCGATGTTGCCATTCATGGATAGCGGGTCAGATCAGTTGCGCTGCATGTGCCTAGTGAATGTAGCGTCTCGATCTACTGCCGCCTTCCTACCTGTTCACACTCACACAATATATAGGCATACCTTCTAGGCAAGTATGCTCCATCGTAGATCTCATCGTCACTTACGATCAGGTGAGATCGAGATCAAATACTTGCCTATAATGTATTAAAAAAACGTACACTTATTTCATAACTCATTGGCTGAATGAGATCATTTCTTAATTTATAAAATTCATTTGTTTCTTCTGTTTGTGTTCTGCTCTTATTGCAATTAGCACAAGAGTATTGTGCATATGGCAATAATGTGTCGAAGTTATGCTTATTATAATAGGCACACCTCCCCTCAATATAAGAGGGGCTCGGCCGAGTGCAAGTGGACGAACATCACACGACTTTCAAAAGACGTGTAAAAATAAAAATTAGAAATTTATGTAATTAGATGTGTTTTAATGCACTCGGAGTGCACCGTATTTTTAAACTGACGCAATGAATGTCAGCTGGATTATTAAATGTATTTAGCAACGTTTACGAGTCGCGTTCGATGTTTATTGCAGAGGCCATTAGTGGTTGCGGTTGGACACAAATCATACGGCTGCATCGATGTATTATGAACTACGTACTACAGGCTCATAGCTGTGTTCCATTCAACTGTGGTTCCGGAACCACAACTTATTCAGAATCACTTTGACATTTGCGAAATCCCGCACACCGCAAGCGGAACATGGTCGTTGTTCTGGTTTGTTATTCTACTGTAACATATATTTCGATGTGTGGCTATTTTTAGATTTTAAAGAAAATAATATATTATACCATATTTTTGCCGAAAATTTTAGACGTATAGTTATAAAAAGCTATAATCTTTTTGGATGGCCACAATTTAAAGCTTATTTTTTCATACAGTCAAACACCCTATTATGTGAAGTCAGAATTTCGATGTGTCAATCAAATCAATTTTGTTCCACCTAGAAGAACCGGCAAGAAACTTAGTGGTTACTGTTTTTAAAAAGAGTGTTTTAGGTATAGCAGTGATAGTCAAGTTGGATAGCTGTGATAGCCAAGTTGGTAGAACGCTTGCCTCGATAACGAGGATCGCAGGTTCAGACCCCGGCTCGCACCTCTGAATTTCATGTGCGAATCTCATTTTCAACCACGATTATCACTTGCTCAACGGTGAAGGAAAACATCGTGAGGAAACCTGCATGTCTGAGCAAAAACCCTCGAAAGATGTGTGAAGTCCGCCAACCCGCATTGGGCGAGCGTGGTGGACTATGGCGTAATCCCCCTCGCATTGAGGGGGGGCCCGTGCCCAGCAGTGGGACATTAAAAGGGGCTGGTATTATATTATAGGTATAAGCAACGCCATGTGAGCAGACAGCTAATAAATAAATACTCAAGCAGTTTTAAAAACCAAATGTTGTTACCAACAAAATGTCAATAGTTATTTTCGCGAACAGTTTTTTTTTAATTGACATATCTAAATTCTGACAAATTGATCACAAATGCGCTAGAGAAGCCCAGAGAAAATACAGGTTCAAAGTTTAGTATACCCTTTCTGAATCATTCAGTATATTTCGTCTGAAGGGCGAGTGTTTTTTTAATGCGCGAACAATTTGTAAATCGCCGTAAATATTTTATGGTTATCGAGAAGCCTTTATGTTTTATTGAAAATCGACAACCATAAACCATATACTTACGTATATTTATATTTATACGTTTTGTAAGCTCATATTAATGTGCCTTGTTCAAATTTCAGTAAAAAAAAAATGTTGAAGTCCAATTTCCATGGTAATCATAGAAACTAATATAAGAGTCATAGACAAAAAAAAATAAGAATCCGCTTGGCCTTCTAATATTTTTCACACGCCCAATAAAATCCAAAACATTTTTATTCCTTGTATCCCGTGTTACACCGAGCGCTTCCAAGTAAAGTGCTGACGCAGTACACGACACCGCCGCGTGCACATCGCCACCTAGAAACAGCAAGGTGGGGAAAAGTGCTGACTCCAACCACGAGGCCCAAGGAACCTGGCTACGTGACCAAGCCCCGGCACTTCGTATCATACCTCGATCGGGTCAATAGCATATATTCCAATTTGTAATTTTTATTTTTATTAAATTTTATTTTATAATTAATCGGTTTTTTTTGAGTCCTCCAGCTGCCGCTTCCGTAATTGGCGCAGTCGGTAGGATTCTCGGGTCGTATTGCGATAGTTCGGTAATCGCATCGGGCTCGCTATCGATAGACTTTCAACGTCGCACCGGGAGATCCTGAACCACGGAGCAGCGCCGGAGATCCAGACTTCGATACCGCTCAACGAAAATCGATATGTTAATGTAAGTACACTGAATTTTCTTAGTGGTTGCTTACCTTCCTTTGTACGTAATTTCCTGTAGGTTGAAATAGTTACATTCCAAGATTTTTCATCCGCGAGAATCAAGGAGACCTAGGTTAGTTAGCAATAGAGAAAGTACTGTAGATTCTAGGCGTAATATTAATTCTGATTTAGATATTAAAATGGCTGATTTTGACAATATTTTAAAAGCGCTACGTTTAGTTCCGGATTTCGACGGAAACCCGAACGTTCTCATCAGGTTTATTAAATTATGTGACCAATTAGTAGTCCAGTACGTTCAAGGGCAACCGGAAATAAATCAAGTAGCACTTCTGAATGGGATTTTAAATAAAGTTACAGGGCCCGCCGCCCGTTTGATTAATACCAATGGCATACCTAACGACTGGAACGGCATACGTAGTGCTCTTATCAATAATTTCGCTGACCAGAGAGACGAGACCGCCCTCTATAACGATTTGGCCCTTCTTACGCAAGGTTCCAGCACGCCACAAGAATTTTACGAGCGGTGCCAAAACCTTTTTAGTACCGTAATGACGTATGTAGCATTGCATGATAGCGAAGCAGTAGTTGTTCAGGCTAAGCGTGATTTATACCGTAATCTAGCACTGAAGTCCTATCTCCGCGGCTTAAAGGACCCATTAGGGTCACGTATTAGATGTATGCGCCCGGAAACGATTGAGAAAGCACTTGAGTTTGTTCACGAAGAAATTAATACCATGTATCTACAGAGCAGGAACGATAATTTATCCGAGAGGAAGCCTGCATCTCAATCGTCACCGAATCGTTACGAGTATGCTCAGAATTTCAAGATGCCTAGCCAACCTAATTTTAATGCACAACCATTCAAACCTAATCTCGCTCATAATATGCCAGGCCCCTTTAGACCGCAATTTATTCCGCGTCCTATGCCGCCACCGAATCAATTTGGTATGCCCATGCAGCCACGTGGCCCCACGCGTACGCAACAGATGTTAAGTGCGCCACCGCCGGGTTATAACCACGGTGGACCTGGATTTAGAGTGCCTATGCCGCAAAGAAATCAACCTCAACCCTCGTATAACGGCCCTAAGCCGATGAGTGGCGTTAGCCACTACGCGTCCCGACCACTATTACCAGCATCCAATTGGAACTGGGCAAAGCAAGGGAATCCACCACCTACCAACTATTTTAAATCGCGTGACGTTAACGTAAACGAATGTTCGAGTTACGACGACTATTACTACCCAGATCCGTACGACTATTACTATTCAGACCCCAACAATTGTGAGGGCTATTATACAGACTACTACAACATGACTTACCCTTATGATTATGACACTCCTGGACAGACCAACCCGACACACGAAAATAATGTGACGGCTATCGATGACCAGTCGCAGACTTCTGCCGGCAATGATCAGAATTTTTCCCAGGAACCGAAGTCAAGCAAATTAGGATAGAGTTGAATATTCAAACCCAAAGACAGCTACCATATATCCGAATTCACAATCCGCCACTAAATTTTCTAATAGATACTGGCGCTAACCAGGCATTTATTAGCCCAGAAGCTGTCCAAAGTTATTTCGCAGAGATACCTCTGAACTACGATCCATTCGAGGTTACTAACGTTCACGGCACAAGCAGGAACGATTACTCTATCAATCTGCGCGGCTTCCCCGAATTTAAAGATGCGGAAGATATTAAATTTTTTATATATAGATTTCACGATCATTTCGACGGATTGATAGGTATGGACTTGCTCACAAAATGGGAAGCTAAATTAGATCTTAAGGAGCTCACCCTAAGCACTAAATTCGCTACAAACCCTATACAGATCTATAATTCGCGAAATTTGAACCTATATGAGGAAATTATACCGGCCGATAGTTCTAAATTACTTAGGTTACCTATTAACGCCCCGGATGGCGAAGTATTAATTGAGGAACAAATAATTTGCAACTGCGTGATAGTCGAATGTATTACTAACGTTAACAACAGCCGCGGCATAGTAGAAGTTGTAAATCCCACTAAAAATGACATAATTTTCTCATTAGACCATGCTACCCAGGCTACTATGTTCAACGTTGAGTGCACGAGCACCGAACACATATCGCCACGCGCTAAAGACGTCATACCGCGCCTTCGTACCGAACACCTTAACGAAGAGGAAAAAGCGAATTTGTTAGCGCTATGTTCGAAGTATGCAGATGTGTTTTATATAGAAGGCGAAGCACTTACCTTTACGAATAAAATAAAGCACACTATTAGAACAACCGACGAAATTCCAGTTTACACAAAAAGCTATCGTTACCCGTTCATACACCGTCAGGAGGTTAGCGAGCAAATAGGTAAAATGCTAGAACAAGATATTATCAGACCGTCGGAGTCTGCCTGGAGCTCGCCTATTTGGGTCGTCCCAAAGAAGGTTGATGCCTCCGGGAAGCAAAAGTGGCGTCTGGTCGTTGATTTTCGTAAGCTTAACGAAAAGACTATCGATGACAAATATCCTATACCTAACATTACAGACGTCCTTGACAAATTAGGCAAGTGTCAATACTTCACTACCCTTGACCTGGCTTCAGGATTCTACCAAGTAGAAATGAACCCCGCTGACATTCCCAAAACCGCATTTAATGTCGAGCACGGGCACTTCGAATTTTTGAGAATGCCCATGGGTCTTAAAAATTCTCCGTCCACATTCCAACGTGTGATGGATAATGTCCTAAGGGGACTCCAAAACGTCATTTGTCTTGTCTACCTCGATGACATAATCGTCTTCAGCACGTCTCTTCAAGAGCATATAACCAACCTAGAGAAGGTGTTTCAAAGATTGCGTGAATCTAACTTTAAAATCCAGTTAGATAAGTCGGAGTTCCTAAAACTCGAGACCGCATACCTAGGACACATAATTAGTACAGAAGGCATTAAACCAAACCCAGATAAAATAGCAGCTATACAGAAATACCCCATTCCTAAAACCCCGAAAGAAATAAAACAGTTTCTCGGACTTCTCGGTTACTACCGAAAATTCATCCCAGACTTTGCCCGCATCACCAAGCCTATGACGCATTGCCTAAAGAAAGGAAGAAAAATAACGTTCGACTCTGACTACACGAATTGCTTTGAGAAATGTAAGACCCTATTAACAAACGACCCCATTCTAAGCTACCCCGACTTTGAAAGAGAATTTATTTTAACAACTGACGCGTCAAACTTTGCAATCGGTGCAATCCTCTCGCAAGGTACAATTGGATCGGATAAACCGATAGCGTACGCATCACGTACATTAAACGAGAGTGAAGTCAGATACAGTACGATTGAGAAAGAATTGCTAGCTATTGTCTGGGCGACAAAGTATTTTCGGCCATATCTCTTTGGTCGAAAATTCAAAATTGTTACAGATCACAAACCACTGGAGTGGATTATGAGCCTTAAAGAGCCGAACTCGCGACTAACTAGATGGCGCTTAAAACTAAGCGAGTATGACTACAAGGTAATTTACAAAAAAGGAAAAAATAATACGAATGCCGATGCTCTCTCCCGTATTGAGATCTGTAACGAAGAAGTGAGTTCGATCATTGCAAACGCGACCGACAGACCACCTTCGATAGTAAATTCGGACACCTTGACAGCCCACACCGCTGACGAAAATCCGATCTTTGAGGTCCCCATAACCGATGACCCCCTCAATAAATTCCATCGCCAGCTATGTTTGACCATCGTAGGTGACATTAAGAAACGAACTACTGCGACGAAACCTTTTGACACACATACTCGAACATCCGTTCAGTTATCCGAGTCTAACCTAGAAGATGATCTAATCAATGCGATAAAAGAATATGTTAACCCAAAAATTAAGACCGCCCTTCTTATAAATCCACCCCTTGCCATGTACAGTATAGTTCCCATAATCCAGAGATACTTTAAAAGTTCATCAATGAGTTTAGTTATAGCAAAAAAGGAACTCGAAAACGTAAAAGAGTACCTCAGGCAGCAAGACATCATTCGTCATTACCACGAGGGTAAGACCAACCACCGTGGCATTAACGAGTGCTACTTGGCCTTATCCGCGAGATACTACTGGCCCAAAATGAAGGACCAAATAACTAAATTCATTAATGATTGCAACATATGCGGACAAGCTAAGTATGATAGAAACCCTATAAGACCTAAATTCAACATAGTGCCCCCTGCCACTAGGCCTTTTGAAATAATACACATGGATAGTTTTACGGCGCAAAATGAAAAATATCTAACATTTATAGATGCATTCTCAAAGTATGGGCAAGCATACCTGCTACGAGATGGGACCGCAGTTAGTGTGATACAAGCTTTACTAACATTTAGCACGCATCACGGCTTAGCACTGACCATTATTTCAGATCAAGGTACAGAGTTCACTAACCAAATGTTTTCAGAGTTTTGTAAAATACACAAGATAACGCATCATCAGACACTGGCCCACCAAATGCTAACGGAACCATCGAACGCTTTCATTCCACAATATTAGAACATCTTCGTATTTTAAAATTAACACATAAAGACGAGCCTGTTATAAATTTAATGCCCTATGCTATTTTAGGTTATAACAGTTCAATCCACTCTTTTACGAAATGCAAGCCTTACGATCTCATTTTAGGACATACTGACCCACGAGATCCGACTGACATAGACTTGACTAGACATTTATTACAACAGTACACGGAAACTCACAGAGCACGCATGCAGAAAGTGTACGATATCATTAACGAGACCTCCCTTGCAAATAGAACTCACATTATAGAGCGGCGAAACATAAATCGCGAGCCCGAAGTGGAGTATCAACCCGATCAGCAAATATTCATTACTAACCCTTCCGCTAGTAGATCTAAACTCGCCCCTAGATATACGCAGGACACGGTCCTAGCGAACTTACCGATCCATATTTACACTTCTAAGAAAAAAGGGCCCATAGCAAAAGCTAGATTAAAACGGGCCCCTAAATCATCTAAATTGTTACAGGATAATCCTCTTGACGCTGACTCTCAGCCTAGTACGGGCTCAAGAGATCAAACTTGAACGACTTGAAGACGGACCTGGACTTTTACCCTTCAAGTTAGGGCCCATGCGACTGACGACACACTATCATACGTTTTTACAGTACATAGAACTACCAGACATTGAAAATAATATTAATATTGTTCGAACTCAATTGAATAAATCTACGAACAGACTAGATAACTATACCTACACGTTATACGAATTTCAGATAGATAGTTTGAACACTAAATTAGACAAGGCATCATCTCAGTTAAAAAGTTTGGAACCCACTCGCGTTAAGAGAGGTTTAATAGATGGTCTCGGATCTATAGTTAAGAGCATTACGGGAAACTTGGACTACGCAGATGCCATCAAGTATGACAATGCCCTTAAGGCCTTAAAAGATGACCAGCATCAGATTATTTTAGAACATAATCATCATATTAGTCTTAGCAAAGAACTAATGGATGAGCATACAAAAATAATTGCGAAACTCGTGTCGAATCAAATTCAATTAAATCAAACTCTGCATATTTTACTTGACACCAATAGGTTTAAAAACCACGGACTTATTCGCTTTGCGAAATTTGCGCAAATATTAGTTATAATTAGCGATAATATAGACAGCTTACTAAGCGAATTAAGTAGGTTAGAGAACGCGCTAGCACTTTGCAACGAATCGCGCACTTATCATTCCATGTTAGGATCAAATGTATTGCGCAGTATGTTAGGTAAACTTAAAACTTTTTATAGCAAAGACCAATTATTAGAAATGGACTTAAGAGAATATTACAACGTGATCAAACCAGCATCCTATTATTGCGACAATCAAATAGTATTTGCTTTTAGATTTCCTATAGTATCTCCATATGAATTCTCACTATACCGACTAGTTATCGTACCTAATAAGAATAGGCAGGCTATCATTCCTCCCTTCCCACTCCTTGCAATCACTGGAAATATTCATGTGTACATAGAGGCAGAATGCCCGAAGGTCAGCAAACGGTACATCTGTGAAGAGAAGTTCAACCACCAGATGAGATCTCAACCGGACTGCATTTGCAACATCATCGGAGGCCGAACAGCAAACAGCTCCTGTAACCGAATGACCATCAACCTGACAAAATCAGCCATGGAGAAACTGGACGATCGTCGCTACGCCATCGTACTCCCGAATCCAACACAAGTTCAACTCATATGTGAACGAGAAGAATCCATCACCATATCCGGAAGTTTCCTGGCTACCATTCCACATAGCTGCAAGCTGCGAACAGATGAATTCAACATCATTAATATAAACGATCAAATCCAAGGACAACCGATGAAGATAATCAGCGTACCCGAAAAACCTATAGAAGAGCCAACGTCACCACTATTCGAAATTAATTCAATTAACCTGAGAAAGCTGCACGACATCCAACATAGAATAGAATCACAGAATCCAGTTCAAATCGACGAGAGCTCAACGTTGTACCATACAACTATTCCATTTTATGGTACACTACTAGGTGCACTCGCACTCAGTGTCACATTACTGTGCCGAGTACGCACCCGCCGACAGAAGCAAGCTACAACTACAGATGACGCCGAGCACACATATGCTGAGCCTGAAAAAACTCAGAACCAAGCATCCCAATCATCATCTCAAAATAATATGAAGTCGACAGCGATATTTCATCTTAAAATCTGAAATAGTCGCTGATCTGAGGGGAGAGATGTTACACCGAGCGCTTCCAAGTAAAGTGCTGACGCAGTACACGACACCGCCGCGTGCACATCGCCACCTAGAAACAGCAAGGTGGGGAAAAGTGCTGACTCCAACCACGAGGCCCAAGGAACCTGGCTACGTGACCAAGCCCCGGCACTTCGTATCATACCTCGATCGGGTCAATAGCATATATTCCAATTTGTAATTTTTATTTTTATTAAATTTTATTTTATAATTAATCGGTTTTTTTTGAGTCCTCCAGCTGCCGCTTCCGTAATTCCCGTTTCTCGTTAAATTAAAAAAGAAATATGTTTATTATTGTCTTGTTGGCAACACTGTTCAGCTATTACGCTCTGGGAACTGATTGGACATCGTAAAGAATTTACGAGTTGAGCTCCGTTCAAAACTTGGCAGTATCCGTGTGGTTTACAAAGACCACATATTGCCGCTGCCTGGAATACGTAACTAGATCCAGGCTGTGTTTGAATAGAGCTTGTGGAGAGGGGAAATATCCATGAAAGTATGTAACGTTAAACATGACTTAGAAAGTTTATTCGGGAAGCAAGATGTAGTTGTGGCTTCCTTATGAACCAAACAGACTGAGGTTTAACGCGTTCCATGGTTTTTAAAATGTATGGGCTTGCTGACCCCTGCTACTTGCGAAGGTCCTTTAGCGGCAAAGGGAAGATCTTCCAGCTAGGCGGGTGGTATGCCTGGCGGGGCGTCCGCTATGCTCCTATGTCGGGATCGTATATATATATGTTACGAGATCCGAAAACTCTCATAGCGCGTTTCAGGATTGTTTGGAGAATTGTCAATTGTTCTGAATGTCGTCTGCAGCGCCATCTGTGTAACTTGTGGCCAGGCTGACGCGGTCGCTACAATGCTATGAAACACATAGGTTATACAAAATGCGGATAGCAGACAGCTAAAAGCTCTCTTGCGTGCTGGGTGTCACATACACACGGATCCTTCATTTGGTACTTACTTAATAATTATAAAAAAAAAAACTATAAATAAGTGACTACATATGTATTTCAGTATGAGTTTTTTTTGTAAAATATGTAGTAACCACCTTCAAATAGACCTGTTAATTTTTTTAACGATTATTGTTACACCTTAAACAGCGAATTGTCTGTCTTTTTTTACATAATTTATTATTCCTTTTTTATGTGTACCGTACCGTCTGCCAAAATTATGTTAATATGATGATATTCCTCTTCTATTTTATTGTGTCGCCGCAAATTTTACCTACTATTTAAGATGCTTAGTATTGAAATAAGTGTAGCCAAATGTTACGTTTTATTTCGTCGCATATAATGTGTTCATTTTATTCAGGTAATAATAGCCATCTCTCCATAGCGTATAATATTTTAACACATTAGCTATTCTTACTGGATGGCTTCCAAATGTTCACAATTAGACGTTATTAGTTTCAGTCATAGATACATTTGTCTGACACTTAACCTTTACTTAATGAATATAATAGACGCGAGGACGTGTCCATGAATTTAAATTATTATGTGTCGTCATTATTAACGGCACAGAGTAATTAAAACTATATTTTGCTTTGTTTTTGTTATATTCTACCGGCCAAGTGTCTTTTTAAACTCTGTTGTTGGTTAATAAATCTACAAAAACGATGGTAGCCATAATGTTTAATAAAAAAATAATAAGTATGACTTTGTCATGAATATTCCTACACTGAATATTATAAAAACAAATATAACTTGCAGCTTATATATAGTCGGATTCCACAATTTAAGTCAGCCTGTCTGTATGTTCTCGTATCACTGGAAAACAACTGGACGAATTTTGACGAGTCATGACATAGCTTTTCATATAATCCGGCTTAACATGTTTAGAAAAAATATTAATTTCAATTGAAGTAAAACTATTTTTAAGGATTCTATCGCGTTTATTTTTTGTTTTTACGTTCCCGACGTTTCGAATGGTCACGGGAGGACTGAGGTGGTGACACTAGGACGTCAACCACCTCAGTCCTCCCGTGACCATGGTTGCTGTAAAGCAGCCGAAACGTCGGGAACGTAAAAACAAAAAATAAACGCGATATTAAAAATAGTTTTATTTCAATGTGTAGTATTCGCGTAAATATAAGAAATCATTATTAATTTCAAAATAAACATATTATTCTAAGCTCACACGCTCCGTTGATCTGAGATTCTAAGTATAATTTTCACTTACCAAATATGCCATTTCAGGTCCCCAAAAGATCTTAACAGAATAAAACAGCAAGAGGGTTGACGGGAAATCTATTCGCAGCCCTTATGTCCAGACACCAGAGAGTTTGAAATCCAACCGGCATTCCCACCCAATACCTGTTCCAACGTGCCTTATGAATTATTAATATCAGGAAAAGCACGCAAATAATAATGTGTACATGTACATCCTTCTACTGTGAAGAAAGTACCGAAGGAGATTATATGTCTCCATTTCCTTATGACGCATGGAATAGCAAGCGCGGTAGAATTGTGTCATTTTAGTGCGAAACGAAATCTGTCACGTCTCCCTGTTGGTGTCTACTGAGTTGTGTGTCGTGAAGATATTTTTGTGCATATACAGATCTGTAATGGTCTCCCTGTATAATAAGGGACGGTTTCTACTGAGTGGTGAGTGTAGTGAGTAAATTTAAGAGCATATAGAAATCTCTTAAGTTTTCCTTTATTATATAGGGTTGGTTTTTACTGAATAGTGTGTCATGACGATATGTTTTTTTTTATTTTTTTTATTTGGCATCACCATAGGTATTTTGCCAGTGTCATGTAATATAAATTATTTCTGTTTTTGATTATATGCACAAGCCCAAAGGCTAGGTCCAAGTAAAATACCCCCCCATCCCTCAATCAGTAAAGTGATGGATACTTTACCGAAAGATTTTTCATGGATTTTTTGTGAGAAACTGAAAAGCCATGTTTCGTCACTCTGTTTCAATTACCTACACTTGTGCACTTTACCGAACCCATAATGGTTAATATTCCACTTATATCACTCACTATAACTCGCAGGAACACTAGTTTTAGAAATTAAAACATAACTGACGCCATGACTTTTCAGTTTCCCGCCAAAAAACCCGACGATATGTTTATCGTTGATCGGCTATCGTCACTAACTACAGACACACTATTTAGTGTTCCGACTAGGTCGTGGCGATAATCGTATCACAGTCAATATCATGACGACATTTTTATCGTTGCACAGCTATTACGACACATCGGATTTCGACTCTCTGGTTTAAGAAACTGACTTTAATGTAGGGCATATATGTTTTAATATACTTTGCATCTCCAACCGAAATAGGCACCTGCTACTCTATATTAGGGTATAGAACCGTTTACCCCTTAAACGCATTTACCCCAATTGGTATTACATAAATAAAAAAAAGTTACAATTTACCCAAAATACCACTAAAGGTAACAGATTTCTTATAGCTCAAGTTATCCCGGCAGTGGCTCTCCTCACAAAGGCCGTGAATTACCCGCCCAATCGCCGTAATTCCCCACACACCTCCACACATCACCACGCCCCAGCAAGCTTTACTTATTTTATTTTCTTCGTAAATAACTTCACATCACCTGACGCAGTACAGTGTAAGTTGTACAGACCAGATTAACGAAATGCTGAGAAATTCAGCCAATAGAAACGTTTCAGGGTCACGTAATGTCTCCATTTCTATAAAATTACGCGATGCTATTGGACGATTGTTTCTACACTGTTAGCTGCGCTTACCTATATACAGAGAGGAAGAAGGTCATTGATCTCACCGGTGAACTCGATGAGGTACCTCTTTCGCCAGCATCTTCGCACCCAAGCGCACTTTGATCCTTCTCCCCAAGCCGACTCTCTGTGGCACCTTTGAACTAATTGCCCCTTTTACCCCTCCGGCTTCAATTTCAACCGTATTTTTACTATTTAATAATGTATGGTTACACTCAAAAGATAAGATACATTGATATGTATCTTATGCTGTTTGATCCCTGATGATCAGGGTCAAGGTCAAGAAGCAAAGCAAAGTCGATTTCGCGATTATTAGAGCTGCAGGCAAAGCCTCATTTGACAACCTGATTAGCGCAGTTGGTAGTGATCCTGCTTTCTGCGCCGAGGGCCCCAGGTTCGAATCCTGGTAGGGACAAGCTTTGTGTGATGAGCATGAATGTTTGTATCTGAGTCATGGATATTTAATATCTATAAAAGTATTATATACTGAGTTCGCCCTCAGCCCATTGTACGGTACCCATAATACAAGCGTCGCTTAGTGTGGCACCGTATAGTTGGTGTGTACTGAACAAAAATACTAGGTACGATTATGTACTGATAAACACTATCCACTAGTTATTTGATGGAATTTGTAGGGAACATCTGTCAAATCAGTTGTGAATAGATAACAAGGCTATTTTTTTTTAATTTTCAAAATGCTCTAAGACTGTCGATTAGAATTACTGAACATTCGACTAAACATATCAAGTAAGCACTATAGCTGGACCAATATACACTAACTATATTATAAGTACACTCATACCCAGGATGTCTGATGGCCACAGGACAAAGTGCTTTGAACACTGCAGAAGGGCTGATAGAGCGGCACAAATTAATGAGACACCCCTAAATTAGGGTTGATCCTGTGGCATATCCATTACGATTAGTCAATAGATGTTAGTTTAGTATTGCCGAAGTTTTATAGAGGTATTTCGTTGAAATTACTTTTTATACATTGTTTCTGGATGGACAAAAGTTTTAGGTACCTTTTTTACACTATCATGACAAATAATCAGCTGTATTTTTTTAAATTCCATCACAAAATACGAATTTTATTTGAATGCAACATTATTTTCTTTTCGAATCTGCGACAGTAGAGTCATCCCTTCCATTCTTTATTCAAACTAAAAAAACCTTCATTTATCCGAAATTCAATTGTCTGTCGTTCAAACTGATTCCTTCGTGCGTGGGCATGCGTGACAGCCCTGCGGACTCGACGAACCCTTCGGCCACTGAAAGGGCATGCCGACGCCCCGCACTCTGCATTTTTAACGACTGACGTGATAGAGTTATTTGAGGGCCCGAAGTAATGACTCGCCACGGTACGCTGATCTCCAATGGACTTTTTCGATAAACATTATCTTTAGCCTTTTGATATTTTTTAATTTAGATCAGAGTGGTTTTTCCATTGAACAGGTAAAGGATTAAATTGAGATGTTTTTTAAAAATATCAAGAATTTATTGTCGTTGGAATTCTTTCGCAATTTCCATTCATAATATGCCGTTAAGAGACCTAGACCATTCTAGGCCCCAAACAAAATAATCAACTTAAAATTAACTATAAATATTGTTTTGGAAACCTAACTATGGTAACATTTTTATAACCACAATTTATTGACAGCTTACGAATAAATATACAAACTCGTTGTTTCCAGTACTTAAATATGTTTACCTGCGAGTAACTCCGAGTCGGTTAGGTAGCTCACAAAATATAACCTAAACCTTTACTGGTGGTAGACTTCGGCCGTGGCTAGTCACCACCCACTGAACAAAGCCATGTCGCCAAGCGGCCTAGCCGTGTTCCGGCATGATGTTCGGTGCTGCCATTCATGGATGGCGGGTCAGATCAGCTGCGCTGCATGTGCCTAGTGAATGTAGCGTCTCGATCTACTGCCGCCTTCCTACCTAGGCAAGTATGCTCCATCGTAGATCTCATCGTCACTTACCATCAGGTGAGATAGAGATCAAATACTTGCCTATAATGTAATAAAAAAAAAAAAAAAAAACCTATGTATAAACTTACGTAAGTATAATCAAAGGATAACTTAGGGACCGAACCCTTTTTACATTCTTGTCGTTGCGAAGAATCTTTTTGATTACTGCTTAATCTCAGTCGCGTGCTCATTCGGGCTCAATGCATATTTTGAAGAGATCGTAAGTAGATATGAATTCTTTGTTAAGTGGTTTAAATATACTGTGGCGAGTTGGTAACTCTTCAGATTTCAAGAACATGAGTGCTTATATGGTAGAATATAAGTGCTGATTTCTTATATTTACGCGAATACTACACATTGAAATAAAACATAGTTATATACCACATACCATATTATATGGTTATATACCAGACTTATATAACCATAGTTTCCATTAAAGAGTAAATTATTATCCTCCTATCTCTCCACCGTAGGTCCTTTTCCAACCTGAATAAAGTTTACCACTTTTATCGGAATGCACAGACGCGCACTAAAGCACACGCCAGCAATCAGTTAACTCACAGAAACTAAGTGACATTTTATTAAGTTGATAATCTAAGAACACATGGGCATCCCCCCGCCAACCCCACTTAAGTAGGTACTAACTTTATTACTTAAGGGAGTTTATCAAGTGTGTCCAGAACCTTTGGGACGTTTTTCTCAAGACTCTCGCTAACTGAACGATGAAAGCGATGTCAGTAAACTGAATTAGGATTTTTATTAGTAAATAGAGTCTTTGGTATTCTGTGCGACGCATTTCGTGACTCGAGTACGTATGATGGGAGATTTTTTTTGCGTGTTCAACGAAGTTTATAATATAAAATGCAGTACCGTGGGTCTTAAAATAAATAGTAGGTATCATTTTGAAATATTAAGTGAAAGCATTTTAGTCTGATAGAGGTAAATATATTTGCTGTGTATGTATGGATTAATACTTTGTATGGGATTGAAATTTATTATAAACCCAAATAATCGACGAAAAATATTATAAACAGGTAGACAATTAGATTTAATTTGGGAGTTACAACACGTTTTATTAATAACCAGAGTACTTACATAAATAAACCTATTGGCAGTAATATCTAGACATATTAGGGTAAGAACACAAACTATGCTCTATGTTATTAGAGAGGGCGCAATAAAGGAATTCTTTTGTTCAGTGTTTTGCCCCAACATTTGGCAAATATTTGTCGAGAGCGTCACAATAGCAAATAATGCGCGATCCAACATTCTCCAGAGTGGGCGTTTTATCTGACAGTGAACTGGGGAAATAAGATGGAAAATGTTTTTTTAGGCAGAGGACTTGCTAAAAGCTCGTGAAAGTTACGAAGGCGTTTTGTGACTCGGGCCTTAGTTAGGTGCTACCTCGAAAAATGAATCCTAGTTTAGGGGCGTGGTTTGCGGCCGCGCTCGCACAGAGCGATATCTATCGCTCCCGCTCGCTATAGTCCCGTCACCGCGTCGGAGTTCGTTGCGGTACAAAACTTAATGGAGTAGACTCATATAGTAAATTTTATTTTAATGATATTAATTTCAGTTTATTGTTTGTTACAATTGGTAACTTGTATTATTATTATTTATTCAATTATATCAGATAGATTAATGATATAAATATTATTATTTATTATGAGTACATTAACTATATTCTTACGTAAAGATTGTATGTTATTTATGTATATATATACTTTTTTAATGTATCACTGTCGTTGGACAATTACTCTCAACGTACCCTTAATCCCAGGTTGACGATATACTACCAAGTTTGTTTTTTTTTTCCCATGTAAATAACTATTGTACATAATTTATAATAATAACCAAGAAATTGGGTGACGTCCTCATAGTATTAATAATTATTATTTTGTTGCCACACGTATACCGAACTAGCTATTGTCACTAAGGTTGTTTATTGTGTAAATGGTTCAATAATTTCTAATGGGACTGGCACTCCAGTGGATTATTTTACATTATGAATATTTAATTAGATAATGTTCTTGGGAGCACACTTAAGCTTGCGGTCTTACATTGAATGGGTGGGGTAAACGACGCAATCTCTACATGAAGGAGGTACACCTACTTCGTGTAGAGAACGCGACTCGTTGCCATGGTATAATATTATGCTACGCCATAGGTATTCCCCTAAGACGATGGCCCAAAACTACGTCAAAATCAGTCAAAGTAAAATCATTTATTTTATATAGGCCTACGGGGGCACTTACACATTGTCATTTTTTGTTTTTTTTTCTTAACTTAATCACCGGATCGGAGCGCAACCTTAACTGAGAAGATCAATCTCAAGACAGAAGAAGAAGCTTTCCTCTTGCTAAAATATTTTAATTCACATTGTTTCAGACATATCCAACAGCCAGCTTCTGTGTCGTGGTGTTACGCAAAAGGTGTGCGGTCTCCGTGCGCACGCGCCACGCATTTCGTTTACCAGCAAGGACGAGCCGGACCCGCACGAGGTTCGGCGGAAGTCCGCGAGCAGCCGGCTCGGCAGCTCTCCAAGGACCAGTATCGCGAGCGAGGATAGAGTTGATGGCATCGCTCTTAGGTAAGTGGATATAAGATTTGTTTTATAAAGTTGAAGTGCAGTGAGCATTTAAAATAAATTATGACATTTTATTGTGAAAGTATTGTGATTTTGTGACTAATTAAAAGGTATATTATGTGTGTTCCCAGAACATTTTCTTGGTAGGTATATCTATACAAATAAATAAAATTGGAGTGTCTGTTTATAATATTAAAATAACCGCTTTTCACTAATACCAAAACACACACATATACCAAAACAACATGTTTTACAATTTTTATCTGTCTGTCTGTTTGTTCCGGCTAATCTCTGAAATGGCTGGACCGATTTTGACGGGACTTTCACTGGCAGATAGCTTATGTAACAAGGAGTAATATAGGCTACTTTTATTTTAGAAACCCCCCCCCCCCCCCCTCGCCAACGACATATCACAAAGGCTGCCGGTCGCGGGCTCAGAACGCGGGAGCGGGCTATTGCTAACGGTTGTGCCTTTGTTAAATACCACGCGGACGAAGCCGCGGGTAACAGCTAGTTGATTAATAAGGCATAATATACCCTTTCTGAATCATTCTTTATAGACAATATTGTCAAAAGATAATAATGATGTATCTAGTTACTGGAATCCCTGATTCAGGCGCAACTAATACATTTTTACGACAAAATATCAATGCGAGGCGAAGCATCAATCATTTGACGTGTGTTTATACACTCGCGTGTGTGTACAAGCTACAGGCACTGATGGATCGTGAATTACATTTGAACATCTACATTTTTAACCACGATGCAAAGCATAGAGGTGTACGGTGTACTAAGTTTAGACGTCTTCGTTTTTCAAAAGTGTATTTTTTTTTTCAAACAAGTAGTATACTCCTGCCATTTTTCGCTAGAGCTGTCGCTAGATTTTTGAGTTTTTAATAGTACGTTATAAGATACTAAAGATCAGTTGGCTACCCTAGGTACAGTTGTATAGTATACGGAACTCTTTCTATACAACTTTTACGTCAAGTGCGAGATTAAAGAAATACGTAGACTATTAAGTATGCTTACCGTATACTTAATAGTCTACGTATTTAGACACTTCGTAATTAAGAATTGAACAGCGCTTCTAGCGGATTGTATTTAAAACTTTTAATTCTCCATACAAAATGTCTTAATACGCAGACTATAAAGTATACGGTTAGCTTACGAATAATCTCGAACTTGACGTACTGTTCGTTCAACTCAACTATTCTATCATTAAAATAACCATAAAATATTATCATTAAATGTGATAATTTACTAAGGACAATATAGAATGTATATAGGTGATGCATTATATTATAATGCACAAATGCTCTCGGGGAAGACACTGCAACCTGTAACACAGCTAATAAATAGCCACGACGGGCTACAGGACTCTATCTATACTATCTATACTAATAGTATAAATGTGAAAGTTTGGATGGATGGATAGATGGATGGATGTTTGTTACTCTTTCACGCCCGAACGGCTGAACGGATCTGGATGAAATTTGGCACAGAGATAGATTATAGTCTGGAATAGCACATAGGCTACTTTTTATTCCAGTAAAATGTATGGTTCCCGTGGGATAGATGTTTTGATTTTTCATACTTTTTATCGCGGGTAACACCGCCGGGCGCAGCTAGTTTAAAATATATGCTTTAGAGGAAATTAAACAACATTATATTCTATTCGAACATAATGTGTTCCAATATTGTCTTTTATTGTCTATTAAAACGCTATCAACATTTTATAGATTCGAATCTGATGTATAAATTATTCATACGCATCGATTCACTTTTGTTTTTATTTACTCACCAGAACTCATTTAACACTCAATATTCAGCTCTAATCACATGTATACAGAAACGCAAGTTGCTTAACATAACCTGTTAAAAAAGCACAACGTCGCGTCGGTACCTAAGTCATGTTTCAATTTTATGTTTACCTAGCAAGCAACAGCATTGCGCAACTTGGTGTATCTCCTTGTTGTATCCTGAACCTTTAAATGCCTACCGAACATGGGTTTAGTAAGTCTTTAAACATTTGTTTGCTTTTGTTGTAATTGTTACACAGTGTTTTGTTTCATCACCCAAAAATTTCACAGCCATCAAAAACAAGGTGGGTTATTTCCCATAAACATCGAGTACTTTTTCTTTTGTCCAATGATGCATACAGAAGTGATCAAAATGAGAAACGAAATGCCGCTGCGTAGGGAATTAGTTAAAAAGCACTTTTCCTTGTATCTTTTTATTTATTTGGAGGATTAAATATCTGCGTGTAGGTATTTTTTCCGTATCCAATTCCCTTTATTATGAAGCGGAAAGCTTGCTGAAGACTGCTGAAATAAGACAATTCAACGGGCACTTTGACGTTCAGATTACTAATACCTACCTAAAATTTAAAAAAAAATACGTCTTTCTGTCTACAGAGTTGCTAAGCTATTACAATGTTAGAACTATTACAAATTATCACATGTTTATGACGTCCTATTTATATGAGAATATAATTTTAACCAATTATTCGATATATGATAATAGTTTCCTAAGATTTTGCTAGCGCCATCTAGTGTTCGTTTAAATAAGCATACCGAGAACACAAAAAAAAACACACAGCAGCAACACGAAGTTTCATTATTATTAAGACCAAAAAATCCCATCCCAAAAACCCCGAAGATACTGCGAGGAACTACAACGCAGGAGGTGACCGGCGGGCTTGCAGATATTCAGATTTTATACATTTTGTCACATATATGCTCCAAGATTTATAATAATTTATATTTCATATTTTAATAAGTAGCTGGTAACCTACAAAGAATCTCAAATAGGTATCTAAATATAGTTCAATTGGTACATACAGCTGTTTACCACACAAATATACCTGATTAAAATTGCTACAGACTTACAAAAATCGCGAGCCCCTATAGAAAAGGATACTTGGCCATTGATTGGGTCATTAGCCATTACTTACTATTAAGGTTCTTGTCAATATATTCCCCGAAACCTGATCGTCAACAAGTGAGTCCGGTATAAATAATTCACGACATCACGGTCCTTACCGTGTGGTCAAAGATATGAAAGATCAGCGTTTGGTATATAGAAATGAAATACCTCCTTCTTCTTAATCGGATACTCTTGTTAGAGTGGTCGTGGCCATGCGTTGCTCTCTCCTTCTCTATCTCTACCTCTCTTTCTAACTATCACTACTTTTTAGACTATGCAGCATTTTATAGCATTCCTCATAAGTTTAAGCCTATTTGCAAAAGACCTACCTCTTCTACTCGATCTTTGATTACCAGATGTTTTATTGATTTTTTCGGGTGCTGCGTCCGAAAAAGGTGACGATTCCATATTGAATAATGATGAATGACGAGAGCCTAATGATCAAGTCTTAGTTCTATCAGTATGGAGACGTTGGTGCGATCCGCCACGCTTAAACTAACATACCAAAAGGGTGCTATTGAATGTACAAGTGAGAAAAAGTGATTTAATAATTATGATTTATTCAGATGCTGGACAAGCGAGATGCCAGTCGTTGAACGTGTATTATTGTCGCTGTCGCTTATGTCTTGAGGACATGATTGTAAATGGGGAAATAGAGCAGTCATATTGATTCCCTTCAGATGATGCCGTGGTCTAAATTACCTACCCAATAAACGTCGATAAAGTATCATAATCTATGTATAAAAATTAGGATCAGGTACCTCTGCCAAAACTATTATACTTCTAAAGATATATATAAAATGGCCAACTATGTAGTATGTATCTAAAAACTGATAATGAATATAACTGAAAAAACATTGAAACAAACCAATTTCACGGATTTTATCGCGTTTATATTATGTTTTTTACGTTCCCGACGTTTCGGCTGCTTTACAGCAAACATGGTCACGGGAGGACCATGACCATGTCCTTCCGTTTCGGTTCCTCTTCCCCCATTTGTTTAACGATGGATTTCTGCGAAGTATCGCCTAGTTCTATAAATTATATATGAAATTACGTCATATCCATGATGTTAGATTATCGTGACTGAATACTCTGATCGCTCTATCTCTATCTATCTTCTCAGCTTAACTATTTTGCCCTAGCTATCCTCACCATAGCGAAATACTTCATTACTTTAATAACGTCTTCAACGAGTGTACCTGACTCCGGCTGGAGTGTGTGTACATTGCTATTTTGAACAAAATCACTGTTTCATAAAGATCGCTTAATACATGAGGTAATGTGTCATTGTACCTACGCAGTAACCAAGTTATTGAAACCAGTTTAATTGCAAGCAGCTTCTCCGTAATAGGTAGGCACGATTCCCAAAATAAAGTGAAAGTCCTTCGCTCAATGAAATGCTATTTTCTGGAGCAAATATCGCTGCACGAGGCCGAATACGCTAAATAAGAACATTTAAATACTATCGAGCTATGTGTAAACAGTATAAATAAGGCAATTATTTTTGATTCAGTATCAGTTTATCAACGTACTCCTTAGTAACTGGACATTCAGTTTTAAGCTTTGAAAGATGTTGCGTGTGTTCGTCGTGGTCGCTATTCTGGGGGTGTGCTATGGGGCGGAGCATGCCACCTCGTCACAGAGCATCGTGCACCACCATTCGGAGGTGAAGCACGAGTATAACGTCGCCCCTAAGCACGAGGAAAAGTACGAGCACCACGCTGCCCCCAAGCACGAGCAAAAGCATGAGCATAAGCAAGAGCTGCACGTCAAAGTGATCCCCGCCGTGGAGGTGCACGCAAAGCACGAGCCTATCAAAGCCGCGCCCATTAAAGTGGTAGCCGAGCAGAAGCACGAGAAAGCTCAAGAGTCGCACCACAAGCACGAGCCCGCCACCTCCTCCCAGCACATCCAGCGACACGACGAGCCCGCGCACCCGCCCAAGGACTGGGTGCAGTCGGGCCCCGGCAAGTACGAGTTCGAGTACCAGGTGAAGGACCCGCACACCGGCGACCACAAGTACCAGCACGAGACGCACGACGGGCACAGCGTGAAGGGCGTGTACAGCCTGCACGAGGCGGACGGCTCCGAGCGCATCGTGCACTACGCCGCCGACAAGCACGCCGGCTTCACCGCCGACGTCAAGCACGCCACGCAGCACAAACACGAACAGAAGCACCACTAGGCACGACGCACGCGCACAACAGGGTGTCCCAGTTCCTAGCTCCTCGCAGCTTTGTTGATATTTAATCGTTGTCTATGTTAATAAATGTTTGATATGAATAAATCAAGTTAAAATAAAATACTTTGGCAATTTTTCATTGCAACTTCGCAAAGTTGGCAAATTATAATACTGAAATGTGAATCATCTAAATTGTAATTAGGTATATAAAATTTATGAATGACTAGCTTTGCTTGTGGGAATACACACGATTCTTCTTAAAACACTTATTTATGATTGAGTAAGTTTCGAGTAGTATTTTTGAACTTTTTTCATCCCCTAAGGTAGGTGCAAACAAGTTAATATAAAAGGTAAATGATGAAGAAAAAATTAATGTAGTTTTTTTGGAAAGCATACCAACACCCATAAGTTTGCGATGCAGTAATGAAATGAAATGAAATAAAAATGAATTGAAATTAAATGAAAAAAGTTTAGTATCAGTATCCTATTTGACAGTATATGGAGCTTTGTTTTCTTATAAAAATATAACGAGTCAACAATGTTGTTTATTGTGAAAACTCCAACAAAGAATAGCATCGTTTAAAGCACCAGTGATGGCGTTTCATTTCGCTACAAAGCGGCGTGAATACCTAAACCTTTTTGCAATTTTGTACATAAGTACTCAATATATTTTAAAGCTACTTAAGCGTCACTTAAACTACAATATTATTTTCTCAATTGGTAAGGGGACGAATTTACTATCTTTTACGAAATGAAATGCGATGAAATAAAATGGATATGCAAATGGCTTCACCCTCAACTTAGCGGGTATTTTGCCAATGTCATGTCAGTAATTAATAGCAATAAAACATTCAATAAATACACATTATAAATAAAATAATGGATGTGATGATGAAAATGGCCGTCCCCGAATTTACTATAATAAAATTCTAAAAACTGACTGACTGTCTGTCTGACAGACGTCGCATCATAAACCGATGGAACTAGAAGAATCAAATTTTGCACAGGAGTTCCTTATATAGGTAGGTGCGCACTAAGGAGGCAATATTTGAAATTCGACCCTTTTCTCGAAGCTTTTGTGATGAAATAGTTTTTTTTAAGTCACACTGGGGCACATGTTCAGTATTTAATAAATGCAATAAAGATTTTCCTTCGTGGTATAGCAATAAACAATGATTCTTCCTCACTAGTTACGTTCATGGGTTTTAAAAAGGTTTGATAATTTGAAAATATGTAGTTGCCCGTTTGATTTGATTTTTTTTGGAAATCATAGAAGTAGTATTTATTCTATGGTTTGCAAAAAACATCATTTAACGCCATCGCAGAAGGCTATTCATAATGAAGTCAACTGCGGCAACAAATCTAAAATTAGTGGCGGGGACAAAGAAGAAAATTCATCCTGGAAAATGAAGGCGAAATATCGTGAGTAAACTTGCACGTTTTTCAAAAGCCATGAAAGTTCACCAACAATGACTATGGCCCAAATTCTCCTCGCTGTGTATATGGGGTATAATATAAGATAAGTTCACGCTCATGTTACAGCGTGTTGTCTTATAAGCATAGATATATTTTTTAGGAATTGAATTTTAAAAAAGTCTTTAAGTGATTTGTATAAAAGATTTTATTCCATTCGGTACTTATAACTCAGTCTATATAACAAAATATTAAATATCAACAAAGCTGCGAGGAGCGAGGAACTGGTACACCCTGTTGTGCGCGTGCGTCGTTCCTAGTGGTGCTTCTGTTCGTGTTTGTGGTGCGTGGCGTGCTTGACGTCGGCGGTGAAGCCGGCGTGCTTGTCGGCGGCGTAGTGCACGATGCGCTCGGAGCCGTCCGCCTCGTGCAGGCTGTACACGCCCTTCACGCTGTGCCCGTCGTGCGTCTCGTGCTGGTACTTGTGGTCGCCGGTGTGCGGGTCCTTCACCTGGTACTCGAACTCGTACTTGCCGGAGCCCGACTGCACCCAGTCCTTGGGCGGGTGCGCGGGCTCGTCGTGTCGCTGGATGTGCTGGGAGGAGGTGGCGGGCTCGTGCTTGTGGTGCGACTCCTGAGTTTGCTCGTGCTTCTGCTCGGCTACCACTTTAATGGGCGCGGCTTTGATAGGCTCGTGCTTTGCGTACACCTCCACCGCGGGGATCACTTTGACGTGCAGCTCTTGCTTATGCTCATGCTTTTGCTCGTGCTTGGGGGCGACGTTATACTCGTGCTTCACCTCCGAATGGTGGTGCACGATGCTCTGCGAAGAGGTGGCATGCTCTGCACCGTAGCAAGCGCCCAGGATAGCAACCACGACAAACACTCGCAACATGTTTAGCTGTATCTTAAGCTGATCTTCAAGTAGCTTTGAAATACTTCGGCGAACTGATACTGAAGTTAAACTAACTGGTGTATTTATACTCACGATATTTTTACTCAAGTGCAAGAATTTATGTGTGAAACTGGTTTACCGTTTGCTCCAGAAATTGTCATTTCGTCGCACCAAGGACGGTGGCTTTCTTTGGGAGTCCAATATGTAAAAGCGTGTGTAATTATAACACAGATATACAGGCTCATTATTGAATGCGATGAGGTTACCTGCGGTCCTGACTGGTTTTATATTCGGGGTCAACGAGCACAATGTCAGCAGTGTTACGCAATTTGCGGTATTCATATTGTTTCTCGATTATAATTGCTTTTATTGTAAAATTATTTTTTAATGATATTCAATTCAGGCTGATTATTATTTTTTGTATGCTTACTTATGTTGTTAGTTTTATGAAAATGTCTGTCACTCATGGCAAAATTCATATCACTCGTGTTAAAAACAAAATGTGTTTTTTTTTCATAATATTGTTGTGATTGATCTCTGCTTCTATTCTTAAGTTGATAATAAGGTTAAAACTTACTATAATATGAGAATAAATAGTTTTAATTAATATAATAAATAATTGATTTTGTATTTTTTTTTCCATTCGGTAGAATGCCCCCAAAAAAATTTCCCAAAAATATTTCAGATATCATTTTTGCCAAACAATTGCATCGAAGCTTTCGTTTTTTACTGTTATGGAAAGATAAGCGGCTTACTGACTCAATACACAGTGCTCAGAAAACGTTTATGTTATATTCAAATGATATAATGTTATGTGGCGCTAACATAACATCTTATCTTTACGGCCTGATAATATAAAAATAGGCTTTTAAGACACAGCGAACTACTGATATTAGCAGCACATTTTTCAAGAATTTTAATGTCTAAAAATCTGGCTAAAACTATTAAATGTCTTTGATCCATAAAAGGAGGAGAAAGAGTCTCAACGTTTTTATTTATATAAGCAGAATTAATTTAAACTCCTAAGGCCTCAGCCTCGAATTTAGCGGGCAGCGGGGCGGCGGCGGCGGCGGCGCGGGTGTGCCAGGATCTTATGCGTAAAATCAAATGGACCAGTTCTCGAAAACAGCGGCGCTGCAGCGGCGCGGGGCGGCCAACGAGCGCCGCTCCCGCGCCCCGCCGCCGCCCCGCTGCCCGCTAAATTCGAGGCTGAGGCCTTAGGTAATTTTCCTTGGAAGCTTCAAAAGTTTTTGGTGACGTACGTTCTACTTAGCATAATAACGAGTTGAAATCTCAAAATTGACTGGCAAATCCCTCAAACCATCTGTTTATTTGAACAACAAATGATAAAATCTTAAAGCAAAGTTGTTGTTATTCATTAATAAACTTCTGAAAAGTAATCAAATATTATGTCTATGAGTTGCGCTTCGTGATTTATGTTTGAGAAAATGCGATAATTTTTTTTCGGGCGCGTCAGGTAAATTGTTTTTTAATAATAATTTTATCAAGTACTCAATGTTTTTAACTTATTCCTTAAATGGTGTTCATTCTTAACGTGTAAGTTTAGATGAGAGTCCGTTGCGTGCCATTGCTATTGCTACGGAAAATTGTATGATTGAATGGATGGGGTGTAGCCCACGGACACGCTAAGCTACTGTTACGCATATAGGAAATAATTCTTAAAATCTCAGTGTATATTCAGCCTATTCTATAGAGCTCTAGTGGAGCGTAGTAGTCGTGTAGCGCGCTTTCAGACGTGACCTAGCCACAAATAGTCGCTCAGCTCTACAATACTAAACGGGTCGACAGTATAGTGCACGGAAAGTGCTTGAAAGGACTCCCTGTAAGTCGATAAGGATTGGTAGAGCTATGTATTGTGAAGTCCCACATCACAAGGTTTGGAGTGTATAAAGTATAAAGATCAGGTAGTTAGATAATTTAATGTAGAGTTCATCGTTACGACGTAATTGATATTAACCATAAATATCTAGCTATTTCTGACGACAGTTATGGCAATGTATGCTGTGCCAAACATTGCCAAACATTGATGAACTGCATATGAGCTCTATGGAATAAACATACGCGTTCCCAAAATAAACAAAAGATAATTAAAAATAAACATTTCGATAATTAACGAGTACTGCGGGATTCATAGCCACGTTTCAATCTGTGTTTTATCTCTACACGCGAATTCGTGGTGCAGAATAGTTTTAATTGAAAGTTTGTAGGTTGTATCAATTTACTCGAACACTGCTGGCTCACAATTAATCTCTCCAAATTAACTCGTGGTGCATTAATTTCTTTTTAATGTTTATTTTAAGTTTTTAAATTGAAAGAACACGGAATTCTTAATTTGATATCTTTTGTTTTTCTATCTCTTAAGATCTATTTGTGTAAAATAGTGTATATGACATAGAACGAGGAAGTCATATTTAAATGATATTTAATGTAATATAGAGATAATTATTCGGTATGATACTTTCATACTGTTTATCTACAATCACATAATATAATTATTATAATCCAAGATCTATGTCATAGAATTATGATAGTGTAAAGCGGTATTAATTTGATATTTGTGTATAATTAAATCTACAGCCGCATCGTTCATTAAAAATGGAAGAACCTAACGTATTTTTGTTGTAAATATGGCCGAAGGCATGATCAAATTAGTTATCATTATAAAGTTCTAAGTTATACTTCAACCCTTGTCTTTGAGTACAGGCCAACAGCGGTATTATAACTGCCCTAAATCCATCGTAGACATTACCCTTTATCGCTGTTTATTTCATAGTCTCATTGTATAGTGTCGGCTCGAACAAAAAGTACATTTTTTGTGTCTTGAATATCCAAGTACGGTTGAAAAGGGTCGCTCCAAGCGGCCGCGACTGGTACGAAGATAATATTCTTGTAATTCGCATTATTTCTTTAAACATCTTTTTATTAGTCTTTGGCGGAAAATGGAAGATCTTCCAGCCGGGCGGCGGCCGCTATGCCCCAACGGTTATTCTCGGGATCTTGTTTATATGTTACGTGCTTCGAAAACTCCTATAACGCGTTGCAGGATTGTATAAAGAATTGTCAATTGTTCTGAATGTCGTCTGCAGCGCCATCTATGTAGCTTGTAGAGGTCGCGACAAGTCTATATCATCCCACTGTCGGGCAAATGCCTCCGCCTCCATACTTCTCTATCATCGTTCATCTCTGGACAATCCCTTTGGATAGTATCTGGTACGAAAGTAAAGGTCCATTTTACAAGATCCTAAAGCGATCGATTCTTACATATGGGTACCTACGCTATACAAGTAGAAATATGGGTACCTACCCTAAAGGCATCGAAACTTTCTTTCATTAACTGTGTTCAGAAAATGTCTATCTAAAGCAGATCCGATGGAGTTGTTGCCTAACTTGTTAATACGGAATTACTTTCGGAAGTTTTTGGAAATCTCGACGGAGCGGCGATCTGCGAAAAGTAGCCGGTGACTTGAAAGTCGTCTATCATCGTATCGTCGTCGTTCATATACTGTTACTGTCTTTCTTTATTTATTGTCGTGTGAGCAGGATGGGGCATGCTTAAATTATTTGTATGTAGACAAACATAGAAATAAAATATTTTTTCGGATTTTATCGCGTTTATTTTATGTTTTTACGTGCCCGACGTTTCGGCTGCTTTACAGCAACCATGGTCACGGGAGGACTGAACGTAAAAACATAAAATAAAGGCGAGAAAATCCGAAAAAAATGTGTAATAATCGCGTAAATATAAGAAATCCATAGACTAACATCGTTTGTCAAGCCAAAGCTTGAGATAATGTAGCGTCATGAAACTTCTGTGAACTAAATATAGGTTTCTCACGTAGTTAGTTGTAGGTTTACTCAACGAAACTGGGCCCTAATAATTCTATAATAATTGTCTTCATCTCTCCCAATTCATGGTACCTTTAACCTAATGGCCTTTTACCAACTGGCCACCCATTGTGACACTCTCTATGTAATTTGTATGCATTTTTTTTGGGGAAACAATCATTTACCTATCTTATGATAATGTAAAATAGACATCTTAAGCTACCAAAAAGTAACTGCCACGTCATCATCACGTGTGCCCCTATCGTTATCTTCCTAATGCAGTGTAATGTTATCGTACTGCTAGACCATACTTCTAGACTGTCAGTCGTTTCCATGGTCGACAAAGTCCCGTAATCTGACAGACATATGTTCCAGTATGCAGAATATTATGTACTATATGACAAGCATTTCACGCGGGTCGACAACAAAATAAACTTTCTCAATCCGTCGTTCAGGGTGGCTTTCGGCGGGATGGTACATAGGAAAATGTATCTCTTTCCATATTTTGTTCATTTTTGTCGCCACTCAGATAATCCTTTAGTTGACACCCTCAATGGGTTTTCGTTAAAATAATATTAAGATGGAAAACATAAACTATTGAAACCAAAGCTTACCTTTCTCTGAGACAATAGTTGCCTTGACAGAATATGGAGCAGAGTCCTACATAGCTCTTTGTCCTCAACAACATGATCGGCATAGTCTAGTCTCAATTGTACCAACTGTCTGTCTGTTGACAGGCGTAAACTACTTATTCATGAATTGCAAGCCAATTATTTATTCTTTTGTTACAGAGTACCAACTCCTCGTGGTTCCGTGTCGAGCACGGGCAGCTCAAGTGCTGGTTCAAGACTCGCCCGACTCTTGACGCAAGGCGTTCGAGGAACGCCGGAAGATGTTGCCGTCGATGCGCCTAGAAGACTCAGCTGGGAGCGGTAAGTACTTAGCTCGACTTGGGCTGGGCACTTCTGTGATCATAAACACTTTTCAACTAATTTAAAGTTCCTAAGACAAAATTAATATCTATAGGAATTTATTACGCTTTATAGCTCCATAGTACGAAGTTTTAAATAAGGTGTGCTCCACATTACATTATCATAAGATAGATAGACAAATCTTTATTGTTCCGCCACAAAAGCAAGTATTAAAAAAATACATACAAATTACACAGAGTGTGTCACAATGGGCGGACATTAGGTTAAAAGTACCGTGATTGAAAGGAGGAGGACAATGATTATAGAATGATTAGGTCACAGCTTCGTACAGTAAACCTAATGTTGACAAAATGTTGATCAAGATTCAGCTCGTTAACATCTCCCCGTAAACTTCTGCTAATTCAAAAATATATTATATAAAAGTCGAAAAGGCTAATCTTCTTCGACTTAGTTGATAAACGAAGCGTATAAGTTCAGTGTTGTTCTAACTAGCGGCATAACTAAGCTCAAGTTCGTCGGGGCGCTATCCCGCTAAACTTCACCTTTCACGCTAATCCGTGGCGAACGTGACTTAATCCCGCTGACGCGATTCACTTCAAGTTTCCACTCCCTACAGACTCCCTGTGGGTCATATGTATTTATTTTTAGTGTTAATTCAATATAAGTCAGCATCCCTTATGCCCATATTTTCTATCTACGAAGATTAATAAAAATTAACTTGTTTTGGAAAAAAAACTAATTTTACGTATTTTTTACAGTTTTTTTTACTTTTTACGTTGCCAACGTTTCGGCTGCTCTACGGCAACCATGGTCACGGGAGGACCACAGAGTACTTTGGGGAGGACTGATGTGTTAGACGTCCTCGTGTCATAGTTAGAACTTGGGTACCCACATATTTAGTTATTGTTTGCGGTCCGTTACGCGATAGAATCCATAAAATTTGTTTTATTTCAACGTGTAGTATTCGCGTTAACTTGTTTTTTTTATATATATAAATAAACGATTCATTATTATCGTATCATAAACACCACAATGTTAAATTAGTTTTTTTTTAGAAATTATTAACCTGTTGTCAACAAATTCATACGTATTTTTGCTAATATTTTAGTGCCGTAACTTTTTACGGTGAAAGGATTGTGTTGCGAGACATGTTTTTTTTTTAATTTTATGTTTTTAATGGGATTACATTGTTTGCTTGCGACATTGCGAGAGATACATAAGGTGTGAAGGAGACGTATTACGTTAGCAAATGTCGCCACCAGATGTCGTACCAACCGTTATTAAAATAGGGTCGTCTCACAAAATTGGTTAACTTTGCGGATGTAATGTGGGAATTATAAAAGTTATATTATATGTAAAATGTTTCCGGGTATGTTTTATGTGTTAATGTTTCTATAGGCTAATTTGTTTATGATATTTTATGATTGGCTGAGATTTGTAAACATAATTTTTTTATGTTTTTCTTTTTTTTTATGCTGTTGAATTTCTATATCAATAAAATAAGACTTATTTCCAAATCTAGCGTTCGTCCAACTTAGCTGTCAATGCTTTTCTAAACAACAAATACCGAATGATTCAGAAATAGTATACTAACCATTGAGGCTGTGCTTCTTAAGCGGATTTTTTATCATTATTTGAATTCAGAACGAATGTAAATAAAAAAAATATCATTTTGATATAAATAAAATCCTAATTCTGTCTTCAAATAATCATCACAAATGCGCCAAAGAAGCGTAGGTTTAAAAGTAGTAACCCCACCCCTTTTTGAATCATCCTGTATATCTATTATTGTCCCTGTAACCTAAAGTCCTAACTTCTGTCCTGTCCTCAAGACATAGTATTATTGTCCTCTGTGTATTCAAATAAACACGGGTGGTTGAGCCTTAATTAATGGCCTTAAGCAACCCCCTACCCCTTACCCCCACCGTTAGCTTTCCACTTCGTTAACTTTAGCGGTGCACAAACGGGCACTTTGACGGGCCCACTTGTTTAGCAATAACTTTGTATTCATCAGTGATAGAATGCCGCCAAGATAAATAAATAAACATCGCCATACGATCACACCAACTATACAGTCCCACACTAAGCAACGCTTGTGTTATAGGAACCGTACAATGGACTTGAGGCGAACCCAGTATATATTACTTATATAGATATTAAAGATCCATGACTTGGCTACAAACATTCGTGCTCCTCACACAAAGTTTGTCCCTACCAGGATTCGAACTTCGAACGAATGAACGCTTCGCTACGTGTCTACGGCGCTACGCAGAACCTACGATGGGCTAGCTACAATATTCGTAGATAGCCTATCGAGCGTTGCTACGATTCTATTAAAATGTTGTTCAGAGTTCGTAGTCGTTCTAAATAAGGTTCATAATTGTACAACCACCGAGATAAAAAAAAACAAGATTTACGCCATTTACGTAATATTGGCAAATACAATTTTCCAAGGTAGGTAGGTAAAAAATGTAAGTTTCGAAATAAATTATAATAAAAACAAAATAAAAATAATAATAGAACCGTCTCTAAATTTTAACATAAGTCCAATGAACCCTGCATATTATATGCGAGTAATAAGAATGGTTCATAACTTGTAACGAAATTGAAAAACAGCCACGGCGTCTACTCATCTGACTGATGTTGCCATAACTTATTCATGCGCGTCGGGCTAAAAATCGTGTTCCAAAATTGGTACCGGCGAATATAGCTTGAGGGATCGTTTGGGCACACAATATATATTACGGTGAGAAGCAATTTTGCATACATCACAGTCGCCGGAATACTAATACTATTTTGGTATTCCGTACTATGTAAGGGTAAAGCCACGTCCGTTAATACTGGTATAAACTGACTCGGTGTCTTCATAGGCCAATACAGTAGATACTGGGGTAAGGATATTTCACAAGAGCTATACGGTGCATGGAAATATAACAGACTTGTGAAACTAGACTTCTTGATCCTAGCACAGACTGGTTGAAGCTTAAAAAGATCGTTGGTTTAGCATGTTAACACACGCACTCTAGTAGAAATATTAAAAAAAAAACTATGTCCAGAACTTTTTAGTCTACTGTCTGTAGACCGTTTACCAGGCAAAAATATTTGTATGTGGTTACATTTGAAATTGGTTGAATGGACGGCCTGATTAGCGCCGTTGGTAGTGACCCTGCTTTCTGTGCTGAAGGTCCCGGGTTCGAATCCGGGTAAGGACAAACTTTGTGTGGTGAGCACGAATGTTTGTACCCAAGTCATGAATGTTTTTTTTTTCTCTAATGGCCTTTTTGCTTTGATTCAGAATCGATTCATAATCGAACAGCAACCGCATAGTAACTGTCACTTTTGACAGATATTGTATGGTATATCTGTCAAAGTGACAGTTACTATGCGGTCGCTGTTCGATTATGAATCGATTGGGCTAGCAGACTTGGGGCCCTGTTGTAATAACATGGCTCGTTTCATTATATAGTTACACAAATTACTTTACTATTGCGTATTGTACCATTATATTTTTTTTGTAATTACATACCTTTTCGTAACCGGCCAATTACAGATAACGCAACACGAGCCGTGAACGTGACGTCTCGCGTCAAATTATATCACAACACGAGGGAAATGTCGTTTACTATAGCGGTAATATTAATATATATTTTTTAAAATTTTAGTTCCTCATATTTAATATAAAAAATAACTTAAAATTGTAATGCACAATATAAAGTACATACATTTAATAACTAACCAACCTTTTTAAAACATCACGCGACTGACTCACTCACTCATCACGAAATCTCCGTGGACTTGACATTTGGCACGGACAATGCGGGGGGGGGGGGGTTTGGTCAAATTTTGTATGGAAAATATTATGTTCTAATGTTCTACACGGACGAAATCGCGGGCAACAGCTACTAATTATATAACACTTTATTGAAATAATAATTATAAACTTCTAGTCCGCACACTAAGAATCTCGGCGTCGTTGGGAATAGAATTCTAGTTAAAAAGCTAGCATACAAATAAAATAGTAAACTTATAAAACTAAACACTAAACTTGGGAAGTCTGTTGCGTGCTTCCCTATAGCGTCTATACACCACTTCTATTGCCCAAAAAGCTGATCTGAGGAATGATGCCTTATGCGTCGCGGGAATCTGGAGAAGGTAGGACTTAAATTTCATAGACCTTGGGGTCGAGTCACCTTCGTCCGTAGGAGAATTAAGTACCCTCGAGATACCCTACACGTGACCCTGGGTGGTGCCAACCAGGTGACAACTCTACTGGTGGTAGGCTTCGGCCGTGGCTAGTCACCACCCACTGAACAAAGCCATGTCGCCAAGCGGCCTAGCCGTGTTCCGGCATGATGTTCGGTGTTGCCATTCATGGATGGCGGGTCAGATCAGTTGCGCTGCATGTGCCTAGTGAATGTAGCGTCTCTTATCTACTGCCGCCTTCCTACCTAGGCAAGTATGCTCCATCGTAGATCTCATCGTCACTTACCATCAGGTGAGATCGAGATCAAATACTTGCCTATAATGTAATAAAAAAAATAAAAATAAAAAAACCTGCATGAATTCTGCCGCGACAGCACCGATGTGACCTTGGCTCTTCTTGATAATATATTGAAGGAGCTTATCTCCCGAGGTATGTAAGTCTAACCGAGTGGTATCTAACTACCTTGTATTGACTTAATTTTAATCTAAATTATTTTTAATTTATTATATATAACTGTAATATAGTTTTGACTTTATACTTTGGTACTAACTTAAATATTAATTTCACAAAAGTAAATTTGCACGATATAAACAAGTTTATGCAAATAATAAAATGTTGTTTCACTTGACATCTGTTTTCTTTGCAAGTAATTTCAAGTGCACAGAAGCCTTTAAGTCTAAAATGGGATTTTAATTCAGATACTTTGCAAAAAAAAATTAAAAAAGTTTAACATTGAATTGTTGTTTACGATGTTATTTAGGGCCTGTCTAGATTTCACGAGTCCAATGAAATTACTGTAGTAAACTATTTAAGGTATTAATCAGTGTAATTCTTTCGAACAACTAATTACTTATATTTTTTTACCAAAAAATAAATAACTACTCTACACAGGGTGTAAATCGGCCAAGACTACGTTATAGATATAAACTCGTGTATGCCGGGCACATGTCCGCGTGATTGAGGGTGACGACGCGAGGGTAGCGCTGTCTATTCATATCACACGCTCCGCTGGCTCCCGCCAATGTGTTGCCTACCTATGATCGATGCCCACCAAAACAAATTTATAGGGGTACAATGAGGACCATACCTGGGAGCAACCGTGCGCGCGCACCCCTCAGATCACTCAGATGCCAGAACGCGCGCGCGACGCATGCGCGGCACGATATTAAACCGGCGGCACTTGACCGAAAAGCGCAGTGACGGAAGTATTCGATCCGATTGTCTATTACCTTTGGAATGAGGCCACTAAAACCCTACAAGCCAAATAGGACAATATTTGCATTCAGTTAAAGTTTATTTCGCAAAATGCCGACCGGTACGATAGGCGACCGATGGTACTTCACGGTTAAGCGAAGTGACTGGCCTGCAGGGCGACCAGTGGCGTGTAAAAGGTTTCACAATTCTATGGAAGATGTCCTTGAATTTAAGTCAAACGATACGAAAAATAAAAAAAACTTTAAGTGCGTTCGCTAGTTTTTTATTCAAATTCGTTCAAATTTCGAATTCAAATTCAAATTTGGTTTTATGTTTTTATTTTCGTTATGCTTGTATAAATAATTCAAGACATACGAAGTAATTCACAAGTTGCATGGCTCCAACAAAACCTATTTTTCTTTGGAAAAATATTTCTTTCTTTTGTTAATAATTGTCATAATTCGTTAACATTGCCTTCTAAGGACATTGAAAGTGAACGGTCCATACGTGACGTCACAACCATTACAAGCGACCTGATTATCTAAAAACTGCCATTATCTACGAAACCGGATATCCTGCGGGTCGTGTTACCGTGACACAATAAACTGGATCTGTCCACGCTGACCCGGTAAACATGTCCATCCTGACAGGATTAAAGGGTTACGCAAGGCAAATTAATGCCTAATATGATAATATTACGATCGACAATTCCTTTGTTGAGATTCATTTTTTACACGCCGATGGAATGTGGTCCCGTAATTCACGTATACGTACGGAATATACGTGATCTCTCATGTGAAAGGGAACCAACACTATCGGCAAACTTACGTTTGGTAACGAATAGTGTATCATTGCCTACTTTTTGAGGAATATTTGACAACCTGATAAGCGCAGATGGTAGGTTGGTAGATTAGCGCAGTGACCCTGCAATGTGTGCCGCGGGTCCTGGGCTGGGGGCTTCGAATCCTGGTAGGGACAATCGTTGTATAATGAGCACGAATGTTGGACCCGAGTCATGGATGTTTAATATCTACATAAGTATTGTATACTGAGTTCGCCCTCAGTCCATTGTACGGTACCCATAATACAAGCCTCGCTTAGTATAAGACCGTATAGTTGGTGTGTTCTTCTGGGGATATTATATTATATATATCGTAATATTATACCAGGTAATGTTGTTTTGGCACAGTAATAAAGGAAATTGTACCTTATTCTCAAAGAAACTTGACATTACAATGGTTACCTAACACCTCTCGAACTTGTTCAGCAGTTCGTCGGAACCGATCAATCATTTGTTTGTCGACGGAGCGAACTCAACACATGACTCACTCTTCTGAACTTTAAATTGACAAGTCATGTTCAATATTACGCATTAACACGAAGCGTATAGTCACTGATCCTTAAGCTTTTTACGAAGATATATGCGCCAAGTCTAACACAGTTGACTCCTAAAGTAAAGGCAATGGAAATAATAATTCTGCTTTGGACAGATTAAGAATACCGATTCCGATTTCTAGAATGGCGACCACAAACCGAAAGACGTAGTGTAGGACGGCCCCCCACAAGGTGGACCGATGATATCACACGCGGCGCAGGAAGCCGGTGGATGCGAGTGGCGAAGGACCGTGATGTGTGGAAATCATTGGGGGAGGCCTATGTCCAGTAGTGGACGTCTTTCGGCTAATAGATAGATAGATTTGGACATATTTTGTATGGAAAACCTATTAGAAGTAACGATTACAATGCAATTGCAATACTATTATGAGTTTATTGTGCTAGCACACCTAGGGCCCTGGGGTGTACCTAGTTACAAAGTAAACGAAAAATGATGTACTATTGTCTACTGATCTATTTTGTTAAACTTTTCACTATATTCAAGAGCAAAACTTTTCGAATTTATAATTTAGGCATAATGCGATTATGTCGATCCGGATAACTGGCCAAACCTGTCGCACCGATCCGGATATTGCGGTGTCAAAGTCGCCTCAAACTCGAAATGATTGGTGTTTCGGGATGGCCCGGAACTCATTTTATATGAATGGCAAAGTTAGGTTAGACAATAATTTTATTTCTTACTAGCTTACTCTGTGAGCACTTTCTGCATAGATCGGACCGCAAACGACAACTAAATATGAGGGTAGCCCATTTCAAACTATGACACTAGGACGTCAAACACCTCATTCCTTCCGTGACCATGGTAGCTGTAAAGCAGCCGAAACGTTGGGAACATAAAAACATAAAATAAACGCGATAAAATCCGTAAAATTCGTTTATTATAGTTTTATTTCAATGTGTAGTATTCGCGTAAATGTAAGAAAACAATATTAGCCAAATCGGTTCAGCCGTGCTCAACTGATGCGCTTACACATAATTGCATTTGTATTATATGTATAAATTACAAAATTTTGTGCCGCAATGGCCTAATATCGGATGAAGAGATGAACTTATTTGGTACCCCGTTGTAAATGCCTCGAGGCAGGTAATTGTTTTCTTGACAACCTGCCGATTGAAATCTAATATTTTACAATAAATATTATAACAAGATTATCGTGGTACGTTATCACGAGGAACATTTCTTTTAGGAGGTATCATCCCATTGTTGCAAGTCGGAAAGCTCGCTTTCAACGTTCGGTTTTCATGCAGTCACGCTTCAATGAGTTCATGGGGCATATTACGAACTCTTAAGTATATCAAGCATATAAGTATCTTAAGTATATAAGTAGCATATTTACTTCCCGGTCTTAAACCTGTCATTTCTTACATGTTAACATAGATATGTTCCCGCTAGATACTACTTTACCTAAGTCTGTAATTGTAATTTTGGCGACAACGTTTGGAAACTGGATATTCGAATTTTTGTTTTTTTATAACATTGCCAGGTTGTTCAGTGTATTGCCTGGAAATAATAGGTCTTATTACGCCCCCAGGAATATTGCCAGAACTAGATATTACACACTGAGACTTTATGAAGAGAAATGGGTTTTATTTATGATTATGTAGAGGTTGTTTTTCATAAATTCCATTTTGTGTGTATTCGCTGGTTCAAGGTCTATTGGAAAGATAAGATAATTTCGAATGAAAGTTCAGCGGATATTATATCGGTATCAGACTGACGGGTGACTGGCATATGGTAGCGAGCTTAATCAATTCGCGATACTAAAGCTATATACTTATTTGAGCAATACAAATTACAATACAAAAAAGCAATACAAAAAGAACGCGATATTAATGGTAAAAACCACATAAGGTAAATGAATATATAATAAAAATTATTTTAATTTATTATATTATTACGCCCGAATTTATAAATGTTTTATAACTTTATCAAACGGCATATATTACTGCGCAAAGCAATGCTTTGCGAGGATCTGTGTAAAAAACATAATATAAACGCGAAAAACTCCATAAATTAGTTTTATTTCAATGTGTAGTATCTATTCGCGTAAATATAATAAGTCAATATTACTTTAGGACTTTAAATAACAGTATAGATGAATCAAAGTGGCTCCCTTTGAGAGTGTAGCAATCCTTTGTGCATCATTCATTTTAATAAATTACGTTTAAATCAAGTAGCGCACAAAGTTAAGTTAATAAAAATTTTACGTCTCTGCAAAGTTCCGCCGCGGCTAGCGCAGGGCTGCTTCGGCAAATGGTGAGATATGGGAGACTACGAATAATTTACATTTACCAACTTTTGGTACGAGAAAATAAAATAATATTATACAAGCTAACTTATGAACCATTTTGCTTTGTTGATTTGAAATCGTAGCAAAATCCGTAGTAGGTACCTACTACTTATGTGGGTATTTGCTACTTACTAAATACTTTACAAAAAATGTGAATGTGTGATGTGATGTGTGTGATATTACTCCATATTATCACACTACGATCTATACTAAGACGTATATTATACAAACTCTAGAACGGTTTTTAGTTCAATTGTACTAGGCAGTGGCGTAGCTATGTTACCTATGGCTCTGGGACTAAAATTAAATTGGGGCCCTATTTAAACTAAACCAGATATTGAAATAAAACTATTTTTAAGGATTTTATCGCGTTAATTTTTCGTTTTTACGTTCCCGACGTTTCCTTAAAAATAGTTTTATTTCAATGTGTAGTATTCGCGTAAATATAAAAAATCATTATGTAAACCAGATATTTTAAAGCTACAAATTACCTGCATTATCAGCTCCTTATATCGCCAACTACTGGGCATAATAAAGCAAAGCTAGTTATTACTAAGTATTATGAGTGACGATGATGATAACATTAATAGTACCTACTGCCGAGTAAGAAGAAGTGGGAGAATATTAAGTGATTTTAGTTCGAGTTGTTCGCGTTAAAAGTCGAAAATTCTTTATTCAACTAGGATATTATAATCACTGCTTCAATTCCTTGTTAAGGAGTCGGAAAATACTACGTACTCCAGTTTACACTAAAAAGTTTTTTTATAACACACAGCGTGTTCAGTGGACTCTATGTCATTGTAAATTAAATTCAACGCGGCAAACTCAGTGGACCAAAGTACACCCCCATCTGTAGAGTTTTCGTAGCCGAACAAATAATATCGTGGTTCTTGGACAGCGAAGCGATTTATAGCCGCCAATGTCCGCGCGATAAATCTTTAAATCGGAATATTTAACTGCGAATAGGTACCTAAGCCCATTCTCACATAGCGAATCTAACCACTGCGCAAAAATAAAGGCAGTAACTTCTCGCCAGATTCCAAGTAGTACTTACCTACAACGCGAATAGCGTATATATACATACTGAGTGTATTTCTGTATAGTGGAAGCAAGACAGATATATGTTTCGCCATTTTCGAGTGCAAGTAACCTATCTACATCTTTCTTAATAGACATCGATGATTGCGCCCTATTATCTAATATGAGTGGGTGTACAACGATGCACCTGTGATTTTATACGAATCCCTTTGACATACTCGTATACTTATTTTTCGAGCTCATTTATACATTTACTTAACGGAATAAATATCATCTTATTTTGTTATTATTACGTAACCATCGTCATTTTTATATATAATCAATGACCCAATAACAAGCGGTAAATAAGGGCCCTCTTTTCGGCACCTGTGTAATATGTTATCAGTGTCATTAGCGGCGGCTTTGTAATCTATGAAAAGAGCTCGGAAGGTCGCAATAACAATGTACCCTCTGAAGCTGTATAGAGTTGCATTGTAAAGAAGATAGGAACAAAAATATATTGTTAACCCTTATGAAATGAGTGGCGTGTATATTTTTGCTAAGGAATTTGCTTTAGTTTAAGGTTTATGCATGATATTTGATTGATTAATTGTTGTACTTGAAATAAAACTAATTTTAAGGATTTTATCGCGTTTAAAAGCAGTGATAGCCAAGTTGGTTGAACGCTTGCCTCGGTAACGAGGTTCGCAGGTTCAAACCCCGACTATCACCTCTGGGATTTCTGGATTTCATGTGCGAATCTCATTTTCAACCATGATTATCAATTGCTAAACGGTGAAGGAAAACATCGCTAGGAAACCTGCATGTCTGAGAGAACCCCTCGAAAGACGTGTGAAGTCCGCCAACCTGCACTGGGACCGCGTGGTGGACTATGGCCTAATCCCACTCGCATTGAGGGGAGGCCCCTGCCCAACAGTGGGACATTAAAAGGGCTGGTATTATATTATTATTATATCGCGTTTATATTATGATTTTTACGTTCTCGACGTTTCGGCTGCTTTACAGCAACCATGGTCACGGGAGGACTGAGGTGGTTGACGTCCTAGTGTCATAGTTTGAACTGAGGGTACCCTCATATTAAGTGGTTGCTTACGGGTTTAAATTAGTTTTATTTCAATGTGTAGTATTCGCGTAAATATAAAAAATCAGTTAATGATCTTTCGACATTTTTTTTAATAATCTTAACACACAAATAAAATTATGCAATTAAAATAAACGCCTTATCTCTATAGGAATAAAACACTAAAAGAGTCTTGCGTATCGCTCTCGCATTTTCGCAAGACCAAGCCATTAGTCAACATTTTGAATAGTAGATCAATGGACTATAATGAAAAATATTTAAATTTCGAAACGAATAAAACGGAACTGACCATTATGCAAGTGCATGCCTCTGCTCACTCAATCGATTGAGCATCTGTGCATGTCACAGTCGAGGCGTGCGCCTGTGTTCTGCCTCGCCCGAGCACTGTCAGCTGTCACTTGCCTCGCTGCCTGTTTCTGACAACTTCTCTTGTACTCGTAGCTCCTTTCGTCATCGGTCGGACCTTAGAAGCAAATATAGTTTTTGCCTACAATAGAATGACAGCGGCGTAAGCGAGATACATGAATAGACTTTACGTTAGCGGGAGTGGGACGTATTGTGGTAGTCAGCATATCCAATCATTTCATTTGAATAAATAGCAAATGAAAAGTATGCGCATAAGTTTTGAAGCTCTTTGCTTTGTGCGTGCCCTGAACGTACATAGCGTGACTCTATATTAAGCCTTAACTTGTAGAGCCAACCGCAGAAGAAACTTTAGTTCGATTAAAATGCAAATAGGGTTGACGGAGACGCGCCGTCACGTCGCCACCGTCACGCCTACCCGTTCATAAAAGTATATAATTCATAGTCATTTGCCGTTCATAAACAGGCTTTTGTACGTGCTGATTAGGCGTTAGGCTTAAAGTTAGCAACTGAAAATAAATAACACTTAATACGGTTGTCTACAATAAACGCAAATAAATACACATCATTATTTTTAGATAGATGGCATAGGAACACTGAAAATCTGAATAATATTACAACTAGCTGACCCTCCAGACATTGTTTGTTGCAATTTTCCGGACATCATATTTTTTTTCTTTCTCTTTATTTTTTTTTTATTACGAACATTAAAAAATCGGTCCTGCCGTTCTCAAGTGGATCGCCAACCCACGAACAGCATTTAATTTATAAATACGAATTTTATTGCGTTTTTACGTTCTTGTTTCGGCTGCTTTACAGTAACCTATGACACTAGGTTACTAACTATGGCACTAGGATGTCTAACACCTCAGTTCTCCCGTGACCATGGTTGCTGTAAAGCAGCCGAATCGTCGGGAACGAAAAAAAACATAAAATAATCGCGATACGATCCGTAAAATTAGTTTTATTTCAATGTGTAGGTAGTATTCGCGTCAATATAAGAAATGAATATTTAGTTTACATTTTTATTTCTTATGTGACCACAAACACAAATAACATGGACTAACGTCATGTCACACGATGACAAATATTCACGTTTCTACATACTTTACTGATATCCTATTGGATTAATAATAAAATTTGGTGTAATCTATATCGTCTGATCTGTCCAAAAACATTTCATCAGATACTTGCTAAGTATTCTCTTAACGCTACACTTAATATGAGTTGCGAACTTACTTGTGCGAAGTTATCAAAGCAATTTCCGTGAAGAGTTAGCAAGTAACATACGAACTAACTATTAGGAGATCATTATCAAAACAAACATATTTACATGATGACATTACATGAATTTACATGAAATTTACATGAACATTACATGAAAATATTTCTAGTATACAAGTACCCTGCTTTCTGTGCTGCGGGTCCCGGGTTCGAATCCTGGTAGGGACCAACTTTGTGTGATGAGCACGAATGTTTGTACCCTCGTCATGGATGTTTATTATGTATATAACTATTATATACTGAGTTCGCGCTCAGTCCATTGTACGGTACCCATAATACAAGCGTTGCTTAGTGTGGGACCGTATAGTTGGTGTGTTCGTCTGGCGATATTTATTTATCACTACTCGATTTGTTGAATGGGCAAAATCACGATCGTGTGGTCGCAGGTTTTCCGTTCAGCATGTTGTTTGATACCTAAAACACATCCATTCCTTTGGACCATACAAATTAGTTTGTCTCGTAATTATATTTTTACTGTTTTTAAACTATATACTAGCTTCTGTCTGTGTATCCACCCGTGATCCCCATACCTCGAGGAAACATAGCCTCTATCACTCGGGCATAATGCAGCTTTCTCTCAGTTGAATATTTTTTTAGAATCGGGTCAGTATGTCCGGAGATTACCCCCTACATTTAAACTCACATACTTCACCTCTTTATAATATTAAATATATATTCTATTTTCACTACTTTACAGACGAGAGTCAGCAGGCCAGATACCTCGCTCAGCCAGCATCGACTCTATGGTGGAGGCGGCGATCTGTGCCCGCCACTCGGAGCCCAGCCAGCCCACCACCTTACAGCTGCCGTCCAGGCCTGATAGAGCCTTCAGCTTAGCTTCACCAGTGGTTGGGAGGCGGGCGAAGACACAGCGAGGCCAAGCTGGTGAGTAGAGTGTGGGCTATTCGTTACTATATTAATGACTTCTTCACCCTAGAGTCATTATTACACACCCACTGCAGATATATGTCAGCCTCACTTCACAGCAAACATTCCTGTCTTCATTCCAGCTAGCTTCTGCCCACAGTACTTCGATAGAACATAGCCTCTAACACTATGGTATAATTTAGCTTCATATCAGTGAAAGAATTTTCAGGATCGGAACAGTAGTTCCAGAGTTGTTAAGTTGGATATAGATTATGAGTTTGGATTGTAGGTCTTTTGTAATAGGTAGATATAAGTACTCGTATTAGACAACCGTAGGATTACCTATTTTTACACGAACATTACACATTGAAATAAAACCAATCTTACGCATTTTATCGCGTTTATGTAATGTTTTAACGTTCCTCCCGTGACCACGGTTGCTGTAAAGCACCCTAAACGTCGGGAACGTAAAAACATAAAATAAACGCGATAAAATTCGTAAGTTTATTTTTATTTCAATCGTAGGATTAACTCAAGTTACAGTCTAGGTTTTGGACTATAAGAATTTTGGTTCTAAAAAATATCACACTGTAAACCGTGATAGCTCAAATGATTTCTTCTATTCGTATACAAATTGGTTTCTTTACTTCCCACCAACCACAAAACATAATTGCCTAATTAATGACGTAAATAAAGATACAACGGTTGAAAAATATAATTATAAAAAGGACTGAAATAGGTTGGCAAAGCCTTTGATATGATAATGAGGTCGCAACCGCCCGCCTGGCTCGCCGGTGACCACTAGTGCTGTGAACTGTTATACCAAGACTTAACTGATAAAATAACTAAATAAATACATATATATCATTTTTATGTAATAAATTGAGTAAGGTATGACGTAACGAAAAGTGCTTTTGACTTGGACTGAGTAATTTTAGATGCTCTCACATCCTTAAATCTAAAATATTTGTTCAAGATTTTTATTGTTTTGATAGGTACTTTTAAAAATATATACCTACTACTGAGTGCCGATAGAATAAGGAGAGAACCCACCACCATATAATATGTTAAAAAGACTTTAGCTGGTTGAGTTTTACTTACTACAACTTAACGGACAAACCTAAGATAGAACTGAACTTTTAGTACTATATTCAACTTTTAAACGTTGGTGATTTAGCATAAACTTTACTTTGATCGTCTCTACCTTTTTGTGAGAACGATCTTCATGAAATGCAAGTATCTATTCATGTTCTAAAATAAACAAAAAATATATTTTTGTCTACGGAACCTGGATAGGACGGTACATTTATTTCTGTATCCTATCAACCGTATTACGGAAGCGAGGAAGGCAGTTACTTTGTTTTATATTCATTGAAGAAGATGCAAATCGTCTGTTTACCATGCCGAAGACTCTTCAATCGATTTGCAAAGCCGGTTTCTGAAGTGCCTGCTAAAAATCGCTTCTTTTTATGCTTTTGATTCTTATTGACCATACAGCATCGCACTAGTATTCTCTGAAGAGAAATACATGTATATAAATATACATCGCCAGACAAACACACCATACAGTCCCACACTAAGCAACGCTTGTATTATGGGTACCGTACATTGCACTGGGGGCGAACCCAGTATATATTACTTTTATAGATATTAAACACGACTTGGGTACGGACATTCGTGCTCATCACACAGAGTATGTCCCTTTCAGGATTCGAACCTGAGACCCTCGGCACAGAAAGCAGGGTCACTACCAACTGCGCTTATCAGGCCGTCATATGTATTAATATACAGTTCGTTAATTGTAGGTTCTTAATAATTATCCAAACTTGAAGCTAAATTGCGAGCAGAAAATAGTAATAGTACTGCTTGAACCCAAAATCGGTACTTAGGGCGTCAACTAACCTAACTAACCTAACTAATCAATTTCGTCGAGTGTACTAAGTAAAAAGACGAATGGGTCAAGTCTTGTGAGCTCCTATATCGATTCGACTCTAGAAGATGTTCACGTAATCCAATGAACAAACTTCAACGCCTGACACGTGTCGATTGCTAATAAGATTCACAGCATGGCAACATATTGCTGTGAGCAGAACGCCAGGCGCTTTATTGTTCTGTGTAAGCATGTTCAATCGTGAAACGCTGTTTTGTCTGTTTATTATCAAGCCACAGACATTACAGTCCTTCGTAAAAATGTTATATGAATATCTCTCATTATTATTGTAACAAATTAGTTTTACTTACAATATGGTACGACAGCGCCGTAATATTCTTCTGGATTACCTATGAACCTAGAATAGTTTAGGAAAAAAATATAGATTACTAGCTGCGCCCCGCGGTGTTACCCGCGATTAAAAAGTATGTCCTTTTCCTCTATGTAATTTTCTGTAAATCATGTCGATCCTTTGCTTTATGAAAAATTAAAATAAATCTATCCCACGGGTACCATGCATTTTACCGGGATAAAAAGAAGTCTATGTGCTATTCCAGACTATATCTCCAGAATCTATCTCAGTGCCAAATTTCATCCCGATCCGTTCTGCCGTTCTGGCGTGATTGAGTAACAAATATCCATCCATCCATCCAAACTTTCACATTTATAATATTAGTGGGATATTCTTATTATATTAGTTGGGACATAATACCTTATTGCAGCTTTGTATTTCTATAGTTATATTTAAGCTCATAACTTTACCAACTGTATACCTACATAGTATAGCATGTTTGTACAACATTAGCATAAATGCAGAGTTAACTCCGTGAGGCACCCGTTCAACTTGTCTGGTTAATTGCAATCAAGATATGCCTCGAGTGAGGAATCAGGCGTTTCACTGTTTCCCTTTGACGGTGTTCTGTTTGTTATCATGAATTAATGACTTCATTCATTATCGTGATTGTGTCTGTTGGTGTTATTGAGTGACGGAGTACAGTTAACTATCACGTGGATTCACCCCACTGCTTACTGAATGTTAACCTCACCCACCCACCATTCTATCGTCGGTCGACAAGACGCACGGACAAGTGTCATCCGTACACTGTGGACATTCCTTCGGTACGCACTAAGCGTTTTGCTTCTACTTTCATCGTGCGAACTGCCAAGGAATGGAACACGCTACCGGCGTCTTTGTTCCTCGTTGACTACAATCTGGGTGTTTTCAAGTCGAGAGTGAACAGGTACCTTCTAGGCAAGTATGCTACATCGTAGATCTCATCGTCACTTACCATCAGGTGAGATCGAGATCAAATACTTGCCTATATTGCAATAAAAAAAAACAATAATAGCTTGTTTGTACATCCTATATAGGTACTAATCCTTTGGCTTACAAACTGTTTTAAGTGTTTTTTTTATATTACACGGAAATTATCGCCACAAGTTACACAGATGGCGCTGCAGACGACATTCAGAACAAATGACTACTCTCCATACAATCCTGAAACACGCTATAAGAGTTTTCGGAGAACGAAACATATATACAATATGTTGACAATAACCGTCGGGACATACCGGGCATACCATCCGCCTGGCTGGAACATCTTACCTCATCCGCTAAAGTTCTAATAATTATTTATTTCTAACCCTTATTATAAATTTGAAGTAGGTAATCATCAGTATCGATATACTATACCTAGCGTTTTATAGCATCGTTCTAGTTTTATCGAGCACGATTGAAAATGTCAAAGGGCTTTTAACGTATTTCTAAAACAATAATTATAAGACTAATTTACATTATAAGCATATAGATATACTTATGCTTTTTCATTAAATACGGCTTTCACAGTTAAGAACACCGAAAAAATAAATTACTAAAGTTAAAGTTAATTACAACCCCTATACGACTTCTGTGCCACCGTGTAATCTGTTTCTTTTACACGCTTTCGATAACTTGTTAGCGATCTCGCTCGGTTCAAGGTTGTCAACTTTGTTACGTCTAGTCGTCTTCATCTGAGGTTAAAGTATTTACTTATGATACCGCTGGCAACTTCGCTCATTACCATCTCATAGCGGCACTCGAACCTTTTGATAAGTAACACACTCTTAGGTTAACTTTACCACAAGTTTACTTAAATTTGAGCAGTTTAAACAAGTATGGGAGCTATTTAAAAATAATTTCGTGATTTTAACTTTAAAAAAACATATAACTTAACTTACTTGACCATCATTCCTGTGTGAAGCGCCGGCAGCCTGCCAGCCGGAACCCAAGTCTGGAATCCAATTGATACAAACCCGTAATTTATAGGCAGTTATAATTAATTCTAATGGCATTGTAAACGAACCTTCCAGAGGAAAAGATGCGTTATAATAGCTTCATAATCCATTATAACTTTCTATAAATTTGAGGGGTAATCTTTTAGACAGTTCTATCATACTTTAACTCAATGAACACCATACTTCGAGAACTAATTTGAAATCAATCCTATGCTATCTCACGCTGTGGTAGGTCCGCTTTATCAAAATAACGAGTCACCCTACGATCCATATTTTTGGTCCTAGTTTTTCAATAGAAGTGTTGGTGTCTCTACACAGGGTTGAGCAAAGAATAACCAGTTTGGCGGATACAGTTATATCATGACGACTGCCATCGTTCGTTGTCATTGGCATATGGCGATGTTGATGTATACCTAATAGACACGTTAACTGTTATTGTTCGATTTATAATATAGGTAGGTACTTTTCACCTTTCAAGGAATGAATGTGTAATAATATGATGACAATATCGTTGTCCAGACCGCTTATGCCTGCCCACAGACTTATTAGAATACTAGCTGTTACCCGCGACTTCGTCCGCGTGGTATTTAACAAAGACTCAACCGTTGACAACAGCCTGCTCGCCCATTCTGAGCCCGCGGGACGCATTGCAGGTTGTTGCTATCAAACTTAATCAGGCGCTGCGCTGCAACATTGGTTATAATTCTTTTTCGTGAGATCCTATTTTTTTAATAAACGTAGCCTAAGTTACTCCTTGTTACATCAGCTATCTGCCAGTGAAAGTCCCGTCAAAATCGGTCCAGCCATTTCAGAGATTAGCCGGAACAAACAGACAGACAGACAGACAGACAGACAGACAGACAGACGGACAGCCAGACAGACAAAAATTGTAAAAAATGTTGTTTCGGTATAGGTTACGTGTATACATCCAAATGCACTTAGTAAAAAGCGGTTATTTTAATATTACAAACAGACACTCCAATTTTATTTATATGTATAGATGACAGTGACAGCATGTTTTTTTCGATGACGTTACGATTGCATTAGGAGTTTAGATCAAATCTTGCTTGGGCGGACCCTTAAATGAATGCACCAGAAAAACCGCTAACAGGATCAATTGGCGCAAATCGTGACCCAAGTCTCATCTGTCCCTGACAGCTCCACGTGATGACGAAGAAGAATAAAACATTTCTAACTATATTATTCTATCGACTGTCTGCAAGACTTGATAGTGGAACTACTAGTAACATGAGTGTTGGATTATTTGCCAGTTTTTTTTTGCTTCTGTCACAAAATATTACTCTTAATGTGTCACTGTTACACTCGGGCCTCCCGTCATTGCGAGGGAGATTCAGGCCATAGTCCACCACTCTGGTTCAGTGAGGGTTGGCAGATTTCGCACATCCAAGGATAACATTCTCAGATATGCTGGCTCACGAGGCAGGGTTTCAACCTGCGACCATTGTTTTTGTGGTGAGCGTTCTACCAACTTGGCTAGGTATCTCTGCTTTTTATTGTTTTTTTTTATTGCATAATATACGATTAACAATAAATCATTTCTTTTTAAATTACTTATAGAAATTTACTTTAAAAAAGACAGTATTTTTTTCCCCCAATATAAAATAACGATTTGTAAATATTCTCGAAGGCTGTACAAAATTAACAATGTGACTTTGACTATCAAGTTATTGAATGCATGAACACAAGGCTGTGTGCGGGCCGGCGGCGACTTGCAAATTCATCGTAAGTCAAAACAAAAGCACGACACCTACCTACATTGCAATGCACCGGGCATATTTTAATCCAGGCCAAAGTGGAGGCTCGGCTTAGCTTTAAGGCTCTCACATCTCCCCTCTCGCTCGTGCACACACAGAAGTAATATCGCCGTCTCTCTCCGGCGGGTGCGCACGCCCGCTAGCGGTAACCAGGCGCACCAGTTGACAGTTGCCCAAGCGCATGCTCTTTGTATCGTGTCGTTTTGAACGCGTTCTTATTACGTTGATACATTTTAATATTGTAATAATCGTTTGATACCGGTTAAAATGTTTACAAATATCGGTGAAAGTGTTTGTAAACGCGTTAAAAACACAAGTTTGTGTCAGTAAATGAGTGCTCGTGGTATTGTCGACATACCGGGGTTGTATTTCACCTGGAGTCCTAAGAACAGTATCAAGATAAAGCTCAAACGTACGTACCTATATAATCTCTATTTATTTGTAATACTATTTGATAATTATATATTAATTACTAGCTGTCCCAGCGAGCTTCGTGCCGCCTCACAATAAAATGTATGAGAAAATGAATTATTATCTTTATTTTTATTATTTTTTTGAGATTTTTCCCGTTTTTAATAGTTATTCCGCTATTCGGAAATGAGACAAATAAAAAAAAAATATCATAAAAGTCGACACATCTGTTCTCGAGTCATAAATGTAGCTCACACAACTGTAGTTTATATGGCTCTAAATATAATAATAATAAACCAACATGATAATATTTAGAATAATTTTTCTGATAGCGTAATTAACACCAAAATTCATGTTTAATTATAACTCCAACTGAAAAGTTGCGTAACGCTACATTTTAATAATTGAAGTACAAATGAGTTTAAGCTTCTTATTACGTGTTCTACTTGAACTAATGTGAATAAAAAAGATAATTATTCGAGCGCTTATTAAAATTAATGGCAGCGTTTTGTTTCGCTCTGCAATAAAGTGAGGACTTGTGAACAATGAAATTGTTTTAAACAAAAATATATATTCTTCTGTCTAGTTGTTTTTCCTCTTCTTTTTGTAATGGGGTTAGGTATTTGCCAGTCTAACCTGATTTGGTTTCTTACCGATATTTACACGGAGCGATTACCATATGAATCCGAACTAGTGGGGCTACTGGCAACCTAAGAGTAAGTCTCGCTTCTGATGGATCCCAATGATTTGGACTGCCCATAATGATTGATGTTAGAATATTAACCTGGACCGCCAGCATAACGAGCCCACTGAAGCAGGAAGAAGAGGAAATTTGGTCAATTGTCTATGTTCCGACTAAAACTCGCCTCGCTATTTATACAACCACAAAACAATATTAACAATTAATAGGCATAACCAATTCAAAGATACACAAAATATTCGAATCTAAATTTCAGCGGACCCAAAATATCATTGTTTACTTTTATTTAATATTTAAAATTAAAACTATTGAATAAAAAAAATACTGGCCATATAAAATGTTTGTGTTCTTAATTTGAAATTTTGCCAGCGTCCGCGTCTGGCGCATATCGTGTTACGCATTTTAAGCATGGCAGCACATTAGTTAGCAAGCAAATTCCGTATGCCATATTAAGTTCAGTTGAGAATAATAATATACCTACCGTATTATAGTTCTAGGAACGATAATGATACGTGTGGTAATTGATTGCAAGCCACTAATGACGACCACCTCATGAACTCAACAGGTAAGTTGTTTTCTTATAATAAGCTCACGTTGCGCGCCCTTTTCAGAGGGCATTAACCTTTAGATGATATTCCATCTTCAAAACTTCTATACGGCTAGATCGATTACTCAACAGCGCGAGACAGATTATGATAAGATGAACGGACCACTGTCTATTTTTATTATAAGTAGCTCTCTTTCCTTGTTCAGTGGCATCGATGCAATAGAGGAATCTCTGAACAAAGCTATTTAGGTATCTGCCTTTTGTTACCTACCAAAAATCTCGTATCTAAACGTGACACTGGCGCGGTGCTCAATCACCCAATATTTGCGAGTTTCGGACCGTGCTCAACCCTATTTTTGGCATGCAGAAATATACAAAGCCATGTAGATAAATAGGTACTTACTTACCCTTAAGTGAGTGTCGTCATATAAGTTTACTTACTTGCATTGTTCAATCTTATGGTATTGAGTTGTAATGCGTTATTCTTACCTCTGCCATTAAATCCATGGACTGGACACAGGCAGGCTTATATTAAATAAATAAATGAATGTCGCCAGATGAACACACCAACTATATGGTCCCACACGCAACGCTTGTATTATGGGTACCGTACAATGGACTGAGGGCGAACTCAGTATATAATTCTTATTTAGATAATAAACATCCATTACTCTGGTATACACATTCATGGTCATCACACAAAGATTGTCCTTACCAGGATTCGAACCCGCAACACAGAAAGTAGAGTCACTACCCACTGAACTAATCAGGTCGTCAAATAATATTAACAATTTCTTTCCAATAATTTTGCGACATTTCATAGAACCTCCTAATTTGCAGAACATAGATAAAAATAATGATATCGCCAGAAGAATAAACCAAATATACGGTCCCTAACTAAGCAACGCATGTATTATGGATACCGTACAAGGGACTGGGGAGATGAATCGTAGTTTATAAAACGAAGTTTACCAGAACTCGATCCTGGGACCCTCAGTCAGAAAGCTTTGGTCCACTACCAACTGTGTCAATCGGTGCAACAATTATAAACTAGTCGGTCGGCAAAGCGTTAGGCCGTTATGTGACCCGAAACGTTACTCGGAGAAAGCGTTATTTCGCTACGTATAAGGTCGATGGAGTGTATACGATTTCGTTGACCAAAACTGGTATCACATACTCGTGCTCACTCATCTAGCAACCTGTGTGTCACTTCAGGGCCCCATGTCTGCTAACACAATCGATTCATAATCGAACAGCAACCGCATAGTAACTGTCACTTTTGATAGATACCCCATACAATATCTGTCAAAAGTGACAGTTACTATGCGGTTGCTGTTCGATTATGAATCGATTGTGTTAGCAGACTTGGGTCCCAGAGCAGCCCTCTTAACCCAACTACAGCAAAGCCAAAAATAAAGGGTTATGATTCTAAATTTAAATTTCGCTCATAATCCATTTGGTTACCGATATTTTCATGGATCAAATTGTCGTCTGTCCTTTGAGACTATGCCAGTGACACTTAATGATATTGTTTAAACCTGGCTAATAATATTTTTTTATTGTTTTAATCTTTTAAAACTCAGTAATAGCTTGAACAATGCTTCTAATTTTAAAAACAATAATGCGTGGTCGTTATTTAGCCGAATAAAAAAAAAAAATAGTAACGATATATTTTTTTCCTTTAGAATGTGTAGGTACTAATTATTTAATTCTTTAGCCTATTGTTATAATTTGAGTAACCAATTTTATTGCTACTATGCTTGACGACCTGATTAGTTCAGTGGATATATAAATTACCTCAGTGGATCTATCATTAAAGATAGATGGTCATTTAATAAATAATATACAATAGTTATGTACATGGAAAAACAAGAAAAACTAAAAAATACTTATTAATAGGACATTAAAAAATAAAATAAAATTATATACACAAAAATGCCTCCACATCGTCGTCGATGCCAAAAGTGCCCAGCAGGCTGGCCGCGTTTCCACGCTGAATAGCGAGGCTCACTCTCTGCGCGAAATAGAGGCCAGCCCGCCGGTCACGGGTAGCGGCGAAAAGTCGTGCGGCAACCTCCTTGTAAAGGAGGCGAGCGTTGGGGCCCCACGAACCCAAAGTCTCGACCCCAAATGGCTCAAACAAGTAGCCTCCAGGGAGGCTACTGTATTTTTGCCGCTTCGAATTTTCGGCTTCTGCAGCAGCAGAGCCCGATCGCAACGACGTACTTGGAAGATGCGACGGCGCAAGGGTGTCAACGCATGTCGCGTCCCACACCAGGGGCCGCCCCATCTTCCAAGGCACCAGAGACATCATTAAATAAATAAAAATGAAATGTTATTCGTTAGTGAGGTCATCACTTGAGAAAGGCTGGACCAGTTTGGCTTATTTCTTTTTTTTAATTATCAGGTTTGTAAGGAGAAACAGATTGAAAATTTGTCCGGGAAATTGGAGAGGATAATATTTACAATGGATGGTATTATACATTATAGGGTAGAAAAAAAAACGTTAAACTAAAATATAATATTAAGTGCACCTGTTCTGTGCGTGAGAACAACAAAAAACATAAATATTCCCAAAGCTATGCTTGAAAACTGCACCCCATCGATTTGGATGAGCGCACGGAACAGTTGCGACGGCATATGGTAACGCCACCGAGTTTGTCACGCTTTAGTTAGGTAAGATAAAAGGACAACCACAAACAAAACTAAAAAGTACCTAATTTTGTTTACACTAGAACACTTATTTGCACAACAAGCTACAGCATTTCATTTAATGTAATTTCACTAAAAACTGTCGTAAGTTTGAAAGCGTCAACATAAATACCTATACTAAAAGCTTTCCTCGTGGAAGTATTTAATATATGACTATTTTTTATGAAAAGCAAGGTAAAGCTTCATGAATCACTAAGATATGCTTTACGTAACTATTTTCCTGTTTCAATTTAGGGTTAGAGGATGCCAGTTGAGTAATAGGCCTAGATTTCTTCATAAGAACTGAATTTCACAATCGTGTTAAAATGAAAAAAACAAAGAAGAAAACATAGGAGCCAGTGACAATAGGTCATAAACAAAAACCATAGATAATCATAAGGCGGACAAACACTACAGGATGTTTTTTCTGCACGGATAAATTAGGCTAGCACGCCTTCTCCTATAAGACCTATAAGACTATAAGACTCTCAAGATGCCCTTCAACTGGTTTTAAATATGTCAACTACCAAGCACACAACTTTTTTGCTATATTTCTTCTTCCAGCTAGTTCTCCATTTAAGCTTATAAAACACTTCACCGGTGACAAGTTGATTTTATCTATTCCCCTTTACGTGAACCACATCTCAGTGAGCGATGTAACGTTTGATGAACGGCGCGAGCGCATTTGCATAATCGAATCAAACCAGCGGCTTCGTTAGCCTCTTAACCCGAAGGTTAGAACAATTCGCCGAAATATGTTACTCTGCACGTTTCTACATATTCTGTAAATATAAAACTTTAGTAACCGCACTGTAAATAAAATGGCATGCCTTTATTTCCATAGGAAATACATTCTCAAGGTATCTACAACTTGTAATAGTTCGCTTTTATTCAAAATAAATAAATCTAAATCTACGCGAATATACATTGAAATAAAACTTATTCTACAGATTTTATCGCGTTTATTTGATGTTTTATGAACATCTAAATATGAGGGTACCCCCAGTTTAAACTGTGACACTAGGACGTCAAACACCTCAGTCCTCCCGTGACCATGGTGGCTGTAAAGCAGCCGAAACGTCGGGAACGGTAAAATAAGTTTTATTTCAAATACTAAATCATCAGAAATATTTTTTATAATATATTCTGTCTACCCAGAAATACTTAATATTACTTAAGTACTTGCGCAAAAAAAATATATAATCATGTTGTAAACATTACTCTCGGAAGCCATAACTCTTATATGACAACTCTTTTGTAGCTACTCGGTGCCGAGCTACAACGCGTGAAAAACGTCATTAACGGGTCGCCTTGCCATTTTTAATAGGATTAAGATTTTTTTTGACAAGGTTTTTGGTATGACACGTTATCATTTTTCATGTATGACCGTGGCAATATACTTATTCACCTCCGGTTATTTACCTACGAAAGAAAAAAATAATAACGGTTTACTTATGAAAAACCTAGGCAGCCAACTACAGTCGTCAAATTAGACGGCACATTAATAAAACAATAAATACGGGTGTTCGTTTGCTTGCTGCAACCTACGACGTCTGTTTTGAGCTATGATGGTGCGGTACGAGGAATGCCCCAACGCTGTTTTTCAGAGCGACGCCTCGGGAACGCGCTGTCGTCGCGCACGTGAAAATAAAAAAATAGGACAACTCGTACCATAGACATAGATAACGGCAAGCGGCCCATAAAGTTTATGTAACCAAAAAAAAATCGAGAACGAATTAGGGAGGTGAAAAAAAAAAGTTACCTCATGACAATAAAAATTAAAAAGCTGGCGACATGAATTTAAAAAAAAATGCTATACTGCTCACACTCTCAAGCCAGCCTGCTCTCTCATCTCAGATGCCACAAGGCGTACTCATGAATAACATCTTTGTATGATCCATAAGAATATAATGTTTTGCAGGAAGCTGTAAACATAACAACTAGTATACAATGTTACGTTGTGTTTTGTTAAGTACTTGTTATTTTGCATATTCGCAACGAATTCAAAGTAACAGAATCTTATTAGTCACTTATTGTACCTATGTATCTAGCGTACCTATGTTAGTTACAACAATCATTGGAAATAAGCAGTTCGTTTGATGTTTATAGTAATTGTAAATTGTAATTTTCAAATGCAGGATGTCCTTACTTTTTTCACCGTCCTTCTGTAAACCCTTACCCGACATAAGATCTCGAATATAGTGACGTCATATCCTTAAAATCTAAGGTAAATTGTTTACAGCGTTGCTAAGCTGTAACCATGGGAATGTGGAAGAGCTAAGTGTGTTTGTGGTTAGCTCCCTCATCCATAAACAAAGAATGAGCTTATAATGGGTACTTACTGCAGAAAAGTTATAAAGTGGTTTATTCGCGTAGTCGGCTACACCTATTACATTGTTTCTTTTAGGAATTTCAAAGTTGACTGAGTCAAAAAGCGTACAGATCTAAGTTACACAGGCCCACCCCTTAAGCCAATATATAAGATAGCAGCGCTATCGATAGACCAATAAATCCTGGTTTTTATTTTACGCAATGTCGCACGCAGATAAACCTATGATTCGCTTAATTAAAAAAATTACGCAGATCTTTAAAAAAAACATCCAAAGACCAAAGTTGTGCTTAGGATCCATTTTTGATGATGTTAACAAGATAAAAAGCTGCAGTACTCTGTTAAAAGCTCTTAAACCGTGATTTATTGGGAGCAGAATCCTAGCGCGAAACCGTAGGATATTATTTTCAATTGTGTACGATTTATGTTGGATCCGCGAGATTAGTCACCAAACTACTGGTTCTGGAGCTGGAGTGAAAACTGGGTCACGATATTCTGAATAGGTACATGAATGTTCATAGATGAATTTTAACGTAGATTATTGTACGGACATATTGTTAGTTATCATAAGTTTTTAAGGTTCATATGATAAGTGCAAAAAAGCTCGTTAAAATAATGTTGCAAACAAAATATCACCTGACTACCCAATTCGGATATTGGATTAAAAGTAACCTCACTTCAGAGTTCGGGTAAGAGGGTCGCGTCCTCAAACATTGGAGGCTGAAGTAGCGTTTGATTATTTTGCGAGTTCCCGTCGACTTTGTACTATGTAACGGCATGCACCTTAAGTAGGTAGGTGAAAATTCATGAATTCTTGGTTTAGGGGTATGGTGTGTATATGCCTTTGTTTGGATAGGTGTTAATCTTTTTCTTTTTGTTCCACTGGTTGCTACACGACAGTCCATGGTGTAGCATGGTACCTTTAATAAAATATTTGTTCAGTTTGGGACCATACGATTGGTATGTTTATGTGAAGCATGTCTTCAATACACAAAACGAAGGGCTTATTATATAAAAGCATGTTTACGTCACTTAGTCACGTTCCTTGCAAAATTAACACGCAAATTGTCTCAAATATAAAAAAAAAAACATTTGGGATATTTCGATTAAAAGCTTTCTACTTCACGGCCTGGCCACGGGACAATCGCCATAGCGAAAAATCGCCTGGCGCGACACGGCGGCGCGTCTTGCGATTGAAACAAACGTATAGAAATGTACTGAGCAAGCCACGGGGCACGGCGATCGCCAGCGCGGCCGGCGGCTTGTACCGGGCGAATCGCGCGGGCGGCGGACAGCGCGACCGGCGAGTGAAACAAATACATGAATCAGTACGGCGCAGGCCACGGCGTCGGGCGGTAGTCGCGGCGACTCGGCAGCGATTAAATTTGTTTAGTCGTTTTCGCCGCGAATTATGAACACGGAGCTGTTTATTGCCGAAATATTAGCCAGGCCGCCTATTTGGAAGTCTGGCCACCCACATCATAAATATAAGCATGTAGAGAAGATATTGCGGGAAGAAATTTAAAAAAAAATCCCAGGTTCTGAAGGTAGATTTTTTTTTATTTATAGGTACAAATAATTAGTTAGTAGGTTACAAAGTAGTCTTTAAAATTATTTCTTAAATTTTTTTCTGGGTACATTCTGTATTTCTCATACTTCTTGTGGAATTCTTCATCTATACCTCGATTCCTATTCAAATCAATTCAAATTCAAATGTAATAAAAAAAAACATGTACTCCACAATCTCTTCCAAATGTGATGTCTTGAACAAAAATACTATTAATAGCAATATCGAGATAACTTTGATAGCAACATTTCGCTCTCGGACGTCCTTACTGATCGCGGCGGCGCGGCGGCGATCGCGACTGCCGCCGTGCCCCGTGGCCTGCAAAAGATGCCGCGCGAATTGCTGCCCCGCCACTCGCACTCGCCGTATCGCGCCGGGCGATTTTTCGCTACAGCGAATGTCCCGTGGCCAGGCCGTCAGAATTCATTACGGGACATCGTCCTCAAATATTAGAGGACCCGAGCGGTGTTTGATTATTTCATGAGTTCCAGGTGTATTGAATAACAATTCGCTAAAAAAATAAGTGGAGAGACATAATTTGAAATGAATTTACAATTTGATTTGGCTTATAAATTTTGTTACACCTTTTTGGAATGTTTGACCTATCTTCTAAATTGAAATTACCTGCTTCTCGATCATTTAAATTGACTACCCAATAATATAATTATAACAGATAAACTAAATAGGAAAATTAAAAAAACTTAAAAATAGTATGACAACAAACTACCTATGTATCAAAAAGACTTTGTCCGCGTGGAATGGTGGCAAGAATGCTGGCTGCATTTCCTCGCTGTATTATCGAGCTAATTTTTTGAGCGAGGAAAGAGCCAGCCCTCCTGTCACCTGTGGAGGCAATCAACCTAACCTTCTAAATTCAAATTAAATTCTTCTTCATAATTTAAATTGACTACCCAACTACATCATAACCAATCTATGGTTAATATGTACGATAAATCATAATAACTTATTAGTTTTGTATTGAAATTGATTCCAAGCCACCACTGAGCTTTCCAGACAATTTTAATCAAAGAATGACCTCACCTCAATATCCCACGGCTTCCACTGAATCTCATTACGACTCCGGCGTGGATGCTGAAAGGGTATATGGCAACGTAACAGGCATTCCCACCCGTCGTACTAATTGCGCCCGCGACGCCGGCGGTGCGGCATATTTGGAGCAGCAATTATAATTTTCACAGCGTGACCAGGGGGCGTATTACGAAATTTCCAGGACGTTCATATCCCGGCCTAAAACTTGTCATCTTTGAGAATTTTAATGTTATGTTAGCCACCTTCTGGGGTCAACTGCTGAAAGTGATAGCATAAACAGCGAATTGACCTCAGCTGCTGGAGGAACTATTGCAGGTATTGAGATTTGGATGTACATAGGATGGCACTATTCGAAGGGTTGGAAACACCTGCCATAATAAGCTTTTATGTAATGAGCATCGTTTTTTAATTTCCTAAGGAATGTTGGTCACCTCTCGACCCACAAGCCATGCTCACAGCCTCGTTAGTCCACAGCCAAGGATCTCATTATTTGACGACTCGAAGTCACCCGCCAAGCTCGAGCATCGACTTGATGCTTGTATTTTTATTTGCACTCAAACTAGCATATTTTCAGTCAACTGTTTTACTGGAGTAATGAATGGATAAAAAAGCTACTGAGATTATTTATTGAAGTACTAGCTGCACCCCGCGGTGTTATCCGTCATTAAAAAGTTAAGTTTTAAAAAACACGGTTCCTGTATGCTATCCCATAGGAATCGTGCATTATTCCGGTATAAAAATTAGCCTATGTCATTTTCTGACCCCTAAACTACCACTACTATGCAAAAACTCATGTCGATCCTTTGCTCTGTGAAAAATTAAAACAAATCTACCCCACCGGAACCATACATTTTACCGGGATAAAATGTGCTATTCGAGACTATAATCTATCTCTGTGCCAAATTTCATCCAGATCCGTTTAGCCGTTCTGGCGTGATTGAGTAACAACACACATACATAATGATTCAGAAAGGGTATACTAAGCCTTGATCCTGAGTTTCTTAAGCGCATTAAGTGACGTCAGAATTACAATATGTTGATATAAAAAAATAATTGTTGTTCCCTAAAAGTACAATAAAGTACAATATAAAAAGCCTGTAAAGATCTGTGAAACCTAAAGTAAGTACAATGCAGATGCATAAACTGATTATAATGTAGCTAAGTAGGTATCTACTTTTTAAACAATTATTTGCTTATACCAACAAAGTCTCTACATGATTTTAATCTAGCAATCACAAGTACACGTTAAACTCTTACACAAAACACGCAATAATACGAGATAAGGAACTTGGAAAGCTGATGAGACTGTAGAAACAAAAGAACTATTATCGTATTGTGTAATTTAAGGGTCACATTCCATTGTCTCCGCGTTCGAGTAAAAGTGGTCCGGTTGTAAGGAAACTGCGGCTGGTGTTAGGTTGAAAGATGAACCTTAATGTGCCAGGATTTTTTGTATAGAGATTCTTGGAAAAAGGTAGAGAAAAAAGGGTTTTGTTACAACCAACTAACAATGTGCTTATTTTTACGCAGGTACTTATCAAGTTAAGTTGTTCGCGTGGCTAGATGTTACATTATTTAACGACTCGATAGGGCACAGTTGGTAGGGATCCTGAATTGCGTACCCGTACCCTGTGGGTTCAAATCCCAAACCAAATTTTTTGTTTATATCCAAAACAACTTATTTCTTTTTTAAATAATTAAAATTCGAGTATATTTTAAAACTGAGTGTTAATAGTAACAAACCGAGTTTTATTACTAGTACCACATAGTTCGCATGTCACAATATTGGTGTAACCAGTAGCCAAAGTTGTGCTAAAAAAAATTGTACCCACCCACTGGAAGGGCTAAAGATATTCCCTTTAATTATTTGTTTACTGAAAAGAAATTGGCCCTCCGATATAGGTACCAAATATCTTTACAATATTGCAAAACAACAAACGGTTCGGAAATATAGACTGAAAAAATTGTTTCCTCGTTTTATCTGAATCTAGATCAATCGACATAACTGTAGAAGCAGCACGCAGACGGCGCGGGCGCAGGCATAACGCCCCATTATGTTCAGTTAACTAACACTTTCACTATCCACGCTACTCTACCGAGACGCACGTGGTGTACTGCTAGCGGGGATTTTTCACATACCAATCAAGATAAGGTATGGTCACTTGATTTTTTGTTCCAACTACAACTGGGTACAGAATGTGGTCGCAGGACTAGTTATTGCGGAGACGATCTGTCACTCAGTATGATATAGTATCAGCGGACACTGGAGAGATTTTAAATAGGTCAGGGCGTTTAGCATGTGTTTTGAATGTATGCGAATATCGTTTTTTTTTTTTTTTTTTTTTTTTTTTTTTTTTTTTTTTTTGAGTCCGGGCGCTGTCCTGGCCCGGCCCGCGAATCCCTCTGACATGGGGGTCAGAGACCTTATTTAAACTAATATTAAAATATAAGTACATAGGATTTGTTTATTTAAATAAAGTAAAAGTAATCTTTATTGTACATTTTAAAAGGCAATGAAATCTTATAGCAAATATGCGAATATCGTTCAAGTGATTGAATAGTTCCATACATCTGCCAGTAATGCGGAACGTTTCTGCTATGGGCGCTGCTGCTATGAAGTATTTAGGAAAATGCAGATATGTATTATGTAGATTCCATCCTGTACCTACCCTAAAAATTAGATCAAATAACAATTCTGTACTAATTGCTTTATTTGTTAATTAGGAAAATGTTACGCTATAGTAAAATTGGGTCAAATTTATGAATCCGAAGATAACTCAACAAATTAACTGTTAAATTTAATAAAATTAATGGATTCAGAAATCGTAAAACAATATCTGTTCTCAACTGTTACAATTGGCTGCACGAAGTTTGGGATAATTTATTCCGCAAGTTTGTGAGATTTGATTATTTCAAGCCATTCAGACCCTCCCTCGTCGTGAACTAATGCTGCTACTTAGTGCAGTTTAGTCAATTGTTCAGCTAACACTGAAAATAATCTGAAACAAGGAAAGCAGGTTTATTGACAAGTTAACTTTGATGTTTTACCACTTTATGTTATAGCTTCCTTTGTACCAAATAGTTCTGTTGTATACAATATTTTCAATTAAAAAAATAACCGTGCATAAAGTCAGTTTCATAATCCTCACACAAAGTAACTAAGGTTTGTGTAAACGCATAACACTGTAAGTTGTAACTTGCAGCTGCGCAAGCGCAACTAAAATCATACAGGAGTGATCGAACAGGTTCGTCAAAGTTCATTCGTTCCTCATTCATTACTACAAAGGCCGTTGACTGTATCGTAGCCGCCATGTTGGTAGTACTGACGCCATGTTGATTTATGTTGTTGGCACCACTGACGCTATCGCGGCAACTTCGGACCGCAACGGTTTTACGCTTACGTGCGTCGCTAACGTTACCTTAGTTTTGTTTTGAACCGTTCAAGTAGACACTTTGTGAAACTGTTTGTGTATTGGTGTCCTATAACTGAAATGTTTGGATTTCAAACTTTTTATCAATGAACCAGATGTTCTTATATTGTGACATTGAGGATTGTGTATTATTTTGTTAGATGTGTGTATCAACATGAGTGATTTGCGGGAAACAATAAAAGTTTGGTTATGTTGACAGTTAAATTAAATAATCGAATATTCTGTGATGTGTAATAATAATAATAATGAAGTTTCAAGAATGATTAGGTATATATACCTGTGTTTTTACAAATATGGAAAGGTGGCTACCTGATTTATAGTATCATGTTAAGAACGACCCTGCAATACAGGTCGTTCAGAATGAGAACTCGCGGAGCCCGGTCTAGGACCTTCAACCGTTTATGGCAATGAATCAATGAATCGAATTAATTTTACCTCGAATAGGCGCGATCAAGTGATACTCCATTTAAGTTGATTTACGTTCGAAAACAACTGTTTCCCGGTGGAACAATTCCTGCCATCGTTAACTAATACTATTCGTGGTCTAAAACTATTTTGAATGACATTAAAATTTCATGATTCCTACTTATAGTTTAATAATTGCATGAAATTGTTGGTAGGTGGCAATGCTTAAGGTTCAATTTAACTGGTGATGCCAAGTTGAGAATAAAAATTAAACATCAAAGAGCTCGGTACCATATAGCTATCCTTTATATTATAAAAAGTTTAATACTTAAATCTAAAAAAAAACATCTCAACATGCCGCATAACATAACTTGTCTTGTAACTTCGCTGTGATAGCCAAATTGGGCGGTTGCCATGGAAACAAGGGGACAGGTGCAAACTGGCTCGCACCTCTGTCCATCAAATTCGGAATACATATTCGAATCTCTAATTTAAAACAAACATTATTCATTAAGAGAAAGAAAGGTGAAGAGAAATATCAAACGATATTACTCGCATAGATTAATTAAAGTAAATTATTAATCTGCGAATACTAGGCTACAAACTTGCTTAAGGATTTAACTCGCTCTGGGCGTTATATGAGTTACCCGAATCATCTTCGCATAGAATAGGCCCGTAGGCCCGTGACTGCCAGTAACATTAAATAGGCCAATTCATTCATTATGTTTTCCAATAATTGTAATAATACTTTTTAAAATGTACATTTAATAGATATAATGTGGCTTTGCATTGCCTATTTAGCTGATAACCACAGTAAACAAGCGGTTTTCCAGCATTATTAAATAAAATACTTACCTATTGTATTCGTATTAACTGTTAATTGTATCACCCCCGACATTATCCTTAAAATAAGGAAAATATACTCTAAGAAACTGGAATAACTACCTACATACGACACTAGGACGTCAACCACCTCAGTCTTCCCATGACCATGGTTGCTGTAAGGCAGCCGAAACGTCGGGAACGTAAAGAACATAAAATAAACGCGATAAAATCCTTAAATTAGTCTTATTTCAATGTGTAGTATTCGCGTAAATATGTGAAATCAAAATACCTACATATTAAAAATATTATTGAAAATATATCATTTATTCTTAATGTCTTTTGAGTATAAAAGTTAAATGTCTAAAAATATATATTTACCCTGTGGCAATTAGAATATCTTTACTATTTAATACCTACATAGTGCCAAGCTCATTACATATGCTTCATTAATAATAAAAACTTGAACTGAGGGCTGAACATGCCGAAATAAATATATCAAAAGCTCTCGAGAAATGGAAACAGCGCGTTTGCGCAGGAAGGTTTAAATACTTTTATAAACTTATGCTGTAATTTCTATATATCAATATCCTCTATGCACATAAAAAGTGTCGTCTTATAAACTTAATAAGCCTTAATTTATGCACCTCCTCATATAAAGACGGATGAATCTTGATGGCGAAGATATCACAATAATTCAAACTTTCTAAATAGATACACGAGTCGTTAACAATGATATCAATGAACGGCGGCTCCTTCCAAGTCCCATTTATTTAGCAACCCAATTGGAGAAATGGAGACTTAACTATGGAATCCGTTGTCCATTGCCGATTTTCTGATCAAATTTTACAAAAGAAACACCAAATATAATCAATGGATTTTGAAATAAGAAATTAACCTAATAACGTCGTTCGAAGTAATGGTTGATCGATAACAAAATTTACCATTTTAATCGTTATTCCTCCGAGTCGGACTTCCGCAACATGCACAAAATCAACCAAATTAGCATAAATATCAAAGTGAACGATAAACGCCGTGAAACGTTTCCTCACTGTCTGGCGGACCCAGATAGCCGATATAAACTTAATGATCTCTACGCTTGTGCTCGATAAGTACTGAGTCAATTGATAACCAGCCAGTTGTGTAAGACAATAACAATATCGTTTATGGAAATTACCAATTCGCTGCAGTTCTTTTCATGTTATTCGGGTGTGTCGTAACGTTGTGAGATTAGTAATGGCTTTAAAGCCATTTTTTTTTAATTAACGTTTGCTAACCATTTCCTACGTAGAAATGTAAGGTCAATATTCATAGCCACATGTGAGCTTATAGCTGAATGAAATCAGGTAATGATATAGGTACTACACCGATAAAAAATACTTATTTGTGACTTTCTTCTTTTTTTACGAAATGGAACAAAATGGATATGAATATGGCCTCACCCACAACTTAGCGGGTATTTTGCCAATGTCAAGTATTTATCTGATTTGTGTAATTAGTATTTTTAAGAATAACTGTCAAAGAAAAACTGTATTCTTATAAGAAGTTCTAACTGTTTGCCTTGTGCCACCTACTTTGTGCAGAATGTTATAGAATAGTTATTCTTATTACATTCAGGAAGTATATCTTACACTTGGACGTAGGACTTATCCAATCGTACACGCTCATAATCTATAATTGAACATTGAAGAATAAAATTAGTTTATTACCCAGTAACATTAACAACAACAAAATATTGGTGAGCTCCAAAATAAACAGTGTCTTTTTTTATGGGACTAGGCCCGCCACACTCTCACACCACTGCTACTCCTGTAAGCCAGGATCTACAGTTGTGTCCAATGAAGACACCGAGGTTTGACCCTCGGCGAGTCCCGGGATTAAGATAATTGTCTTGGAACCCGCACGAAATTAATCGAAAGATAAAAATAGGAGGAGTTGGAAGAAAATTATCCAATCCCCTCAATGGAGGGGATTGGATAATTTTCTTCCTTTCTTTTGTCTCCCGCTTTGCAATGGCAAAGCGGGAGACAAAAAAGATCTGGTAGACAAATTTCCACAGAAGCAAGACTCTTACAGCTGGACTAATTCCAGGTGTAAGGCACCACGGAGAGTTTAAATACTAAACAGTGTACAGACACTGTTAATATACCTAATAGGTATACAGATACCTATTAGGTATATTATGTATTAATCTCATATCATTATAATTATTGTCGTATGCGTACGCCCTCCTAATTATCTGTTCCTAATGACTGTAAGTAAGGCGCATGTGTTTATAATGGCACAGAACTTTCACGCTCCAGCAAACATGGCGTCGTTTTTGGGAAAATAAATTCAGGAACAGTCGCTTAATCCGCTTGAACCAGATTTTCTAACTTCATTTAACTTTTGCAGCTTGTTCGTGCGTTTTTCAACTTACTCTGTATGAATCTGGTTGCACGTTTTTATTATAGAAATATAAATTTTAGACTAGCTTTAAATGGAATTCTAGCGTTTTTTTTCCTAAAACTGCTATCATCAGGAGTTTTTCTATTTCTTTTAACTGACACCCTTTTGATTAGTTCAAATTAAATACCTATTTACGATACATTTTTAACAAGATATCTAAATAACAATAAGGGCTATAATATATTTATTTCTACTTCCTTTTTTAGGTTGGCAATCGGCTAAAAAATAGTACCATTTTTGTCAGTATCAGTTAAGATATTTTATTTGATATTCGTTAAAATTCTTTGAGTACTTACTCTACTAAAAACAAGCTGAAAACGAAGTGGTATTGACCTAAATAAAATGTCGTCAAAGCGAATTGACATTAAAAAAGGCGGGAGAACGTCCACAGATAAAAAAAAACACAAAAGACGATCGCACTTAGCTTAGGGGCGAGGCACCTGCTACCTGATTGGGACACATGGCAGTTCCCACTGAATAAAATAAGTACCGGTGTTTTGATGTAGGTAATAATGTACTGAGATAGATTTGGCGTTTGTTTTGCTTTTAATTTAAATCGTGACCTATAAATTTTACTTGTGTTTTTTTTAAATATCTACAGTTCGTTTGATCTTTGCCCTCCGTAATGCGTTTTGAAGACTGATAACTCTTGCACATGGAAGATTGCTTTTTAGTTACAAATACTTAATATTAAAATTAAGATGCAATGATGATGATACCATTAAAACTAAGTTGTAAATATATTATTTCATTTTGTATCAGTTATTTTTTAGTTTTATTACTAAAATATCCTGTAAATTATAAAAAATGTACTTGTCATTAATTTAAAGGCTCGTCTTAAAACTAGTTTTTACAACATGTATTGGTCACGACGACACACCTCGTGATCAATTACCTTCAGTGAACTAGCAATAAATTCAACAGCCAATGACAAATTGACTTCCAATATGGCTGCGAGCACGGTATAATGATTATTGAGTAGATCGATCGATATAATTGCTGTTGCTTTATGTTGAAATCGCAATGAAGGTTCTTGTTATCGACGATTATTTTACTGAACACAATGCCGTGTCATTATTTTAATGGTCTGAGTTGCACAGTTAGAACCTTTCCTCTATCACATGAATTTCGACCGTAGTACTAACTTGTACTTTTACTTTTTTTGGCGTTTGGCTACAAAATTGAGTCGCTAAGCTATCAGTGTAATATAATATTTCTTGTTCGATGAGAGTTTTTTTGCACCCCTGATGATAATAATGACGATGAGAGTGATGAAAAAATACACTTATGAGCCGTGAATACTTAAACGAACATTTCAACATCTTGTTTTAATTTCCTATATTAATAGCTTGTTATATTGGAGGAATTGTCTAGTAACACTGTTGCTAGAAAAAAAATACAACTTACTTGAATAATCCAGTCTTCTACTGGTAAGTGATAAAAAATAATAAATTATTTTACTGTGGTCGTATATATTTATTCGTAGGCACTGACCTCTATGGTATACATCGCTGGACTAATCATAAGCCCGGTTATCGTGTGCCTATTTGATTTTCGCCATTTTGGCGCTGATAGCGGCAGTGAGGGGGAATGGAACTAATAATAGAGATGGGACAGTGATATGATACATCGATAAAAATGTTTATGCTTAAACCTACCCATGCAGTAAAATGAAAATAATTATGATCCATTCCTTTAACATTGACTAATGTCCAAAATACTCGAGTGGTTAATACTAAGATGAAGCAAATAATGATAATGATTAGCCGAATCGCTCATGGGTAGGGTAGGTAATCTTAGGATAAGCCGAAACCGGACTAAAGGGTGGTGTGTGACTAGCTAGATCCTACTTAAATAACGATCGTTTTTTAATTAGAAATGAGGTAATGTAATGTTGTTTGTGAAGCAATGGAGTAGGTAAGGTATTAATAGAAAATAAAAATCATCAAAGTAGTACATGAGTTATGTTTAATAAAACAGTCATCAGAGAAGTGTTTTGAACAGATGTAATCATATTTTTTCGGACGCCAACTAGGCTTTTCAATGTTTTTGAGCCATAATTCTAGTCTTCTATTGTCAGTCGGAAACCTGTGAATTAGTAAACATTGTTTTAAAATAATATGTATTTGATAATACAAATCTGTCTTCGGCGATTTTTACGTTCTTGAACGTTCTATCTATTTAAGATATTGATAGAAAAAATATCGATAAATTTTATCGACAAGGAACTTTTACAGCACTATTGAATTTTATTGTTTATAAAAAACCGATAATACAAAGACAAATGCGTTGTAATCACGTGTAAATAAGATTAGTAACATATTTTTAAGTGCCTATAATATCAATAGAAGTTTTAATTTCTTGAATATTAGCCGTAAATTCACTTACTTGTGGAATGTAACCCCACTTCCCTTCTGGTAAAGAGTTTTGCATAACACGCACTCTTTCATGGTTTACCTATTAACTAACACCACTTATTTATGTATTAACTATATTAATACGACACAACAAACAAGTTTAATCGCGTTAAACCTTCAAAGTCACTTTATAAACACGGAGACAATGTAAACAAAACAACGGCCATTTGCATTTTACGTCAGATTTAGTTCCTTTCCCCCACGCTGGGGGCGCTTCAAATAGGCACAATAGATAGCTGTCATTTTAAAGGATATCATTAGTCTAGCGTACTTGTATCATGGACGTCAGTGTATCATGGACGTCAGTGTTCGTAGGATTATGTTCTTTTACTGACTCCATTCAAATTTTGAATTCCTCAGATTTCTATTTGGCCGCCAAAAATATAGGTATTTGAATTTAGAAGTTCCGTTGTTTCAGTCCGGTGCCGCGCCGCGCCGCCAGTTCGATTTTTGCAACAAAATATCCATAGACAAAAGTGTATACCTCTGCAGGATTGAACGCGGATTTCGGCAGCTTTTCAAATACATTCTTTTTTTATTTATCTGTTTCGTATTTGTCGTATACCACTCGTGTTGCAATTTAAATCCCACTTGAAAGCAACGGCAATCCATTGTTTTTTTTAATGTACATATTACAGGATTCCTTACACTATTTAATCTGTTGTACAGATCGACAATCATCATCATATATTTTATTCGGAAGAAAATTACGTTGTAATATTGAACATTTTATCTATTGGTATATTATTGTAAATTAAAACTAAATACCTAGCTTATTACTTTAAGATGCCATATAAAAATACGATGTTTTAAACAGATATTTAATCATTCTACAAAACAAACATTCATGATACGAAACACAAACTATGACCATAATACTTCAAGGAAGTCTACGTATTTTAATTCAATTTGCGTCAACATGATAAAGTCTTTAACTAGACTCAAACCTAATTCAGAAAGGTCGTCGAAAACTTTCTTCTCATTAACAACTTTCAGACTAAAATAAAGGTTATCACTACGTAGGTTGGCATTGAAACTCTGCCATTAGACATGACATTACAGTGAAATTTAACAACCTAAAGATATACCTATTAATAATTATCAATGAAATTTAGCAAATTAATAAATAAAATATCGCCGGACGAACACACCAACTATACGGCACCACACGCTTGTATTATGGGTACCGTACAATGGACTGAGAAAAACTTAATATCCATGACTCGGGTACAAACATTCGTGCTAATCACACTAAGTTTGTCCCTACCAAGATTCGAGCACGGGACCCGCATCACAGAAAGCTGGGTCACTATCCACTGACCTAATCAGGTCGTCGAGTAGAATAGGTTGTTAAAACTATAAGTTACTAAATGAAACCAATTTAGGGATTTTATCGCGTTTATTTTATTTTTGTTACGTTTCCGACCACCGACGTTTCGGCAAGTAACCGTGGTCACGGGAGGACTGAGGCACCCTCATATTTAGATCATGTCTGCGGTCCGATCTATGCAGATCTATAAGAAATCAATATATCTACGCAATTTAAATCATAATTTCTACGTTATATGATATTTTTCAAAAGTACCATGATTTCAGTGCTATACAACATTCCACTCGTAATACGGATACAAATTCTCGTTCACAAACGGTGTCCAATAAATTTAGCGATTGATCGATGGCGTCGCAGTTGTCGACACCGCTGTCGCACTCCGCATTGCCGTAAATCATGCCGAGACATGTCGACATTGCCAAACAAATCTGTACCAACATTGCCATGACATGCTATTATCATACTAAACTGAGCAAAAATAAATAAATAACAATAAGAATCACGCCGGTAATCCTCGAAAGGGCACAAGTTTACCGATGGCTTGTTAGAATTGTTATAGGTCGCGAGCTTATTGCCATTATACGGGGCACATCTTCAATGCGAGCGGGGATTCGGGTACATAATCCCTCATCTAATAAATATCGCCATATCACACACTTAACAAAACATCGATTGTATTATGATTTATGTGTACCATATTACAAATGATACCCAGAACAACCTAAACAACTTTAATATCATAGCCGAAATTTGCCCCGACAGGCATTGAAACCCGCAATCACCCTGAGCAAGGACCTACGCTCAAACAACTAGACCACCCGGTCGTATAGTAACCGTGTCCTTTGACTTATCTCTGGTTAACGTCAAAACAAATCTGACTCGTGAAATGCGTATTCCAAACAAGCGTATCTTATCAAACGAAATGATTGTGCAAACGAGAACAGTTTATCAGACGATCTCGGCAGCACGGGCCGGGCTACCGCGAGGTCTCGAACGAGCCCTACCATTTGCCACTTTGCAGGCCCCATTCAACACTCCGGCGCCGCACCGAGTGAACGTCGGGAAGGAAACGACTCACGTAACTATCGTTAGTGAATAGAGTGCGCGTAGTCGACCGCGACGTGCAATGCCCAGGGCCCCGCGCGCCCCACTTCCCCTCGCAGGGCTATGGAGACCCTCATCGACAAGTTCAAGAGGGAGCAGGGTGGTCTACGGCGGTCCAGATCCGTCCGCGCTTCCCTACGACTGATCGGCAACCGGTGGCGGTCGAAAGACGAGGAGGCACCAGAAGATATTGAAAAGATAAAAAGCAGTAACATATTCATCACGAAGCAGATCTGGCCGGAGAAGGAATACGACGTCGCGTACACGGGTATCGAGGGAACGTACAAACCGAAGGCACCGGCGATGGCGAAACCGAAGCAGGAACCCGTTAAGCAGAGGAAGAAGAGTGGAGATATAGATTTGAATTTGAAGGCACAGAGACCTAAGAAGGTGGAGAAGAAGTTCAGTGATCTGTTTTCTAATAAGAAGCAAAAGAGTGCGTCCGCCAAGGAACTGATACTTGAAAAGATACCGCCGAAAGCCGCGGCGTTATTGCATATACATTCCCCGGAGAGTGACAAGATGAAGAAGAAATTGAAAGGGATGGGGAAATCGGAGTCAGCGAAGTCCATCACGGAGTTGGTCACGCAGAAGCGCGCGCGCAGAGGTTCGGAGAGCGACATGTGCCCGAACCAACCGCGAGGCTGTGTGAATCCCGCCTTTGTTTACAGCACCCCGCCTAAAGAGAGGAAGATCACAATGTCGCCGACTGCATTCTTGAGTACGTATATTTGTATAATTTATTTTTAATTCAATCGGTACTTCTTTGATATTAGACCGAGAGAGGCGCCACTGGCGCAATCTAAATGAAGACTGAATTTAACTATCTTGACATCTGACACTTTTAAGTTTCTGCCTCTACCAACTTGTTACCATGATGAATCTTGTACAGTCTGAAAAAGTAGTGGAATAAACTAAATGCTTTTATGAGGGTCAATAAAATCGTAGGAGATGGCACCGCTGCCGATGGTGGTCGATTATTTCTTTTCACACGGTACGTTATGTCATTGCTATTAAATGAAATGACTATAGTATACTTAATTTTTAATACGGTCGATCGCTTTATAAGTTCTCGGAAGAGAAACGTACGTTCTGATTGTATTAAACGTTTTACGTAAGTGCTTACTAATTTTTAGCATAACATTAGCGTTTTTTTCTTACGTAAAATCCACATTATCTATTATTTATAGTGTTTTCTAAGAATTATCAAAAATATTCGTTCGCAAAAATATGTCACGATCGTGATACATCTGACCTCAGTTCGAATCTGTGAAAAAAATGTAGTCGTTTTTAAACCAATTTTACGTTGACTACGGAAAAAGAACAGTTAGCTATATCTATTCTGTAATACTCATATTAAAGTGTCAATAACCCACTGGCTATGTGGCCATCTGTTCGGTAGAATTGTCCAGCTTTGAATCCAATATATATAATATATAGCCCTTCCAGGCCCTTCGAGGGCTTACTAGACTTTAATTTTTTTTCTCGCATTCCATTACATTTAAGAAAACTTTAATATGAACAGTAACGTTGACACCGATATTATTAATTATATAATACGGTTTCTAAATTAATTAATTTCTACAAACCAATCGATTGTATACAACACAAGGTACCACCTGCAGCTAATCAAATTCAACCTTTTCTTGCCTTTCGCAATCACTGAGGTACCTGCCTATTGCAAGCAAACATTATAACGCTGTCCAATAAATCCAGTGCAATTAGAGTGATTATCGCGTAAACATTTTTTTGCGATTAACTCGTATCTTTTTTTGTTGCCATTTCTAAAAGGCTGTCCGGTTTTTGTAGACATAACTGCTTGGAAATTGTAGTTGTTTTCATAACAAATCAATCCCTAAATATTGGTGCCATATTGTTACTTGCTCACATGACTAGTACCAACTAGAGATTAATACTATTTGTACCTTACCACTGCTTCGTCCAGTTGTAGGAGTATTTTTTCAGTCAGAACTATTACCTACTTTTTACACAATTATGTTTTTGTATCCCGCTTTTAATTGAAAGGAAATTGTGTATATTTTTGAATATATTAAATTTATAAATAAATAATAAGTCGTGGGTTGCCAGTGACTACAGACTTTAGCTTTCCTCGTTCCTTAGATTCCTTGCCGAGGATTAAACATCGGCGTCTTCATCGGATCTTCATCGAGTTACACCTACAGTCCTAACCGCAATTTTGCTAGTAATGTGTATCTTAACGCGCGATTATTAGGAAACATTTTGCAACGCATTAAAATTTGAACATTTTCGTTATATATGGAAGCGGTTCATTGGAATCTAAACCAAAGTTTTATGTATCTTACGATCGACAATCACGCGATCAAATCATCGGAAACTTGATAAGTCTTATCACTTCACGTGGTCGTTGCATTCTGAAATAATAGGTACGTCAGCGACCGATTTTGACTGCATTTTTACGTATTCCTCGAGCAGTATAGAATTTTGTTTGTATACTTGCCTCTTACTGACTGCAATTTGGAACTCAATAGATGCTGAATGTTTATTTCTTTAAAGCCAGAATGACTTATTCCTATAATGTTAAATTCTCTGCATATTGCTTGGATATCCAGTTCATGCAACAGAGCTGAGTAAATGATTAAGTGAAACTATGTAGATACTAAATGTTACATAAAACATACATAATTATATATTAAAACAATATACACAGGTTTATATATTTTAAGGTCTGCTCAATACATGCGAGCAGCTGAAAAATATGCAAATAAATAAACCGGTATATTTACTCCACATAAGTACTAGCTTCGTGTGTGTAAAAATAATAAGTTTTAAAACTATTAAATAATAGTAAAAATCGTTACATTGATTTCTTATGTTTACGCGAATACTACACCTTGATATAAAACTAATTTTAACAGATTTTATCGTGTTCATTTTATTTTGACCTCAAGACACTGTTAGCACTTTCTGCATAGATCGGATCGCAAACAACTAAATATGAGGGTACTCCAGTTCAAACTATGACACTAGGATGTCAAAAGCCTCAGTCCTCCAGTGACCATGGTTGCTGTAAAGCAGCCCAAACATCAGGAACGTAAAAACATAAAATAAACGCGATAAAATCCGTTAAAATTAGTTTTATTTCAATTCGTTACAGAATACAAGATCGCGACAACTCATAAAATCAGATAATTAAATTCCGCTATCAATTTTCAAACTAGTTTTATGTTATTGATTAGACTATCAGTGAGACAGATTTTCTTATTATATAAAGGTACCTGCCGTAATTATTTGATTTCTAATTTAAACACATTTATGCAAATTAAATCAATTTAAACAAAATCGAATCGAAGTGAAAAATATATCGCTCAAAGAATTTTAGGAGGACTAAAGCAAGCTCTCGTTGATTTTATATTATTTGTATTTCAAAACATATACCCAATTAAATATAATACAAGGTGTAACTTAACTAGTGTAAGATATTAAACAGCTTCATCGGTAGGTTATACAGATAACATTCCCAAAGAAATAAATAACCTTTTTAGACATTTTAAAATAGCACCACGTACTAAGTGCGCGATGAAATGCTATTGTTTTGACTTTTTAAAAATCAAACTTCATTTACACACTCATTTTTAACCGACTTCAAAAAAAGGAGGAGGTTCTCAATTCGGTTGTATTTTTTTTTATACAGCAACGTAATCGGAATGCCCTACTCATTTAACCCATACAATATTGTAAACTATTTTTGTTACACCTTATATAATAAAATATAATAGTTATGCCCGCGTTAAACTGTGTAGAGCGACTGTATAATTTAATTGTACATTATTTTAATATGATTATTCTTCGAGAAAATACAGCCACTATCCTTTGTAACTATTCTATACGGGATACGGGTTAATATGGACAAAGGCGCTTTAAATTCACGTACAGAGACGTAAAATTTATCCATTTCAAATATCATTTTATAATGTTATTGCCACAGATATATGGTTATTGCTGTAAGATTTTGCCTGATATTTAATTTCGCGAGCTCTATAATTCATAGAGAATTGATAGCAATGCTTGTACTACTAAAAACCTGTGTGTGTGTGTTAAAATTGGTATGGTGAACTGTGTATGGAAATGTGCCTGATCGCTTCCACCTTAAGAGCTTTATGATACCGAATTTGTTTATCTTATTCTGATTATGATTTTGATATAAGCTAACATTAATATAAGTTTTGTAATATAAAATATTAAATTTCGTTCTAATGAAGATAATGGCAACGCGATTGCGTTCACCATCAGCACGATAAACTAATTTGGGAACTGAATTGAACTAGCAAACAACTCGGTTTGCGCTGGGCGTTACTCCACTCAACGCGCGATTTTATACTGGAAACTAGATAATACAGTTTCACTCTACAAGCACGTAGAAATTATGCGGATTTTTGACAATTTTGTACAAGAGATAATGAAATCATATTGCTATCTGTGTTTTCTTAAATTGTGTTTTTTACGCTTGTCATTGAAATGTTTGTATATTTTTTTTACTGATTGTACCTACCTACTTACTTTAAATCGAGTTTTAGTCATTAAGACCAAAAACATATATGTTTACTTTTTGAAATAATTGTAGGGTTCATATCTAATAAATCGATAAGCTTTCAGGTAATTTACAATCAATAATAAATCGAATTAAGCAATACAAGTTCATCTATATAAAACGAAGTCGTGTTGGTTACATCATCTATAACTCAAGAACGGTCGGGCTGATTTTATAATGTTAGATATTTTGAATTCGTCTCCGCCCGAAATAGCAGATTAACAAATAAAACATGGGAAAAATTCACAAAAACAAATTATAACAAAGATAATTCATATGGTCACACCATCGATTCTGAGGCGGTACGAAGTTTGCCGGGACAGCTAGTGTGATTATAAAAAAGATACAACGTAATAACGTAACTATCTAAATGAAAATCCGGTCAACCGCAAAACGGGCATTACTAATTATTTCAAGTTAATTCAAATCATCACGCTTCAGGAAAAGAGTGACATATAGTCAGACTATAATGAAACGTTGCTATTCAGTATTATTTAGTCGCCATGATAAGCACATAGTTGACGATTGTAGCTTGATAAATGACAATGCCGATGCAGTACATACATCGTCTTAGTCACGATATAGAAATGTCCGTCTGTGGCGGCATTTTAACACAAAAACATTAACTTTGCACAGATAAGTACAGTACCATCAGATTCCTACAGTTTTGGCTCTATTATTAAAATCGTTCGGCCAATGACTTCGATTGCGTTGGTTTTACACAATAAAAAGAAGTTTACGACGTCACGGCTGAGTGCACGCGTTTATTAATTAGATTAGACAACGTTTACTAAGATGTCTCGCTAATTAAGCAAGGCTAGGCGGATCGCACAATGGCTACCCCCGAAACCGTGCGATCTTTTTCTTCAGTTGCAACTATGCTATTGCAATGGAGTGACTTGCTCGAATATATTTTGTCCTGCGGTCAGTTCTATTTTTAAAATATTCGTTATGGCAGTTTTTTTTTTAATTCGTCGTGATTATTTTTAATCGGTGTGTTGTGCTTCTATGGATTTCAAGTTTTCACAGTGATCCAGTTTGTGAACATGAAATTGATTTATGAAATGTGTTTTTCCTTGTATTTACATAACTTATTATTATATTATTTTAAATTAATAACGTAATTTAGTCTTCGATCTTAATCTAATCTTCAAAATCGAGCCCACTGAATCATATTTTTTTTACGCATACATAATTCCAATACATATACAGTCGCAGTCATATACAGGGCCGTATGTAAGGCGTAACAATAATAGTGTAAAACATTTTAATAAGGATCATCAGTGATATCTACATATATCTAAATCTTGTTTGTAACACCATTTATAACTCATGAACGGGTGGACCGATTTTTATGATCTTTGATTTGTTGAATTTGTCACCGCCCCGAATAGCAGAATAACTATTAACCTGGGACAAATTCACAATAAAATATTATTAAAAATAGTTCATTATCTCATACATTTGATTCTGGGCGGTAGGAAGTTCACCGGGACAGCTTGTCGGACCTAAAGATAAGACTCAAAAAATTATATTAATTAATTAAACATTTAAAAACAACACCCATACCTAGTGCACGCAGGTTCGCTTATTCATAAAATAATTCCTATTCATAAAATAGTTCCTATTCCTAAAATAATTCCTATAAAATAATTCCTATTCATAAAATAATAACGGACCCTCGCGATACAGGTCAGGCCTAGTTTAGGGGGTCACAATTACTCCTAGTAATATTTTTTGTTGTTGTAAGAATATATATATATTTTAAATTTTTACTAAACACTATTTGCTGATTCAGTTTCAAAAATACATAAACGTAATAGATACGACCTACTTGTGAACTTATATTTTTTTTGTTACACCTTATATATTATAGAATTCTCTGCACTTGTGTATACCAGACAAGAACAACGTATTGCTTTGGACTGGCGTTAAATGCTTATTCTGTCGCCACACGCTATCTATGGTCCTTCCGCATCGAACCCAATAGAAACTATTCACAATACATCGCTGTTGCTTTCGTGCATTTTTTTCGCTCATTGAGTAACAATTACTTACGCGATGCGTCGACGCACGCCAGTGGACACGGCAGGGTTGTCACCGCGAGAAATGCTGTACATCAAAAATTATATAAATAAATATCTTCAGACGAACACACCAACTATACGGTCTTACACTAAGCAACGTTTGTATTATGGGTACCGTACAATGGAGTGGGGGCGAACCAAGTAATATTACTTATATAAATATTAAACATCCATGACCTGGGTACAAACATTCGTGCTCATCACACAAAGTTTGTCCTTATCAGGATTCGAACCCGGGCCCTCGGTACACAAAGCAGGGTTACTACCTACTGCCCTAATCAGGAAGTCGTCGTCAGATATATAACCGCTTCGCTGCAAGTCTTGTTTCTGTGGCTATCAGACACTTTTATGATTTTTTTTTCTTTGCAACGCATTATTTGTCCGTCTTGTAATGTGGCAGCGTACATTGCGTATTCTAGCTCAATATAGCCATTCCAGATTCTACCTTCTCTACCCTCTAGCCCGCACCAATGTGCCCCGCTGAATTACTTGAACAATGTCCGTGACTTTAATTTGCCTTCGGATTTCTTAATTTCCGAGTCGGATATAGCTTCCTTCAGGACTTGAATAACTCATCCCTTCCGCCTTCGCGCCTGTGTTCAGTTGTCCGGCAGCAGCCCTGGTCCCGAGTGATTGGAACAATAACGTGTGTAGACAATGATGGGAACCTTTCACCTCGTTCCGTTCTGGGAATTAGTTTTGTGACGCTTTCCTTTGTTTGTGTTACGTTAGATTTTGTGCTGTTAGTGCATAATAGCACTTGTTCATTATATTTTTGTGCATTTCAAGAGAAGCCGAAATACTTGGTCTACTTTGTTATTATACTGTTTCTATTGCTAACATTTTCGCATCTGATGCGTAAACGGGGCATTCTATATACTATATTATTTTTACTAGCAGTAGGTACGTACTGATAGTAATGGTAGTAATGCCTATGTACACCTTAATATTAAACTATAATGAACCGCTTCACGTGTTCGCTACATGATCGACAGTAATCACATAGATTCGGTATTTGTACTCCCGTGTGTATCGCAAACAAATTAGTTACTTTATATTATCCACGCAGATAATGTTATCATAAGTAATTAGTTACATGTGCTTAGCTTTTTTTTTATCTCTCTTTTATCAAAAGACTGGTATTCCCATACTTACTACTAAACATACTAAGGCTTCTAGTGAAAATATACCCATACAAGTATTACTTAAGGCCAATTGGACACTACAGAACTGTATTTTATATTCGTCACTTTGAGAAACTTTTGCTCAAAATAAAGTCGACCATGAAACTCGTTTATCACCTTAAGGTTGCATACAATTTGCACATCGTAGAACCGCAAGGCCTATTATTGTCATTTGTTATTTATTTGAAATTAGAACGTATTAAATTATGATTCTTAGTATTTTTTTTTATTAACTATGACTTTTTGTCAAAACGAATAAACCACATTCATGGCTGACCTTATTTATAAAATCAATCAAAATTAAACAGAGGCACGTAATAAAGTAGGTTACTAACAACAACTTAAATAAGACAATACGGCTGTTCAATATTGTGCGTACATTTAGGCAAATTAGGATATACACCTCAGGACATTGAGCAATCAGGGCCTTAATTAGTTTGCTCAATGTACGTGACGTAAGTAGTGTGGGTACCCGAATCAATAAGTAAAACATAGTTTTAAATTGCAAAATATATATTCAAATATATTTTAATTAAACTCTCGTGAAAGGAGTAAGCTAGCACAAGTGACTAACTCATTAACAATTTGAATTTAATAATTAAAACAAACAGACGAATCGTTTGAAACTCGGGACAGATAAAACGAGATGAATGGCATCAGGACGCGATGTCTCACTCGTTACGTATGAGGGAGGTAAACAAAACGGCTTGATAATGTTCTTGCACATGAAATGTTAACAGCTGTAGGTACTAGGTGTAAGAGGATCAACTGTAATTAAAAGCATTCGACGATTCCTATTGGCTAACGTAACGTTCAGTTAGACTTGTGAAATTTCTAATTGAAAAACGGTAAGAGCTTTGAAATGTGATCGATAAATGGGTCTCTACAAAATAAATCATCACATATTTAACGTAATTATTTTTAAAAAATATGAGAAATGTCTACTTTTTTTTCTACTTTTTAATATGATGCTAAAGACGTATACAAGGTGTACCTTTACTAGTTAAAATATTGGAACTGGGATATAAGTAGGTTATACATATAACATTCCCAAAGAAATAAATAAATTTATTAGAAATTTTAAAATAGTACCACATACCAAGTGCGCGGTGAAATGCTACTGGTTCGCCTTCTTTAAATGAAAAATTTAAATCAAAAAGTCTGACTTTATTTACTCATTATTTTTTACACCAACGTGATCGGCACGACCTACTCATACAACCATTAAAATATTGTACACTACTTTTGTTACACCTTATATAAAATTAAAAAACCTAGCCTAAATTTCTCATATTTAGGCTAGGTTACAATGTTACAATGAATAACTATCTTAAAGTCAGCGGTTAATGTTTAATTTTCAATAACCAAATTTCCCACCGGCCACCGACCACCACCCCATATTTGAGGCCATATTAATTCTAACGTTGAAGGCAATGTGAGCCTTTTAATATTCCTAGCTGTCGGCACCTCACCTTGTCAACACTATTTGTAATTGATATAGAATTCGACAGCTAATCATAATGTATCGCGTGATGCCGGATAAGGCAATTGAACATTACATCCAAGGTTCCTTGGAGCGCTGGTTGAATATCCGTTCTTTCTTCCTACTTCTAAGTTTATTAAGCAATGCATGTAAAAGTGTACCCCTCTGACAAAGCATAATGGGCAGTTGGCTTTAAGAGTTTTAAATTTAGTATTTTTTTTTGTAGGTTTTTTCTTAGTTTGAGTATTTATATAATAAGACTTTATATAAGACATGATTTTATTTCAAAGGAGTGTGCACGCTATTACCTCCTTAAAAAAATAGAAGAAAAAACAGTACAGAAATTAGCTCTTAACAACTCCATTGTTCGATACTCAAAGTTCTAAACATATGTCAGTGCAATAAAAAGAGAGCACGATGTGTGAAAGGGACACAAGCAGGTTCACGCACACCGTCTGACATTGAGTTAATCATGCGCATTGTTAAAACAACCTTCGCCTGTCAAGTTCGTGTGCTGTTTGATAAATTGCCCTAAAACTTGCGGCGTGGGCTTGGAGGTACTGAATAAGTTTACCAATTCTTTATTGCAATTTGCTCTATTAAGCTATCATAGAATGCTTCCCACACGTTCCAACTATTAAGTTTGTAGGTCACATCAATTAAATGTAAAATATAATACCACCTTTTAAAACCTGTAGTTGATTTAAAGCAATACATAGTTTTCTTAGAAATTCTTAATTCATATCTAAGATCATTTTTCGAAGTTATAAAGCTCCATTACGTATTTTTCATATTTTTTTCTTTATTTTTTATTATTTAATCTTGTTTTTGTTTCTTTCTTTATGTTCATTTTACCCCTTTCTCCCCCTTAGAGCTCCAGTACGGCGCGCTGCTTGAGGGGTGTGGGGGTGAGTTACCGTCACTGAGCGCATGCGCACCCCACGCCCCGCACCTCGACAAAGCAACGCGCCGCCAACAGAAGGATGCGCGCGCGCAGCAAGACAAAATCGCACAAGTTAACATACATTTACACGGTATTGTTTTTGTTTTTATTCTTTCGTTTGTTTTGATTTATGTTTATCTTTGTTTTTTGTTTAACAATAATATGTTTTTCTGATGCTACAGACAGCCGGTCCGCCTGTCTGCTATATTATTATACCAATCTAAGTTTTTATTGATCATGCCTTACTTTCCCTTGTAAGTATTTCAGGATCTTCACGCTTGGATTCTTAGGACTACAGCTAAAATAAATAAATATAAATATCGCCAGACGAACACAACAACTATACGGTCCCACACTAAGCACTACAGTCCAGTCCATATATATTATTTATATAGATAATAAACATCGACTTGGGTACAAACATTCGTGCTCATCACACAAAGTTTGTCCCTACCAGGATTCGAACCCGGGACCCTCGTCACAAAAGGCAGGGTCACTACCAACTGCGCCAATCAGGCCATCAAATCCAGTGTTACATTACAAGTCGTTAACCATAAAGTAAATCCCGTTTTATTTGTTACAGCGTTGTTCGCGGCCGTGGAACATGGGTACTTGGACAAGGCGCGGAACATCCTGGACTCCACAGACGTGGACGTCAACAGGTTAGTTATATCCAGAGACTATAGATTAGGGGTTCCTACAGGGTTACCTTTTAATAAGAAGTCATTAAATACTGTATTAGCCATAGAAATTTTCACTTTTTAAAATCTATATCTCATCATTATTAAAGATTGATTTTAGACTCTCGGACTACGAAAATTTAAGAAATAATGTTTTGAGAATTTGGTGTATGTGTGTAATTTACCCAATTAACAGATTCCAATAACTTAATAATTCTATCAATATCTTAAATACCTAGCGGAAAAAGAAAGATCTTCCAGCCAGGCGAGTGGTTTGCCTGGCAGGGCGGCCGCTATACCCCGAAGGTTATTGTCGGGATCTTGTATATATGTTACGTGCTCCGAAAACTCTCATAGCGCGATTCAGGATTGTATTGAGCATTGTCTATTGTTCTGAATGCGTCTGCAGCACTATCTGTGTAGTTTGTGGAGGTTGAAGAAGTCGCTGCACCTAGACACAATTCCTTCCATACTCTTTATATCCTTAAGAGTCACAGCATAAACCAAATGCCAATTCCGAGTACAGTATACATTTTCGACGATGCAGATAAATGCATTCGCGACAGGCTTATCCCAGATGTATTCTGTAACGATAGAAATGCGCTCGAAACGAGCCACCCGGATTTTATCCGGGGACAGGCGATTTTGTGAAATTGAATAGATTTTGGAGCGAAACCTCCTACCGTATATTTCACATTTAAGTTTCCGGAGCGATGCACGTCTATACACAATTCAATCACTCGTTTCATTCAGAAGCGAAAGCACAATATGTAGGATCCGGCACATTAGGTCGGCCATTTGTATTAAAAAACAAAAACGACTTGACGAAACTTGCCAAATGGAGCATGTGTATAGCACGCTTAATAGTGGTTAACTACGAATAAATATGCAACTTTATCGTATCTCGTTGGTGCTTAATGATGCTATAAATATGGAGTATTCAACGCCAATATATTGCCAAAATAATGAGCATTAATACATGTGATTCAGAAAGGGTTACGGGTTCGCTTTTTATTGCATTTGTAATTATTATGTGATGTCGGAAATTCGATAGATTGAAAAATAAAAAAAATAAAAAATTTAGAAGTTTAGTTTAGTAGGTTTTAGATTGACATATTGATTTCTTATATTTACGCAATACTTCACGTTGAAATAAAACTAATTTTACGGATTTTATCGCGTTTATATTTATATGCAAGACCTCAAGACACTGTGAAGCACTTTCTGCGTAAATCGGTCCGCAAACATCGTCCAAATATGAGGGTACCCCAGTTATAACTATGACACTAGGACGTCGTACACCTCAGTCCTCCCGTGACCATGGTTGCTGTAAAGCAGCCGAAGCGTCGGGAACGTAAAAAACATGATATAAATGCGATAAAATGCGTTTAGTTCGATTCGATTGATTGATTTTGAAAAAAAACTGTGATTATTTGAGAACTTTTTTTTTATTGGCACCTGGCTATTCTACCACCTTTGCTGAATTTCTTGCCCTTTCTGTATCACCTGTATAGGATTACGGGGTCACAGAAGCGACGCTTGGAATGACCTACATACGTCCAACACAACGGATAGGGATAATATCAAAATAGTAATTAAAAATACACAAGAATAAACATTGTATTTGAACTCCGAAGACAATTAGAAACTGCTGAACCCCATTTTCGTTCGGACCTGTCCATATTTAGTTGTGTTCCAACAAAAACTCAGCAAATTAATTACCAAACTTTGGCGAGATATCGCTAAACAAAGGCAATTTTATAAAACCGATTAACTAGACTTCATCATGGCCTTTCTCATTTACCTTGAGAAGAATTATATTTATTACGATCAAAATTTGTTTGACTTCGTCATCAAATTTAAATTCACTTTCTCAAGATGCGCAAAGACCCCTATAATTGTGGAGATTTTCACACAAAAAAATGTCGCTAAGGATGTGAAAATTCCTTGGAGAACAAAGGAGGTTTCCCTGATTGTTTGATGGTTAGTTTCAATTTGGTTTCAGTCTCAACGCAGACGGGCTGTCGCCTCTCGACGTGGCTGTACTGGCCACGAACCGACAACTTGCCAAAATGCTTATGGAGTTTGGTGCTAAAGAAGGAACGCAATGTGAGTGCATTTATTGATGTTTTTTCTGATTATTTTGAGAGATATTTTATATCTTTCCAACGAGTTAATTGGCACAGTTGGTAGTGCTCTGCCTTGCTGTACCAAGAGTTCCGGGTTTGAGTCCCGGTAGGGGCTTCTGTGTATAACACTGCGGAGAACGAATGTCTGTACCCGAGTCATGGGTTAATTGAATTTCTATGTAAGTTATTATAATATACTAGCCTCAGTCTATTGTACAGTACCCATAATACAAGCATTGCGTAGTTTGGGACCGTACAGTCGGTGTGTTTGTCTAACAATATCAGTTAATTTCTTATATTTACGCGAAAACCACACATTGAATGAAAACATTTTTTTTTTCGGATTTTGTCGCGTTTATTTATGTTTTTACGTTCTCAACATTTCGGCTGCTCCCGTTGCCATGGTTGTTGTAAAGCAGCCGAAACATCGGAAACGTAAAAACATAAAATAAAAACTGTAAAAACCGAAAATTATTTCAATAAATTTATTTGTTATGTTGTCTCGTCTATTCTCAATATTCTTTCTACCTCATTTATCACGCCATTTACATAAAATCAAGTAAGCATGACGTTTCTAAAAATGAAGTGACGCGTACTCCTTGTGACGTTTTTTATAACATCGTGGTTTAACTAATACCCGACAATCTATTTATCTATGTACGAGCTACGACAGTCATACAAGAAACAAAAGAGCTTCTCACGTGTCCATGGACGAAGTAACTGTATCATACAAAAATTTTGATGAACAATTTAATACCAAGTTACTTATTGGATTAGAGGGAATTACTTTCCAAAAACTTTCAGTGATTCGTTTGAAAGATTACAATGACTGACGGCAGATCTTATCAACAACTTAATACTCTTAACATCTGATAATGAAAAGTCCCTTTCTGTATGGTATTTCTGGTGGATCTAAAATTGTATTCATATTTACAACCTACAGAATGTTTACCTTTTTATAGGAAAAGCAACATTTCTATGCAGAATGAAAATTTTCCCCCATTTCATTGAGTACTAGTTTACAAAAAAAAAAAAATCTCGATTTTGGCGGGTAATTAAGATCTCATAAATAGCAATAATTTTATTCGGCTCGCTCTTGTCATTTCAGTCTTAGCGCTTTGGAACTCTCTCCGCCGCTGTTTGTTACTCACGAAAGTAATTCTCCCTACTTATCCCTTTCAAATTCGCTCGCACTGCGATGCGCAGGTGGGGTCTTAACAGATTTTATTCGCTGCGAAAAACCCAGCCATATATATGCTTGTCAATAAAACGTGTCGTGCGAAGCGGCGGCAGCGCGTTGCCCCAATCAATCCGCTATGGTACGTGTAAGCACGACTGAAAACGCGTTATACGAGCTACGAAATTTTCTTCAAACGCCATTTCAATTGACTTTTTAATATCGACATTACATTTTGTCATCATCTGCGTGTGTAGATAATAAAAACAGGGGGCATATTACAAATTCTTATTTCCAGGTAATTTAAAAAAAAAATCCAAAAAAAAATAACTTATCTGCTTAAAACTGTTGTCATCTGTATCGTGTTAACGACGAACTTCCAGCTAGATAGTACTTTGTCTCATTCTATTGTAATTTTGACCGACGAGAAAAAGATGTAAATTTATTACGATAAATATAATTATAGTTAATAGAACTAGGAAATATTTGGAAATCCATTCTTACACAAATGGCGGAAGAGGAACCCACCTTCAGCTTGTCAACTTTTCCAATTATAAACCAAACAAGTTAATCGATAATTAAAGACGCCAGCAACACCGAACTCCTCTGAGATGTTAGCCGAGAAACTATCTATCACGAGTGTCGGGACCCCAAACAATATGCAATTCTCCGCGAAACGAAGCGAATCTAAAAAAGTATTCGACACGTGTTTTGCCTCTAAACGAGGCACCGATCAACTTGTTTGGTTTATAATTGGGGTCAGTGATGAGTTCCTCTTCCCCCATTTGATTAAATTTAATTTTCCTAATAATGTTTTATTGTGTTGAAATATAAAATTGCCAAGTAGTTCAGTATACTGGCTACAAATAAAATTTCGTAATACGCCCCCAGTTCGCCGCTGTCGAGGTAGCGCCGAGCGTCATATTTCAAGATCTCTGGAATTTTTGTAATTTGCATTCCAAAGGTATGCAGTATAATACCCCGCAGAATAAGAAAGCTACCGCGGTGAATAAGTTTTTCATAAAAATTCTATTAGGTGTGATTTTTGTTTTTCGTTTTCATACCAGGACAATGTGACGAAGATGATTCGAATCTTTTACGATTACAAATTGGATCTGTAGATCGTGATTTAATCATTCATTAGTTTGATTACTCATACAGTAAAAAAAAAGTTCTAATATTGAATATTGGTAAAAAAAATCTAGAGGTCAAGCGTTTACTGGTGAGATAATTTATATTATACACTAGCTGCGCCCTGCGGTGTTACCCCCGCAAAAAATCATGTCCATACTTTGCGCTATGAAAAATTGAAACAAATCTATCCCACGGGCACCATACATTTTACCAGAATAAAATGAGCCTATGTGCTATTCCAGACTATAATCTATCTCTGTGCCAAATTTAATCCAGATCCGTTCAGCCGTTCTGGCGTGATTGAGTAACAAACATCCATCCATCCATCTATCCATCCATCCAAACTTTCACATTTATAATATTAGTATAGATACCTACAAAATAACATTTGATAAAAAAAATCTCAAAATATAACCAAAGTGCAAATCGTGTGAGTATTCAGTAAAGCTTAAAATACAGTTGGAAAGGGTATACTAAACTGAACTTGCGTTTCTATATGATTCAGAAAGGGCATACTAAGCTGAACTTGCGTGTCTATAGGGCAGGTTCAAGGCCTAGTATGAAGTCAAATCATTTATTTAATGTAGGCCTAGGGGCACTTACAAATTGCCATTTTAAATTATTATTCTTAACTCTACAACCGGATCGGAACGCGACCTCAACTGAGAAGATCCGCCAAAAAACATAGAGAGCGTGTCTTTTTAAAAGAAATGTATACCCTTTCTGAGTCACGCTGCATATCGTGACTCAGAAAGGGTATACCCATTAAGTATTGCCCATTAAGTTAATAATGGCGGTTAACTGGACATAATTTACTGATCATGAACTCACTATGCAACTTCGACAACCATAAGAATACACGCGCACCTAGTTCGTATGGTTTCACTAAATCACAGCAGGGCTACCAACAATGACAAAACAAAATAAATATTATATTAAAGAGTCCTGCTTTAAAACCTGCAGCGTCTAAATCAGCTTTTCCCAAAGTGGGCGATAAAGCCCCCTTGTGGGCGCTGCAGGCCTAAAGGGGGCGATAAGAGACCCAGAAAAAAATGGGGGCGTTGTGTAGAGGCTTACAATAATTAATGTAATTTGAAGTTATAGTGGTTTTTAAGTAGGTGAAAAAATGGGGGCGCTAAAATATTATTCCTTTCTCAAAGTGGGCAGTAGACAAAATATGTAATATATGTAAAAATATAATATGTAAAAATAATGCTACACTTCGATATTGATGTTATGTAATACCGGTCATGCTTTTGAGAAATGGAAGCTAGAATCCGTGTGCATTGCAAACTATAACGCATCTATCTACAAAGCGCTCTGTATACCAATTCTCGTCTTAACCCGTAAAATGAAGTAAAGTATCTAATATAAAATCCCATTGTAAATATGTATCATCAAACTTGGATCTAGTATAACAAAATTTAAATTTGTTCCCCGTTGACTTCAATCTGGGTGTTTTCAAGTCGAGAGTGAACAGGTACCTTCTAGGCAAGTATGCTCCATCGTAGATCTCATCGTCACTTACCATCAGGTGAGATCGATATCCAATACTTGCCTATAATGTAATAAAAAAAAGTTTTCGGTCCGAGCACTAATCGATAATCGAAATCAGAAGTTTTATTCGATAGCTCCTCATATGATTTATATTTATTATTAACATGGCAACCCTACCACCGAACTGGCTGACACGATAAACAAGCAATAGTTGCATCGCGTGACATGAGTCGTGACGACCCTATATCCAGGCGTGTCACGAAATGTGGACCAGAATATGCATTGCACTGCTAGCACGTGGTATATTCAACCTTCTTACTTCAGTGGTAGAGTTTGAATTACGGTTGGAGTCGGATTGAGGTTGGGAGCCGCTAAATGTGGTGGTAATGTATGTTCGCACGACGTTATTTGAGGAACTATTTTGACAGTATGTTAACTCAGATAGGGGTATGTGTATGGAGGTTATTTTGTTATGTTACTCTACATAGACATCCATTTGGCCTCTAATATCTAAAGATGATGATTTAAACAGATCAGAATAGTGTCCTCCCTACGGTCCTGTGACGGCTTAAGTTAACGCCAGACTGCACCGCTCTCTCGACTCTCCCAGTAGACTGGAATGACAGAATGACGAATGACTGGAATGACGAATCAGGAATGACGGGTAATTACATGTGGTTCCAATTAATTGTAAGTCCCTAACCAACGCCAAACGAGGAAGCATGCACGGGCATGTTATTAGATTACATTATACATTTATTTCTGATTAAAAAAATACTGCAAAGGAACAAAATGCTTTGTCCACTAGCTATAATTTTAGTTTGTTCTTGAATATGTTAATTAGAAGCCCCTTATAGTGTCAGGAATTTGTTTAGTAGGTATTCGTCTCTCTCGCGATTCTTTTCACGTTTGATAGCCCACAAAGTTAATTATAATAAACTTTTATGATTCCTGTTAAAAATAATATAAATCAATCATATATTATAGTTGAGTCAAGTGTAATCCCTCAAAAATATCAAAACTTCGTGACACGGGTACAGTTTTTGCGGCAGGCCAAGAGACCGCCATAATATAATATTACATATGACATTTATAAGGTGGCAATCACGATGGCATAGTAAAGAAAAAGTGGCAGTATCTATAAAAGTTTTTATAGGTACCAACGGATCCGGTACATGAAAGGAGCAAAAAGCTGTACAAACAGTGGGATCCCGGGATCGGCGGGATCGGTCGCGGGAATCTATTTCTCTCTCTTTCTAAGTGTATAGGTCTATGTATAAACGAGCCAACTATAGTGATGCACGTATTATCCGGGACTTAACTCGCTGCCTACTTAAGGACTTACTCACTTGTAAGGTAATAGTTGGCCGTAGCAATCCGTGGTGCTTGAACGAAGTATTACAAGGGTTCACGCATTATGCTCTTGATAGTACGTTATCATTTTCGTAATACTGTTAAGGACGATAAAGGCGGTCTTTATCCCAATTTCAATTCATCGTCACGTCGGCACATCTGCATGCAAGCTGCACAAATAGTCGGCATTTTAATGCACGCAAAGGGTTACAATACTCTACTGAATAATATAATAATTCTCTTTTGATCTGCCATTCCTCAATATGAGAGGCATTCAGGCCATTTTAGTTCCCCAACCTAGCCCAGTTTGATGGCGGAATTCACACTTCTTTCATGATCTTAGAAAGGTCCTCTTAGACATGCAGGTTACCTTATAATTTTTTACTTCACCGTTGAGCATGGGATAAGTAATCATGATGGAAAGTGAGTCCAAGCCTGCTTTAGAACCCGCTGACTCTTGTTTCCAATGCGAGCGTTTTGTCAACTTGGCTATCATTGCTTTTTTTAATAACGATTCGATCAAATACTTGTACGTGTTTCCGAAACACAAATACTCAACACTCAACGCAATCGACATGCAGCAACCAGAACATGGAAACCACATTTCGAAATTCTAACGCGAGCCCGTAGGCCGAGATGGGGCACTTCACAGCTCTAGACGTGCCCGAGGGAATCCCTGATCACATTACCTTCGATACCAAATGCATCGAACCGACGAACGATAGGTATTGGTTTGCCGCATCTTTACGTAGCCACGAATCGCTAAAATATTATTGGAATATTTGCTGTTGAAATGCTTGTATACTTTTGCTATTTAGGTATTCCATAGAATATGTTTTACATGTTGGCAGTTACTTTGAATTACGTTAACGATGATAGAGACAATATATTTTATAAGGTCGCGAGAAAACAATCGCCAATTCATAGTTTTTTTAAATAAATTTTGGGGCATTCGTATTACTATGATCCCCTAATAGTTTTACTCCCCAAATATTTTTTTTTTTTTTTATCTGTGAATAATAACTGGCCAAGTTCGTGTGGATAACAATACGCACAAGCTAGAGTTCAACTGAGTTCAATGTAGTATTGGCAACGAAAACTTATAACATGATCGAAAACGTTAGAGTATTCAAATGTTAACGTTACTTTTAAAATGAAAACTTCATAATAGGGTTCTCAAACAATGTATAACAAACTTTAAGCCACATTCAAATTTCTGTTGCGCTTTAACTGCTGTAACAGGAAATTATAAAGAATGTAAAATCCACCGCGAAAAATAACACGCATTTTTATTCCTGAAAATGTTAAAGAAAGAATGTTGTATCATTTCGAGAGCTCTCCGCTCCGCTGGCTACAGTTGCCCCGGACAGAATATATCGTAAATATGTTAAGCAGCCAGCCCGTTTATAAGATTTGCACCGCCGTCGCGAAGATTGACATGAGGTAAGGAAGCTGGAATATTTATTTACTCTACTTGACATTAAATGAAGTCACGTCACGCATATGCCAACACAAGTCAGGGCGTGGATCATCCTATTATGCAGTCAATGTGGTCGATGCTATAAGTAATTGTAACTCCAATTGTTAGCGACGCTAAAATATATTGTTATTATTTAAGTAAGTTTCCGAACTTTTTGGTGAAATGTCACATATAACTTGACGTCTGTCAATTGTTTTAAAAATAGAAATATTTTCGTTTGTTTTTGTTTTCTCGTGCCTTTGTCTGTTGTTTTGTGGTCTCCCGCCTTTTACCGTGCTGTGAACTGTTGTGTTTTTTAGTTTTTGTCAATTATACGAATTTACAGTCCACTCAAGCATTTTATTTCCTGCTCACGCTTACCCCTTCACCCGTCGGCTACACCAACTATGATGGAACTGGGCGCATATAATAATAATGTCTTAAAATGATTTTAGGAATAAACAAGCGCTATGCTCTTTTTTTATTCCTAATAATGTAAATATTGTAAAATAAAACAAACAATTCACCTTGAAAAACCACAGTCAACATTCCAGCACTGATTTTGACTATTCACATTATTGATTATAGTAAATACTTTCAGATGTTAAGCACGACCAAACTTATCCAAAAATACTCGCATTCATTTCACGGCAGGTAACTACTTAAAGAATTAAAAAGAAAACCACTAATATAATTACTATATTATTAATAATAACATAAATTGTAAAAAAAAATATTCTAATTATTAATAAAAAAAATAAACAAAACAAAAAATAGTTAATATCATTAATAATTTGAAATGAATTTTGTTTTCATTAGAACTCCAAAAACCGGCCTAAAACTGACTTTTGAAACAGCACTTTTCAACCTGAACATGTGTAGCAGTTTCAGGCTGCTATGCGTTAGGCATATTGATGTCCATTCACCCGATCCAGCTGAAAATCGTGAATTATTAAATATAGGCGTCATTACATCATTTATTCGTTATTAGATCTTGAAACTTGTGTAATATCCATAAGCTTTAACGCAGGTGGGTACAAGATGGTAACTTTATGTAGATGGGTTATCTTATGGTTAGGTAAACACACCTGTCCCTCAGATATCAGCACTACAAAGACGTCCCTCTAAAGTTTAGTCTGAACGTTTGAGATGAAACTTGAATTTAACCTTTGTTAACTATTCGTTCGCGGTTAAAATTACTGGGATAATCCGTTGGAAGCGGTTTTTATAGTAATTAGGTAGGAGAGTAATTGTTTTAAGCCTCTACACTCTACTGTCTTGTACTGGATACTGATTTGAAACCCATAATTATACGACGTATAGATATAAAGATTGATTTCTTATAATAACGCGAATACTACACATTGAAATAAAACTTATATTACGAATAGGCGAGGTCCTCCCGTGACCATGGTTGCTGTAAAGCCGCCGAAACGTCGGGAACGTAAAAAAACATAAAATAAACGTGATAAAATTCGTATATATAATTTAATTTTAAGATAACATCCAGTATCCCTGGTAAATTATGTTTCTCTGGTAAATCATATATAAATCTACGTGTATTTGAAACTCTGGTTGGTTATTTAATATCTAAATTACTATCCCGTTGTGGATTACCGAGATCGAAACGAATGTCGAATAATGAAACCATTCGCTCACAATCAGTGGCCACACAATTTGTTGTAGCAAGTTAATCTTGTATTCCGCGGAACGATACGCGACTCCCATACAAACGGGTAAGGCTCAAATTAGCTCGTGTGATTGTCAAATGGAATCGACTCCGCGGTGCAGACGGCCGGTCAGTGCGACATGGAGGCTTTGTGTTTACGTGATCTGTTATCTTTTGTAAGCTCAAAAGCTTTTGATTTCATAAATTGTTTGGAATGTAGGGTCGATTGAGGGTGTAGGTATACTTACAGTTTTGTCTAGTAAGCACATACTAATGGGAATGCAAAATATCGTTCCCAGATTAGGCTATATTTTATTTAAAAAAATCGTAGCCTCCATTACGATTCAATATAATATAATAATACCAACCCTTTTAATGCCCCACTGTTCTTCGAATATTATCAGACATGCAGGTTTCCTCGCGATGTTTTCCTTCACCGTTTAGCAAGTGATAATCATGGTTGAAAATGAGATTCGCACATGAAATCCAGAAATCCCTAAGGTTGGAGCCGAGGTTTGAACCTGCGATCCTCGTCTCCGAGGCAAGCGTCTACCAACATTACGTTTCAATACTTCGTTCCATTTATAAGATTTTGCACTACCGCTTTTTCACTCCAACCCGCACTGGGCCAGCGTGGTGGACTATGGCCTAATCCCTCTCGCTTTGAGGGGAGGCCCGTGCCCAGCAGTGGGACATTAAAAAGGGCTGGTATTATTGTTATTACTTCGTTCTATTTGCTGCTGTCGTCTCCTCACAAGATCATTATATCCTTCAGGGAGAATCTCATTTCGAATCCACAACACATGTGGTACTTAGTGCTTACCTATTGTGTATTGTTTCAGTCAAAAGCTCTGAAGCATTGGGGACCCACTTGCGCCGGCTGGCGCGCGAGGCCGAGGCGAATCTGCACGAGGTAGCAGGCTGCGCGCCGGAGCGGACCTGCAGGGATGACACCTGCACTAGGTAATAGGTCACTTATCTACAAAATGAATGTAGAACACAGTCGGCCACAGTTGTTAGTGGCTACCCTGGATCAAGACATTAGAATGAGCTCCATCATCTACACCAGCCTTTCCCAAAGTGGGTGATAACGCCCCCTTGTGGGCGCTGCAGACCTAAAGGGGGGCGGTAAGAGACCCAGAAAAAATGGGGGCGTTGTGTAGAGGCTTACAATAATTAATTTTATTAGAAGTTATAGTGGTTTTTAAGTAGGTGAAAAATGGGGGCGCTAAAAAATAATTCACCTAGGCAAGTATGCTCCATCGTAGATCTCATCGTCACTTACCATCAGGTGAGATCGAGATCAAATACTTGCCTATAATGTATAAAAAAAAAAAAGCAGCAGCAGACAAAATAAGTTTGGGAACCCCTTATCTACACCCACCAATAACTCACCCTTAAATTAGAAGAGATATATTAACATCCTTCCTGACGTCCCTGAGACTCGGAATCGAAAACATTTATTTTTCGAATTGTTGTCTGTCTGCTTTTTTTACTAATACTTGATGGATTTTAACTTGGCTTTCGCTATTGGACCTAAAGTACGCCTCAAAAGATGGGGTTAGGTGTATACTATATACGTATATATAATCATTTGGGGTATCCGGGCAAATATAGATGCAGATAAGATTTGATAGTAGCCTTATATGCATTGGGGGGTATCAAGTGAAATATAACTGCAAAGACTGATAGTTGAGCAGACGGAGACTAGCTAAAGCCTCCTCCTTTTTGAAATCGGTTATAAAGTATGTTGAATGGCATTGCCAGGTCATCTGCCGGCAGCCAAGCAGCGGGCACGACGGGTTGCGCTGGAGGAGCTGGCTCCGAGAAGGACAAACAAGCCCAGCAATGGGAGCGAAGAGTGAGGACACTGAAGTGAGTGGCATTGGACACCAAGCTGGGGCCCAAGTCTGCTAAAACAAACGATTCATAATCGAGCAGCAACCGCATAGTAACGGTCATTTTTGACGGAAATTGTATGGGATATCTGTCAAATGTGACAGCTATGCGGTTGCTGTTCGATTATGAATCGATTGTGTGAGCAGACTTGGGGCCCTACTTATATTCCCAACTCAATTATACAGGCTGTAACATAAATATGAAATAACATTTAAGGGCGTGAACAACCAAGTTACCCCATGGAACATAGTCTGAAATATAAAAAATACTGTTAAAAAGTTATTAAAAAAAACATTTTAATTTGAAAGTTTGACAACCCATTGTTGTAAATCATGCTATAAGATCACAGAGAGATAAGGATGTTAAATTTTCTTCAATACATACGACGACGTATCTGTAAAATTTACAATTTTTTTCTCCGACTATATATATCTAGTGAAAACCTAAATCTGATCTCTATTACTAGTAGCTAAAGTTAAATATTAATTATCTAATGACTTCACCAGGCGCCTCGTCCAGGGTTGGCAGCAACTCCGAGTGCCACCAGCGCCTGCTCCGGCGGAGCTGGAGGTCTGCGGCGCGCACGCAGTCACCGTGCGACTCAAAGATACCCGCAACATAACACCTTTGATCAAGGATCCGCCGATCATTACTAAGTTTAAAGGTACTGTTGGCATCTAGACCGGGCCTTGTATTATTTAAGAAGTCACTAGGCGAAATAATCACTGGAATATTTTATGTCCCACTGCTTGGCACGGGCCTCCGCTCAATGCGAGGGGGATTAGGCCATAGTCCACCACGCTGGCCCAGTGCGGGTTGGCGGACTTCACATATCCTTCGAGGGCTTCTCTCAGACATGCAGGTTTCCTCGCGATGTTTTCCTTCACCGTTTAGCAAGTGATAATCATGGATGAAAATGAAATTCGCACATGAAATCCAGAAATCTCAGAGGTGCGAGCCGGGGTTTGAACCTGCGATCCACGTGCCGAGGCAAGCGTTCTACCAACTTAGCTATCACACTGGAATATTTATTATTATATATCAAGCACACTATATAATATAAGAATATACAATTTCAACCAACGCTTCTTTAGGACATTTGAGTCACATTTTGATCACACAATCACTTTCTCAATTTGAGTCCCGGCACTGGTATGATGAGCACGAATGTTTGTACCTGAGTCATGGATGTTTAATATCTATATTAGTATTATACATATACCTACTGGGTTCGCTCCCAGTCCAATTCACCAGTACAGCTGGTGTGTTCGTCTAGCGATATTTTATTTATTTAAATGTCAAAATTATAAGAACAATGATCCCTACAAAGTCGAAATGGGGATAGGTATAGCCTTTCTGAGCCACGCACGCAGTTCAAAATAGTTATCAACTAGTAGCTTTTACCCGTGACTTCGTCCGCGTGGTGTTTGGCTAGTCTAAAATAAAAGTAGCCTAAGTTACTCCTTGTTACATCAGCTATCCGCCAGTGAAAGTCCCGTCAAAATTGGTCCAGCCATTTCAGCGATTAGCCGGAACAAACAGACAGACGGATAGACAAAAATTGTAAAAAAATGTTGTTTTGGTATATGTACCGTGTATACATCCTAATGCACTTAGTAAAAAGCGGTTATTTTTGATATTACAAACAGACACTCCAATTTTATTTATTTGTATAGATAATAAAATATCTTATCAACAATTTCAACAGTGGAATGGTCATCCCGGGCGGATTTCTCGAACGTGTGTGGATGCCGCGAGATGGCGGCCTCCGGCGCTAATGGCGGCACGCGGGTGCTGGCCGCGGGGCTCACTCGAGGCAGGCGGTACTTCTTCAGGGCCGCAGCAGGGAACATCAAGGGCTGGGGGCCTTACACTGTGTCTGTGCCGAGGAGTGTTGTGCCTAGCAGTAAGTGCATATCTGCATGATTGTACGAATAAAAATGTTGTGGATAATATAATTTAATAATCTTTTTATTCAGAGACCAGAATCGGCCTGATAATCCCTGAATGCTCCTACCAGAATATAGTGCACTTGCTATATAGCCTATGAGTATCAATCAAAATGATTATGCACTAAAATCAAGAATAACGTAGCCACTAAAGCCAAAGTGGTCTTCAAGTATATTGAGGTTTTTGTGATTTTTCAAAAACGTAGAAAAATGGTGATTTCGGATTAGAAATATCACAAGTTATTTTTCCATTTATCGAGTCACACTATATTGTCAAAGTCAAAGTCAAATCGTTTATTTAGTATAGGCCTACCGGGGCACTTGCAAATTACAATTATGTTTTAAGATCATGGGACAAATGTCAAACTCTTAGTTTACCGAGATATAAGGTCGATTAATATTACCGACAAGACAGTAGAACACAGGAGCACAGGCCGGCTTTTTAAAAACAATCTCCTCCGTAGGCTGGCGCGACGTATCGTCCCGCGCGTGCCGCGGCGGGGGCGGCGGGGGCGGTGGTGGTGGCGGCGGCGGGGGCGGCGCGGCGGCGGCGCTGGAGGCGCTGGCGGCGGCGGCGGCCGGCGCGCGCGCGCGCCCGCTGGCGTTGCACCACCACGCGCGCCAGCCGCGCAAGAAGACCGCCACCATACGACAGCTGTTCACGGCCGCCAGCAAGTTCCAGAAGAACCTTAGGAGGTAAACTTCAGCGACACCTTTTTGCCATGACCATTATTAAGCATTATTGTGCGCCTCAAAGCTCTTAATGGGCGCACTCCGTACTTTAATAGCTGGCAGTTGACTTTGTAATTAAACGGCGCTGAATATGTCTTCTAGTTTATAATGTATTCTAGTATAATTAGATTTGATTAGAACATGTTTGCTTGTTCAACTATCGAGAAGAATAGAACACCTCTGGCCCACTTCATTCGCTAACTGGACTGCCTGCACTTCAATGGGTACCTATTTAAAACTCAAAAAACAGCTGATACAATTTCCACCAACAACAACACAACAACAAAATGTATGTGGTATGGTTCTGTGTTTATCTGCGGAACTCTAACGCACCCCAAATACTGCTGGGGCGACTGTAATTATATAGCGGTAACAGGCGCAAACAAATAATTAAATTTATAAAACTGATAATCACATTACAAAGCAGTTGTAGAAGATAACTGCCAAAGGAGTCGTCTGCTTATCGTTTTGATCGCAAAATCTTTATGCCACTGTGAAAGATTCTTCCATCGCCAGATAGTATAATTGCCCAAGATGACACCGGTGGTGTAAATTATCCTAAATAACATCCCCTAGCGAAGCGCCTTGCGTGCACTCCTAAAGGAAACTCACCAGTTTCAATTATCAGGGGCGTATACCTGGCGTGCATTCTGTACCACGAGGACAAGGTGCTGGTCACCAGCGAGGAGTTCCTGCCGGTCATCGAGGTGGACGAGACGTACCCCACCTGCATCTACACCGACTTTCATTGGCTCATGAAGGTAATCCAAAGGAAATTTCGTACTTTAAGGGTTGATCTTTGCTACTGCCTTTCCTAAACTTCTTTTCATGTAAACCATTAAGTACAGTACTTATGAATCGTCAAAATATTTACAAAATGCTAAGCTTCAACTTTACCACCCGTTCAGAATGCCGTTCCTATGGAGAGGAACGGGCAAGAAACTCCATGGCGGCTCTTTTTAAAAAGATCGGGTACATTTTTGAGGAGTACATAGTTGTGAGTATGTGAGAACAATATAGGAACGGCTAAGCAGACTTTAGCAGCTGGTCAAAAAACTTTCACATACGGACAAATCTTTGACAAATTGACGTCAAGCGCACCTTCTTCTTCTTCGTCTTTTTACGTCGTTGTCACAATAACGATGAAAGCATATGCAGTTGTAAGACGTGTAACATCCCACTAATATTATAAATGTGAAAGTTTGAACAGAACGGCTGAACGGATCTGGATTAAATTTGGCACCGAGATGGATTATAGTCTGGAATAGCACATGGGCTACCTACTTTTTATCCCGGTAAAGTTTATGGTTTCCGTGAGATAGATTTGTTTTAATTTTTCTTAGAGCAAAGGATCGACGTGATTTTTTGCATACGTAGTGGTAGTTTAGGGGTCAGAAAATGACATAGGCTAATTTTTATCCCGGAAAATGCACGGTTCCTATGGGACAGCATACAAGAACCGTGCATTTGCAAAGGACATCGTTTTTAATCGCGGGTAACACCGCGGGGCGCAGCTAGTTTAACATACGTCTATTTGCAGGTATCATGTTCGTGGGATGATGTGAAGGCGCTGCGCTCCGACATGGAGAAGCACACGTCTTCGTCTGTACACTTCAGATTGAAACTCCTCACCGCGGCCGCTCAGATGCAGTCAGCTTTATGTATACAGGATTTAGGTTGGTTGATATCCGAAGTGGTATTCTTCTTCTTCTTTTTTTTAGATTGGCAATCGGCTACAGAATAAGAGCCATTTTGCCAGTGTCGAATAATTCTTAAAAATTTCATTTTTAATTATAAGTACCTCTGATGATAATGATAATGTCGATGACGATGATGATGATGAAAATTAATGCCCTATCAGTAAAGCTGTGGATACTTTACTGGACATTTACAGGACACCTTGGAAGAACTTGAAAAGTCTTACTTTTAGTTTCTTGCTTTTTTTTGGAAATAAAACAAAATACACAAATACATAACTTCACGGTTCAACTTCCCGGCAAACATTATGATGTGGTATCGTAGTCAATCGGGTTAGTATTCCTTTTATAATTTGGTTTACGGCTTTGGGTACTCATATTTTGAAGCTCTCAGTTAAAGTACTAGCTAGTATTTTTCACAATTTTAAATCCCTAATAATGTATTTTTCTACACCGGCACGCGTTTATGAACGCACTAACTGTACGGTCCCAAACAAAGCAATGCTTGAATTATACGGGTACCGTACAATGGACTGGGAGCGATCTCGATACATATTTACTTATAGAGATATTCAATATCTCTGCCTGGGGTAGAAAATTTCGAGATCATAATACAAAGTTTGTTCCTACCGGGTTTCGAATCCAGGACCCGCGTTACAAAACGTAGGGTCACTGCCAACTATGCCAATAATTTGCGTTACATTACATTTTAAGTTTTATATTAGTCTACAGTTTTAGTTATATATTTAGCATATTGGTGTTTTGGCGTATGCTGTCATAACACAATTGGCTAGTGTTATGAATAAATAAATAAATAGAGTAGTAATAACAATATATGTGTAAATGTTTTCCAGGTCAACTGTACCACAAGCCGCTCCGAGACTCTCACGGCACAATAGTGTTGTCGTGTGTGAACAGCGTGAAGTCGGTGAAGGCGGTGTCGGCGCTGAACTCGCGCTGGGCGGCGGTGGCGCGGCTGCGGCGCCGCGTGCTCAGCGAGGACAACACCATGGGCGAGCTGCTCATGGCCTCCGTGCACGAACAGATCGCCTACCATCAGGTATGTGTATCGTGCCCTCTCTCTCTCTCTCTCTCTCTCTCTCTCCCCTCCCTCTCCCCTCTCCGCCCCTCTCTCCCCCTTCTCTCGCCACCTCTCTCTCCCTCTCCCTCTCTCTCTCTCTCTCTCTCAGCATGCTGGAATTTATGTAAACAAAACAAATGTAGGTAGTAACCAAAAACTTTTCAACGTAAAAATCTGATAAGCAAAAAATAATTGAATTTAATAAAAATCTACCTTGTCTCACTAAATTAAATATATAAATAATGTGAAGTCGGTGTCAAATAATAAAATAATACTTTTAATAACGAGATGCGCGGAACTATTTGGAGGTAAAGTTTTTGGCGCGGACCGGCAATACTCGACTCAGTTGTTTTTTTGGCACCGAATCAACATTCGTTACATATTCGATTTAGTTCGACTAGGTACATATTTATTATAAACGATTATTTTTTGCTTTGTAGTTTGTTTCTTGAAGACGGTTTTTTTTGGTAAAAGGTTTTTTGGTACTAGCTTTTGCTACGTAGCGGTGCGTAGTACCTTTATTGGTTTGTAAAAATCCTGTTGAAATTTACACACGCTACACTTCATCTTAATTGACACTAGATACTTAAACGTTCAGCCTCAAGATGAATGACAATCTTAATTAGAGCCTATGCATCGAAGTCCCATGGACACGCCATTTTAATATTATCATGACACATCCATTATTTTATTTATAATGTGTATTTATTGAATAAGTTATTGCTATTAATTACTTGACATTGGCAAAATACCCGCTAAGTTGGGGGTGAGGCCATATTCATATCCATTTTATTTGTAAGAACATTACCATTCTTCTTCTTCTTTTTTTACGAAATGAGATGCGATGAAATAAAATGGATATGAATATAGCCACATCCACAACTTAGTGGCTATTTTGGCAATGTCGAGCAATTAATAGCAATAACACTTTTAATAAATACACATTATAAATAAAATAATGGATGTGACATGATGATATGAATATGAAGCGAATGGTGACGTTAATGAAATACCTATGCAATTAAAAAAAAAACGCAGTCGCATGAACAAGAATGTTTTTTTTTTTATAGTTGTGTGTGTTGCCAGGTGTCGCGCGTGCAGCTGCCGCGCGGGCTGTACCTGGGCTACCTGAAGCTGCAGTCGTCGGTGGAGGTGGTGCGCATCGTGGCGCCGGCGCGCTCGCCCAACGTGCCGCCGCACACGCGCGTGCGCGGGAACGCGCACGTCTCCGCGTATGTGCCTTTCATCTTAATACATACGCCATCTTTCAACCATTACGCTATTTATTAAGCGTGCCCCAGAAAGGCTTTACTATTATTTCAACCTGGGCTTTCTCTAGCGCATTTGTAATCATTATGTGATGTCACATCACTTATGTGAATACAAAAAAATATTACATTAAGTATCATATCATGAGAACATCCTCCTTCTACTTACATAAACTATCTTCGTTCGGTGATAGATGCGTAATGCACTATATATTGTTGAACTGGCATTCCTCTCCTAGTTCAGTCCAGTCCATTCAGCATTTCGGGCTGCATAGCCAACGCCAATCAAAACCCAGTCAGTCTTATTCCACATCCCAATCCAGACGGTTGTCTCTAACCTTAGGCTCATATTTTTTTTTTTAATCCATTTCTGTCAAAGCCCTATAACAGTTCGTAATCGTTCCCTAAAAAGTAAGCGGTACCTACTTACTTTTTTACATGAAAAAATATAAGGCTAATCCAGCTAACAATAACTAATTGAAGTACACGACTATTAAAATTGCATTAATATGTTTTCGTTATAGAGAAGAATGGGAGTACCTAAAAGGACATTCGGGCGAAGTGCCAGCGATCAACAGCCTCACCACGCTAAGCGGGCAGGAGAAGCCCTCAGAATCTCAAGAAATGTTCCTCGACTCCATCGCCGCAGCCGTTCGGAGACTCTCCAAGGAAATGGAGATACCCATCGAGAGCGTCATAACCCACCGAATATACGACCTTGAGGTCATCGAACTGAACAGCGACGTCAGCTTCATCATGATCTGCCCGCCCGCGGAGCAAGCCTGCTCTGTCCCCGGACAAAAGGAAATCCTACTTCAAAAAGGCGATTTATTGAGCCTCCCGATTCAAGCGTTCGAAATGATCCACCTCCAAACCTACCATACAAACATACTGAATAAATACTCGAAGCTCAGTTGCGTTCTGGAACTAGATGTTGCGTTGGCCGCACACTCGCACAGAGAAGCCTTCTCCTGCACTGAGCTCCAGACAGCCAAAGAGAGGCTAACCAAATTAGAAGACCTCCAGAATAATCTAAACACCGTGTGGAAGGCGGAACGGTGGCTTATGGACCTAATAGGCTTCGCGAGGGATAAAGACAAAACAGCACCCAGCTCCGGTATATTGCTCAAACACATTCTAGACAAAACACCAACATCATGCACTGACGGCCCCATGGAAGTCAATGAGAATGCTAAACTAAAAGATTTCCTTCAAATACCGACTAGGGACGGGAAAATAACGAAAACGTCGCCAGGCAGAGGCTCGTGGCCTGGTCCGGCCGGTAACGGCAACCACGTCAATTTACACCCAGAATTCAGCAAATCCGAGCAACAACTGAGTCTATCCCCACGCCAAACGTCCGTATCAACGCTAAATCTCTGCAGCTCGCAATTTTTAAACCCAGAAATAGTAACATTTCCTCGCAAGGGAAGCGCCGACTCCCAATACACGCAATCAAGCGCTATGAGCAACAACTACATGAGTAGCAACTCTCAATTCGATGTAAAGTCTTCTGGATCACACGCTAGCATTGGCAACAATCGTCTACCACCTTCTAGAAGTGAAGATACGCTGGTGCTTCAAAACGAGAACGTTGAACCAAAGCCACGACCTCACAGTATTAACGCGAGCGCGTCAACCACATCCAGCCCTTTGCTTACCGTCAAAGGTTACTACCCAGGTAGTATGATCAGCGTAAGAACGTCCAAAAGCAACGTGTCCGAGTCCGCCCAGAGTCTGTCGAGCGACTCGGAAAGCCAAAGCTGTCCGGTAACTTCAGTTCCTTTGAAAATCCGTCCGCAGGGGAAGCACTTTAGAAGCCCTTGTAGTGTCATAGCCTCTAAGAGCATGACTAACGTTAAGAGTGACGTGGACTTCACGGACACGGGGCAAGAGTTCCCGAAGTTGAGTCTGTGCGTCAAACGACAACCGCTACTGGAGACGCATGAGGATGCGGAGTATAACAATAAGGTTCCAAAGACTGATGAGATGAGAAGCGATAGTGAAGATATGAAGGCGCCCGAACTACGAACGCCGGATCAAGCTGGTATATTGCAGGTAATTTTTGAATTATCTATACTAATATTATAAATGTGAATGTTTCGATGGATGGTTGTTTGTTACTCAATCACGCCAGAACGGTTGAACGGATCTGGATGCAATTTGGCCCAGAGATAGATTATAGTCTGGAATAGCACATAGGCTACTTTTTATCCCGGTAAAATGTATGGTTCCCGTGGGATAGATTTGTTTTAATTTTTTATAGAGGTAAAAGGTTCGACATATTTTTTGCATAGGTAGTGGTAGTTTAGGGGTTAGAAAATGACAAAGGCTAATTGTTATCCCGGAAAAATGCACGGTTCCTATGGGATAGCATATAGGAACAGTGCATTTGCAAAAGCACATAAAGGAAAAGGACATACTTTTTAATCGCGGTAACACCGCGGGCGTAGCTAGTGTAATATAATTGAAGCCAAAAAAGAATGTAGGTTTATCCATCGATCTTGTCGTTGGCTAACAAATAAACAACACTTTTACTAATTATACAACTCCAAAGAAACGACAAATAAACCCGACCAAAAAACTCTCATTATGGATATAAAATCAATTTAACGCAACATTGTTATCTCAACAAGTAATTACACACATCATTACCTCTTATTTGCTAAGTAGCTACAATTACATTTCGTAATCCAATTACAAACGCATACATTTTCCAGGTATTCGCTGCATACGAAACGGGCTTAGCAGCCGGCACGTCGCTCAAGTTGCACGTCACGCCTCGCACGTCAGCGCGGGAGGTCATCGACCTGGTTGTCAAACAACTCAACATGGCCGCCGTGCTGAAAGGCAAGGCTGGACCCATATACGGGCCGGAGAAACTTCAAGATTTCTGCTTAGTCGCAGTCATCGGTGCGCGGGAGAGATGCCTCCGAGATGATTTCAGGCCGTTGCAACTGCAGAATCCTTGGCGAAAGGGCAGATTGTACGTGAGGCTTAAACATGAGGTGTTGGCGGCATTACAACATTCCGCCAAGAAGCCGGCTTATATTTGAATATTGTTTTAGCTGTTAGACGGAAAACTATAGTTTCTTGGCATAGGATTTATTGTTGGAACTTTGTAGTCACAGTTGAGATCGAGAGCGCTCCGAAGGCAGAAGCCTCATCGTATGTGCTGTGTGTAACAAACCGACCAAGTTGTGTAGCGAACTTTTCATTCAACCTCATTATAAAAAAAAACAACATTGTCGAGGACTTGAAATGTTGCGTTCTCCGAAAATTCTTATAGTGCGTTTCAGGATTGTATAGAGAATCGTCAGCGCCATCTATGATGTGGTCGCTAAAGATGTATTCTTGAGCGAGGCCGAATTGGCCAGTAATAGCGACTTAACTAAATCATGGGCCAGTGGTTGCACTTATACTAAAGACAAGTTGATGCCTAGCAGAGAGAAGAGGACAAACCTATACGAAAAACAAGGCCAATTGCCTGCTTAGTGTCGTGTTGGGTATTCGCCTATCGCCATTAGTTATAAACATCGGGCATATTAATAAGTGTATCTCTGCTGTGACTCAAAATGTACCTATCTTTCTTTTGTGCCAACTCCTATTATGTTGATGCTTTAAATAGTTAAGTGAAAGTTGTGAGTTAAATATTAGCGAATATTTTAACATAATTTATGGTGCTTTTCCATTGTAATAATAATAGCGCATTTTTCTCATAAACGAAACGGTTTCCAATACAATTATTTGTTAGACTGTCATAGAAATAGTAGGTACCTACTTATGTACTACTTCGAAATAATTATTCTTGTATCGCTGTAGGTGACTTTCAAATTCTTGTTGTGCTGTTTATGTAGACTCATAAAATCTTATCCTAGTTCCTAGAGACTCAGTCATAGGTACTTATTTATTATTCTTAAGTATTCTTTAAGTAGTCCACTTATGGATCTATATACATTCAATATTCAGTAGGTAAAGGCAAGCAATAAAAAAATAATATAATATAGATTCTGCTAAGGAATATTAAACAGTTTATTTTTCAATATAAGTTTCTTAATACAGCGTGTATCAAATCAATCAGGCGATTTCGAAGTTACCTCCCTACCTACTGATAAAATCAAATCTTTGAGGAAAGCAGGGTTAAATTTTACTGAAAGTCCACATATTTAACAATGTTCGTAATTACCCACCTATCTATCATTTAAAATTCCCTTTTATTATAATTATTAGATCTACTTACTTACAACATCGTAGGTAGGTATATTTTAGTTTAGAATATCTTCATTCTAACGAAATGTATGAACTAGATAATCCCTGTCATAACGAAAAATGTCCCTAGATTGAGTATTTTATGATTTCATACTATTCGAATAATAAAAGTAATGAATAGGTCCTTTCCTATTTAAGTGGATGTAGTTTACTTATGTGTAAATAGTGTTTGAAAATTTGTAATTAGAACTAGATAATTACTAGGTAATAGGTAGGTATTATAACAGAACATGGTAAAGGTACCTAGTGCTGCTAACTAAATACCTGAGTCATGAAAATCTGCTATGACATGACCATTTGAGAAAAAATAATGAATTTATTATAATTGTCCCTCCAAATATTACTTATATGCAGACAGAACTCTGTCAAAGTAGGAACTTAGGTAAGTACTTAAGTTATGTTTCGCTTGAAGGTTTTACCTGAGTTTATCCGAACCAACCTATTATATTTTAATAGGTAAATATACCTACCTATTATAATCGTGAATGGACTGACAGAATGATTGTTTATTAATCAAATAAATACTCAACATTTATGTAATTACGATAATTTTATTGTAAATTCTATATAATCACTGTGTACAAAAGGGAGTGGAATTAAATAAGCAAGAGATTATAATAATTATAAAAGTGTATAACTGAGTTTTCAATGATTCGAGCCATATATAAAGATAATTATACACTTAATAAGTATGTATTGCAATTTTTAATAAGCCTAACTGAATGTCTTATGATAAAATAATTTAAAGTTTTATTTGAGATTATCATGTATGTATTCACCCTTATCTGGTTTGTACATTAGAAGTTAAAGAGAGACGGATAATGGAGTGATGCACAGAAATAAATGTATTTAAAATCTTTCTGCTTTGTTTAATTCACTGCTTAAATTACCTGCGGAAATCGTGGACAAGCAGCAACCTGTCTGTTTAATTCTGATATTCTGAATCAATAATATCAATCAATGTGATAATAGGGAGGTAAGTACCTACCTACTACACATGAGCTGGGTATGGAATGCTAGAGCTACGGTAAACAGTGCGAACGACCACTGACTACTAAACATCAAACAGTATTTTTAAAAATTGTTAGTGGAGGGAGACTTACAGTCAATACTCGAAGGTGGACATATCAAAATTAGAAAGTTCGGAATGCGCCGCGGTGCCGCCTAGAATCAACATGATACTAACAAAACGTATTTATATGTGCGCAAAAAAACCCTTTATGAAGTAATAAAACGCATTCGACACGATAGGTAAAAGTCATTCGGTCATTGACACTTCACAGCTTGACAAGTAAATTCTTTTGAATTAGATTTTTAATTTATGATCGGAATTGCTAACAATTAACAATATTTGTACTTTGGTCACATAATTTTCCACATATAATTTTGTACCGAAACACTTAAACTATCAAACAAAAATGAGTTTAGTTGCTAACACAGGGTAAGTTTATTGAATATGGAAGTAATCCAACTGGTCCACTTTCTGTATGTGCATTTTAGATGGAAACTATAATTTTAGTAAATTAGCGGGTCGGACGCTGTTCATTACGGGGGCCTCTCGTGGTATAGGCAAGGCAATTGCTCTGAAAGCCGCCAAGGATGGCGCTAATGTTGTAATTGCCGCGAAAACGGCAGAACCGCATCCGAAGTTACCTGGTACCATTTATACAGCCGCCGAGGAAAGTAAGTAGCTTTAAGTTTATAATAACGCCTCTATGCTGCATCTGTTACAAGCAACCGCCCTTATTAAAGTCAGAAATCGATAGTTATCAATGAAAATACAATTATAGTTTTATTTGGACTTTGAACTTTTGTGTAGATACATTGACCTTGTTTGATGAAAAATCTTGATTTAGTCACTGTTATTGTATAAACAGTACTTAATTATCGAGTTTTAGTCATTCTTAGGGATGAATTGACATGTTTTGGTGGCTTATAAGTGTGTAATTTCAGTTGAAGCCATCGGTGGAAAAGCATTGCCATGCATAGTTGATGTGAGAGAAGAGAAACAAGTGCAGAAAGCTATTGATGAGGCTGTCAAAAAGGCAAGAGCATGAAATAATACTTATTTACTTCAAGAACCAAATCAGAATTTAGAAAGAAATTACTTTTATCTGGTGGATATACTTGAACTTTATCTCAAGTCTTTGATATATCAGAGTCTTTGTATAGACTGCTTGGCAAGTACAAATAAATAAGTGTCTGGTTTAGGTACAAAGTAACAAGTTGACTACTTGATAATTGCATTATATCCTTATGTAAATCAAGCATTACTTCATTAACAAGTTGTGTCCCTTTCTACTGAAATATAGAGGATTTAGGATGTGGACAGTCACTCCAGTCTTTTTCACTTAGTAAATTTTTCAGGCTATGAAAGTGTTAAAGAAAAAACAAACGTAGGCTATTGAAATTTAGTGTAATGTCACAACAACTAAATAAATCACTGTGGTTAGTTTAATTTTGTTTTTCAATTTCAGTTCAATGGCATTGACATTCTTGTGAACAATGCATCAGCTATCTCGCTGACAGGCACCGGACAGACAGATATGAAGAGATATGACCTCATGCATAATATCAATACCAGGGGAACATTCTTAGCGTAAGTTCTCTAAAGCCCACCCTTTATACTTTTTCACCTTTTTTTTTAATAGGTTATAGAGTGTGTATTTTGTTTTTCAGATCAAAATTATGTTTGCCTGTACTAAAAAGCAGTAACCATGCACACATACTGAATTTATCACCACCTCTCAACATGAACCCATACTGGTAAGAACCACACAATCAGCTGATTTCTATGCTTCTTATAAAGGTGTAATATCTTCTGACATTCCACGCAACTGTAGCCAAACTATAGCATTATAATTATGTATTACTACCTGTTCCGGCGAACTTCGTACCACCTCAGAAACAAATTTATGAGAAAATTAATTATCTTTATTGTTATTATTATTTTAGTGAATGTTACCCATGTTCCATAGTTATTTTGCTATTCGCGGCGGAGACAAATTCAACAAATATCATTAACATCGGCCCACCCGTTCTTAAGTTATTAATGGTGTAACTAACACGACTTTGTTTTTATAGATTACTTCATACCGCACATGACTGTAGGGAAAATGTGGCAAGGGCATATGAACGGAGAGGGTTTTGTCTAGGAGTAGGACATCAACCAATGCCTAGATAGTTTACTAAAAAGAAGTTTCATCATCAGGTTCTCGATCCACGTGGCGTACACAATGGCCAAGTACGGCATGTCCATGTGTGTCCTCGGCATGAGTGAGGAGTTCAAGCCATTCAACATTGGGGTGAATGCCCTGTGGCCCAAGACAGGTATAGTGCAACTAATTTACTAAATGTTTTTTGGTAGCTATCAGGTTAGAGATGTGTTAGTTCACACTAAACTTAGCATGTTTGATACGACATTTCCAAACGCTTGATGTACATTTTTACAAAATAATGACGTGTTTGGATGATGCGAATGGCACAATTTGGAATCCCAGCAGGGACAAACTTTGTGTGCTGGGCATGAACGTTTGTACCCAAGACTTAGAAGTTTAATATCTATATAAGTTATATAGCCAAATTGCCAGAACGCTTGCCTCGGTAACGAGGATCGCGGGTTCAAACCCTGGCAAAAGAAGTGCCTTCTGGGATTTTTGGATATCATGTGCGAATCGATTTCGATTTTGACCATAATTATCACTTGCTGAATGGTTCAAAACTAAAAGATACATACAAATTGGACCAACGACTTAGGCATATGACAAATGACAGCCCTCGGACGATGCAACACTTGCGCTTGCCTCGTGCGGTACGCAGCAACCGAACGAGACACGGCACCAGTGTCTCCAACCCTCTTTGTCAAAATTACGGTGTTGCCTGGTCTAAAAATACGGTAGATGGTGGAAAATTACGGCAGACCAGTGTTGCTTATTTTTCTCCAAAATGATACAATAAAATACCCATGCAGTGGGGATGCGTAACGTAAAAAAAAAAAAGGTCATTCTGCTGCTTCTTCCAAACAGAAGCAGCAGAATGACCTTTTTTTTTTTTTTTTACGTTACGCATCCCAATGCAATGTTGCCGTTATAAACTAGTAATATTTTGCTAAATCAAGTGCTGTCATTATAGAAATATGGACACGGACGAAATTACGGTAGATTTTGACATGTCTACGGTAGGTGGTAGATCTAGAAAAATTACGGTAGATCTACCGTAATTACGGCATGGTTGGAGACACTGCACGGCACTCAGTCAGTGCACGGCTATGGGCTACATCTACTTCATTAATATTATTTAATTCATTGTATTTATTGTTCACAGCTATCGCGACGGCCGCCATTGAAATGCTGACGGGCGACACGTCGACCAGCCGCAAGCCCGAGATTGTATCCGACGCCGCTTACGTTATGTTATGCAAGTGAGTTTATAAACCCCACAAATTTATAGACATCTTATTAAAAACCTTATAATATATATGTATAATATAATATAATACCAGCCCTTTTTTTTAAATGTCCCACTGCTGGGCACGGGCCTCCCCTCAATGCGAGGGGGATTAGGCCATAGTGCACCACGCTGGCCCATTGCGGGTTGGCGGACTTCACACATCTTTCCTGACGATGTTTTCCTTCACCGTTAATAGCCACCACCTTACAGAAGAATATTTCGAGGTGTCATGAACAAAATTATTGATTATACACGCCATACCAGGCATTTTGTAAATTTTCCCACGTTTTCGTCACATTGGTAGGGTACTGCTCCGCCCGAAAAAAATTAGCCCTAAATAAATCTTGGTCCTAATAAAGTCCGTTCCGCATATTTCCGCCCTAAATTTGGGACTAAAAGCCCTATGTTGGGACGCCTGAAAATATCCATTCTGTAGGTATTTTTTTTTTTTTTTATCTGTAACAATGTCTAGATTTTATTATCTGTTGTTCTACTTCATAGGGATCCCAAAACGTATACTGGCAACTTCGCTATCGACGAAGATGTGTTGAAGGCAGCCGGTATTAAAGACATGACGCCCTATGCTTGCGATCCTAGTAAGTATACTATGCATTATCACGGCCCTATTCTCTGAAGGGATAGGCAGAACTGCCCCGATGCAACGACACGATGAAATTTGGGTTGCATTCCGAGACGCGCTAATATCGATATCATCGAGCTGAGACCCAGGCCCCAAGTCTGCTAACACAATCGATTCATAATCGAACAGCAACCGCATAGTATCTGTCACTTTTGACAGATATCCCATACAATATCTGTCAAAAGTGACAGTTACTATACGGTTGCTGTACGATTATGAATCGATTGTGTTAGCAGACTTGGGGCCCTGTTCCCAGTCACCGTGAGCACGACTTCAATATCCCGTGTGTCGTCACGTATGACGTCATTACAGCCGCCATCTTGCGATATCACCGCTTATGCTCCAAATAAAAAATCACCGCGACCGCCGCTGTCATACTCAAATGTGACGTTTGTGTTGTTTTGGCTTAGTATTTTTTAACATGAGTTTTCAAGTTAATATAGACGAAGAGCCTCACTGGCGAATTATTTGTTTAATGCTCACACCAGAGTGATTCGACAGGGAGAGTTGGCGTCGAGAAAATTAACGATTTGTATATTTGAGGTTATGAATGAACACCGAGCGCTCTAATAAGCGTCATTGACAGAATCCAACCATCATAAGTGCGAGATCAAATCGGAATGCAAAATATCACCGTGAACGCTGTCAGTAATATAAGCACGTCTCGGAATGCAACCTCGGTCTCAATGCAATAGAGAGCGCGCCATTATACCAAGCATACTATCCCTCAATACAAGGGGGATTCGGTTTATGGCCGAAATCACCACGCGATTCCAGTGCAGGTTTCCTCACGGTGCTTACACATTCAGTATGTTTCAGAAAGGGTATAAAAAGCCCTGAATCTGCGCTTCTTTACCGAATTTCGATACGTCAACATAAAAAATATAATTGCTCAAATCACTAATGTTTTTCATTGTAAATGAAACATGGGTTTTAAAATCAACATGTCGATATTCTGACTTCACATGATGATTTAAAATGCGCTAAAGAAGCGTAGGTTTAAGGCTTAGTATACCCGTTCTGAACCATCCTGTATGTAATAAGACAGTGGCTTGGTCATATTATATTTTTTTCTCACCAAACTACTTATAAACGGAGAGTGCCACGTACATAAGAATCTTTATTCTGTGCTATTGTGGTCGAAAATTCAATGCCAAAGTTATTGTGATGAGTACATTAGCGCGTGCACTTGCTCGCAGAGAACGCGAATAAGCTTTTACTGGACGGTTTCCTGGACGACCCGGAGTCCTTGAAGCAGCACGCGGCCACCGTGTCCAGCGCCTCGATTAGGCGGTACCACACTAGCGCCGCCAACTATAAGCAGGAGGTGTGTGCAGAGGGCGTCTTTATGTTGTTAGATTTTGTTTATAGGCTTACCAAGGAACCCTGATTGCTAGACTAGACCCTGCGTATAATAGCGCTTAGCTTTCTTGGCTATTTGCTTATTTCCATACCATACAGTTGTATTTTTCTGGCAAAAAATCTAAATACTATAATATATTCTATAATAGTCGTGGCTATTATTGATTTCTTACGAAACGTCGGGAACGTAAAATAAAAAATAAACCGCGATAAAATCCTTAAGATTAGTTTTATTTCAAAGTGGCTATTATTGTCAAATCTAAAGGCAAGGCCAAAAACATTTTTTTTTTCTGTTTAAGTTTCGTTATCTGTATGTACGCCCATAATGTATCATACGTGTCTATTACTCTTGTTGGAATTGAAAACTTTTAAATTTGTAGATGAATGAATTAGTGGTCATAGATATTGTTTTTTTTATCGCAGTTAGCCGTCTACAACGTGAGAATAATACATACTTGGTACAAAATTGTATAATGAATACCTATTGAAATTGGAATACTGTGTTTGTTCACAGGTAACTTAAGCAATTTGTTACCCGACTTCTTTTTGGACGTGGCCGAAGCGCCCAGCCTTGCACAGGTCTGGACAAACTCTAAATTTATTAGCGAAATGTGTCTGTGACCACTTATTCATAGTGCATGGTTATTCTTTTTTCTGTACAAATAATATATAATGTTGGCAATTTTCAAACTACATAAGCCAGTAAATATCTTGATCATTAGTATTCGTTTATCTTCACGAGGTGCTGACATTACGATACAGATTTTACTTACCTATGTTAAACTCTTTTTTTTATTAAAACTTGTTTCTTTTTTTGTATACCATAATAAAAATAAATATAATAATTTCAAGAAAGTCTGGCAACCTTTCTAGAACCTGAAATACCATAATTTTTGAATAGGTATTGTATTTTTGATTCATTAAGAAACTCGCGTAGCAGCATAAATTGAAATATTGCTAACATTTTGATATTCCCCTATACTATAATAATAATTTCTCTTTCGAGAGCTGCCAAATTATTTTAAATCATTTAAAATTTATATCAGAAACGGATTCGGAACGAACGAACGGATTCAAAAACATTCAAAAGGTCAAGACGAAACCAATGTCACGATTTATGTCGCACCGAGTCGCTCTCTCCCTTTCGGAATTCATACGAGGAATGGAGACAAAATCGATATATCTCAAATTCTGTCATGTCACAGCTGGCTGTGCTATTGATGTTGTTATCGCTTCCGACGAGCTGTCATAAGGTTATTTTAAATAACATTCTCATAGTGTTCGAAAACATTCGTTCGAATTTCGAAAGGAGAAATTCGTTTCCGATTCCGTATCCTATATCGATAATTACGTAAGCATTCTCTAACATGCAGGTTTCCTCACAATGTTTTCAAGGTGTGAATAAACAATGAACTATTTTTTTTCTTTAAAACTTGTTAATGTACTAATATTGATACTGCGTGTTGATAGTACAATGTTTGTGCCATGGATTAATAAGTTATTTTTTTAAATACAGAAGGAAGAGCCCTCTGGTGGCAAGATACCGACATTATTCTCGGCCATCGGCAAAACACTCACCGCTGACTTGGTTAAGAAGACACAAGCTGTTTACCAGTTTAATGTCAAAGGTAGGTTGTATTCACAAACCACTTAATTTACTGGCGGATGTTCATATTATATTATAAATTCATGCTTACCCTATTGTTTACTTTTTTTTTTTTAGGATGGCATTATTTTCATAGGAACTCCTCAGCCACGCATTATATAATATCTATGTTAGCCTTTCCCAAGTGGGCTATAACGCCCCCTTGTGGGCGCTGCAGGCCTAAAGGGGGGCGGTAAGAGACCTAGAAAAAAATGGGGGCGTTGTGTATAGGCTTACAATAATTAATTAAATTTGAAGTTATAGTGGTTTTTAGGTAGGCGAAAAAGGGGGGCGCTAATAAATAATTCATTCTCAAAGTGGGCAGTAGACAAAATAAGTTTGGGAATTCCTGATCTATGTTGTCACATCTGACATTATGTTATTTTTATTCTGTGGTTATGGGATTGACATAACCACAGTCGTGATAGTTTGTGTTTGTAATAAATAAAGACGTTAATTTTCAAATCGGTGTATTAATTAAGTACTGCTGAAATATCGGGCGTAAAGCCTGGTATAATATATGATATATTTTTTTGTTTCGTTTCTCAGGTAAGGAGGAGGGTGTGTGGCATATAGACCTCAAGAATGGTGACGGCGCGTGCGGCCAGGGCGAGCCCAAGAGCCCGCCCGACGCGACGCTGACCATGGACAGCGACCACTTCACCGAGATGTTCGCTGGTATGTACCTATCTTATTTAATCATGTAAAATACTAAACCAGAGACCTACATCAGTGATTCCACGTACTTACAGACACAAACTTAATTAGAGACCTATTTTAGGTTGAATATCGTACAGCAATCCTTAAGAGCTACATCCACTCATTTGACGACCTGATTAAAACAGTTAGATGTAATCCTGGCCTCTCTCTGCCCTGGCTTCCGAGTTCAAATCCCGGTGGAGGCAAACTTTGTGTAATGAGCCCAAGTCATGCACGTTTGATATCTATGTAAGTAGGTACCTAATTATACTGGGATCGATTCAGTCCATTGTACGGTACCGTTGATACAAGCTTTGCTTAGTTTGGGACTGTGCAGTTATTTGTACCTGTTTATTTATAAAAGAACAAGATTGTGGTGCTTGTATTTCAATTTCTATGGAAAGGAATGAGAAACCTTGGTTAATCTTTTAAAACGATTTATACTTATCTACTTGTGTAGTAAGCTAGCTAGGCTGTTATTTTGAATAAAAAGAAATCACATCTATATGATGGTGAAGCCAATGTTTTTTTATTAAAAATTATGCATTATCATGTTATCAAATAAGATTTGACGAATTCCTCATGATCGGCAAGGAAAATAATGAAGTAAATTTTTTTTTCAGGTAAACTGAAACCCACCACCGCCTTCATGATGGGCAAGCTGAAAATCAGCGGCGACATCCAGAAGGCGATGAAACTTGAGAAAATGATGAAATCACTCAAGAACAAGGTTTAACCACTAAAATCTGTATAGTTATCATCAGTATATTATTTTTATAGATTTATGTCGTTTATAGTCTATCTGGTATGTTCTAGTGTGATTTTTAAGATTTCCATAAGTATGTAAGTATTCGTTGTAAAGAAAACAAAGATTTTCATTTGTGTATTGTATACTCAAATCATGGTTACTGGACTTATATGTCTGACACATATTGCAAGTTAATGGCACTGTTCACACCGACAAGTAGAAATTGATATTCAACTGTTCTTTGTAATAACTAATTGTTTGTACATTTTGTAATTGTTACCATGTATATAATAATTTATGTTTTGAAAACGTCAGCTGCAAAAAAAAAATACCTATTATATCCAATAGTGCCTTTCATACCTAATGCCAAAAAAATAAAACTAAGCGGAAATACTTTTTAATACCTATGATAAACCAAACCATCGTAAAATGTGGACCTACTTGTAAATAAAGTAATTTCTTTTTATCAACTCAAGAGTTTTTATTCACCTAATTACAATGTAAGAAATGCTTTGTAATAATAGACAAATATTATCTATACAATGGTTAATTTTCACCTACCTACCTACCCATTCTCGGCCTATGTACGTACCTACAGTGTTGTCTAAAATAAAAAAAATTACTCTACTTTTTATTAGGTATCTACTACATGCTTACGTTTATAATGAGATTACAAAGCATTTTTAAGAAGAAAGATCCTGCTGCAATTAAACTACTAAACTTCTACACTATGTAAAATGTCGATGTGGTATAGAGAGAATAGACGTTAGTAAATAAAGTTTACAACCGTTTGCCACAACTGTACAGATATATAACGCAATTTTCATAAGCAAAGCGAGTATTTGTTAAACGCCCCACTTTCGTCATAAAGAAATTTCATCATTCAACAACACCCAGATAACCTTGTTATCGGAATTGAATTCTCCCGCCGATTTGGCTGTCCTTGGTTAGTTGTTGTGCTCTATTCAGCTGTCAGCTGCATGCAATACATTTGAGACGTTTCTAACGTAATTATTTTCAGTTTTGATGATTATTAATTAAAATGGCTAGCAATATGTTTTCTATTGATGCTCCCGCGGAAATACAGAATTCGGAGTATTGTAATTATCGGTCTCCGTTGAGCACTAGATATGCGTCGAAGGAAATGCAATATAATTTTAGTGACCAGAAGAAGTTCTCAACATGGCGCAAGCTCTGGATTTATTTGGCTAAAGCGGAAAAGGTAAGCCTATAATGCCTTCATTTTTCTTCTAGTTTTTCCAACTTATGTTTGTTAATTATGTTTTTAGGTTATGGTTATTTAATTTAGTGTCAAAATGCCAGGTCAATGTCGGGCATGTCAATAATTGTCTATGGTTACATTCTTTTTTTAATTTCAATTTACTATATTGCTTTGAATACTGTAATTTTATAAATACCTTGAATATTCACGCGTTTTTTTGGAGTCACTTTGATTGCCAAAGGGATGTCTTACTACATGGACTATTTCATCTCATAAAATTGTTTTGTTCGTTGCTTTAAATTTTATCTATCTATACAGAGAATTTTCACACATTAGTTCGACACGAGAAGTTACCTAAATGCGCTTCATTGTATATCGATCTTTGACTCCTTGCACTGCAAAAAAGCGGGCTAAAATTTGAATCTAGTGTTTAGCCTTGGGGAATGGGCAGACCGCAGACTATTACGCTCTAGGTTATTTTTATAACCATGCCGACAAGACTATAATGGAGAACAAAAAAAACCCAGGAAGAGGTCCCATGGACCTCTTGCTATGAGTTATATTATAACATAAGACAGTCAGTCATCATACATTACAAAGATAACTTCTTCAATTCTATTGTGTATTAGAATAATTAGGTACTTACCTAATGTGTTATATGTTAAATAAATCGCCGCTTGTTGGTAAATAAAATTATTCGCTGGTATAAAAGAACCGAGTTTTGATAGGTTCAGGTTGAGTTGTCCACAGAAGTGGATGGCGAAGAGAATCTATTGAAAAAGGGACAACCCTGAAGCCGTTTTACCGCCTCCTCCATTTACAAGGGGGCTAGAACCAGTGATTGATTGGTTGACGTGTTGATGATGATTGCATTATTAATGAAATCAACATTTGTTTTTTTTTTGCATTTATTTCATAAAATGGGTACAATAGAGATTACAATATGAGTTACAAATGTTACAATACTTTTCTTAACTTTAAGTAATGATAAAATAAAAATAGTTTGTTTTGTGGGTGACGCGGGTACCTTTTAGTTCATTTGTTTTTTTTAATTAAATTTGGGATTAAATAAGGTAACATTAGCGCCGGATTACACACTTTATATATTTTTATTTACATGCTGGATACAAACTTTTTTTTTAAATTATTTTACAATTCACAAATTTACACACTTATCTTAATAAATTACTTACTTATTTTAAAATTATGTATTTCTATTTATACTATATAAAATGACGATCAAAAATATTCTAAAATAATTACACATACTTCCAAGTTTTTAAATAAAAGAGAATAAAATTAATCAGATCACGATCGATGGAGTAAAAGAGTAGAAAAGATATCAAAGAAAGCTTAACTACAACTGGACGGATACTGATTACTGCTTTGGTTTATCCTTTAAAATAATTTTACAACTAAAAAAACTAATTTATCCTAAACCATACCAACCTAATCAAGAATTTCTGCATTTTCGGAATTGTATTATTGTTTTTTTTTTATGTTATATTTAATCATTTAAGTCGGTAGTATTTTAATTATAAATTATTTTAATAGCAAAGTCTTGATAGAACTATGATAAGTTCTGTTAATTAAATAATAAGTAGGTGACGGGCTTTGTTCCTTAGATTATTTAATTATTACACGTACCAGCTGTGGATACGTGGGAGTAAACAAATAATTACATAAAGAGGTAGGACATAATGCTCGATTCACACGAGGAATGTGCGCAGGTAACACGTACCAAGTGCCCTCGTGCAAACGGGGCAAGTAGGAAGTGACAAGTGTTCGGAATAGATGTCCATACATTTTTAAGCTGTCTACTTGTGACATGTGCAGGCGTACGGTCCTCGTGTAAATTGAGCATAAGTGTATTTCTTTCTGGAACCTTTAGATTAGCGGAATGTTGCAGTAATTTATTACAAAACTTATTCTAACAATACAAATGATAACTAAAAATCATTACTTAAGTATTTCTAAGACTAAATACCTGCTTATATAAATTATACATACATCTATTAACATAAAAAAACTAGGCGTAAGCAAGTAATTTCATTATCCTTGCACTTTCGGCCGCAAAAAATATTTTGTATTAAAAAAGCTAAGCGTAGGTTAACCTACCTGCCATAAATTACAGCTACTTCGTAATTATATTTGAATTTGAAGTGCAATATAAATAGACTGTAAATAAAATATATATTTGGCTTGGTATTATTCAGATAATAATGTATTTTATTTAAGTTTGTTTTTATTTATTTCATAAAACTGCATGCTAATTTCTGAGTTAAGAGTTCGCTACAGTTTGTTAAAGAGTAGCTACCACAGACGGGAAAAAATGTATTGCAATTTAAATGAAATAAATAAGTATAGCTAAGTACCTTCCTAATTAAAATACTTACCGAGTAGATGTTTTTGCTGCCTTAGAAAAAACCCAATGCTGCCAATAGTTGCCGATCAATAAATCAATGAAATAAAGGAGCTGCAAAATTAAGCTGCTTGTGCGTATAAAATATCTCTAGAGACTTGGCTATTTTGGTTTTAACCTAATACTGCTAACAGAGTTGTCAAACAATAAAAAATAGCTGCAAAGTAGCTGCAAGTAAGCTGCCTCTACATATGAAACACACACACTGATATTCATCAATAATTTAAAAAAGTGCTGCATACATATTAAGCTACCTATGCACATAAATACCTTCTGTCATTTGGTTATTTTGTCTACAATCTAATGCTGCCAATAGTTGTCAATCATTAAAAGTGAGCTGCATAATTAAGCTGCTTATGTGTATAAAATACCTTATTTAGTAATTTTGGCTAAAACCCAATGCTACCAATCAAGGAAAATAGCTGCATAGTTAAGCTGTCGATGTTATGATAATATTTTCTCATATTTGGTTATTTTGGCGAAAACCTAATGCTGCCAATAGTTGCCAATCAAAAACTATATTCGAAACAAAAAGAGCTGCATTGTCAAGCTGCCTGTTTTAAAACAACCTACCATAATTTATTTCTCATAAAAATGAATGCTGACAATCAATAATACAATTAAAAAGAGCTGCATATATAGTTGCCTAAGGAAGTAGTCTGTACTTATAATATATGTAGTGCTACAGAAGGTTAAATGTTTAAACATACATAAGCTGCCTTTTAACAAAATAAATAAATAGTGTTTAGCTACCAAATAGCTGCCTAAAATACATGTTTCCAAATACACCCACGTCAACACTTACTTTCAGTAACAATGTGTTAAACTCGAATAAAAAGTTTTTTTTTTAAATTTTGAAATAAATCTCACTAACTATTATTAGCTGCTTAAGCTGCCATAATAATGCCATTTCATTAGTCAGAGCTGCCTTTATGAGTAGCTGTCTATAGTATTAAAAAAGGAACGCCAATTTATGTGGCCTTAAGAATCATACAATAAGGAAATTTCGGAAATTAACACAATACATACCACCAGATAAATAAATACCTACCTACGTACGTACGATCCTGATTATCTATAAAGAAAATTCTAGCTACTATAGAGGGCAACTTTTGATCGATTCTACATTTTATTTACAAAACACAATTATTCTAAACATTAAAAATACTGTAAGATACCTTAAACTACAATCATTCATTAATATCATAACTTACTACGACGGGCTTAATAAAATTAAATTTAAAAAGCAGAAGCCAAAATAGATTAAATTGAATTCATCAAAAATTTTAGAGAGAAGAAAAGGGCAAAGTCTATTTATATTGCACAGTGCTGTATGTAAAGTTGTTACGTTAGGTTAGTTTAGAAGACAATTTCATATTCGGAAGGCACATAATTGTGCCATAGACACCTGGCGTAGCCAGAAAAAATAACTTATTTAAACTCGGGCCTGCAAATGATAACCGTTTTGGCACATGTATCTAAAGATTCGTAATTATAAATCCGATTTTATTATTTATCACCAATAATCGTCACTCTATGAAGTTTTTTATTACTTTTTCGATAGTTTATCGCCGAGTTATTATGTCCCGTGCGGTGTCATTCCTTGGCCCAGGTTAAGAAAAAGAAGATTTAATAATCGGCCTCCTGCCTGAAGGTAAGGAAGGCATGTACGAGGAACACCACCACGTTGATGATGGCGAACACTCCAGATGTTATCAGGAGATCGTACGCCTGCTTGTTCGGACGTAGGTTCACGTAGTAGGACTTGTGCCAGTCTGTAAAAGAGTATAAAATAGTGTCGAGTAAATTATTTCAATCTTCGTTGTCAAGGTACCCCTGATGTTGAAATAAATCCCTTACCCCTATCAATAAAGCTGTGGATATTTTACTGAAAATTTACTGGACATCTTGGGAGAACTTAAAAAGTCAAGTTACACTATTTTATTTTCATTTCCTTCACTCGAGCACGTATGAACACACAATGGTTAATATCCCATTAATATTACACATTATCTTAAAGAAACATATTTTTTGAGAAATAAAACAACATTGACAATTTCACATTTCAACTTCCCGCCAAAATACTTATTATAGGTATCCCATTGCACATACACAATGAAAAAAAAAACAAATCGTCAATATTTATTTTCAAATTTCACTATGGATGGATACCTCCCCCCCTCCCCATAAAGAAAGTTTGTTTTTGCATTGAGAATGAGAAATTGAGAATGAGCCTTTTGAGGATATCCGAGAAATAAATACAAAGTCAACGTAATAATAATTGTCATATAAATTAATGAAATGAAGCATATTTTTAAACGTAAGTGAATTTAAATTATATTAACAAGGCATTTAAAAACAGCACTTGTATTAGAAAGGAACGGAAGTTATAACACCAATCCCCATAGACAAATTGTTAAAGGCAACAGGTAGCGTCAAAGCGACGCCTTATACAGCTTGCGGGTCCACAGGTGCTGCGTGAATATTAATTTTATTATTATATATTTTTTAATATGCAAAACTATGGTTTCTTAAGTCGGCATCATTTTTATATAGATGTTGTTGCCTGAAGCGGGAATGAAAACTATGTATACAAAACTTTATGGAGTTCTATACGAATAAACAAGGCCCAAACCTTTTTAAATACATAATCGAATAGCGTTTATCGTCAGTTCCTTAACGCAGGTCACTAACACTTTTATATGACTAATAACGCTATAGGCCACCTGCATAAATACACAAATGCACCGTTTCGTTTGTACGGTAAGGGGCACATATTTGAACATTCCAAGCCTATAGTACGTTTTAAGTATAGGTAGCTAGTTACCTAGAAGCATTGCGTAGAATAATTCACGCTCTATTAGATAAACGATCATTGAAAACACTGGATTGCGCATTGGGCATATTAGAACTATAAAACAAAATGAATGGCGGGATACATTAACATCGGATTGCACAATGTATTTAATGAGTTTTTTGTACGCAATGCGATCTAAAAAGTATAAATAAAAATTATGAATAAATCCAGAATTAAACCGTACCCTCGAAAACTTTGCAAACGTCTTCAAATAAATAAGACCAGTACTTAATAAAAATATACTAGAACTAAATTTTTTAATAAATACATTCCGTAAAAATATTATCATTCCCCAATATTATATCCCCATCATTCCAAAAAAAAATATGGTAATGACGTTGTATCTACCTATAGTTTATTACGCCAGTGTCAAATAAAAAAAAAACGCTTACCATAAAAGATGACAGCAGCGGCCGCTGTAAACATGATGACGCCGAGGACTGAAAAGCCGATAGAGGTCCTCCAGCCAACCGCCTCGCCGAACACGCGTGCGATGATCAATACTCCGGTGATGATGATGAAGCCTAATTAGAATAGTCAATCGTTAATAAAGAATAAATTCTCAAATAAGTTAAAAGTTAGTGGTTGGGAACCTTGGAAGATAAATCAGTCCTTTTTTTAAAGAAAGTTAAATAAATATACTTTGATCCGATTATTTCTTGCTCAGGTATATCTGCTCTTTTATGATAAATTTTGGCCCTTAGATACTTAGGTTCAAGGAGCAAGAGATGCCAGCAAGTAACATAACAAAACAATTAAAATAATTTCAAAATCGAATGGCACCTTGGAAACGCGTAAAGAAAATTCTATCAATGTACGTAAGTACATAGTTTGAAACTACGTTTTAAAATCGTTTGCAGGTTAATGAAGCGTCAATAACTTTATGAAACAACCTTCCAACCGATATAACTAATTAAGACATTGAATTAAGTAACTAAATTAAATTAACTGTGTAATTGCGAGTTTCTAGACGATTTTATAGTATATGATATAGAATTAGATATAGCAGGATAGTGTTGAAATATTTTACAGGCATTTAATTGTACAAATGTAGGTATCTATCTATCCTCATTAAAGGACAAGTACCTGCTACCTATTATTAGTAATACGTACAAAATTCACGCTATACATGTGCAAAGCGCATAAAAGTTACATAAGTATTTAAAATTGGTAACTATAATTTTATTTCGCTTTTAATAAATAACTATCATCACCATTGCTCCATTCGAAGAAACTTATAAAATTGAAATAAATTAAATTATAAACAGGAAAAATCGTGCAGTACGTACTCAATGATGTTTTGACTAATAAATCGTTGTTACCGGGAAGTTATCGTAAAAGTTTAACGGTTGACGGTTGACAAGTGTTCACGGCATTACTTTCGCATACATACAAAATGTAATCAAACCATTTTTCCACTTACGATGTATTAGAATCGATTCATAAATAAAACACATAAATTTACTTATGACATGTCAATGACAGAAGTTTGATATTCAATCAGCCACGACATTCATTTAATGAGAAATCTTCCTAAACACAGGCCACTTGCAGTGAAAAATTTAATTTACGTAGTTTCGAAAAAAGACAAAACCATCAGACTGTAAAATGAGTATTCGGAGGAAATAACAGATTTGCCAATTTAAAAAATAATTAACAAAAAAAGTACAACATTGGCGACGCGTAGAGTAGAGCAAATTAGACTTTATGACACAGTATTAAAGTTCTAACAGGCACAGGATCACAACAACTAAACTTTTTTTAATACTAGTACAGTTAATTATGGCAATAGTTTTGATACTTATTGTGTATTCATAGCGCAAACTGTAATTCTGTACAATAATCTAAAACCTATCAACATACTATTGCTACCTATACTCCAATATGTATCAAGATTGGATCTTAAGTGCTTAATTTAAAGTTGCTAATAGGACCCAACTGACATTTTACACCCACCACATTGTCTGTTGGTTAATTCGTTAATTGTCACAGTTTGTGAATTTACTGGCCGATCGACCGTGAAATGTGGCCTAATCTCTAACAATTGATAAATTGAAAGATTAGAACAAAATCCATTGTGACGAACGGGGTCATGGTTTTAACTGTACGCAGCCGCGACAACCTTTAATGGGATGCTGCGACACAGCTAAAAATATCATCTATCAAATCTACACTTACTTACCCAGTGATTATTAACCAACGTGATTCAGAAAAGGTATACCTTTAGCCGGCCCTTTTGTAATCATTTTGTGAATTCATTTTAAATGGGACACGGCCCGCCACACACTCCCACCACTGCTAATCCTGTTAGCCAGGATGTACAGTGGTGTCCAATGATGACACCGAGGTGTGACCCTCGGCGAGTCCCGGGATAAAGTTAATTGTCTTGAAGTCAGGTTAGTATACCCTTACAGAATCATCTCCAAGGCTGTTAGTTAGGAGTTCCTGTTACTTACTAGAATAAGCCGAATAGATGACCGCAATATGGTTAAAGTTGAACTGCACCACTTGTGGCGACTGTAGAGCACCCACGATCAGCCCGATCGCAATCACCGCTATTATCTGAAATTAAACACCATTTGGTACATCGCGCTATTTCCGTTCCTCTTTTAGAACCACTTATTTTAATGGCGATCAAACTGTGTGCCAAACTTAATAAAATGATACCAATGCGGAACACGTAATCCCATAAAATATTAAACAAATCATCTCAAAGAGACTATAATTATGCGTGTGTGGCCGGTATATCATTTACGAGCGTTATGTCCAAAGAAGACCTCAAATGATCCTCAAAATTTGTCGCATCATATATAAACACTGCGAAGCGTAGTTGCCTTATATTAAAATCACTGTGTTTCAAAGTTACTATACTTATACTAGTTCGGAACACGTACAGGTTTTTGCAGTAACTCATAAAGTTTTTTTTAATGCGGCCAGTCATTGCTTTCTATGATATTTTGCTTTTCTTGACTTACGAATCTCACGTAGATAGTCCAGTAAAAAAAACCTCAGCTGTATAAAAGTGTTTGAGTGAAAGTCTCTTTCCTATGTCGGTCTACAGGGCGTGCAGTAAAACACCCGTTTTCTCCTTCATGTTATTTCAGATTACCACAAACGGTTTTCCAATAGCACAGGTATATTCATAAACGACTAATAATACACAGTTTTCACTTTCAATCATCGTTCAGTTAACCCTAAGTATATTGAAAGCGATAATGTTCATGAATTATGTGGTTTTTAAGTTGATATACCAAAACATTCTGAGCTTATCATTATCTACATACATATTTTTTCTATTATCTATTAAACACTAGATACTTATTGTAGCTCGCGTTAGTAGATCATATATATTAAAAAGTTCGATAACATACTTGATTCGTCATAATTACTTAACGTCTTTGAATCAATCTCTCTTAACGGTATCAGGCACGTGTTTATTGTCCCTTTCTAAACGTCAATCTAGTTCGATTTGTGTTTCATTGGTAGCGTCACTACATTACTTATTTACTTAAGAATTTAAAGATTCAAACACTGGTAGAATAACAATGAAATTTGCTGTTTAATTCAAATAGAGAGTGCTTGGATTTCAAGGTGAAGCTAGCCAATTATCGTGTCTTCGATACATTGCAAGTCCACTCGCATGATTCTCATGGTAATTGGCTGGTGGATGTCATTACTGTATAGTTCCTTACGATAACTGGTTTGTCTCTATCGATTTACAATAATCGATACCTATTCATACATTATAATGTTGCTAATCTGTCAAGAACGCAGCTGTTTCGTTGGTTTTATGTATCAAGAAACGATATTTCTTCAAATTAGGTTTCAATGTAATCAATTTATGACTGCCATTTGTTTTGCACATTTCCACACTAAGCTGTTACTTAGAATTTCTTAACTGACTCAGGCAAGACCACACTACTTTGACTACAGCTAGACGAATGCCTTAAGTATACTCTCAATTGACCTACTTTTGTTGTACACACATTGTATTTGTTACGTTTATAGCGGGATTCAATTCAATTTTAGCGGAGGAGGGAAGATCTTCCAGCCAGGCGGGTGGTATGCCTCCCGGGGCGGCCGCTTTGCCCCGACGGTTATTGTCGGGAACTTGTATATATTTGCTCTGAAAACTCTTATAGCGCGATTCAGGCTTGTGATGAAAATTGTCTATTATTCTGAATGCGTCTGCAGCGCCATCTGTGTAGATTGTGGTGCGGCTGAAGTAGTCGCTACACGTTTGTCTATTGTGAGTCATTAGCAGACAAGGGCCAGTAAGATGATGAATGTTGAAGATGCTAATTATGATTAACTCTCCAACTCACCAACTCGACGGCTCTCAGGCCCGCGCACCAGTACTGCTTAAGGGCGGCCGCGGCCCTGCTGTCCCTGTCGCTGGAGGTGGCGTCATCGCCCTTCTTGGCCTGCGCCTCCGCTTCCCTGTCCCCCGCAGACATGGCCCACACCACTCGAGCGCCGCCGCCGTACTCCGACACCTGGGGCGAGAGGGGTCAATGATTAAAATTATAATAAAAAAATATATTGTAAAAACGGCCGAAAGGTCGCCCGTGTTAAGGCATTGGCTCGGTCGGAACTTGGATGGGTGGCCGACTATAACAGACCCTAACCGTGCTTCAGAAAGCATCTTAAGCAGTCCCGGTTGTCACTTTGACACTTGACAAATTCTGCCACTCTAAGCATAAACGGGATGTAACGAACGCGAGTATCCTTAAGCTCCTTGTCTTTTTGGGTCTTGTGTCTTGGTTCTTTGGGTTGATGGGTTGGGTCTCGAGTCTTTCAACTATAGGGTGAGGTGTACTTAACCACACATCTATTTTGTAAAAACATATAATAAAGTGGACACATAAACGTAATGAAAACATTCACGCAAATATGGAGTTTTATGCAATGGAAGTTGTTCATTGATCACTTCGCTACGGCAGAGGGAACACGTAGGTACACTAAGCGACACCTATTGTCCAAAAAAGTGATTGAACTGCTTATTAGTAATAGGCATTAAGGCTTCAGATATAAAACTTAATTTAGGTATAACATTGTGTATAATTCGTAAAATAAAATGAAAACAATGGTAAATATTTAAATAGTAGGTTTATTTTCAATGGAAGGTCCTTGTAACTATGGTAGAACTATGCTATGGTGTTTATTCATAATGACTATTATCATGTTGGTCCAGTAGGTACACTTAGTGAGTACCAATCAAGTTGTACAATAAAATGTTAATGTTTTTTTTTAAAAAAATTATAAAAAAAAATTATACTCTTGAGTCATGTTCTTGATAATATTCATAGTTACAAATAAATAGTATGGCGCAGATTGTGAAAATCATTTCAGTTTTTAATACTTTTCTTCGTTCGGAAGATATATTTCTTCATCGAAATATTTCGAAAGTTTTTGTTAACTGTTTGTAAAGTAAATTTTTATTTTCCGGTCAAATCGATTCTGAAATAAAATTGTGGCACAAGCAATCCTAAGAATACCTACCGTTTTGGTTTTTTTTCTGCACCAATAAGAGAATATTCAATTTATTTAGTTTTTTTTTATTACTGTCATTTACTAATTTCTTAATCTATGCCGGTTCATAAAACATAAAATGTGATGCACCTGGCATCACTATTTTTGTGGGTGTCATTTTTGTGCTCTAATTAAAAATGACATCCTAATAGCAGTGTGCATACCGCGTAACGCTAATAAGTTAATTACAGTATCCAATTTTGATGGAATATTAACCATTGTCTGTTCAAAACGTCCACAGGAATTTTACAAAGTTCTCCCAAAAAGTCCGGTAATATATCAGTAAAATATCCTTCACTGTACTGATATGGTTTGGGGTAATTCATTAAGCCCAATCTACAGATTAGGTCTGCATACAATCTTCCACATTTAAATGTTAAAATTAAGAAGGTATATATACTTGGTAACTTAAGAACCTTAATATTATTGGATAATTAAAGACTTAATGCCAATAATGTATTTGCTTTTAATTGTTAGAAAGGCAAACAACGGCGCATAAATCACAAACAGGCCGAATGCCAATCGTTGGAACGGAACGTAATGCGCACTGCACTTTCCAAACCAACGATTTATTGTTCTCTTTTTTACTATTTAATGCCTAAAAAACTGAGATTAAATTAAAAAAAACTCGTGTGGTCCCTAAAAGAGATTACAATCCGAGTTTTTTTTATAACAGCAACGTATACAGTCTGCGTATTTGTCATTATGGCAAATGAAACAGCGTCTAAGGTAAGCTTACGAATGAACTAGCACTCGACCTATATTAAGCAACAGTTTATGGTATTGTATAATGGACTGGAGATATGCAAGGAAAAAGTATGACTACAAAGATCATTATGATCATTTCTGAAATTTACTCAGTCGGGAATCGAATCCGCAACTACACGGTACAGTGATTTAAGCGTCTACGCTAAAACCACTACGTCAGGACGTCGGTGTTTATAAAATTCAATCTTAATTATTTTTTTTTTACATTTGAAAATTCTAACTCTTTGAAAGTATCTGATTATCAATTAGGTGATCGTTTCTTCTTTAGTAGATGATGTGTTAAACGCTAAAATAGGGCTTGAAATATTTGACACAATAAAATGACCTTTGGGTAACTAGTTTTACACGCTTGTGTATTTTGCCAGTGTCGTGAATAATGATTTCTTTTGATAAATAATAAAAAAATACCCACAAAACATCCGTTTGCGGTTTGTAGTCAAAACATTAGGCATTTTAAGTTATCAGTGAAATATACGTTTATGTCCTATTGCATTTAAAAAGTTGACTTGACTAAATGAATTATGAATTCAGCGGGAATTAAGTAGTTTTTGTTATTTCATAATTATTCGCTGATATATAACAATAGGCAATTATTTTAAATACTTACCAATATCCTAATAGCGTGATTAAATTAAATTAGTGTAAGCATGTAGGTAACATCAAGGCAAAAACAATATAGTCCACTGCGTGATCATTCCCTGCTCCAATAAAAAAGGGCATAACCTAAATAAAAATATGTGGATACCTGTAATAAAAAAAAACTTACCAAAGACAATCAATCGAAACTCCTAACTGGCAGTACAACGGCACAAATTAAAAGAAATGTTCAAACACTTGCACTTCGAAATTTAAAATTACTGATGCGTTCGATGTCACGGGCGTTCCAACTAAGCTCACAGCAGACACGAGTGCGTTCAGCGTATCGCGGGAAGCGACTAACGCTCGCTGAACCATCGGCGGCTCCTCTATGCTTCATTTGAAAATGTAATAATGATCTCCGACTGTCCTTATGTTTTACCTTTTTATTACCCTTTAATGCAGGGCACGGGGGAATCACGGCAGATCAACTAAAATTGGCTACACCGTAGAACCGGTGGCCGTGGCGATGTAATGCGTAGCACATGAGTAAATCATTCATTTGCAAAGATAGGAAATTGCTTTATATTGCTTTATAGGAAATAATAATGTTAGGCTTTACGCGATTCTTTAATAATTTACCTGTTCTAATGTGTGGACTATGAGTTGAATATTTCTAAAATGTAGGACTGAGTTGTAACCAGCAGTAAAACATTAAAACGACCTTATGTACGTCAAATGCGTGATTATACGTAACCCAACCGTATACTTCATAGTCTATAGTATTTGGACACATTGTATGGAGGATTGAAAATTTAAATACTGTCCGCTAGAGGCGCCGTTCAATTTGCCATAAAATGTGTCTAAATACGTAAACTGTAAACTATACAGTTTGCTTACGAATAATATCGCACTTGACGTACTAACTGCAACATAGTACGAGTAACGTCAGTGCCATAAGACAGTGAGTGTGCGACTGAAAAAGAGCGTCATCCTTTTCTCTATCCTGTATTTTCTTTTACCAAACTCCAATAGCAAACATTTTCAAAATTATATATTTTGTCATAAAAGTCGTACCAGTCAAATACCTTGCCTTGCGTAACATTGCCTTAACGTTGTCTCAATATATGTGCATTATATCAAAGGCCTTAATATATAGTTATGCCAAACATATCGGCTCCCTTCAGCCGCCAAAGATTCAGTTATTTCTGTCCGCCAATCAACGCACCAGAGTCCCTAACTGCCAGTTGTGAAAGGTTTCAAATTTATTAAATAATGGACTCTATCTATGTTACACTGAGGTAGGCTGTTTTCTTTCATATTTTACGACATTGCAATCAATACACTTACTTGTTGAGTTTCATATGATTTTCAACGGTCAGACTATGGATTTTAGAATTGATTTTCGTTTGATTAGAATTTAGGTAGTTTTTTTATGAATATTTATTGGGATAACATATGATACTTATCGACTATTAGATATGTAAAAATACACGATCTAGTGCACCTATTCTATATTTTTAATTAGAATAAAAACCTCTGATATCAAGTAAGTACCTACTTTAAAAACATTAAACTTAACTTAACTAAAGAGCACATAATTATCTCTCTGTCGAGTGCACTAAGCCACGTGTAAAAAAATAAAAAATAAACAGTACAAGCTTTGACGTATAAAAATTAAAAAAAAACAAACTGTATGCACAGTTGCGTTCTTTTTTTAATTCTGAAACGGTCATACAAAACCGCTAATGTTCTCAATAGATCCACTCAAACGCAATTATTATGTAGCTATTCGTAAATTGAAAAGCCACTTTCTAGCGTTTTCCGGTCTAGAAGCCGGCGTGCGCGCATAACTGCACACATGCACGAGCACGCACGATCCGATACGACAGTTATGCGAAAATATTTATTATTACCGAGTATGTAGGTGCCAAAATGTTTGTTGAGATAAGTACGATTGTCTCACGATTTTAACTGGATCGGTATGTACGTCGCATTTCATCCCGTGCCGTTCCCATGGTTACCTACACTGTTGTGAATGTGCCTATGTGTAAAACAGCATAAACAAAGGCACTGGGGTTACATGTCACGTAGTACTAATATGACGGTAGTATTCTCATAGTAAGTGGTTATACCTAAGTTATTGACGAATGATGGACCTCATAAGCGCAGTTGGTAGTGACCCTGCCTTCTGCGCCGAGGGTCCCAGGTTTGAATCCTGGTAGGGACAAGCTTTGTGTGATTAGCATGAATGTTTGTACCCGAGTCATGGATGTTAAATATACATAATATAATACAAGCATTGCATAGTGTGGGACCGTATAGTTGGTGTGTTCGTCTGGCGATATTTAATTATTACTTCCAGAATTTTAGGATTTTGTATAATACGAGTATATGTAAGAATAATTAACAGTTAACGGCATTGGCCTGAATTCACGAATGTCCATAGATTAGTAGGTTTTACGCGTTATTCGCGTTAAACAGATGAATCTGAAACAATTTTCCTGTATTTCAGACGTCAGTGCACAAGAAAACTCATGTTTACTCGATCACTATAATAATGACTAATCAGAATAATAGTTTCCATTAGTCATTAATATACTACGGAATAGTTTGTGACGTTTTGCCGGACGCTTCAGACAATAAGTTGAGTAATGGGGTGTTTAACTCGGTTAAGGTTATTTCTCATTCCTAGGTACGTTAAAAAGACTCATGATTTTATGACATATCCCTACCATACCAAAGTACAAACTAATAACAAATACCCACAGGGCAACGTGATAAATGTTAGGTTAGGTATGAAACAAATTTCGGAAGGGCCCTTTTAAACGTTTATTTTATACAAACATTTCCTTCTAATACTGTTGAGCAGATATACGGTAGAGTCAAGAAAATCTTGAGCCTACAGCTCTATGAATGATACACATTGATATTTAGCACCATTCAAATGATGAGGGTGTGAAATGAACACGTCCAATCGACTAAACGTGGCATAGATCATGAACCTTGTATTTTTTACAAGGACCGACCTTCGCGACGCCCATGATAGACGCCGCTGCGCGTACGCAAGGCCAGCGCAGCCGTGTAACTTGGTACTTATATCGATATCATTGCTCTACCTATGTTAATGAGACAATAGCTCAATGTAGAAGTACATCGTTCGTAGAGCCTTTATTCGATGACCATTATTTGTGTTCAATATTGATTTATGAGTTTTTTGATATACCTAGATGCCATAGAAGATGTGATGCTATTTAAACCGAATAATATCTTCCTGATCGAATTTCGGTCATGGCAGACATTCTCAATGAAGATTAGCCAACTACGCAGCAGATATTATAGTGCACAAGTGCTCTCTCTCTCTCTTCCCACATTGTCATTAGTGCGTTGGGACGGCAATCCGACACGACCGGAGAGAGATTAGTCACATGACCGAAGGCTCTACGTGCGCTCCGAGCTACGAGTAAGTGATAATCGTGTTTGAAACTGAAATTCGCACATGAAATCCCGACATATTAGAGTGGCGAGCCGGGGTTTGAACTTGAGCGACTCTCGTTTCCCAGGCGAGTGCTCTACCAACTTGACTATAACAGTTACAAGTTTATAGAATATCGATTCACTTGTACAATAATAACTACTTACCAATATACTTATTATTAAGACAAACCTCTGTTTCACAAACCCAAAGTTTCCTGTGACTCAATTGTTTGTGTTATACCAAATTCCTCCCGTTCGCTGCATATAAATGAAATATTAGACCATAACCATATTTTTATTGCCAAGGGTCAAGTGTGAGCGAACAATGAAGTGTTCGCCGCATGCGCACGATGTTGTTAGAATCAGGCATGGCCCATTGTTTTGCGGCCATTACTTACCAACATGACGGACATTTTGAATTTTTGACGCGTTCAGGATTTTGTCGCGGAATTGAGATGTCGAGATGTTGATGTAAAACTAGCTTTGTTATGAATTGATATGTAAGGTACCTAGAGTTAGCAGGTACATATAGAGTTCGGAATCTGGGTCTCATAAATTATTGATACTTGACAGTTTTCTCAATTCAATTTAATTCAATTTTTAGGTTAAATGTGTAGTTTATTTTAGTGATTATCCATGGTGTATCTACTCTCTTCAATACAGGATGTGTTACGTACTTGATGTATAATAGTCACCCTTTAATAAGATTGTTTAGTTAAACCATAATGGGAGTAATTTATTGTCTCGCATGGAGCGCATACGATTGATCGAAACACCCCGCCGCCACCCCGGCGACGCATCGGCGCCATTTTGCCGACAGTTTTGGCGCCAACCTTCCCGCGTCCCGGGGCGCGCTGCAAAGGCAATGGCAGGGTTATTGTTACACTGACCTATTTGTTGAATGCCACAGAATCTAATTAACTCTTAACTTCGGTGCCTGTTAAGTTTATAGGAAGAAATGCCTTAGCTAATCCAAGGTTTGATACATAGGTACCTTCTAAAATATTTTCGGCTTCTTTCGGATTATTTGCTTATAGCTTATCCAGATGTCTCTGGTCCAGAGTTTGACCCACCCTGAAGTGAATTCCTGGATACGACCCTGACTGCTGTTACTATATTCAAACTCAATTTAAATTTATGTCCATTTTAACCGTTTAAGACGTTGTTATCTTGCATTTGAGTTTTAGCAGTTAATGTGCCGTACAAGGCCAACAAATGAGAGCAGTCTCAAAAAAGATCTTTCTAATACCTATAATACCAAATATTTTGGATGACATCCATTGTATTTTGAAGTGGCACCAGGGCGTACCGCGAACTGTTATTTCAAGGTGAATTCACTTCTCGGCTCAAAACTTGTCATCAGTATCATAAGGTCCCGCTAGATACTACTTTTTCGGTCTGTAATTGTAATATTGACCGAAAAGTTTTGGAAAAGACTTGGTTAAAATTTAAAATTACCATGTAGTTCAGTATATGAGTTCGTAGTACGCCTCCGATTGTTATGGACTAATCTAAACCATGGCACGTAGTTTCCATGCTAATGACTCGTCCCTTTCCCGCGGGCTACAGTTAGGCAAGGTGCGCACGCGCTGGTCACCATGCCGGCACCTTTACGGCTAAAACTGGGTTGACCAACTAATAGGTGTGAACTTAATTAGGTACCCTCTTGACGCTTTAATCTAGAGCAGTGTTCAATGTAGAGAAGATGAAGTTTTGCGTTTATTGGGTGACTACTTGTAACCGCGACTTCTTATTAAAGGGACCCTAATATTTGATAATAATATCAACTTGGTAACTCTACCCGTTTAGAAAAAGGGTCTCGACAAACGGATAAACAACTGACTTTAAAGTGATCCTATACGAGTTACGTTTTTTTCTTTTTGCGGTACGGAACTCTGAAAATAAAACAAACGAAAGGACTGTTTTCTAGGATCCAAAGCACTTTCTATTGGATTATGTACCTACGTACATATTTAAGCTATTTTTTCGTATGGCAATACTTAGCTATAGCGCCTCTACCTGCATGGGCATAGAGTAATTAATGTTGTCTCTCTCACCAAGTGCTTGCTCACAATTCCGTTCGTCTAATATTTTTCAAAACGACTTGGCAACGTTTCTATGGAGTTGGTTAATAAAATTACCATGAGCTTGTTTAGTACAAGTCGTGCATCACTATTTCGTGCTTGTATTCGCATCGTGCTCAACAATGCACCATACACCGAGTGCGTTGACGCGGCTGATGCGTGCCACGCCTCGCAGTATTAAGGCTCTCCCACATCTGTACCGCGATGTATCGGATGCGTATCGTGTTGCCGTATCGTATCTAGTTTTAATCCCTGCACTAGTTTTAATCCAAGTTACCTTTGATATCTCACAAAAATGGAACGTGTCGCATCGAGAATACGTGTTATGAATGTGTATATTCACGATTGTAACAAGCATGATCGATATGAATACGAAGATTGGATCGGTATAGTTACAAACATGTGAATGAGCCTTAATACTGTGAAATCAATGTTAGTTAACTTGATGTTAAAACAAAACAATTATGGTCGATTTATTTTATCTAGAAAAAAAATATTTTATACCAGATAACTCTCACTTCCATTCCTCTTCAAGTTTTGATGGCAATCAAATTTTGTAAGTAGGTACTCACGGATTCTGTTAATGGAGCAATTTTAACGGCTTCCACGTCGACTGCACACAAAAATTCCCTCGAACTGGGTGATATTGTTTCCAGACTCGCTGAGGAGTATATACAATCCACCTTCAGTTTGAAAACGATAGGATTGCACGATCAATGTACTACTCAATCTAATTAATTTTAACGAAAATCAACGTTGTAGCTTTTGGTTTTTGTCTAGATTATCTTTTTATTATTTCAAATTAGCACTCGTTTAAAAATAAAAATAATTATTTTGTGCCAGCGACTTTTCTTAAAAAAAACTTTATCTTATTCTTTATGGCCAGTGATCTTCGCGATACGGAATAGAAAAACAGACTAATCTTGAGTTTGTCAGAGCAGTGAGTCAGTATGTGTCCACTATATTCATACTTAACCTCTGACCCTTGTTATTTGACACTTGTATTGACCCTGAACGGTGGTCCCCTGTACAATTATTGCCTACCTGCGAAAACTGGATAATACTGATGATTGATTAAAATGTTGTAAGTTCCTATTTTGAAAAACGGGAAATATTTTCTGGACTGCATTTTGTTTATAAATTTTCTTTTAGGTTGGTATTTCATTTGTTTTTGGTAACGCAGAATTTAAAAAAAAAACAAAGTTAAGTAATAGTACAAAATGCGTCCAAAAAAAAATAAACATGAGGATTTACAAAGATTTGCGCCAGAATGTTGTAACAAAGAAGTAGAATGTGTGTATGTTTTCTCGGAAGAAAATTTACTACTTTCTTAAGTAAATAAAACAAAGACATGTACACATTAATTTTATTTGAAAAACATTAAGTAATTTATAACATAAGTAATTCAAACTGACATTATAAAAACATTTGCTACATTAACTAGATTAGAAAGAAGGTGGGAACGTAATGAAGTAAATTGTGTTGGTGAGAGCAGTAACATGTCATAAAGGTACTTACCTATATACAGGGTGATTCAGAAAGCGTATACTGAGCCTTAAACCGTACCGTATCGCAATTTTGTCTTCACATAATGATTATTAAAACGCTAAATATGCTCAGGCTAACGGCTTATTTTTTATTCCCTTTCTTACTCACCTGTTTAGCTTACAATCTCAGACTTGGGGTGTATTTCGAAGTTATACATTTTTGTTGCACACGACATTAATATTTTTAATGTTTAAAAAAAAACATAACCACTTTAAAATATCGGATATATATATATATATATGTGTTACCTACATATTGGTACAGTGAGTCAAATAATATGCGGTAAACTCAAAACACAGTATTAGCAAAACATTGTCTCGTAACATACCTTAAGATGCAATATACGTATTTCAAATAGTGACCACAAATTCGGGAATGAAACAATAAACTATAGTTCGTTTGTCTTATTATCTAGTACCTATAATTAAATACAATAAGGTTTTATTTATGTAGCGCTAATTACATTTCCTTGGTGAAGTGTATGACGGCGAGCGCCGTGTCGAGGAGGTACACCGCTCCTTGGATCACGCATAGCGCGCCCAGTGCGAGCCCCACCTAGAAATAAGAAACATATTAGTTACATAATAACACATTTTTTACGGATTTTATCGCGTTTATTTTATGTTTTTTACGTTCCCGACGTTTCGGCTGCTTTACAGCGACACCGGTCACGGAAGGACTGAGGTGTTAGACGTCCTAGTGCCATAGTTTGAACTGGGGCACCTTCATATTTAGTTGTTGCTTGCGGTCCGATCTACGCAGAAAGTGCTCACAGTGTATTGAGATCTTGCAATGGTGCGCTTAGTTTTGGATTTAATTATATGAATTACTAGATCCCAAGTCGGATTCTAAAAAATATAAAATAAGCGCGATAAAATTCGTAAATATGTTTTATTTCAATCAAAAAGAGATTATTAGAAATTAATGATTCGGGTATAACAATCCTTAACATTAACGTCACCTACATAAAATAAATCAAGTTACGAAGAAATATTATGTTGCTATCAAAGCTAAAAAAACATGACATTTTAGTTTGTAGCTCATTGGTGATGTTTTTTAGGTGTGGCAACACGCGCCTTTTTATCATGCAAAAAAGAAACTATGAATCTGAACCACCTTACCAAAAAAAAAGAAAGGTGTCATCTTTTGTTTTTTTTTTTAATTGAGAATAGGGATTCTGACTTTACATTATGACTACAAATGCACTAAAAAGCACAGGCTGAATGCCTAGAGTATACTCTTTCTGAACAGGGCGTAGAAATAGTGTTAGCAGATATGTTAACATTTCGGCAATAGGCCCCAATGTAAGGGGCCCAATCTATTTCTATATTTAGGTTTCAGGTGTCAATTAGTTATACGAACCTGTTTCTCGGTATACACGAACTGATACTGATGCTCGCCCTGGTACCCGCCCCAGTAGTGCAGCGCCACCGCGCCCACCGCCAGCCACATGAACACGCCCACGAAGTTCATTACGATCTCCGACAGTGCCCTGAAATATTACACAGAGATTAAGCCTTAAGGCGCTCGGAAACAACCTAATTAGGTGGCCATTTCTAGCTGCCATTGTACAACCGTTATTGGCAGCTAATCGTCGCTTGCTGATAACATTATACAATGGCATAGCAGCAAGAGAGTATCGCTGGCAGTACAGGGTGTTAGTGGCCTCGTACCGAAAACTGATACCACGGATTCAGCTCATGATTCTCGACATCCCAGAGTTGAAATTTTTCGTCGATCTTTTCATAAATATATATATATACTCATATTTTTCGGTATTTTTAAATCGATTCTCGCATAAATCATAATAAAGTGATTTAAATTAAAAAAAATCATCAAATCATAATCCCACTATCCCATCCCACTGATATTATAAATGTGAAAGTTTGGATGGATGGATGGATGTTTGTTACTCAATCACGCCAGAACGGCTGATCGGATCTGGATGAAATTTGGCACAGAGATAGATTATAGTCTGGAATAGCAAATAGGCTACCTTTTATCCCGGCAAAATGTATGGTTCCCGGGGACAGATTGGTTTTAATTTTTCATAGAGTACCAATAAATTCATTTTCTCATACATTTCATTCTGAGGCGGTACGAAGTTCGCCGGGACAGCTAGTTACTAATATAGACTTGAAACTACAATGTAAATGACCGAGATATAGTATAATGTAAGTGCAACAAAATGGCCCACCTTTTATGTTCAGTAGTGCCAAACAGATATGTGACGACTTGCACGAGGGTGTAGATGAAGTAGCCGACGATGACGCCGGACGCCACGATCTCTGCGTCAGGGTTCTTCTCCTCGTTGAGGTTCCACGTGCCGCCGACCCCCAGGAACTCTCCATTGTAGCCCGTTCGGTAGAGAACCAGGATAACGATGTTCAACACCTGGGAAAGAGAGAGAGAGAGTTAATAGAAGAGTAGGATAATGGAGAATGTAGTACATCTCTTATAAAGAAATTGTAAGGACTAGGCATACAAAATTTGCCCCCCCCCCCCCCCCCATTTGACTCCCTTAGAGGGGGAGATTTGGGGGTTCAAACCCCCGAAATGCCTTAGCTAATCGAAAGTAATACTAATAATACATACTATTTTCCATCCTTTTTGGATAGTTGTTGTTGCTTATTGTCTCTGGTTCTCTGGTTTGAAGTTCGAATTTCCTCCTCCCCGCATGACCAGCTTTAAAATATTGAGTTGGTAAAAACTTCAATATTCTAAAGATGTTCGTGCTTCAGAATAGGTATAGACGTTTTTACAACGGAAATTATATTATTGCTTGAAAGCGTATTTATGAAATTTAATTCTATTTTATTGATAGTTATCTGCATTTCAATATCCGTGTCGGAAATAAATACTTCGCGCCAAACAACCGGAACCATAGTTTTGGTAGAGTCCGCACACACCTGTTTACGTCGCGTCGTGTGTCATCAGTCGATAAGATAAAGTATCGATAAGTACACAAGAATTCAAGATAAGTGAACTAGTCATTATTATATTTCCCTTTTTTCGCTATACTGTATTGCAATTAAAAGTAATTAGACGGTAGCTCTATAACAAAAGCTTTAACGTAATTTCCAAGATTTTCTTTCCTGGTAGTTTGGTAGTTGAAAAGTCGAAAGGTCATGTTTTTATCGGAAAAGGGAAGATCTTCCAGCTAGAAGGGTGGTATGCCTGGCGGCGCGGCCTCCATGCCCCGACGGTTATTGTCGAGATCTTGTATATATGTTACGTGCTTCAAAAACTCTGAGAGCGCGTTTCAGGATTGTATGGAGAACTGTCAATTATTCTGAATGCATCTGCAGCGCCATCTGTGTAGCGAGGTTGAAGAGGTCGCTACAAGTTATTTTAGGCATCATGAATCATGAATCGACAACATTTCTATGATTAATTATCAATAATTCAATGGAAAATGTTGTGTAATTTAAAATAAATGCCAAAGGCTAAAATAATACTTCCCCTATGTAAAACTTGTTGTAGATCAAATAAGATCTAGTTCTTGAATATAGATTATTGCCAGTCCGAGACCATCCTTCTGTATTCGTAGTCACTACGGTGCCATAAAGCTTAGTATTGGCCGAATTTGGACGCTAACTATGAAGGTCTCAGGTCTGAGGTCACAAACGTGAAAATTTAGGCTATATTACGATATAAAAGCTATCTGTAATATAGATTCGTAATGTAACTTAGAAGCCATAAGTAATCCTGTTCACGTTTGTAAGTAATTCGACCACACGGGGCGCTCTTATCACAAGGCTCCATACCCACAAGGTTTTAATGTCCCTGAGATAACATCAATGCTAATCTTATTAGACAGTAATGAAGATTCCAATTCGATTGATTAATACAGGACCTACTAAGGTTTTTATAATATTTAGAATAAAATTTGCCGAGTATTATTCGTGCAAGTGCTTTTTATTACCTACGTACGATACCTCTCAATTAAATAGACGTCGTGTAGAGACATTGACACTATCAATACTCATATTAGTTATACACGTGTGTCCATAAACTAGGTAAGTACTTATGATGCGTTTGTCGTCTGTCTCTACAATATACTTCTTCTTCTTAGTCGGGCACTCTTGTCAGAGTGGTCGTGGTAATGGGTTGCACTGTTCGGACATGGACGCTGCTCTTGCTATATTTCTCCTCGATGTAGAGCATTTCGGGAACATTCTACTATGGGACAATTTGTAGCAGATCTTATTAAGTCAACCCATCTTGTTGGAGACCGACCACGTGACCGCTTGCCTTCTATTCGGCCTTGGATCTCCAGACGTTCCATGGAGTTATTTTTTCGGGTGATGTGTCCAAAAAATTTAAGGATTCGTAGTTGCACAATCGACGAAAGCCTTTGCTTAACTCTAAGCTCTTTCAATATGGAGACGTTGGTGCTATGCGCAGTCCAGCTTATTCTCAGACAATATACTTACTTTAGGTCTATTTCTCAACCTTCCTTGCTATACCTCGCTACTAATTACAACTAATAATTATATTGGTAAAAGTTTACATAAGTGATAGTTGCATGAGTTTTCATAGTATTCATATAGATCAGTCGATTAAGTTGAAAGTATTCGATATGCTCTATCATAGGCATTCTTGACACACGAGTAATGTGAGGTCAAATCGCGAGAAGTATCAATTGAACTGAATAATTACATGGAATAACTGTCTGGTTGAAAGTTACTTGTTAAATATTATAATGAGGTATTAGTTTAGTGAACTCAAATAATGATTCAGTTACTTAATTACGAAGTTTAGTTTAAGATAAACAAATTAAGTATAATTAAATCTGAGCTGAAAACGTTCTAAGGACAGAATATTATTCAAAAGAATGAGAAATTTATTTTGTCAATATTTTGTTTGTTTTTTTTTGTAATACAATAGGTACAGACCCTGTATCAATCTCCATTTTTAGGGTTCCGTACCAAAATGGTAAAAACGGGATCCTTATGTTGCGATTATGTCCGTCTACGATTGCCATATATAAAAAGATAATATTGGTTACACGAGTAGAGTTCAGACAACGTATATACTATCTATACGATGCCTGAATTCTACATTCTGTACGTAGAGTTCATATGTAAAGTTCAGGCATCGTATAGATAGTATATACGTTGTCTGAACTCTACATTCTCGTGTAAAGTACGGATGACTGTATAAAAGCGTATTACGCGATCACCCCAAGGTCCGGCAGGATAGCGACAATTAATTGATGTAATCGTTAGCCAGCGGGTCGGGAGTCAACTGCCATTACTCGAGATAGTGCAGAGCATACGTACACACAGATAATACCATAATATAATCAGAGTGAATTAAAAAAAACTTTATTTAGAGGTTATTAGAATATTTAAGAACCATTAGCGTGTTTCGGGAATGTAAAAAAACATGTTAGCAGTGATTTTTATACACTTCCGTCCACATATTTTGTGATTTTCATACACTTTTCCGTCCATATATTTTGTGTTTTCATACACTTTTCCGCACACATATTTGTGGTATTCATACACTTTTCCGCCCACATATTTTGTGATTTTCACACACTTTTCCTATCTTTTTATCTGTGGTTATAACGTACTTTCAGCATCATTTTTAAAAGAGTAATAGGGTACTATACTTACCGGGCGGGTATAGCACAAATATATTTTCGAACTAATTACCTGTATAAAGGAAACGACGTACATTGACTTGTTTTGTACATAATAATGACGTGGCAATTATTCCCACGGTAAAACTGTGTTGACAAATACCGTTTTACGACTTTCACCGGTTTATATTCAGAGCCGTTAACAAGTTGTGGATGTTGCGGTACAATAACTAGTTTATTCGTCGCTAACACTGAGTCGAAAGTTGATTTTAAACAATGCATTTCCTTTACCAACAATTAATTAATATTACAAGCGCTGTAAGTTGGTCAGAGCTTAAATACTACCACCATAGTTATGCATAGTCGCGAGGACTCCATATACCTTCCCCTTCGAAATTACCATTTGTACTTGAAAACTATTTTTTTTCGTTGTGTATTGTGTAAATATCGTTTTTATTATAGAGCGATGAGTCTGGTTCATCAGTGAAGCGTTTTTATCCGACTGCGGAGGGTGTTTATTAGCCTATGTATGTATGTATGTTCTCTAGAGACTAAACGCGTGGGTTGATTTTGATGATTCTTACATCAATCGATTTGTCTTAATCTTGCGAGTGTCACCAAAGAAATGGCAGTAATCAACTTTTTTACAATATGGCGACAACCAGACGCCATATTGTAAAAAAGAAAAAAATGAAATTCGACGAACAACTGGACTTGTTTTTTTATTTTCAGTTTTTATTTCATATTCAGGATTTTTTTTTTTTTTACTTTAGTTTGTTGAGCTCTCCCAGGTAGGGTTTGTTTTTTTGCTCAAATTGTGTGAATATTCACTATTTGCCACTGATTGATATAAGAGAAGCATACGACACCGGATGCACAGAGTGAACTATCTGCGACAACATGTTGTTGCCATTGATACCAAATAATTACATGCATATTTATCGGTAAATTTACCGGTAACATTGTAAGGAGTTTTCACATTTTCATCTCTACATTCCTCTGCGCCTTCCGCTGCTCTGTGGCGAGCAGCTGACAGCGATCGTGCAATAACAAGTTTAATTGTTGCCAGCGCCGACCGGAAGGCGAGATCAAACAATTATTCTGGAGACTTCCTCCACCAATCATGTATGCTTATTCGTCGTACTGATTTTTGTAATGTCAATAGGGGTTAATTTTGTGCTAGAGATTTTATTTGTTATGTGATACCATAGATTTGCATGAAACTTTATGGTTTTTATAGTGGTATAATACAGTCATAGTGTAAGGGGGTTCTATATATAGAGTTCTCAATGCTGTGATATATTACTAGGTATTATACAGGAAGATTCAGAAGGGGTACACTAAACCTTGAACCTGCTTTTCCTTAGAACACTTTTAAACATTATGTGACGTCAGTATGCCGATACGTCATTTAAAAAAAAATGACAACTGTCATTTTAACGAGAACAACATTTATTTATTAAAATCGACATACCTAAAGTCATGTCACATCCATTATTTTATTTATAATGTGTATTTATTGAATGTTTAATTGCTATTAATTACTTGATACTGGCAAAATACCCGCTAAGTTGTGGGTGAGGCCATTTGCATATCCATGTTATTTCATCGCATTTCATTTCGTAAAAAAAGAAGAAGAAAGAAATTCTGACATTCACATAATGATTGCAAATGCACTAAAGAATCGCAGCGTTGAGCCTGACTCAATGGAAAAAGACCATTAGAGGAAAAAAAGATTCGCAGGTTCAAGGTTATGTTTAACCTGTTTGAATCACTTGTATTGTCTATAGAGTCATCATTGTTCTACCTTCTTACTCGAATTGTACCCATGTTTTATTTCGATAAAAAAAATTCTATCCTCCATAGCCATCGTTTCGTTCACGAGCAATCAATAGTCTTAAATAACACTTTTCCCACAAGTGAACAGGTAGATAGTTGTCCATTACTCGTTGCGGAATGACCACGCATAATGGGCTTATTGAAGGTAAATGGTGCTGCGTTCAATTGTGCGCGACGCCTGGGGACCGCCATTAGGTGCGCACGCGCATGCCATCTGCCACCGCGCAGCTCTCATGATGTGCATTTGTAATGCGCATTAGAAAATGGATCAGATTCACGATTGCTATTGCTTGTAGCTGTTTGTAGGATTTGAAAGTGTGTTTTCTATAGTGTATTTCGGGAACAAAACATAATATATAAGTCAATAGAATAGGCGCTTCCGAATTCGGACTGCCACAGTACAAAAGAGCAATGATTAATTTTTTTAAGTTACAAATAAGTCAATAAGTAAATACTTATAACAAATAATAATAATGTATGCTAGTGGGCCTAGTTTAGAACCGTAATGTATTCTTCCTATGTCCGTGTCCAAAATAATAATAATAAATATCGCCAGACGAGCACACCAACTGTATGGCCCCAAACTAAGCAACGCTTGTATTATAGTCACCGTACAATGGACTGGGGGCGATCCCAGTAACACCCAGACCAGGGCAAATTACGAAAAGACCGTTTCCGAAATTAGCCCAGGCGGGAATCGAACCCGCAACAACCGGGTGCAGTGACCCGACCGGCCTACGCTCAAACCACTAGACCAAGCTGTCGTCAAAAAATAAAATAAAATTTAATTTACAAATGTTGTAATTTTTTTTAACACCAGCGCGGGAGTACTATTACGTTGCTCTATATATAGCATTTGCATTTACAACGTTAATTACCTATTCATCCCAAACAACATGACTAAATATGCCTATTTAACTTATAATCACTGAAGCTTATTTTCAGTTCAATTCAGTTGAACATTCAGCTCAAAGTACTAACCTACTCTTTGTGTTACTCATAGCGTTAGTCACTGTTCTCCCGGTGCCTTATGTGAGTAACGTCGTATCTGATAAGGTTGTTTACCGTTTTGCAATGTTTTAGCGGCGAACCGCCGCTATGCTTGAATGGCAACTCCTAATTTTAGTAATAAGGTTTACAAGTTTACCTATGTTGATTTCTCCTACGATTAAAGGTACATATAATCTCGGTGGAGGAGACCCATGTTTCCTTTACAGGTTGAATTCGACTATTGTTTATTAGTATACATAGATATGAAAACGTCGAAACCTATATGTTATCTATACTAATATTATAAATGTGAAAGTTTGGATGGATGGATGGATGGATGGATGTTTGTTACTCTTTCACGCCAGAACGGCTGAACGGATCTGGATGAAATTTGGCACAGAGATAGATTATAGTCTGGAATAGCACATAGGCTACTTTTTATCCCGGTAAAATGTATGGTTCCCGTGGGATAGATGTTTTAATTTTTCTATACTATAATATACTATACTATATACTACTTACTATATATACTATACTATAATATTATAAATGTGAAAGTTTGGATGGATGGATGGATGTTTGTTACTCTTTCACGCCAGAACGGCTGAACGAGTCTGGATGAAATTTGGCACAGAGATAGATTATAGTCTGGAATAGCACATAGGCTACTTTTTATCCCGGTAAAATGTATGGTTCCCGTGGGATAGATGTTTTAATTTTTCATACTTTTTATCGCGGGTAACACCGCCGGGCGCAGCTAGTAAAAAATATAATCAATTGATTAACCAACAGCGCAATGTAAAGTAGCGTGTCTTATTAGCCTAGAGTTTCAATTTTGATACCAATCTTTTAAACCGAATGTTCACATTACTATTAGTTTTTTTTTTATAGGTTGGCTGTACGTATTTTACTGTTGTATAATATTCTTTCCAACGAAATTTAAAAAAAAATCAAATGTCATTATTATTAAACACAGTAACATTAAACACAGTAATATTAAAAATAAATCACTTTCGTAAATCAGGCTACTAAGGGTTAATTGGACTTTCGAATCTTGTCTGTCTGTCAGTAGCATCATAGATCCAAAACCATTTGCATTATTTCAAGTTACATCCACTATTTTATTTACAATGTGTATTTATTGAATGTGTTATTGCTATTAATTACTAGATATAGGCAAAATACCCGCTAAGTTGTGGGTGAGGCCATATTTTATTTCATCGCATTTTATTTCGTAAATCATCGTCTTATGAATCTTATGACTCGTCAAAAGAGTTACAAATGCTAAGATACAACTTTACCACCCGTTTGGAATACCGTTCCCATGGAGAAGAACGGGCAGGAAACTCCATGGTTGCTCTTTTTAAAAAGATATTTTAGCACGAGAATAGGCGGATTCTATATCTGTATCCATAAATTATGACTCCAACTTTTTTTTTCAAATCACTGATTGAACTTCTACGCCAAGTTTTAATTTCCCCACGTGTGTAAATAGCGCAGAGTTTAATTGAAGAAGTGTGTGTTTAGCGCGCCGTATGAAGTAGGTGTGGCGTTATCAGTCATGATAATAGGGAATGAGGCCGCTAGGGCCGATTAACCTTAGTGCGTACTGCACTATCATAAACCACTAAAATTGTGTTTCCATAGCTGGTGTAGATAAATAATCAAAAATAAGACGTAGTGTTTATTTGCAACTACTTGTCCCGGCAGACGCTGTTCTGTCAAAAGTGAACTTTCAGTTTTTTTTTAATCTCCGGATATTTTTTTTCTCTTCGAACCTATTTCGGACTATTATGAACGAAACGTAGTGTTCGCCTTAAATGTTTACGCCTCCAAACAAAATGCACGGATCCGATCTTCTGGCGCATGACGACATATCACTTAAGTGTGTTTCCGGCCTTAGGCTTCAGTATTCACTGTGTTTCTTGTGGTTAGGCTATCGTTTATAAGTCTAATACTCAACATGGTATTCGAAAACCGCAAGTTATACTGTATCGCTCAAGTCACACTTGAGCGGCGCCACTCAATGGTGCTTTTTATCGGCATGACATCATAATTAAGGAAATGTCTTCTGAATTGAATTCCATTTGTAACTGTGTTATGACTATAGATTATGCCCGCGGCCGCGCCCGCGCAACGATCGATTTTTATTAACTAAGATTGTCAATCTGGTTGAAATAATACCAATAGTTTTTGGTGGTGCTCGAACAAACAGACATGGGTTTCGAACAATAAAAAAAAACATTTCTGGAGTCGGAAAAGATCAAATATTACCTATAGCAACATCTTATACAATGTTTTTTAATGTACCCAGTTAATACAGTTTTGATCATAAGTAATAAGTACATACTTAAATAAATGGGGGAAGCGGAACACACCACTGATCCTCGGCTTGTCAACTTTTCCAATTATAAACCAAACAAGTTTGATCGATAATTAAAGAAGCCAGCATCACCGAGCTCTCTAAGATGTTAGTCGAGAAACTAAACCACCTAATTAATTCTAAATCAATCAATCAATCAATCAATCAGCCGATAGACGTCCACTGCTGGACATAGGCCTCCCCCAACGACTTCCACACAACACTGGATGCGAGTGGCGGAGGACCGTAATTCTAAATAATAAGTAATAATAGTAAGTATCGCCTAGTTCTATCAATTATAAGTACATACTTATCAGAAGGGTGACTAATCTATAAAGCACATGTTATATACATACCTATGAATCCATTCATGGGTACAAGCATGAATCATTATACCTATAAGTAGCCTTAGTACGTCTCCTATAGCACCATAGGGCTACTAATGACTCTTCTAAAGCTATGTTTAACAATAGCTTTCAATCAATTTCGATTACACTTTTAAAAGAGTTATATCATATTATTTATTTTGTTATCCTTTCCAGAACTGCATATTATAAATAAGATAAGGTATATAAATGTCTACGAATCTTGCAATATTGATGATATTTACTGCTTATTGAATAAACATGCCCTATTAATTAGTGCCTACTGTTGCTATTAGTGACTTACACATTGCTATTATGACTTTTCTTGGCCTAATAAACTGCTAATGCTCCGGCTAGCCTTTCTTTGTTTTGTCAAGCCATTTTACCTACCTCACTCAGTGCGACTCCGCCACAAAAACATATCATTGTCACTTTTTTTTTATTCAGCCTTGACACACTGGTCGTATTAAAAAAAAAAATAAGTAGGTACTTACAATTTTGAATGTCTTCACGACGATTGTCGCTATCGTTTGGACTGACACCATTTTGGACACGACACACACTTGACCACTATTTGTTTTTTTTTCTTATTTTTTTTTCACTCCCTTTGTGTCCGTGCTCGTTTTCGCTAACGTACCTCGTCACTGCATGAGTTCGGTTATCAGTTCGTGTGCCTTTATCAGTGTAGCTCGGGCCTAATCTTATCTACAGCGAATTAGTGGGACAGGTTGCAATGTGACGATACAGGACTCTTAAGTGTGTAAAAATAAGGTTTATTTTGGCTTTCTATGTTTTTGTTTCGTCGCGTATGTTTATCGCTTTTCAGGCTATTCTATTTAATTTTACTTCTTACGATGATGTCATTCGATTGTTTATCGATTCAAACGGCCAGCTAGTATCGATTAACATCGTACAGTTTGTTGTCAATATAAACTATATCTTGCTAAACAACCCCAAAAGGCCAGAGGGCGATCGCTGTTTGTTTTGAGCAAATTCACTGAAACACTGTAAGAACGCTTAATAAGTATATTCTCAAATATATTTATTAAGCGTACTTACAGGGTTATTCAGTAAGGGTATACATACTACTTAAGCCTTGAACCTGCATTTCTTGAGCGCAATTGTAATCATTATGAAATCAGACTATCGATAAGAGAAAAAAAATTAAAATATCGACATATGAAATACTTATTTCAAATTCGCTAAAGTAGTGCAGGTTCAAACCTTACACTTACTCAATGCCTTTCTGAATCACTTGTATATTAAAAATTTACTCGAGGTACATTTTTCACAAACCTGTAAACCTGTAATATTTCGCACGTTTTTTTATTTTTTTAAATGTATAAATCATATTTTAAATGTTTTGTGTTACACTAATCGTATGCGGTCTTTATTCGTTTAATTTGAACTACAGAATGCTTGTGTCGGAATTTCATTATCAAATCGATTGGTTGTTTCCGCGGGAAAATAAGCATATGTGCAATACATTGCAATGGTGATGGAAATATCATTCATATAAGTAGTATTGTGCTTATCACGTTATAAGCATGAGCTTTTCGACAGACATACCAACTATAAGGTCCCACAATAAGCAACGCTTGTGTTATGGGTACCGTACGTACAATGGGCTGGGGGCGAATTTAAATGGGGGAAAATTTCATACTTATATAAATATTAAACATCCATGGCTCGGATACAAACATTAATGCTCATCAAACGACGTTTTTCCGTACCGGACTCGAACCCGGGACCCTCGGCGCAGAAGGCCGGGTCGCCACCAAGTGAGCTAATCAGACTTGAATTGTCTCGTCGGTGTGTGGTAATGCTTCTAACTTTAACTTAAAATAAGCGGTGACTTAACTGTTACAAATGTATTACTGAAAAATAAATAAAAGACATCATCTTTTGCAACCGCAACCCACTAACTATAACCGAGATGTTTTTTTTCTTAAAATAATCCTTGCGAGTGGCAATTATTATGACCCATCGCCATAATTCATTAATTTTAGCGATGAGCTATATGTGCTCGCACAGATAGAGGGCGTATTTATGGGCATTCTCATGAAACCAAGTACCTAGGTTTAAAAATAACTGTGTAAAATATTTTAACAGTACGTTATGAAGATCTTCTTCATTCTTTACGAAAAAACTTAGCGGGTATTTTGCCAATGTCAAGTAATTAATAGCAATAAAACATTCAGTAAATACACATTATAAATAGAATAATGGATGTGACATGATATAAAAATGGAACTCTCTTAGGTGCCTAATTTCCAAAAGTCCTTTCTTAGTGCATGAGGAATATATCCCCAAAATTTCAAATATCTAGGTATACCGGTTTAAGCTGTGCGTTGTCTATCAGCCTGCCAGTCGGTATTAAATTTTTTAACATAAGTAGTAGGTAGGTGAATTAACAAATACCACTCATAACATTGAATCCCGATTTATTTCCAGGAGCTGGGCCTCGACATCACTGACGAGCAGATAGCTGAGCTGGAGTCCGCGATCCACGACATAGACTTCACCCTAGCAGCCGAGCACGAGAAGAAGGTTCGACATGACGTCATGGCGCACGTCCACACCCTCGCCGAGCGATGCCCCAAGGCCGCCCCTATTATACACTTAGGGGCAACATCGTGCTATGTCGGAGATAACACGGATCTGATCGTGCTGAGGCACGGCTTGGATCTACTGCTGCCGAGAGTCGCGGCTGTTATTAGCAGGCTGGCTGATTTCGCTGATGAGTTCAAGTGAGTGATGATGCAATATGTTTTTAATGACTTTGAAATAATCAAACCGTGTGTGCTCAGACAGTTATTGGTTTAACAAAAAAAGTGTGAAATATTTTAACAGATGCATCATTAAGTTATATGGATCACATTTATGTATGGTATAATTGTGGAAATTATGTTTGTATTTTTTTTAAATAATGCGAACAAGTAGCGTTTGGCCATGAGCTCAGTACAGGTGTAATTTTTTAAATGTCAAATAATTTGATTTATTTATATAGGAATGTTATTTTTATAATCTACTGTTGGCTCTGTTAAAACCATTTTCACTATTTTTGTTAAACCTTATATAGTGTGGTAAGGATTGCTCACAAAATTACGATAGACTAGCCAAACAAATTGCCGATAATATTGAGAGCTCAGTGAAACCTAGAACTGGCTGTTACCACATATCTGCTTTGCATACAGTATCGATAACTATCCAACAATACGTAATAATCATTACCTATCAGTGTTATTTGTTCGCAATGTTCGCATTTTTTTTCCTAGGCCCAATATTCTAACCAAATTAATAGGTATGTGTTATATTTATAGTTCAACTACAATTATCCATTATCTTCTAATTTAAATAACCAGAAAGTGGAATAACGTTTGAATTGTGTATTTTCCAGGTCGCTTCCGATCCTTGGATTCACTCACTTCCAGCCTGCGCAACTGACTACGGTCGGCAAGCGGGCTTCGCTGTGGCTTAGCGATCTGCTCATGGATGAGCGCGCCCTCTTCCGAGCGAGGGAGGACCTCCGCTTCCGCGGCGTCAAAGGCACCACAGGTACCCAAGCCTCCTTCATGCAACTCTTCAACGGGGACGGCACCAAAGTCCGCGCGTTAGACAAGAGGGTCGCCGAACTCGCCGGCTTCGACAAACGATACATCGTGACAGGGCAAACCTACTCCAGAAAAGTAGACTTGGAGGTAATCTCTGCACTGTCAGGACTTGGAGCGACGGTACACAAAATGTGTTCCGACATCCGTTTGCTCGCTTCTCGTAAAGAACTTGAGGAGCCTTTTGAGACCTCCCAGATCGGGTCAAGCGCTATGCCTTACAAGAGGAATCCTATGAGGTCTGAGCGTTGCTGCGCTCTCGCCCGTCATTTGATCACATTACACGCGAATGCTGCTAATACCCACGCTGTGCAGTGGCTCGAACGCACGTTGGATGACTCGGCGAACCGCCGCATCACACTCGCCGAAGCATTCTTAACGGCGGACGCCACATTGTTAACTCTCCTTAACATCTGCCAAGGTTTAGTCGTCTACCCTAAAGTTATCGCCCGCAATATCGATCAGGAATTACCGTTCATGGCCACAGAGAATATTATAATGGCCATGGTGCAAGCTGGAGGTGACCGTCAAGTTTGTCATGAGAAAATAAGGGTGCTATCTCATGAAGCCGGTGCGCAAGTTAAACACCACGGCAAAGATAATGATTTGATTGACCGTGTTAAGAGAGACCCTTACTTTGCGTCGATAATATCCCAGCTGGATAAGATTCTCGATGCCTCCACGTTTATAGGCAGAGCACCTGATCAAGTTACTGAATTCATTGCAGAAGAAGTTAACCCTGTACTTCTGAAATACAGCGGTGCCCTGACTGAGGTTGAAAAACCTGTTGCATTGACTATTTAAATTTGACTTTTTATGTTTATCGTAATGTTATGTATAATAATTAATGATTGACTATAAATAATAATGATTATAATGGAAATGATACGACATGTTCATTTAATAAAATTATATATTTACAAATTATAGCATATTATTTTTATATTAATTTACAAAAAATACAAAAATGTGACTTCACTATTTATCGATAACATGAACTAGATAATAATGGTAACTATAATTCCGATGAGGAAAAAAATAATGATTAGCAAGCTTGAAGCTGGATAATGAAATGTAATAAATAACTATGAGATAACATCAACAAAATCGAACAATTAAATAAGCAACTTAAACGAAAGAGAGACACATCGCGTAACATGAGAGACAAGATTTCGAGAAATTTCGTGATCACAATTTTATCACAATTTAGATGGCACGCTGAGATTGGCAACTATGACTTAATTACAGAACGTTGGTGAGAAGTGTGTCTCCCTGACAGGCGGGGCCCTGGCTGGGCCAGTTGCAAGCACCTATGCTCGGGTCGAAGCTTAGTTGGATAGGGCAGTTAAACACGTGGAGCGTGAACCTCTGCTTCGTGCAGTCCCATCTGCAAGCGTAGAACTTGTTACACTGTTTGGGATGACGGAACAGACCAGCCCTTTGACAGTCCACCGAGCCTTGCAACGTCTCATCTCTGCTCCTCCAGCCTCCGGGGCCGTATCGGTCGAAAGCCTGAGGGTCAAGAGCGGACGCATATACAGATCCAATATCTTCAACCGTTGGTGCCACTTCTTGGTTTAGAAGCACAGTTTTGTATGTGGGAGCGACGGTGACTGCCTTAACTCGTTGTCTAGATCTCACATACTTTTCTGTAGAGGAAACTGCTGCCGGAGTACTCGACACATAACTATCGGAGTACCCTTCCCTATGTTTTGGCGTTACGGCGACTTCGTATTGGCTTTGTTCCTGGTAGTCCTGATAATAGGAGTCGTCAGGGACGATGATGGGATTGTACGTTGAGGTAACGATCGGTGCAGCAGTGCTATAAGTATTCACGCCTGCGTTATGAGTTCTTGAAGATTGCTGCGCGTATTCGCTGTCGGCATAATCTCCGCGGGCAGAGTCATCGTAGTCGTTGAAATCACCAAGATCTTGTGGTGCCTGTGTCGGTTTCTTGCCTTTAAGAATCAGAACAGGTGATTGGCAACTGCAGACAGCACCGAGTTTTCGTACAAGGAATGGATTGAAGTCGTTAATCTTAGTGACCACTGCAATTTTAGGCTTAGTTCTTCTCAGAGGTACCGAAGAAGGGGTCACTTCAAATAGGCCTTGCTGAACAGGAGCGTAAGTTGATGTCACTGTTTTCGGTGATAGCGAGTATGATTCAGAGCTGGAAACGATGATAGGTGCCAAGGTGGAGTATGTCACAGGCGACACGATGCCTGTATCTTGTCCAAATCCGAATTGATGGGCCTTCGCTGTTTGCACAACGATGTTTTGTTTTCTTTGAATAGGAGCTGCAGTTGATACCACTACAGCGTCGTGATAAGGATTGTTATGAATATTAGAGGTTGATACAGTGTCGATATTCTTGTAACCGTATGCGTCAAGACTCAATTCGGCCTCAGTATCTTCAGACGGTGGCAAATATTCTGGAGCTTGGTATTCAGTAGTAGACTGGTATCGGTAAGAGGGTCTTGAGGTAGATTTCACTCTCTGTCTATAAGTAGATGATACAACTGGCGCCGCTGTAGTGTAAGTGACTTCGGAAACAAGTCCGGCATCAGGTCCTACAGTACCGAAACCAAGTAAATTGGACTTTGCAGTTTCAACTACGATGTTTTGTTTCCTATGAACGGGCGCAACGACCGACGCAGTGTCGTGGGTTACAGAGTACTGTTGATAAGGATTAATTTTCTCAACTCTGTCTCCAGTGTATCCAAAGTTTCCGAAACTTACTACTTTGGAATCGCTTTCTTCTGCATGAGAAAGATATTCGTTGGCCTCGTAAGCTGCAGTGGATTCAGTCCTGTACGCTGGTGTAGTTGACTTAACGATAGTTCTTGCAGTGGTCGAAGGATATGAAGATACAGTTGAATAGGTACGAGGTCTGTAAGTCGATGAGACGATGGGAGTCACAGTGGACACGACAGGTGGTAAATACTCTTCGGACTTATAGGCTACTTGTATTTCTGGGGATTGATAACCCGCTTGTTGGAAATGAGTTGTGGCAGTAGAGCTGGGGTAAGAAAAGTGAATGGACTCCACCTTCTGTGGTTGCTCTACGTGCGACGTGCTGAAGGCTACCTGTTGAATAGGCACCGTCTGTTGAACTGTATTAAATTGTTGAGAGTACTCTACCGGTTTGTAGTCGTATTCATCCTGAGTTTGGTGTACGTAGGCTTCGTGTAAAATAGGTGATGCAGTGGAGGATACAAATTGATTGTAGTCAGTCTTAGATGCATCATAGTCGTGAGATTGATGGACAACTGAGCTCTGATGGACTACAGGTATGGCAGTTGAAACAACTGAGTATGATTTGTAGTCACTTTCTGGTGTGACGTATTTAGAAGCCGTGTGAGTTTCCACTTTCGGGGATTCGTAGTCTACGTAATGGTTTTCGTAAACGAGTGTCGAAGGTGTCGTGGATACGAAAACTACGTCTTTGCCAGCGTTGTAGTTACTGTTGGCGCTCGACTGGTGGAAGTCTTGGTGGGAGACAGCACTTGCGTCAGAATAACTGTTCGCTCTGTTCGTTTCGATGTTCCTTTGAATTTCAGGTTGGCTGTATGAGTATCCTTCTTGGCTCAGCTGAATATTCTGCTCGTACTGCGCGGGTTGGCTAACGATATGGCTGACTTCATGTTGTTGAATAAGAGGCTTGTACGTTTGGGTGTAAACGGTCGCCGTTGGCTGCACATAAGTGACAGGCGTTACCTTCTTGGTGTATTTCAGGATTGGGTTCTCGTAGGTAGTGACAGATTTCTGATACGACAAGTCCACTTCGGGAGCGGCTGTTGTGGAAACGGGCACGTATTGTTGGGTCTCAACTTTGTGAATGGTTTGATGACTGTAAACCTGAGGTTTGTAAGTGGAGGTGACTACGGGAGCGGCAGTGGAGTACTCAAATACACGTTTAGGTGCCTCCACGAATTTATGTTCTGGTTGGGTGTACTCGTAGCCATCATGCTCCTGAGAATAGGTGTTCACTTGACCGGCATCTACTTTGTGCAAGGTTTGTTGTCCATAGACTTCGGGATGATACGTCGATACCACAACAGGCTGAGCAGTAGTGTAATGAACTGTCTCTGGTTGTTCATAAGCCACCGATTTGGTGTATTCATAGCCAGTGTCAGTTGGGCTGTGCGCCTTAGTACTTTCTACTCTATGAATGGTCTGATGACTGAAAGCTTGAGACTTGTATGTAGGCTCAACATAAGTTACTGGAGCTACCTTCTGAGTATACTTCAGAATAGGGTTTTCATAAGCAGTGGTTGGAGTGGTTTGGTAAGTGTACTCCACGTTAGGTGTAGAAGAGACGGGCACGTACTTCTGAGTTTCCACTTTATGGATAGTCTGATGACTGTACGCATGAGGTTTATAAGTTGAAGTGACAATCGGTGCTGGAGTGGAGTAAACAGTCTTCACTTCCCCGAAGTTAACAGCTGGATGCTCGTAATTGTAGCCGGATGATTCATCAGAATAAGTGTTTACTCGGCTGGCATCAACTTTGTGGAAAGTCTGATGGCTGACAACTTGTGGTTGGTAGGTAGATACTGCAGGTTGTACAGCGAGAGCCGGTTGAGTTGTAGTATACTGAACGAACTTAGGCTCCTCATAGGCAACTCCAGTATTTGTGTAGTCATAACCAGTATCAACGGATGCTGATTCAACTGATGGATTGTAGACATTGCTGGACTCTACTTTGTGGATGGTCTGATGACTGAACGAGTGAGGAGTGTATGATGCAACTGTGGGTTGAGAGTATGTGACTGGTGGTCCTGTAGTGTAAGCTACAATCTTCTTGAAAGGTTCTTCAGAAACTGGTGTAGGAGTGGTGTATTGGAATCCAACAGAATTCACTTTGTGCGTTTGTTGGCTATGACCGAAACCTTGAGGTTTGTAGGTTGTCACAGCTAAGACTGGCGCAGCTGTGGTATAGGAAACGCCATCTTCAAATTTGACGCTAGGCTTAGAATAATCGTATCCAGATTCTGTCTTCGCATTTCCAGTACTGTGTCCAGAATTCAGTTCAAATTGGTAGTCCACGCCTTGGCTGTGATCATTTATTTGGACCTGAGGTGTGACTTGCTTAACGGCCACTACAGTCGGTTGGACGTACGTAACAGCAGGATGGGTGACACCGAACACTTGTTTGATACTCGTACTAGGCGCTTTAGGAACAAAAGTTGTTTTGTAGGTCACTGTAGGTATAGCTGTAGTAATTGCAAAAGGAGTAGCAGTGGTGGGAATGCCCGATGACGTAGGAGTTGTGACGTAGCCATATCCATCCAAGTTATTTCCATCAGTGCCAATATGGCTTATAGAAACCGCCGGTTGAGAAACATAAGACACATGACCCGGGTGTAGAGTTTGAGTCGATTGACTAAAAGACTGCCCATTGTTATAATCAGCATCAACTAAGGTAGTTTTACCGACTAATCCCACATTGATAGCACCAGCGGTCAAAGTGTGAGAACCACCGGTGTAAGCTTTAGCATCATTGATGTAGTTCTCAGCATTAGCCTCGCTGTAACCATGGTATTGTTGGAAGTTAACGGCACTTGTTGCTTTACCCTCGCCTATGTGACCATCAGCTCTATAAACACCAGCCGTGTATTTCCCTGAGTCGTCGTGTTTGTATGCTCCTGAATTGTCATTGTAGGTACCAGAATAATCAGCCTTGTAGCCACCACTGCTTGAATATTGACCATTATATGCAGTATTACCTGAGTAATCCGCTGTGTAGCCGGTATTGCCGGAATGATCGACGCTGTATCCATTACCTTCTGAATATCCGCCAGTGTACGCACCGCCTGTGTACTGACCCTTATATCCGCTACCACCAGATGCAGTCTCTATATACGCACCAGAGTTGTCATGTACGTATTGACCACTGTTGTCGTTGGCGTATTTGCCTTCATAGCCACTTTGAGTGGAACCTGCGTAATTACCACTCTGAGAAGAACCAGTGTATTTGCTAGCGTCAGAAGACCCAACATATTGGCCATTCTCAGAAGACCCAATATACTGTCCATTGTCAGAAGACCCAATATACTGTCCATTGTCAGAAGACCCAGCATATTTACCAGTGTCAGAAGACCCACTGTATTTGTCATTTTCAGAAGATCCAGTGTATCTACCACTGTCGGAAGACCCAGCATATTTGCCGATGTCAGAAGACCCAGCATAATTGCCGGCGTCAGAAGACCCAGCATATTTGCCGGCGTCAGAAGACCCAGTATATTTGCCAGTATCGTAATAATCGCCAGTGTGCTTGTAAGGAGATCCATCGTGACGGTACGGCTCAACTGGCGAGTCTTGGTGATTGTAAGGCTCAGCACGATCACCTGTAGGATCATGAACGTACGCACCGGAATTGTCATCGTCGTAGTTAGCGCTATGGTATTGAACAGTCTGGCCTTGGCCTGAAGCGCCAGTGGAATACACGTTCGACACACCACCTTGTCCTTTAGTATACGCACCAGATATAGATGCTCTCACAGCACTAGCTTGTTGTGCAGCGTGACGGTCAATTTCATCTTTAGTCGGGAGTCTGTAGTCATCTAAAATGATGGAGCCACTGGTGTATTTCTTCGCTCCTCCATTATAGTTCGTCGGTTGAACTAATCCTACCCCAGCTGCACCACCATTACCGTGGTAAGCTACTTGTCCAACTTGAGCGATGCCTGCTCCGTCTTGGCCTATACCGAATTGACCATGAGCGGAACCGTCCTGGACTATTGCGAATTGATGATCATTATCGTGGGCTATTCCAAAAGACTGATCGGCTGATCCATGGCCTATTTCGTAGGCGTGTCCTGGTCCGTTGGCGAGTTCTTGGGAGGTTATGAAGTTGGAGTCCAAAGCATCGGCGGTGGTCAGATAGCCGCCTTGAATTCCAACCAGGTTGTCGAGGGCGGCTCCAGAGACGAGGCTCTGGTGGGCCGCTACGTTGATGGCGTCGGCTGTCTGACCTTGGAAGCCTGCTGCACCTGTAAATTTATGGACTACCTTTAGAACCTGTTTTTTTTCTTCATAGTAAAAAAACGAGGACCTTAGGGACTTGACTACTTTTGTTCTTAGCAAAAGGGTATCAAAACTCTTTAACAACTAGCTATCTTGAGTGAATCTAAGTGATCTTTCAGACTAGTAGTAGCATGTAGGTCTTGATAATTCGGATCCTATTTATTCAGGTAGTCTTCACGAAGATCAGAAGAAGAAACCACAAACCCCCCACCACTTCTTTTGATATGGTAAGTAGTGATTAAATGCAAATTTCGTCTCAACTTTGCAAAATTGGTTGCCTTGTTATAATTTTGACATCCTAAAGTCCCGTTGTGTTACCAAGTTGACTTTCTGATATCGTTATGATTTACCAAAACATGTTCACGAAATCTTACCAGTAAGGGTAGCAGCAGAGAAGCCGTATGCCTCAGCCTCGTATCTGGCGATGTTCCCGCAGGCCGGCACCAGCCAGGGCCAGTCGCACTTGAGCTTGTCCGCGTCGAAGCCGAGCCCGAAGGGGCAGCGGAACTCGTACGCGGTCAGCGGCGCCTTGCCGTGGTCCAGGCACGCGAAGAACCAGCGGCAGTTCTCGGGGTCGGCGTAGTAACCTGCCAATTACACATACAGGGTGATATACTACGCCTACATTGTTCTCACATACCTATAACAATGTGCTGCTCAAAAATGTAAAAGTTTTTTTTTAAAAAAGAGCAACCATGGAGTTTCTTGCCCGTTCTTCTACATAGGAACGGCGTTCCGAACGGGTGGTAATGTAGTAGCTTAATATTTTGTAACTTTTGACGATTCATGAATACTGTACTTAATGGTGTACGTGAATAAAAAATATACTGACTCTGATTGAACCTGTGCTTTTTTAGCGCATTTGTTATCATAATGAGTTCTCAGAATTTTGTTTTGTCAATTTAAAAATAATAATTAGATCAGATTATTTTCTGTAGACGCTGACACTTTTTGTTGGTGTGTAACAAATGACTCGACCGTTTAGTCCAGAGCAAAAATAAAATTTACCTACTTTTCAGGGTCTCTTAAAAACGATTTTTCCCATTTGTCTTATAAACGCTTTGTAATACCATTTAAATGGCATCTTCTATAAACTTTACTGTCAGTTTTTATCCTCACTGCTGAGTAGCATAATGATCCCGAGCAAGATTTTCATAGACGATTTGCTGCCATCGCTGGCACAGTGAAGTCCGTTCCATCATCATCCTTCATCTATCTCTTTAGGCTCCGACCCTTTTCAGTTCCTATAGATTACAGCAAAACGTATTCGTCGTACCACAGATCACGAGAGATATGCCGTGCGGTTCAAAATGTATGGGAACTCGCTGTCTCCGTTTTGTCCCCACCACTCGCCACAAAACACATGCAATTACATAAAACCAACCAATACGAAGTCTCACACACACACGCGTGCCAATAATTCGGTGCGTGCTGCGTTGTCGCCGCATGCAGCGGCCGTACCACGCGACGCACCAGTTTATTCAAAGTATCGTTAGACGATCTATCCATTGCCTCGTACATTCACTCAGTAGCGAACATAGGTGGTACTTAAAGAGCCATGTATTTTGTACAAAAATAAAAAAGTCGTTGTGCTACATGAAAACTAAAATAACATAATAAAGGCATTAAATATTTTTTGATTTGTTGTTTTTAATGATTTTAAAGACGAATAAATAAAATACTTAATACTGGCTGGTGAAATGAGAATCCATCTTTCGCGTAGTTCACTTTGCTGCTAGTATTTTAGCACACAACCACGGAATAACACGGCATTTAAAAAAAAGTTAGAGCTCCGATACCGACGTGCAGTTGCAGTCGACTGACGGCGAAAACTCTATGTTAGCGTAATTTTGGCTAAAGGTGAGCGCAAGCCCACCGCTTTCATAACATATCTCCTCTAATATATCTGCGCGTCGTACCTTCATGATCAGGACAGATGAACCTCGTCTTGGGCACGGGCGCGATCTCCGAGGAGCCGGGGCAGGCCTGGGAGTGCGGCAGGCTGCCGGGCCACACGCACACCTCGTAACGATTGTCGAAGGCCAAGCCGGCGGGGCAGTCGAATTCGAAAACCTGGTTGAGGAAAGATGCAAAAAAATAAATAAATATCGCCATACGAACACACCAACTATACGGTCCCACATTAAGCAACGCTTGCGTTATGGGTACTATACAATGGACTGAGGGCGAACTCAGTATATAATACTTATATACATATTAAACATCCGTGACTCAGGTACAAACATACGTGCTCATCACACAAAGCTTGTCCTTTCCAGGATTCGAACCCGGGACCCTCGGCGCAGTAAGCAGAGTCACTACCATTGCGCTAATCAGGCCGTCAAAATATTTTTATTGTTTTGTATATTTACACAAATCATTAGAACCTTATTTTAAACCGACTTCAATAAGGAGGAGGTTCTCAATTCGGTCGTATTTTTTTAAGCTCCAAATCCAATGTAGTATTTTCTTATCTCCAAGATGTTCTCCGTTTGATTAAAGCACGATGTGCCGTTGCGCTCTTTTTCTTTGAACCTGCGATCCTCGTTACCAAGGCAAAATTCTACCAACTTGGCTATCACTGCTAAAATCATAGAATAGGATCATTTAAGATCATAGAATAGGTAATGATTGATTACTCACAGTATATTCAGGTGAGAGTTGGTCGAACTTCACGCAGCGGTAGAACCGGGCGCAAGACCGAGGATGCACGAAGTAGCCTTGACGAGAGCAAGCGAACTCCGTACGAGTGTCCTGGAATACCAAACAATATGTAGACATTTTAGCCAAAGTCAAGTATCTTGACCACACAAGCTCTGTAGACCGCTTATGAGTTATATACGACCTACTACTGCTACTAGAATCTCGGATTATTTGGATGATAAAACAGCTAACACTCCAATTCAACGTCTGAAACTCTACATAGAGAAAATAACTCTACTATATACTCTATTATTATATAGCGTCAAAAGAATTAAGATGTCTAATTGTAGCTTGGGAATAAAACATATTCTGTAAAATAAGACAGGCACGCTAAGTTTCTTTGTCTGCTCTTCATAGATGAAGCCTCGTTCCGATCCGGTTGTAAGGAAAAAACATGGCAATTTGTACGTATTCCATAGGCCTATATTAATAATTTGAGTTTGACTTCAACCTACCTCTCTTATCGAGTGGATGACGCCATCAGAGTCGACAACTTGCGTGATACGGTAGGGTGACACTTGCAGAGCATCCAGCGCCCGCGCGTGCCCAGGAGCCGACAGGATCTCGTTCTCCAGAGACCTGGAGACAAGGAGGGATGATGGTTAACTCCAAAATCTTCCATGTGGCTAGATTCTTCTACTGGTCCTTACCAGTAGAACCAGTAGAAGAGTCTAGAGGCCGTGATGGATTGGACAGACCGAACAGAGTAGACCTATTGATCCTTCCACTCCTCAAAGTTAACCTTCTTTAAATAAAATGGCCAGTGTCGAGTGTAATAAAAAAGCTATTTCTAAACAATGCTTCAAGCATTTACATGCCTTAGTTTGGGCTGAATATCTCTATCAGTAAAGTTGTGGGTACATTACTAACAAAAACGTTTTGTTAACTAAAATACATATATATTTGACCTTTGTCTGCTTGTCTAAGTCTCATCAGATGAGGTGGCAAGCTTACCGTCGATCTCTACAAGAGTAATAATACCTAATCATATTCCTCCTGATCGAGGTTCAGCAAGGCAGCAACTCCACGAATACAGCCAACTACTCAGCAGATATTATAGTGCACAAATGTGTGCGCAAGCACAGGTGCTCTCTCTCTTCCCTCTCTCCCATAATCCCATGGGACGGCAATCCGCTATGATCGACGAGAGATCAGACGAAGACCGACGGCTTTACTTGCTCTCCAAAGCAAAAGTTAAAGTAGCTTTGAAAGTAACTCTACCACGGCACTTACCTCAATACCGCAGCTCTGGGTGCTCTGCTTTGCTGATTGAGCACCTTAGCTAGGGACGCCTTCAGTGTTGGTCCGCAGGGACTGTCCACATCGCGGTCTGCTTGCTGCAACGCCAGTCCGGCCAGGCCACGCACCCTCGCGTACTTGCCCTTCACGTCCACGGAGGAGGAATCCTCAAAGGATATCCAGGTCTTGTTCCTTGAAAGAGGGAAAGGGATACTTTTTAAGTCTGTCTAATAGCTTTTGATGCGACTGCGCCTGCGCCAGCCATCATTTTCTCTGCAACACGACGCCTGATGGTCGCACCGTGAATATCATAATGGGGCGAAGATAAATTGTCTTTTCATCTAAATACAGGCTATACAATTGGAACCACTTCTCCATGCCGCTCAAGTAAACAGATACACAGACAAGATTTTTAAAAACACTTGTTTTGGATTAAGAAACGTCCAGATAGTCTATTGCACATTTTTAAATACCTTAAATTACATACTATATGCGTATTATTATGACGGGGTTAAGTTTACGTTCCCAAGGGGTGTTTGTGTGAGTGTACGTGGCAGACATACATGTTTTGTTAGAGCTTGTTCTTATACTGGAAATAGTAATAGGCATACTATACACCGTACACCAAATCTCATAAAATTAGATTAGAGTTATCTTCTAGAACACTCACTTGAAAGCATAAGGCGCCGACAAATCCTGGTCTCTCTCCAGGGTCCACTTTCCTCTCCTGAGTTGGCGACAAAGTTCCGCCTGGTCGATCTCCTTAGGATCCTCCTCCTGGGTTGGACTGCCTGGGGTACTGAGGGTCTCGTTCTGCAGAGTGAACTGCTGGGCAGTCGCTGGCAAACTCACGACTATCTTGAAAGCTGGCACGCCGAGTCCGACTACTAAGTCGACTACTGAGTCCTGGAGATTTAGGATAAGCTGTAGTTAAGGAGGTTGTTCGACCTAAGTTTCGGAAATATGAATGATAATATTCAGAGAAGAAAAAATATTTTCAGTTATATTTTCATTTTATGAAACATATTCAGCGCGATCTATCTATACAGAATAGCTATCAGTCCATTGCTTAGTTTGCGGCCGGTTTAATTATTTGTCTGGTGGTTCTCAATATTAATCATATATTTTTCGAAGCACCGCTCCCTGATCTCACAGCTACATCCATTTGTATGAGACACATAAAAAGCTAACCGACCTTAACCAACTAAACACGCCTTCTAAACTCAATTCAGCAATCAAGTTTACTCATACATTTTAAAGAGGCTTACTAATTAGGAGCATCCAACCGCATAAGACATGAAACATCACCGCTGGATTCCTTAAACCATCAGCGAATTGATGCACCTGCCGACACGCGACCTGCATACCCTAAATCGTACAAACCTGACAACTTTATATTTACGATCGAAACAGCAAAATACACCTTAATGTCATCGTTATATAGATTAAGTACTCTGAAAGATAGAGCGTAGATATATAAGGCTAGGCGCAGGACCTGTTTGCCTTCATTTGAAAATTGCTTGCGGTGTGCGTTACAAAATTCTATTGATTATACAACAGTGTTTGATTTGTAATTATATAAATAGATTAGCGTGTAAGCATCAAGCTTTATTACTGAATGTTTTACGCATTATATATGAGTTGCCAACCAAACTAGCTTTGATTTAGTAGCTACAAGTCTGTTAAGTTGCCGAAATGTTAAGAACTTTGATTATTACGAATCAAAGGAAGAACATTGGCCAAGGCATAATGCTTTTCTACTTTCCAATGTCTTTTCAAGTAGGTACGTATTACAATAGGGGAACGACAATTAGCGACGACAGAGTTAGCAAACAACTATTCTGTGGTAAGGTGGCTACAATATTCAAAATGATTTCAGATTGTTGAACGATTCTTGAATTTCCGGTAGGTAGACTAAAGCTGTATCATTATTATATCTGATATTATAATCGTCAGATTAATGTTGGGTACCGAAACAATAATCCCCTTTCCAGAAAGCCTTTGACTATTTACAAAGTTCTTGATTATTTTCATTCACAACCTTTTAAAAGACAAAAAATACACTATAGGATATTACAAAATATATATACTTACAGTGTTCATCATGTCCCAAACGCCGCTCAACCTACTCGGGTGATAAGTCATCTTCTTCACCACTCCCAATGCGTGGGTTTGCACCATCATCAGGTCAGCTTTCTTCACCAGTTCCCTCAGGTCGTAGTACTTCGCCAGCAGTTCAGGGTGTGCCGGCAGTGCCAGGAGGAGGGGGCCGCCGGAGGACTTGACAGCTGATCGTGCAGCCTCAACGGTCTCCGACACCATAGTCTTGTTGAGACTCTTGTGGGCATTGTAGATTTCCAGACCTTGCACGTGTTTCGATTTGAGGAGAGTGCGGAGATCCTGGAAAAGAGAAATGCATCACAATCTAGAATGTCAATCTATAACAATTCTACTTATCTGAGCAGAATTTTGACAGAAGGTACATAATCTACTTATTTTATAAGTGTTATAATTATAAAGGCCGAAGGATAACGACAGGCGGCACGCCCATGCGTCGCAACACCTCGTAAATAATATTAATACATCTGGTTCTGTTGGCAATTGTAATAAAATATAAGAAAAGGCGAATTTGATAATGCTGACTTAATTGTCATTTTCAAATTGATATGCGTATTATTGCAACGGATTATGAGGAAACCGACTGATGCAGTATCTTATTTATAGCTACTCATTGTGACATAACAATGAATGAGCCATGATTCGAGCATTGGCGTATCCACCCTAACCCTGACTTCCAGGAGTACTCAAGTGATAACAAATAATAAGTTCAGGAATTAGTTATTGTGATTTAAATTAAAAAATAGCACTTCGACTTGCACGTATGAATCTTGTCAGAGGATCATCCTAAAGACTTATGCCTTAAAGCTCTGCTGGAAGTTTCTTTGCATTTGCTCACACATTAAAACAATTCCTATGTACGCTCGCGATGAAATGGAATAATCTAAAATTGCCGAAAGGTAGGTATACATATTTAGGTATCTGAGCTTCTAATCAAAATGTAGCTATGCAGGACCTTTTTAACTATATCCATTAACCTGTCAAAATACGTAACCGATATATCAAAGAGATATATGAGACCGACCGTTGAATTAATTTCGCAAGTGTCTGTCACGTTTCACGTGTGTCGTGTCGAAGTTTATCTAGATTTCACCACCTGCATAGTTAATATATAGACCTACTATTTAATGTATAGGTACCTACATTAACACAATACAATCAACACAATCAATCTCTCCCTCGCTGTCCCGTCAAACGTTGTCCTTTTAAAAAAGCCCTTTCAGTGTTTCGAATTTTGAAACGTTTCGTGACAACTTTTTAAAATGTTCTTTATTCAAAAACCTGTTTCGGACTATTACGAACTCCTTAAAACTTAAATTAGACAAATACAATATGCCGTTCGCAAGTCATGCGAATGCCGAGGTAATTAAAACAACGACCAAAAACAAATTATCGACACTGGAATAAGGGGTATATTTTGTAGCCTTATTTTCCAGGACGGAAAAGGAAAAGGCGTGGGATGTACGCCAACCCGCACTGAACCCAGTGAACAATGGCCTGTGTCTTTCTTGCATTTAAGGACTGCTCGTGGCCTACAGTAGGACCTTTAAAGGCTTATTATTAGTTCAAAATTATTCAGTCCAGCGTATGAGTCAGACGGCAAAAAGCGATTTATACGTTTCGCAATGTTGTACACGGGAGCGCCCGCGATACTACTATATGTCCAATGTCAGGCCTTATGTAGGGTCTAGACTGTGTTATAGCATGACGTCATAGATATATGTACCAAGAGTATTTATATGAAAAGATTTAGTGTAGTTATCTATTCTATAAACATGGTAGTTTTTTTATAATAATAATCAACTTTAATTTCAAAATTAAATTTACTATGTTCTCCCAATTGTAACCTTTTTTTATATAAGTTTTTTTATATAATCAATACGATAATAGAAATGTTTACCTGCTTAATATTTACAAAAAGTGTAAAAGAATTGGCCCATGCGGTAGCGTGCCCAAGATGCTGGCCGCATTTCCTCGCTGAATAGCCAAAGCTACTCGCTGAGCGGGGAAATGGCCAGCCCTTGGGTTGCCGCTTGCGTCGATTATTTTTCTATTATTACTAGATTATTTTTCCATTGTTTTAAACTTTTAACTTCTGTGTTCAATAAATAAATCTATAAAGCTAAAGTCTTAATACAGTGTACGTATAATTATCATGAATCATAAAAACCTATACGATAATAATATTGTTAGACTATAATATTCTGTGTATCGGGCAAAGTAATAAATGTATGTAAGTAACGACTTACATAGAAATGAACACCAATAATGATACTAAAATATAAAATGATCAAAGAGGTATAGGATAACATGCGAACGACGCCAAACAAAGCATATCAAATTGCCTAAATACCCCAAGAAGTATTCATAATAACCAGAATGTGTCATTATTCATAGTCCGGGTATTATAAATTCTGTTCTCATCAATCACTCACAGGGTTCATAACTACATACATCTTAAGTCCAAACGTCGCGACTGACATTTTGCAACTCCATTGTGTGGTTATCTCATATCAGATTAGAATCACGGCGCCATACAAAGAGGCTCAGCACAGCCGGTCTAATAAACATGTAGGTACACTCAATCAGAAAAGTCAATGATTTTAAGCTTCAAAGTTAATGAATGACATTTTTAAATATCATTGTCGGTGTTCTTTTCGCTTTTAGTGACACCATGCAGTGTTGTGCTTAGATCTTTGCCCATCAACATACGTTCTTTTCAACAAATGCCTTCACCTATCTAAGTCATGAGGTCTCTATACATATTGGTTTAGTTTAGTTTTGGTGAAAAATATTTTTCTACAAACACCAATTTTCCATGTACACTGATGCACAATTATTGAGAAAACGAGCGTCTTTTGTTATGTATACTAAGTAAGTATACTTACTCACATATACCCAGTTTTTATTCTTTAATAAATAAACGTTATTAGCAACATATTAATCAACTTACTTTTGATCCCGACTGTACACTTTAAATCTGTACTTAGCAGAACAAATTGGCAATGCGACATGTACGCTTATTACATCGTAAGTACGAGTATCTTAACTTATTTTCAACATGTTGCTAGTGTATCATATTGCACAATGAACAGGGCCCCAAGTCTGCTAACACAATCGATTCATAATCGAACAGCAACCGCATAGTAACTGTCACTTTTGACAGATATCCCATACACTATCTGTCAAAAGTGACAGTTACTATGCGGTTGCTGTTCGATTATGAATCGATTGTGTTAGCAGACTTGGGGCCCAGGTGTCGGGGCTATGAATATACGCTCTGATACAGTAGCCGGTTAGTTATCTTGATAATTTAGTTATATTATTACTATAGGGGAGTATAGTAAAATTAATTATCCACCTTTGCAAAGAAAGCAGACAAAAATACTGCACCTAAAAGAAGAAGAAAAACATTTATTTGACATAACTCAATAAGACACAATGCATAAGAAATATTAAAAGGCTTACTGCCACGGAATCTAAAGACTCGAGTCTATACTCTGCTTAGATACACTAAAAGTTAGATACGTTTTCCTCAGAGAGGAATGAAAATATTTCTCCGTGATTATCTTCTAGATATTCTAAGGATTTCGTCTCCGCTGAAGCATTATTGTACAAGCTATTTGACATAGGCGTCCCCAGTAAGGTATTATACTGATAACATTCATTTAGGTCGTCATATTTTTATGATAATATGTATAATAAAAACATGATTTTAACTGGGAAAATTTAGTTGTGAGGTACGGGTAATATTCCTCTATAATTATTCAGATATCTGTCATAGATCATAAGGTAATTTAAATTAGTGTATTTTTTTCTGGATATAAGCATAGTTCTGGATAAGAGTGTATGAGTTTGAAACGAATTCAAATACCTAATCGAATGATTCCCGGCTTCTAAATACCTAACCTTAATCGGAATTAATACACGAAGAATTTAATTCACACATCATCAAGCTAATACAATGGCTGACATTAATCCAAAACAATCTGTATAGTTGATATCAAACCAAAGACGCTTAGAAAATGACCATAATTTGTCTCGCGCTCTGACTAATGGCCAAGCATTCATTAAAACACGGAACTTGGCCATTAATTAATCTTCACATACATTTTATCTTCATTTATGTGCTTAGATATATAAAATCCAACTATAAAAGGGATTAGGCATGTAAACCTCTATAATAGTAGTGATAGCCAAGATGGTAGAACGCTTGCCTCGTTAACGAGGATTGCAGGTTCAAACCCCGGCTCGCACCTCTGGGATTTCTAAATTTCATGTGCGAATCTCATTTTCAACCATGATTATCACTTGCTAAACGGTGAAGGAAAACATCGCGAGGAAACCTGCATTTCTGAGACAACCCCTGGAAAGAAGTGTGAAGTCCGCCAACCCGCACTGGGCAAGCAAGGTGGACTATGGCCTAATCCTCCTCGCATTTAGGGGAGGCCCGTGCCCAGCAGTGGGATATTAAAAAGGGCTGGTATTATTATATAATTATGTAAACCGCACTAAGCTTCCTTACGCAAATATATTGCGTTCATGACAAACGGATCGAGCAAGGTGATCTATTTAAACAGGCCTAAATTATAAGCTTACTATGATCAATCATACCTAACTAGATGACATTTGTAGTGATTGTGATCTTCTTGTAATCATATCTATTACATTGGGACAACCTTTATATGAAGGCCATCACAGAAGGCAACGGCTATCTGATATGTCCTCATAACTAAATGAGGTCCAGGCGAGGTCCAGGCTTTAAGAGAGTTTGACTTTAAAATCCCTGCATTTTATGCCTTATGCCAATGATAAAACAACCAAAAGACCATTCATTACCGCTCTGTATATGAAAAGGTAAAATTATGCTTGTAGCAGTTTTACATTTCGTAGTTATCCAATACTGCTTGATCATGAGCACATTTGATGAGCTCAAGTGTGAAACGACAATGCATTTGATAGACGACAACCGATCGAGACTCAACTTACTTATATATGAGAGGTATAGTATTGTGTTATGTTGCTGCGTCCATTGGTTGGAATTAAAGCACTTAAAAAGACAAAAGACTTGCAACCCTCAATCAGATAATATAGCTTGTAACAACTTTTGAAGGTCAATGAGACCAAACAGCTTGCTTACCGCAGCTAATTGATGCATAAGCCGCGCCAGTGGCATAGCTTTTCATTATGACAAGACAGTAATAAGCGAGAAAGGGCTATAGGGTCCAAGGCAATATGCCATTCTGTCGAATATAAACCTTAAATTACTCCAATAGAGTTCACAGTTCTGTGTGATAAGTTAAATTGGTCTATCATACTAATGTTATGACCCTTATCTCGGTTGCAATAAGGCCTTTTAGTGTTTAAAGGACAATTTATATGCATACGTTAGGTGTGAACGGATCTCGTTCTGTCATTATCATACTCGTATGCCATAAAATGTAGGGTTTATTTCGTTAAAATGTTGCTGGCAATGTTATTATGCAGCTATATGATTAACAAAGTGAGCTGCGAAATTATGTTTTGTGTCAATCACTTAGGCATTATTTTAGACTGTTAGATTATTCAATTAGTACTTACCTAGATACTTATATCTATTTCTCTGTAATTTTAACTTACTCGAAATCCACTTATAACACGTGCAAAGCCTCATAAGAGCACTGTGTAATATAGTCGGAGTAACGCCATTCTGAATTTCAATATAAATTAAGTATTAATTCCAATACAAGTGAGGCGTAATTGCGAACTGTTATGAAGAAACTTCTTCGATTTTTAAACGCAGCATTCCCTTTATGTAATTTAAATTGAAAATAGAAAAAAATAACTTTTGAAAATCATTTAAATTAAGAACTGATATAAATGTTGTTGTTGGATTTAACTTTTTTTATTGACTAATATGTTATGTCTGCATTTTATGTGCATTTTTTTTTAAATAAATTATGAAAGTTAACTTGAAAGACAACTTCAATCTTTTTCAACATAGATTATAACAACGTCGGAGCAATTATATTTTGTTACACATTGTAAAGGGCACTGGTCCAAGGCGTGGTTGGGCGTTAGTGCACATTGTACTTGGTTCATAGCATAGCACATAAAACGCGTGATTTATGCAATCATGCATATGCATACGGCGGCGCTGATAATATATTGCGTTCTATAGTCACGCATGCGGCTATATTTAGTTCAAAAGGTTTTCGATATTGCAGGTCTAGTTTGGAGGCGAGAGATTGGGAACACGTGGATTGAAAGTTGTTTTCAAAATTAGGTACACATAAGACGCTTGCGAAATATATGGTTATGGTTTCCTGTATATTACTACTGCTTATACTTTGTTGACCCATTGCAGGCTAAAGCCAAAATTTAGGCATCGCGACGTCGCCGCTAGCTCGAATCAACAGAATTTTAAAGAAACGACAGGACTTTTTAGCCAAAGCCAAAGTCGCTCTATTTGGTAGCCAAAAAAAATAAGAAGTAATTATGACATTTTCTTTTTCTCAGCTTGTTTTATTTCAAATTAAGAATAGCAGTTGGTTTGTTACTTTTTTTCACAGACTCGTTTAGAAGTTCAGACGTAACGTTGCCATTAGCAAAGTGAAGCTACTTTTTCAAATCTCTGATCCTAGATGTCGAGGTCAGTGTGGTCCGTGTCCGGGAGGAGCGCAAAGTTGGGACCTCGGAGTCGAGGAGGCTGAAGCCACCATACACCAATCCAACTTTAAGAAAACATGTTACGTGTAGGTAGCACTAGCACTTAAAACGAAACTCATGTAGGTCTTACAATTCACAGCCGCGATAAGTGGATACTCCAAATGTCGGCCATTACTACGCAACGCGCCATAAAACGGTGGCAAATAAAACATGGCGCTGGTGTCCTACAGGTTCTACATTGAGATCAGTGTGCCGACTTGCACAAGTTAAATGGTCATTTTGGGTCTTTTTTGATACCCAGCAATCAACAATTCGTGAAAATATGATGACATCTGGTAAGGACAATAACCTTTGTTCCGTGGGTACAGTACATACAATTACACTTCTTATGATTTAAAGCGAGAAATATAATAGGTAATTAATATGAATTAGCTATTTTCAGCCGATAAATAATTGACATATTTTACTTTAAATCAAATCTGGCAGCCTTTATGAAAAAAAATATGGATGCCATTTGTGTGATCATAAAAAATAAAACACTTTTTCATCTCATATTTTATTTTATGGCTATATATTTTTTTTCCTGGAATATGGCCAGTACGAATACACAATAAAATTACTTCTAAAATTTGTAAATACCCATAATATATTGTACTCACTTAATTAATATTGGAACAATATTGTTGACCAATTAATTTAACAAAACTAATCGTACAAAATAACAAACTTATATCCCAACGTACGCTTAAAAAAGTAAACGCGTCTATTTTGTGAAAAAAAAAAGAAAATAGAATTATTATTTTGACGAAAAATTCCAATATGTCAAACATAAAAGTCTGTTTGCTTAACCTGCCATTAGAAATTAAGTGCTACGTAACCATTAAAATAACGACATTGAATATAAATTGCTTTAATTCAATGTTATTCTAAGTGTATCAAGTTATAAAAAGGATCATAAGTTGAGCAATAATTTTATTTCATTTCACAACTTTTGCTTACTTCACCGCCCAACATTGTATTTATTATTATTTAACGACCTCTTAAGGAAATATGTATAACATTATATAAATTGAATATCAAACTACATATTAATGTCACCAATTATTCCATTGAGCAATCACATTATGTTACATGTCAATTTACATTGGTAGGCGGTATAAAATCATGCAATAACTCGACACGCCGTAATATTGTAATTAACAGAAATTATGATCCGTCTACAATGGCTTTACCAGTTGTTTACAAGGTATTTTCAGAAATAAAGTTCTTTGTAATACCATTGTAAATGGACGAAATCATTCTTTAAATTTGGGAGTAGATAAATCTTTATTCTCAGCCTCGGGGCAGGACGGGCGATGAAGGCCGATCACTGATATTTTTTTTTGTTTATGGCTTCATGTTTTACCTTATGTGATCCACATTTAAATGTTGTTTTTTCGGTTTATCTATTTGTAATTAGCCCTTGGGGCTCTCGAGTTCTACGGTAGGTTCGTATGCCTATCTATTTTTGAAGTCAGTCCATGTCACTTAATTAATTAATTAAATAATCGTTAACTATGTTACTATAGTAACGTTGCTCATAGCTGTTATCATTGAAAACCCAAAAATAAGCTACACTTTTTAGCTACATGTAATCGATTACACAATTCGATACCTACATAAAAATAAAGCTATAAATCTCTCGATTCAAGTAACCGCAGGCGATACAGGATTTAAAGATTATTCAATACAACATTATTGTAGGTATATACATAACAGCCTACACATAAACTACAAAAGTAAGATTATTTATAACATAATCTGTGACAGTTTAAAAAAAAGTTTATACTTTTATTCCAATTCCCACCTTTATTATTTAAAAATAGAATATTGAACGTCAGTTGTAAGAAGAAGGGCTTGGGTTGGTGTTTAATTTTATTTGAAAAGCTTTGAGAGCATTAAAAAGCTCCGATACAAACGGTATCACGTTCAATGTCGTTCCATACTGAATCGATCGACTAATGCATGCCGATCGTGACAAGTATAACGAGCGCGCCTTTCACTGATCCTTGCGATTTTTAGTTATCCGCGCATGATTTGCATACGTGTGGGCATTCAGTGTAATGTAATTGATCTTTGCATGTGCACAAATAGGAAGGTTAATGCAACTTTTTACTTTATTTAAGGTAGAGGTCAACCGATCTGATTTGACGTGAATTGTGATCAGGATATTTATTTTTAATCGACTAGACTAGAGTTTTAATTTAAATAATAATTGTAATATCTCTTATTTTTATTTAACCTACCTACCTATTGACTACCTATTTTTATTTAACCTGTAATATTTCAATGGCAATCGGAATTAATTATTTGCGATATGTAGATATTTGATACATATTAAAGTTATTTTATAAAATATCGTAATGTTGCTTTGTTGCCATCCGATTATATTATGGTAACATGGAAAGCATTTACTGGAGTCAACTGGTAAAAATGTTGGGACATTGCTAAGCGGGAAATGTGTCAAATAGGTGAAATATCTCCTGATTAGTCGAACAATCTTCAGATGCTGAAAATGAAATGCAATCTCCTTTTTTTATTCAGTAAGAAAAAAGAGCGTTGTCTTTTTTCTTTTTAAAATAGCCTGACACACCTAAATTAGGTATTATGCCAATGTCAAATTATTAATAGCAATAATAACAAGTTCAATTTATCAATAAAAACACACTAGTGATTTCTTATATTTACGCGAATACTATACATTGAAATCAAAACTAATTTTTCAAATTTTATAGCGTTTATTTTATGTTTTTACGCTCACGACGATTCGCTATAAAACGAGATTATATTCGAAAAATTAGTTTTATTTCAACACACTAGAAAATTGCGATGTTACTTGATCCCAATGTCTGGTACAACGTATATAAGGTAAATGTAACATGGCTTTACTTAAAAAGGAAAGCTATGTACTCAAGTTACTCGTAGTTCCGTGTGATGATACCTTGACATCTGTTAACAGCGCCGCCACTGTTTTGTAATGTTAGGTACTTTTAACAGTTTCCAAATAAACAATGGTATTGTCATGTATGTAAATGAGCAAAGACTACATTTCGGAAACGCAACTTTTTGAAAAAGGAATTATTCATTAGAGATTCACGGAGACAGCTACTGCCGTCTTTCCGACCCAACTAGTAGGACGTAAGTTGGAATATGATAAGGGGGATTATTCATTGTATTATAACTATAAAATAGATCTAGGTCGACATATTTTAATGATAATGTACATTAGACATTTCTATCACATAGACATAGTTGCATATAGTTACACACATTGTGTTGCACTCTTTATAAATGTGGTCACAATATGATCCTAAATATATGATACTCTAATATCCTCCTATGACTTAAATTTGTGGCCAACCACTCACACCACACGATTTTAAAAGAAGAATCACAGTGACGGTTACGTTAGAAGACTGTGTGTGTGTGTGTGTGTGACTAAAGTCACCAGTGTCAAAATGATTCAGGCGTCTGAAAGCCCGTAGTAGCGGCAATAAAAACGGTACCGATAAAAAAATATATAATATAAGATGTAACAATAATAGTTTAAAAGTCCCAAGGAAATAAATCAAATTCTTAGACATTTCAAAAATAACACCCTGTACTGAGCGCATAGCCAAACGCTACTGTTTCACCTTGTTTAAAAAAATCAAACGTCATTTATACAAATTATTTTATTACATCAAGCCCCCCATATAACTTACTGATTCATTGGTTAAAATATTTTACATTATTTTTATTATACCTTTTATACTCGAGTATTATGTTAAAAGACAAGCCGGAAAATTACAATACACGCGCAAAAGACAGCTTAATTCACTTTTACATCAATAAAACCTTATTTATAAACGAGGAAATGCGCACTTAGTAACCGCTGCGTCATGCCAGTGCACTTGTTGTCAGTTCGAACATGTTCACGGCAATTGGTTTGGCACGGTCGCCGTGAGATCACCTGTATGTACTTATATAAGGCCTAGCGCCCACTCGCGGGACGACGCGGCAAGGCAACCTTTGGCATCCCTCTAGATAAGCCGTATAATCATTAAGCAATAACTATTAATAAATTAGCTGACCCGATGGTAAATAAACCATGGGTCCTGGGGTGGAAATTATAGACTTCTTGAGGTTATATAATCATAATTTAATTAAATACTCAGATCACTTTTTAGAACAATCGATGACAAGGAGGCGCCATAGAGAAGCGAGAGAAAACCATAGAGAACATTATATAGAGCATTTTTCATAGATTATTGTCCACCTTACAGGTATCGTCCTGACTCGAATTTTCCAATTCTGCGCACAACTTTTTCAATTTTGATTTCCTAAAAACCATATTTGGACCTCAGACCAAGAAATAATATAGACGGAGCGTTGCGAACAACATTGAAGCACAAAAACCAAGCCCATTTGTGTAGTACACGCAAATTGACGTGGACGTAAAGACGCAAATAGCATGTACTAAGCACATTAAATCAGCTTGGTTTTATGTGGTTTAATATGTTGTATATGAAGAGGCATCCCAAGTGTTGCCGAAACTGCATCCCAAGATATATTGCGGCTTTGTTTTTGAAGCTACAAACGTCGTCTTTGAAATTTCAACTAAAATGTCATAAGGTTAAGTTATATTATCATTATAAAACTCTCTTGCCACGGCCGTTCCACCAGTGGGCGCTAGGCTTAAATCCTGGTAAATAATTTCTACTATAAAATCCTTTGCCAGCAACATATTTATAATATTGTAGCTGCGTCTCTATCTGTTTTATCGTTAGCCTGTTTTAGTGACAAAAGTCTTTAGAATCTTAGAGCATTCAAAACGGGTCGTGACCAAAGTCTAAATGTGATGTCTAAAAAATTTTTGTTCTTCTACTTATTCTGATTTTATGATTCTGGCAATTTAGATCTGCGGTGAAGTACGTCCAGCACCCATACATGTTTCTATATAGGTATTATCTACAGCGCAAAACACGAACATAAATATCATGGTAAGCTTTTTGTTATTAATGTTTTTTTTCTTTTTCATATTAATTTGTCATCTGTGCATAGTGTAAAAAACATGTTTTATAAACAGGGGAATACGTGAGTGTGGCAACTCCCGGTCCAATCGTCCAACCGTTCAGCTGTAATTTATGCAACTGGTCCGTCATTCAAACATAAGACACAGTCCACACATCACGCAAACAAATCGACAAACATTGACCGCTCCCTAAGCCTTCTGCATTCCACAATTTAAACTTGACGGCGCTGTCAAAATTGACAATAGCCACCTTGACCTGATCTGTCAAGCCAAGGTCAAGAACGAGAGCGCTGGTGATTCATTCCGACATTCACGAATGAACGATCTAGTAAGTTGCTCGTAGTATATCACTTTGAATGACAATGCGATTTGTAATGTGATAACGTATGCGTTCGTATGAAAAGAATTCTGTAGGTCAAGATTGTTTATATAGAAACTAGTTAAGTAGTGTGGCGTTACTCCTGCTTTGACGGATGCATTATATGCTATGTTAAACGCGGTTAAACCTTAAAATTCAATCCTGAATTCGATTCAAAGATTTGTTTCGAGATAAATTAATTATGTTTCGGAAATATATATCTTGTAGGTATTAAAAATATATATATAGAAGAAATAAGAATAAAATTGAATTAAATCTAATAATGCAATAAATAAAACATGAACCACAGAAATAAATAAATATATATCGTGTTATGTAAATAATGTGTGTTATTTTTCATTATGATTCGGCCTGATTAGCGCAGTTGGTAGTAACCCTGCTTTCCGTGCCGAGGGTCCTGGGTTCGAATCCTGGTAGAGACAACTTTTGTGTGATGAGCACGAATGTTTGTACCCAAGTCATGTATGTTTAATATCTATATAAGTAATATATAATGCCTTCGGCCCCAGTCCATTGTATAGTACCCATAATACAAGCATTGCTTAGTGTGGGACCGTATAGTTCGTGTGTTCGTGTGGCGATAAAAAGGTTTTGAGCTACGATAGCAAAAAATATGGTTTATTAAATACTGAACAGATATTTGATCGAATTTCGGGATTCATATACGATAATATACAATTTCCAACGCTCAAAATAATCTATCTGCGCTCTATGCGATAATACTCATAAACTAACAGACAATGTATCCTAACAAATACTGATCTAACAGTTAGAAAGTTTGCTTGATCATTAGTGGCCAAACAGGCCAGTAATTGGTACAAGTGTGTGGGCGAGTAGAGCCACCGGAGCCTCGACATTGACAAGTCAAGTGGAACGCCCACTACATCTATATGCGATCACTCGATGCCAGTACGGAGGTAGATACAATTATTATAAATCAATTGTTGGGTGTGTTTACCTCTTCTTTTAATTTAAGGGTTAGAACCTTGTCGGTGTAGCTGATGAAGCTCTTTCCATCTGTCTCTATCTAGAGCAGCTTCTTTCACCTCCTTGTACGACATGACACCGATCCTTTCTTTTATCTGACTCATGTAGCTTATTATTTGTTCCTCGTCCACGCTTTCCTTCGATCTTCCCCTCTATGATGTTGTTTATGAAGGCATCATGTCGTATGAGATGGCCTATCCTCTTCCCCCTTCTATTCCGTATAGTTTCCATTAATGATCTTCGTTGTGTTTACCTAAGCCAGGGTAATTTTTCCCCAGGTCAAAATTACACGAACGGGGGTCGCTGAATGGTGTCATAGCTGTATAACAATACTAGCTGTCAAATTCAATTATTATATACTTGGCTCCAACTCGATCAAATCTGACTGTAGAGTAAAATTTACCGATCTTTTGCGGTCGCTAAAATTCACTCTGCTTGTCAGGGAAAAACGTATACCAGTGGACGTCCTTAAAAGGGGCAGTTTAATTTTTACCCGGTGTCATTTTGCCCCTTGCGTAGTCTGTGTTTTTTTTTGAATAGCTATACTATAATAATATCAACTGTATAAACACCACCTGTATACGGTCCCAAACTAAGCAACGATTGTATTATGGGTACCATACAATAGACTGGGGGCGAACCCAGTATATAATACAACCATGGCTCGGATACAAACATTCGTGCTTATCACTCAAAGTTTGTCGCTACCAGGATTCGAGGCCAAGACCCTCCGCAGGGTAACGACACACTGATCCAATCAGGCCTTCTAAACTATGTTTGGGTACCTAGTAGTTATTAAACTTGGTTGATAATCACTGTAAAGAAAATACAATTAATGAACATAATAGAAACTAAGTAATTTTATGAATTTCTTATTTGTCACCCGTTAATAACTTCTATGTACTGGAATGTAGTTATTTTAATATTTGAATAGTCACTTGTAATCAGAGATCGTTATCAACAAGCGAAAGGAAAAGTTATCGCGATGAAAGGAGTTACCGAGCTTACAACATCGGTATGTAGTCCAATGCTTTATTAAAAAAGAACTAATAAACTCGGAAAGTAATTTACGAGCGTACAGGTTACCTAAGCCAGTTCACTTTAAAAAAAAAGTATTACCAAGAATAGATAGAAAGATTATAGATTAAATTAGGCTTATGTAATTAAGAAAACAGTATCACACCTTTGATGTTAAGCGGAAGATAGATTTGAGTGCAGATATACTATATAATGGTAATGGACACAATTAGATACACCTTGCTACGTATATATCTAGATATCTACTAGCTATTACCTGAGTGTGTCACTACGAATATTGTCATTTCTTACGTTCGAGCTACGCCTGCACTTAATTCCGCTAATAAACGGGTTAATCGACAAAAAATGCCAACTTTATTGTCGATTATCGCGTTAATAAACGGCATGTAGCGCAACTGTAGCAGGAGCGGTAGACCTAATAGAGCAGAAATAAGAGAAGCTCTGTAATTTTTTTTTAAAGTTCTTAAGTATTTTAAGTACGCATGCTTATATTACGACAAACATTACAACAACATACCTACGGAACCGACAGATATAACTATATTTTGACATTTAATTTTGTATGAATATTTCGAAAACGACAAGGTATCGAATTATTAGAGTTTGCAAAACAATTTCTGGTCCTTTCACAATTTTATTGGTTGTATGGCACAATGACTTAAGCATCACTGTCAAAAATCCAATTCCATTTACAAATTATAGCTCCATCGTATCTGTCAAAAATTAATAGGATTAATATTGTGACTGCGTAATATTAGCCTAAACAAATTAGATTTAAAATAACATTAAATTTAAGAAGTTAAGATATTACGATTATCTATGGATACCTTAATGCCTAAACTTCGAGCTGCGACCTTAAACTGGCTTCCGACGTATGTCGACTTTTACGTAACGCACAATTAACCTCGATATTAATTGTAACGTGATTAATACGATATAAAACATTACAAATGTGAGCAGGGTCGACTTAAGCTCAAGCTATCTTCTTGCTGTGTTATTACTTAATTGGTTTATCTTATTTATGGACGCCTTGCGTCCTCGTATCTGGCACGACATGATTAGGTCTTAGCCGATCGCGAAATCATATAATTAATTTGACAGCCTTCTTTGAACAAAGTCGACTTTTCCGCCCTGCAAAATTGTATGGAATTTCATTGCTGGTGAGCTTTAGCCACCGCGGCAGTAATGTACTATTTTCATTCCCACTTTTGTATCCCATTTAAATATAATGCAATGAGTTAAAGATATATTTGGTTGTGATCAAACTAATTTCTCGAATTATGTCATCTCAATCATATCAAACATGGTTAAGGTCCTCCCACCGAAAAAAATGGACACCAGCAAAGTACCTTTTTGCTCTGGCTAATTGCATTTTATTCATATTTAACTTAGTCACATTTAAAAAGCTCGAAGTAAGCTTGTACATAAACGACCGCGGATTCGCCATTTTCATAATTTCATGTCATCATCCATTTTTTATTTATAATGTTTTTTTATTGAATTTGATATCGCTATTAAATACTTGACACTGGCTAAATACCCACTGTGTGAATACCCACGGTGAGGCCATAATTCATCTTATTTTTTTATATCTCATTTCATTTCGTAAATAAAGAAGAAGACATGAACACATTGCTGGATATAGTCGATTATTAGCAACACACAATCGTTAAATTTAAAATAAGGTAATCTCTTAATTTTATCGCTATAATCAATTTATTCTGGTAATATAGATCAAGTTAAGTGTGCGAACTTGACTTATTTATTTTTGACATCAATCTTTGCAGGTTATATGTTGACAAACAAGCTTTGTTTTTTTCAGCAGAAACTGTGTGAGATTTGATCCGTGTGTTACTTATTGTATGCAGAAGGTTATATTTTAAAAGGTTTATGACGTCATTGAAAGTCGTTTTTAAGTCTTAATTACCCGTAACGCGTAATATGGCGAGACAGTGCCCTCGGCCGAGTGCTCCGTAGGTGTAACTCGGTCGAGCACTGGCCGAGAGGACTGTCTCGCAGTTTTACTCGTGTAAAATCAAGGCTTAACTCTGTCACACTGATCCGGCTCTGATGAGCACATGCTCTCAATTCCAACGCAATTTCCCTGAACTTTAAGTGCCAACTTATTAACATTATTCGGTAATTACAAACATGTTACAAACCCTATTTGGAACGAAGCCTTGGATGGTTGACTCGAAAAGCATTTAAACCGACAGTGGGACGAATTGTTGTCATATTTAACAATTTCAATTTGAATTAAGTGGATTATTATTGTGCAATTCAGAATCTCTTAAGGTAACAAAACACGATTCGATGTGCAATAACTGGTAGTCCAAAAAATCTTTGAACAAGACTTCTCTTATTAAAAATTTCCCCTTTGGCATCCAGGGTCGGATTTTATCGACAACAATCGATCGTACTTACCAGATGTCTACATGATTTTAAGCATTGTTTAATTGTTGTTGGTGTATTCTTACTGAAACTATTAAATCCAGTACGTCAAGTGCGAGATTATTCGTGCTCCACATCAAGTACGAGATTATTCGTAAGCATACTTTACAGTCTGCGTATTTAGACATTTGTATGGAGAATTGAAATTTTGAAATACAGTCCGCTAGAGGCGCTTTTTAATTCACCATACGAAATGTCTAAGTTATTAGAATATAAAGTATACGGTTAGCTTACGAATAATCTCGCACATGACGTACAGTCCGTCAACAGATTAAATTAAATACTACATTAATACCTATAATAGTTTAATTCCTTTCTATGTAGAATTATCTTTACTACGACTACGGCTATTTTAATGGGTAGGTAGTTTTACTGTGCATCTCAATGTCTATTATGTTTCACGTTCGTCGCGATGTTTTCGCAATAGTCAATCACCCAGTTCTCGATACACTTGAACAGATGCAGCCTACTTGCGAGGTCGCGCTCGTGAGATCTCACACGAGGTGCTGACGTCACTGTTCCCGTAACATTGCGTCGTTTGCCTGGGAACTACACCTTTACCTCATAGGTGTAGTTCCCAGGCAAACGATTAACCGAACAATGTCCAAAGAATCTTGTTAGTATCCGCGTTATTTTCATTATTTAAATAATTATTTCTCCTATCGTTAAGTAATATGTTTTTAGTTAAGATTATGTATATCCGTTGTTTAGTTCCTATTCTAATTTTACTTTATCATGGGACCATTGAGGGTCCTCCATGGTCCTCCCGTGACCATGGTTGCTGAAAAGCAGCCGAAACGTCGGGAACGTAAAAACATAATATGCACGCGATAAAATCTGGAAAAATTAGTTTTATTTCAAAGGTATTTTGTTTGCTCTTAGGATTTGCCGCTATTCGGGCTTAAACAGTTACATATTTATCAAATAATTTGTTAAGACCTTTTGAAATACGTAATAGATGCGATTTGTCGTACGTTTCGGTCGCATGCCCCCAGATCCCCGCTTAACCCATACAACCTGTTTCGTTGCAATTGTGTCTGATCCGCGCCGCGCCACCGTGCTCCAAATATGAGTTATTTCATACCTTGCGCAAGCGCATCTCGGCCCCATGACACATGACAGGTCAATAATTTTATTTCTGAAGCCGATGAAGGAACACAAAGTACGCTGCAATATGTTATATAATTTATTAAGAATTAAGTTCTGAGTAAAACATGTTTTAATTGTATGCTACATATGTAGGTAGGTACCTATGGACCTGTAAGACCTGTAGCATCTGCTGTATCGATATTATTAAAACTCAATACCTAATTTGATCAACAACAAAAAAAACTGCATAATAGTTATCATTTTTAATTTTATGTTTCGGAATACTAGGGCTTTGAATATATTCGGTTTTCTGACTGGCCGGATATCAATAATTACCGCACACTCCGTGCATAGGCCACATTGACCGGAAACTTACCGATTTTAATTTGGTACCTACATACAATTTATAAACTAGTCACGCTTCCTGTAAGTAGTTTTGTCTTTTTATTATTTTTTATTATTATTTTTTTGTAAAAATAATGGATAAAAAAAAAAGACAAGCCCGCTGAGTTTCTTGCCGGATCTTCTCAGTTGAGGTCGCGTTCCAATCCGGTTGTAGAGTTAAGGAAAAAATGTAATGACAATTTGTAAGTGCCCCCGTAGGCCTATACGAAATAAATGATTTGACTTTGACTTAAAACCGATTCAATTATTTTTATAAGTTTATATTCTTGTTTGTATGGTTGAGTCGAAATAGATGCACTTGCACGGGATAACTAAAAAAACTGTAATCGCAAATTCTACTGAGCGGATGATACGCCATTATATACCTAAAAAAATCAACATCTTGAATATTTTTTATCCCGGGAAATTGAAGGGTTAGCCAAAAAACTGTATCTCATAATCCAGCGCGGATTTTACTGAATCTATAGGCTTACCCACCGGGTTAATGAAAACCATATTTTTTCATCCCGGGCAACGATGGGTTCTCCCGGGTTAGTAATAAAACTAGAAAGTCCATGCCTACGAAATCGCGGGCACTGCTAATGCAAAATAAAACATTACAACTACTTTTATACGTACTCAAGTAACATTTTACACAAACGCAAAATAAGTTATTTTTTAATTACATTATAGGCAAGTATTTGATCTCGATCTCACCTGATGGTAAGTGACGATGAGATCTACGATGGAGTATACTTGCCTAGAAGGTACCTGTTCACTCTCGACTTGAAAACACCCAGATTGAAGTCAACGGGGAACAAAGAAACAAAGTATACCTGTTTGGGACTATTCATAACTTATGTTAGACTTGTGTCCTATTAGGAGAAGGAGGAGGAGGAAGGTTATTCTTTAATTCAATGAACTGTGAATGTCATACTCCAAACACATCTATTATCTGACATCTAACAATAATGCTCTCAGCATGAGCGGCAAAACATAATGGTTCCACAATCTCGTACTCAAGCAAATCCGTACATTTGCCTGACAGTGTATGACGGATACAGTGATTAATATACACATTGTGTATGTATATACATGTGTATTACACATTTTTAATAACCGTGGGAACAAACATGAGTAATATATTTACGAAGTGACCGCGCCTTGGTATCGCCGGAAAAACCCTATTTAAAGATTGGCACAAGTAGCCTAATTATTAGTCTGTGGTTTTAACTTATATTATACCTAATTATTAGTCTGTGGTTTTAATATACCTAATTATTAGTCTGTGGTTCTTTGTCAAAGTTAAACCTTAAGACGTTGATGTTCTCTGGATCATGTCACATCCATTATTTTATTTATAATGTGTATTTATTGAAAGTTTAATTGCTATTAATTACTTGACATTGTGCAAAATACCCGCTAAGTTGCGGGTGAGGCCATATTCATATCCATTTTATTTCATCGCATCTCATTTCGTAAAGAAAGAAGAAGAAGAAAGATGTTCTCTGTGTACTGGAGTACAAAGTAGTTTTTAGAGATAAGCAGTCATCTTATCTATCAAACGGTCTATCTATCTCTAGGTCTCTCTTAGTATATCCATCATATACATATAGGTATAAGTCACTATCACAGAAAACATGTTTTGATATAAAACTAATCTTACGTATTTTATCGCTATTATTTCATGTTTTTACGTTCCCGACGTTTCGGCTGATTTACAGCAACCATGGTCACGGCAGGACTGAGGTGTTTGACATCCTAGTATCATAGTTTGAACTGGGGATACCCTTATACATATTTAGTTGTTGTTTGCGGTCCGATCTATGCAGAAATAAACGTGATAAAATCCGTAAGATTAGTTTTTATTTCAATGTGTAGTATTCTCGTAGAAATCAAAACATATTTTCTTAGCCTAAAGTCACGATAAGAGTAAGAACGAAATACAAGTACATACATATAGTCAAAGTCAATTAGTTGTCAAAAAACTCAACCTCAAACTGTAAAGAAATCTCAATATAGACACAATTGGACTATTTCTCAGGACGCAACGCATAAAACACGGTCTACTTCCGAAACTGTTGCTAGCATGTTGAACAATTAGCGCGTGTTATGCAACAAAGAACACTCGGTACACCTCAATTAGTGCTGGTTTTACTTTTCACACAACGTGTATGGGGTTTTTACATTAAACAAAAGAATACGATTAACTAGCTCATCAGTATGGGCGGTACACCGAGGAAGCGTTGTCTAACTTTGTTAGTTACCTTTACGTAATGTATAACATATGGAAACTGGCTTCAGTCAGAAGTGAGTTTAGCAATATAGCTTACCTTATCGGTATCAGCGACTCGCAACACGATTTTCAGTCTAGGGTTGTTCTTCCGATAGTCCTTCAAGATACCATCGAGTTTGTCTCCTCTCGCGACGCCAGCGTAAACGAGATGTGTGCACTCGGAAAAGCCTGCGCTCGCGCTCGCGCTTTCCACGTAACAGACGAGGCGGGCGGCGCCCGCGCCCGCGCCGCTGGCGCCCGACAACGCCGCCGCGGCGGCGACGTAAAACAACCAACCCCACATTTTAAAAATCAAACTGTCATTCCGAACGCGAGTAATTAAAAAACGAATTTTGCGTTCGATTTTCGAATATTGTGTCGTTTTTGCGAGCGCGTTGGTCGTATCGTTGGCACAGTACGAATGGCTAAGGCTCAGCGTCCGGCCGCAGTCATAGGCGCCCCCGCCCTGGCGGTGGTGGTCGGCGCAAGGTCGCGCCATCACCCGGCCGAGCTTGCGGCGGCGTGCGCGCACCGACGCTGCTACATTTCATTCGCTGCTGGTATGTAGCGTGTCATGTAAGCAACATTACTGATTAATGGCGCATGATCCTCGAAGAATGTAAGAACAATAAATTAATCTGTTCAAGTGGTTCGGTCGGTGACAATCAGCTCGGTTTGTCATTGTGCCAGTGAAGGCTTCGTGATGTTTTGAACTGTCTAATGTGCAAGCTACTGGTGTCCAGCCTGGTAGCGGTGGTGTATACCTTGAACGACATACGTGATTAGTTATAAATGTTTATCTTAAACTGTCTATAGTTATCTGTTCTATTATCTTGTAGAAGTCGTTATCATGATAGAAATTGACGTACGAACTTTGTTTTGTTATGTAATAATAGCAATACTATATGAATAGTCTACCCATCGAATTTATAGACATTTTATAACTTTATAAAACGTGCTATTGTACTGCGCACAAGAGTTTTGCTTTGCACAGTACTATATGACGCTTGATAAAGTTATAAAACGTCTATAAATTCGGACGTAGATCTATATGTATGTACCTAACACATACATACCTCATCCACGCTGATTTTATGTTAGGTAGCTTGGGGACGTTTGCAGATCTATTATATACCTACCTATATTAATTCGTAAAAGACAAGTCGCGACCTATAAGTCCTTATCAAAAATATAATAAATGAAAGAGACGTTTTTTAGGGTGCATACCGTAAATAAAGTCGCCCGCAGGTATTCACACGTGACACAAACGCTCTTTCCATTCCGGACACACGCAGATAAATCGTACGCGCAAGAATCAACAGCTAAAAATCCGGATATACAATCACTCGCGATTGCGCGCTAACATTCGCGGGTTCAATACCGCGCAATTTAAAGGCGACTATTATTCTCGTAACTGACTAAAGAAATTATGTAAGTATTTACTTACACCAGTAATGTAGGTATTTACTTACACCAGTAATGTAAGTATTTACTTACATCATCGCATACCCTCGACCCCACGATGCGTGCTACCTATCATCATTTACGCATTATACATAGACGATATCCGACTATAAATCTATTGTATGTTACGTCTCATTTCCGTATATAACTTGAGAATCGTGCGATGTATGTATACAGGGTTGTAACATGAATATGGGTCAGTATGGGTACCTCCGAAATTGTAGGAAAAGCAAAGGATGTTCAATGGAACCACGTCGTCGATTTGCAGAGATAAGAAAAATCTGGATTCATAGATTTAAAAAAACATATTTATTTTATTGCAATATTGATTGTGTAGCTTATAAATATTGCTATGAAAACTTGCGTCCAAAATGAAAGTTTCAGTTCGTTTCAGTAAATGTTCAATATGACAGGCATTTTCTTGAGTAATAAATCAACTCGTTTAGGTGACGATTGTTTTGTTTTAACTTAGATACAAGGTTTCATAGCAACATTTACTCTTTACAACTAACACAATCAAATCGCATTAAAATTACTATGAATTTCTGTATCAAAATCACCGGGTTCGCGATTCATATCTTAGTTTTTTTTTGGAAATCATGAATGCAGCTTTTCTTATATCGACATGGTTTCATAAAACGTATTTTACTATCGCATATATAGTTGCGGAGATCCCCATACTGACGCATCGGGATGCTACACCCTGTATAGTTTTCGGCCATTGTTTGTATGGGATACATGGAACTATTGTTATCATTACAATATCTGACCAAACACATGTATCTATTGTTACCAGAGTCCCATACTCACATACCTATGTATACTATTATAAAACTGTAACGAGGCTATCCGAAGGGCAACAGTGCGTGAGGAATGGCGACGGATTGTTACGCGTGCTACTGACCCTAGGTGATGACCACGACCACTCGCCAAGAGTGTAATGACCGCGATGAAGAAGAAGAACGGGGCTATCTGTTGGTACCTACATGAATGATATTAGAAATAAAACTAACCCATATCTTAATATATATAAGGCAGCGTTCAAGTATTACGTAACGCAATTTTTGGGGATTTTTGACCCCCCCTCCCCCCATGTAACGCGCCGTAACGTTTCAGAAGACCCCCCTCCCCCCCCAATTCGTTACGTAATACTTGAGCACTCCCTAAATTACGTGTCACGGTGTTTGTCCGCTATGGACTCCTAAACTACTAAAGCGATTTTAATAAAATTTTGCACACTGTGTGCAGTGTTATCCAACTTGAGAGATAGGATAGTTTATATCTCAATTTATTTTATATGGCAAAACAACGTTTGCCGGGTCAGCTAGTCTATATATATAAAACAAAGTCGTGTTAGTTACACCATTTATAACCCAAGAATGGGCGGGCCGATTATTATGATCTTTAAGTTTTAGAATTTGTCTCCGCCCCGAATAGCAGGAATAAATATAATACATTTTCCCATACATTGTATTCTGAGGTGGTACGAAGCTCGCCGGGACACCAAGTTAGCCAATAAAGAATTTGAATTTGGAACAACAAATTTTAGAACAATCGACACAGAATTCAAAACAAGTGTTATTCAAATTCTTGTCTATGCTTCAACGAGGTTTCCAGACTTATAGACAGTATTAGACACAAAAGATAGACCATATGTTATCACACTATGACCATTGGGGGTCGGATACCAGAGCAAAATACATGGCGTAGAATGTAAATGGCGGAAAATGTATCATGGTTACTAGCATTAAATGTATTTTTTTTAAATGGCATTTTTTTAAATGGCATTTTTTAAAATGATTTTTTAAAGAGGCCCCTCATGCTAAGTAGCATGAAATGGATAGCGTAATTTACTTCCGCATGTTATGAATAGCGACGGAGAGAGTGCTTGCGCGCTTAGATAATAATAATGCACCTAATAAAATCATTGTTATTTATAAGAAAACCACGATCTAAATAAAAACTTCTTACACGCAATAGTATTCAAATCAAAATATCTCTGGATTTCCGTCCGAGATCTAATCGAAACGTGTAAGAAACGAGGTGATGATATTGTTTTCTATATTTTTTATTTCATTAATGAGTCTGTTCTCTTATCAGTTTTGATATTATTCACGGGTCCTAATATCAAATTCTTAGCTTGCATAGATACCGAGATTGAATAGATTAATATCTCATCAACTAGCATGGCCTGCCCTTTATGTACCTAGTTCCAGGAGCGCATACGCATAGTTGAGATCAAACTTAGCATGGTCTATCACCAAGTCCAGCTTATAATCCGGGTCAACATATTGTTCAATTTTATGCTAATAACAGAATGGGTTCCTCGGGATACCCAAAAAAAATTAAAGTTCACAAGTCAGTTACAAAAAGCGGTATATCTGATCGCTCATCAATGACTGTGTCTGTCCCTGACATTACCCTACAGCCGGCATTGAGGCAAGGTTCCGCACTATAACATTACAGACACTACATTATTATTATGATCTAGTTCGAAGCTCCGTTTTGAAGCAAAACATAGGCTTAAAGGTTACGATGACGTAAGCATTTAAAATAAGAATGATTTACAATATCCTTTGTCGATTAGGATATCCTGCTTTGTAATAAGAACGAGTTACAAGAGGAAAAGCTATTCATCATTCGTTGAAAATCGAACTAGTTTTATTATAATGACAACTTTGAATAATTTTCAATACTATTAAACTTGCCAATCAGTTTAAAAAAATATATGAAACCCTAAATGTATTGTAGTTTAGAACCATAGATACTTTTTTGAAGTTAGATAGTTTATTTTGTAATATAGTCCTTAGAATGCACTTTAAATAGACAATTCAACATTATTTTTAATTATTCTACTAGAGAATAACTATTGACTTTTAGGCGGGAAACTGAAAAGGCCTCAGTTATGTTATAATTTCTAAAACTAGCGTTCCTGCGAGTTATAGTGAGTGATATAAGTGGAATATTAACCATTATGGGTTCGGTAAAGTGCACGAGTGTAGGTATTTGAAACAGAGTGACGAAACTTAGCTTCTCAGTTTCTCACAAAAAAATCCTTAAAAAAACATTCAGTAAAGTATCGATCACTTTACTGATTGAGGGATGGGGCGTTATTTTACTTGGGCATAGCCTTTGGGCCTGTGCATATGCTCGAAAACTGAAATAATTTATATTACCTACTTGACACTGGCAAAATACCTATAGTGATGCCAAATTAAAAAAAAAAGCGTTGGAACACGCAGTTACAAAATGCTGTTTCGAGTTCAAAAACAACAAAATAAGGTAAAACACCTGTCGTGACGTAATAGTGAACGCATTCCGCGTGATGGCAATATGCCAGGACTTTAGGCTCGTGTGACTAAAGCATTCTTGCAACAAATACCTGGGTATCAACAATGTAAGTACCTCAGAACAGAAATGTTTAAGAATTTTATATGAGGTATATATAACAAGTATTGAACAGTATAAAATATATTACCAGGTTTATATTACGCTATATTAAGTATTCACGTTATTTATAGTAAAATTACGTTATTTATAAAAAAAGGTACGATAATGATAAATAAACATAATTGTTAATAAATAAAATATCGTATTTTGGCAAAAGTTTTATACTCTGTTAACAAAGCAAGAATTATTGTTATATTCATTATTTAATGAATTATTACAATCATAAAAACTGTTATTTCCGTTAACATTCCAACAAAATAAGTTCAAATTAGCTAATTTGTACTAGTTGAATGAATAAATTAAAAAGTACTACGCAGAATAAAATAAAACAAATGAGTGAACCGCGCACAAGTCTCGATCAGGGTTGTCATATTATGTTTAACTTAAATTCATACTTAAGATTGGTCACTTTGGTGGTTTGTGGTTTGGTTGGTTACTTAAGAGCGATGTTGGTGTCGCTCCCGACGGAACTTTTCGAAAAAACGCTTTGGTATTGCCATCGAGATACATCGAAAATAATCAAATTCGGAAAGCGATTACCGAAATCCAGTTCGGAAGTTTTCGATTTCGTTTCCGATATCGATTTCGAATGGTTTAAAATAACCCTGCTCGTCCCAGTTTTACTAACTTCATTAAAAAAAAAAACATTCATATCATATATAACAGTAGCGCGTACTGAAATAATCCAGCTCTGTACCTGTTTTTTAGGAAACTACTTATTCCTAGTAAAAGTCTGCACACGTTAACAGACATTTCATTTCAATTTATACTTTTTTAATGCAAAATGGTTATATGACCATTTTTAGGTTAATGCATCCTTTTTTAAAGTCATGCTGACTCTGAGACAACCCTATCGCAGGAAGGTGGTAAATAAACTGCGCGCGCGCATCGACCCACTCCAATGGCACAAATTATAACTGATAACGTTATGTAACACGCCGTAATTAATGTCTGTCAACCAAAACAAAACACCGTGAACTCATCGTTGTGATAACTTATTCTCCCGTCAACTGTTCAACGTATGTAGGTACTTCTACGAATAAATGTATGAGGTCGTTTTTTTTGTATTACATTATAGGCAAGTATTTGATCTCGATCTCAACTGATGGTAAGTGACGATGAGATCTAAGATGGAGCATACTTGCCTAGAAGGTACCTGTTCACTCTCGACTTGAAAACACCCAGATTGAAGTCAACGGGGAACAAAGACGCCCGCGCCGGTAGCGTGTTCCATTCCTTGGCAGTTCGCACGATGAAAGTAGAAGCAAAACGCTTAGTGAGTACCGAGGGAATGTCAACAGTTGCTGTACTTAGCCTACGTAATATCAAAATAATGTCTCATAGGTACATTGACAAAATACTTAAAATGATGTCACCTTACAATGAACATAGTCAAGTAAAAATCCGACCAAAACATAGGCATCTGAAAATGTAATTTTGTCATTATTCATTGCGAGATTCGAGATCTCAGATGTCACAACGAATGAAAAATAAATAGGTACTTGCAAATATAATCTCAGTGATAACAGCATATATCTTGTATTATGAATTCTGTGTCTGCGCCCGTTATTTTTATGAAATCTCGTAATCTTCAGAAAACTATGTCCTAGGCTATAAAACTTATGTACCAACTCAATTCAAAGTTGGTAGGGATTATGAACGAAGGTACCTACGCTATAGAAATAAAATTTGATTAACTTACCATGTCAAAGGCAAATAAATACGGTTTAAATTGACAGACCTATTGACTTAATTCTTGAAACAAACCCTAGATTTAGGTAATATATGACACTAATTCAAAACATTAAATAACCTTGTTTAAAAATACGTATAATTTCAATAAGTTAATCTATTTGCTTTTGCTATAACAACAGACAAACAAACAGAGATAAGTATACTCAAATTTGATCTACATGATACGGCATTTTCGCGTGAGCCTTATCAACAATACCGACCTACGTAACATGTAGTATAATGTTATTCGTTTAATGCTCTACTTGCACTTCTCGTTCAGCTTGCTGCCCGTCAAACGTGAACTATGAATTAATTATAATAATAAAATAAGTGATTGTTGTAAACAATATGTCTTTCTCCGGTAAAAAGTATAGAAGGACTCGATGTGAGAATATTGACGAGTTAGTGCGCGCGTCGAGTGAGTGGTCATTTTTGTAATGTTTTGTACATCCAAATATACAGGGTGCAAGGGGCATGGTAACGAAAACTGTGGGTAAAGGTTAGTCCTAATTCTTACAATAAATTATAGAAATTATTTATGGCGAAAGTCATTGGTTACAAATATTGTAATTTTTGAGCGCGATATGTATTAAACTACGCGATCACAACACAGCGCTCCGCGTGATACCCAACTCGTGCGAGTGACGAGTGCAGTGTTGCCAGATTGGGTATTTTTTTCGCAATTCTGGGTAAAAATTTTGGCTCTGGAGAAATTTTGGAGAAATGAAATTCTTGGAGAAAAAAATACCCATGCAGTGGGGATGCGTAACGTAATAAAAAAAAAAGGTCATTCTGCTGCTTCAGTTTGGAAATTAGAACAGTATTTCATGGAAAAATAAGAAAAAGGCAAAGAGCTAAGCCGATATTATTAACTTTTTGCCTTTGGGTAAAACTCAAGCAAATTGTATCATTTTGGAGAAAAATAATTTCAAATTTGGGTATAAATAGAAAATCACATCTGGCAACACTGGACGAGTGCGCTCTAGCGAGTCGTTTTTAAATTTACATTGCAGTTTTAGGTCTAAAAGTAACTATGGTGTTATTTGTTATTAAAAACTACGTTGATATACTTTTATTATGATTTCATGCCGAACACCATTTTAAAAACACTGAAAAATATGCAATTATTAATGAAAAGATCGAGAGAAAATTCCATCCTTGGGGAGTCTAGAACCATGAATAAATCCATGGTATCAGTTTTCGTGACGATGCCACTTACAACCTGTATATTAGGTACTATAGAATAGCAAACCAGAACAAACGTCATGTTCAGCTCGCGGTGTGTGATTGTGATTCTGATCAAGTTGCGGTTCCAGAACCACACTCCAGTGGAACACATCAGTGATTAGCTGCTAAAACACGTCAGTTAAAGTTCCACATCTCGCTAAAACTATGAAGCTACGCCTCCGAGGGCCGCTTGTAGCTTGCGTAGCGTGGAGCTACGAGGCCGAAATATCTGAGCAGGGGACTTACAACAAAATTTTGTTTCCAGGCAGTATTCGGAATTGCCTGGCATTTTTATATTTCGACTCAAAGAAATATAAATTAGTACTTAACCTAATTAAATAACTATCTTGTCTACGAGCAAAGGAGAGGAATAGGCCAGCGCTTTAATTCATTTTTCCCGTCAGATGCCAACGAAAACGTGATTCAGATGTTAAAATGCCACGCCCCGATCTTCTCGTTCACGCAGCTGGACCAGCACACGTTCCACTTCACTCTGCAGATGGAGAATAAAGTCATGACGCACAGCTTCAAGCTGGGTGAGGAGCTCGAGATGGAGAGGCGGGATGGCTCCAAGGTACGAACAATACCGTGAGTTTATATTAGTATTGCTTCTGCGAATACTATAAACAACAAAAAAAAAATCTTATGTTTGAAATTAGGTGGCGGCTTAGCTTCACGGACTACCTTTTTATTACTATAGGTACTAACAAATAATATAGAAATAATATTGATTAACTAAGAAATAAAACTAATTTTAAGGATTTAATTGCGTTTATTTTGCACACCATTGCAAGATATCAAGACACTGAGCACATTCTGCGTAGATCGGACCGCAAACAACAACTAAATATGAAAGTACCCCATTTCGAACCATGACACGAGGACGTGTTACACCTCAGTCCTCCCGTGACCATGGTTGCTGTAAAGCAGCCGAACCGTCAAGAACGTAAAAACATAAAATAAACGCGATATAATGCTTAAAATTAGTTTTATTTCAATAGAAATGATAATCAATGTATATGTTTTTCGGAACAAAAGTGTTTTGTAATGCCATTGCGAATGGACGACAACTTTCTATAAATTAAGGGGTTAACCCTTAATAGCCTAGAGTTTCAATTTTGATACCAATCTTTTAAACCGAATGTCACATTACTATTAGTTTTTTTTATAGGTTGGCTGTACGTATTTTACTGTTGTATAATATTCTTTCCAACGAAATTAAAAAAAAATCAAATGTCATTATTATTAAACACAGTAACACCAAACACAGTAATATTAAAAATAAATCACTTTCGTAAATCAGGCTACTAAGGGTTAAGGCTTATTCCTTCACGTGTGTTGCTTTCGGCTTGCTTCACTTGTGTTGCTTTTATTTTATAAATTTAATGTTTGTTTGTTTCATTTTATTTTATTGATAATGTTATCCATCTTATCATACCTATGATGAGCGCTTTGCTAAAGAAATGCGAACCGTATTTCGCGTTACCACGGCTATCCAATATTTCGATAACGCTGATATTTATAGAATTAAAATTGTTCACATAAATTAATTGAATATTTCTTGCAGGTGAGGGTCACATACGAGCTTGAAAATGACAACGTATTGAAACAAGTAATCAAGCAGCCCGATGGCAAGATAGCATACTTCAAAAGGGAATTCGGAGAGAAGGAAACCAAAATGGTAGGTCATCATAAAACTCTGATCAGTAACCTAAGTAATCGAGGAGTATCGGTCGTGATGTAACGTTGATGACAAGGATCCTAGTACCGCAAGCACGATCCTTTTTACGTACCGTTTCGGTAAGGTCTTCCATCCCTCTCATACCACAGATTCCATAAATAAGTATGATAGTGACAGCATGCTTTGTCGATGTCGTTACGATTACCTTCGAAGTTCCTGCTAACCTTACAGGTTTAAAATTTAGAGGGGATGAGAGCAATATTTGTGTCTTACCTATATACAATGTTTATATTTATATGCTTTTAATTTAGTCAAAATTAATTGCTCACAAACAACCCCCCCTCCCCTCCCTCCTGTGTTTTGTACCCTTTCTACATTTGCTAGTAAAGCGGCACTTTTCCGCTAGAGGCGCTGATGTGAAATGAATTGAATATGGTCCAGAGTCGCTCAGCAAAAAATATCGTGCAGCATCATTCATTGTCGTCGAAATTAATATTTAATACTATCTATTAGTATCAGACCATGCGTATTTAGCGCTGTTACGCAACGCAACGAGCAAGCCAGGCTGATAGATAATGAATGATTCTCTGAAAGACAATAAGACGAATAAGATTACGTCTAGATCAGGGGTTCTCAAACTTATTTTGTCTACTGCCCACTTTGAGAATGAATTATTTTTTAGCGTCCCCATTTTTTCACATACTTAAAAACCACCATAACTTCAAATTAAATTAATTATAGTAAGCCTCTGCACAAAGCCCCCATTTTTCTTCTGGGTCTCTTACCGCCCCCCTTTAGGCCTGCAGCGCCCACAAGGGGGCGTTGTCGTCCACTTTGGGAAAGGCTGGTCTAGCTGTTGCCATTTCAAATACCGCCACATAATAATCGAGATAACTGGACTAAATTACATAATTGCTACTGACAATCGGTGGTTTTAATATGGGACCTTTTATGCAAAGCTCCGATGTGGGCAGTCGTCGGACACGAGTCATAATTAATCATTGCAATTACTTCCGTATGGCTGCAGTTTTGGAGCTTATATTCATTATGGCGTAGGCAACGTACCTATCGCCGGGAGGCCTGCGAAATTTCATTTTTTAATTCTTATTATTTAATGAATCATTAAACAAAGACTAATGGACTCGGAGTTTCTCGTTTCTAATTGTCGTTTCATAAACTACTTTTTGATTTATAATAGGTATATCGTATTATATACACTTGTGTGATATACCATCACGCCTATAATTTCTGTTGGGGTAGGCAGAGGTGCACAGCAGAGCACCCAAATTTCCCAGATAATTATTTAGTCCAATGATTACATTGGCTTTCTTTATTATTAAAGAGCCAATTGAAATTGTACCGGGCACATTTCTCCTCAATATGAGAGGTTTGTTTTGACGGACCGATTAGCGCAGATGGTAGTGACCCTGCTTTCTGTGCTGAGGGTCCCGGGTTCGAATCCTGGTAGGGACAAAGTTTGTGTGATGAGCAAGTTTGTTCCCGAGTCATGGATGTTTAATTTCTTTACAAGTATTATATACTGAGATCGCCCTCAGTACATTGTGCGGGACTGTATAGTTGGTGTGTTCGTCTGGCGATTATATTATTATTATTTAGGCCATAGTCCACCACGCTGGCCAAGTGCGCGTTGGCCCACTAGACACGACCTTCGACAAACGTGCAGGTTTTCCTACAATGTCAGCCTTCACCGTCCAACAAGTGATAAACTCGCACATGAAAGGCTGAAAACCCCAGAGTTGCGAGCCGGTGTTTGAACTAGCACACATTGTTCCCAAGGCGAGCGTTCTAGCAAATCGGCTAGCACCGCTACATTTACGTATTTTTTTGTTATTTCCAGACTATAACGATGGAAGGCACTGATGTCCAGGCGGCAGTGTATTACGAAGTTGTCAATTAACAGCTCGGTAATACTACGTTCAGCTGTGATTAAGATATCGTGCGTGTAGATATTTGCATCTCCGTCTAACAATCGACTGATAATATTCTAATCAGTATTAAATGCTTGCATTTTCATGTATAAGGTGTAAAAAAAAATAGTGTAAATTATTTTAAGAGGTTAACGAGTCATGTGTCACGTGATAACGATCACGTTTATGTATAAAATGTATGTATATACAGTGTTTGATTTTTCTGCGAGAAAGCGAGCCAGTACAGTTTCACTGCGCACTTAGTTCGTTGTTATTTTTAAAACTTCAAATAATTGGATGTTTTTTTTTCGGGAATGTGACCTATACAGCCTGCCGATGGACCCCTTAAAATATTTTACACTATTATTGTTAAGCCTTATGACTAAATAAAATGTTTATTCTGTACATATTCATTGTGTTATTTCATACTCTACAATAGGATCGAGACGAACCGCTCTATATCCGTGCTGCGTCCATCGATAGAGATATAAGAACTAATGTAGAGCTTTTGGTAGAGAGACCTGTTGTGACCTCTGTATCGGTATTGTCTATGCCACATTAGTTTTCTTATATTTCATTCATGTACTTAAAAAAAAGTAGCCTATGTGCTATTCCAGACTACAATCTATCTCTGTGCCAAATTTCACCCAGATCCGTTCAGCTGTTCTGGCGTGATTAAGTAACAAACATCCATTCATCCAAACATTCACATTATAATATTAGTGGGATAGTGTGATTACTTACGTCTTAGAGGAGTTCTGTGGCTGGTACTAAACAGCTTAAGAAGAACATAATGTTAGTCACCCTCTAGTACATTATTAATAATGGTATTTATGACTCATAGTTACAAATTGCAGCGATATGATTCAATGCAACACGCGGATTGATCGAAGTAGGTCACAAGCTATGCCTTTTGGGGCTCAGTGGAGTGGCCGTACCATTATGAACCGCGCCCCGCGGCCGACAGTAGTACCGACATACGATCTTAAGTAGTACCAACATACAATCTTAAGTAGCTATTTCTGATTACATAACGTGGCATTAACCTTAGCCAGCAATGCCACGATATATGATTAAGTACATATCTATGTCATATACAATCGTTTAAAGGCGACCTTTTAAATAATTGTGGTTACAAATATATTCTTATGCAGTGAGATTTAAAGGATATCCGTCGACTGTCTAGACTTAAAGACAATTATTTAAAGATTGTCTATTTTTCATTAACGTAAGGTACTCACATACATTGTTAATTATCATCAGATTTTTTAAAGTATATGGTACTCTCAGTTCTCAGTGTCGTGTATGAATATCGATGATCAGCTGAATCAACAAATCAACAAATAATTTTAACTGGTGGTAGGCTTCGGCCGTGGCTAGTCACCACCCACTGAACAAAGCCATGTCGCCAAGCGGCCTAGCCGTGGATGGCGGGTCAGATCAGCTGCGCTGCATGTGCCTAGTGAATGTAGCGTCTCGATCTACTGCCGCCTTCCTACCTAGGCAAGTATGCCCCATCGTAGATCTCATCGTCACTTACCATCAGGTGAGATCGAGATCAAATACTTGCCTATAATGTAATAAAAAAAAATCGATTCAGATTAGCTTATCAATAATCTCGCACTTGGCGTACTGCATTTTTCGATAAATAACCGAATCGATTACAAATGTTCTCGTTTTGTAGATATAATCTAAGGCTATTCTTAATAGCCGACTCGAAGACTATACGACTACGTGTATAGACGGTATGACTACCACTCGTTGTTTACAGAGTACATTTCCTAATTCAAGCTGCAATTCGGAACCCCCCAACAACAGACACCAAGGCAGGGAGGACTGTGATACGACTTTCTCTGTACGTGGAAATCTCAAGGGGAATATTAGTGGTCAAGTAAAGCCCTTATTTATTTCCTTTTTTATAATATACCTTCTTTATCCGCAAAAATATCATTAAACTTTATTTTGTTATACTTGCTATATAAACACACAATACATATATTAATTTGTCAGCTAAATTAAGTTGCAGTGAAGGTAGGTGCGCCCCTAGTGCCACATAAACAACGACTCGCGCTCGCTCTCGATACGACAACGGGTTGCGCAAAACTGTTTGCATATGCAAAGTTGCCTATGCGATATATTACCTGCAACCATTTTAGCGGGACCATAGACAGGAAAAAGAACAAGAGAACTCTATTATAATAAGTGGACTTTTTGGCGGGAAACTGAAAAGTCATGGCGTCAGTTATGATTTAATTTCTAAAACTAGTGTTCCTGCGAGTTATAGTTTGTGATATAAGTGGACAATTAACCATTATGGGTTCGGTAAAGTGCACTAGTGTAAGTAATAGAAACAGAGTGACGAAACTTGGCTTTCCAGTTTCTCACAAAAAGTGCATAAATAGTGCGCCACTTACTTAATTTAAATAACTTCTGTAATATTACGAATTAATTTTAAATTCATTAAAATTTATGTGAATCACTTTGGATATATAGATATTTTCTCCAAAGTGACTCATAATTTTAGAGAAAATAAATATCTTCACCCGGAAGTAAGTATCAAATAGTCTTACAAAATAACGGCTGTTCTTTGACGCTTATTTTACAACTAGCTGTTACCCGTGACTTCGTCTGCGTGGTATTTAACAAAAAAGTTTTTCTCAAATAAAAGAAAGCCTGAGTTAATCCTTGTAACATCAACTATCTGCCAGTGAAAGTCCCGTCAAAATCGGTCCAGCCATTTCAGAGATTAGCCGGAACAAACAGACTGACAGAGAGACAAAAATGTATATGCACCGTGTATACATCCAAATGCACTTAGTGAAAAGCGGTTATTGTTATATTACAAACAGACACTCCAATTTTATTTATTTGCATAGATGACGTACCTACAGCAAGAATAATAAGCTTATTAACGAAAGCCCACCTATTAAAGGTTCAGCCCAATAATACGACGTACAAACCGCTGCAGTTCCGTGTCCACACTTGCGTAGAAAGCGACTAAGCCCTTACATTAGGAATGTGACACACAGGCGCATTACCGCCAACGCTGTGCATAATCCGGATCACTGCGGCGGACACCTTGCGTCATACGTATTACGTCACACCAACTGCTGTGGAGGGTTCAATCTTGAAGTATACATGGTGTAAGTGGTTCTGTAACGAAAACTGATACCATGGATTCAGTTCATGGTTCTAGACCCGCTCCCCCTCGAGATGGTTGTCTCTGAGGCGACCACTTCAACTGCACAACAAGCTACACAGATGGCACTACAGACGCATTCAGAACTATAGACAATTGTCATCATAATCCTGAATCGCGCTATAAGAGTTTTCGAAGCAAGTACCTAATATATATACAAGATCCCGACAATTACCGTCGGGGCATAGCGGCCGCCATCATGCCAGGCATACCACCCGCCTGGCTGGAATATCTTCCCTTTTCCGCTAAATTGGATCTTTTCCTATATTATACGCATTTATAAAGTGATTTTATCAAAATAGAAATCTATCACATCGTGATTTAAATAAAAATAATTATTACTAATTTAGGCCTAAAACTGCAATGTATATTAAAACTCGATACGCTTGAGCGCGCTCGTCACTCACACGAGTCGGGTATCGCGCGGAGTGTTGTGTTGTGATCGCGTTATTCACAATATATTGCGCGCTCAAAAATTACGACATTTGTAACCCATCACTTTCGACATAAATAATTTCTACAATTTCATTATAATCATTAAGTCCAACCTTTACTGAAATATTTCGTTACTGTGTCCATTATACCCTGTATTTCAAGCCAAGCTGTTAAGGGCTAGCATACCTGAAACATGACTTACTAGTAAACTTCAAAAGAAGCTATGTTAATGAGTTCCAGATTGGTTGGTAAATAATCACTCTTGGCCTCCTCCGTGCTCGCGAAATATGATTTGCGCTTACGAATGTTATAATCATTAAAAAAATCATATACATAAAATATCTACCTTAAAGTAAGTGTCTATTAATAAGTATTTCAAAGCGTCAACACTGGACGAGGCAAAAAAAAAATGACGCCCCAAATGGCACAGTTGGTAGAGGACCTAGGGTCCCGAATCCGAATCTCGGTAGAGGACAACCTATACCAGCTGTAAGAGTCTTGCTTCTGTGGAAATTTATCTACCAGATCTTTTTTGTCTCTCGCTTTGTAATGGAGGGAAGTGGATAATTTTCTTGCAACTCCTTCTATTTTTATCTTTCGATTAAATTCGTGCGGGTTCCAAGACAATTAACTTTATCCCGGGGGGGGGGGGGCGAGGGTCAAAACTCGGTGTTATCATGGTACACCACTGTAGATCCTGGCTTACAGGAGTAGCAGTGGTGGGAGTGTGTGGCGGGCCTAGTCCCATAAAAAAAGAGGACAACCTATGAGTGACGAGCGCGAGCCACGATAATTAATAACTAGTAAATATATTCTGGGATCGCCCCCAGTCCATTGTACGGTACCCATAATACAAGCGATGCTTCATATAGGACCGTACAGTTGGCGTGTTCATATCTGGCGATATTTTATTATTATAAATAGCCGCTAGCCTACAGAATGCGTAGCGGTTGTTCATGCCCAGACTAACTACATAGCCTCGCGAGGCAGACCTCAGCAACGTGCGGACTGACAGCGAGGCGCGGCGAGGAATGACAGACCTCGCCTAAGGCAAAATCTTGTAGTGCCTCACTAGAGCGACCGACTGTTAGGATCGACTATTGTATTGAGGCCCCTCCTAACAATAGCATTTTGCATCTTTCGTTCAACAACATAGAACTCAGACTTTACAATTTAAAAAAAAAACTGGAATTCCAGTTACCTCGTGAGACGAGGAAATCGCCAGTGAGGCCGTCGGCAAGTTTCAAGCTGGAGTGGCATTGACCATGATGAGCGCACCCGGCGGCAAGGGCGATCCTTGACCAAATAAGTCGCCAACTTGACAGAATAAAACTGCTATCGAATTACCGGGTTGATCAATATTTGGTATGGTCATTTTAAGTGTTAGAAATATAATGTACCTTCTATTTTGAAGGGGCTTATGCTGTTTACCGCTAAGAAAACCCGGTGAAGGCTTCTCAGCTTTCACCATCATCACCGTTTTTGTTTGGCGAGCACAAACTACGCTCCTGCCAGAAAGTGCGCTGCAGGTGGAAATAATGTTAACGAGTGGAAAACCATAGATGCCAATTTACGCATTGGTAGAAGTAGTTAGTATGTAGGCATAACTTCAAGACTAGAGCGTTGAGACAAACCTAAAACAAACTTGTTATTCAGTTGGCGATCCTCAGCTAATCAAAATAAAAATGTTTGTCTTAACATATTAGTATTTATTTTAGATATACTAATATCTCCCAAATTACGACGACGAGCGCAGTTGGTAGTGACCCTGCTTCCGGCACTGGGGGTCCCGGGTTCAAATTCTGGTACGGAAAACTTTGTGTGATGAGCACGAATGTTTGTACCCGAGTCATGGATGTTTAGTATCTTTATAAGTATTATATACTGAGTTCGCCCTTAGTCCATTGTACGGTAACCATAATACAATCATTGCTTAGTGTGGGACCGTATAGTTGGTGTAATATATTATATTATAATTATGTAATAACGTCTTTTAATCCGAATGTTCGAAAGAGATTCGTCAAAAATATATTTCGAAAAAAAAAATACCCTTCTTCGCCGCTAGCACTAACATTTGCATATAATACAAAGTAGCTCACCGCTATTATTTAATACCTCCATTTATATCACTATGATAAGTAGCTTTATCTCTTTATTGCTTAATTATAATCGCAGTGGTTCATAACTTAATCTTAACTAACGAATGTATTATGTAACGTACACCTTGTGGGTAGTTGATGTATGAAATCTTATTATGAATAGTCCGAATGATGTCTAATGTAAACCACTAGCCAAAGCTACAATTTTAAGTTAGCCAATAAACATTTTAGCCGTTTAGGCTATGGACTGACTTATAAAGTCAGCCTGCCGATGATATGATGATAGTAACATTCAATATATTAATTTATAATCAAGATCAACTTATCTAAACTTGTCTAAAACAGCAGTGATAGCCGAGTTGGTAGAACGCTTGCCTCGGTAACGAACATCGCAGGTTCAAAACCTAGCTCGCGCCTCTGGGATTTCTAGATTGGATTTCATGTCATCATATATCATATCAGCCCTTTTTTTTTTTTATGTCCCACTGCTGGGCGCGGGCCTCCCCTCAATGCGAGGGGGATGTCTGAGACAACCCATCAAAAGACGTGTGAAGTCTGCCAACCTGCAATGGGCCAGCGTGGTGGACTATGGCCTAATCCCCCTCGCATTGAGGGGACACCCGTGCCCAGTAGTGGGACATTAAAAAGGGCTGGTATTATTATAACGTATCTAAGGTAACAAAGATAAGATTAACAGTTACTAATCTATACATCTATACACACATATAAATAAAATTGGAGTGTCTGTTTGTAATATTAAAATAACCGCTTTTTACTAAGTGCATTTGGATGTATACACGGTACCTATACCAAAACAATTTTTTTTACAATTTTTGTCTGTCTGTCTGTCTGTTTGTTCCGGGTAATCTCTGAAATGGCTGGACCGAATTGACGAGACTTTCACTGGCAGATAGCTGATGTAACAAGGAGTAACTTAGGCTACTTTTATTTTAGAAAAAAACATAGGATCTCACGAAAAAAAATTAAAACCAATATTGCAGCGTTGCGCCTGATTAAGTTTGATAACAACAACCTGAAATGCGTCCCGCGGGCTCAGAACGCGCGAGCAGGCTGTTGCCAACGGTTGTGTCTTTGTTAAATACCACGCGAACGAAGTCGCGGGTAACAGCTAGTTTTACATATAAAAATCGCTTACACGCACATAAATAATTGACAAATCCTTTTAAAAGTACCTACTTACAACAACCTACTTATTAAAAGCTTTTTTAGACATAATTCGCGATTGCATCATTCTACCGGGTATCCCCAAGGTACCTTATCAATTACGTGACCACCCTCCAACATTGGAGGTTACGCCAGTAGGTGTACCGGCGGCCTTTATTTTTATTCTGTCGCGGAATCTGAATGGACTACTTTCGAAAACGTGAGCTGACCCAAATTTTTGCATCTGGCGCGAAATGTAAATCAATACTCGAGTGCATGGGCCACTTTATATTTTATTCGCGCTTTGCGAATGTGTCTACTGCAGGCGGGCGGCGGGTTAATAACTATTAGAGAATATGCTATTTTTTAAATGTTTATTTTAGATTCAAGTCAGATAATTACTAATCATTTTATGACGTGAACAATTCAAAGTAAGCTAGTAGTGGGCGGAGGGTGAGGTCGTGCTCTTTCTCTGTCGGACCTGTGCTCATGTATCGTATCACGTAATGACGTCACTTGACACTGCAATTTGAGCTTTCGTTTTATTTTCTGATTGCAAACACTCGTTCGTTCACTCATGTTTGTGATTTTGACAGTTATTTCTCAAATTATAAATTATTTTTATAATATTCAATAATTGTGCAGAAAAAAATGCGCAATTACACTAAGTACTACTCGAGGTTTGAATTAGGAACATTATTTGGCAAGATTATCCATTCTGGCAAAATAGGATAGCTCGGCGAATTTAAAAAGAAAAATATAAGACCTCATTTCTAATACTAGGTACCTACGCTATGAATATCTACTAGGTATTTAATTTTATTCAACTAGTATTTATTGCAAAACCAGGTAGGTATTAACATTTTGTATAACTACATATACGTTTTACATGTCGTGCTAGTAGATTAAAATACGCTCATGCATCATGTCGCGGTGCCACAGATACTGACCATACCTGATATATTGCAACACACATAATATGCCTAATGCTTACCTATTCATTTCATCATTTCCTTTCATAGATAACTTGCACTTGATAAAAGTGCGAAATCGATAAACGCGCGACGCGTCTAGCGAGGTATTGGAGAATCTGACATATTATAAATGGCGTCTGCTTAATTTAATTAACTTACTTAATTACACCTCAGGCGAAAGTTTTTTTTAAATTGAAATTTTAGTTCTCGTGTTCACACCTCGTAGCCAGCACTGCTGTACGGCGAAGGGACAATAGGCCTGTAAGCTAGTAGCCAATCAGCCACTCTGAAGCATGGTTCATCTCACGCCTCCCCTATATATGATTTATCAAAATTCAACTTTATAAAAGGAAGGACAAAGGTCATTATTATACCGTATTACATAAAAGGAGTGCTCCAACAAATTTGTTAATATCTATTAAGTTAGTTAATGGAAATAATGGAAATAAAAAACTATTTTATTTTATTTATTTTATACCGTATTCCTAATTTCAACAATATTCTGTCTAGAATTCACGCCGTACAAAAAGGGGAATGCTTGCAAGTTTTATCAACAGTCGATGAAACATTTATCTAATATAATAAGATCCAATTAGACAATATATACCACCATTACGTCCGTAATCCCCGAAGGGATAGGCGGATGCGTGCAAAGTTTATCCCTACCAGGATTCGAACCCGGGACCCGCAGTGCAGAAGGCATGGTCACTACCCACTGGGCTAATCAGGTCGTCGTATGTATTCACAAATAGTTTCCATTACAGCATTATTGAGTTCAACTACTGCTCTTTGTTTGTCTGGTGTGCTTGGGCAGCTGTGACGCCATAGCTAGAAATATGCTAATTATTGCGCGGGAGTCATGTTTCGCGTAATACCTACTCTCGACTCTCGATACGATTCCCGGACCTCTATGAGTCACATCAAGTCACTGTATAGGTAGCTCAAGGTATCAATTATCTTAATATTAGCAACAGCAACGATGGCTGACGCAGAAAATGATTTTGGGGAAAATGTAAGAAATTATTTTTATAAGTGCGATGTTTTATTTTCATACCATCGTTTGAAGTATACAATGGCGCTGGGTATTGCGCCCCTTTCCGGACTGCTGGAGTGGACTCTTCGGACATATAGTTAGACTTCAATCTTTGTTTTTGTTCCGAGACATGACAGATTCATTTTTTTTTTCTTAATGACTACAAGCAATGCGCGTTAAATACATGTTAGTCCATATTAGTAGTTCCGTTAACCCGTCGAACTAAGCCAATACTTGAACTACCAATGGGCTCATATTTAGCGTTATGGCCGTTTATTAGACTAATTAGCCGCACGTGCCCAATCGTAACTTTAAAAAAATCTTCATACAAACATTGACTCCCATTTGACCCTTTTAGGGTCGAATTTTCAAAAATCCCTTATTAGTGTACTTCTAGGATACTCAAGGAATATATCCTCCAAATTTTAAATCTCTTCGTGCATCGGTAGAGACTGTGCCTTGTCATTGTAATAACCTACCTACAATACTTATTTTACGCCACACACCACTGAGCTGAATCACGACAAACAGGATGTTAACGTGAAGTGAGAAAGGATTGGAAGGACGCCGCTTCAACAAACACGTTGATGAAAAAATAAAACAAAATATGGAGGTACCTACTGAACTGACGGCAATTGTTTTTATTGCCTTGTACTTAGAATCAGAATCAGAATATTTTTTATACATATAGACCATTAAGTAAAGTGCTTATGAATCGTCAAAGTTACAACATGCTATGCTACTACTTTACCACCCGTTCGGAATGCCGTTCCTATGGAGAAGAACGGGCAAGAAACTCCATGGTTGCTCTTTGTTTTAAAAGATCTTTTACATTTTTGAGCAGTACATTGTTATAAGTACTTAGGAAGGTACGTGATCTTCGAGATCCATTTGCCGACATCAACCAAAGCGATTGGAGTATGCGTCATTTTGCAAGTCACTTCGAAATATGCTTCATCTCATTTAATATGTACAGAATTGGCTATAGTGCAACACGTGTGCGTTTTGTGCAACTCAAGGCACGGCAGCAACCAAACATTTTGGTTAAACAATACCGCGAGAAATTTGCAAATTCAAATTAACATGGATATGGACTCAACATTGCTAAACCGCATGTATAATCATGCTTTGGATATCATCAATCATTCTATCATTGCTACAATATTGTGCAATATCAATATTTTTTTTACCTACTTCGGTCGTTCCCTCATGACTCAGGATCGTGATCATCACGGCAGCACTTTGGATCGGACAAACTATCTCCATCGGCTCCGGTCTGTGGTCATCTTCAACGCGGCGTAGAAGCGGGACGTTGGTGATTCTTGAACGTTTCCCTTCCACGTTTCCCACCACAATGACCTTTTCTAAGCTATTGTCGTCACGTCTGGTGATGTGGCCAAAAGAGCTCAGTATTACAAGATTTTTTTACAACTAACCGTAAATATTGAAATAAAACTAATCTTAAGGATTTTATCGCGGTTTATTTTTTATTTTACGTTCCCGACGTTTCGGCTGCTTTGCAGCAACCATGGTCACGGGAGGACTGAGGTGTTTGACGTCCTGGTGTCATAGTTTGACGGGGGTACCCTCATATTTAGTTGTTACTTGCGGTCCGATCTACGCAGAAAGAGCTCACTGTGTCTTGAGGTCTTGCAATGGTACGCTTGGTTCTGGATTTTATGATGTTTACTACAGGGTCCCAAGCTGGTGGTAGCACCCAGCCATCTTCCCTATTGAAATTAGGATGTTTTTTAATTTCAATGGCCTCGCGTATCATCCTTGGTCGGAATCGGTGTTCTTTTGCGAGGATCTGTGGCTTATCAAATCTGATATAATGGCGGGTGCGATCTTGTACATGTTCACAGATTGCAGACTTCGTGGAGCGCCGGTGTTTTACATCAGCAATGTGTTCTTTTACCCGGGTTTTTATAGATCTTTTGGTTTGTCCTATGTAAGAGAGCCCACATTCACAATCGAGTTTGTATACCCCTGCATCTTGTAGAGGAATGTGACACTTCACAGATGGTAAAAACTGACTAATCTTCTTCGGCGGCTTGAAAGAAGTTTTGATTGAAGCGCGCTTCAAGATGTAGCCAATCTTGTCTGTGACACCTCTAATGTATGGTAGTACAGCAGGCAGACGCTCGACTGTGGCTGGTTTCACTCGGTCCGCGATAAAATCCTTAAGATTAGTTTTATTTCAATGTGTAGTATTCGCGTAAATATAAGAAATCAATATGTAACCGTAAATAATTAAAATAACAATAACCATTGTAACTTCTCATTGGTACCTCTCCATTTATCTTGAACCCTCGTCTGGGGGTAGCCAGCCTTAATTAGGGATTTCTTTTAATCAGTCCAGAGCATTACCCACGTCAGCGACATATGTCCGAAATGTCAAAGGATCTAGGCACATATAGCATTATCTATGAAAGTATTCAAGCATTATCCAAATAGCATACCCCACACAAGTGTCTTGCTTCATATAGATCAGGGATTCCCAAAGCGGTGGTTTTCCAGAGGTCGATATAAACGAAAATTGATTTTAGGGGTCGACGAGGTCTAAAAATCTACGTCTTAATTAACAAAAGATCTTATTTGAAACTTTCAATATATTGTATATGTTGTGTTAAGTGTACCAACTTGTTATAAGAATGACTCATATTTTAGTACGAAGTATCATGTTTGTACTTTTAAAAAGTCAACAAGTTCGTACAAGATGAAAGTATTATTTTGGATCAATATCAAAAAACTAGAGATGTGATTTTTATATCTGAGGTATCAGTTCATTTTGGAAAAGCGGTCTCTGGCCCAAAATAGTTTGGCAATCCCTACTAAATAAACCTACTAGGAAGTAACATACTTTACGCAACCTGCACGCCCAACTGTAGTCTAGATTTATTGCATGTAAAACCTAACTCTGTGCCTATATTACAGGCTATAAATCAGGGGTTCCCAAACTTATTTTGTCTACTGCCCAATTTGAGAGAATGAATAATTTTTTAGCGCCCCCATTTTTTCACCTACTTAAAAACCACTATAACTTCAAATTTAATAAATTATTGTAAGCCTCTACACAACGCCCCCATTTTTTTTCTAGGTCTCTTACCGCCCCTCTTTAGGCCTGCAGCGCCCACAAGGGGGGCGTTATCACTTTGGGAAAGGCTGCTATAAATGTTTTACCTTCTAACAAGCCGCGAACCCGTACTGTATCGGCACAGGGTCTGTACTGCGGTGTCGCAAGCGCCGCGCCGCACATGTTATGAATTTCTCAAATAGATAACGTTTCTTTGAGCGATCTTGTCACTTTAAGTGGAACGTTGTGTGTTGTGCAAATACGGCAGGTGTGCTCATTGGCTATCCGGTTTGGGGAGTGTTTGGTGCAAGGCAAGCTGCGGCGGCGTTTTCAACATATCACAACGTATAATCCTTTAAAAGTTGAGGTATTTGAATGCCAATATTGTTTTTTTATTTATGACTCTACTGGTACGGTTGATAGTGACCCTGCTTACTGTACCGAGAGTCCCTGGTTCGTATTCCGGTATGAACTAAGTTCGTGTACCAGAGTTATTGATATAAGTACCAAATTGGGATCGCCCCCAGTCCATCTACTGTAGGTACCCAAAATACAAGCGTTGCTAAGTATGGAACTGTACAGTTGTGTGCTCGTGAGGCTCCCTTTATTAATAAACATAATTATAAGATTCTTCTATAAATGAACATTTAACGATTTTCAGATTAATTTCAGCTAGCAACTCCCCGACGGAGATAGTGCACCTATTCTTACAAAATCTTAGTATGTAGGTACTTATAATCTATAGACAATAAACAATATACTTAGGCCAAATGTCGCAAAAAAAAAATCACAAACCCTTGCCGATTTGCGTATATTATACACACATAGATACAAATTCAAACCTTGCCGACCACATTCAGTTAAAAGACGACGCGCATAAACGCAATCGGCGAGTTTAAGATGCATATGAGCGTATGACATGATCCACAGATCAAGATTTAGTTAATCCCTGTATTGGAGTTTAGAGTGTAAGCTCAAGCAATTAGAGCGGCCATTAGAACATCAAGGTCGGCTGGGTCATGAGACGCTTTTGTTTTAAATACTTGTGGTGTAATTGCAACCTATAGCTATCCATTTAAATGTACCTACATTGATAGTTAAATATAATTAGTACCTAATCCTAAAATACCATACAATTTTATACCACCTGTCTACGCGTAAAGAACGTTTTACTAAAAAAACTTAATTTTTTTTTGTCTATGATTTTATAAAAAAATATTAATTATCTACACAAGAAGAACTAGAGAAACTTGATTTTTATGTTAATTACTGATAATTCAATATTACAACAACAATTTAATATAAGACTATCATTTTCATTATACAAACCACATCAAGAAACCCTAAAATATTACTTCTACCAAGGGGTAAGAAAAAAAAAGCGTTTTCACCACCAAAGAAAAAGGGGGAGGGCAAGGTGTAACAATAGTGTAAAATACATTAACAGGGCCATCGGTAGGCTATAATGGTCACATACCCGAAAAATAAAATCATAAATTTTAGAAATTAAAAAATATCACAACATACCAAGTGCGCGGTGAAACGCTATACTGGATCGCTTTCGCAGTGAAAAATCAATCACCGTTTAAACATATTATATATTTTGTACATAAACGTGATCATTATGACCCACATGTTAACTCCTTCAAATATTTTACACTATTTTTGTTACACCTTGTATTTTTCGGTTTTACTAGGACGGATAACTTTTTGGTGGATAAATCGATCTTTAGGATACATTTTTTATTGCATTGGTTATACCATTTTAATGTTCTTTACGATTGGCTCAGTAATTGACTGAAGGAAAATGTTATCACCACTGACACACAGGGATTCGGCTGTCTTGGAAACTGAAGGAAAATGTTATCACCACTGACACACAGGGATTCGGCTGTCTTGGAAACTGAAGGAAAATGTTATCACCACTGACACACAGGGATTCGGCTGTCTTGGAAACTGAAGGAAAATGTTATCACCACTGACACCCAGGGATTCGGCTGTCTTGGAAGCAAGCAAACGTATTTACAATAAACGTGATAGAATCCGTAAAATTAGTTTTATTTCAATGTGTAGAATACTACGCGTAAATGTAAGAAATCAATAAACGAATTTACGTCAAAATATATTAAAATTTAACACTGACATCTTACTTAGGTACTTTCATAACTTGTTATTGTTGCCCTAGATTTTAAGCTTACAGTGATAAAGTATAATTGAAATTGGTTAATAAAAGTCACATAACTATACATTACGCAAATAAAATGTATGTTGAAAGACAAATCGCAGGGTGTGCGCCGGCGCCGACGCGGCCAGCGTGTCGACACGGTCCGGGAAATGTCACGGTATGGGCTCGGCTTTGACAGGCGAAATTAAACTGTATAACTGTGTAAATAGGTAATTATGCCAAAATATCTCCACCAAAACTTAATTGGGAAAGAGAGAATCCACCAATTATCTTTTGTCATTTTCTAGCATATAATAAACGTCCACTGCTGGGCAGACTATCTTGGCCGTCTACACTTCCTCCAGCCCCAATTTCCAATCCTAAAACATATACTCTATCAATTGAAAAAAGGGGAAGTAATAGCCCGTTTACTTGGAGTCCCCCCTCAATTATAAATATTTAAATTAGTTAAGTAACATTTATAATAAAAACAAATATTTTTAAAGAAGTCGTTTGTGCCGCGCCTTGCCACCGTGTCGCGCCCCGGTGCCGCGGCGCGTTGGTAACAACACGGGCGCAGGGCATGGAGGGGTCGCGACCCCTAACACCCTGCCCCCAGGTGCGCCACCCACCCTGCACCATAGGTAAATGACAAGCGTTGCTTACTTTGGGACTGTACAGTTGGTGTTTGTCTGGCAATATGTCTTACAAACACCATAAACATATGCTGGGCTGGGTTCAGCCCAGCATATGTTTCATCGCAATGAACGGGGATCAGAATCGGTAATAATAGTATAGGAACGAATACGGTTCAAACAAAGAAACATATATTTATATATATATATATATTACGACTTATTTATTATGTACTACCTACAGCATTGAATAAAAAATCATTACAGACATTACACATTCACGTAGGTTTAAAACAAGTACGAACCATAAATAGCGCTGTGTTATTACCTAAACCCAGTGTCAGATGGTTCCACATCATAAAGGCGAACACATCGTCGCGATTCCGAATTAACTGCCGACCTTCGGTCGCAATGATTGGTCGACGGCCGACCGCCTACGTTCAAACGAACGCTACTTTAAATTGTAAACTGCTCTACATATAATTTTTAATTGATTACTTAATTCTTGATTATTCGAATGGTTTACTGATCTACACAGCAGCCAGGGCTGTCAGGGCTTAGTCATTTCAGTACATCGCCATACATTTGTTTAAATATGTCTGAATCTGTAAACTGTTTTACTATTTTGATGATGAATGCTTATATAATACTTGTAATAAAAATAGTGTAAAATATTATAACCGATGAATGAGTAAGTATCCATATAATCACGTTCGTTGATGTATAAGATAATTGTGTAAATGATGTTTGGTTTTTTTTAAACAAGGCGAACCAGTAGCGTTTGGCCATGCGCTCAGTACGGGGTGTCATTTTTTAAATGTCTAATAATATGACTTATTTCCTTGGGAATTTTACATTTATAACCTACTATTAAAATATTCCATATTATTATTGTTACACCTTATATATATATATTAAACATCTATTACTCGGATACAAACATTCATGCTCACACAAAGCTTGTGCCTACCAGGTAGCGAACCCGGGACCCTCGGCGCAGAAAGCTGGGTCACTACCAACTGCGCTAATCAGGTCGTCAATATCAAGCATATTTCGATGTGTGGGCGGGTAACATTTTGATAAACTCTGGCATGGATATCTGATATCCATAATTATCTCCATATAATGGCATATTAAGTTTTTAATATTAATACGAGTGAACATCATTAAAAGGTCAACATTGATTCATTACTTTTTCTTATACGGCGTCACAATAAAGATATTTTCTTAATTTTGAGTGACTGACACAAATAATAATCGTACAACTTTTAACTAACAAATTTTAATTAGGCAGTCATATATCCAAATAAATGATATAAATAAATATCAACAGACCAATGTTTGTTTTGACAAATTAAATTACAATTTTGTAAGTGATCAATCTTGTGATCGAAATACGCAAAGTGTGAGATTTTATCTAAAAGTTTGTGTCAAGTGGGCGTTAAGCGAAGTAGCCTTTATTACAAGTTATGTTGACTATACGACCGATACATTTTGTTATTTAAGTTTAATAAAATAACATGTGGGGCGGCAATTACGTACAGTCACGTGTTTCAAATAAATTACGTATTGATAGGTTTGGTTTGAATATAATTATTTTGGATTAAACGTATTTAGTTCAACGAAGTAGATCCGTCTAAAACTGTATTTATATGTTAATATCGGTTGCAAATGGACCTAGTACTCATAATCTTAAATGTAAAATTATTATAAACGGGTAAATAATATGATTATAGACTACCATTGCCCCCGACTCTGCTCGCGTAGATAAAGAGGACATCATAGCTGCAGCTTAAAAATCTGTTTGCAACTTATTGTGTGGAGCGAAAACTGTTGTCTTAGACTAAAACTGTTGGTGTAGACTATAATAGTTTTCAACATATTCTTCGGAAATTTATTATATTAAGCATTAATAAAATTACAATAGCCGATTTCTTATATTTTCGCGAATACTACACATTGAAATGATAGAACATCCTAATTTCAATAGGGAAGATGGCTGGGTGCTACCACCGACCTTGGGATCCAGTAATTAATATCAGTAAATCCAAAACCAAGCGCACGATTGCAAGACCTCAAGACACTGTGAGCATATTCCGCGTAGATCAGACCGCAAAAAACAACTAAATATGAAGGTGCCCCAGTTCTAATTATGACACTAGAACGTATAACACCTCAGTCTTCCCGTGACCATGTTTGCTGTAAAGCACCGAAACGTCACAAACGTAATAACATAAAATAAACCCGATAAAATCCTTAAAATTAGTTTTATTTTAATTACAATAGCCGATATACCTACCTACTTTTTTATTTGTTAAAGGTAGGTATTATCCGGGAACTTATAGCTTACCTGTCGACATTCAACGCGCACGACCTCAAGCTATCGATAGCTAAAAACCCCATGATAAACAATGGCGGATTGCATAAGTTTAGACAATAGCAAACAAGTCACGCCAAAGCAAGGACTCTGATAACATTTGGACGGAGGCGTCATCCGTGAACCGATCTGGTTGCGATATCTATCCGATTATCTAGATTTAGAATAATGTCGTAAGAGTATTGTAGATAATCAACCGCCCACACGCTAAGTTCATTCAAACTTTTTGTCACCCGTCTTTGGTGCTCTTTATAAATTATAACCTTATATATAAAGGTAGGTAAAGATAAAAAGGTAACGATAAAAAGCTAAAGATCTTTTTAAAAAAAGATCAACCATGGAGTTTTTTGCCCGTTCTTCTCCATAGGAACGGCATTCCGAACGGGTGGTAAAGCAGTAGCATAATGTTTATGTAACTTGACGATTCATAAGTACTGTACAATAATGGTCTTCTACATGTTTGTCCCTTAAACCTTCCCTTTTGAAGTTCCTTAATCAACAATATGTCCATGGCTAGATTACGCTTCCCCCATTAGCTGCCACACATAACGTTCCACCGCCTCCTGGGACGCGTGTGATCGGTACACCTTGCGGAGGAGCGTTTACATCTCCGGGCTCGTGGACGCCTTTTCAGAGCCTTCTACGCCCCATCGGCCATAGGCTTCCCAACGCCCACGACCACATAGATGGATTTAAAATAGTACTTCTACGGCCTCTGTCTTTTATGATCACATTAAATGCCAGAAATGTGCAAGAGCCCTGCGATTTTGTCAGTGCCGAAACCAGATATTACAAAAAAAAACTCCCTCTATTGCACAGAAGTCAATATTTAAGATATCCATTAACAATCCAACTTACTTTGATTGCATATTCATTGCACCTTATCTAAGTGCTCTATCGTATATCCACGTACAGACATGTGGAGTTAATAAAAGCAACAATAATTTCTAAGCCACGACCTAGGTTAGGAGCTAAGCCATGCTCAGCTGTGGGCTGGTCACGACGCACCAAGGCTGGCTTATCTGATAACTTTTTGCATTAGAGATGCCATCTGTCAATTTCAGCACGTGGTAGAGACGAGAGTATGTGTATTTTTATATTTCGTAAATTGAATCTTTAATATTACCGTCGAATATTTTACGACATAACTAAAGTGAAAAAAATATATATAATGTTATGTTCACATTTGGGGAGAGAGTGAGTCCGAACTCGTTCTCTTACGGCAGTGACGTCACTTGACACTACAATGCATGCTTTTGTTATTTTCTGATCACAAAATGATTGCTTTTGTTTTACAGTTACTACTAACATAGCCCCTACAGGATTCAATTGCACGAACGTACATAATGTAGCAATCAAATATAAACCAAAATAATATATTGATCAATGATTGATTTTTGCAAATCAATATGTAACGCCGCGACCATACATTTCGCATGCCATTCCAAGGACACACAGTGCATTATAAACCCTCACGCAAATCGGATCAGCAATAAATCACATGTCAAAAATGAACAGACAGAGAGCCAAATAGCGGCGATAAATATAGCATTGCTAATGTCGCAGCTATGTGTATGTGACCCGACCCGAAGGTCGCGAGCATGCGCGGGGCCTTGCCACTGCTGCGCGTGCGCACTGTGTTGCCAGCCGTAGTAAAAAAATGGGACATGCTGATAACCAAAAAACGTGGAGTAAACACAAAATATATTTTAATCTGCAACAGCTTTAATTCGATGATAAAGATAGATTAAATAAATAAAAATACCGACATAACGCGGCCTTCGGGTCACGTGACCCTTGTGAAAACAAACGACTGAAAACACATACATATTACCAAACTCGTATTGACAACCTGACACTGATTACGACGGTGGGACGTCCCAACGCATCAACCAACAATCCAGAGCGTTTTTGATCACCTGACCGAACCAAGACAAAAATATTATTTTATTTTAAGATTCTAATGAAAATAATACATATATTTTCACAGAAAAACGAAGACTAACAGTTATAAAAAGCTACAATCTTTTAGGATGTCCACAATTTAAACCTTATTTTCATACAGTCAAACACCCTATTTGAGGGGAATCTCCACGTTCATTGGAAGCGGTTGGAAGTTGGTTGATTGTGTTCCGCGCGGCAACACCGGACGATAAGCCCGCGATACTATCCTACGATCTAGATACGAGTCGCAGACACCTAGTTGCGCAACTCTCGCAATTTATTATGTGCTCGTAGTTCATTTATTTTATTAATACTCCGATGCTATCGCCGCGGCGGCCGACTATTGTTTTTTTTAAATCCGACAACCGTTTTAATTTCTATTGACTGTGTCAGTCTAGATTTCGTAATGACGTCCCGTCTATGATACTGTAAATTGTAAGATGTTGTTTTTTTTTGGAATAATAATATCGCCAGACGACAACATCAAGTGTGCGGTACCACACCAAGCATTACTTGTAATATTGGCACCATACAATGGACTGGGGACGATCCCAATATATAAAAACTTATATCGATATTAAACGTCTATTCGTCGGGTACGAACATTCGTGCTCATCAGAGTTTGCCCCTACCAGGATTCGAACCCGGGACCCTCGCAACAGAAAGCACAATCACCACCAATTATTTTGCTAACCAGGCCGTTGCATTATAGAGACGCTGATAGAGATGAGTTCTTTGTGTTATATAGAGTCGTATGCACATTATCGAAAATGCTTTGTTAAATGAATTTATGAAAACTTATATTCGTATTTTCTCTTAAAAGGTTCTACACTGGCATGACGCTGAAATCTGACAAAATAAGTTGTGGATAGGGCGCTTATAGGCATATTTTGAGGCTATCAGACTCTTAGACTTTGATATGAATCGTGTACCTTAACTTACATGACACATTATTATCATATCAAGTGATAGATAAAGCATAAAAATAAAATAATTTGCATTCTACATAATTAAATATAATTTATTCAAATTGTTTTTAATTACTAATTCAAAATTGAAACATGATTTACAATCGAGGGTCAACCGGATAATTAACAACACTTAATTAAATTGTTAATAAATAATTTATTGCTTACATGATTAATAATATACATTTCTTTTGATACAATAATGTATTTAAAACTATTAAATAGGGACTGGAGGCGGGAAGTTAAACAGTTAAGTTATCAAGTTTTTTTTGAAAAAAAAAATGCTTTTCTTCGACAGATAATGTGTAACATTAGTGGGATATTTACCATTGCGTGTTCATAAACGTGCACGAGTGAAGGAAATTAAAATAAAATACTGTAACTTGACTTTTAAGTATTCCCAAGATGTCTGGTAAATGTACTGTAAAGTATCCACAGCATTACTGATAGGGGTAAGGGATTCATTTCATCATCATCATCGTTATCATCAGGGGTACTTAAACAACGATACAAGAAATAATTTACTCGACACTGGCTAAAATGGCACTATTGTGTAGCCAATTGCCAACTTAAAAAAAAAGAACAACTATTAAATCTATGATATAAATGCTGTGTATCACTACGCGGATAATGCGCAGATAACGATGAGAAAAATATGGTGGCATGCTACAAAATGGCCTATTCTGAAAAAAAATGCATAACCTATACGTACCTATGACGTCAAAACGTCGAATTTCGTACCACAACTCCGAGCGCGTCCACTTTCAAACAAAATCCAACCAAACATACTAAATCCTAAGACTTACTTTTGCATTTACGAACCGTCCTGATTCTGCAGTTGCTTCAATTGTTTCAAGACGGTATCGAGAAGTTTCCTTCTGTCTCTCTCGTTCTTCTTGAGCACGGAGAACACGGAGGACTTCTGTTCCGCCTCCTTGAGTTTCTCGAGCAGTGTGGCGGCGTCCCGCGGGGTGACGAGCGCATACTTCCCCCCCTCTATGCCCACGTCGTGGAGGTAGGAAGACCAGTCCCAGCCGGTGATTAGGTCCAGCAGTTGTCTAAACAGAGATATTTGTATATATATCTGATTTGATATCTTGGTTTAGTGATTTGCTCCGCTCAGATTCCTGCACCGGGAGTTTGTGGGTCACGTCAAATTGAGCAGCCTTCATCGATGTACAGCGTGATTCAGAAAGGGTATACTAAACTTTGAAACTGCGCTTTAAGTTCACGTGCACTCGAAACAATCACTATGTTGTGCTGAGCTGTGGTTCCAGAACCACAACTTTTTCAGAATTACATGGTAACTGGCGAAGTACCACAACCCGCGCACACCGCAAGCTAAACATGATCATTGTTTAGATTTGCTATTCTACATAACATACTTATATTTTGACGGTAGCCTTCATTTGAGTTACGAATGAGTATTGGTTATAAATCCTCTTATGGAGTAATATAATGGAGGAGAAAGGATTTCAAGGCAATATGAATTCTCCTCCAGACTCACTAAGGTGCAAATTTCGAGCTAACATCATGAGTATATTTTGTACTAATATAAATTACCTATTAGAGTATATATGAACCGAGAAAAAATTCACAAAGGCCTATACCACTCGTTAGGAATGCTATTCCTAAAAAAAAGTATGGGCAGGAAACTCTATAAGCTACTCTTATTAAAAGCACGTTATAAATTGTTATGGGGTAACACTATGATTAAGTCAAATCATTCACAAATTATTATTTTAATTATAGTTTTATTGAAATAAAACAATTTTTCAAGGATTTTATCGCGTTTATTTTTTGTTTTTATGTTGCCGTCGTTTCGGCTGCCTCCCGTGACCATGGTCGCTGTAAAGCAGCCGAAACGTCGGGAACGTAAAAACAAAAAATAAACGCGATAAAATCCTTAACAAATAGTTTTATTTCAATGTGTGGTATTCGCGTAAATATAATAAATCAATATAGTGTTATTCCTTAACTTGGACTAAGAGTCCAAAAAGGTATTTACCTTAAGCTAGCGAAGTGTTCGAGCAGTTCTCCCTCGGCGAGGCCTGGCACGGGCTCGGCGGCCGCGAACTGCTCGCACTGGATCACGTCCAGGTTGAGCTGGTCCAGCGCGCCCGACGACACCTGCTTCACGCCAGGGTCCAGCAGCAGGTCGCGCAGCCGGCTCGCGATGCGGTTCGTGGCCGCTTTCAGCGCTGCCACCCTGGTGGATTCGTGGACACTATTGATAGTGTGGGAGGCTGTGGCTCCCAAGTCTTGAAGGTGCGACGAAATGAAAGTGTCCAGTGAGAAATTACCAAAAAAACATATAGGGAGCGTTCAAGTATTACGAAACACAATTTTTGGAGATTTTTGACGCCCTACGCGACCGTTCTGAAGGGTTAAAACAATGTTACGTAACGCGTAGTTCAACCCCCCCCCCCCCCCTCATGCATCTGTAACTCATCGTAACGTTTCAGAAGACCCCCCAAAATCGTTACGTAATACTTCATAACTTCATTGAACGCTCCCATATACATTAAAACGTATGGGTCACAACTAGTAGTGTTTTAACGCAGTGATAACAATTACAAGTGCGAATCAAAATAAATAATGTGAATAATTAGGCTTCGTAACGAAAACTGATATCATAGATTCAACTCACTCCTCGTTCTTTTCATGAATTATATTTTTTTCAGTGTTTTTAAATTGATTTTAGCATGAAATCATAAAACAAGTCTGTCACAATGTGATTTTTTATAAAAAAAAACATAAAAATAAAATACTATCGCCAGACAAACACACTAATACGGTAATACGGTCCCTAAGCAACTTATATAGATATTAAACATCAATGACTCGGCTACAAACATTCACGCCCATCACACAAAGCTTATCTCTACGACAATTCGAAGCCGGGACCTTCAGCGCAGAAAGCAGGGTCACTACCAACTGCGCTAAATACTCCCTCGTAATAGTAGACTAACCTTTAACCGAATAAAAATAGTTTATTACCAAGTAACATCTACAACAATAAAATATTGGTGAGCTCAAAACTAGACAACAAGGTACACTATTTAAGGTATAAGTATAATGTTAAATGTTATATTATTTCTTAAACTCAAACATAAAATCAAATGTGAAAGAGAGTTACACTATAAAATGTAGTCAGTACTATTAAAAGCAATACGATTTAAATGTGAATTGGTGAATTACCTCGCTCGCTCAGGCAATTGTCCCAAAGACGTCGGAACTCCGGATAGATATGTTAGCATGTCTGTGACGAAAGCAGACGCCTGCCCCGTCGGCTCCACTGTAAAGTTACGTGAGACTGTATGTTGTACTAGCTTATATTTCGGTACGTACTAAGCGTTTTGCTTCTATTTTCATCGTGCGAATTGCCAAGGAATGGAACACGCTACCGGCGTCTTTGTTCCCCGTTGACTTCAATCTGGGTGTTTTCAAGTCGAGAGTGAACAGGTACCTTCTAGGCTTGTATGCTCCATCGTAGATCTCATCGTAACTTACCATCAGGTGAGATCGAGATCAAATATTTGCCTATCATGTAATAAAAAAAATATGTATACAGCGTAACTCAGAAAGGGTGTAAAAACCTTTAAACCGTCGCTTCTTGAACGCTTTTTTAATCGTCATGTGAGGTAAAAAATCGGTCAGCAATTTTTTCATCCTACAATATAACACAATTTATGGTTGTGTCGGAGCATTTTTTTTTATTGATATGGACATAGCCATTTAACGTAATAATTACAAATGCAGTAAAGAAGCAGTTGCAAATGATAGTAAACACATTCTGGGTCACACTGTATAATACTTAAGCTAAAGGGAAATAAGGGCTAATTTTATTTTCCTTTACTTGCCGGCTTACCACCCGCGCATCTTTCGATTTTGCTCTGTAGCTCATCCCCCAATGATCACAGCGTCAAGACTATGTACCCTATCTTATCCTTCTAATCAAATGAAATCCAATTGCAAGAAACTATTAAAAACTTATACAACAGTTATGCTGGCATCAACAGACTAGAATTCCAAAAAAACACTTATTTTTAATTCAGACAGATCCAAAAAGCCAGTTCTACAAGTTTTTTTTTTTTCAATATACAGACACCTTAGTCGCAGTTGTATATAAATAGGTACTAGCTAGCCATAAGCCCGATCTAAACTTAAAAAAAAAACATACAAACTTCGGCGGTTTAGGCATTTAATGTCAGTCAGTCAGTGTTTTTTTTTTTTTAAATAGATACCTTTTTACCTGAGACCACTGTATCTCACACTATTGTTTGAATTTAAAAATGATAAGCCATTTAGTTATTAGTTTGTTTATGTAATCTCGTGTCATGTGTTGTTGCTAAATAAATGTTTTTTTCTTTCTTTCTTTTTTGTCGCTGTAAATAATGCTTACCTAATAACCAGTCGTAGTTCTCCAGATCCAGGAAGGCGTCGACCTTCTTCTCCAGTTTGTCGCAGATTTGCTTCTCGGCGTCGTCGCGCGCCGCTTGGAACATGCTGCCGGCGGGCTGCGCGGACAAACATAGGATCAAAAATGACGCAAAAATTGTATTAACTCGTCAAAGTATGGGTCTGTTAATTCGCGATTAGCTTTTGCCCGCGGCTCCGCCCGCGGTACCTCGACCGAACATAGCCTATAGCACTTAGGGATAATATAGGTATCTATCAACGTAAGAATTTTTAGAATCGGATCATCATCGTTCTGGAGATTATAGAATCTCATTAACTTTACCTTTTTATAATAAGAGTATTAGTATAGATAATGTATTATTTCTTTCTTCTTCTTGTGTGCACAGGTCGTAGATTTTGACTATAAGAACATTTTGGCTTTTATGAATAAAAAAAATATACTAAGAGAGCATCGTACCCCACGCCCAGTGGGACTAGTTAGTTATAAACTGTCAGTAAAATAAAACAAAAATTAAAAATGGTAAAATGTGAAAAAACATTTCTACATTATTAAATTTCATTTTTTAATATTAATTCCAATGAACAAGAAAATACTTTTTAGTGCCTATGGGTTTCCCACTGCTGAGCAAAAGCCTCCTCTTTCCTTCTCATGTTTGTTTGATGGAAAAGGGGGTTTGGACCATAGTCCAACACACTGATCTAATACAGGGCCCCAAGTCTGCTAACACAATCGAGTCATAATCGAACAGCAACCGCATAGTAACTGTCACTTTTAACAGATATCCCATACAATATCTGTCAAAAGTGGGATTATGAATCAATTGTGTTAGCAGACTTGGGGCCCTGGTTAGTTGAGGCTTCGCCAGAACGTCGTTCGTTATTCGGCGCACAGCGAGCAAGCGAAATTGGATTGATTCTTTTAAAATGTTATTTAGATTTCAATTAATAGAACCAGGGCCCGGAACCCAGTAATCCTATGAACGGGTTTTGATTGGGGTTTTGAACGACTTAACTGCTGTCAGATTTAACCTATGGTTGATTATGTATGTCAGGGTGGGATTGTGTGCGTGGTATACCTGGGTGGTGACGATTTCTGAACCGGTGATGTTGGCAATAAACTCGTAGAGGCACATCGTAGCGTCCTCCAAATACTGCGTGTCCACAATTATCTGAAACGGATCAATAATTGTAATAGGGTCGTCTCCTATGAGTTTAAATACACATTTTAAGTATTTCGAGATTTTAAAGTACAATTACAATAGGCTGAAGACCACCTGCACGAGTTGCTCGAGCGGCAGCGGGCGGCGGAAGAGCGCGGAGAGGCAGCCGGCGAAGGAGCGGCTCAGCAGCAGCGAGGCGGAGTGCCGCGCCGCCGCCGCGCGCCGCGCCGCGCCCAGCCCCAGCCCCGCGCTGTACTTGAGCCACGCGTAGATGAACTCCTTCACCTCCATGTACACGGCCGGCACCACCGACGAGAACGAGAACCTGCCCCACACACACACACACACGATTTAACTACATCGGAGCAGAGAGGAGCGGGGTGGACGTGGAAGCGGTGGGGTTTGTATATACGCGCAGTTTCCCAACGACGTAGGGTTGTCAAAATTTGCAATAATTTTTATTCATTTATTTTGATTTTTTTTTATATTTAAGCACATGTTCCTTGAAGAATCTTGTTTGGTTATATGAGTACGTTCATCCCTTAAAATATTAATTCATTATTTTACTTACACTTTGTGTACAACATTGTTTAGTATATGAATGACTTGGCTATAGCATTGGATTTTGGATTAATTTCATAACATTGGTTTTTCCCTGCCCCAATGATCATAACATGATGATCTGACCCGTGTTTTGGGCCGCAATTAACAAAGTAAAAGACCCCTTCAAATATAGGTAGAAGCTAAGCAAGTAGAGGTCCACCGGATCCTAATTCGATTGTAACTCACCTCCTCGGGAAAGGCTGCGTCTCCAACTCATCGTCATCGTAGGGAAATGTGTCCAACACCGCGTCATACTGATCCTGAGTGTCCACCTAGAACAAAAAAAAACTTGAGAGGTGTCAAGGGACACCCGGATGGAACGAAGTTCCGTTCGATTAATTAGTGAAGGAATTGTAATAAAATTTAATTTTTTTTAAGTTATTTATTCTTTATTATGTACAAAAAACCTGTATTCACTCAACAAAAATAATCGTCGCGACACCACACTGTTCAATGCGAAATAGAAAGACGAAACGAAAATATCTGGCTTGCTTTCTATAAGAGAGAGAGAGACAGACAGAGAAACATGCGCACGCCGCACGGCTTACAAAAAGTGTCGTTACAACTTTTCGTCTTATTTTTTCCGTCTTCCCCCCCCCCCCCCCTTTCACAACGCGCGATAAGGAACTGTGTTCCAAATACATTTTCACAATACCGGTTAAAAAAGTACCATACATTTACTATTTATCAAATCGGGTGTGGATATAATTTGTAACAGGAGGTTGTCAATTCCACAATTACATTTTGTTTTTTTTTTAAATATCACTTTGACATTTAAAAAAAATCTCAACTGCTTCAGTACAGTACGTCGAACAAGAGCTGGCGTAAACAAATTATATTTTTAAATTATTACTGTTCTTTCCAATTTAGCTACTAGACCTATTTTTTTTTCGTTGTTTTCCAGAGCGAAGCCGTTTCAGCCACCCTTAACACTTACATACTGCCTCAAACAATAAAAAAATTACAATAATCACCTGAATGGGTGAGAATGGTGCGTTGTCAATTATGTCCCTGAAGATGCCCACCCATCGCTGCATCAGCACCTCCGTGTAGTGCTCTGCCATCTCCTGCAGCAACAACGGCAACGGGTCCGTCGGGAGACCGTAGCATCTACGTCATACGATTTCCAGGATGTACGGTTTTTTTTAAGAATTCTATACCATGTTTTCGCAATAACAAACTCGGAAATCAATAAATGATGTTCCAAAAAGTCAAAAAAGAAAATCTTACTTTTTTACAGTTAGTTAACTAGTGATAAAATTGTCTTATATTTACGCGAATACACATTGAAATAAAGCTAATTTTACGAATTTAACAACTATTAAATATAAGAGTACCGCAGTTTCTAACTATGCCACTAGGACATCTAACACCTCAGTCCTCCCGTGACCGCGGTTGCTGTAAAGCAGCCGAAACGTCGGGAACGTAAATAACATATAATGATCGCAATAAAATTCGTAAAATTAGTTTTATTTCAATCGACAGTTTTAGTAATTACATTTGGAACAAATGCATGGAAATCGTATTCAATCTAAAACTAGCTTTAGGATATACTACAACGTTAAACAGTTTATTTATTTTTGAACACCCAAAATATGTCTGAATTAAGTGTTTGCGCCAGTTCTTATGACACCACCTATACTCACTTCAAAGTATTAATGAACAGCACGATCTGGTGTTTGATGCTCAACATTAGTGTGGGGTCCGTGATCAGAGACGTATTGGTCCGTAGCGTGGAAGCCACCTTCGTGACGGACATGCCCCAGGTCTCCAGCAGCCAGTCCTTGGACACGAGCCCCGCGCCCGCGCTCAACAGATGCTCCTCGAGGATGAAGAAGCCGAGCACAGCGTTCAGGTAATCCCGCACGCCGGCCATGGAGTCGTGGAGGTTGACGGCAGCAGGGATTAGCACGAGACGGGCCTGTTGCTTGCGTTGTGCTCTGTGGATGGATTCAGTTTTTCAGGGTTAAAGAAAGAAAAGAAAGACAGAAAAAACATGTATTTATGACAAATACATTTGAACAACACTACATATAATATAACCTATCTTTGTGGATCACATTAGGCAGACATTCAAATGTTTGTCACAAATCGTTCCATACTTAAATGGCCCAAACGGACCCCATTTGTTCCAAGGCCACACCGGCCGGTTCCACGAATCTTGGTGATGTAAAATATGCTGTTAATGAGCCCAACACACACGAGAGCGTTCTCAGTTCTTTGTTATATATGGGTTTCATAGCTCCCGCGCATGTACAAAATGCCGGACGAGGTTCCCGCATTTTGGGTTTAAGAGAATATAAGATTAAGAGTAAACGGCCGAATACTTCAGTTTGAGGTCATTGTCATATTGCATTTTTGTAAATCGCGTTAAAATTAAGCAGCCTTCAACTCAACTTTTCAATATCTCACTGTTAAGCCCGGGCCTTTTCTGATTGCAAGGTGGATTAAGCCACTGACCTCTACACTGGCCCAGTGCAGCTTGGCGTACTGCACATGTCTATCTAGGTCTTTATAAACTCACCTATAGTACTGTATAAAGTCATTCTTGGCACCTAGCACGGTATGGATATGTAAGCATCGGTGCAGAGGACTGAAGTCCACCAGCTCGTCTGGACATTGAGGGCCTGTGTTCTCGTTAGGTGACACACCGAGTGCTGCCATATCTGAACAACAAATTATAACATTTTATACCTCGGCAAGTTAATAAATATCGCCATACGAACACACCAAATATACGGAATATAAATAGAAAATGGTATTTAATAAATGTGTGTGCTTATAAGTACTCACCTTTCTTATTTTTAACAATGCTAGCTAAATTTCTTCCTAGCATGTCCTGTGTTTGTTTTAGCGCCATTGCACCAACCTACACAAATGGAAAATGTGTATAAATTATGACCATAACCTGTCAAGTGCTCCCAAGAAGTCAAATAATTTGTCAGTAGATTATCTTCCACTTTACTGATAGGTTTAGGGGAGGTTTAATAGGCCTAGTTCAGAGGTCGGCAACCTTTTGAGTCGGCAGAGTCAAAAATTACAATGTACAAAATTTCAAATTTTTAAGGAGCCACAATTTTTTTTTTCGAACAATAAATTGCTTGCATAAATAAAGTTTTTTGATAAAAAAAATATCTATTTATTCATATATAAGTAGTGTTTTTCACAACAAATTATATAATATACAGGTCACCAATTAGAAAAAAAAAGTGAGTACAAGCGGCTGAAAGATAGAAATCGTGCCTAATCCACGTTAATCGACTCAGAACGATTTTTGAATGTTTTATTTTATAAAATATATAATATTTGCGTATGGAACTAAAGAGCCGCAGCTTCACATCCAGCGAGCCGTAGGTTGCCGATCCCTGGCCTAGTCTATAGATTAGGCCTACATAGAATCTCTCCTACCATGTATGCAAAATACCTACATTTTGGAAAAAAAAAAAGGATTGCATAGTGTAAAGCAGACCCTAAGTCTAGTCCTTAAAATGATTGTACTGACCTGGGGACTAAGCCGGCGTATATTCTCGAGGAAGTCCCTCAGGTCGGCCATGGAGGCGTCTTGTATAGCCTGCCTCAGCCGCGGGATATCGGCCGAGATCTGTGCACACCATTTGTACGGACCTACACGTGGAATCAGGACGTGTTCTAGCTGTTCCAGGGTTTTTAGGGCTGGGTAGTACCTGTGGAGTGACATAATACTAAGTAGCTGCGCCCCGCGGTGTTACCCGCGATTAAAAAGTATTTCTTTTTCCTCTATGTCCTTTTCTGTACCCCTGTGCATTTTTCCGGGATAAAAATTAGCCTATACCATTTTCTGACCCCTAAACTACCACTACCTATGCAAAAAATAATGTCGATCCTTTGCTCTATGAAAAATTAAAACAAATCTATCCCACGGGAACCATACATTTTACCGGGATAAAAAGTAGCCTATGTGCTATTTCAGACTATAATCTATCTCTGTGCCAAATTAAATCCAGATCCGTTCAGTCGTTCTGGCGTGATTAAGTAACAAACATCCATCCAAACTTTCACATTTATAATATTAGTGGGATAGTGGGATTCTCTCCACCACTTCCCAATAGGGTTGTACCGAACATCCGTCACTCGTCGATCCTACATACCGTGATAAATAACTACAGCACGCCGTACCCCGGGGGTCAGGGCTGCAACATGCTTGCAAGGATAGAGTTACGCGATAAAAAGAGAAGCGCATAGTGACGTAATAATAATTTCTAAAACACCTAAAATGCTTGAGTTGAAGTGCACTTTATGTATGCCTAATACAAAACATAATTTGTTAACAATGTTGTTTAGTACTTTCTTCAAAAATATTTTTTTTTTATTTATTTGTCATAAATTCTGCCATTACGTCCTATCATGTCATAGCGCCAAAAAGATGTAAGCCAACATGGAATAGTCACAAATAGTGCATGTAATTTAATAACTTAATATTCTCCATCCAGATGAGGATGGTGGGGTCTATGAAAACATACCTTTTAGCTTCCACTTGAGATTTCAACTTAGAGTATGTTGTGAGCAGCGGCAGACATAGTTCCATCTTCTCTATAGTGGAAGCAATGTTGAGCTCCACTCGACGAGCTTGGATCAGCTCCTCAGCTTGTACACATAGACCTTAAAAAACATAGCTACTATTTGCTGTCTGTATTATCTATTCTATACTGCCACAGACAACACACAATAGATATTAGCCAATGCATTACAGCTTGTTCACATTGGCTCTTAAGTGTTATGACAATACTTTATGGTTGCACAGCCAATAAGAAATACATAGTAACAAAAAAAAATTATAAATAACACCAGGCATATACACCAACACTTGTAGTAAAGGTACCAGACATTAGTCTGGCTGGGTTGAAGTGAAGGGTTAGAAGAGGCCTATGTGTCTTATGACAGACTATAAAAAACGGCTAATAATCTAATAATAAATAATACAATGGACTGGGGAACAGTCCCGGAAAAATAAAAAAGGGGGAAAATAACGAGAAGATAATTTTTTATAACTTTCCCAGACAAATGGCACTCAAACTTCAAACACATGCCACAGACCATTGCATTTTATTTACTTATTATCTAAATTATTAAGTCAGTAGATATATTATTTAAATTTAAATATCTTATATTTCACTCACTTTCAGTTGTCTCTTTAACATTTGCATCCACATTGGATATATCAGCGTGTAACTCCTCAGCATGTGACCTCACTTGTAATAGCTCGCGGATTGAGTCTATGAAGCCCTGAAACATGGATCAGATCATTTTAAAACATCTCCATTTTAAATTGATTTTTTGTTGTCTATGATGGGATTGCTTGAGCTGGGGTATATCTAATCTTTCTTAACCCTTAGTAGCCTGATTTACGAAAGTGATTTATTTTTAATATTACTGTGTTTAATAATAATGACATTTGACTTTTTTTTTAATTTCGTTGGAAAGAATATTATACAACAGTAAAATACGTACAGCCAACCTACGAACATTCGGTTTAAAAGATTGGTATCAAAATTGAAACTCTAGGCTATTAAGGGTTAATAGTAATAGAATTTGTCACTTCAAACATCAATTACATTTCTTCTAGTACCATACTATACAATAGTTCGTTATTAAATGCCTCTTCAACATGTCTGATTGAATTGTATTTAGTTTTAGTTTATAACTTACAGATATTTTCTTTTTAAGTTATGGGTTATGACTGAAGGCCTGAAATCTCACCTGATAATGAAAATTACATAATTTCTCGATCTCCTTGTCATGTTGCTTGATTCTCTCATCAAGTTGCTGCACGAACGCTTCGTGGCCCTCACCTTCGTATATAGAACGGAACGCCGGACCCCAGTAGTCGTCTATACCTTCGATCTCCTGATGACACAAGTAGGACAAGAATCATGTTAAAAAGCAGTTATTATTCCACATGCACGTTAGGCATAATACAGTTGCTGCAGGACTAGCATAAAGATAGGATAGATTTCTATATAAAATGGCTTAAATAAGGTTTATTTACAACGGAATGCCAAAACAAGGGGGCGTATAGAATTTGTACCTGTATCGTAGCGTTAGTCATCGTGCCTGCCTAGTCTAGTATCCTTTGGAATTATATTAAACGTCTTTTATATGGTTTAAAATATTTAAATAAATAAACCAATAACAATCACCACAAAGACCTGCATAAATTGATAAACAAGGTGTTAGGTGACATTTGTGTTTGACCACAGACTACGAATTCCGTATATCTATGGTTCGTTGGCATTTGACATAACGAAAGCATGGAAGACGTGACAAATAACTAGGATTTTTTGGTTTTATTTACGGCCCTATGTAGTACACGGGGCCATTTTAGCCTATTACTAATATGTTTCATGACCAGAGGTGAATTTTTCAACAGTTGCAATATAGAGTATGTGTAAGAAATGCATTGGAAGTTCATGAATTATAGAAATTGTAAGTAATTACCTATCATTTATACATTGCATAAATAAAACGTACTTATGGGGTTGCTAGTTAAACTATAATACAGATGATTCTCCCTTTTAAAAATATTTTTATTTACCTTTATGATGTGATTAGTATTCAAAATAAGTGGAGGTATATTATAATGAGACAGGTAATATAATTTTATTATGTAGTGAGTCGTGTGTCTGCCAATTTGTAATATGCACTGCATATGCAAATGTAAATATGCTCAAGGGGTGGAAGTGTTTGACAGCATTACGCCACGACAAACCACGAGAGCAAGCAGCACACCTCTAACACCCCTGAGCCACTTACGTCAGTTTTCCTCTTATCGTCTTACATTATGGCCCACCTAAAGACCGGCGAGTGACCACCTGCCAATAGTAATTTGATAATTGCTTTTAATGGCAGGTGTCCGCAATAAACCTCTTCCAAAAAACCTATCCCATGTCCATCCAAACTTCCACCCATAGTTCTAATTTTTTTTTCCATATACTTGCCATTGTTCCTCCACCTGCTGAGGTCAATTTTCTGTTTATATCCATCATTTACAGCAGTTGACCCCAGCAAGTGGCTGACATAACATTTAAATTCTCAAAAGGGGTATCTACGTGATGTCCCCACGCAAGCCTTCCAACAGTCCGGGCATAGGTCGTGTGGGGAGACACAAATTCATGTAAAATATATGTACCCCTGCCTATAATATGATAATGATGATGTCCATGACGATGATAATAATAAAACGAATTCCCTGCACCAATCAGTAAAACTGTAAATTTTGCTGAAATTTTTTGGACATCTTGGAAGAACTTGAAAAGTTAAGTTAAATTATTTTATTTTAATTTCCTTTACTCGTGCCGGCTTATGAGCACACAATAGTTAATATTGCACATTATATATCAATGAAACACATTTTTGGAAAATAAAACAAAATTGACAATGCCAAAAAACCTATATTTCCTTATAATTGAGTAAATGTAATACATAGTGGCAACCTTTTCATTAAAAATGTCAAATTAAAGCGCATGAAACTTGCCGAACAAAAAGAGGAACTGCCAATTTCTGCGGCGCAGTGGTGGCAAGTGCCATTTGTCAAGTATTATTTAGGACTGCCTCTTGGGGTATTTCAGAGGCATATTTTATCACAAAATCCATGTTGCCCTAGTCTAATTTATTATACAAAAATTGTTTATTACCCCTGTGAATATTCTCAAGTCCGGCAACCATGGCACACTGTATGAGAGTTTTGCATGGCCAAGTAAGTTTCGTAATTAAATTCCACGTTTTATCCCAACATAAGTAATGAAATTACAAACGTAGCACAATAAGTATAAATTAACATTTAAATCCGTATTTTGTTTACTCTATTATCGGCGCCGTGGACGATTACAAATTTGCGATAATTCATCTCAATGAATAGGTCAGGTCATGTAAAATAAACTACGTAAGGTCAATGAGGGTTATGACTGGTATCGGCACCAGAAATTCCCATATTTACTACGAGTCGGAAACTAAAACAAAATATCTGTAGTAATTTATTGAAGATGTATGTTGACTACTAATCATGATTTCAGGGTAGCAGGACAAGAGCAGTGCTCTTGGATATCCAGCAGAGATGCTTCAGCGTGTCCCCACTGTCGGCGGCAGCGGCCCAGGTACAGAGAGACTGCAAAAAAAGTGATTTGAAACAGTGTTTTAGTGATCACAAGAATGTGTTATGTAACCGTTCAAGTGGTGGAAAATCTTACTGATACTTGAATATTCGCGTGTTTTAAGTCGTGCACGATGTGTTGTAGGTCGCGATGTCGAAGCTCGACAAGGCGCCGCTGCCCTACGCAAAGTTGACAAAGAACCTGGAGGTGGTAAAGAAGCGGTTGGGTCGCGACATGACCTTGTCGGAAAAGGTGCTCTACTCGCATTTGGATGACCCCAAGGGACAGGTAAACTATTACATAATACTCATTTATAATATAGTTAATGGAAAGTTTTATGGAAATTGATATCCTTGTGACCTTTATCCTTTTAGTAAGGATAAAACTATTTTTCCAAATCGATCTTGAATTGAGCAATGTTTACTTTAATGTTCCTTTTAACAATATTTTAAGGATGTTGGCACATCTAAATATTACATCTGAATTCACCAAATAGGCAAATTCTGACAAGTTAACACAAGCTTCATGAGATTTATAAACATATGAAATGAGTTATATATCCTACCTACTTCATAAATATGTTATTCTTGTTTACACTTAAAATTATCATGGCCACTCTATGGTCTTTCAATTCATTAACATCAATAGGTTGGTAAATATAGGTAGTATTTTGTTTTCTACAAAATACAACTTGTATGTTGCACATGAAAACATATTTTATTGCTTATGTGTGTATTTAATTTCAATGACTGTTATGCTGGTTACATGGCCCTAAAGATAAGAAAAACTGCTATAACAATAACAGATTATAAAGTCATGGTAGACCAGAGAGACTATGGCTGAATTGGCTTGGCTACACATAGATATTCTCCAAGGGCCTCGTATAGAAGGCCATTGTCCAGCTGTAGGATATCTTAATGGGCCAAAAGACCCAGAGTAACCTTTAAATAAATTACGTAGGACATCGAGCGAGGCACAAGCTACCTGCGCCTACGCCCCGACAGGGTTGCCATGCAGGATGCTACCGCACAAATGGCCATGCTGCAGTTTATCTCATCAGGGCTGCCCCGTGTGGCTGTGCCCTCCACCATTCACTGCGACCACTTGATTGAAGCACAAATTGGTGGTACCGAGGATTTGGCTAGAGCTAAGGTTTGTATATTCTTTTTTGGTATTTTACTTCTTTTCTTTTATAAATAACTAGCTGTCCCAGCGAACATCATACCGCCTCAGAATCCAATGTATGAGAAAATCAATTTATTGGTACTCTATGAAAAATTCAAACAAATCTATCCCACAGGAATCATACATTTTACCGGGATAAAAAGTAACCTATGTCCTATTCCAGACTATAATCTATGTCTGTGCCAAATTTCATCCAGATCTGTTCAGCCGTTCTGGTGTGATTGAGTAACAAACATCCATCTATCCATCCATCCATCCAAACTTTCACATTTATAATATTAGTGGGATTAGTGGGATGGTAGCATTCTATACATATTATGATTTAATATAACAAATTTAAAAAGGGTAATAATTTTAAGTTCAGTTTTCAATTGATTCTATAGGACTTGAACAAGGAAGTATACAAGTTCTTGGAGACCGCTGGCGCCAAATACGGTGTTGGTTTCTGGAAGCCCGGCTCTGGTATCATCCACCAGATCATTTTGGAGAACTACGCGTTCCCCGGTCTGCTGATGATCGGAACTGACTCCCATACGCCTAATGGAGGTGGCCTCGGTGGACTTTGCATTGGTGGGTTTTTTGGGTATTTTTTTTCTGGAATAATCGAGTTAATCGTCCATATGTATAATTTATACATAAGATAACACTGTAACTTGCTCATGTCTATACATTGATTGGATTAAAGTTTTTGTTGGTTGTCTGAATCTGCATTACAAGAAAACTACTGGACATATTTCAATAACACTTGCCATGATAACTCATGTGAAACTCTAGATCCACTGGGTGGATTTAACTGAAACATAGCATGGTAGGTTATACCCCGGGTCAATGCAAACAAACTTACTATCCCAGTGCATATATTGAGCCATTTTATGTTGTTATTTAAGCATTATTTAAAACAGATACATAAAATAATCACTCTTTGTTTGTATAAAAAGAGATGTACTTGCATATTAAAAATGTACTTTAAAAATAAAGTCTCGTGTCTATTGTCCAGGTGTCGGCGGTGCTGACGCCGTCGACGTGATGGCCGACATCCCGTGGGAGCTGAAGTGCCCGAAGGTCATCGGTGTCAAGCTCACCGGTGAGTTCACTGTTTGTGTACTGTGTACACAGCTGTTTTACACTTACACACTCGACTTTGTCTAAACTATTTACTTCAGTGTAGAAATTGAAGATTACTTTATGGTATATGTGAAATATCATGCACTCTAAAAAAAATAAAAAAATATTAATGTGTAATAATTTATATCTAGATATACCCTTCAATTTTGTTTGTTACACTCAAGTTTTCAATATTGTTTATAATTAACGTATTTTTAAGCATGTTTAACGTTCACCGTTATAACCAATAACTTGTTTGGTTTATGAAGAGGCTGTATGTATGTCTGTGCCGTGAAGTCACCAAACGGCTCCAACGGAAGACCAGCGCTGGTTGTTCTACAATCAGCACATGCTGAGTTGGAGCCAATTTGTGTCATACATTTGGATATTACCCAAACTGTAGTCCCATATGGGACCTATGTTCAAATGTAGGTTATTTATGGTCAAATGTGTTTGCACAAATAAATATATTTCTTTCTTTCTTTCTAAACGTTAGAGTTTAAGGTATTTTTCCAGTGTCTAAAATGAAGATAATGTTATGTTATCTCACTCTAAATTTTAGAGTCTATCAGTGAGGAAAGCGAACACTATTTTATGATTATTCATGAAATATCCTAAACTCTAAAAGTGAGAAGATTGAAGTACGTTATGAATATACGTGAAATATCCTACACTCAAAACATTGGAGACTAAAGCACCTATCTACTTCAGTAGGGAAATTCAAGAGTATGTTATAGATATTCGTCATATATCCTAGACTCTAAAATATAATCTAAATCAGTGAGGAAAGAGTAGGTTAAGAGTATATCTGAAACCTACACACTTCATACTTTATATGGCCCAGCTGCAGAGCAAAATCGACAGTTGTGCGAGCGAAGCCGCGCGTGAATACATGTTATTTATACGTTTTTATACGACATACCAACACATGGTCTGAGCGACATACGTATTTACATTACTGTTTTATAAATATATATTTAAGAGTCGCATAGATAAGTGAGTCGATCCAAGTTCGTCTGGGTGCATTCTTTTTCAGTGCACGCGAGATAATGTTTATTCGTTAATTACGTAGACTACGTATAAATAGCGCGATGTTATTCTGCGTGGCCGGGCGCCAAGCTGCCAATGTCAATGTGCGCCGTATAGATTTACTTTCTAGGGTTCCTTTGGAAGCGTCGTAAAACGTTTTTTTGTTCATTATTCTGTCGAATCGAGAATCTCCTCCTTATTTTTTTGTCGGTAAAAAAAATAATAATTAATAATTACATTTTTTAACAATAATTAGGATTGGCAGTCCTATTTTTTTTTTTTTTTTTTTACAAGGGGAAATGCAATTACGCATCCCCTCTCGCCCGGGGGGACGAGAGGGGTATGTGGGACTCCCCGGCAGAGTGCCGGTATACCCACTAAAACCCCTTGGTCCGCCGTCACCGCCTTTGAGCGGGGCGCCACAGGATCGCACTTGGCATACTACTGTGGCGCCCCGGCAGGATTGGCAGTCCTCCCGTGACCATGGTTGCTGTAAAGCAGGAACATAAAAACATAAAATAGACGCGATAAAATCCGGAAAATTAGTTTTATTTCAATGTGTAGTATTCGCTTAAATATAAGAAATAAATATTAATAATACCAATTATTTGCAAGAATTTGTATTCGAATATCTACCCGATAACACTTATCCGTGCGTATGTAGTAATACTTCATATGTTTTGTATTTTTGTTTTGTATTCGCTCTCTCTCGTTTGAAGTATGAAAGAGTAGGATAGCTAGTGAGTTGAATGAAACAAAAATGCATAATACAAGATAATAGTATCATGCACTTTAAAGATAAGATGTATGCAATTTTAGAAAAAAAAAATACGATCTTCTTATCGATTGTGCGCCTCTATATCGATAACGCACAATTATATTTTATTATCTATGTTTTGTTTGAATGGACTGTGCCGTATCACGCTTGGCCCCTTTTTTGTGCGAATGTGGGCGTGTTTATAAACTCGTTATATCAAGAATTCGGTGATGTCTTTATCAATCGTATACTTTGTATATGTATTGGCGTTGTCAATATTTCGATAGTGTCTTTACTTTGTAAGATTTGATATCTTTAAAATTAAATTACCTACTCATTGTTTAACTTCAGAATTAATCGAACATTTGGTTTATTTTTAACAATAGTTGATTGATTTGTTAAAAAAGGATCAGAATATTTTTAGTGGTAGTATCTAGGCTATGGCAGAATTACCCCTTGCATTGAGGTCCTTGCCCATGGGAACATTAAGGAGCATATTAAAAAAGTTGTTTGGCCTCACCATACAATCATATTTAATTAAGTTTGCATTTTAAAATTGTATATAAGTAGCCTATCCACCGCACTGTTTCCAACGCGGGTAGTATTGACATTTGAGATAAAATATTTCATTCGAATGTCGTTGATAATATGTATTACACATGTTATCTTATCGAGTAAGTTATAAGCAAATTAAAGAAATGTAAGTTGCCGTGCAATTAGCACCTACTTGTAGTGACCTCTAGCGACGGCAGAATACAGAATACTAAATTACTACATAAAACTCCTATTAGAGTAAGACCCATAACCAGCAGATGACGGACATATAAACTTCTTAAAATATGAATTCAGTTACTAAAATAGAACAAATAATATCTCTTCTAACATTATAAAGAGCTAAGGTTCTTAAGTTTGGATAATCTTCGAAATATTATCCTTAAGTTCTATAGGCTATGTATTATTCAACGAGGAACCGTGGGCGGAGTCGAGGGTAGAAGCTAGTACCTAATAAATATGACCAGCAATAAATTAAAAAAAAGCATTAAAGTTTAATAACATGGGAACGAACTAATTAATCGACTAATAACTTGGTATTAACTCGATAATATTATTAGTATAGCTATTAAAACTATTTGTACTATTGAACTGCTGCGCAGATTAGGTGCGCTCAGATCACGTGAGGGCGGAATGTGATTGGACGGAACTGCTATACTAAGTATTATTATACGATGCTAATGCGCAACTTGTTATAAACGAATGCAATTGGTTTCAATAAATATCGCGTTGCTTTTATGCATTAGACACTTGGCCACTTAGCCAATTTGAATGTTTCTTTTGTTTTAAAAAAAAGCTCAAGAATGGCTCATGAGCTGAACTTCTTGCTGGATCTTCCGTTTTTATTAGACTTATACAAAATGAATGATTAAGTTTATATGAGTAAAAAATATTCTGATTCTATTATTAATCTATACAAATAAATAAAATTGGAGTGTTTGTTTGTAATATTAAAATAACCACTTTTTACTAAGTGCATTTGGATGTATACTCGGTACAATACCAAAATAATATTTTTACTATTTATGTCTGTCTGTTTGTTTCGGCTAATCTCTGAAATGGCTGGACCGATTTTGATGGGACTTTCACTGGCAGATAGCCGATGTAACAAAGAGTAACTTAGGCTACTTTTATTTTAGAAAAACTTTTTTGTAAGTACCACGCGGACGAAGTCGCGGGTAACAGCTAGTATAAAATAAACTATTAAGTTCACATGAATAAACATATTTAGATTCTATTCATTAGTATATAAAAGAATCGGTAGTATTGATCAACATATAAAGACCTTTTCGTATCCTCTAATCTTATATCTCTGTGTTCCCCCTCTCCCTTCACCAGGTCAGATGAAAGGCTGGACGAGCCCCAAGGACGTGATCCTCAAGGTGGCCGGCATCCTGACCGTGAAGGGCGGCACCGGCGCCATCGTGGAGTACCACGGACCCGGCGTCGACAACATCTCCTGCACCGGCATGGCCACCATTTGCAACATGGGCGCTGAGATCGGCGCCACCACCAGTGTGAGTGAACTTTGATACTGGGCCCCAAGTCTGCTAACACAATCGATTCATCTGATCTCATCGTCACTTACCATCAGATGAGATCGAGATCAAATACTTGCCTATAATGTAATAAAAAAAAAAATCATAATCGAACAGCAACTGCATACTAACTGTCACTTTTGACAGATATCCAATACAATATCTGTCAAAAGTGACAGTATGCGGTTGCTGTTGAATCGATTGTGTTAGCAGACTTGGGGCCCAGGTATAAGCATACAATACTTTTTGTTCATGTTAACCAACCTTTCTCAAAGTGTGTGAGAACACCCCCACGAGGGCGCTAGAGGCTTCGAACCTGTACAGAAACACATTTTTTTTTATTAATGTACAGCAATGTTTTTTTTAAAGTGAACGATAACCCCCACTTGTGGTCGCTGGAGGGTTTCAACAACGCAGTAGCAGGCTCGGAGAAAATTAGGGGATGTTAATTAATCTAGCAAATCTCATTTAAACATTATTTGATCTCCAAAAAATGTTATAGGCGACATCAGTCTATACTATCAAAATTATATAATGTAATATTATTTTTTAAGTTACGCAACACATGATATTAGTAAAAAGTTAAAAAAAACATGAAGCACATTTCTTTTTAATCTCACAGTGGTCGAAGTAAGTTCAAGAACCTGTGAACCATACTTTTAATATTCAATAATGAAGTTGTCAAAGGCTAGTTGCTGTACTGTTTTTTTCGTGCATATTCTTTAAATTTCCAGCACCGATCTACATGCCCAGCGCTGATTTTCAACACTGAGACAATATAATTTATAAGGAATATTTTTCTAATATTCGTATTAAAGTAACAAAAACATGTCACGTCACATCACAAATGTATGTATACACAGGTGTTCCCCTACAACTCGCGCATGGAGGCCTACCTCAAGTCCACCGGCCGCGATGGCATCGCATCGATGGCCAACGAGTACAAACATCTCCTCACGCCGGACTCCAAAGCACCTTATGACCAGGTAATATAAATCAATTTACTGTGACACGTTTTTTCGTGAACTATTATTATTTATTACGTAACGCAATTTTTGGAGATTTTTGCTGATATAATAGCTGATAATTATTGGATTTTTCTTCGAGGTATCTAACGATTTTTTTTTAATCAGCTCATCGAAATCGACCTGTCCACCCTGGAGCCCCACGTCAACGGCCCCTTCACCCCCGACTTGGCGAACCCCATCTCGAAACTTGGCGAGGCGGCCAAGAAGGCCGACTGGCCCATGGACATCCGTGTTGGCCTCATCGGATCCTGCACCAACTCCTCGTACGAAGACATGGGACGGTGCGCCAGCATCGTTAAAGAGGTGAGATGGAGTTACTTGGCTAAAGAGGATCTTGGCTAATACCTGGCCAAAGATTCTAGGCATTAGTTTGTAATGAATAATACTGAAATTATTTAATAAAAAACATAATAGTCCGTAACCCTAATTTGAGAAAAATGACATATAAATAATGTGTAATACGATAAGTGTTGATGATGAGGTGTCATGCGCAGGCGCTGAGCCACGGACTCAAGTCCAAGATCCCGTTCAACGTGACGCCCGGCTCCGAGCAGGTGCGCGCGACCATCGAGAGGGACGGCATCGCGCAGACTCTCAGGGACTTCGGCGGCACCGTGAGTATACTCGTACATACCTGTTGCTGCACAGCTGTTGCGCCCGCGCACCCATCCATTTTACTCTACTGAATCAGAATCAAAATCAGAATAATCAGAATATTCCCCCCCCCCCCCCCCCCCCCTCTTCTTAAATGTTATAATACATGTAGGTTTAAATAAAACTAATTTTACGGATTTTATCGCGTTATTTTTTTTTGTTTTTTACGTTCCCGACGATAAAATCCTTAGAATTAGTTTTATTTAATTGTGTAGCATTTGCGTAAATATAAGAAATCAATATGCATGTAGGTGTTAGCGAACGCGTGCGGCCCCTGCATCGGCCAATGGGACCGCAAGGACGTGAAGAAGGGCGAGAAGAACACGATCGTGACGTCATACAACAGGAACTTCACCGGCCGCAACGACGCGAACCCCGCCACGCACTGCTTCGTCACCAGCCCGGAGCTCGTCACTGCGCTGTCCATTGCTGGTGAGGAACCATTCTTTGGTGGCAATATTTTATTTAAATTCCTGTCAAATAAAACAAATTTTACGGATTTTATCGCGTTTATTTTTTGTTTTTTACGTTCCCGACGATTCGCGATGAAATCCGTAAAATTAGTTTTATTTAAATGTGTAGTATTCGCTTAAATATAAGAAATCAATATGACGCAAGAATATAGTATTTTTTTTCTACTACTACAACTTGTTTTAGTAGTTAGAATGTTGGTAGCTAGGCACACTGCACTGCAGGTGTGGGTGGACGGGCGATGTAGGATGTATACCAAATCGCCTGTCGTACTTTATACATTCGGCGAATTCTAGAACCTCATGGTATATCCTCATGTACCCTCAGCACCAAATAACTTTCCTTTATCTCTTGCTACAAAAAAAAACCCAGTTTAGGCACTATTGTTTAATGAAAAAATTTTTTTTTTCAGTTTTTTTCAATATTTTGAATTTTGATTTCTTCATGGTATATGCTTATGTGCCCAGGTCGCCTGGACTTCAACCCCCTGGCCGACGAGCTGACGGGCGCGGACGGCAAGAAGTTTAAGCTGTCAAACCCCTTCGGTGATGAGCTGCCTTCCAAGGGCTTCGACCCCGGCCAGGACACCTACCAGCACCCGCCCGCTGACGGCTCCAGTGAGTATTGACAACCTAGCTGGGTAAAATGTGGCACACAAAAAAATACTGTGTTTGAATTGTTATTCTTATATTTGTTGTTACACGTTTTAGAAAAAAAAAATACAACCTAATTGATTTTCTTTAATTGCAAATGATTCAGTTTCAGTTGTAAAAAAATATATATACTTTATTAATTGATTGTAAACACTTGCAGTAGGTACTGATCTATCTATCTATCTATCAGCCGATATACACGTTCACTGCTGGACATAGGCCTCCCCCAACGACTTCCACACATCACGGTCCTCCGCCACTCGCATCCACCGGCTTCCTGCGACGCGTGTGATGTCATCAGTCCACCTTGTGGGGGGCCGTCCTACACTTCGTTTTCCGATTCGTGGTCGCCATTGTAGAACCTTTTAGTAGGTACTGATATTAACTGCATTTCCCAGCGAAAAAAAAGAAAAAAAAGGTACTGATATTAACAACAGACGTTCACTTTCGCACATATTGACAACCACACAATCTTTACATCACTATTAATAATTATAAAAGTACGTTCGAACATTCCAAATTCTGCTTAACTAACTAAAAAAATCTGTTTTGTTCCTTCTAAACCGCACGTTAATGTCCCTTTCAAATCCACAGGCGTGAATGTAGATGTCGCCCCCACGTCCGACCGCCTCCAGCTCCTGGAGCCCTTCGACAAGTGGGACGGCAAGGACCTCACGGACTTGACCATCCTCATCAAGGTCAAGGGCAAGTGCACCACCGACCACATCTCCGCCGCTGGGCCGTGGCTGAAGTACAGGGGACACCTCGACAACATTTCCAATAATATGTTCATTACGTGAGTATATAATATAATAGCTTGTAAATTAATTAACATCTGAAAGATTGTGGATTTTTTTTCCAACTCTTTTTTTAATATTTCGGATATATTTTTTGGGTTCCATAACAATTAGCTTTTACCTGGGTCTCGTTGAGGATCAAACCTCGTCATTTTCCTTGTAACATTACATTAATAACAAGGAAAATTATGGACTGAGTCGGAGTGAACAGAAATATTTTGTGTTGATGCGTTTGGCTCTGTGTAAGCTAGTGAGGAACGGGTTCTTTTCCAGCGCAGATAGCTGAAAATAACTGTGACTAGAAGCGGTCCTAGTCACAGTATACGTACATATATGGAGACAATATGAAAATGACAATAGCACTCTTAAAAATAATTATCTAAACTGCATAATTGAAATAAAACTATTTTATTCGGAATTTATCGCGTTTATCTTATGTTTTTACGTTCCCGACGAAAATGCGAAAACAATTGATTTTATTTCAATGTGTAGTATTCTTTTTTTTTATTTTTATTACATTATAGGCAAGTATTTGATCTCGATCTCACCTGATGGTAAGTGACGATGAGATCTACGATGGAGCATACTTGCCTAGTAGTTACCTGTTCACTCTCGACTTAGTAGTAGTATTTATTATACTATTATACTAGTGGTATTCGCGTAAATATAAAGAAATGAATATGTATATTGTATAATGTTACGCAGCGCGACGAACGCCGAGAACGGCGAGCTGAACAAGGTGCGCAACCAGGAGACGGGCGAGTGGGGCCCCGTGCCGGCCACGGCGCGCGCGTACAAGGCGGCGCGCGTGCGCTGGTGCGTGGTGGGCGACGAGAACTACGGCGAGGGCTCCAGCCGCGAGCACGCCGCGCTCGAGCCGCGCCACCTGGGCGGCCGCGCCATCATCGTCAAGTCCTTCGCCAGGTACGTGCCGAACACAATCTATCGCTAGGTACGTGTCATATAAATACTTGGCTGGGTACGGTCCTATTGAATACTTCGCTAGGTAAGTGTCATAAATTACTTCGCTAGATACGTGTCATATTAAATTCTTCGCTAGGTAAGTGTCATAAATTACTTCGCTAGGTACGTGTCATATTAAATCCTTCGCTAGGTAAGTGTCATAAATTACTTCGCTAGGTATGTGTCATATTAAATCCTTTACTAGGTAGGTGTCATAAATTACTTCGCTAGATACGTGTCATATTAAATTCTTCGCTAGGTAAGTGTCATAAATTACTTCGCTAGGTACGTGTCATATTAAATCCTTCGCTAGGTAAGTGTCATAAAATATTACTTCGCTAGGTATGTGTCATATTAAATCCTTTACTAGGTAGGTGTCATAAATTACTGCGCTAGGTACGTGTCATATTAAATCCTTCACTAGCTAGGTGTCATATTGAATACTTCGCTAGCTAGGTGTCATATTAAATACTTCGCTAGGGAAGTGTCATCAATTACTTGGCTAGGTACGTGCCATATTAAATCCTTCACTAGCTAGGTGTCCTATTGAATACTTCGCTATGTAGGTGTCATAAATTACTTCGCTAGGTGCGTGTCATATTAAATCCTTCACTAGGTAGGTGTCATATTTAATACTTCGCCAGGTAAGTGTTATATCCAATCCTTCGTATGATATCGAGGCAGTGGCGATTCCGTTTTAAAATAATATTGTTTAATCTGTTACGCCGAAAAAGAACTTATGAATAGTTTTCTTTTCTGAGATTGCTTGCAATGTATGACTTTCATTCTATGACTCATATTATGTGTGTTCCTATGGATAAGCTTTTATGGGGTGTGGGATACTCAGAATAACATAATAAGATTCGCCGACGCAAAAGAAAAACTATGATTTATGTATTATGCCCACCGTCACTGGATGCTTAGAAATAAACATGAAACATTAACATGACGTTACTAGATTGATTTTAAAACAAGCCTCCTAACCTCTTTATTTACTTTTGCCTCAGGATTCACGAGACCAACTTGAAGAAGCAGGGCATGCTGCCGCTCACATTCGCCGACGCCGCCGACTACGACAAGATCCAACCCACGGACAAGATTACACTGCTCGGACTGAAGGACCTCGCACCCGGCAAGGTAACCCTGATAACATCTACCTTAGACGCCCTGGTTCCTGGTAGACCCCGAATCGTATGAGGATACCGCCAACCCAGCTTTTAATTTGTAACAATTTGATTTATTTCTTTGGGAATGTTATCTTTATAACCTACTGTTGGTCCTGTTAAAATATTTTACACTATTATTGTTAAGTCTTATATTTTATTGGCTGGGAAACACAAGAGGCCAATTTACTAAATATTATGTATTTTAAAATTTTCAAAATGGTATGTATCAATATTCAGTTGAATGTAAGATTAAGTCACCGCACGAAGCGTCATTAAGTAACCCACTTTTTCTTTTTACAGCAAGTCGACTGCAAAATCAAGCACAAAGACGGCACCTCTGAAATCATCAAGTTGAACCACTCGTTGAACTCGCAACAGATCTCGTGGTTCAGGGCGGGCTCTGCACTTAACAGGATGAAGGAGATCGCTGCCGGCAAAATAACGCAATCATCTTAGGACCAAGCACAAATTACACTGGACGCCCGCCGCCCTTAGGAACTAATTAGTGTAGCGACACATATTAAATACCCGTGTTTATTCCTACTACGTGTTTTCGTCGCGTTCATTTGGAGTAGAACCAACGCCTTAGCATATAAATGTATCGTAATGATAATGAAATACGAGTATCAACTCATTTGAGTACATTACTCGGAACTATTGGTACGGGAATCATGTTATTCTAAGGTTAGGGACTAAGCCTTCAAGCTCGGTGCAAGTGAGCTGTTACCATTTTAGAAATATATTATTTTTAGCGCATTTCTCATTAATCTGACAATACTATCAGTACGCGGTGATGAATCTTTAATTTAGTTGTAGTACAAAGTATTTAGATGAACTTAGTGTATTGATATCATTATTACCTTTTTTTTTCTAATTATGTACTTTAAAAACTATACACCGAACTCGAGAAATAAATTTTAAATTATTATATAATGTTATCTGTATTATTTTTCCTTCATAATTACCACCATCGGGCCTGTAAACTCCGTAGGGGTAGGCAGAGGTGTCATGTACGGCACTACATTTCGCTGTTGGTATTTGGTCTCCAATGTAATAGGGAGTGAGCATATTACCATTTTATGTACTATTTCTGTCATAGTCCACCATACTGGCTGTGGTTTCATGGACTTCACATGATTTCGACAGGCAACCACCTCACAATGTTTGCATTCATAATACAGCAAGGGATAATCATTATTGTAAACAAGGTTTGCATAACAATAGTCCTAGAGTTGTGAGCTGGGGTTGGAATCTGCACACCTTGATTCAAAGGCAAGCATTCTACCAACTGAGCTATAACGGTATATCTTTATTCATAGCTTAGCTATCACTACTTGATTATTACAAAACAAAAAAACAAAAGATAGAATATAGAACTATTTATTGTGGCAACAGTTTAATCCTCATTGTCTTCGTTGTCGCTGTCAGCGTTGATGTTGAAGTAGCGCAGCTCATATGAGTCATGTGCAGATGCCACCACTCGCAGCCAATCACGAAGGTTGTTCTTCTTGAGGTATCGCTTTGTCAGATACTTGAGGTACCTCTTGGAGAAAGGAATGTCTGAAATGAGAGAATTTTGAATTAAATACTTGCTAAATGTATGTATGTATGTATCAGGGACATGACATGACTGCCTGGACAATTACTGATGTTAATTTTCAGTTGGTAATACTTAACTATTACAGCTTAATACATTTATACCAGTAGGGTAAGCAAGGACTTCTAATGTAGTTGTGCTGTCACTGTCATTTTTATTTATGAAATCTGTGGTGTGTGAGGGATGGAATATGCCTACATTACCGAAACGCTACGTAAAACGGATTGTGCTTAAGGTACTGTTTAGTTCAAGCAACTATTGTCATAATATGTGGGCAGGATAAATACCCACATAATACCAAACCAAAAAAATAATTATGTATATATCCTTTTTTAAATGGAGTTACAGTGCATTTATCATAAACAATGAAAATTTGCTAGTATTATTATTGTAGCAACCTCTTCAACCTCTCTACAAGATATGCAGATGGTACCGATGATACTCCATACAATTCTAAAACGCATTATGATGGTTTTCTGAGACTGTAACATATATACAAGAACCTGACAATATCCATGACCTCCATATCTTGGCTGGGAGATCATCCCATTAACACTAAATTATTAAAAAAAGTAAACTAAGCCATGAAATGAAATATTATATAATAACTAAACTGTGAAATGAAATAATCTTTAAAAATGCTGCACCATGAATTTGACATTTTTACAATTGAAATCAACTGAAATAATCAGTTTACCCAATGTACATACTTTTATTGTTTACTAATAAATGAATAGGTAAGTACCTATTAGAAAATTATAAAAGCTAACTGATATGGATAGCAACATAATTAAAAACAAAACAAAGTAGTACAATCTACCAATAATTATTGCAACCAATATGAAATGGAAATAGTCAAAATTCTAAGTAAAAGTGAACACTTGAATGTGAGATGTAGCTTTAGAATGGTGATTGGAATAAAAATAATGTTGTTTTTTTGCTTCGGGACTATAGTATATCCATACCCAATACAACCTTCACTGGCAAAAGGTTGGATTTGTGTTTACTAAATATTGCAACATAACCCCAAAATAATAAATTCGCACAACCCGGATTTTAATTACTCCAGACGGATATAACCTGTCTTTTTAACCTACCATAAGTCTAGAAACGAACGCATATCTTTTTCAAGACCAAAAAGTTTATGGACACAAAAATTATGGGTACCTAGAGGTAAAGGTAAAAATATATTTTTATATCAAGTTTTCTATCTGAATCCGTATGCATATATTATAATGGGACACAAACCTGCATTGATGGAGATCTTGGTCTTATCCCTGGCGATGACAACGTGATTGCCTAGGTTATTTGTTTTGCCCTCAACTTTGACACGTTCCTTCAGGTATTTCTCGAAATTGCCGACGTCGAGGATGCTGTCTTCAGCGGGATGTGTGCAGTCGATCAAGAATTTGAGGTTGATCTTCCGCTTGATGCCTTTACCACGGATTTTGCCACCTTTGACTCCCTTCTTACCGCTCTTTTGGTGCAGTTGGGCTTTTTTAGCCACGGGCTTCTTTGCAACTGCCATCTCGGCTACCTGAAATGTTTGTAGTTTATTTATATCAACTAGTTTTGTACAACTTACTCGAATTTTAACATATTTTATCGAATAACCTACCGAACACGTGTATAGCAGTTACCGTAAAAACTGCAAAATGGCCGATACAAACGTCATTTTTTAATAAAGTTGGTAGCAAGGAAATTTTGGCTTGCTATATATAAAATTCCTTATGCTACCTACACATGTCGGTCTACTTGTCCAATAACCGTCATCAAGGAGGCGGGAAGTTGAACCGTGATGTTGTCAATTTTGTTTTATTTTTCAAAGAATATGTTTCTTTATAATATTCATAGAATATTAACTATTGTGTGATCATATACGTGAATGAATTTAAAATAGTATAACTTGTCTTTTAACCGGTAAATTTCCAGTAAATGGTTCCAGGGTAGGGGATTCGTTTTATCATCATCTGATGCACTATTTGGTAGCCGATTGCCAACCTAAAAAAAAGAAGAATATCTTTCACTAAAATCTTTCTTGAAGGTCGATAATAAATATTTTCGCTGGATTACATGCAACGATTAAAATAGCGAGATAGTGCTCTCAGCCGAGTTTATAGTATACCTACCGATTATTCGACTGAGAGCACTAACTCGCTCGCTATGGACACGCATTTTCATATCTTCACATCCATTTATTTATTTATAATGTGTATTTATTGTGTTATTGCTATTACTTATTTGACATTGGCAAAATACCGTGTGTAATAATGTTGTGGGTGAGGCCATATTCAAATTCATTTTATTTCATCGCATTTCATTTCGTAATGAAATAAGAACTCGCTCGTCATTTTACTCAATCCAGATTTCAGCGGGCCAATGGATCAACAAACGGAACGATCAGCTAGGCTGCTACTCAAAGGAGAGACTACGATTTTAAAGGCTTTTGGACTTGCTGTCTTTTTGGGAAACAGCAAAGTGATGGCCAAGCTAGGAAATTAAATAAATAATAATTCGATGTGGACAAGTTGGTCGAAAGCTTGTTAATGATATAAGGGTGAGAGTGCGTTCTGCACCATATGTAAGATTCCCGGCTCGCACACTGTGGAGGTTGGAATATCATGTGCGAAGCGAATCTCATCAACAGCCATTTATAAGAACATTACTTATTTCCAGAAAGATATAATTTAAGTCTATCACAAATCAGTATATTTTTTTTTATAAGACCGGTTGGTTGTTCTTGTATAAACCAACCGGTCTTATAATAAAAAGTTACTCTACGCTTATAACTTATAAGGGGCGCGGCCGGCGGCAAAATGCCTAAGACCATTGTCTTCGCTACACCTCGATGCCACTATTTCCCATGAATGAACAACGCCAGTCCGTCGTCGACCGAGGTCACACTGCTTTTTACCTGCCCAGACGTGATGTAATACTTCGTGTTTGCATACATATCACATATTCACCTCCGTGAAACGAGTGTTACAATTGATACCTGCTTTGTTAAACTTAAATTGTGCGATTCTGTGCTTAATAAGTATTTTTTTAATTGCGGGGGGCGCGGCGGGAGTTTTTGAATTGAAGGAAACGGAGCATGCGCAATAACGCGTTATCACGATTTCGTGGAGTTCGTGACTTGTACATTGTACAATACGGACTGCTCATCGCACACAAACGCAGTTTATTTACGCCGCTCCATATCGCGGAAACTGACTGCTCGACGGATCCTATTTTTGATGTTAACCTCACTTCTATACCCGCAAGTGAATCATCAATAAGTAACTAGACAGTGTAAAGCAGTTTCGAGTTAATATGTTCTTACATTGAACCGGAAAGTGTCACATTGTTTACAAAAATGTAAGTCCATTTTGCAAACGAAAGATACTCTTCGCCTATCTACATGGAATCGATACGAAAGTTAAGATGGCCCAATGTTTTGCTACCTGCAGCTGTGATATTTATGAGGGAATAAGTAAATCAGACTTCGATCGATTTACTGATAAAATTGAAAACGTCCTAAATGATGATAGAGGTAGAAAATTATTTAGAAACTTTATGCACACCTGCAAATTGAGGGATGGACGGCGAACACTGACCTTTTGGGAGCACGTCGAGAGACTTCTTAGTTACGACGATGATGCTGAAAGTAATTCACAGAGCAGGTACCTCAGAGATATCGATAATTTATTACATGAAGCTGACAGAATAGACGAACTAGATCTAGCCACCATGGAGAAACTGAGTGACGCAAGGATACAGGAAAATAAAGAAGCAATCACTGAAGCACTGCATTTATTAAAAGTAGAAGCAACAAAGGCACTTCGCAGGGAATACAACGTTTTTCGGCGGCATTTCATAGAGTGCATGTCGAAATAAAATTATTAACATCACATCTCAGCAATCAATGATAGCATCACACCTTTAATTTAAAAAACGGCTAATTTTGAATTTCGCGCCGTCTAATTATAACAGATGATAGAATTTCATAATCACAATCCAATTTGATAGTGATTTTGTCAAGCACAGTTGGAATCTGTTCTTAGGAATAAGAAAGTATTTACCTGCCTCCATAGCTATTTGTTGTTGTACTTAGGTGTTTCTGTTTTTCGTATATTTCCTGGTATATAAATAGGTAGGTAACCTACCTAATGTCCCTAAGACCAAAAGATAGCACCTATGTAGAAGAGGAGAATTTTATATACAATGGGCATTTGATTAAAATCAATATCAACTCTTAAGAGTGACATCTCAGGAGCGCGCTCATGTTCTAAGAGTTATTGGTATGAGCAAGTTGCCAGTTTGTACGCTTTGCAAGCAAATGAAAATAAATTATTTAATTTATTAAAATACGTGTTTAATTATTTTTCCTATTTTGGAAGCTGCTAACATTTGTAGCACAGAGAAAGTAATCACTTCGTTTGACTTGAAGCAATACACCACAAAGTATAAAGTAGCAGGTTTTTTATTTTACTGTTAGAGAATATAAAACCAAAACATCGATATCAACTGCCGTTTATTAAAATTGCACAATAATGTTACATTGTAGTAGGTAACCTACCTGTAGTATCTACCTAATATGAATTTAATATTCATAGACATTATGAAAAGCTGTAGTTGGATAACATAGGTACATATATGTGTCTGTAGCACTTATGGGGTATGATAATTATGTGTTAAGCTTAACTTTATGAAACATCGCAAATCATCAACACTAAGAGAAAGCTTAAAATATTAGTATCGAAAGTTAAACGAGTGATATAATAATAAGACTCGCAATTTTGCCATCTCGGGTGTTTGATGGTAGTTTTCGTTTGTACCTATGCTATGTTCAGTACGTCAAGTGCGAGATTATACGTAAGCTAATCGTTTACTTCATAGCCTACGTATTTACAACACATTGTATGGAGACGTTTTAAATGCGCTAGAGGCTCTGTTCAATTTACCATACAATGTGTCTAACCACGGACCCCCAAATTTATAGACGGTTATAAATGATTATAATTGCATTATAACGATCTTTTTAGAGGAAAAGGTGCATTATAATGGCATTATAATCCATCATAACTTTCTATAAATTTGAGGGGTAAACTATAAATGGTACAATTAGCTTACTGATAATCTCGCACTTGACGTACTGTTTCCTCTTGTCATATGTGGAATCGATCATGCCTAGCAGTTAGCATGTCATTACCATAATAATCTCGCACTTGACGTACTGTTTCCTCTTGTCATACTGTGGAATCGATCATGCCTAGCAGTTAGCATGTCATTACCATAAAAATCGTTGAGAAATCCGAATATTTACAATTTTGGAAAGCATATCATACGTATTATTGAAATCTTTTGACATTGCATTCAATGAAATCCATAAATTATTGAATAATAGTAAATCATAAAATTTCACATGTTCGAGATAAATTCCATTAAAATCTTATCACAATTATTAGAGTCCATGTCTCCGTGTTAAAATCACTTTTATAAGTAGGTATATAGATTCGTTAAAAAATATTTAAAATACATTATCACTTCCCATCGCCATTTTAGTTATGAGACATAACTAAAATGTAACTTATTTCTAGGTTTTCTTCCAGGAGTAGTACATTTCCAATGGCTTGTTTACCTGTAGAACAAAACATTCCAATGACAATTAAATTGTGGGGTCGAGTCACCTTCGTCCGTAGGAGAATTAAATACCCTCGAGATACCCTACACGTGACCCTGGGTGGTGCCAACCAGGTGACAACTCTACTGGTGGTAGGCTTCGGCCGTGGCTAGTCACCACCCACTGAACAAAGCCATGTCGCCAAGCGGCCTAGCCGTGTTCCGGCATGATGTTCGGTGTTGCCATTCATGGATGGCGGGTCAGATCAGTTGCGCTGCATGTGCCTAGTGAATGTAGCGTCTCTATCTACTGCCGCCTTCCTACCTAGGCAAGTATGCTCCATCGTAGATCTCATCGTCACTTACCATCAGGTGAGATCGAGATCAAATACTTGCCAATAATGTAATAAAAAAAAAAAAAGTAACAGCATGACGGGTATCTGAACATCATTACTTGCTATTAGAAATGGAAAAGTGTTTGTAAGTTTGCGTGTAAAAATTGCTGCACAGATTTGTATAAAACTGACACGGTTAGGTATATAACATACTAGCTGCGCCCCGCGGTGTTACCCGCGATTCAAAAGTATGTCCTTTTCTGTAAATCAAGTCGATCCTTTGCTCTATGAAAAATTAAAACAAATCTCTCCCACGGGAACTATAATCTATCGCTGTGCCAAATTTCATCCAGATCCGTTCAGCCGTCCTGGCGTGATTGAGTAACAAACATCCATCCATCCATCCAAACTTTCACATTTATAATATTAGTGGGATAGAGGGAAGTGGGATACCTACCTCATTCTATGAGGGTTGAGCCGCGGCTAAAGCTAGTTAAAGCTATTATTATTGAAGATAAACAAACTCAATAAGTAGGTAATTTGCCCATCTCTGAATCCAATACGGGTGTTTTAGATCATGACGCTAAATTTAATGATCTGACTGGAATGCGGTTTACAATAATTGTACACATCATCACACTAAAACCATTTGATGCTGAGTTGCAGAACAAAATCGATAGTTGCGCGGGCATTTATTTCGTGAAGGCCTACTGGTGCACTTTCCAAATGTCATTGTATTTTTTTTAACTCTTCAACTGCATCGGAACGGGGCCTGAACTGAGATCCGGCATGGAATTGAGCAGGCTTGTCTTTTAAAAGTATTTTTTTTCATCACCTATTAATATCAAGTTACAAAAGTTTAATTATTTTCTTTGGCAAGGATGTGACAATAATCACCTTCCAGAATTTGTCATTGATCTGGCGCAATGTCTGCGAGCCAGCAAGCGGCACAAACTGACCCGGCGCGGGCGCAACGTAGATGCAGAAGTTGAGGAGACGGTATGCTTCGGGCAGTTCCGCATCCAGGTCCAGAGTGAGACGCATCGCTAGGTACTTGCTCAGGTGGTCCACTGCAAAACGACAATGTAGAGTAAAGTAATATTTTTTTTTAGAGAATAGCCTCGCCCTTCTTTTCATAGGTATTTGTCTATGTCAAATGGAATGTTCTTTAAATATTGAAAATTGGAAATTCTAGGCAGGTTTTATCGATAGACTAGGCTCATAAACCCCGCTTACCCTATCAGTAATGTTGCGGATACTTTACTGACAAGTTACTGGACTTCTTGGGAGAACTTGAAAAGACATGTTTTACTATTTGCTTCGATTTTCCTACACATGTACACATTTATGAGCACATAATGGTTAGTATTCCAGCAAATTTAGTCATTATAAATTCATAGAAAACGCACTTTTACAAAATAAAACAAAATTTGATTACCTTTCTCTTCAACTACACCAAAAAGCTTAATATTTATTTGTAAAAGTTTGTAGAGTATTAGTAAAACAATATATAGTTTTTTACCATTGCTGAAAGCAAATTATATTCCAATTTATCTATCAGACTCTATGGTCCCACCCAGCAGCTATTGGAAGCTTACATAGAATATATGTAGCCAATCTATGTTCTTGTTTGAAGTTCCTTTGTGGATATTGCCCACAGATCTGTTTTTATCAAGTAGTTACAAAATAGGACATAATGTCTAATAGTTTTTGTTTTTTACATGCAGCAGTGATAGCCAAGTTGGTAGGTTCAAACCCTGGCTAAGACCTCAGGAAATTCTGGATTTCATGTGCTAATCTCATTTTCAGCCACAATTATCACTTGCTAAACGGTGATGGAAAACATTGTGAGGAAACCTGCATGTCTGCGAGAACCCCACGAAAGATGAGTGAAGTCTGCCAACCCACACTGGGCCAGCATGGTGGACTATGGCCTAATCCCCCTCGCATTGAGGGGAGGCCCGTGCCCAGCAGTGGGACATTAGAAAGGGCTGGTATTATATGTTATTATATGCAGCAGCAGTTGGTACATATCATTGACACAAAAAAATAGTTATAGTAAGTAATGTGGAACGGGTGGGCCTGATAATAGATATAATTACCAGAAGCATTGGCAGTAGTTTTGATATATCGGACTGAGCTGTCCCGCAGTGCCCGCATCAAGTTTGTGTCGCCCGCCATCTCAGTGGGGTGCGGCTTAAACACCAGTTCAATCTCGTTGGGGTTGAGCGGCTCCCCCTCCCCCTCTGTGTCCATTGAGTTCTCACCTTCAGTTCTGAAAATGACAATTTAAGTTTATTGGGACCCTCTATGGAACTTTTCTATAGAATTACAGACAGTAAAGAACAATGTCAGTCATATAAAACCAGCCTAGTCCAATGTTTTATTGGAATCTTGATACATGTTAATGGGTGTTTGCAGGATCAATTTGAAGCATTTAACATATTTTGAGCATATTCTCATACTGTGGGTCTACTTGGATTACTGTCAACCCACTGTTCACTACCCATGATACTAGTATTATTAAGCTTACGACCATACAATAGGTAGGTGTGTTTGACTCGTGATTATTTACTTTTAAAGTTCTTTCTCAAATCCAGGCAGATTAGAATGAAACAGGATGGATATTTTTTATCCCAGAAAATGGAAGGGTTTCATTTGAATAGTTAGAATAAAATCCCCATACAAAGTTGCAGGCAATGTAGTAGAATCATAAAAAAAATATTACAGAAGGTATTAAGTATAAAAAGGAAAGGGTAATATAACAAACCTGCCATCACTGGATTCACTCTCCTCACTACGTTCTGAAGTTAAAATAGACTTTGCTCTCTTGGTGGTGCTAGTGTTTTTTGACACAGAGCTGATATTCGAGGGCACAGGCGACGGCGTGCTCCGTACCGACGCCGGGTTAGACGTGGACTGGCCAGACGGGATCGGATTACCAGCAGACGATGCCCCGTCTTTAGGTGCTGATGTACTACTACCGTTCTGCGCGTTTTCCACGTTACCGTTCGAGTTAGAGGTGTTGCTACTGTCATCGTGGTTCTTCCTAGACCGCTGAGGCCTATTTTGCGATTGTAATTTTATTCCCTCCGTGATTGAGTTAACTAGAGATACTTGCGACTGCGACTTACTCAGTTTGGCCAACACGCGCTCCTGGTGCGCCTCATATTCGTCCCTACTCGGATATATCTTTGATATCAACAAGTCGAAGTTAGGGTCAGGTCGGAGAGATCGTTTCGACACCAATTTTTTACGGCAGGTAGGGCATTCCTTGTTGCCGGAGCGTAGGGCTGTTATAATGCAATCGTTGCAGAACCTGTGGAGGCACTCCTTTGTTGTCATGGTCTTCTTGAGCATATCTAAACAAATGGGACACATCAATTCACTGTGCAAACTGCGGGGGGACACAGCGATCTCAGTGGCGTCCGTTATCACCTCTTGCGGTGTACGGTGGAGCTCGTACAGGGAGAGTTCCCATGTTTTATTCTGCGAAGGCTCCGTCGAAGACATTTTCACGATGTCTTTAATGTTTGCCTAGTAGTAAACAATTATTTTGTTGAGATTGACAACTCGCTCCGCAACCACCATGTTGGCTTAAACACTAGTGATGTACCTTTTCTATCTATATATTCTAGGGAGGGATGAGACGTATTCACGCTACCAGGTTTTAAAACCAGGGCCTTGCTTCGAAGTCGGGCGCCCTGGAACGGGTGGGAAATACTTTCAAGACGTGTGAAAGTACTTACGAGTCGCACACGAGACCCGGCTTCCAGGGCTGAGAATACTTGCATTGGAAATCGGTCCTTATCTTCTTATAAATAAGAAGCATAAGTGTTTACGAAAAAAATAATTCTACGAACTTCAAAGTATATTTTATGTGAAAACGCTGGTGCTTCTTATTCATATGAAGATAAGGATCGATTTCCAATGCAAGTATTTTCAGCTTGGAAGTCAGGGCTCGCGGGCGCCGACATCAACGCGGCCGCCAAATACTTTCAAGTATTTTAGAAACATGGTTTTCGACCCTAGTATTCTTACATACTCGTACTTGGAATCCATACGCTTCTCATTCCTGCTATATTCTACCTTTGGATCTACTAGATTCTACGATCTAAATCATAATTCCCGTATCGCGACCCAGAATGACGGTGTGAACCGTGCCTGTGAAAATGAAATACATGAACGAGGAAATGAAAAATTGCACAACCCTATAATACAATGGTTTCATGTCTATGGGACATATATTTTTCTTGCTTGATCAATAGTTGGTAGCACTGACGCGACGGGCGTCGAAGATTACTTGTGTAGATTGAGAATAAAGCTATCCCCGTCCACGCTTGCTTACTCTATCTATCTAGTCTTTGGCCACACGTTTTGGCGGGAAGTTGAAGAAATAAGTTATCAATTTTATTTTATTTTCCAAAATCATCCAGTGGATATTAATTAGTGTGTAATCATAAACGTGCGCACATGTAGGATTTAAAATAAAATGATACAACATGGAGTTTTCATGTTCTCCCAGAAGTAAAGTAATTTATTTGTAAGGTAACGGGTATATTATCTATGAGAACGGTCTAGGGCAGGGCATCATATTTAAAAACAATGACGTAAGTTTCCAAGATAATTGATAGAACGAGGCCATAGATACTCACTTTGCGACCTAAGTCTTCATTCCAAGATTTTAGAGGGGGCCCTGGTTTCAATGACTGAGTTATAATGACGTTCTGCGTACCCTAAGAATCCATGTGTTGATGCACCGCTGGTGGTGCCCTATTTCCCATACTGTTACTGAAGCAGGTTCTTCGCTTTGTTTACCATTTTTATAGAAATTAAGAACAGGGCGGACAGCATCTATGAAAACATATTGAGTATGTAAGGAATAAAAAAGAACACTAGCCTATATTGATTTTACATTACCTATCATATAATGTATACCAGTTCGCCATTACGATTTTTTTGGTATGCACACGCTTTTCTCTAACTCGGAGCGTACGTATTCATTAAAAACTAGAATAGTCCTAGTTAGTAGTCCCAGAATAGTCGTAGTTAGACCTAGTAAACAGGCATTTGTTTTTCGTTATTTAGGTACCTAGGTGCTTCAGTGTAGGTACCTATTAGCTCAGTCATTTACCAAATGGCCACACTACCATTTTATGAAAGAATTTCGTATTTTTATTTTCAGACTTTGAATCGCTTACCTTATTAGTCATATTTTAATATTTAAGCCATTTTTATAACTATTCACCTGACTTTACCATTTAGGTAGCGCACTATACGCGAGTAGGTATGCGTCGAAATAAAAATCTGTTATTTTCATAGTACCAACCCAACAAGTTTTGTCCATTTGGCATCAACGCGTACTTTGAAGCCAGAGTTAAATACTAAGTACACATTTCCAAGTTAAAATAGAGCAAGGACCACACAGGAAGCCTTCGTTACATAATACTATTTGTTTACTATTCTACAATGTTGTAAAAAAATAGGTAGATTAAACAAAAAGTATGCTTCGTATCCTGCGAGTATGGACGCTAATGATGTCTTAACTCGGTATTTTTCCCACACACGTATCTTGTGTTTTACGTAGGTAGGTATACTACGCAGTGGCAGGGTTATAATGAGGTACTTATTTATCCACAAGTTGCATTCAAGCGCTGTGTTAGCTATGAACACTAGTTTTTATGTCTGATTTTCTTATAACCAAGGAATACTTACTTATAAAAATCGTAGGTACTCGTGGGCCTAAAAATAAAATTTACCTATAATTTGTTTATACCTGGCGGCTCGGTCCACCCGTCCACTGGAGCGGCGATTCCTAAGACTTTTTGACACTCTTTACGTTGCGTGGAGGGTTCAAAATTGGTTCAGAATGAGAAAGATGTAACTATTAATAATAAGCTATGATTGCGCGACATTACATATACGCTACGAGATTAAACGAAATATATAATAATAAAAAATCTAAAAGCACAAGGAAAATTTCGATAGAATATGTCGGTTTAAAAAAAGTAATTTAGTTCCCGGCAAAATGACATTTGTGATATTCGTGATTTTTTTTAATTGCCGTATCGACATTCTGCCATCATTATAATGAATACAAATCCACTAAAGATGCGCTGGTCCAAGGCATATTATATACCCTTTTCTTAATAACCTGTATGTCGATAATCAAAATATTTTGTACTCACCAAACGTAGCGTGTTCATATTGATGAAATAAATTGACTATTATACACAAAAAAAACTACAATACCTTAATAGAACATCAATTGTTTTAATGACGTCAGAAACATCAAAACATGGACCATGATTTAATTATGACATCATGGTGTAGAGTGTATAGTTGTTTTCATCCATAGGATTAAACAACGAGTATCTTTCTATAAAACGTTTTTAAAAAGTAAACGAATTTTTGGTGTAACTGTACTTACGCTTTGTGAATATAGAGCAAGCCGCGAGAGAGTTGGAACCGCTTGTGCCGTCCTCCTAATCTGTGCAGCGTGTAATGAGCCTAATAATGTGGCATTACTGACATGATGCATGCATTTACGATAATACGTACCTGTATACTGGCGGGTGTGGATTGACAGCTTTCAGCCCTGAGTATCTCATTCAATATTCCACACTTGTGCCAAGATGACGGTTTTTTTTTAACCGACTTCAAAAAAAAGGAGGAGGTTCTCAATTCGGTTGTTTTTTTTTTTTTTTTTTTTTTTTATGTTTGTTACCTCATATCTCCGTCATTTATGAACCGATTTGGAAAATTATTTTTTTATATGAAAGGATATGTTTACAGATTGGTCCCATTTTTTTCAAAAAAATGTTCTGATGATGGGATCCATGAGGAATTGAGAGAACTCCTCAAATTTTATAGGCATACCGATAGCAATTTTGGTATTTTCATCAAGAAGTCAAGCATTTGCATTCAGAAAGTATCATTTGCTGAAGTGGAAGTGATGAAGAAGGCCACAAATGGCCAGCGGAACTTGTCAGTGATACGTATTTCACGGGTTGCGCCAAGATAATCTCGATTATTGGTATACCTATTATCCAGTAAAAAGATTGATTTACAAATCTTTTTAGTGACAAAGAATAGTAAATATATGCACTAAAAAGTTTAAAATAAAAAACTTTTTAACAAAATAAAAACCGTCTTCAAAAAACTAAAAAGCAAAAAATAATCTAATCTTGAAATCTACCTTGTCTAACCACATCAAATATTTAACTAATCTGAAGTCGGTGCCAAATAAACAACCGACGAAGAATAACAAAAGTATACTCAGTAACGAGATGCGCGGACCAATTTGTAGGTATAGTCTTTGGCGCAGACCGGCAATACTCGACGCAGTTGTTAGTTTGGCACCGACTTCAGATTAGTTAAATATTTGATGTGGTTAGACAAGGTAGATTTCAAGATTAGATTATTTTTTGCTTTTTAGTTTTTTGAAGACGGTTTTTATTTTGTTAAAAAGTTTTTTATTATTTATCTAAAGGCCGAGCAAGGAGAGGATAGAGATGGCCAAATATCGAGTCGTCTGGAGAAGTCAAGAGGTCTTTGCCGAGGAGTGAGACATTGACGCTATTAAAAAATGGGTGTAGCATAAGTTGTGACATAAACAATAAAGTGGAACTATTATTTGGCCGTAGGTAGTTTCTGGAAGGTCTATAAATATGTTTTGTAGGAATGCTTGTGCTACCTACTGTAGGTATAACAATGATGATGATCACAGATTATAAAACTGTGGTCACCGCAGCCGCGCTTCCGTAGGTATTTGCGGTCCTCCACCAATAAAAAGGTGAATCTATTAATAAAAAAATAATCCGATGTTCCAACGTTGAGCCCCACAGTTTATGGTGATATTATATCGGAAAATTGAGCATAACCAGGCTTCGCAATCAAGTAGCGGCCGTCCGGCCGGACCGTCACGTACGGACTAAACAACGTAATAGAAACTTAATTCTACTTGATCCGTTGTAATTATGTCAAGACTAAATATACGGAAAATATGATAATCAGAGTGAAATTTTGTTTCATAAGTGCACCTTAGTGCTTTGTTATGTTGTACAGTTTTGTTCAGATTAATGGGGTACCTAACAAATTGATTTGTGGTTGCCCATTCAGATGTTTCTTACCGCTTTTTTTTCGCGCGTGCATAACATATATCGGTTGCATACAATTTCAAATTTAAATGATTTGTGGCCAATTTTGGGTTAATAACGTATTGTATGCTTAATTACCAAGATCTCGGTGCAAAATTATTTACAATTTATAATGTGTGTCCTACTGCAACAAACTTATTGTTGAAAAAAAAGAGTTATTTACCTGGCAAATGACTGCCGTACTTATCTTTTTGCCTTGATATATCTGAGTGATCACTTTAGCGAGATTAATCTACAACGATCATGCTTAACCGCAAAACTCATTGATCATTAAGTCCATAGTAAGTACAGACTTATAAATGAATTATTTATTTCCATAATTACATACATGAGCATCGTAAAATATACAAGGTGTAACAATAATAGTGTAAAATATGTTAAGAGGGCCAACAGTATGTTATAAACATAACATTTCCAACCAAATAAATCTAATTATGAGTCATTTAAAAAATTACATCCTGTACTGAGCGCACGGCCAAAGGCTACTGAATCGCCATCTTTAAAAAAAAACATACTTCATTTACACAATTATTTTAGACATCCAAGTGATCCGTATAACTTACCGATTCATCTGTTAAAATATTTTACACTATTTTTGTTGCACATTATATAGCTACATATTTCTTGATTCCAACAACTGTATCTACTAGGAAACGCATTGTGTATGCTTTTTTTATTTGCCTCCATTCCCAGAATGGCGGCTGTGTTCTGAATAGGTAGCCGGTGTAATTGAAACAAGATGTCACGTTGTCAGCTCGCAAGTAATGATGATTAGACAATGTCGGTGCACGGTCTGTAATTAAATATAGGGTTATCAACTATTCTCGCATACTATGATACCTTTGAATCGAGACCCTAGGTTCATGGGGACCATACTGTCTTTCGCCTTAGGCCCTTCTCCCGAAAATAACGCCAAAACGGTCTTCTTTGGTATCTATCTCTTTGACGAGCTGAGTAAAATTTTTGAAAAAAGAATATTATTTATCTTTGTTTTGGCAAAAATGATAGGTGTCAAATGGATTATAAAGGTAGGTAGAAAATAGGAGAGTAGTTGTTGTCACTCGGTAACTAAAATTGTCGCCCAGTAAGAATCAGTTATCTATTGCGCTAGCACACTGACAGCTATATTATATAGAGGTAGCATAATTAAGTCACTCTAGATTCAGCCTTTCGCGTAGGGACGTTCTCGGCGTACGTTTTGTGCGGTACTGTACATAGAACTGGCTAATGTGTCTATCATTATATGTGTCGTGCTCAGTGTTTATGTCAGTGGACTCGGCACCGGCAAGCGATGGCAGGCCAGTGGGGAAGCCGCCCCTCTTATTATCTTTCACGCTTCGACTGTCGTGCTCAATACCCCGGCTGTAGTGCTATCATCAATACCTACTAATAGATACAGTCGCTACAAGCACGCATTATTATGGTTTTTTTAATGCCACACGCCAACAATGTTTTTTTTTAATTACGAATTTATTTCTTCAGCTTATGAGCTTAAAAGGTATAACAAAATTGTGTAAAATATTTTAAGAGGCCAACAAGCAACCGATCATGTTTTTGTATAAAATATATTAAGTGTAAGATTTTTTTTAAGAAATTGTTTCAGTATCTTTTTCTCTATGTACTCTTATCACCGCCTTTAAATGTGATCTTTATAACATGCCAGTGGACAGCCTCATGTATTTACACGTTATACAGCATAATTCAGAAAGGGGAAAAAATGTCACAAAAAAAAAAACAAAATTTATGGGAGTAATTTTTTTTCCTCGTCTAGTTTCCACGTCAGGCGCACCATGCACGCAGAATATTATTCTTGAAGTATGTATATCAGTAAACTCCAAAAGAAGACATTCGAAATTCGACCGATGGCATTGTCTTCGCGACAAATATCACGCATCGAACTTATTATAGAATGATAACACTTTAGTCGACGACTATACGAACGTTCAATATGTACTAATGATGGATCGATGGTTCACTTGGATAAATGCAAGCAAATGCACTTTACGCGACGATTATACCGAGATGCAATGAACTTTATCGCGACTTAAAATCAGTTGTCGTGTAATCAATCAGTGATGTAGTGTCAAGGATGTCTACAAAGATAATTAATAACTGGTTGCAACAACAACTAATTAAAAATAAATCACTAGACACACGCACCAATAGGGTTCCAAACGAAGTAACACTTGCACCACAAGTAGAGATGTGCCTGTATCGCCCTAGATTGCCACGTGGTAATGTGACAATCTGAGGCGATACAGGTACATCCAGAAGGCCCAGGCACAAGGTCATTGTCAAATTTCAATAAAAAAAGTAAAATAAACTATGTTTATGATAGGTATCATAAACATAGTTTATTTTACTTTTTTTAAGTATTTTACTTTTTTTTATATCTTCACAGTGATTTTTATATCTAATACACTACATAATAATTTTGATAATTTCGATTGCAAAATGAACAAGAGTGATGCAAACAAAAAATAAAATTTACATCTCTTTCCTACAAAACAAGATTTTGATGACATTTTATTGTTTTAAACCTCTTAGTTCATGTTTTTTCTTATTTATTGCAATCTACTACGTACATAATTAAGTCCATAACTGGTGTCCGAAAATCGCAGGGGTGCGCACCTTGTTTTTATAGCGAGAGTTGGGCTAAATTGACTACCATTTCAATAGTTCTTACACTGCTAGTTTCATATTATTGGTACCTATTTTACGCATCATATAAACTATGTAAGTACTTACCACATGATTTACTTGTGTTACTTACCGTTTAATAAAAATAAGGAAGACTACACTACAGTCGGCACTCGTCTCTACATATCCTGATTCGAACCTATAAATTGAGGTTCGGATACCGTTAATTTAACCAGTTAATCGTTTAATTACACACGTGAAACTTTGCTTGCTGGCTGTTTAGTACACACGGCTTTTCTTGTCTCTTCCGGTGGTGAGTGGTGATTAACGATGGTGTGTGGACTTTAGTACTTGCCTAGGAATAGATTTACGCTGGCTATGTGCTATCACAGACGATAAGGTATATAGTACCTACCTTCCAGTTTCTTGCCCCTTTTTTCCGCATAGGAACGGCGCGGTGCGGCGTGCCGAACGACCGGTAGAAATTTAGTAGGTATATCATTTTGTGATATTTTTGAAATAGACAATAATGTTTTCTTAATCAAGAAACAATACATGGAATAGGGAATATAATGCACATTGTACCTATTTAAAAAAATAGCAATGTTTGCTTATGACTCTACTGATGTAGCTGCTTTCCGCCAAATATTCAAAGTACTCTTAGCTTAATGTAACAAAATGTGCAAGCTAAAAAAGACTCAGACAGTCAAAGTTCTTAACTATTCGTACGTTCGTGTATTGGATTTAAATTATTGATATTTACTTATTTAGAGCCGGTTTTTACTTAATCTAAGTGAAGGACTACAAAACACACCAGTCTGCCTTTAAAAATGTCCAGCTATATGTAGATAATGTTATTTTTAATTAAGTAAAAATGTATTCAAAATTACATACAAAAGATATAACAGTGGTCCTCATACTAAGCGCGAGCCGTGTCCCGAGGAGGCCAGTGATTCATACACTTAGGATGAATCATTAACAAGCAAAGCATTTCACATAGGATTCCCAAGTTTATTAAAATCAAAGTGAAAGGCCAAATGTCGAATCATCTTTGTAAATCTCTTGAAGAAAATGAAAATATTACTTATTCATACAGAGAAAGTCACTTAATATAATGGAATTGTATGTAGCTTAAACTAAGTGCATTACACGGAAATACAATTTATTAATGCACATTATTGTGAGATTATCTTTATTTATTTTTTTCTTAGATTTGTTGGACCATAGACACAGACATTCCATTTCGTTCTAGATCAGTGGGTCATGCAAGCTATACGTAAGTATTAATTTTGTTTTCATAGAAAGATCAATTTGTACGATTTTAGGGCAAGACAACACCTTTCTTACAATCACCCATGAGGTATATGAAACATGAAACAGGCAACGATGTCTCAAACTGTTTAGTAGTTACTTAAACATTTGAGTAAGTACCTACTCACTGTTTGAGTAGGATTTCAGTATGTCGTTAATCGGTCATTGCTCGACGAAACCTGGAGTTTTCTATTCGAGCCTCATTAACATTTGTATTTCATATATTGCTGATATAGTTGTTGCCATTTTTTTCTTTCTATGTGTAGCATCAACGATAATAAAACCTCATAAATACAGCTGAAGTTTTACTACGTACTTTTTGGTACCCACTCCTCTCCAAACTATGCGAATATGCCAAACCCAGCTGTAATTTGGAACGACAATTTTAGTTTCCACTTGGCATGCCAGCGCGAACTAGCCCCGAGTGTTGAAGCCAATCAGTTTGGCACTCCGCCAGCAGCAGCTGTCATTGCTTGCTTTCATAGAGAATCGGTGTTTATGGGATGATTATACATATAGACATACATTAGATAGGCGTATAGACATACAACTTTGTGCATAAGTACCCATAAAACATAATTAATTTCCTTCTATTGTATATTATTGAACTAAACTTTATAATTTGAGTGTATATTCTATTTTTTTATGAGTAAGTATGACCTAGAAATGTTTAGTTCGCTAGCGGAATAGGATATGGGCTAATATTGGTGCGCTAACCGCTTATAAGTTTATTGTAAAACGTACTTTAAGCTTTTGCATTTTTGGTACGATTCATATTGTTGCAGTCCGAGTAATGCTTTATTATTTCCGTGTCTATTAGGATCAGTAGGGTAAGCAGGAAGTCCTAATGTAATCATAACATCATCCACAAGCTGTCACTGTCATAATTATTTATCAAATCTGTGGTGTGAGAGGGACGGAGGACGCTTAAGGCTACGCTAAAAGAATCGTGCTTGAGGTACTGAGGAAAAAGATGATTGTTGAGCTCGAGACACGTGTTAATCTAGTGATGGGTCGTTCTCAATATAAACGGTTCAAAGTCAAAGTCAAATCGTTTATTTCGTATAGACCTACGGGGGCCCTTACAATTTGTCATAACATTTTTTTCTCTTAACTCTCCAACCGGATCGGAACGCGACCTCAACTGAGAAGATCCCGCGAGAAACATTTTTTTTAAAGCTATTATTTTGTTTGTTCATACCTACTACGTATGTTTATAGATCCCTGTTAATAGACTCAAGTATATGTATGATGCTATCCGAATAGACGGTTTAATGATCATTTTTATTAGTTAACTTTCAATTCGCCTGCATGTAATGTTTTAATTTAATTAAGTAAAGTGTAATGTAAAAGTAAGAACAAAAATTTAAATTTTAGATGAACATACTTAATCTTCTTGATAATCATTTTTTTTTGTGAAAGTAATGTAGATGGTCGCTATAACATTCAGATGACAGGCACGAAAGTCTGAGATTTTATTATCTGCAATTATAACCCAAATACGGTACTAAACTATAATTATTTTACAACTAATAATATAACTAAACTATCGTTCATAACTCCCACACTCAAATCAACTCAAAAATATATTTTCATATGTATATAAATTTCATATGTCAAACAATAATCGGTTTGAATTTCGAACAATAATTAACGATGCGTTCTCAAAACACAAACTGGTTCGTTTCTAGCACAAATGAACATATCGTATAGGATTAGTACTCCGTATAAGGGCATTGAAATAATGGCTCTAGGAATAAAGATTGAATGGATTATAATAATTCTACGCAGTTCGTGGTCTCTAGTCGTACCTACTCGTATCTAGGTATGAACACCTAGTATTCAAATACTGACCAATAGCTTATATTTCTCATATAATAACTTCGAATAAAACTAAAGATAAGTCAAGTAAAACTCAAGTTATCCTCAAAATCTTTGGGTCCTCATGCCAGACTAATTAGAGATCGTTCGTTGTCTATGGTGCTTTAATACATGCATTTCAAAACTGAGCGAAGGCTAAGCTCACGAGTAATTTTAATTAATATAAAAAAACATTTTAACAAGTATCACTCGTAAAAAACATCTTATAAATATCTACCAAATATATCAACTCTAATTAATGCACAAATGTATTACACACAGAACCCGCCGTCGCTTGCAAAATGTTATAATTATCCTATTATATATTTAAATGGAATTTAATATTTATAATAGCTAGGTAAGATGGTAAATGTTTCTTCATAACTACAATTATGACTTCTCTAGAATAAAAAAGGTAGTAACATTATACGAATAACACCTATTGTGATTTTAAAAATAAAAGTTAAATGCACTTTCCCTGGGACGGTGTCGGTAAACACATGTAGTATGTGTGCTAATGCACATTTAATGCGGTAATAACAGTTTTGTAAACGTCAAGATTATTCATAAGCGTTCCTAATTCGGTATAATTTGTTAAATTGCCATAGCGCCCTAATGGCGACTTCTGTTGGGTGCGTTTTATTATTTTTCGTGATTAGTGTTGCGCTATTATTGAGGCGGCTACACGTGTCAAACATAAGTGTCCGCGACTAAAATGTTTTTTTTTTTTATCAGAATCAGAATATTTTTTATTCATGTGAGCCATTAAGTACGATTCATAAGTACCGTTATGAATCGTCAAAATTGTCACAAAATGCTAAACTACAAGTATACCATCCGTTAGCAAGGTCGCCGTGCATGTGGAGAAGAACGAGAAAGAAACTCCATGGTTGCTCTTTTTAAAATGATTTTATATATTTTTGAGCAGTACTACAGTAAAGGCTGCCGGAAAAAAAAATTGGTACCAAATTTGAAACTTGGTACCACTTGGCACCAATTCCGAAAACAACCTGTCATAATCATGAAGCGGAGTGTTAAAGTAAAAGTAAAATTACAAAAAAAAAAAATCTATATTTTGGAGTCAGTGCTAATACAAGTTTAACCAAGTGAGAAGGCCTAAGTTTATTAAGATAATGTCTATGGTAAGGAGTTTTTTTTTCTAAGTAGTAGTAGTACAACCCCATAAGTTACACATCGCGTTTACTTAACACAATAATTCTAAACTACATAACGGAACACGCAACTAACAGGTGATTTGAGGAACGTAAATAAACTCGCACAGCGTACGCGTATTGCCCATCATTTAAACTCATTTAGAGCTACAATAATTACCCTAGCATGCCATTTATTACAGGAGGATCTCACGCAGTCACTCGGAGCAGATCGTCCATTCAACATATGCATACGTCTTTTCTCAGACGAATAAACATTACCTTTTCAACCATAGACACACTGAATACATCCTCTTTGATTGACAGATGACAGGGGTGGCACACCTCGTCGAACCAAAGTCAGTATTGTTGAATATGCACCGGAGTGCAAGCAATGCAGGTTGCACACTCAAGTCAAGTTGCAAGTTCAAGAGCAGGCACGCTTCTACAGAACGGCCAGATACGTCGCAGCTTTCGTGCTGAGCACTCGTCAACATAGTCGGCGGCATAGCGCATCGCGATCGAGTGTTTAAAATATTCAAAAATCGAAGTGCTATTTTTTTTTAAACTACAATTGGTGAAGCAACGATGCGGAACCTCGTGCGGTGAGTAACCCTATTATACCTATGTCGTGTCGTGGCTTGTACTCTTGATAGAGGGTTAGGGTCTATAGCACTTTGCACAGAGAGATAAAAAAAAAATTAAGACTTCGCATCCATAAATGTATATTAGGGAATAAAGAACTCTTTTGTGTGAACTGAATTTATAAGTCGATGGTAGATGGCGGAAGATGACTCAAATCAAACATAACGGTCGAAGTTTACACATATTATTTGTTCAAATAAAACCGTGCTAATTTTGTGTGTTAACTAAAAGTTTGCTTTAAATTATCAGTTAATGAAAAAAGTGTAGCAAATATTTGGCTTTATGCTTTTTACCTTTTCCTTAATGGGTTCCGTGAGGACCAAAGAAAAACAATGCATAAGATTTCGCACGATGATAAAACACCTATAATAAACACTCGAGGGTCTTTGATGATGGATTATTACGGCAAAACATTTTATCGTCAGAGGAAACTAATGAAAATTCTTACGAAACGCAACTGCCGGTGCTGAGTTGTTAAGTTTTTTATAAGCGGCCATAAAACTGCAATAAGAAATAATGCAATTAAGCTCGGGGTATGTAACTTTTGAGTGTAAAACTCATCGGAATGTCTACGTATGGTAGCTTTAAAAAAATATTATCGGAGGATACCTCCTCCTTCTAACTGCCTACATACAACATAAAATTACCGCCGAAAAAAAACAAATCAACATTTACTTTGTTGCTACACGCACAAAAGAAACCATAAACAATACAATTAGAAAAATAATAATAGAGGTACCATAGTGCATACCTAGAGAAAATAAATTAGGACCGACACGAAACGTCAGCGTTTCATGGTAGTCTTGTACAGCACTCTTTTTTTTCTTATCTGAATATAAATACCACAAGTGTTTTTTTTCCAACGCCATATATTTTCATTTCGATGAGTTTAGTAGCGGGTTCCGAGTCAATAAGCTTTTCCCCGGGGCTCGTCGAGGGTCAAACCTTGGCGTCTTCGTAGGTCACCGCTGTGGATCCTGGCTTACAGGTACCTTACAATGCATAGTCCCATACAAAAAAACTACAAAATGTAGTGAGCTGTCTCTTAGCATCCGTGTTACCATCATTCACAATGTTATAATTTTTAACTGGAAAGTTATCTTTTTCTCAGAATACTTCAGATGATTCATTTAATGCGCAGGGTTACTCACGTGCCGTCCAGTTGATTCACTAAATATCCCAGTTATGCATGCTACCCTGTAATCATCGCGAATAATGTAACATTAAATGCTCCGGCCCCTAACTTTGGCGTGAAGATCTTATCAGCACAACCCTTAGCGCAGCGCTGATGCGATTTAAAAATTTACGCGTCGGCTTTGTAGTTAAAAATTAATTTAATATGGATTTTGAATAAAATTACTTTGAAGTAGAGATGTGTTTTGTGAGCTTTACTTAATTATCTATATTGTGCCCAATAATTAACACTTATACTATGTGTAATATTAAAATAAAATTAATTTTAAATCAGCTAAGACGTGAGATAGAGGAGTCCCTATCTACTTAAAAATATGTCAGCTAAATACCTAACGAAATTTCATTTCCTCTCCTAAAAAATGCAACTTTTTTTATATAATGATTTAATTCATTGGGTAAATAACATTATTTTCTAAGTAGTACTATTCTTGCCAGCGTTTCGCAAAATGTATTTGAACATTGAAATTCTGATAAGTTTTAATATTAACATTTTAATATAACTAGAATTTACCGATATGTATGTGCGTTCGTAATACGATCAGTGGATAAGCAAAGATGATTATAGGTACTATTACTAATATCACCAGACCGGCTTTACTGTATGCTTATGATTATCTTATGATAGCATAGTATGAAAATTGGCGTTTTATACTCACCAGAATACTATTAGTTAGGTATCACGACTGAAGGAAACTGTCGCGCACACATGAGAAAATAATATTATTATTTACCGACAACAGAATTACAAATCCTAACAAAATTGCTTCGCAATACACTTGTAAATATATTAAGTGTCCATAAATTGGGGGAATCGATTGCGTGTGTGAAATTAAAAATGATTTTATGACCAATTTAGGCAATCGTTATAAATGGAATCACAAATTAGTAAAAAGAAAAGAGCTAATAAGACCACGTTCAAGTCAGAACTTTGATCGCGCCGCGCGCGTCATGCAACGAAGACGAACTGTCATGTCATGTCAACACATTTTTTTTTTATTTATTCAAGAACTGTTTGAGGCGTGTGTTGCGTGTGGGCAAGTATTCCGCGAAGCCCGGGATGAGTCGTGGGACCCGGGACGGGCCCGGGACACGTGTTGACCGCGCGCCGGATCTCGCACGCGATATAGTTCCGCACATGATCATAATATGTGGGATTGATGATATCGGTCGCGTTGACCATCGTAAACGCAGTTTTGAGTACCTATTTTTCTTAAAGCATTTTTATTTTTATCGATACACTTAAATGTGTGACACATTCGAATTACACATCTATTAAAAACAAAATAACAATAAGTTACCTATGACAGCGCTTGTTTTTATGGAACATGTTTTCGTTAACAAACTCATTTTGCAAAGACGATTAGGTGGTACGTCACTTGTCTTTTTCACTTTAAATGGCGAACAGGTATTTTAGCCTCTTTATTTTCACTTGTTTGTAGTTTGGATGACACATGAAGAGTTTGAAGTTATTGTCCTAACATTATACCGTTACATCGAATCCGAGCATCGTCAATCCTTACTCTAGTAAATACAACAATATAAAACCGTTCGCCAAGTCTGTCCGTAAAACTTGGCAATTACTTGGTAATTGTTAAACTCGGCAATAACTCAAATGCGTCTATTCAAGTGTACTACGAAGAAAATGACAGTCAAACTTGGCGCGTAAAACTGTAGAATTATAGGTTTTCTGCAGTTTTATTGCTAGAGGGACGCCGTTTGACTATTGCTACATTGCAGTTCTGTTAGCCTAGTACCTACAAACTCAATGTATACAGTTTTGTTTTAGAAATTGGGACGATTGCTTCTACCGTAATTAAACAAAAATATTCCATTAGGTAGGTTTCTCAATACGCAAGAAATGGTCCTAATGCCATTTTCGCATAGCAGCACTTAGCACCAGTGCTACAGTTTGCTACGAAGCTGCACCATACAATTTAAACGAAAATATTCTTAGGTAATCGGGTAGTAAAGTGCCTTGATAAAACGTAGAGTCTGGCAATGGTTTCTCCAACTCTACGGATGTGAGACGGTTGCACGGCGAGCTCTGCCTTATTAATTTTATAGGATTGTGCATGTGCTGGATGATTAACATCATCCCCGTAGCCATTCTAAATAACTTCAATAAGTAAGTATGTCGTATAAACAGCTAACGGTACCATCGGAAGGTTTTCAAATCTAATTAAGGTTTACTGCACTTGGCCTTTTACGACTCGTGGCTATTCAAGGAGAGATCTAGAAATGCCTTGTGTAAAACAAAATACCTATGTGACACTACAATAATAGTGTACTCTTGGTATCATTTTCTAGGAGTCAGTAAATATGCTTCCTGGGTAATTTGATTACCCACAATGAAATTATAAAATAAAATAAAAAAGCCTTTAATCCTTCTACTTAACTTACATATCGTGAATTTATAATTAAAATGAATGAAAGTTTAATTAATATTTGTAGAAGTCGCCTCTTCGGCGTAGGCCTCCCCCATAATTTTCCATGTTTCCCTATCTCTAGCTTGTCTCATCCAGTCCGGTCCACATCTTTGCATAAATATGTCTTTCCAACGTTTTCTTGGTCTACCTTTCCTTCTTTTCCCATCTTTTGGTAACCATTGTGTAACTTTCTTTGTCCAACTATCGTTCTTCATTCTACAAATATGTCCAGCCCAATTCCATTTCAAGTGTCTTATTCTTTCTATTATGTCCGTTACTTTAGTTTGTCTCCTTATTAATTCGGATGTGACAATGAAATTGACAACCACAATGAAATTAATACAATTTAACTATGATTAAGTACAGTGTTTAAATCCTCTATTTAATTATTTTTTTATATAATTGAGGACTCTATGTATACTAGGTAGCTCTAGCTAGGTATTCCTAGCGATGAAATTGCCCTTATAGCGACGTATACCTACTGTGTAATGACGACATTACCCAGGCAGACCTAATGATGATACAAACCCGATAAACTAATCTTACAAGGAAAGGTCTCGCCGTCTCATTAATGTTTCTCATTTTAAATCTCCAGCATCCACGCTGCATGTTAATCCAATATCGGTAATTTTCTCCACAATTATCTGCCGCGAGTTGGATGCGCCACGCGATCCCAACGACACAATGTATGTACATCGGTGAAAATTTCGTATATTAGAAGTAATACACACGCGAGTGGTATAGGGTTAGTCGTTATATTTCTCATGGCAACAATGCGTGGCAAAGAAAAAAGATCTCTACACTATGGACACCGACAGAATATAATTGAACCTTCCATATTCAACTTAGGTATACCTACGTAATATCCCATTTTCAATATTTTGTCAATTCAAAAATCGAAGTATAGCCAAGAGAAAAGTTTTGCTACTTTTTTTTTTAATATAGAGATCAAAATATTTGTAAAAAACCCGCGAGTCTAAATCTCGTCTGCTAATTGACTCCTAAAATTAAAGATGTTCTCCTATTTCGCTAGATAATATTTTTTCTGTTAATTTAACGTCAGTAATCGCATATTTATGGTAAACGACTTTGATAATTGTTATAATTAGTTTTAATTGTATGGATATTTGTTAATTCACGTCAATCATATCTGCATCTAAGTGTAGTCACTTGTTTTTCACCAATTTAATTACCACAACTAAAGTCGGTGAGATATTTTATAGCAAATTTCAGCAGAAAACTTCAGTTTCAGACGGCGCCTGTCGTCTCCTAATATAATTAAGACTTAATTGCTAAGACGGAGATGCAACGTAGAATGTAGAATAATGCATGGCATCCCTATTCCTATTAGTACCAAATGAATGGCTTAATATTTCTTCGATTTAGTAAGATTAAATATTTATGAGCTTGATGCAATACACGTATGTCAATATCAGTTATTGTTTCCAAGAAATCTATAATATGTTGGTAGACTATATTGTGTTGTAGCGATTATGTTTGATTTTATATATTTTACTACAAAGATTAATATATGTGGTAAATATACCATGGGCCCTGGGGTGGAAATTATAGACTTCTTGAGGTTTATATAATCATAATTTAATTAAATACTCAGAACACTGTTTAAACCAAACGATGCCAAGGAGGCGCCATAGAGAAGCGATAGAAAACCATAGAGAACATTATATAGAGCATTTTTCATAGATTATTGTCCAATATGTATACTATTTTAGTATTCTGGGAGCCTAAAGTCTCGTATTCACTAGAGGACTTTTGTCTCGCAACCTTGTCTCTTGTCTCAATACAATTTCTACGTGTTGGGTGACGTCGCTGGGGACATCGCAAGCGACATCTACGTATCGCAGAACATTTCGCATGTCGCCGTCTGCAGAGTGTTGCCTTCGTGCGACATCGTGTCCCGTGACAGTCGCCGGACAGCATTTGTGTCGCGGGGGAGGGTGCATGCCGCGCTGTGTTCCACGACTTTTTAAAATGCCAGTAGTGTGGTTAACAACATTAGCTCCTCGGGCGACATCTAGACGACAACTAATGTCGCACGTACACGTCTCTCGACTTAGTACCCTAATGAATACAAGGCTTTAACAATATTGAAGTCTGCATTCAATCTCAGGTCTACCATATGTTTACTTCAGTTTAGATAATAAATCAACTCGTACACATTATTTTTTCAATAAACTTAAGTAATTTAAAACTTTTAAACACGCTGGTAATTATAGTCTGGCAACCTATAACTGTAGTTATGTTAAGATAATAATTCTCGGCCATCTCATTTGACCTTCTACAACTGAGTATTAATTCCGAAGACCATCAGGGATGCATTAAGGTTAACAGTCAAATCCAATTAAGCAAATGAAAGAAATTAGAAAGACAATTGGAATTTCCAATGGAATAGCTTTCGTTTTAGCGGGAATATTCAAGCGATTCGTGTAAAGCGGTACATGCTCTCCACGATCGAATCCGTTTGACCCATAAACTTGGAGTGACCTGGCAGGCGTGGGAGCAAGTTGTGACGTGGTCCTTCTTCTTTCATTACGAAAAGAAATGCGATGAAATAAGATGGATATAAATATAGCCTCACCCACAACTTAGCGGGTATTTTGCCAATGTTAATAGCAATAACTCATTTAATAAATACACATTATAAATAAAATAATGGATGTGACACGAAGATATGAAAATGGCGTCAGGGCGTGGTCCTTGTATGCACACATCTTATAATTTCATAAAGGCACTGACATAACAATTAAAAATTATATGTCAAAATTGAATCACTAATACGAGGACTAAGTTGAATGAAAAAAAAGGTTAAGAAGGTGACATTTCAAGTTCAAGGATTAATATTATGAAGAGTGTACCTAATTAAACTGCATTACATTTATAATTTAAAATAAGTAGGAAGGAAAATTAGGGGTATAAGTACTTATTTGTGCTCAAATAACATAGATAGGTAGTATATAGCTGCTATACGCATGTACCTATGATGCGACCCACATAAGCCACCGTATCCACACACTGTGACAAGTAACGGTGCTCACGTTGTAGGAAAACATGAATCACCATTGTACAGTTTTAAGTAAAAATAAATATTCCATATTTGCATTGTTTATAACGTTCCTGCAACATCGTTAGTCAAGGTACCTACCTGCCTACTTACCTCCTGCCTACTTACCTAAGTTTAAAGTGGAATGTGGGTATCACAGAACTACCCGAGATAATGGCAGATATTTATCTTTGGTTAGTAAAATTTCATTATTTCCTCCACCATAGATATTAACAACGTTATATATAACTTAGTATATAACTCTACTAACTTTAACAGTGCGCTTCTTCACCTAAGGAGGTAATTAATTCATATGCGTAGCCTTCTTTTAAAGCTGTCTACCAATACGTTCGCAATTACATAAACCGGCGCCAAAGGATCCATTTGCATACAGATCCTAGCATTGGCGACTTCACCAAAGCGTTTGATTGCACTTAGCACGTATAGATATGTCTCGTCTCGCCCCTTCGGACCGCAGTGCTCATTCTCACGCCTACATTTTAATTACATTTGTCCACTCCAACAAAGAGTAGTTAAGATTTTTTCATAATAATGTTATTAAAAATAACACGAAGATTTATGGTCGAGAGTAATTCGTGTAATACAATAAATACGGTATAAAGTAACTGTTGTTTTATGATAATCATAGAAGCATGTTAATGTCGCCACCATTGAAACTAAGTTGCAGCCGCCGCCAATTACATCTAAGCTCAGCCCTAATTACAAATAAAAAACGTTGCGTTCAATGAAATCGTTTACACTACAGAAAACTTCGATCTAGTCTCGGCAATGTTTTTAAATTGGTGCGAGAATTGAAACGGGTTCTCGTTAAGGAAGAACGCAGTTACAATATCGTTCTGATAATCCCATTTCTAATTCCTCCGTGCCGCCGGTTCTTGCCTGTCATGTAAGTTGGACGCTGTCTAGAAAAGTAGTTTTAATTGTGCCGTTATTATTAATTTATTTTTGCATATATTACGAATATTGATGTTACTTAAATAGAGCTACTTTAATTACTAAATGGGCATGCCAAGTGTAAACTTAACATTGGCTTGTCTTCTACGTTTAATAAATGTCAGTATAAATAATCGTGTCAATACAATCTTCAATGTAAAAATAATTGATAATATATGAATATTTTTAATAATCTGTTTACGACTGGACCACCATACGCTGACAAAATAGATACGTATTTTTAAAAAATTACTTAACTGTATTAAAAGCAATCAGTGCACCTACGTCTTATACATAAACAGATAATTACTTAACTCTGTTTAAATCTGATAAGAAATGGGCACTCAACGAGCATAACTTATCTAACAATTGTGTTAAAACAAATTTTACAAAACGGTTTAATAATATAACCTTTTAAACGTTATTGCAAATGCATGAAAGCTTTAAACGACCTCAATGTAGCTGCTGCAGCCTCCCAAATTAAGCTCGATGTATCACCAATTGAGTTCTCAATATCCCACATAGTTCATCTTGCCATAGACACGTCAGGCCCATGGAGTAATATGGCCAAAGACTTTATCCACAGATTATCACATAGGTTGATTGACAAGAGGTCTGGCACTTTCCTCGCTCAAAAAATCAGCTTATAAAACAGCGAGGAAATACAGCCAGCATTCTTGTCACCATTCCACTCGGACCATGTATATATATTTTGAACTGTATATATATTTGACAATGTATATATTTTTTTGTATATATATTTTATAGATACATAGTTTATTTTCATATTTATTTTAACTGTCATTGTAAATATTTAACCGTGTGCTTAAAAAATATATAAGTATGGTAGTGCGTAGAAAAATAAAGCATAGCTAATATTAAAGGTATTTTGCGTAAGCCTGCAATAAAATGTTTATTGCTAATTTCAAGTACTCTATGCCAGCTCAATACCATAATAAGTGCCACTTATCTCTTACCCGGATTAAGTCCACACAAAGGGCTCTCTCACTGTAGCTGGTAAAATTTCTATCTGTAGAGGTTTGTGGTGTGTAGATGTGATTCCAACAGCAGATCAAGAATTGGAATAATAAGTTTTATTTTTAAACCGTTTCAAAAGTGCGATGGTAATAGACAAACTACACAAGACCGAATTATTTTGATTATACGCTTCGTAATAACCAGAAGTCTTTAGGAAACCATGATTGAAATAAGAACCATTGCTTGCGACAAAAAAAATGTTTAAAAAACTTGTTATTTTGTGTGGAATATGGGAGGGCAAAATACAAAATGGCTGCATAATTATACTTCGACTAATCTTCTCTGTATTTGTATAGTCTTTAAACATTTCCTGTTTGCCGAACAGTTAGACAGTTATAAAACCTACGTTGACCGGAATAATGATGAATACTTAAGTAGTTTGAAGATACCTAAATTGTATTTTGATAAAGATTTCTTTTTGTTTTTATAATCCTGTAGTTAGCCCCTCAATTGTGCTCAAAGCCGTAGCCAGGAATTCACTTCGGAGGGTCGAATTCACTTCAGGGGGGGGGGGGGTAGAGCTCTGGAACAGAGACATTAATGAGTACCGATATGTATAAAACAGTGGGTTCTCTAGAGCCTAAGGCCTGCTTAAGGGGTGTGCTCACGCTCATTTGAATGGTTGTAGCGTAGGGATCAAACCCGGAACCTCTATTATATATGTGCGGTTCCTCTAAAACTTTTGTATGTTTGTTTATTATCCTTACTTGTCTCTGATCTGTAACACCAATAAATCCCCTGCCATAGTCTATTGATTTCATTATGTTATCAGAAAACAAATAACATTACGCCAAAAATGACTGAGTTCTGAGGTAACCAAAATAAAAAAAACAATTGAATTGAGAATCTCTTCCTTCTTTTTAAAGTCGCTTAATAAAAGGTGGACCTTACCGTCAAAATTCCTTTCCGTTATGTAACACGACGGACGACCTTGGTTGCAATCCAATTCACGCTTCGAGTATGCGATGCAAATGTCCAACCGGTCCGATGTTCGATTCCCGCCCTCATAACGGTGTCTCGACAAAAAGCGGATTGCCCTTTTGGGATTCAGCTCTCATATTATATAGGTAAGGTTTAAGGCTTTCTCGTCTCGTTTTTGACCTTGTAATTTTTATGGTTTTAATTACTCTTTTATTTCACGTTGAGAGACTTGTTCTCATTCTTCTATATAGCTTCCATTTTGTTGTCTGATTGAAGAATTTTGTAGACAATTGCCAACCTAAAAAAAAGAAGAAAAAATTAGTGAAGATACTTCGATTGATTAAATTGAGCTCCACGTGCGATAACAGACTACATAAACTCAATATGTATGTATCGTGGTTTATCACGGTTAAATTGTAAGTTAATGCCTCCATTAGTCGCGATACTGCGATGAGTATAGCGGGCGGAACGATTGGTGCGCGTGAGATGAAAATGCGCGCAGCTGGTGTCGTTTAAAAAAATTAAAAATGTTGCATAAAAAAAAATGTTCCGGAGATGATCAGCTCGGGATGAGTGATCTTTGTTTTAGTTTAATTACGAGACTCTTTCTCTCAGAAGCATCAGGTCTTCAATTTCAAATGACTGCACGCAAAATATAATTACCGTATCATTAATCTTTTTCTAAAATGAGAGACTTATATTTGGTGATAAAAACTAAATAAGCAAACAAATATGTAGGCAGTAAGTACCTACCTACATATATGTTTGCTATACATACTTAATATGCACCTCGAATGGCCAAAATATTATATAATATCTCTAAGATATAAATTGCAAAATATATATACTAAAAATGTACTTAGCTAGACTATGAAGACGGGAGACTGAATATTCAACAAATTGTCGTGAACGTTATTTGCCTAACGGTGTATACATAATATTTAAAAAAAAAACGCTTTTTTGAATATATAATATGAGAACTCGTAACAGCCAGTGCAATATAGCAAAAAATTTACAGTGCAGAGGTTTGTGGGCCGTCTATGATCGATTTGTGTAGAAAATCGATTCGTTCTAATCGGATACCTAATGTAAACGAAATAGAACGTGAATATCAGTCAAGTCGGTTGATTTTTTAAATAAATACAGAATTACTTACGTGTCTGATGTACCCTCGCAACATCGAATCGCATTTTATTTTGAATCGATTATTTACTTGTCAATCAAGTATTTGCAATTAGTTTTTTGTCAACTGCCAATATTTTTTTTTGTTAGTAATTGGTTATAGGTTTGTGTCGAGAAAGTTACGATCGGTGGCGTGTCTCAAATTAATTTGGAGTGACTAATTATAAATTTGTAGGTGTGGGCTACCACGATTTACTAGTAAAGCATGTCTGTCAAATCATTTTCGCTTAATTTAATTCGTCTCGATGTTCTTATTTAATGTAATTTGTTCAAGATAAATGTCTGCACCCGTTGCCGTAATAGATAATAAAAGGTAGATTGCAAAAGCCGTGAATTGAATAATGAATAGTATTTTTTTTCTATTCTAACAAACGAACCGTGAAAGCAAACGGCATCACAAAGAAAACTTAGCTTTTCAAAGCTGTTATTATTTAATCTTGCCTCTTTTACCTATTCATATAAACGTACAAAAATAATACTGAAGGCTGGAGGACACGCCTTGACTCATATCAAATGCTTATTTTAACCTATCATATATTTATATATATTTAACATATCATTAGGGATACTAATAATGTTATAACGTTATATCAAGAAATACTCGACACTGGCAAAAAATGCCTACATTCTGCAGCCGACTGCCCAGTGAAAAAGAAGAAGAAGAACCTACACATAAATTTGCAAGTCCGTGTAGCCCAAGAGGTTTACAAAAAGGCTTAACTACTACACTCACACAAGTTCTTTTGTGTTTTTCATGCTGGCGTAATTCTTGATAAAATTAAAAGTAGGTACCCCTTGATGATAACATTAAAGTCGATGATCATGATGAAATGAATCCCCTACCCCTTGCAGTAAAGCTGTGGATACTTTACTGAAAATTTACCTGACATTTTGGGAGAACTTGAATAGTCAAGTTATGCTATTTTATTTTATTTACTTCACTCGTGCACTTTTATAACCACACAATGGTTAATATCCTACTAATATAGCACATTATTTATCAAAGAAACACATTTTTTGGAAATAAAACAATATTGACAACTTCACGATTCAACTTCCCGCCAAAAACTCCCTCACACATGTTTTTTTTAAATTAAAATACTGCTGGCGAAGATGACAACTTTTTTTTTGTGTTGCTTAGCTGTATCGCCTTGTTTAAACTACAATTTAGCGCTAATCGTTAGCACGGGAAATGACTCGTTTGAAATTACAATTTGAATACGTGTAAAAAGTTGAGTTTGTTAAAGTTGTTTCAAAGTCGTGAACATGGGATTATTGTGTTATGTGAAAATTACAGTGTGTTAAACACATTTGAGTCATATTATTATCGTAAGCTAGGGCTAGCTTCACGGTAACAACCAGTATAAATAATTTGTTTTTGCAGTATCTCAATATAAAATTAAGGTTCTGTAAACCTTAATTTTTTTTATCATAAGAAACTAACGTACCTTATCTTCATTGAAAGTATAACAATTGCTATTCAAAATATTCTTCAGGCAAAAACCCACACGTGGGAGATTAATTTTCCCAATAGCTCAAGTGTATCTTACAAAAATAATAGTGCCTACACTTGTTTCAGGAAAGTACGCCATAAACAGCTATCACGTACTTCCCTGGAACGAGTGTAGCGTGTTTGCAAAACTACTGGAGAATCCCACAGTAAATCTTCTTACCCAACGGTACTTGCCGCTATGCAGAGTCGTATAAAAAATCGCAAACATAAAATCCATTTTATGTTCCAGTATTAAATAGCAAACCACTGGTTCATTTGTATGTCTGTGCATAGGCGTGTCCTCGACGCTATGAATCCTAATAGACTTTTTCAAAAACAATTCGCACATAACTTATGAATAGGGTTGCCCAATTACGGAAAATTAAAAATGTCCTTGAAATTTCGCACATTTTTGTAAAAAAAGGTAAAAGGATCAGGCAGGATAATAGGTAAATTAAGCGTCATGTCTATTTATCGTTTCGTATAAGATTTTAGAGCAATATATAAGGTATAACAAAAATAGTGTAAAATATTTGAAGAAGTTAACAAGTATGTGATAACGATCACGTTTATCTATAAAATATATGTGTATACAGTGTTTGATTTTTCTGTGAGAAAGCGAGACAGTACAGTTTTAATGTGCACTTAGTTTGTAGTATTATTTAAAAAAAAAACTAATAATTTGATTTTTCCTTGGACACCTAAAAATATGTTACACCATTATTGTTAAGCCTTATATAGATACAAAAGCCAGTGACCATGACATGTGTTACGTCACACAGAAACATCGTACAAAAAAAAATTGACAGCCCTTAACCATGAATACGAAAATGAAACGTATAGTCTATGCCGCACATACATGTGCGAATATTTAATGCCACGGAATTCTTTACAAAGCCAGTTTACCATAAGTTAAACTTAAAAGTAGCGGCTCCGTCGCGTCGCTCCTACGTGATACAGAATACCTATCTTTATCAGCCATTCCAATATCGTATCGGCGACGGCGGCGGGACTGGACTATTTAATTTATGTATGTATATCGATCGCTATTTATAGCGAGAATGTCTAAGGTATGCACGCTATGTTTGACAAGCCATGTAAATTAGTTTGGTTTCAATTAAAGTGCAGTATTTGCGTCATGACTTGAACTACATCCTGGTAAGATATTGCTGAGCAATTACAGTTGTTTACAATTGTCGATAGCATCTTTAAACGTGGATGCGAACAATCTATACATCGACATGTTTCCAGCGAAACTTCCATGATAATCAATTTCCTAAAAACACGTCCCATCACGTTGGGGAACAATAGTTGGTATATTAGCTGATGATTATGTTCGGTGACTGGCAGTTTGTCAACAAACAGCTCGCAATGCTGCGATGTCGCCAGCAACACGGACATACGTTTTTGCATCAATGTTGATCGGCAATTGTCTACCAAGACTACGTGACATTTAGAATCAGAATATTTTTTATTCATGTATAGCGACTTCTTCAATCTCGCCACAAGATACACAGATGGCGCTGCAGATGGGTATTCTGAACAATTGACAATTCTCCATACAATCCTGAAACGCGCTATGAGAGTTTTCGGAGCACGTAACATGTACAAGATCCCGTCAATAACCGTCGGGAGCACAGTGGTCAGGAATATAGCGGCCGCCTCGCCGGGCTGCTCGCCTGGCTGGAATATCTTCCCTTTTCTGCAACATGTAAACCATTATGTACAGTACTTATGAATCACCAATGCACTTGTTTATAGGTACTAGTAAACTGAACCCCTTGAGAAAGTCAACGAGGCAGAATGAGTTTGTTTGTTTTATGTAGAAAAACAAAGTTGAGTGACCACTGTGTGGGCGACGCCACGGTAGGGTGTGGGTGATACGGTCAGAAAGAAGATATAATACTCACTATTTTGCCATGGTTATGACTTGGGCGGGTGTTTCTTTATGTCCTAAGCCAAACAAGTTATCAAAATGGAGTCAACACGACAACAAAATTAAATGATGTTATACGAGCCCAAAGTGCGAGTTTTTAGTGATTTATTATGTTATTCCATGTGGTAAGAAATTATAAGTTTTTTCTTTACTTGTAAGCGGTAGGTAGTAACGTCAAACTTGACGGTAAATATTTTGCCAATTTACCCTGATTATAAACACGTATTTATTCATATTATTCCAGTTCTACCCGTTGAACCATTCACTGGAGAAAGTGATTTTAAAAACCAAATAAAAATTGACCTTTCCGTAACATGATTGCATCATTTGACAGCAGCGCATAGTTAACATCACCGAGACACAATTAAATTTGTGGACGAACACTTTTTGTGTAGCGGGAATGTATAAAGCCGCTTACACACGAGCCAGCTACGATTGCTACCTGAAGCCGTGCAAGTAAACAGTGTGAACAGTAAGTAAAACACTGACCAATAGGATTCCAGGATTGATTTTTATGACGCGATACAATTATGAAACTTTAAAACGGTTTCTTTTTTGCCCACCAAGGCATCACAAAATCTACCAAAAACCATCAGCAAAATATGCTAGCACTAATACACACACCTCTATTTAGTTTTTAGGGAAAGCCCGCGAGATACTGATATTTTTGGGCAGTATGTGCCTTTTGTCGTAGGGCTTGGCGTATGGCCACCACTAACCGCGAGCGCGGAGAGTTTAATATAACAGCAAAGATCACTCGCGTTGTGTGTGGGCCGCCTAATGGTTACAGCTGGTCAGTTCTAGTCTCATTGTTTGAGGAAGCAAGATCGATTTCACGAGCTCAACATTATCACGTAGACATTTTTTTTCATGAATCAAAATAATTTGCATGGGTCTACTGTTGCTTTTCAATCATACAATTTCTCTCTTGTTAAATGTTGGTGGAATTCGATTACGCCTTGTTAAATGCTTACGTTCAATTGAAAGTTATCAATTATATATTTTTTCCTTGTATTGCCGAAAAAGCAGTGTAGGTAATAACATTTTTAGTTTCCACTTGATTAGGCTTCTCAAGACATAATTATGAAGAAAGTAAATTATGAAGACATTTGTTTTTTTTAGAGAAACAACATTCTATATTCAAACATTTATTTATGGCTTGTAGACCTTGTAGTGCGCTGGGGTATTTTCAATCGAGTGGAATACACTATACACATTATAAAAGTAATAATACAAACACTAGTGTGCATAGATATACCTAGGTAGATTAGTCGTCCCCTAACAAGGCATGGGACATTTTTTTCAACCGACGAAATTAAATAACGTTCTCAATTCAAAACATACCGTCAGTCAGTAAGTAGTCTTACAATAAAACATAGGTACAGCACAGTGAAAGCTATATTATGTGGCTACGGCGACAAGTTGGTCTTGTTCTGACAAATCAATTACCTATGTACATTGATATAAAATAACGTAGATATGTGATACAAACACTAATTATTGTTGCGCTGTTATTAATGTCCCAGCTGACGCATCCACGTGCACGTTATAATATAACGCACTTTGGCTGCACACATAACGATACAATGGCAGTATAAACGAGATATCATGACAATTAGCAAGAGCGAAAGAAAGACAGATATATGCTGCGCTGCGTCGTTTCCATGTATCTAGACTAATTAGATTAAGCAGCAGATGTGCCGGGCAGCCCAGTTTTGTGATGCCATTTCCGAGCGCAATAAACCTATCTACGTCTTTCTTATTAGACATCGATGCCGACGCAGGTATAATGTTTTAAGAAAAAAACATTACAGTCTACGTATAATTATAATAGCAACCCCACCTGCCCAGTAGCGGTCCGCAATTTATAGACAGTTGCTACTAATCACTTCATCACTCAAATATTATTCAAGATATCACAGAGTAAAAAGTTCCTTTCAATATTCTCACTATAGTTATAATAAAAAAGTCCTAAGATAATAAATGTTGCTACCTATAATAAATCCAGTAAGTGCTATCCAGACATTGCATTTGCGTGACCGTCCAACACTCGATCACGCACGTCTCACGATTGGATTAAAAATAAACGCTCATTCTATAAATAGATCTGAGGTGTACTTATCTACTATTATTCTATTTACAAAGAAAAAAAAGAGTCGTTATTGCTATTAAATACTTGACATTGACATAATACCTACCCTTGGGTGTAAAGCCATTTAACATTTAAAGAAAGAAAAAAGAAGAACGGGTTGTCATAAATCATAGACCAGATAGTAAAAAAACTTTTAAAAAATCGTTCCGGAAAATACAGAAAATTTACCGTATTATTGAAATTAGTCTTTTCAATGTCTGGTTTAAAATACTTTTCGATCAATACGGGATGCCGCCATTGTTGGTCAGAATAATGGGTGGTTAAAATAATAACAAGTATGAATATGCCAGCAGACGCATAAAATACGGCACAATGTGGTCGCTATCCCGGCGCACATCGAGACAACGGCTCTAGACTTCATAAACCATGCGATATCTGGACAGACATCACATTCATACAGGGACTTGCATTTTGTAAAATTATTATGAAGGAATCTTTTTTTTACTTTGGCAATCGGCTACAAAATAGAGCCATTTATCCAGTGGCCAGTAAATTTACTGATCGTTGTTTTATGTATAAGTACCCCTGATTATAATTAAATGAATGCCATACACGGGGTAGGGGATCCATAGCATACTGTACTGAAAATTTGCCGGATAGCCCGGATAGTTCCCGCCAAAAAGTCTGTACAAAAACTATTGAAACTTAAAAGAAAATGGCGTCAACATATTCAGTATTTTGCCAGTATCGAGTGTAAGGAATAGCTAGGTGACACGCCTATCTGTCTGGAGCTCATTAGCCGCAAACTTTTTGCAGAACTCACTAGATAAGATAAACTAGGTCAGTAAACGAAGGGAAAGCATTGAAAAAAAACCTAGTGTGAAACTAGTCTGTCATTATAAGATACTAACACAAACAAAACATCACGCCTCTATTATAAAGCTACTAGGCCCCAGTGTAACACAATATACCGTTAATAGGCCGATTACAATATACCGGGCATTCTTTCCGAATTTGGTAAATTATAATTTCTTAATAGACAATTAGTAAGTAGTATGGAGTTTGTCCTATTACTCTTAGCTGAGTAATGTTGCTAAGCAACACATCTTGTTGATTGTTAAATTATTTGTACAATTTTGCCTTGTCCTAAAATATATGTTTTACGTCTTTACATATTCCTTCTTATATATCTCAACTATCAAACTTAAGTTGAATGTCGATTCTATCGAAATTGATTTTAAATATCGTTTTATGATGTTATTACTGCAAGATTTGCCTGATAATTCATTTCGCGAGCTCTTTAATTCATAGAGAATTGATAGCAATGCTCGTACAACTAAAAAACTGTGTGTGTATCGAGAATTGGCATGATGAATGGGAATGCGACTGATCGCTTCCACCTTAACAAAATGTATTTATTGTTGAAATGGAAGCCAGTACTATATGGTATGCAGAATGCGCTAGCGACCACTGAACCAGCGAGTCGACAATTATAATACACATTCTCATCCCAAACCGTGCATCCCTCCATTTAAATGGCGCTTTAATATGTCAAGAGACCTACTGTTAATCTTTTTTTAATAAAGTTTAATAAAGTATGTGTACACTAAGTGCACACTACTCTTACTTATCTAAAACATTTTTGTTGTAAAAAGTTGACTGCTGTAACCGGTTAGTAGGTACAGATAATATTATCATACGTATTAGTAACGAGTAGGTACAATGTTGTGCGTAGGTTTACTTTATTGGAATAATAAGATATAGTTAAGTATCCCATAAGGGCTTGGTCGCAAGATTTTTTTTAAGCTCACGGTTTAAGTTATTGATGTAATAACATGACACAAATAATGAGTAACTTAAATGCTGTAACGAGAATAAAGAAGAGATACACTTATCTAATTATTATAGTGATCTATGGCCCAGTTCTTTATTAGGCCGAGTCCGCACATATTGCACTAATGAATCGTTTGGTCGTATCACCATAGAACAGTATTTTATGCGTCACACCCACCGTGTCCACGGGGCGCTAAGTTGCCGCTGGTCGGTCTTGTATATGTCGCTTTAGGTATATAACAAAAGGAGCCGCCTACAACCAACCTTCGTACTGCAATTTTTCCGCAAACTCTTGATGAGATAATAATTCAGAGCGATTCAGAATGACACATATCGAAAGTGAACTAGTTTTATATGTACAGCTTATGGTCTTCGGTCGTCCAGGGTATTTGGTCTGAGTATAGAGGCGTTCCCGCTAGCCGCGGTCGCCGACCTCTGGTCGCCGGTGTGGCCCTGTCCTTATGTCACCAGCTCGAAAATATTGAAAACCCGTTGCGTGTTATTCCAAACATCCGTATTCTTTAACGGTGTTCAACGACTATTTTAACATTTGTACTTACCGTTTCGGAGATTTCCAATACATCGCATAGGTAAGTACGAACCTAAGTATGTATATTCCGATCGTCTGATTCATACAATGTTGCCAACACAAGCAATGTCCGTTCTTTCGAAACGGAATTCGTCAAGTAATTACGAGTTAATCATTTATCATGCGAAAATGACACTTCGCATGTCCACACGAAATTATTGTCTTGAGTTTTACTATTCCAAATATTCACAAATGATTTACTACAAGAATACTGCTTGGCAGATACTTAAAATCACCAGGATTTTGTTCGAGAAACCGATAACAGTATAATATCTTTTGCGTTCTATAAAAACGGTGACTAATCACAACTTTCTCCACGGGATTCCCGACAAATCTCGAAAAAAGTGATTTTCGTGATGTCGCAATAATAAATTATTTTAAGATGTCTTTACACCCTCAAAACAAACCGATCGATAATTCCATAAATAATTTAATAGTTAAAGAGAAAAATCGACACATACTACATCCACCATCTGTTCTGCTAAATTAAGCTCAATTAACAGAATTGCAGTCTACTAGACTAATTATTTCAGTTAGTTTGTACAATTTGAACATACACTAACTGAAATAGAGAGCCATGCATTCTTCGTAAATTGTTTTTTTCTTAAATTGAAATATCATCCTCAATGGAATTTTTCACATAATCGAAATATTATTTTTCATGTAAACCATTAAGTAAAGTACTTATGAATCGTCAAAATAGTAACAAAATGCTAAGCTACAACTTTACCACTCGTTCGGAATGCCGTTCCTATGGAGAAACAATGTATATACCTACTTATATTCTAATGAAAACATGTTACTGAAGGAGTCACATATTAACATAAGTTATTTATTTTTATAAGTAAGTATGGATACTATACTTAATTATAAAAATAAAATAATGCGATGCAAATTGGTTTCGCCTCATAACTATCCCTTGACTTGATAGGTGCTTTATTAAAATATTATCTACATTATTTATATCGTAGGCTGAAGCAAACTGGTTATGTGCCTTAGATTGTCAATTAGGTAATAGCTAGTACTATATGGCGATATAGGAATAGTTTATGTTTCTTTTACTCAAAAACTCAGACAGTATAAAACTTGTATTACTTATATATAGAGGAGCACTTAGTTCCGCCAACTACTCAAATATTTTCCGACGAACAATTAAATATTAGTTTTGGGCCTTACCAGAAATGCTGTGACGTAAATTAAGCTCGCAAAATTCCGCTCCCTCGGTGAAATGCTGCCAGAATGCCGTCATAAGTCCATAATAAAACTCCGCGCGTCCTTTTTATGCATCCCTATAAAACCTGAAAACACGAAAACATCGCGAGGAAACCTGCAAGTCTGAGAGAACCCCTCGAAAGACGTGTGAAGTCCGCCAATCCGCACTGGGCCAGCGTGGTGGACTATAGCCTTATCCCCGTTGCATTGAGGGAAGGCCCGTGCCCAGCTGTGGCACATTAAAAAAAAAGGCTGGTATTATTATATATAAAACCTAAAAAAAATACAAACTCATCGTATTCCGGCATTCAAAATTCCGAATAAATATCAGAATGAACTACGAGCATATAAAACATGATTACGAGCGGGTTCTTGTAGTTCTTATCTTAATTTAAAACACGTCTGGAATACTCAGCCAGCCAGGAATTCGCGGACATAAGTGATAGGACAGAGTGACATTCCAAAGGCAATTAGATGTAAATAAACAAATTTAAATAGTTAACGCGGTAATTAACTTTAGCAGACGTAGTTAGCGAGTTATAACTTTTCAGTGTTTATAAAAGAGTTTGAGTGTTATACTGGCTGATGCTACCTAGGTCAAGACATGCGGCCACATTAAAGTATAAAAATGAAATCAACATATAAAAAAATGTAGACTTGTTATCTGTATGGTGAGAAGGACGATTGCATTTCTATAGTTATACACAGTTGGACTGAATAAATGACCAGTTTGAAATAAATTATGAGGGAATGGAGGGGCCTACTAGATGCGCGATATTCATATGCCTTTGCAAGATAGTCCTAGATTAAGCTTCCCGTTTAGGTAGATCTATGATTGACAAAACACTTCATAGAAGAAGAAACATGGAAACAAGTACATGACCATAGATCACGAGTGCAGCTTTTTTCCAGCGTTAACAGTACGTAATACGATTTGTATTGGAATAATAAATAGATAAATTGCCCATGTACCAGCCCACAAGGTACTCGCACATGGGAATGGCTTCCGAACCGCTTTTTGTGTAACCACATATAAGGTAATTACAGTCTATTCCAGCTTGCAGAGACAGCTTAATTTCGAATCAATTGTTCTTACGTGTCGCTTCTCGATTGTGGTTTTGTTGCCAGGTAATTGGATAAGATGTACCAGTCATTGATTTAAAAAGTAAAAGCAATGATATTTTACTTTCACACATTGATCTAACCTAATTAGGATTCCCTGTATCTTGGGTGGGCACTGGACAGGACAACGATATATGTACTTTTTATAGACATACACATATATGTCTTGGGTAAAACATTCCTGGGTATCACACAATGTATTCCCATACCGCGATTCGGAACGGAATCCACTGCATAGAAAGCAGTTCCAATCCCAATTGCGAACCGACTGAGGAAAACTGATCGTCAATTTTTTTTGTGGTCCATACATTGCGACTATTCGCAATTCGATTAATACCAACATTCCGTCTACCCTCATTGTGTTCGAGGCGAAGGTGCAAGATGAACGGATAATTGGCGGCGGCGCCGACGAGGAAGGCGTGATCCTCCGCGTGTGGCGAATAATGTCCTCACACGTCATTAGCATATCACGAACGATCGTGGAATAAGGTGTTTTATTGAGGAGACTATAATACTTAGTACTAAATAATTGGTTCATTTGGGATATCCTATTGCACATTTGGGATATACTTTGGGTCAAGCACGAGCCACTACTCATACAGGAGCTGCTCATCCTTTGACCGGTATTCCAAATTTAAAATATGTGTAGATATAAACATTGATTTAAAAAAGGAATAAAGTTTTATCGTGTGATCTGTGGAATGAGCGATTTATTGAGTGCATTCCCAAAACACGCAAGCATTGCACGAACAAAAACAATAGAGAAGGATAGATAAGAATACTTTCCTTACACTGTTTCTACAGGGTTTTGTTTATTTTCTTATTGCATAATTATTGAAAAGGGGTGTACTAACCATTGGACGTGCGCTTTTTAACGCACTTGTAATGATTAGGTATGTTTAGTCAGAATTTCGATACCTACCTAAAGCTTAGCGTACCTTTACACACACATAGCTATTTTAAAAATACATTTTGTTCGACAAAAAAGTTTTTACGTAGGCTGACTAGTGAATTAAAAATATTGTTATTCGTACGGCTTATAACCGAGCCATTCGATACATAAGGTTGAGAATAAGCGTGCCGTGACACTAATCACTAAATCATGTCAATCGTCAAGTAAGTAACAATTCATTCGCATGAACCATAATCCGCTCTTCTATTAGTGTGCTCTAAATATCAAGTTAATTGTCATTGGACAAATGCGAATCAGCGCATGCGTGCGACGACGCGACATGACGACTAAAAAAAAATACAACCGAATTCAGAACCTCCTCCTTTTGAAGTCGGTTAAAAAGATGTCTGATTTGTTTAGATAGGTAGCGTTTTGAAATAAATAATCATAGATGGCGCATTTACAGACCTCTTGTAAGTATAAATTAAAAAGAGTGTAGAAAAGCTACTTAATATTTACAAAAAGTGTAAAAAATTGGGCCCATGCGGTAGCGTGCCTAAGATGCTGGCCGCATTTCCTCGCTGAATAGCCAAAGCTACTCGCTGAGCGAGGAAATGCCCAGCCCTTGGGTCGCCGGTTGCGTCGACCAATCTTCTTGAAATATTTTCTATAAAATGGATCTCACAAATATCACGCGAATTACAGCCATATCATTAGAAATGGCATAATGCCGTATAGCAAAAATCATGTGATACTTATTTTTGTATCGTAATCCTGTGCTCCGAATTGTTATTGTAGTATCATTATCCGGATTGACGGTTTGAAAGGTGCCATTATGGGAGTTAATCTACTCTACTCTACTATAAGCGAGACGTGTGTATCAATAATATAGTTGTTTGGTTAGTATACGTTTACACACAACATAATAGAAAATGTGATGTCGTTATTATAACCTGAACTCTATGAAATCACTCTTACTAGCACATTCGCTACAGTGTTCGTAGCATTTCTAAAACGCACTCCATTGCAACAAGTTTTGTTTTTTTAACAAGTTCCGCACCAACATAACTCATTAAGCCGGGTATTAAAAAAGAAATTAAATTGCCCATTTGGTAAACTGCTCACACATTCTATTAAACCTTAATTTATTGCTGGCGATTTAAAATCGTAATTGCTGGCGGAGACATGAAAGAATGTCGTGCGGCCAACAAGCTAGGTCCCCACTTGGTACACGCGCCGAGAAAAGTCGCAGATAAAATTATGAATAATTACTATAATACTACTTCATGCTTTAAGCCATTTTAATAATTGCGGCCTCGTCTGATTTATGGAGTTTATTTATAGATTCTGAGAATGTAAGTAAAAGCCGTAGAGATGTTTTATTTTATTTTTTACTTGCCGCCTGTGCTTACAGCTTTTGTACCTATATACATCATTCATACTTTTATTTAATGACATTGCTTAATCTGTGCGTATGCTAACATAGGTAAGTTTTTGCTTATTGGTTACTATCCGGAACACGATATTGGAATCACGATCCGGATTTTGATCACGATCCAAAGGGGATTCGTTGTTCCTGCGATACCTTCCTACTATAAATACGGCCGAGATATCGATTGTGATTCACGTGATGCTTATGATAATAGTGATAGTGTGAACGGCGCCAATGGGTCCCTGATTAAATTAATTATTTATAGCTCCGAAGAAAAGTGTGAGTAATTAAATTCTTAAGTTACTTAATTACATCTAAAGTAACACAATTCGGTTAGATCTACGTAACTAATAACTAAAATAAACTAACCACACAAAATCATAATAGGTCCCTAAATAAAGATTTTATCTATTAATTCCGTCATAATACATATCGCTCGTGCGTGTCAAAAGATTCCATAAAAAGTAAAAACGAAGACGCCATAACGCTCACAACTATAGTAGCCACAGATTACGACTATTACGAGCCGCGAACGCCACATTCCAAATTGAAAATTCCAAAATGGCAGGCCGTCAAGCTTACGAAAGTGCAGGCGACAATGTGCATCGCACGCGGAGCTAAGCGCAGTGCGTTGACCGCGCGTTCTGACCCGGGAGTCGAGGTCAAGCGGTCAGCGGTGTTAGGGCACGCCCACACTGCGCTGCCGATAGCCCGCGGCTACCCGGCGAGCCGGACTTACGATCGTGGCTTATTGTGGGAATACTCGCGTGAAAGGGATTGGTGGTTACGATCGTGAGTGAAGATGATACGCAAATTATTCGTGTTATGTTATTGGGTTTCATTTAAGTGAGACAGTCGGTAACCGAGGCGGTACAGAATTTAAAAAATAAGTTGTGTTACTTTGTTAGCCTCAAATATAATGAACAACGTATAAAAAGTACAGATTGTAAAAATGTATATTCATATATTTTCAATAAAATATATTTAAGAATTAAAGAATGTGATTACGACCAAAATAAATAAGAATCTTTTACCGACTGTTTTATGTACCTAGTCCTACCGCCAAATTTATAGACGTTCTATACCATTGTTAAACGTCATATAGTACTGCGCTTAAGAGTTTTGATTTTTTTTGGAGGCTAAAGTTTGCTGCAACAGAACACTATGTACAATAGAGTTATAAGAATATTGATCGATCATGCACCATCATTTTCACTAGTGAAGCAAGAAAAGTTACGTGCAAAAATTACCTCATTAGATACGCTCAAGTCCATAAATTTATCAAGCCGTCAACTAACTACCGATCGCCGATACGGTTTACTGCAAATTGGTTCGGTATCGCAATCACGACGCGTGCCGCGCGTAATCGCATAATCGCAATCACATACGCTACCGTGTGGCGTCTGAATGGGCTTTAGCGGATTTACGGCAGCTAGCTTAAGTCGCGTCGCGCGCGCGACCAATACGGAATGTCAAGAGTTGTGCTAATATTTATGTGCGTACCTATTTAAGAAACAAACAGGAGGTATTTCTTTTAACAAATAATTTGATTCAGTCTAGCGGGAAATTGTAGAGTGATGTTTTGAACAAAAACATGTTTTTTGTTACTGATGTTATTCGACTAAATGCGGCAGTCAATTAAAATCAACCTCATATAACCAACCCAGAACTGATTTGTGTTGTCTATGGTATAAAAAAAATTTGGGTATGAAAAATACTATTTTATTCGATACTCCATAGTGTTATTACAAAACTAAGCGCTGTACAATAACGGAATAAATATAAAAAAATATATTATTTTTCATACCTTAGTTAGATTTAGATTCCAAAAACAAGAACAACTCATTTCTTAAGTCTGTGTTATTGTTATTCGTCTGCCCTACGCGTTTTCATTACGGTGTTAGCAGCAGTCTTATGTTTTTTTTCCAATTCTGTGGTGTGTATACAGATGGCAAATGGCTATCCTTAAACCCTATCACTCATCTTCTATTACCGTTCAACAGTTTACCGCTCGTAAGAACATCTAAAAAACAGCGAAGACCCCAGTGCCGAGCGGCAATAACTTACGCACAGGGCAATATAAATCTAACAATTTCGCTTCAAATGGTCACAGCAACAGTTATACTAAGTACGGATCGCGTTTACGTATGTGGTACGAGTTGGTCGCCGATGGGTCGCGGTCGGCCAAATGGAGCAATCCAGCGTTAGTCCGAATCAACATTCATTACGTATTAGACCGACTACTAATACGTAACGAATGTTGATTCGGTACCAATCAAGCAACCAACGTCTCACTAAGACCATGAAGAGGACAGGCCGTAATGTCTCTCAAGTTATCCCAAACTGTCAAAACTCGTACGGTCATTAATACGTAGTGTATACTCGCAAACTACTAGACGTGTAGCCACAACTTAATGTTAATTCGTAGTTAGTTCGTATGCGGATGTGCGCTGGACCTCCTATGCGGCGATTGGACCTCGCGAAATGGAGAAACAGGCTGCCCGGTACCCGTCCACCGCGATCCAACCACATACCTGCCATCAACATGCACATACATACTGTTTTTTGTAGGCTAAGATGAGGATATGTCAATCGTAATCATAAGCAGTGATACCCAAGTTGGTAGAACGCTTGCCTCGGTAACGAGGATCGCAGGTTCAAACCCCGGCTCGCACCTCTGGGTTTTCTGGATTTCATGTGCGATCTAATTTTCAACCATGATTATCACTTGCTAAACGGTGAAGGAAAACATCGCGAGGAAACCTACATGTCTGAAAGAAGCAAAGGAATAGAAATCGGTTGAATTAAGAAAAAACAAAGACAGGATGAGAACGGAACAACTCCCATTTTCTTGTAATTCCCCTTATTGTTTATTCATTCGATTGAAACTTGTTGCGGGTTCCAAGACAAACTAGCGTTTCCCTGGGACTCGCCGAGGGTCAAACCGCGGCTTATATATGGGGAGACCGCTATGGATCCTGGCTAAGAGGAGCACTATTGGCGGGAGTGTGTGGCCAAGGCCCAGTCAAGAAGCCTCATGCGAAGCTATCTACAGGTTAATCTGACACTTAAATATAACGCATAACTTTCTTCAAAGTAACCGTGAATAATCTCCGTGAGTAATCTCGTTTTAAGATTTCTTAAAACATCCATGCACTGCTTCTAGATACTTTAAGTACAGTGTGCATAGCAGTAACTCTTAACCTGATCGTATCGTCATCGAGGAAGCACACTGGCACTGTTATTCTCATTTATGAAATCTGTTGTGGAAGCAAAAAAAATAAGTCACAAGCTCTCATATATCTGTGGTCACAAGTAAAAAAAGATTTTTGGCTTACGTTCCATTCATGTGTCAAAGTATTGCCCTTGATTCGTCTTGAGATTCATCTTGATGCATCATACTCGTACGAATAACAGCTACATTTAGTTCTATAACTATACAATTAAAATACTAATAGTTCTATAAGTATACTTATACATAGTAACTAAATGCAGCTATTATAAATCTAATAGCCGTTGGCCTAACGATTGCCTTACGCACCCAAATATCGTATACATGCGGTAATTGGACCTAATTTTAGGTTTACTTTCTTTTTATTATTTTTGAATATTCTCATTTTTTTTTATTGTCACAGTTGAGTTTGGTTCTGTCTATTACAATGTTCGCATATAAAATCGTCTTATTTTCTTCCATATCCCCCTTTTGTTCACCCTCCTCTGAGCTATCGAACTATCAGTAACAACGCTGTTTTATTCACACTGATGACACGAAATCGAATTTGGGTTAATTCACCTTTTTTTTTTTTTTACATGTGGAAATGCGTTACGCATCCCCTCATGCCCCGGGGGGGACGAGAGGGGTATGTGGGACTCCCCGGCGGCGGCCGGTATACCCACTAAAACCACATGGTGAATCCTCACGGTCACTTGTGTCGGGGACACGGGAACGCTTGCGCATACTTCCGCGAAAAGGGTTAATTCACCTAAACTAACATAGCCAATTGGTACCTCTACATTAGTGTTTGTGTTTCGTACACCACTCGCACAGAGCTGACATAAACCTACATAGGCTCTCTGCATAACGACTCATTGTCCAGTTCTAAGAAACAACGTATCGCTAAAGAACGCTAAGTTATTCTGTTATGACGTGCGTTCGGTCCGTGTGCTAATGTTAAGCTGGTGATGCTATTAGGGCGGGAAGGGATTTAAAAATATCTTCAAACAATATAATCTGGGCCCCAAGTCTGCTAACACAATCGATTCATAATCGAACAGCAACCGCATAGTAACTGTCACTTTTGACAGATATCCCATACAATATCTGTCCGATGACTGATCCGATTATGAATCGATTGTGTTAGCAGACTTGGGGCCCTGTTTGTGGGTATGTACCTACTCTGAATACGCCTAGTTTAAATAAAAGGGGAATGTACAGAAATTAACGCAAATCAATATTTATGTGTTTGTTAAGTATTTTCTTTATTAATTGATTACAAGAGTCCAGGGAAATTATATAATATGCTGCTCTTATCAATTTTAAAATCGAACCGTTTCTTATATTCATATGAAAAAGAGTCAGCAAATCTAGCTACTGTGGTTGAATTAAAATGCAATAATTATATCTAAACACGATACAGGCCAGGCCGAGTGTTGGGGTCACAATTACTCCTATAAATATTTTTTATTGTATAAAATATGTTTAGTTTTTTTTATTTATTTCAACACTTTTCAACGGCACTAAATGAAAAATCCACTTCTTTCTTTTTATTACACAATATAACAGAACATTTTACCGTAGAAAATACGTTTTACAAAAATAATAACAAATAGGTTTAAATGCTCTCTGTGTACCCAGCACCTAACTACCGTACCTATGCTAATTGCTATTGAAATATCAGACAGCGAGCCAGTATTAGTACTTGCTTATTTGTCTCTTTAAGTTCCACACGAAGTTAGTACCTAAGCATCAAGGAAGTAAACACTTGAAGCACTTACAAGAGAAGTCGCGGAATGTTTGCAGTTATTCGTAAAACAAATGTGACATTTAATTGACAAGACACGATCTTTATCATATATTTATTGTGTGTTGGGCGAGGCATGCGTTAAACTTTCATATTCTAATGCCAAATAGAAAGTTAAGAATCATGGTTGCTGTTTTTAAAACTTAGATATTTTTAAACTTATCTGGACTAACCAGTATTTGTAGGCATGAGCATAAATAATGCTCAGTATTATAATGCGAATAAATGTTTAGGCAATTAATGTTTCGTTTAGTTTTTAAACGTAAAAACTTATAAATCATGCAACATATAAAATTCAAATTTTCATAATTAATTATTAGTACCGTATAATATTTTAGCAATGACTTAAATGTTGTTTTTCGTTGTTACAGATCAACTCTCCTAATCATCACCATCACGGCGACCCTCAGCGCTCCATCACCAGCATCAAGCGCCCACTCCGACAACAACCTAACCCTTGACAAAAAAGAACCTTCCACCCACGAACTCCTCAGTTCTCTAGGCTTGAAGAAACTCAGGATACCGGCCGCGCACCACCGCAAGCGATTAGCCGAACAAGGCAGAAGACATGCCACCGGAGACTCTAGGATGTACGTCATCAAGCTTCCACCAAACACTAGCTATTACACCCACGAAGAACCCGCCCCAGCAGCGGCCAGAACCTTGCCCCTACAAATGATGGGTAACGGAAAACCAGCTAGAGTTTACCACTGGAACATTCCAGTGCTCCAGAAGTTCGCGAAAAATCGCCCCCAAGCGAGATTCGACGATGAAATTGTCGATGTCGAAAGCACCCCGACATGGCCCAAAGGGAACGATCATCCGAATGCTTTGGACGCGATGACGTACTATGTGCCGGCCAAGAGAACATCGTTCAGGAAATATTATTCAGGCAACGGCAAACCTAAGTCATTCTACGTCATCGAAAAGAATAAAAAGTCCGCGGAGTACCATAGGCTACTCCCATAATTTTTATTTTTTATAATGTAACTCGTAAAATAAGGTGAAATTTTTAGATTGTAAATTTTTCTTTTGGTTGATATTGGAAGATCAGAATATTACACTCCTATTTAAATTATATAAATTCAACAAAGCTCATTACTCTAATTCAAATTATGCTAAGATATAAATTTCTCTGACAGTGTATGTACTTTTCACCAACGAACAGATTTTTTTTTTTATTTTTTTATTACATTATAGGCAAGTATTTGATCTCGATCTCACCTGATGGTAAGTGACGATGAGATCTACGATGGAGCATACTTGCCTAGGTAGGAAGGCGGCAGTAGATAGAGACGCTACATTCACTAGGCACATGCAGCGCAACTGATCTGACCCGCCATCCATGAATGTCACATATTTGAATGTTAAAAAATATAGAATTTAGAGTTTTGGAAAAATATCGCTTGGATGTCAATAGATTTTTCCTGCAGTTTTCTTGAATTAGAATTTACAACTCGTCAAGTGGACTATAAAAAACTTACTAAGATGTATTTTTTTAGCCGAGAATTTTAATTGATAGGTTCATTCGTTAAAATATCTACCTACTTATATTGTTAGGTCTATATACATGTCTACAGAGGCTTCAAGAAATATTTACGTAAGCTGACTTTTCCTTTTAAAATATTCATAGTTTTAAAAATACTTTATAAGATCAGGTATTCGAAAGTTTATAAATGTTTCGAGGCTATAGCAATAAATTATATCCACTTAAATACTTAAATGGTAAGTACCCATACAGGTACTTAATACTATTCGCATTGTACATAAAAATTCAGCTTCACGCTATTAGTATTAAGTTATCAATAGGTGCTTAAATAAAGACTGCATCACGAATTTAAATTATTATTTAGATGTAAGTCACTACATTTAGAAGCAAATATAATTTAGTAAGTATTGGACCTAATTTGAAAATGGTTCTGAATAAAACTTGTAAGTATTTATGAAAATATTAATCGTCAATGTCTAATTAAGGTTCAAAGTCATTGATAATAATGATTAGATTACTTACCTGTTTGCTAATTCACCTAGATATAAAAAGAACTTAATTAAGGCCCCGGCAAAGCCATTCCTTTAAAGAACTTGTAGAATTACTTAAGTTATTCGTACTCTAGAGCTAAGCAATTGTACAACACTACCTAGTTTTATTAAATATTATAAGAAATCAACGTGTAATTTCATTTTTATACTTACATTTAGTCGGAGGGTTATAAAATTCATTCAAAATAATAAGCAGGTAATAATCATTCCACAGCCCGATCTCTTTTCATCTAATTGTATCAAAATATGAATCTCATTAGTGCGTAGCTAGTCTACAAAGCTAAATCATAGTATGTGGCGACTAGGGACAATTAAAATTAGACTATGAAGGTAACTATTATTTTAGTTTACTTGGAAACTATTGAACTAGTAACTCTGCTTATACCATGAAATTATAAAAGTTAAAATTGAAAACAGCGCCATCTATGAAAATACGTATATATCTGTTTATTAAACGATATAGCAAGGGTACGGTTGTGTGAATTCGTCGTACAAAGAGAAGATACACAATCGCCAATGGAGTTATTGCAACGACATGTAGAGGGCATAAGCATCAATCTACTTTATCGACACAGTTGTCACTACATGCGCGGCAGGCTGCGCGATTTATAAAAATCCTCCTCCAAAAGCTATCCGACGTAAATCCTAATCGTCGCCCATTGTAAAAAATGTCAGCTGCAATCGCGAGCAGCTCGAAAAATAATATGCAAAATGCGGTAAACGTTAACAGTAATAACAGGACAGTTGACAGTGTTAAAAAGAAAAGTTTCAGTGATACAATTAAAAAGAGCGACGTGAACGCTAATGTTTCTACGGTTATAAAAGTTAAAAGTGTTATTCCTAGACGAAGGTGAGCTTATTATTTATTTACTGGCTTCTGATGAATTAGATATTGAATGACTTCGTAAATATAGAACTATGAGTACCTATTTCATAATATTTATATTATTACTTAATTTAAATATACCTCTACTGTCTCTAATCTCATAGGTATGGCGTACACACGAGTGCCGGCTTGCTCCACTTTTCTAGATATAATTAACAAGCGTCGATCTAAAAATATCAGGGATTACCAATAGTTACCTACATTGAAATTTTACACAAAATGAAAGCTCGTGTGATTTATGTTCCCAACAAAATATTGTGAATGGTACAGCCGCATATATAACTGTCGCACCATCGTACTTTTACACGAATTCCTATCGCAAACTGCTGGTATTTTATCTGATAAGGTGATAAATTTACCTGAAAACTTGATAAAATAAATATACACCACAGGTAAGACATAACAACAATACCCTTTTAGTCTATCTATACCATGAATGTATTGGTTTAAAATCTAAGCCCTAAACACAGCAAATTTACGCCATATGTAGACTCCACGCCAGCTAGCCGATTGTTAATATTTTTTTTTTCCTGTTTTTCGGTAAATATTACGATAGCCAGAATGGTTTTTGAGTAGGTAGGTATATTATTAACATTATCCATCCTGTAAGTCTCGACTCTAACTTCCATTAGGGGCACCAAAAGCAAGAAACATTATATAAAAAAGCAGAAAAATTAAGAGCTATATATTTAGTCAGCCTAATATTAGAGGCGGTTCATTCTAATTAGCTAATTGATATAAAGTGTCTCTCATTACTGCGTCATAACTTCATGTGATATGAAACGCTACGAGATCTAGACGCACAAACATGCAAATTTTGAGATTACTTATATGGTGTTAGTAATTTCAAAATGTATATTCGTCACCAAAAATGTTATTAGGTACTATCACAGACTTGTTACAATAATCAGACAACACACGGCGGACGCTAAAAGTGAAGCCTAAAAAAAATAGGTGTACCATTTATACAAAATGCTAGACCAGATATTTTTATACTTATTTATACGCCGCCGCGCCGTGTGTTGTCTGAATATTCTAATAAGTCTGGGTACTATCTACTACTTACAGCCAGGGTAAAATTAGAAAAAAAACTTATGAGTTTATCGTAAGATTATAGAATGATTGCAGATATTCTATAACTTTTAAAAACTGCAACAGTCATGTTTTGGCTATTGAAATTAATAACTGTAAGTAATAAACTGAGAGGTAATATATACCTATTATAAACATAAAGATAAAACATCAACACCGCATTCGATATGTTAATCGTTGGCCATTATCTAAGAATACAGAAGATATCCTTAGATGATTGCCTAATAAAACGAAATACCAATGTGTAACGGTGCGACCTAATCTATGCGGTTTTAAAAGACCTTGATCTCAAACAAAACTCCAGCTACAGCCACACCTTTAGTTCCTCTGAACTTGACACAAAACATTATTGTTCGTATTCTAAAGAAGAGCAAGGACTAAACACACTATTTCACCTGTGAGGATCTAGAGTGGACGGAGACACCGAGTTCGAGCCTTGGCAACGTCTGGGAAACTTAATTATCTTTGAATCTCCAACGACGATAAATTTTGAAGAAGTATAATGTAGACGTGGCTATTTGTATCGAATTGTAAATGGAACTTAAAATTTGGCTCACTTGCGAGCCCTGCCGATCTTTTATTTAAGAAACATACGACAACTTGCAATCTTTATAGTGTCTAATACAAAATAGGAGTTTCAGCATCCAAAAGCCACTTTTTTTCACTTTGGTCAAATGAAATGCGTCTCTCCACCATATATCGATAAAGGTTATCCTGATTAATCAGAGGAGTTTACAAAACCATCTTTAGCGTCTCTTGATACGATTCAGTTTCGGAGCAAAACTAAACTGCTTCGCAATTTCGTACCATGATAATGACACCAAATCTGTGAATGCAAGTGTATGCCAGGCGTTAATTATGGCAATTCGATTTATAAAATAACCAAACACTAATTCATAGTCGTATTACAGCTGCATTAGGTACCTCGAAGCTACGATCAGAATCTAACCCAAAAAAAATAATCGTATCAAACTGAACTTGCATTGAACAATTTACAAAATAAACGTTAACAATTTAAGACTCTAATTAGATCGTTATTTATGATAAGCTGCAGTCTTTAATTTATATATAGCACCCAAAACCAATGTTTCTTCATTGCGAAAGAGATACTAAATATATATGTCAACTATCAACAAAATATGCGTAAATTAATTCAGTCATTTCCACAGCCTTGGCGGCTCATTTAGCAATACAAACAAATATTGACCCACCATCATTAAACAACGGTAAACAAGCTTCACCCACGAGCCCGTTGTCCTAGTGACCTGTTTTAACGCTGTTGATTAAAGGTTTCAACAAAAAATTAACATATGTACGTAACGTTTATTTTCTCCTAATCTTTTTAGTTCGTTGCAAATATACTTGTACGATATATTTTGTGGCATAAACTTTAAAAAAATATTTTTTTTACCTCATAGTGTGGTTACTCTCCTTGGACCCTTTTTATTTTTATTATGAAATACAACTATATCATTAAATCGTGGCTAAATGTTAGCAATTAAATAAACTAACTTAAACGATACTAATAAATTGATGAAGAAATTACTACTATTATTAGTGGATAGATAACCATTATTGTAATGTTATTAAAACTGGTTACTGATGTATATTTTAAATGCCAATAAATTGGGTTAAGGTAAAGTTTAACGCTGCAGCTCGAATACCTAATTAGTTAGAAATTCGTATAAAGACTTTGGTTACTAGATCGCTGCACTGGCAATGCGTTCTTCTAGTCCTCACAATCAAGATAAGGAGAGGAAAACTTAAAGAACTTAGTACCTGACTGCAGAAAATCCAAAAATGAGTTATTTGCTGCACGTTTTGATTCTGTACTTATGCCCTCAAATAAGGGTTAGTCTTATTCAATTTTACAAATTTTCTTCTGCCATTTCAATGTTCATTTTATATCAAACTCAAAACCTTGAAGTACCTTCTCTGAATATTTGAGATTTATAGTTATAGTTATTACAACACATCTTACAAATTGACGAATTGTACTTTTTAGCAAGAACTTTTGTACAACGAGGAAAACCTACTTCCTCATGTTTTCCTCGTTTGTGTATATGAATGATGTATGTTTGATATGATATTGATACATGTATGATTCAGGGCTTTCGATAAATCCATCTATTATCAGTTTAGATATGTACAATATATAAGTGACTAGCTGTTGCCCGCGACTTCGTCCGCGTTTTTAAATTTATAACAATAACAATAGTTGATTACCCAGTAACATCAACAACAACAATGTTTTGGTGAGCTCCAAATGAGACTAGGTCTGTATCTGTAATTTATTCATTTATGAACGGATTAAAATAAAATAAACAATAAACGTTAATTGAGGTTTACTAAAATAAAAATCTAATCAAAGCGGTCAAGCCGGTTCCGAGATTAGTTCGCACAAACGCGCAGACAAACAGAAAAACCGACAAAAAATCATCATTGTTTTGGGTTCTATTGCGTTGATAAAGGCCCTAATTATAGTTTCTCTCATATATCTTCTATGTACAGACAGCGATCAATTACATTTTTATTATATGTAAAGATGATGATTATGAACAAATTTTCTACACCCACTTCCCCATTTCGTTATCTCTAAGTTAATGTTTATATTTTCGATAACCTATTTACGGATGTGTACCTAAAGCATGGTAAAAAAAAATACAATATTGAGAAATGATTAGATATAGTGAGCTGACCGATTATTTGACGGCTGTAAGGTATCGTTCTGTGATGTAATGTTATGTTTTCAAAAAGAGTGTTTGTTTATAACCGCCACATCTAAACACATTTTAACTCCTTTGCGTCGCGCAGTCGGGTAAAAAAAAAACAATAGATATACCTATCTGCCTATCATTTACTTTTGGGTGGCAGATTTTTTTTTAAGGTAATATCTATCTTGTTATTTATTTTTTTAACACTGACTAAAAGACAACGCACGCCCTAAACCTTCGTACTTAGAAGCATTAAGTTTTGCACAGATGTTCCCTATATAACGTAGGTGAGCACCAAGGAGGGATTTCTGGACCTTTAAAGAGGATCAAATAGCGGGGGGACGACGACAAAGTTTTTAAGAAAAATATTTTATTTTAAGTTACGGTCGGGCACATGGATATAATAGTGGTTAAATAAATTATGAAATCTCCATATATATACTGAAAGTAAGTTATTTCATTGTGCTACGAGTATTCAAGTGGAATTATAAATATATCTTTAGGGGCATAGGTGTATAGTTTTGCATATTGCCATAATTTAAAACGGATCAGTGGACAACATACGTATAAAAAACGAATGCGTAGACATTAGGAGGGGTGCCTATTGGGCACTCTCTGTCGAGGGACTGCGTGGGCAGGTGGTCCCCCGACCCCCGGCCCAAGTCCCCTTCGACGTCCCTCCTTTTACGGCGGGGGAAGAAGATGCGTATAGCGCCTTCCTCGTTCTACCCCGCCGTGCTGTGCGGATTGGGTCAGCTTAGGCGTCTCCCTCTCTGGCCCTCTCCGCTGCCTCCTTTTGCGCGATTACAGACTGGCAAAAGGAGACAACTGCCACCCAGCACCTCTTGCTGCTGAGCATGGCCGCAACCACACTCTGTAGCGAGAGGTCCCTCCCCACAACGCTCATCAGATCGTGCCTGCGTGCCCCCAGGCCGCACACTCCTCTAGCATGTGACGCACCGTGTCCACCGATGCGCCACACGCGTGGCAGGCGGACTCGCCAACTTCAGCGAGCCTAATAATATCGACTTAAGCCCAAAACATTAAAGCACAAAGTCTATATTAACAATGTACAATACTTATTAACAATCAGTATTCATTATAAAGTACCCCGTGCTCAGCACTTCTTACATACAATACCATTTTGTTAATTACTTATTACAACTCAATGAATTGCATTCGATTACAAAACCATTATGTGATCACCATAATTAACAAGGACCATGCATCCATTGATATCTTAGTACCTTCCTTGAAATCTGCAATAAAACGGTTAGAATATTATTTCTTTTGTGGCTAAAAAGATCGTTGTCTGTCTGTGGGATATAAAATCTGTATTTTTTTTCAGACAAGAGCTGCTGAAATGGTACGGCTGGGGATACAAGGACTCGATGTTCAAATTGGATGGCCAGAGCGCGTTATTCACTGGGGAAAGGTGAGTCTATTTCTAGCAGTGTTCATGTTTTTTTATATTGTATGACTAGCTGTTGCCCGCGACTTCGTCCGCGTGGTATTTATCAAAGACAACCGTTGACAACAGCCTGCTCGCCCATTCTGAGCCCGCGGGACGCATTGCAGGTTGTTGCTATCAAACTTAATCAGGCGCTGCGCTGCAACATTGGTTTTAATTTTTTTTCGTGAGATCCTATTTTTTTTTCTAAAATAAAAGTAGCCTAAGTTACTCCTTGTTACATCAGCTATCTGCCAGTGAAAGTCCCGTCAAAATCGGTCCAGCCATTTCAGAGATTAGCCGGAACAAACAGACAGACAGACAGACAGACGGACAGACAGACAGACAGACAAAAATTGTAAAAAATGTTGTTTCGGTATAGGTAAAGTGTATATGTATAGATATTGTATGGCATATCTGTCAAAAGTGACAGTTGCTATGCGGTTGCTGTTCGATTATGAATCGATTGTGTTAGCACACTTGGGGCACAGTATCCCTACCAACTGTTCCAATGGTCGTTTATTAGAAGTTGTACCCCCGAATTCATAGACGTTTATAGCTTTATCAAATGTCATATAGTACTGCACAAAGCAAAACTCACGTGCTATATGACGTATGATGAAGTACAAATTTGGGTGATAGGCTCTAATTTCCTACCTCAAAACTATATCTCACGACTGCGTCTCGATCCGAATGGCGGCAGGATCAGGTCTAAAGAAAGTGGTGTTAACGGGCTATGACTAGTCCATTCCGACTGGTGCCTAGGTCGTGGGCGTAGGTTAAATTGGTACTTCCCACTAATTCGCTCGGCGCGTGGCATCTGACACCAGTGATGAACGAAGCAGTTTGATATATACTTGCGGTTTTCAAAGCACAATGCGTTTCGAAATAAACTTGAGTTGTCCAAATCATATTATAGGTTTAACTATAGAACTTATTAGATAAATAATTAATGCCGTTCGTTAGTAAGCGTCACACGAGAACGGCTGGAACGATTTGGCTTCTTTTTTAATGTTTAGTTTTTATGGCAAGATAACAATTTTCTGAGTTGTCCTGAAAATTCGAGACAGGACAACTTGTGTCCGATCAGCTAGTTGAAGATAACAATGCAATTTGTGTGCACCAAACCGACTGCGTAATGTAACAGGAATGCATAACAAGCTGAGAAGATCCAAAACACATGTATGGTATTAGTCAAGTTTTAGTACATTGCGTTTTATGTTCACTGCGATCCTCGGCTAGCCTCTTAAAATAACCTAGCTAGCCTATTCAGTGGGTTTGTTGTGCTTGTACGTATTATCTCGAAACCCAATTTCGTTACAGATGAGATTCTGGCATTATTATAAATAGAACTTGATAACCCTTGTCTACCAAATATATAAGGTTTAACAATAATAGTGTAAAATATTTTAACCCATCAATCAGTGAGTTATATGGATCACGTTGATGTATAAAATAATTGGGTAAATGATGATTGTTTTTTTTAAACTAGGCTTACCAAGTAGCGTTTGGCCATGCGCTCAGAATACAGTACCTTATACAGATTTTTTTTTTTAACTTAGACATAAGCAAAATAAACACACACACTTTATAGATATGTTAGGACCAAAAATAGTACCTATATATATTTAGCTAATTATGTAGATAAGAATTTATATTTATTCTTCCTACAACAATAGTTCTTTATAGATAATTCTACGTTAACTCCCAATCAGATCCTAACATAATAATAAACAACCGCAGTAATAAAGATGAGATGTATTGACAGAGGTAAAATATTCAGTCAATATTCGACCGTAACGTGATGACAATATGTACCTACTGTAAATAGCGCAAAATAAATGCTTTATATATGAATAGATCAACATGAATTGCAGAGTGCAAATCAAGGACAATGCCAATGAACTTCAGTGTATAACATTTAGGCATACAACAATGTCGTTAGCATGATCTAAGTATAAAGAAGTCCGTATGTGTGCACTAATTGCAGGACGAATCTCGGAATAGCGATTGGATCTTTTTGTGTGTTTGTTCCATAAACAAAAAAATATTTTTTATTTTATATAGAGTACTTAAATGGCAATCCCACGGGAGTTGGTCACGTTTCAAACCTGCGCACAGTTCGCACGTATGTAAAGTCACATACCTTTTTTACCTTTTTTTATTACCTAACTAGCTGTTGCCCGCGACTTCGTCCGCGTGGTATTTAACAAAGACAACCGTTGACAACAGCCTGCTCGCCCATTCTGAGCCCGCGGGACGCATTGCAGGTTGTTGCTATCAAACTTAATCAGGCGCTGCGCTGCAACATTGGTTTTAATTTTTTTTCTAAAATAAAAGTAGCCTAAGTTACTCCTTGTTACATCAGCTATCTGCCAGTGAAAGTCCCGTCAAAATCGGTCCAGCCATTTCAGAGATTAGCCGGAACAAACAGACAGACAGACAGACAGACAAAAATTGTAAAAAATGTTGTTTCGGTATAGGTAACGTGTATACATCTAAATGCACTTAGTAAAATGCGGTTATTTTAATATTACAAACAGACACTCCAATTTTATTTATATGTATAGATTACAGTCCGCTCAATTTCATTTCAAAGTGGACCAGCGTGCACATCATGATAGATGTATAAAGAAGCTAATAGAAAACTTAATCAATTATCAAGATAATTATCAGGTTTTTTTTGCGATTTCATCAACCCTGCCAGAAAATACAGGATAAGGCTTGAGCTGACAAGAAAATTACAATTAAAAACAAATTAATATACAATTATTCACATGCTAGCTAGCAAACGTTATATATCGTCATGGGCAAGCAAACATTGACACCATGTAACAGCAGGCTACAACTGTCAATATTAACACTAGTAATAAAAATCATTGCCGAACTTATTGGTTATTTAATGTTACACCTATGAAAATTACTTGGCAGTATATATAGCAGTAGTATATCTGATATTTGCTCAGACCTTGGAATATCGTTTCTGAGATGTTAATGCCATAGGAAGGTTCTAGAACGGCGCACACGAACCAGAAGACGTAGTGTAGGATGGTCACCCACAAGTTTTACCAATGATATCACAGGCGTCCCAAGGAAGCCGGTGGATAAGAGTGGCGGAGGACTGAGATGCGTGGAAGTCAATGGGGGAAGCTTATATCCAGGAGTGGACTTTTTTGACTGATGGATGGATATAAGTTTAAGGCAGACGATTATGGTTCATAAACAAATAAACAGACCTATGATAGGTCTGTTTATTTGTTTATAGGTCACCGTATAGGTACTTAAAAAAAAACTCACAAAATAATTGCGTTCAATCAATTAAGTAGGACTGAAATAGTTAAATAGTGTTTGAGTATTATCTGTTTATTATTCATGTTATAAGCATGACGATGCTAACAAACTGATAATACATAAGATTACTTACGTCGTAAAGAAACTAACGATAAATACACGAGATTTGCAGAAAATTTATGTCAATATTGTTCATGAATAGCATTTTGAATTGATCTGTCATTTGGTTTATGGAAATCAGTGTTACGGTTTTCAGTAACTTGAGCTGGCTTGCACTTTTTATTTATATCGATAAACTGTTTCACTCATCCCTTTATCATTCTCGTTGGTACGTAAATTTCATTAAATAAATCGGATTGAGATAGTACTCTTGTATGCAGTGGCGTAGCTACCGTAGGGCTTGAAGGGGCAGTGCCCAAGGACCCCTCGGCCTCCATGAACGACGTTCGAAAAAGTAATACATAAAATGTCCTAGTTGGATAAATAATGTTCGACTTTAACAACCTCGAACGGCTCGGATTGAAATTATAACTAATTCTCACACCTACAGATCATACACAGCTACCTACTCAATTGTTTGTGTAGGGAATTTCCCTAAGCGAATGATCCTTCGTTATAGATCTCGATAAAGGACAGATAGCTTTGTTTTATTATGCCCTACAGTGGACGATAAGAGGCTGCTGATGAAGTAGTTTTGCACCTTTCAAGTTTTAGCTTAGTTTAAATATGGCCGCAATTTCATTATTGCCCGGGGCCCTTGGTTATGCATACGCTACGCCACTGTTTGTATGCCCATACAGCCATGGCCCGTAAGCATTATGTAAGAAGACCTTTGCCAGCCGCCCATCAGAATCATCAGATCTACGTAGTATTGCGTGTACAAATATCAACGTGTTTGTATGTTTGTCATTTGCAACCAATGACGTCGTCATGTTTGTATGACGACGGTACAATGATTATTGTTTGGTCATGCCGTACATTATTTGTTTTTCTTTTATTAGATACCTAGCTGCGCCCCGCGGTGCTACCCGCGATTAAAAAGTATGTCCTTTTCTTCTATGTCCTTTTGCAAATGCACGGTTCCTGTATGCTATCCCGTAGGAACCGTGGATTTGTCCGGAATAAGTAGCCTATGCCAGAATTTGGATATGTTAATTTAAAAAATTATGTATGAAAAAATCACAATTGTCATTTTATTGGGGACTTATTTTTTAAATCGACCTTATGTAATTCTATCAGTATTCAGTAAATCCGGAGATTACCGCCTACATCTATACTCATAAACTAACAAGCTTTGTGTCCATATATTATAAGTATAGATTTATAGTCATTTATAAATCTAATAGCTGGGCATACGATTTCGTACGTGAATAGTGTAGGTAGGTACTTTAGTTATTGACTATTCCAGGGGCAGGTAGGCACCTTTGTTACAGTCTTCATCAAAATTCGTGTTTTGTTAATCGCGCGGGAAGCCGTGCACGTTCCGAGGTAAAAAGTACTTATCCCATGCATGGACCCACGTTATGAGCTATTACCAGGACGGATTTCATAAAATCCGTCCAGTAGTTTTCCTTGATGCGAAAGGGGACAGATGCCAGACGGGCAGATCAACATTAGTAAGGGCGGTTCGCCCTCTGTAACGTAGGTGATTTTAATATTTTTTAAATGTAAATGATGACAAATGTGTCTTTGAAATAAAACTTATTTTACAGATTTTATGGCGTTTATTTTATGTTTTTACGTGCCCGACGTTTCGGCTGCTTTACAGCAACCATGATCACGGCAGGACTGACTGGAATGTAAAAACATAAAATAACGCGATAAAATCTGTAAAATAAGTTTTATTTCAATGTGTAGTATTCTCGAAATTTTAGAAATCCAAATGCGTCTTTGTTGAATCAATCAATCTATCATATACATTTGTTTTAAAATGGCACTGTTATGTACGACTAGACTGTTGTATTATCTATGATTTATTTTATACACAATTGTTTGGTAGTTAGGTAGACCTACCCATTTGCAATTTAAAAGTCTTACGCTGCTTCCCCATAGTATTAATTATTTATACATAAATGCCGATTGTTATACCAATGTTATAAACGTAATTCAATGATTAGTAGGCAACTGATTTATATAATAGTAGGTAGGTAACCAGTGTTACCAACCCTACTGTTTTAACAGTAGATTTGCTGTTTTCACATTTATCCCCCTGTTTTCTGTTTCATTCCTTATTTTTACTGTTTTTCAATTAGCGTTATATTATACCTACACTATGAAAATATTTTTTGATAACTACTATGTAATAAAACGCAATTACACTAGACGGCAGTATCTACTCTTGTCGAGATTCAAGGGATTTCCCACATTGTGTGAATTGGTGAAGAAACTTTTGTGGCTACCACATAGCAGCGCCACCGTGGAAAGATTAATTTCAGCTATAAATAATATGAAAACTAAATTACGCAACAGAATATCGACTTATTGCACACTAAATCCGAAATAACCTAGTGCTACTCATTTTAAGCAACAGAAAGGCAAATGAAGAAATTTAACAAAAATATGTATGGTTTTAATAAGGAAAATGAGTCTGAAAATACTGAAGATGAGGCAATAGAGGATAAAAGTGGACAATAATTTTACTTTGATTTTTTTTTAAATATGTTGTGAGCAATATTATAATATAACAATGTATGTGAGTCCTGGTAACTAAAAGTAGGTGAGTAAAGTAGTAAAAGTAGGTGATTGTTTTAATTATATCAGGAAATTATGAAATCTGCCCTTTTTTACTTTATCTACTGTTTTCTCCTGTTTTTTTAATGGTGAGCTGCTGTTTTTTAGTTTCTTGGGGTTGGCAACACTGTAGGTAACCTTCCTAAATTCTTGTGTCAGTCTTATTGTATATTATATTAGGTGTAACAATAATAGTGTAAAATGTTTTAAGGGTTCCATTGGTAGGCTATAAAGGACACATTCTCGAAGGAATAAATAAAATTATTTGAAATTTTAAAAATATTACTACATATTAACCCTCAAATTTCTAGAAAGTTATGATGGATTATAAAGCTATTATAACGCACTTTTTCTTATGAAAAGTTCGTTATAATGCCATTAAAACCCATTAAAACTGTCTATAAATTTAGGCGTAAGTGCGCGGTGAAATTGTACTGGCTCGCTTGCTCACAGAAAAATCAAACACTGTATACACATATATTTTATACATGAACGTGATCGTTAACCACCTGCTTGTTAACCCCTTAATATATTTAACACTGTTTTTGTTAAACTATATAAGGTTTAACAGTTAGCCCTGTTAAAATATTTTACCCTATTTTTGTTAAACCTTATACCTACACAGGGCAATACAGAAAGGGAATACTATCTGTGATGTATTACTTTACTTTGTGAACGCTACCGTAGATGTCAATCTGACAAGGGACATCTGTCTCTGATTTAATATAGGATAAAACAAGCTGTCATTGACAAGGATTGCGGTCGGTTGTAGGTTAAATTTTGGAAAAGTTTTATTGCTCTTTTACTTGTGGCATATGTTATTTTCTTGTTTTGTGACGTTTTGGTGGTAGTATATAGTAGCTAGTGATACTTAAGGGTACGTATTCTTTAATTTAGCACTCATTTCCCTAGGGAAATGAGTGCGGATAAGCCCCCTGACGGGGGTGGAGGTCTACCTCCAGATATTGATTTATCCCAGACGACTCGATCTGTTCTAAAACGTCCAGCTGATCATGATGTATCAGCTCATGGTAAAAAAAATAGATCTCCGGCTGAGTCTATTCAGTCCGTTTATACGAAACCCGAGTTTGAAAACGGGGCTAAATTTCAATACAATAATAGTGATAAGGCGCCATTTGTCGTCTACGTCGCGCGCAAGGAATTGGATTCTCTTTCGGGTACTTCGTTAAAAGCTTTAAAGTTTGCCCAACATCTACATAAAAACAAGGTTTCTGGAATTACTGAGGGAGGAATTAAATCAGTGGGTAGGAATAGGATTTCCATAGAATTTAAAAGCGCAGATGAAGCAAATAAGTTTGTATCTAATGATATATTGTCTGGTGAATATGCGGTATATATTCCCAAATTCCTCGTGTCACGCATGGGGGTTGTCAGAGACATTCCAACTGAATGGACCTTAGAAGACCTCGTCCATGGTATAGAAACCCCTTCGAACTGTGGGGAAGTAATCAAGGCTAGACGTTTAAATGTAAAGACGCGTAAGGATGATGTGATCTCTTGGATCCCTTCCTCTTCAGTTATGTTAACGTTCGTTGGCCAAACTCTTCCGGAGAGGGTCTACTGTTACAAAACCTCGTTACCAGTCTCCGTGTATCATCTTCCAACAATCCAGTGCTTCAACTGCTGCAGGTTTGGTCATACCAAATCACAATGCAGATCCAAGCCACGCTGTTTTCGATGCGCCCAGCAACACCCAGGGGAAAACTGCTCGGTCCCAGATATTGAATCCACCTGCTTACTTTGTCGTGGTGGACTTCACAAAGCCACTGACTCGAAATGTCCGGAACATGCTCGTCAAAAATCAATCAAGATGGTAATGTCACAGGAAAACTTGAGCTACAAAGAAGCTTCGTTAAGGTTTCCCGCCTCTAAAAAAATCTCTTATTCTGATGCAACAGCTCTCTCCTCACAATATATTCCTGCCTCCCTTTCCCATCCATCTCAATATTATGCTGCTTCCCCTCCGTCTCCCTCCCCCCCTCCTACTACCTCTCATTCTTATAAAAAAACAGTTTTTGTACCTCGTAAACCAAGACCTGAGTTGGGTAAGTCTTATGACAGCCAGGCTCACCACTCTATTGTGGATTCCCCGCGGTCTTCTCAGCCAAATGGCTGTGCTTACCCAGAATTCACGGACTCTACTCCCCTTCCAACTCCTAACGACAATCTTATTGAACTTTTGACCTGTTCCCTAATCAATATTCTTTCTAAATTTAGCGACTCCCTACCGAACAATGTCCTTGTCTTAGTACAGCAGCTCCTTCAAACTTTTATAAATAAAAATGCCTCACAAATTTCTTCAATGGAATTGTAGAAGTATTCTTCATAAAAAACACGACCTCATTTATTTATTAAACCTACATAAGCCGGTCATTTTTGCCATCTCGGAGACTTGGCTCAGGCCCTCTTCCCGATTCCGGGTTTCGGGTTTTGCTTGTCTGCGGGATGACAGAGATGATGGGCGAGCGGGATGTGCCTTACTGATTAGTAGATGTATTATTTTTACTCAAATTCCTATTCCTCCCCATAACTCCGGATTTCATATAGTAGCTGCGAGAGCACTTGATGTATCCTTTGTTTCCATATATATACCTCACCCTAACCAGTCTCTCCTGGTTGAACTTAATTCCCTTCTAGCTTCTATCCCTGGTCCCTTGGTGTTGCTTGGTGATTTTAATTGCCGCCACTCTTTGTGGGGCTCTCATGATGATGATTCAGTGTCCACATATCTATTAGATATTTTAGAGGATATTAATCTTTGTGTCCTTAACGATGGATCTGCTACTCGTAGGGTCTCCCCTCAACAAAATATTAGTGTTCCTGATATATCCCTGGCCTCTCCTCCTTTAGTGTCTCTCCTATCCTGGTCCGTTCTTCCCAATTCTTTCGGTAGTGACCATTTCCCTATCCTTATCCAGTTTCTTCAATCCTCTCATCCATCTTCCTCTCCCTCTCCTCTCCTAAAGTACCGTTTATCCAAGGCGGATTGGGTTAAATATTCCAACATCCTAGATGAAGTAATTAAGGATCTTCCCGTTCCAAGCTCATCCAACTTCCTCTCTGTATATGAACAGTTTATTTCCAGTATTCTCCTAGCAGCGGACCAATCCATTCCCCTTAAGAATTCTGTTCGTAATCTAGTTTCTTCCCCCCCATGGTGGGATGCAGACTGCACAGAGAGCGTCCGCCAACGTAAAGAGGCCGAACAAAGGTACGCAGCTAATCTCAATATGGTCAATTATTTAAACTTAAAGAGCACCGCTGCTCGAACTTGTAGGTTTCTTGCTCAAAAGAAAACTACTGGCTGGCGAAATTTTTGTGAATCGTTATCTCCTCGCTCCCCATCTGGTCTAATATGGAAAAAAATCAAAGCTTTTCGCAGATCTTGTAATGATACTAATATATCTTCGAATGACCCCAGCCCATGGATGGACGATTTCATTAATAAATTAGCCCCTCCTTATGTCCCTTGTATTGATTCCTTTCTTCCGGTAGATACCTCCCCTTCTTCCTTTTCAGCTGATACAATGAATGATCCCTTCTCTTTTCTGGAATTATATAGCTGCCTGGACCAGTTGCGGGATTCTTCCCCAGGTGAGGATGGAATCCCTTATTCTTTCATTAGGAATTCTTCTCAAGCAAGCAAGCTTTTTTTTCTTAATATCATAAACAAAATATTCTTAGCCGCCAAAGTTCCTAATTCTTGGATATCTCAAATCATTATTCCGATTTTAAAACCTGGCAAAGATCCTTCAGATTCCACTTCTTATAGGCCTATTGCTTTGTCCTCCGTCCTTGCCAAGATTATGGAATCTCTTATTAAAAATCGTCTGGAATGGATCGCAGAGAGCAAGGGCTTACTTGCCAACAGTCAATTTGGTTTTAGAAGAGGTATGGGTACTTTAGATAGTCTCAGTATTCTCACATCTGAAGTCCGTCTTGCTTTTTCAAATAATGAAAATGTGATTGCTGTCTTTTTAGACATTTCATCGGCTTATGACAATGTACAGCTTCCTCTACTCAGGCAAAAGCTGCACCAGCTGAGTATTCCAGTGAGACTGATTAATATCATAAGCAACCTTCTTATGGTTCGTTCTATAAAAGTGCGTAACCAAAATAGTCTTCTGCCACCTCGCCTGGTCTGGAAAGGATTACCGCAAGGTTCAGTATTGAGTCCTCTTTTATACAATATTTATACCTCTGACTTAGAATTATCTGTCACCTCCTTTTGTAAGATTCTGCAATATGCAGACGATATCGTCCTTTATGTTAATTCTACTTCCTTCTCTGAGTCCTCAACCCGCCTTAACTCCGCTTTACATTATCTGAATCAATGGCTAATGGATCATGGTCTGAGTCTTTCAGTTCCCAAATGTAGTGCGCTTGTATTTTCCCGTAAACGCAATATCCCTCCCATCACCTTATCTGTGGATGGGGAACCAATTTCCATTCAGGACAAGGTCAAATTCCTTGGCATGATTCTGGACCCAAAATTATCAGGAGTTCACCACTTAAATCATATTTTAAAGAAATGTGAAAATAATGTAAATATTATGCGTGCTCTCTCTGGGGTACGATGGGGGTCCCACCCATCCACCCAAAAAATGATTTACAATGCCATTATTCGTAGCCATTTTGATTATGGCAGTTTCCTTTTAGAACCATGCTACAGAACTGCAATAGTTAAATTAGATAAGATCCAATCTAAATGCCTACGCATTATTGCAGGGGCGATGAAGTGCTCCCCAATAAACGCTCTTCAAGTTGAATGTCTCGAACCTCCACTAAATCTACGTAGACAATTTCTGTCCGATCGGTTTTATTTCAATCTGGCTCAATTTAACTCCCATCCTCTCCCACCGATCGTTTGTTCACTCTCCCAATTACAATCAACTTCCAGCTATTGGACCCACAAAGATCCTCCCCTCCTTGTTAATAGTTTCCATAAACTTAAGAATGTCCCTACTCCTCTGGTTCGGCATCATAAGCTTCCAATATTCGAAGTAGATTTTTCAGTTCTAGTTTATCAGCCTAGGATTATCCTTAATTTAGGTATAGATAAGCACTGCCCCGGGGCAAATCAAAGATTTAACAGTGTTATTGAATCGGATTGGTCTCAGTGGTTAACCGTTTTCACTGATGCGTCTAAGTTTTCGGAGAGTTCCCATGTTGGAGCAGCTGTGTGGATCCCTAAATTTGGAGTAATTCTTAGCTTTAAGTGCTCCCCGTCATGCTCGACTTTTACTGGAGAAGGAATAGCCTTGTTAGAAGCAGTTCTATATGTGGAGTCTCACAATTTAGACAGAACACTCATTCTCTCAGATTCTCTGAGTTGCCTTCAAGATATTCTCAAAGTGCCCTTTAAATCTCGAGACAATTTTTCTGTTACCCTCAAAATAAAAGAAGCTCTATTCAGGTGTCACTCTGCAGATATTCAGGTAGCTTTGGCTTGGATTCCTAGCCATTCCGGAATTTTGGGCAACGAAACTGTAGACTCTTGCGCTAGGGTTGCAGCCCAATCAGGGTGTAATGATTACTTTCTTTGCCATGCTCGTGATCTTCGCATTTGTCTAAAACCATCTCTGCTAAGATCCTGGAACAGCGAATGGGAAGCTTCCCGTCAACATAAAGGCAGATATTATGGCTCTATTCAACCAGTTATCCCCCCGAAACCTTGGTTTTATAAAATTAAAAATTCCAATAAAATAGCTACGTCTGTAATTATCAGACTTAGATTAGGCTTTGTATGTTCTCCAGTCTTTTTAGCGAAGATCCGGGTAAGGGATCATTCCCTGTGCGAGTGCGGATTAGCGGAGGGTACCTTGGAACACATGTTTTTTTCCTGTCCTAGATTGGTCCGTTCTTTGTACGATATCCTACCTGTAGATATTCCCCGTCCCATCAACATTCCTTTTATACTGTCCCTCGCTCACTCCCCATTAGTAAAAATTTTATACAAGTTTATTAGTATTAATAATATTAGACTGTAAGTTTTAAAGATATACTAACTCTATTATTCTAATCTGTAATCTCATTCCTTTGTTTGTTTTGTAAATAAATCCCCAGTTCCAAGTTATATAACAATATTCCGGTCATATACTTTTACTTTTTTATCACTATATATTTATTACATTTATCTTACTAACACGTGTATTTTGTCATTCTTCAGTATGCCCAATTGAAATAAGCGCTCCACTTACCGGATAATTGTTAATGTAACCGTAATTTTTTTTTGTGTTTTTTTTTTAATCTTCTCTACACTTGTCGTTGGCAGAATCATCGGTAAACGATGGAGCCATAGTTTTTTAAATGGAATTGGAAATTGGATTTAATATAGAATTATGGCACAATTAATTACATCATAAAAGTTAATCAATAAACATCCACATAAAATATGCGTGTTATCATTTATTAATAGTATTGGAAGGCCCAATACACACGAAAATGGCGACGAGTACAAAAGGATTTCGTGGATTGTTTAATTTGTTTTAAATTTGAAAAAAGTTATCGGCATGGCGTCGAACATTTCTTTCAACCCGTTCCAAGAGGGTGATGATGTGAATTGCTTTCTAGAAAGAATAGAGCAACACTTTACGGCAAATGACATACCAATAGAAAGGCAATTGCCAACATTGCTGATTTCATTGCATCAAGATGTGTATAAAATTTTAAAAAGTATGGTGCATCCATGTTTGCCAAAGGAGAAGTCTTACAAGGAAATCGAAGAAACATTAAAGTTGCGTTTCCAGCCAAGAATTTCACATTACAGAAGAAGAATAAAGTTTCACAGTCTAAGGCAGGCTGAAGGGGAATCGGTATCCAGATGGTTTGCAAGAATAAAAGAAGCTGCAAGTGATTGCAACTTTGGACAAGATATTGAAAACAATGTTAAAGATAAATTTGTTACAGGTTGTAGACCAGGGTCAATACAGGATCGATTGTGTGAGGAACCAGTCTCCAAGGACATGAAGAACCTATTAGAAATTGCATTAAATAAAGAGTCAGCATGTCAGCAACGAAGTGAACCTGCAACTGTGAATAAAGTTAATAAGGTAAATTTTAAAGATAAAAGTGTCAATGATAATATTTTAAAGTGTATACATTGTGGTAAACCTAACCACTCATTTGCAAAATGTAAATATAAAACATATAAATGCAAAATTTGTAACAAAGTAGGCCATTTAGCCTCAGTGTGTAAAAGTAAACTAACCAATAATGTGGAGGTAGAGAAGGAGTCTATCGACATTTTCACTTTGTTACCTAAGAAGGATATACTTTATATTTCTCCATTTAATATTAACTGCCAAATAAATTCTATTCCTTTAAGTATGGAACTTGATACAGGGGCAGCGGTGTCCTGTATTCCAGAGCATGTTTACAAAGAAAAATTTAAAAATATTAAATTAGATACAACACAGTTACAATTAAAAACATATAGTGGTGAGTTGATTAAGCCGGTAGGTAAAATTACAGCTTTACTAGAATTTAAAAATAAAAAGTGTCAGTGTTCATTGTTAGTAGTTAAAAATGGATGTAGAAATTTATTTGGAAGAGATTTAATGAAACTTTTAAATATTAATATCTCAAATTTGATTACTTTAAATTCAGTTGATATACCTAGTTTAGATAGTATTTTGCTTGACTATTCAGAAGTTTTTAAGGATGAGCTGGGAGTGATTAAAAATGAAGAAATTCATTTAGAGTTAACTGAGCAAAGTAAGCCAATTTTTGTGAAACCCAGACCCATTCCATTTGCATTTAAAGATCGAGTAGATCAGGAGTTAACCAAATTAGAGAATGAAGGAGTAATTACCAAAGTTGATAGTTCAGATTGGGGTACACCTTTAGTTCCAGTTATTAAAGAAAATGGTAAGTTAAGACTGTGTGCTAACTACAAAATAACTGTTAATAAGTATTTAAAAGATATTAACCACCCATTACCCAGAATAGAAGATATATTTACAGCTTTACAAGGAGGTAAAAAGTATACTAGATTAGATTTAAGAAATGCTTTTAATCATTTAATTTTAAATAAAGCTACGGGTGAGTTATTAGCATGGTCAACACCGAAAGGTATTTATAGGTTAAATAGATTGCCATACGGCACTAAGCCGGCAAGTTCTATATTCCAGGCAAAACTTGAGAAAATTTTACTAGGGGCCAAAGGGGTTGTCAATTTTATTGATGATGTGGTTGTCACAGGGGTCAATGACCTTGAACATTTACAAAATCTAAGGGAGATTTTGAGACGTTTTAAAGAGGCAGGCATTAGGCTTAATAAAAGTAAATGCACATTTTTTCAAGGTGAGATTAAGTATTTAGGGCATATTATTTCTGAGGAAGGTTTAAGAAAAGATATTTCCCATTTAGATAGTATTTTAAAGGCACCCCAACCCAAAAATGTTTCAGAAGTCAGATCATGGATAGGTATGGTAAATTACTATGCGAAATTTATTCCTAATTTATCTGCAAAATTAAAGCCTATTTATAATTTATTACAGAAAAATTCCAAATTTGTATGGTCATTAGAATGTCAAAAAAGCTTTGAATTAATAAAAAAGGAAATTATTTCGGACAAAATATTAGTTCATTATGATAGGAACAAGCCTATAAGATTAGCATGTGACGCATCTAATAATGGTATTGGTGCTGTGTTAAGTCACATTATGCCAGATGGTTCAGAGAGACCTATTACTTTTATTTCAAGAGTTTATTCTAAAGCTGAACGGGGCTATTCTATGATACATAAAGAAGCATTAGCTATATATTGGGCAGTTAGCAAATTGTACCAATATTTAGTAGGTACAAAGTTTGAACTGTTATCAGACCATAAACCTTTACAAGCTTTATTTGGTGAACATAAAAGCTTACCTCAGATGGCAGCTGGTAGGCTGCAAAGATGGTCATTATTTTTAACAGGGTTTGATTATACATTTATACATATAAAGGGTACGGATAATGTAAATGCAGACTGTATGTCTAGATTACCCTTATCTACCCAAATTGAAAGTGATAAAAATTTAAAGGAATATGATTATATTAATTTTGTAGAGGATCAAAATGTAATTGATATTAACAAAGTTAGATCTGAAACCCGGAGGGATCCTATTTTGAGTTCAGTATTTAATATGTTAAGATATGGTTTTCCAAGTAACTTAAGTGATGTTTATAAGCCATTCTTTCAAAGGAAAGATGAGTTGTATGTTGACAAAGGTGTCATCATGTGGGGCTACAGGGTAGTAGTACCAATTAAATTACATAGTTCATTATTAAAAGAATTACATTCTACACATGAAGGTATTGTAAAAATGAAAAGTAATGCAAGGTCATACTTTTGGTGGCCAAACCTGGACAAAACAATAGAAAATTATGTCAAAAGTTGTGATGTATGTATGTCAATGCGTCCAGAACCACCTAAGGCTAATATTATTTCATGGCCAAAGACTAATGTACCGTATGAGAGGGTTCATGCTGATTTTTTGGGTCCAATAGATGGCAAAAATATTTTAATTATTGTAGATACATATTCAAAATGGCCGGAAGCTTTTATTATGAAAAGTACTGATTCAAAATATACAATTGAAAAATTTAGAGAATGCTTTGCTAGGTATGGTTTACCGAAAATTCTTGTAACTGACAATGCTACTGTGTTTGTGTCAAAAGAGTTCTCTGAATTTCTCAGTAAAAATGGTATTAAGCATGAGACATCTCCACCATTTCATCCAGCAACCAATGGATTTGCTGAAAATTGTGTTAAAAGTTTTAAATTGGGTATGTTAAAAGCTATGAAAGACAAAGTAAACTGTAATAATTCTTTTGAAACATTAATGAATAGATACTTATTTCACTATAGAAATTCTGTTCATGTTGTAACTGGAGTTTGTCCTTCTCAATTGATGTTTCAAAGAAAACTTAGAAGTAGATTAGATTTGTTGAATGTCAAGGAAGAGACAGGAGAAAGGATTAGGAAAGGGAGTAGGCAGATTAGTTTTAAGGAGGGTGATATTGTTTACAGTAGGGATTATAGGAATCCAAATAAAAAGCAATTTGTAAAATGTGTAATTGATGAAGTATTGGGACAAAGAACTTATTTATGTAAAGTTATAGATGAGAATTTAATTTGGAAAAGACATTTAGATCAAATCATAAGTTCTGTGCCTCAATATGAGAAAGAAGTTGAGAGTAGTAAAACTGATAATTGTAATGATTATAATATTCCATATTCTGAGGATATAAGTATGTACAAATCTTCTGAAAATGTTTGTACTGATGATATTTCTGACATTAATAAGGAATGTAAAGTTTCAGAAATAAGTGTGTCATCTGATTGTCAATCTAGCTTAGAAAGAACCCAAGATACTTGTATTGAATCTGTTTGTAAGCCTATTAAGGTTCCGAATTTAGATAAGCCAGTGGCTACCCCAATTAAGGGTTCTGAAAGTATAATTGTAAGGTGTTCACAAAGAATAAGAAAGCCTGTTGAGAGACTCAACCTGTAGGAGGGAGTATATGTGATGTATTACTTTACTTTGTGAACGCTACCGTAGATGTCAATCTGACAAGGGACATCTGTCTCTGATTTAATATAGAATTATGGCACAATTAATTACATCATAAAAGTTAATCAATAAACATCCACATAAAATATGCGTGTTATCATTTATTAATAGTATTGGAAGGCCCAATACACACGACTATCCTTTGAACCTGGTGCATTTATAAGCATTTTTTGAAGTTAGAATATCAACATTGGTAAAACCTCTCCTCGGTGTTACCTTTGGATGATTGGACGGACAGTTAATTATATATCTATGTGTTAAATGGTCGGTATCTACTTACATAACGATAGGATCTATTAATTAGGTACCTTATCTGGGATAGGATTAGGATGAATATCTACCTGTTAAGAATCACATTATCTTGGGCTATTCCAGATACTCAATCGGCGGTAGGACTCTACCGCACCTAGCGCAATGGGCAATCGACAACTTTGGAATTAACACGAATGAGGCGCCGAAGATACCCGAGCTGCCCACGAGCTTCCCCGACAGCCGCCTGCCCACAGAAGCCAGGGAGGACCTGGAGAAGGTGGCGCTGATCAGCGAAGATGGCATGGATAGATTGATCCGAGCACACGGACAAACACTCAAAGACATGTCTCAGTTGAGGACCAATAGCTTCCCGAGGATACCTGACGCTGTGATATGGCCGGAGACTCATGAACAGGTAAGCTAAATTTATCATAGCTATATTTTTTTCGGTATATATGTGACTTAAGCTTTTGGCATAAATGTGTCGTGTCCTTTAACCATTTGTGTTATGAAAAAAAAAATGACTTTCAGACCCGTTAAAACGAACTCACTTAACATACTTATCATGGTTAAAAAATTACGAAAGTGTTTATGACTGAAAATTTCATTCTACATACAAATCCAGACTTTGTACAGGTAAATACTGCCCAGCTATGCATAGATATAATAGAAATTGAAACCAATACACACCGATCGGATCTTGTCCATACATACATATACAAATAAATAAAATTGGAGTGTCTGTTTATAATATTAAAATAACCGCTTTTTACTAAGTGCATTTGGATGTTTACACGGTACATATACCAAAACATTATGTTTTTCAATTTTTGTCTGTCTGTCTGTTTGTTCTGGCTAATCTCTGAAATGGCTGGACCGATTTTCACTGGCAGATAGCTGAAGTAACAAGGAGTAACTTAGGCTACTTTTATTTTAGACTAGCTGTTACCCGCGATTTCGTCCGCTTTTTGTTCAATACCACGCGGACAAAGTCGCGGGTAACAGCTAGTTAGTTAATAAATATTCAATTTCGCAACACAATAAATATTTATTCCGAATATCTGCCAATCGTGGCCAAGGTTTGCAATAACCTGATTTTTGCATTTATTATCGTAGTGAGACCTAGAAAAGGTCGACTTATTTATAATAATAAATGAAAGTAAACTTTGCCCGTCTACACATACGCTACAAATGTATCTACAACTCATTCAGACCAAACGCGTAGCCTCGAGAGGCGCTCACCCGAGCGCGCTGTCATCAGTTATGTGCCTCGCTATACGAGTTAGCCTCGCGAGGATGCGCGGCCGGTCTGGAGCCGGCTATTGATAGATTTGGATTCCTAATGATCCCGATGCTGGAATAGAATATCACGCGATAGAATCCTTAAGGCCTCAGCCTCGAATTTAGCGGGCAGCGGGGCGGGGCGGCGGCGCGGGAGCGGCAGGATCTTATGCGTAAAATCAAATGGACCGGTTCTCGAAAACAGCGGCGTGGCAGCGGCGCGGCGGCGCGGGCCGGCCAACGAGCGCCGCTCCCGCGCCGCCGCCGCGTGCCCCGCTGCCCGCTAAATTCGAGGCTGAGGCCTAAAATTCGTTTTATTTCAATGTGTAGTATTCGCGTTAATTTAAGAAATCATTACACGATTAAAGTTACACCTCATAGATGTGCCAACATAGCGCTAACGAGGTGCAAACCATTTAAGCTTATGTTAGGTTTCGAGGGTATCTATCACATTGCCTACCGATTATAATGTGGCGAATTGATATAGCAAATAGCAAAGGTCGCTTCGGAAATAACACGTAGATCCGACTACTAGAGTACCTACTTCGTATTTTTTTTAAACTGTTACGGATTACGTACGTTACGGACTTGGGCCTTAATAAAAATCACTAGATTGTTTCAGGAAGATTGTATTACCTTAAACAGGCTTCGGGAGCTGAGCAAGTTTCTGAATTAATTAAGAAGAAAACATTTATTTATGATATGGTTTCCACAAATCGACCCGAACCCATGCTAGGATGGGGTTTATTTTAGAACCCGGGGCAACTTTCAGTATATTTTTTATACCGGCATGGATGAGCTCCCGTGGGATAGCCAAAAACCTGCATCACAAAATCTACTAATATTAATAATAATATCAGCCCTTTTTTTAATGTCCCACTGCTGGGCACGGGCCTCCCCTCAATGCGAGGGGGATTGGGTCATAGTCCACCACGCTGGCCCAGTGCGGGTTGGCGGACTTCACAGGTTTCCACACGATGTTTTCCTTCACCGTTTAGCAAGTGATAATCGTGGTTGAAAATGAGATTCGCACATGAAATCCAGAAATCCCAGAGGTGCGAGCCGGGGTTTGAACCTGAGATCCTCGTTACCGAGGCAAGCGTTCTACCTGCTTGGCTATCACTGTACAAGCAGTGAAATCTACTAAGCGGATCTTAATAAAACTTAACCACACACGTTCCGCCATGTTGTAATTACGTAAGACTACAACTCTAGATTAGTTTTAACCTCCAAATGATAGGTGAAGCCTTCAGGAAAAAAGTTACCTTCGTGTTCATCATTGGAAGATTTCTATTATGGTGTTCTAAGCTGGCTGTATTGTAGTTACCTTACATAGGTATCTATAATACACCTAGTTGGTCTAATTGTACAAAGCTCTATTTTATTTGCATTTGGACTTGAAGGGGTTAATGTCATACTGTTATACCGGGATTGGGAAGGATTCCTCGAGGGTAGTCTAAACACTAAAGCCCACGCTTACGAAGAGCTAGGGCGAGGTAATTATTAAGTCTCTTAACATTATAGGTGGTGCAAATAGTGTCGTGCGCGTCCCGTCACCGTTTCGTGATCATCCCGTTCGGCGGCGGCACGTCCGTGTCCGGCGCGGTCACGTGTCCCGCCAACGAGCCCCGGCCGATAGTCGTGCTGGACACCAGCGATATGAACTCCATACTGTGGCTGGATAAGGACCAACTGCTGGCTAGGGTACAGGTAAGATGGTGATATTGCCAAAAAAATATTAAAAACTTTTATAACATGCCTTCACGGCGATAATAAAAAAAACTATTAATAAAGACAAGTTCGGTTAGCTTCTGCCGTCAAGCGTGGATACAGGTCGGGGCAATGTACTTACATCATAAGTACTTAGACCACATTTTATAGAAGTTACCATAGCATTTTTCTGAAGAAGTGCTTTGTAGCACATGTAAACTTTCTTTCATTTTGGAGTGATTATTTTAAGACATAATCTGAGTCAGCGAATATATGCCTTAAAAGACGGCGATGCAAGCCGGGGTTCGAACCTGCGACTATCGTCTACAAGGCAAACTTTCTACCAACGTAGGTAGCTGACACTGCTCCTAAACCGAAAGGTTTACAGAATCAGATTGTCACTTTTTTACAACCTAGCTTATTTCTTTTTCCCTCCCCTAGGCGGGAATAGTGGGGCAGGACTTGGAGCGCGAGATGCGCACGCGCGGGTTCACGGTGGGCCACGAGCCGGACTCGTACGAGTTCTCCACGCTCGGCGGCTGGGTGGCCACGCGCGCCAGTGGCATGAAGAAGAACACTTACGGCAACATTGAAGACCTCATCGTGCAGACTAAGGTATACCTATTGGTCACTAGTTTACAGGTTGTTATCGTAAAGCAGGATTTCTGAGATATGGCTATAAATATAATATAGAACTTTATAAGGCAGAAGCGCGGTGTGGTAAGGGATGGGGGAGGCGTATAGTTCATTAATGAATTAGACGATTTGGGTGAGAGGTTACAAATGCCAGTTTTGATACTATTTTTTTTTCGGCCAATTCTCGAGAGAGATGAGGTAAACATGTTTATGTTTCTATACACGCATTGTCACAAGTTGAGTTTAATATCACCCGAGGTGCCTCACAACTGGGCTTCGTCCAATTGTAAGAGTCTTGATTTCTGTAGCAGTCGCCGTATACAGCATTTTTTGTCTCCCGCTTTGCAATGGAGGGAAGTAATCGTGTGTGTCGGACCTATTCCCATTAAAACGCTGACTATGGCAACACCGACGCAATATTGCAAAGCACGCTCACAAAATATTGCTGTCTTAGACAATTTGTATAGCAACTTGTGTCTGAATCCTACAACTCGGTTGCCAAACATTTTTGATAGATGGCGCTGTAGCCCTGCAACTAGTTTTTTATTAAGTTAATTTAGTCTTAATTAGTCCTCCTAAGATTCACCTCGTATGCAGCGTGACTGAGAATGAACTACGCCGCCCTCGCCCCGCACCCCGCAGTTAACTAAAACAATAACATCAAGCGCCTGAATATTTATTTATAACATTTGCCTGCTATATTAGTTCAGGAGGTTTCTTGCTGCTATGACTATCATTAAATTACTTGCGGCGGCGGCGGCTGACCTCGAAGAATGTTTGGCTAGGCCGCCTCCATTTGCTGCCATTTTCCTCGTACATTTATCGCGAGCAAGCGTGCATCCAACATAAATGATCGAAAGTCGTCAGGAATATATGAACCCGCCCTGGGCTTGCGTAGTCGCTCGTGCTCAACAGTGAAACATAATTAGGGCTAATTAATAATAATTCCAGCCCTTTTTTTTAATGTCCCTCTGCTGGGCACGAGCCTCCCCTCAATGCGAGGGGGGATTAGGCCATAGTCCACCACGCTGGCCTAGTGCGGGTTGGCGGACACCACACATCTTTCAAGGGGTTCTCTCAGATATGCAGGTTTCCTCGCGATGTTTTCCTTCACCGTTTAGCAAGTGATAATCTTGGTTGAAAATGAGATTCGCACATGAAAAATCTCAGAGGTGCGAGCCGGGGTTTGAACCTGCAATCCTCGTTACCGAGGCAAGCGTTCTACCAAATTGGCCTTTACTGCTTTTAGGGCTGATTATTAATGTATTATGTTTATGTGTAGGTGGTGACCCCTGCCGGCGTGCTGGAGAAGAGTTGTCGCGTGCCGCGCGTGTCGTGCGGCCCGGAGTGGGACCACGTGGTCATGGGCTCCGAGGGCTGCTTCGGCGTTGTCACCGAGGTACTATACACATTCGTTTTAATTGGAAGAAATGAATAGCCATAAAAGAATAATCAGCCACGTTCCCGGTCTTAACTTTTTTTTGTTTCTTCATACAAATTTTTAACCCATTACGGGTCGAATTTCTAAAATCCTTGTGCTCACCTACGTGACATAAGGAACTTCTATGCATAATATATGCTTCTAGACCCACCTAGTTTACGCTGTGCGTCGTGCGATATTTGTCAGTCAGTCAGTCAGTATGTTAAGAATTATAATACCTAAATAGATTTTTTATTTAGGGCATGCATTTTCGACAACCCTACGGTTTATGCTTGTGTATGTATCTAAGAGAACTACCCTGGACTCCACTCGCCTAATTATTTCACTTTTTTTTACACCCTGTAGTGTGTAGCAATCTGACCCTGGCGTTATTCGTGATGATCCTCAGTTGTCATTACCTAGCGGTACTATTAACCGCTATTGTACGGTACTCGATACCAGTGAAGATTAACTTTGGGACTGTACAGTATGCAGCCGCAAATACAAGGGGGGGGGGGGGGGGGGGGGAATACATGAGGGGCCAATTACGCCCTCTGACTCATGACCAAAGTACTTTATTTTGATCAATTCGTATTCTCAAAAATTTCCTCTGCAAACGAAACTGCCCCCACAACACACACACAAACACACCTAGCAGTATAATGTGATCGAAGGCGATATTTATTAACGAATACTTTTTTTTTTTTTTTTTTTATTTATTTGTATTCAGGTGACGATCAAAATCCGTCCGCTGCCTTCTGTGGTCCGCTACGGGTCGCTGGTGTTCCCGGAGTGGGAGGCGGGCTTCCGGTTCGAGCGCGCCGTGGCCGCGCGCCGCCTGCAGCCCGCCAGCATCCGCCTCATGGACAACGAACAGGTGCGCACACGCATCCTTGCCGTAGCCCGGCTGTATGCGACTGTACTTTAAATATATTTAAAAAAAATACAACCGAATTGAGAACCTCCTCCTTTTTGAAGTCGGTTAAAAAATAATATGTTGCTTTATACCTCGACGACTTGCTGGGCAAGTCGTTTCAACATAAACCGCTAGGCTCATTGTACGGGGTAGGTGCGAATTCGATTTTCCGTCGAAACAAATGTTGGAAAGTATCTATTGTGTGTTGATTCATAGTTGGACCATTCTTGAGATCCCCAGGGCCCGGAACGTGAGTATTCTCGCCAAGTCGAAAAAGCAGTGCTTGCTTTCTCGACTTGGCGAGGATACTGAAGCAACGTAACTAACGTAACGTTTCCTTTACAATATAATAATAATAATAATACCGCCAAACGAACACCAGCTGTACGGTCTCAACATATTATGAAACGTTTGTATAGTGGACTGGAGGCGATCCCATTACATATATAATTACTTAGAATATGACTTGGGTACGAACATTCGTGCTCATCACATAGCCTGCCTATACCGGGACTCGACGCCAGGACCCTTTGTACAAAAAGCAGGGTCACTACCACCTGTGCCAATTGGGTCGTCATGTAAAAAGACAAGCCTGCTGATTCTCGCCAGATGTTCTCAGTTGAGGTCGTGGTTGTAGAGTTAAGAAAAAAAATATGTAAATGACAATTTGTAAGTGCCCCCGTAGGCCTATACGAATAAATGATTTGACAATGTCCCAAATTCCCTCTATCACAGTTCCGCTTCGGCCAAGCTCTCAAAACCGAGAACACCTGGGGCGGGGTCATCTTGGACGGACTGAAGCGGCTCTACATCACCCGGATCAAGGGCTTCGACCCTCACAAGCTGTGCGTGGTGACGCTACTCATAGAGGGCTCCGCGGAGGACGTGGCCGATAGAGAGAAGAAGCTGAACAGCATCGCCGCACAGCACGGCGGCATTCCGGCGGGCGCCGCGAACGGGGAGAACGGGTACACCCTGACCTTCGTTATCGCATACCTTAGGGTAAGTATTTATTAAAGACTCGATGCGACCCGCGGTGTTACGTGCGATTAAAAAATATGCAAAGAATCATGTCGATACTTTGCTCTACGAAAAATTAAAACAAATCTATCCCACGGCAACCATACATATTACCGAGATAAAAAGTAGCCTGTTTGCTATTCCAGACTATAATCTATGTCTGTGCCAAATTTCATCCAGATCCTCCTTTTTTTTATTGGAATACATACATTGATTATGCCAAATCCAATTGGAATAACTCTCCATCCCAGTTTCAGTGATGTTATATTTATATTTGGTGTGTCCCCAATTGTATAGGACATAGCGATGGAGTACGACGTGGTGGCGGAGTCGTTCGAGACGTCCGTCCCGTGGGACCGCACGCTCGCGCTCTGCGCCAACGTCAAGCGGCGCGTCCGCGAGGAGTGCGACAAGAGAGGGATCACTAAGTACCTCATCTCCTGCCGACTCACACAGACGTAAGTATTGGCATTCTGTTCTTATGAACTGTACTCAAGCAAAAAGTCCGCCGCCACCGGCGCCGCCGCATGTGAAACCCGCACTGGGCCAGCATGGTGGACTATGGCCTAATCCCCCTCGCATTTAGGGGATGTCCGTGCCCAACGGTGGGACATTACAAGGGCTGGTATTATTATTATTATAATAGTTCATGGTCAGAGGACAGTTTGATCGATAGGTGCGGCAATAAAAAACAGTCGGCAAGAAATTAAGAGTCTCCTTGTGCTCATTTCGTTGTTTATCGTTCTAGATCTTGGTATATATTACAGCTAATATTTTGAATCAATTTACGAGTAATTTGAACTCATAATCTTAAAACTCTTAAAAGAGATTTATGAAACAAAATCTTATTAGAAAAGAAATCATAAGATGTTTATGACTGTTTTAGGAAATATAAATTTTTAGCGCTTCCGCACTACTATGTTTATGTGGGGTAATTATTATTATAAAAACTCGTAGGTAGTACGGGTACACAGATTTACAAAGTATATTTTAATATTTTTAGTTATGACGCCGGTTGCTGCATATATTTCTACTTCGCGCACAACACCGGCCAGTGTGAGGACCCCGTGTCAACATACGAGGAGATCGAGGAGGCCGCGCGAGACGAAATCATCGCTTCCGGTGGTAAGCTCGCCTGTGACTCACCTTCAATTTTTAAAAAAAATCACTTCACTTTTCAAAACATTATGGCTGTGTTTATTATATTGGCAGTACGGTTTGGCGACAAATTTTGAATTATTGCCCCGTAAATTATCGAATAAAACTATTTTGTAGACCTTGTATTTAGCTTTGCCTATTTAAAAAAGTTTTTAATGTAAATATTTTTTTCATAGACTAATCTGATAGAATAATAATAATAAAATATAGATTTCTGACCTTTAAAACGTTTGTGAATTGTTTATTGATGTTATTTAAAAAAAACATTATCCGTATTACAGGATCAATATCACACCATCACGGTGTTGGTAAACTTCGTAAGAAATGGTACACAGAGACTGTTAGCGGGCCCGGAAGACAGTTGCTGCTGGCCGCCAAGAAAGCTTTAGATCCGGACAATATCTTTGCACTAGGCAACATGGCGTTCGACGACGAAGAAGCCATAAGTGCGAATGTGAAAAGTAAATTATAAGTGCGTTTGTATTTAGAAGAAAATACTAGTTATAAAACCTTCGAAGCGTGTTTATTGAAAACTGATTTCCTGCAACTATCTCGCTGTCCCGCTATTTAAACCACAGAAAAGCGTTGAAATCGGTTAATGAGTTCTAGATATGTTACTGACAGACAATGGAGATTTATCCACTGCGTTGCGTCGAGACGTGAAAATATGGAAGCATAATATTCAAGCACTTGGCTTGTATTGTTACTTAGAATACTACCTAGTTACTTAATATAATTTTGTAAATATTGCCGTAATATTTTTTTTATAAATTCGACCCTAGGAGAACTATGGTCAGTAGGTTGTAGCTATTTTGTATACCTATCTACCCCCATGGACCGATGATATCACACGCGTAGCAGGAAGCCGGTGGATGCGAGTGGCGGAGGATCGTGATGTGTGGAAGTCATTGGGGGAGGCCTATGTCCGCAGTGGACGTCTTTCGGCTGATTGATTGATTGATCTACCTCGCGAACTAGCTTGTTACGTATTATGAAATCGGGCTTGAAATGACTGGACTTAAATTTCGATACGTTGATGAATTAGTAACTTACAATATGCCTTATATACCTATTGTTCGATAATAACACCTAAAATCGGTGCCTTTTTAGGTGTATTTATTTGTATGCATAGAAAGTTATGCAATACCTAAATTTAAGCGTTTATTTAAGCTAGCAGTAGGTAATTTTATACACTTGGTAATCGGAGTTAGTTTTTTTAATATTTTGTTTTAATTAATCTGAACAATTCTGAGACCTTTATTTATATGTAAAAATATTAATGTGCAATAATATACAATAAATTAGCTTTTAAAACATGACTAGGCCATTTTGAATGTGAAAATATTATTTTGGTTATAATTTATAATTACCTAATTAGTCAATCAATATAAAATTAACGGCATAATGCTAGTTCATAGATCGCTCAATTTTAGTATAGATAGTGAAAAAAATCGTATTTACATGTAATAATTGTTCACTTACATTCCTTTAAGTTTTCGGGTTACTTGTTGTTAGCTATAATTACGGTGTTTGTAATAATGAAATAGATATGAATCGTAAGTAGTGAAATAAAATGACATTTAAATTAAATGTATTACCAATCTCTCTTAATAATTTGTTTTTCTTGGATAAAACCAGGGTAGATAGAATATACCTCTCTCTAATAGGGTCCTCGTGCTGCTGTGTATTTAATTAATCCTGGACACGGTCATGACAGATCGTTCAATGAGCAGGCGTACACCGTTTATCGAGATTCCCTAATAATGTACGTACGTGCCCATAAAACTGGCTTACTGGCTTAGTACCCTTATCAAAGGGTTTCCTGGGTTTTGAATCGAAATAAAACAAAAAGAACTTTGTCTGCGAAAGACATAGGTGCTTCACGTACGGGATACCCCTCTGAAAAGGTTTTGCGTTAAACTTAGTGAAATCCAAAGCAAAGCGAATGCGTTGCTAATCAAATTCGACAGCAGTTAAATCTTTCCAATACCAAATAAAACCCGTTCATACTTTCCCTACCGGTGACCGACTGCAGCTCATTGAACGACTTGGCTGGGCCCTGGTTCCTTGGACACCTTATTAATTTATTTGTCTTTACTGATAATGTGAATGGTGCTATTAGTGAGTGACGTTCATAGAGTACGTAAACGTTTAGTGACGTTAACTTTCGTCGGTTTTGCGATTTACTGTTTGGCGGGTAGGCACGAAAAAATATCTCCATCCAAACTCAACCTCGGCAGCAACGTGGTAAAGATAATAATTTAAAATGATCGACCTGTTCATGCCCTTTCGGGCGTTTTTAAAATTCGAGAACGTTTGCACGGACAATAATGTCTTCCGAATGCATTATAAGGTGACGGTGATAATGCTCCTTGTGTTCACACTGCTAGTAACTTCGAAGCAGTTCTTCGGCGAGCCGATACACTGCATGAGCGACAGCGACAAGGATGGCGACAAAGACGCTATCAATAGCTACTGCTGGATCTATGGGACTTATTCGTTGAAAAGCCGGTTTGTTGGTAAGTACCTCTACGCTGAATGTGTACGCCTACATTTATAGAAATATAAGTCAATCAACAACAACGAATCAATTAACAAGGTATTACAACGATTTGATACCACTATGGTAAGCTAGGTACCTACTACTATTTGCTAATTAGAATATCAGGTACTTATTGCCTCATTACAACTCCCATCGTGTTTTCTGCAGTAGGTATAACAATCCTGGCCACGTTGTGTGGCCATCTTTTTGACTTTATTGTATGTAGTTGACCATTAAGCATCCAGACTGCTCGGACTGTTTATGCCAACCCATCATATTACCTAACTATATATTGTATGCTGTCATCCATCCCCAGGTGTGGAAGGTAAACACATGGCATACCCTGGTGTTGGACCCATCAAGGGGAAAGATGATGAGCAGATCAAGCACTCATACTACCAGTGGGTGTGCTTCGTGCTGCTCGGCCAGTCCGTCATGTTTTACACACCGCGGTACTTGTGGAAGATATGGGAGGGTGGCCGGCTGAAGGCTTTGGCGGCTGATTTGAGTTTGTATCGGTTTTTTTGTGATGTTAATGGATTAAATTTCTGAGATGTGACGTTGAAATGCCATATAGTATATGGTTTATATATTGTTATAAGCTTATAGCTTGCTAAAAAATTTATCTAATAGCATTATAAAACACTATTCTTCTGAAACATGCTTGAATGAAAAATTCAAGCATTTTTAGAAGAAAAGTGTTAAGTAATGTATGGTATGCAGGTATATAAGTAAATATGAGAAATTGAGTATCATGCTTAGGGGGACATCACACTATCACATTATATCTATGATGTAACTCTAGCTAGCCTTGTATAGTTCATATAATTATATATTTAAAACATTCATAACTACATATGATCATAGTTTCATGTATTTTGTCTATGATCACTTCACTTAGACATGATAGAGCAATGTCCCCCTTACTTAAATTATTTTAAATGCAACTATTGTACATTTGGAAACTGGGATGCAAGCAGGAGTACCTAGCTTAGCTGTATATTGGTACCCCTCAGGGAGTTATAGGTAACTTTCAAGTAATGCATGTAAACTCACATTCTTAATTAAACATCCAGGCAGTCCGGTGGTGACCAAGGACTGGTCGGAGTTCCGCCGCGGCGAGCTGGTGTCCTATCTAAGCTACACGAACATACACACGCACAACATGTACGCGCTACGCTACGCCTTCTGCGAGATGCTCAACCTTGCCAATGTGGTAAGAATAAAGTAAAGTTTATTTCGTTATAAGCATTACACATGGCAGTTAAGTAGTGGATCCAAACTAGGCGGAAGCCTGTATCTTGGATACCTTATTAGATTGCATAATCTACGCTAGCTATATATTTATTATTAGTTACATTATTGTATAAAACATAAAGCGTGTTAATAAAGAAAAAAGTAGTAGTAGTAGTAGTAGTACCCATAAGTTCAAGGATCACAACATGCAGACAATATCTAACACACAATAGACCTATGAGGTAAACCACGTCAGTTGCTTGCTTTCTCGTATAGCTCTATCTGTCTCACTCTGTCAGACATGAGATAATATAGTCAGCTGGGGTGTTATTTATTGTTCCTATACTTAATACTTCATTGGAAATTAATATTTCACTGTTGGTTTTGTAGGTTGGCCAAATTTTCCTTCTCGACATATTCCTTGGCGGTGCATTCCGTAACTACGGCGCGGCGGTGGCAGCGTTCACGCACATACCCCGCGTACCCGCCGATATGGTGGACTTCGCTGGCGTCAACCCCATGGACCAATTTTTCCCCAAGCTCACTAAATGCTGGCTCAGGAGTTACGGACCGTCTGGATCTCTTCAAGTAAAAGATCGTTTGTGTGTGCTACCCCTAAACATTGTTAATGAGAAAATATTTGTCATCTTATGGTTCTGGTTGATCATACTTGCTTTAGTGTCCACTCTAGCTGTACTATTCCGTCTCATGGTACTTTCCCTGCGTCCTCTGCGCACATTAATGATAACTGGTCAACTTAGATATGTTAAGAGAAGCTTGATATCACGCATCGTGAAGCGTTTCGGCTATGGAGATTGGTTCATTCTGTATTTGCTGGGCAAAAACATGAACCCAATTGTTTATAAGGATTTGTTAGTTGAGCTGTCTAAGGAGTTGGAGCATAGGACTGTTATGGTGTAATTTTGTTAGTAAGATAATGGTGTTAGTGAACTGTGAACATAATTTGTTAAATGCATAAATTGGATGTCCAAAATTACTATGATGTATAAAGATTTACAAATAGGAGAGTTCAGATTTATATTTTGTATTAAAATGTTGCTCAGTTCACTAATTATTTCTAATATTCTAATTAATGGTTGTGATTAATATATTGCTCAGAAACAGTACAAAGTATTGTTAAGTATAAAGACTGATTATTAATTGCCTTACTAGCTCAGTAAAATTGATTTAATCAGATAGTATATTTCGGCTGTATTTACATTTCAATAAGGAAAGTACTAAAGTTGCTGAAGGTTTATTTCATTGTTAAAAATGGGTTAACTAATGTGCCATTATACCTATTAGATTGTTATGTTTACTTAAGTTTCTTTCCAAAATGACTCCATAAGATAAAAAATGTTAAGTTTATTTCAGTTAAAAATTATCTTTGTGTTAAGACTTAAGTTTGTTTAATTATTGTTTTTCTATTCAATTATCTCATTGTGATCTCTTATGTTTAAGAAAGTCATCATATAATAAAATATAGTTCATATAATAAATTAATGGGGTTCATTTAAATGTCTTATCCACATTTTAGGTGTGAGAACATAATACCAATCTACAGATGCTTTGTGGCATACAAAAACAAAACACATCTTCAATACAATACATTTTAATGAGTGTCAGACATAATTATATCAAAATAACAGGTATTATATTGTAGTTCTTGTTAAGTAGTTAAAAAGATGGAATATGCTATCCATAATTAAGTCATCATTATAAAAGACTTTGCCTAAAATGAAAAGGAAAACAAGTACCACTTGAAGTTTCCTCACATCACAAGTTGAGCAAAGCAACAATGAGAAATTAATTTGCTATATAAAAACTTGTATCATTCTTTAATTTTCTTCACATGTTCAGTTGTTTCACCCAATAATGGCCTATACACAGTCCAAACTTATATAACTAAGTTAATTATCTGATATACTCTTTTACACATAAGAAGTCCTGCTCTGAGTCAACTAAATCATTCACAATGTAATTTATATTACTGTCACAATAATTATAGTGCCGCTTCTGTGAAACTTCTTATGTGAAATAGATAGCAACAAATAGTGACCATGAAAGCTTAACCAGAGCAACCCCTGCAACCACAATGCACACATTCAACTATCCTGCCCTCTTCCAATTTACTCTTTGGGACTCTGCAAATACAATTTGTTGCAAAATTCGTGTCTCTCGTCTGAATGCAACGCAAACAACACAAGTTTTCATAGCCCGTCTTCTTCCATTTAGCTATCAAGTTAGCATCGGCTATTTTCTCGTCAAGACAGTATTGGTAAAGCTCCCTGCTAATAGCTTTTCGCCTGTAAAACAAGTCGTAGATGTACCTCGATTTTTGATGGTGTATTTTGAATATAGGCCATAAAGATTCTTGCTTGCGTTTGCCTTCATGTGGTTCTGTTTCAGCTGTAATACGAAATGGGTACATTGGAATATAGCAGTAGGTAGCGAAACTAATCATAACGTTAGACAACAAAACTAATGAGGTTAGTTACCTTCCCGCATTTTCTGTTCCAGTTCTTCTAATGTAGGCTCGATGAGTTCCCATCCCTCCGGTGGTGATTTACGACTGCGACGAACTTTTGGCATTGTTTGAGATTTTACACAAGAAATAAATCACTTTTCGACAATAAACCACAACAACTCCGTTAGTTTTGCTTGAACTATTTGACATACGGAACAAAATTAGTCACCATTTGACACTTGCGTTATTATATCGACCATAGATAGGCTATGGTTCGGTTGAGTTATCCAATATCGATAACCGCATAGCATTTGAAACTAAACGTGCAGAATAATGAAAACATTAAAAATTACTCAGGGAAAAAAATAAAACAGCCATCTTGTCGATACAACCTTGTTTTTCGAGTGACCATAGTCTGTCTGCTGAAAATGACGGCACTGTATTGGTTGGCTCAGGTTTAGCATAGGACCTGGCTATATGAAAAAGGCCATTAGGGTAATAAAATAAAGAATAAAAGTGTAGCATACATTTCTACATAAACAATACACATGTACCCGCAATTAGCGGGCCGCTAATAATATTGGTAGGAGTACCTAGCCCTAGTGAGTATTGGCAGTGGTATCTCTATTTCTATAATCTTTGCTGTATTATTGAACTAGGCGCTTAGATTTTAGTTAAACTTTAAAGTTTAACTGTACCTATAATTTTACTCTCGTTTGGGGCCATTTACGGTCGTCAATGTCAATTGTGATTATGTTGTAAAATATATGTAGGTAAATCAACAGTGACTTATAATGTAATTTGAAATAATACAGTAATATTCCACCAACCTCAGACATATTAGCCACCTACTCAAAATAGATTACCTACAGACACATATTTCTTATTTGCGTGTATACTATTTAGATTAGATACCATTATATAAGGTATTAAGTGCGTAGCTATGATGTTATTACACCAAACGATAAAAATAAATTTTACATGCTTTCACTTTTAGGAGCAAACATTCACAATTTCTAAATCTACTAAATGTTGGTACGTACCTATGTTTATGATTTAACGTCTATGCTAATTCTTCGCGAAATTATGTGGGTTTGATTCCGCTCTACTTACCTACCCACTAACGTTGTTTCACGATTGAAGATAATAGAATGTAGGGAGGCAGTAAACAAAGTTTATTAAAGAAACCAAACAGTTCCTTTTAAAGATATGAATGTTCTGGAAATTAATCCGGTCACTTAATGAAATGAATAAGCATTTAATTTGTCTAAAGAGAATCTATTAACAATTTTAATAATGCCGCGATTACCTGCGTGAATAACGGGGCAACCTAACTATACAAGTTGGTTGTGTACGTATTGACTGGAGCTTCCATCTTTATCGCGCTCAACCTCCCGCGTCATGTTAGAATGAGACGGGTAGCACCTCGATTAGCACTCGTGGAATGCGGTGTTGCGTTCGCGCAAGCGGGCGAACTCCGGTCCAGTCATTTCATTCGTCCCCAAGAGCGTTGTGGTGGCCGCGAGCAAGTATCGCTTAAAAACTTACCGTGCTATCAAAATATGTGTGAAAATTGCCATTATAAGAGTGTTTTCCTTTTATCGATAAGTGAATAATATTGTGGCAGTTGTGTACAACATTTGTGTTATGAAGCTTAGTGAAAGTTGACGGAGGTTTTCAAGGAACTCGGGTGTTCGTCGCTTATTTACCTGTAAGTCGACTTCTATAGGTGTACGTGTCTGGGTGACGTTGGATTTTGCGTTATAGCCTTCTGTACCTACTATATTATTATACCTGTTTACTTGAAATAGTTGCTACCTCTGACCAAAGATTGCGGCCAACTACTTACCGACCTACATGACCAAAATGTTTACCTACTTAGTAGGTACCGTAACAACGATACGCTATGAATGAATGTGAAGTGATTATTATTTTTAAAGGATAACTGAGTCGAATTACTACACGCTGTAAAAAAAACTTGTTAGAGAGTAATGTAACCATTCGCAGTAATGTAACCATTCGCTGTTCAAACGGCGGACATGTCCCGATTTCTCGGATGTCCGGCCGGAGGATTAACAGGAAATTGTAAATTATTCAGTTTTTATCCACTCCGATCGACCTTTATACAATCGATTGATTTTTGTAAATGTATTGATCTTTCATAAGCCCACAGAACGATTTGAATAGATTGACCTAACTAGCTAAAAGTATAAAGGGCTGTCTACTTCTACGAAAGGTACCTCTCAGTTTTGACCTCAGGTTCGGTCATCGGCCTTGAAACGACAACTTGTTATGAATCAAATAAGAACTTGATATAATTACTTATTTCGAGCACCCTACCTTCATCATGACAAATAACATAATTATAATAGTAAGTAGGTATATCGATAGGACGCCCACCACATTACAGCTATCGATAATTATTTAACCATCTCGAGCTACGCACTTGTAAACGTTAAGACGGAAAACTAAGGACCAAAATAAAAGAGTGTGACTTTATTATCACAAAGATTCCAAAGTTTGATCTACCTTCTTCCAGGCGCCGCATGGTGGCCGTGAAGGTCTTTTTGGCCCAGTAGAATGAATGGCAAAGAAAGGCCTTTTAAAATTCTGAAGACATTTCAGCAAGGGTGACTACGATACGGCCAATGTATGAATTAAGCTTCAGCTTCTCACGAGGCCTTCTATGATGTTGCAACTCGCAACCAACTAGACCTTACATTTCATATCAAAGCAACCAACAGTATTGAACTCCAAAATGAATTAATAAGACAGTATCGACTGCAACATTTCCCATTGTGCTTGTTGATGACTTGTACACAAACACCGCAGTGGTCACGACCACGATTGATTTTACGATCGTAGATAAGTTACATAGACTTATTGCTTGTTGAAATACTGCCGCACTAGCTAGGATAGGTTGGTGACGTCAGTTCACTTTGTTCAATCCATTCGCGTTTACCTAAAACCTGGTTGAGCAGCATTCGAAGCCTTTCCTGACGTCAGAGTATAAAATGCGCTTTTGTAGCCTGTGCCTTAGCACTGACGCATAGCGACTTTTTAGTTCCTTATTGAAATTAATTACATTTATTCAGGGAGCTCTGCGTGATCACAGCTTAGCTAAGATATTGTATTTCCTGCAATCTAAGACGTAGATATTTATATATATCAATCTGAGTCTAAGCATCTAATTGACCTCCTTACCCACATATAAATGCTATTATCTATTGAATGCTATTAGACATACCATTATTCTTTTCTGAGTACAGCCTGCGGCATTGACATGCATGCGCAACTTTAATATAAAGCCTACGCTTATATTACTCATCTAAGTGTATAGCTTTGGCCATAGTAATAGCAGTAGTAATATTTGTATGTACAGGATCCATCCCACCGATTACGCCGTGAGGCTATGATCATTTTCTTGTCAGATCTTATTCGAAGAAGTCTTCACTAAAGCGGTGTTAAGTAATTCGGTCTTGATGTGTCGTGCTCAATAGCTTCATAGAGAAAGCGATGCCTCGCGAGTCGTTGGATCATTCGGATCGTTCTAACGGATTTCACCGATATGTTCGACTCCGAGATGATCCGAGAGATAATCCGACTCACAATTGAATTGGACATAACGCACGCATGCGCCATTAAATTTACGAATGTATGTGCATTCTTGATACAGTTAACGATCTGTATAGTGGAAAAAAATCAGTTTTAGACAAATTATACAGAATTTGTTTTGTGTTATATTCGTTACGACTTTAGAACATATTTTATATTTTAATGTTTATAAATACAATAAAAAGGAAACTCTTTATTTATTAAAATGAATGTTGCACCTTGTAATCATAAAACTATATATAAATAGCAAGAATATATATTAAGACTAGCTGACTCGGCAAACGTTGTTTTGCCATATAAAATAAATTGAGATATAAACTATCCTATCTTTCAATTTGGATAAAACTGCACACAGTGTACAAAAAAATATTAAAATCGCTTTAGTAGTTTGAGGAGTTCATAGCGGACAAACACCGTGACACGTAATTTATATATATTAAGATATATATTAAGATATATTTAAGGAGAGATACAATTATTTTCTGCGGACGCTGCAAATGATATCATAAATGAGAAACGTCTACGCTGATAAACATAATAATTCCGTCATGACCTCGCGAGCTTTTTATTTGAACTTTTTGCTAGCGGATAAAATAATTAAGTCGTGATGACGTAATCCACATATTTGTTATTTAAAAGCTCATATGAACAAGCTACAGGTAATTTAAGTGATTTAAAAAGGGCTTATTTAAATGGGTTTTTTTCACTACGACCATAACTAACCTGTGATCCCAAAATGTAGGCAATAATGATTATTCCAGATTATTACGCAAGATGTTGCACATCACCTCCCGTGTACGACGTAACATCAGTAATGGAAGCCCCCGTAATGCGGTCATTAAGTGTACATCGAAGCGAAATAACTTTGCAACATTCTGCGAAGTATATGCGCAAAAATGAATCTACTGATATTATTTACTCTCATATCGATTTAAACATCCATAACTATATTTTAGCCGTTCACCAAATGAAGGGCCGCTAAATGGCTTGCGAATATTATTTAGTTTGTAACGACCAGAATTTTATGAATACGTCCTAAAAATAATAAAGCCTTACGTAGCAGATTTAAAAAAGTCTCCCAAAAACAATCTATCACATTCGCAATAAATGCGGTGCCCTGTACGCTAACCGGTTTTGCAATATTAACTCCTCCAGCATTGCAGACCCACAGACGCTCACAATTTCATAAATATGAGCTATAGACAACAATATCATCATACTATATTTTTAAGTGGAAATATTTTTATTCTCACAGTCACACAATAGATATTATGTTTTATGGAAAATATGTTAATAAACCGTCATTACATAACACACTTCTTATGAACATTTACTATAAGCACAATTATAATATGAATCTTTTATAATTAACTGACGCTTTTATGTATCCAAATCGAAAAAATATATCGAGTTTTCACAATAGAAAAAGGACTTATCCGAAAGAATCTGCAGTAGATGGTGTTCCGCAGTTGCGACATGGCTTCATCTAACGCATTCGCATTAGGACACACACACAACTCGCTGATGGAAAGGAATGCTGGAATATTGCCTATCTGTCAGTTCATACCTCACCTAAATTAGGTACGTAGGTACCTACTTACCGACGCCGATAGAAAATCGAACTTCGTGAGACGTGGGTAGCGAACCTAGCGTTAGAAAAACCAATGGCACTTTAAAGTCTCTACCTTGTCACCCAATCTGTAGGGCCGAATTGGCTAATCATTGGGTTAATTGTTAAGGCCTTATCCAAATCGGCCTTACATATTCAGTGCCAAATTGTGCCGTTTTCATAGAGGATTTTATACACAGATGTATGTGTTTTATTCCATTGAGTTTTTCTATCGAGTGTACCAAAGGAGTCGCACCGTGCGTGAGTAGACAGACAATGGATGGTATGTTCTATCCTCGGCGTCGAGCGCGGCGATTCGATGCGCGACGGGTATTGCGACTTATGCACTATTTATTATACTATTTAGTTATATTATATTTATTATATACTCGATGGTGGCATGTATGATCTCACGATGTTGTTTTTATTCCGTCTTAGCTCTTTTACAGTATTTTAACAGTACTCACTGTGAAAAAGTTGTTGTTACGCGAGTATAAACGCATCGAACTAAAATAGTAAAGTAGTGTAAAAATAGAGACTTGCCTTATTCTGCTGACAGTACAGGCACAGATTAGGTAATAGAAGTCTGGGCTGGATGGATGCGCCGCAATCACTGACCTATACTACTACTAGACTTGATTTACAGTTTTTGTGCCGATTTGAAGCGCGCCTCCTCGACTGTCTCTGGAACTAATTTGATATTTAATGCAAATAGCCGTCGCGTTGTTTGGACCGTCTCTGTTATCTGTGTATTTCTGTGAAAAAAAAAATACTTACAAAAACTTGCATATGAATGAAAATATATTATATAACCAAATTAATCCATTATTAAACGTTTGTCGTCATAGTTGTCACAGGTCACATCTCTATCATCAGCGCCAAAATGGCCAATATCAAATAGGCACTAAAACGACGCTATGTCTATCTCCAATCCAGTAGTAGTACAGGTCAGTGGCCGCAATTCATAATTCCATTCAGTATCCGGACGGGTTAGGTTGGTCTCTATTACACAAAATGTCAACATTTTTTTTATAATGAGTTTTATATGTTACCTACTTAGTTTATGGTATTTTTCTATCGGATAAGTAGATACAATTGCATTGTGTGTCTATTCAAAAACAAAATGCCTTCATTGAATCGCTTCTTCACAGTCCCGTCGTTCAAGGCCCACTGTGAGAAGTCTATTGTTTCGCGCCAAAAAATCTTGAGCCAATTTCATGCGGATTATATGGCGTCACGTGTCAGGTGACGAAAGGACCGTAGACTACACGGCCCACTGTGCAGGCAGGCACACACTCGGGCATAGCTTTCTCGTACGAAGCTTCCATTCGCAATTTTGTCCCACATTTCGATGTTTTGATCCGATTTAATTCACATCAGTCAAGCTTTTCTAAAAAAGTTTACTCTTACTTTAATTTGTCTTAGTATCCCTAGGCTAGGGAAGTATATTTCCTTGCTAGGGGCTAAGTAGGACTACGACCAACGGCGATGATGTCATAATAATATTTTGCTAACGATTGTCAAATTTCTCTCTCTCTCTCTCTCTCTGCTTTCATTCTGTAAGTTCTAAAGAGTATTTTCACACCAATTTTTTTTTATTGATTTTAACTAAACACGCTATATTTATGTCACATCGATTATTTCCTTTATAATGTATATTTATTTAATGGTTTGACATTGGCAAAATACCCGCTAAGTTGCGGGTGAGGCCATTTGCATATCCACTTTATTTCATCGCATTTCATTTCGTAAAAAAAGAAGAAGAAGAAGAATGTGTTATTGTTATTAATTAATTAACATTGGCAAATTACCTACTAAGTTGTGGGTGAGGCCATATTCATATCCTTTTTATGTCATTTCGTAAGGCAAGAAGAAATTGATTTTGACAGCGATACATTACCTCTAGACTGACCTGTTTGTCATGCATACTATTTCTATATAAGTATGTTGACATATTATTATTGAACGACCTGCGGGCTGCATCACACGATACACTTGCGCAGTGAGCAGTGATTTGAGACGAATAGACTCCAGCCCCAGTGGACCGGCTCGCGGCGGTCAAGGTGCCCAGTGCACTGTGACCACGCGACCTAACAGAGGACGTTGAACGTTCGTATCTAGGCACTTTTCTTTTGTTAAAGCTGTTTTTTTTTACTTTTTAAAAGCCTCTACGAATAGCACAACTTGCCACCCAATCTGTAGGGACCCAATTATAAAATAAAATGTTGCAATGACGTCACCATTAAACTTTTTGATACCGCCTTTTTTTTTTATTGTTTTATTACCTTATAGGCAAGTATTTGATCTCGATCTCACCTGATGGTAAGTGACGATGAGATCTACGATGGAGCATACTTGCTTAGGTAGGAAGGCGGCAGTAGATAAGAGACGCTACATTCACTAGGCACATGCAGCGCAACTGATCTGACCCGCCATCCATGAATGGCAACACCGAACATCATGCCGGAACATGGCTAAGCCGCTTGGCGACATGGCTTTGTTCAGTGGGTGGTGACTAGCCACGGCCGAAGCCTACCACCAGTAGAGTTGTCACCTGGTTGGCACCACCCAGGGTCACGTGTAGGGTATCTCGAGGGTACTTAATTCTCCAACTTCTAAATTAGAGGACGTTATCGATTCTGCGCATTTGCTTTTTTACCGTTTATAAGTTATATATATATATATTTCAATTTGCGGCAATATATCACAGAACTTTGCTGTACATTTTAAAGGAATCAAGTTTAAACTGTTAAATCTAGCAATGAACGTTGTATAAATCTTTAAATGTGGAGCAAATTACATTTTTCCAACTTTTCGCGAGGTTGTGTTATTGTTAATGCTACCGATAGCAACCTACCCGCACAACTGCGAATAAGGTCAACGGTACTGTTAGGTATGTTGTGACAAGCAAGGTGGCGTGGTAAAAACTTGCGGTCTACCGCGCAGCTTGTTACAATATTCAGACGACACACGGCGTACGCTACAAGTGAAGCCAAATAACTAGTCTAGCGCATAAACAAGCTTAAAAAAAAGCTATGTCCAAACATTTTTAGTCTATGTCTAGCGCACAAACAAGCGCACACATAAAAAAACTATGTCCTGAACTTTTTAGTCTATACCGGACAATTTACTAGGCAAAAAGTGTTGAATGTGGTAAAATTTACCACTAAATATCCATTGAAAAAGTGGCTTCACTTTGCTAGTGGTCGTGGCAACGCTACGTCTGAACGTTTAAACAAGTCTGTGGTCTACCGTTGACGAGAAATCAGCTTATTAGCTACCATCGATAAGCTGTGTCACTGAGAATCGTGTCAACTGGCTACCATTACATGTAACTTGTAAAATATTCAGCGCCCGGACAAGTCGTTCAGCGAGCCGCAGCCGTTCAAGAGGTTATACCATTAGAATCAGAATATTTTATTTATATAAACCATTAAGTTCATTATTTATGAATCGTCAAAATAATAACAAAATCCTAAGCTACAACTTTACTACCCGTTCGGAATGCCGTTCATATGGAGAAGAACGGGCAAGAAACTTCATGGTTGCCCTTTTTAAAAAGGCCATTCATTAATCATTCATTGGAATTCCCAAAAAAATACTTACCCATCGAACGACTGTCTTAGCTATGTTACTTTCCCTTATGAAGGGGTTATAAATCGAAATTTAAAAAAGGCGTGGTCCAAATATTAATGTTTAAATCGCAAAATCGGCATGACAAGCCACCATCAGTACCAATAAAAAAGTTTCATTCAAGAAACCGTAAAATAAAAAGATGCCGAGCGGGAGATTATAAAATAAATGAGTGAACATAAAAATGTCAGCGGCGGCATGGGCGTGAAAAGGAAAAAGTTGAATGGAGGTGTGTAACGACCGAAATTTCTGATGAAAGTGGCAGGTGGCCACGCCGGCGGTACCTGCGCCCGCGCATCTTTCGCGGCTCTCTCGATAAAGATAATTGCACACACGCACCGACAAAAAATCATTGCAACTAGTTTATTGTTTAGTTAATATTGCGAAAGGTGATAAGAAATTTGGAAACTTGATATTCTAGTTGTGTGCAGCTAATTTTATTGCGACAGAATTCAAAATCTCTTGTAATAATATCGCCAGACGAATACACGAACTGTATGTCTCAAACTAAGCTACCCTTGTATTATGGGTACGAGCTTTGGACTCAGGTGAATCCACCATTTAATTTAGATATTTAATATCCATGACTCGGGTACAAACATTCGTGCTCATCACACAATGTTTGCCTCTACCGGTATTTGAACCTAACCCTCTCGGTACAGAGACCTGGGCCCCAAGTCTGCTAATACGATCGATTCGTAATCGAACAGCAACCGCATAGTAACTGGCACTTTTGACAGATAATGTATGGGATATCTGTCAAAAGTGACAGTTACGGTTGCTGTTCGATTATGAATCGATTGTGTTAGCAGACTTGGGACCCAAGGTTACTACCACTGTGCCAATCGGGGATTCGTCTTTACTCTCGTCATATATAATAAATATAATTCCATGTGATTAACAACTCACATTCAACTAGTGTTTAGGTAGCAATAGCAAGCTGACTCAACCATTCTAATTTGTAATCTATAGAAATTAATAACTGCGAAGATACGAGCAGTAATTTATGTTCTTCAAACGGACAGCCGTTTGAGATGATAGCTCATAATTATGCGCGGTTGTATTGAATGTATGTCTATACTGTTATACATAATGCAGTCGTTATAATATAATAGGGAAATGGTTACCTACGCAGTTAGCGACCGGCAGTTAGAAAGTTTGCGAACGTGAGGCGTAATTTTCTAATTTGTCGACGAGAGTTTTTTTTTTGTTACCTACATGTCGAATACCATGGCGTTAGAGGTTTCAATTTCACTTATCAATTTTGTTTTCATCTTAATAAGATCGTTTGAAATTGATTTTATTAGATTTCCAATATAAGTGCTCAAGTTATGAACATTTAAAAAAAATATACAGCGAAATAATTTATAAAATTATGGGTTAGACATTTTGTATTTTTTGAGCGCGCAATGTATCGTTAACAACGCGGTCACAACACAGAGCTCCGCGCGATACCCCATGCGTCCTAGTGACTAGTGCGTTCGAGCGTATCGAGTTTTAATTTACATTGCAGTCTTAAGCCGAAATTAGTAGTTATGTTTTTTTATTCAAATTCACAAAATCACTAATAACTTTGAGATGCTAAAATATATTTAAAATACTGAAAAAGAAAAAGATCAACCAAAAATTCCAAATCCAAAGTTGAATCTATGGACATACATTTTCGTAACGATGCCACTTAATAACAATTACAGTTTTGCCAATATTAAGTAACTGAACACTATTTATAAAGAATGCCGCATAAAAAAATCCCTAAGGGACAGCACTGTCGTAATTTTCACAACACATGCGAATAATAACGAGCATAAACCAAGCGAAAACTGAATGTAAAGGTCAGTTACTCAATACAAATAGTGGTTGGCCCGTTTCATGGCGGGTGATGAAGCAATCCGTCTTGTAACGGTATTGGAGGGCGCGGTAGCGACAACTTTCTTGCGCTCTCGTCAACACGTCTGTCGCTTCACGGAAGTGCAGGAAAGTTGCGGATGCGCAGCCCGCACGTGTGTGGCATTACGCTATTTGACTGTGTGTTTGAAAAACTATCTTAAATTGTTCATTAGTTTAATATGATGCTAACAATATATAGTTCTTTCATTGTAAATTCCAGAATTTTCCATAAAATTCGATGATGAAGTTTGAATAAACAAAAATATGTACCGCTAAAATGCGGCCTCGTGTTACGTGATACTTGTGAAAAAAATGGCTGTGTCGTCACAATTCACACCGAACCAAAAAAAAATACATTATTTTATTGAATGATTTTAATGAAAATAATCCATATTTTTGCGTAAAAATGAAGACTAATAGTTATAAAAAGCTAATCTTTTAGGATGGCCACAAAATAAAGCTTACTTTTCATACAGTCAAACGCCCTATTGTTCGTTATCTATGCAACGAAAACGAAACATAGGTTGCTTCTTTACTGATTTCCAGCACTGAGGGCTTTGCGATTCCCACAGAAGCATAGATTGTTTATTATATGCGCTCACAGAGAGCTTGAGCCATCTCATCTGTTATTATTTACAGCCTACTACATCGCAAAGGAACTACTCCTTTACAATGTCGAGCTAAAGTGATTGCTATTTGTTACATAACGTGTCGACAATGCCTATTTAAAAACTTACCTAACATAAGAACAATAGACAATAAGGAATAGGACCTACATATTTTTCTTCATAAACAAAACTATTTTTAAGCCTATCCTAGTCTTGATGCAAAAATTGGTAATTGATAAAATTATAGATATGCCTAGTCACTTAGCAATTTAATATTCTCGTATTACTTTACAAAAATTACTAAACTCACCCTCAAATTTATAGAAAGTTATAATGGATGATAAAGATTAAAGCACATCATAGCGCACTTTTTCCTCTGATTATTTTGTTATAATGCCATTATAACTGTACATTTGGGGTTTAATTTTATAAAACTGGCTGACTTTAATAGAAAGGTAGCTGTACTAACCTCAAATGTACGTATGATTTGTGAGAAAAAAATAATCATTTTGTTATTTTTGTTAATTCGTTCTCACACTTGAAATCGACCCTGTCCCGTTTCGCTGAGCTATTGCGCATATTGTTGCGTGCTGTTACAGCTTGTCAATGCTGCTAATATATTGAGTAAGCTACACACGCCGCTTCTGCGACCTTTTTCCGAATTTCAGGCTTTACGATCTCCTTGCATAACGGCTACAATATTGCAGTATATTTCGCCGCTTGGAAAGCATTTTTAATTTGCACTATTTATGGTGATATGATGAACCAAACAGTGCGTAAACTCATTACAGATTCCAATATTCAATGAATCGAACATAATATTACTCCACCGTACTACGTTTACTTGCACTGTGCACATTCTTTGTGTACAAAGTGTTATATCGCAAACCTTTTAAGGATAATTAGTACTTCGTTCTGCAATTATCTTGACTTATTGTTGCACTTAACCAAATCTAAATCGTGAGTCGTAACAAGAAAAGCATCCCTATTACATTTGCTTGTTTTTACCGCACCGTTCGTTGCGTTGGCCGCTCCAACGCCATTATGAGATTACGAAGCGAAGACTCGCCTATTAGTCATTGTCTCGGCTTTGTTGGCGTCTATACTTGATCGTCTACTTTAACTTGACATTCCCCTGCTATGTTCACGGTTCGCGCGATACTTTCAATAGAGGTGTTCAATTACTTGTTGAGGGTCTTACTTGGCTGGTTGATTTGGAGCGGTTACTGTAACCTTATTGACCGTGAGTTGAGGTTTATTTTTCTTGATTAGAGTTTTTGCTGTTAACTTTGTTGTGAGTATGACATTTGACTCGTAATGCGCCATTGTAGTGTGGCTGGGGTTGAGGTGTTCGTGCGTGTTCATCCCACAGCCCATTGTTTTGTGCGAACACATGTACTATATACGCCCACGAGGTGCTGCGCCGAAATTGCACAATTATCTTATTGTTAGGCCCTTTCGCGATACTCTATAGTTAGTTAATTAGTTTGTTAAAACAATTCCTTTGGTACTCTTATATGATGATCATAGACTTGTTAGAATTATCCTAACTCTTAAAGCATACGATTTTTATCGTCAGCATCACAGACCTAGTAGAATATTCAGACAACATACGGCGCACGCTAAAAGTTAAGCCTAAAAAAATATTTGGCTTACTTAGCATGTTGTATAAATGGTAGACCAGAGTTCTTTAAGTTTCACTTTTAGCGTAGGCCTGGTTTTGTCTGAATATTCTAAGAAGTCTGTGATGATGATGATAAAAAACGAATGCTTTCAGATTCATCACAAATCTACCTACTAATTATAATCATTTTATCAATTAACGTTTTATAATTAATTTTTGCTCTTGCCGTTCGCAAGTCGCTGTATTTTGGTTAGTAGAGCAGACGCTTAATTACCTCCCGCTGTATGCTTCCGTTTCTCTCATATTGAATCATAATTACATAACAAAATTGCGGTACACCAACTAAGTACGTGCCCGGCATGCTTTTGGTATTCACACAAAATTCGATCGCTGTTTGACCAAAAAATACTTAAGAATGAAATGTTTTTAAATTTTGACAGCTTGATTTTCGCAGAGCACGAATGTTTGTATCCAAGTCATGGATGTTTAATATCTATATAAGTATAATATAGTCGGTTCGCCCCATTCCATTGTACTGTACCCTTAATACAAGCGTTGCTTAGTGTGGGACCGTATAGTTGGTGTTTGTCTGGCGATATATATCTTTATTTAAATTTGAGATAAACTATTCGGATTAGAGTCTCGTACTTGCAAAATATATCTGATACCTTTCTTAATGTAACTCATTATAATATATTATTAATAGCACTAATAATTATTCCTGCTACAGCTGCTCAAGTAGGTACTCATTATTACGACCGTTGCATGAGATAATTTCACAAGCAAATAATTTCGCAATAACTAGATGCCGAATTATAGGTGGCGCTACCGGTTTGATCGCATTAACTGGAGTTACTCGAGTTATGAAATTTGTTTGGTATGTGTTATGTATGTGTGTTGGTTGTTAATGGGGTATAAGACACGGAGAAAGAAGAAGAAGTAACATAAGAAGATGGTTCAATAGGGATTCAAGGCTAACTAGCCACACAAGGATTCCTAGAAGCAATTAAACTGAAATTTGAAAGCATGTTAACAGAACTAATTAAGTTCTAAATGTGTTGTCACTTACTAATTTATAGAGTTATCAGAATTCATATATCTAGTCAATGCAGTTCATGTTATAAAAACTCGTAATAAGCACAAACTATTGGCCCCTGTAACCTGTCTCCACAGAATAAATAATTATTTGGTGGGGCAATGCATACGCTACAGTAAACTTCCCAAAGGAATCCGAGATTTGCCCGTTAGAATGTTTAAAACAATTGGCGAAACTTAACTATGTTATGTATAGTTATTACAGAATCTTGGATTATTTGGATGATAAAGCTACCTGGGACTGATCGCTGAAATATATAGCGTCAATTTAGACTTTGAGATGACAAAGTTTAGCGTCTACTACTAGTGCTTAATTTTTTTTTGTAATAACCGGCGATAAAAAAAGAATTTTGTTAAGGAAGACTATCCCGCTAAGTGTCTTGCCGGATATTCACAGTTGAGGTCGCGTTCAGATCCGGTTGTTAATAGGCCTATACGAACTAAATAATTTGTCTTTGACTTTAACTTTGAATTCAAAACATTCAATTATTAACTCAACCTTATACAGAAGTACTTTGAACGTTAATTCCATGTAAACTGTGTCCTTGTTCAAATTAAGTTGAATTACTTTCGTTACATTTTCATGTACGTAAATTAAAACGTTAACTTTTAACTGATTGCATGTTTCTCGGAATAGCTGCACGAACTTGTTAAGTCAATTTTCAAGTTAAACGAACACAATTTACACCTAGCGTTACTTCTTTACGTGTATACCATTTATCAGCTGTTAACTGAATCGTTCTTGAGAAAGTTAATTATTGTTACAAAGTCAATTGCAGATGTTAGCTCGACTTAATTGTCATTTTCATTAACACATCATATGATTTGTTTGTCATTAACGTAATCATTTATCTCCAAACACACAAATACACGCAAATTGTGTAATACTCTCGTTCTGATAGTAATTCTTTATTAAAGTTTGTTTTCTTATAATATTCATATGAAAATGTTGTAAATTCTTATAACTTGTTTGTCTTATTATCATTATTATATACTTAGAGTTAGTATTTTTTTTTGACCAGCTGCTAAAGTCTGCCTAGCCGTTCCTACATTGTTCTCACATACCTATAACAATGTACTGCTCAAAAATGTAAAAGATCTTTTTAAAAGAAGCAACCATGGAGTTTCTTGCCTGTTCTTCTCCATAGGAACGGCATTCCGAACGTGGTAAAGTTGTAGCTTAGCTTTGTATATTGTCTTGTTATAAATTTGCTTTTTCCTCTTTATCATTCGCAACACAAGTAGACCCTATCTGCGAAATATGAATTGCTTATTACCCCCATCAGCACCGCACCATGACAGCGTGGCTCGCGACAAAACAACGCAACGTTTTCACGCCTGTTGCGTCCGCATTGTATCGCCAAGTTATTCAATTACAAAATTTATAAATTGATTCATTCTGAAAACGGCCCGCTCCGCAAGGTTGGATAGTTGGCTGCCAATGGCAAACTGGCAATAGGTATAGCAATACGCGACTTTTACCTGCATTGATTAATTTGTGTATAATTGTTTGTATATACAGCGTGAATTTATATTACTTACTTGCTGTGACCCGCGACTTCGTCCGCGTGGTATTTAACGAAAAAGTTTTTCTAAAATAAAAGTAGCCTAAGTTACTCCTTGTTACATCAGCTATCTGCCAGTAAAAGTCCCGTCAAAATCGGTCCTGCCATTTCAGAGATTAGCCGAAACAAACAGACAGACAAAATTTAAAAAAAATGTTGATTTGGTATATCTACCGAGTATACATCCAAATGCACTTAGTAAAAAGCGGTTATTTTAATATTACAAACAGACACTCCAATTTTATTTATTTGTATAGATAGTAAGTATCTCAATAAGTTTGTTTGGTCAACTAAATACAACAACGTTCTCTACAGGCTTGACTTCGAAACGTCCTAAAACTGTTTAGCGTTTGGCAAGAGCTTTTAAAATACAAGGTCCATTATATATCATATTGATTCTGACAACTTAGGTCTCTACCAATAATGCAGGCCACTCCACTTTCAGTGTCTCGTCTTGCCATTAAAATACGAACACATAATATTTTTTGTTATGAAAAAATAATGGCAACATTGCTTAATATTTGCTAAAGTGATGAATGTTTTGCTTATGAAAGCTTACTTGCGCAAAACAAAACGGGTTATTTTCTATTAATTATCGTCACTTCCTCCCCCCGCGCCGCGGCCAGTGTCTGCTTGCATTTACTATTGTTCCACTGACACGGTTGCGCGTGCGCAGCTCTGTGTGGGATCGGGGCCAGAGACCAAACAGAGCCATCTCTTATGCAATCAAATTAATATTAGATATGCCACGCTTAACAATTAATGTTCATTTTTAATTATCTATTTCATTATTTCATAGAGCAACTTTTCCCAAAGTGGGCGATAACGCTCCCTTGTGGGCGCTGCAGGCCCAAAGGGTAAGGCGGTAAGAGACCCAGAAAAAAAATGGGGGCGTTGTGTAGAGGCTTACAATAATTAATTTAATTTGAAGTTATAATGGTTTTTAAAAAGGTGAAAAAATGGGGGCGCTAAAAATAATTCATTCTCAAAGTGGGCAGTAGACAAAATAAGTTTGGGAACCCCTGTCATAGTGGGATAATGTTTGATTAGTGGTTCAAGTTAAATAACATGACTATCAGCTGTAACTACAAAATACATGTAACGAGAGACTTTTTGGCGGGAAGTTGAACTGAGAAGTTGTCAATATTGTTTTAATTTCTGAAAATGGTATTTCTTGGCTTGTGCTTGTAAATATATGTCTTTGAATATATAATAATACCAGCCTTTATAATGTCCCACTGTTGGGTACGGGCCTCCCCTCAATGTGAGGGGGATTAGCCTATAGTCCACCACGCTGGCCCAGTGCGTGTTGGCGGACTTCACACGTCTTTCGAGGTTTTCTCTCAGGCATGCAGGTTTCTTCGCGATGTTTTCCTACACCGTTTAGCAAAGGATAATCATGGTTGAAAATGAGATTCGCACATCCAGAAATCCCAGAGGTGCGCGCCGGGGCTTGAACCTGCGATCCTCGTTACCGAGGCAAGCGTTCTACCAACTTGGCTATCACTGCTTATATAGTAAGTAATGAAGTACAAATAGTTATCGTGGGATTATAGCCTTGGGAAACATATCGTCGCGAAACCTTACTAATCAATGAAAAATGCAACTTTGCCTGAAGGTGAAGGCCGATCATTGATTATATCACCGAACAGTCACTGCGTTGCGAATCGATGATGACCATCAATAAAAAAAACTGAATTCTGACGCTGCCGAGCTCGCCAACTTGAGTGACATTGATTGCTTTGGTAAGATGTAAAAAAGTGAGAATTTATTAGTCTCTAGTGAGTGTTTATAACGCTATAAAGTTGCGCCTTTGTTTTTAAAGCCCAAGAGGAAATTTATGGAGTGTTGCAGAATAATTTGTGTGGGATCTACACGTTGTATGGCAAATTGAATAGCGCATCTAGGGGATAGTATTTAAAATATTCAATTATCCATACAACGATACATATACTATAAAGTATACGGTTAGCTTACGAATAATCTCGCACTTCACGTCCTGACATAACATCGATAACGAAAAAATTATACTGTGATTTTAGCAACATCACTAATAGTCGATGTTATATTAGAGAGAGGAGATACAATACAATGTGTGAGCATTAAAAGCACAAATTTTGTGCTTTTACATCTTTGATGTGGTCATCTGACATATCCATTTACCTTATAAACTCGTCATAAACCAACCTTCCTGTTGATTAAATGCCGTGTAATTGCTGATGTAATAACACTTCTTCTGAGTGTGCTTTAAAAATCGCTAATTATAATTACAGTCAAGTTAGGCAATTATTAATTAGGCAAAAAAAAATCTGGTTGAAATCGTGAGTGGCGGGCGGCCATGACATTTTTTTTATTTATTTATAGCCACATAGTTTTGTGCATTATATAGAATTGCATCGATAGTTTGTCGATAAATTGAATGAGTGAGCGTCGATCTCTATAACAGAAAAAATACTCCAGGATCTGTGCTGTGGTGATGCCACGAAGGAGGGGAGTCCTCATCACCGGTCGTCGCACCAGTGTGACCACCAAGAAGTGAATCACTAATTTACAAATACGTGTAGACTACAAATAGCAGAAAATCTCCAAATCAGTTTTCGTGGCCGATATATGACGCCATAGGCCGCCACATAATTTTACTATAAATTGGCAAAATTAAAATTTTGCATTTTAGGGTCTGTCAATAAGGTTATTGTCAGCTAGGTGCCTGCCACCTACGAATAAATATGTATACCTCGTTGCCTGCCAACCGTATTTATAAGCAGGTTGATAAAAAACATGATTTTAAAAACAATGTTTTAATATATGTATTTTTTTTAGCTAATTAGTGGTTTTAGCTTATCAGATAAGCCCAGATTTTTGTGATTATAAAAACCAAATAAATAATGTTTTATCCATTTATCGATATATTTGAGCAACAAATTTGTTTATCTTATGAGATTTAAATAATCAAAGGATTTTTTCATAAAAAAAACCGAGATCAATTTAAGTCGGTGTTTTTTTTAAATCTCTTGATTTCAATCAATCAACCCTATTTATAAGCACTAAAGCATTTAAAAGTCGTAAAAAATAAATATCTAAAGCATCCCGTTCCGTAGTCGCCGATGCGTAACACTTTGAATGATTTAATTTAAATTAAATTACTCCATTGTTGAAATGATGGCGTTTTTATTGGATTAAAATCACCGTGCGAATTCCTGCGACCACGTCGCTTGATAGTTGGTTTGTCAAGCAAGAAATTTTGATTCAACATCATCGTGTTTATGTGGGTAATTGAAACGTGTACCGATGAAACAGACAGAGCACCAATAAACCTACTGTTAAAGTGTTAAAAATTACTAGCAAGTGATAGAAAATAAGAGAAAAACAAGCAAACGCGAGATGTCGTTACTGAAACGAAGTAGGCAAAATTGAGCTTAGTTGCTAAAGTTTCAGCTTTATATGGAAATATTGGTAAGTATAACCAATTGAAAAGCGCCATTAGCAGATGGTGCCCAAAACCTTCAATTTACCATACAAGTGGACAAATACACTGGTTAACTACCTAGGTAGGTCCTTGGTATTTTATTTGTAACATCACTGTATATCAATAGAGTGACTATTGATATACCGTGAGGTTACAAATGAACTCGCATCAACATACTGTTGATATTTTTTAACGATATAATGGTACCTTGATGTTTATTGGCTTACCCTGCTTTCTGCGCCGAGGGTCCCGGGTTCGAATCCTGGTAGGGACAAACTTTCGGTGATGAGCACGAATGTTTGTACCCGAGTTATGGATGTTTAGTATGTATATAAGTATTATACGTATACTGAGTTCGCCCTCAGTATTCTGTGTGGTATCCATAATACAAGCGTAGCTTAGTGTGGGACCGTATGGTTGGTGTGTTCGTCTGGCGATATTATTATTATTATTATTTTCGTATCGTAGGTACGGGTAATGATTTTAGCGACCTTTGTAGTAGGTATGTACGTGTTCATAATTATTTTTCGATTAAGCATTGTTGGTGTTTATTTTAATTGCAACTACCCATGCCTTAGTGCTGAGACAGTCCTAGATTTATCATTTATTTTTATGTCACAATCAGAGATTTTAAACATTTATTCGTGCGGCTAATAAAATCCGACTTTCATCTTCCGTTTAAGTTAAATTTCGTTTTCTTTTCGAACGACCCAAAAACCCACAATACCAGCATTTCCATGTCAAGCAGCCAGTCCATCGCCATTAATTATTTACTCTCGACACTTGAGATCAATGATTATGTACGCAACAGGCGTGCGTATAGAAAGCCTCAGCTGGGGCCGAGTCGAACCCAGAATACACAACAAACCACGAACCCGACTAAGTTCAAACGTATTACTTATCACACATGCCCTATACGATACCACACCTTTCACATTTCACCGGCTTGCCGCGATTGTTATTCACCGGAGGTATGTGTGGTGTGGTTCACGTCTTTGGCAGACGGAAGTGCCTCTGCGGCCATTGTTTCCCGGATCCATTGAACCTTTTTTGGGTCACTATAGGTGCGTTCGATTATATTTATAAATACGAGGAATGGCTTTGAGAAAATATGTGTTGAATCAGCTGTCCGTCCGACTGTCTGTATTTATGTAAAGGGAGAGAAACCAAGCCGTATAGAATACTTTTAGGCTTTTGTAAAAATGACGAATGGCTATTTAGACGTATAATATTTAGACATTTGCTTCGTTAGTTGTTGATTGAGAAGGTGTAAATAATAAATGGAGAAAGTTTATTACGAAATCGACAACGCACACAACACTAAAGCGTTGGAAAATTTGCGGTGTGAACGTCGTTTCTCTACTTATAGCCTTAATTGTTGCTTCCGATTCAATATTTAGTAAAATACCGATTTGGTTTTTTTAAATGGTGTCTTATCAGAAGTAGAATCTGTACACCTAGGATACGAAGGAAGGAATTATTTCTACTTTTATAATTCTGGTTCACAGACAAGCGAAATTTTCCCGACATGTACGCAATTTTGTCCCTCTGTCAACGACACGGAAAACATTTAATTGTCAGGACTTTTCTGAAATTGAAAGATTAATAGATATATAAGTAGGTAGGTACGTATTTAATTAAACAATACATGCTAATTAGTCGGTTAAAAAATAAATTGAAGCGCGGTGCATTTTCAAAAAATCTTGTTGCCTATTCTCACCACGTACAGTTAAAATGACAGGAAATTTACCGAATGGGACATCTCATTATTCTATCTGCCTCTGGATTCACAATCTTACGACAATTCTTATATCAACCGATTCGGTTATTAATTGAAACTTTCATTATGAAATGTACTATGTAAACAGAGCGAGTAGTCGAAACGAATTATTCGGTTGCGCAGTCGTATCGAATCTTCGACTCGATCATGAAGAATGGCTCTGAAAGTTGTCGAAACGAGAACATTTATAATCGAATCGATGTGGACACTTATAGAAACGTTCCGAATCGATTGTTACCCTGTCAACATATAACCACGTCGAAACAGTGGTTTCTCTGTCTACGTATATATAAACAGAACAACAATAAACTAAAAACGATGAATGAAATCGTTTAGACATAAACAATAGATTATCGATTGACATTTATCATCGATAAGATGCTCGAGAGATCGATAGAAATCTGTTTAACAATTGACTCCTGGACATTCTATGATTTACAGTGATGCAAGCTAAAGCAGTCTCTTCAATTAATTCCGAGTAAACCGCTGCTGATAATAAATATATCAAATTTTGCTTTAATCATAAGTTGAATTTAAAAAAAAGATTGGACCATAGTCTATTCTGATCGGGCGTTAGAACCTAATATAGGCTAGTTCGTTTGTGGACTAGGCTTCTACTCAGGTCCACGTGACCCGACTTTAAAAAAGAAAATAAGCTTAATAATCTACACATCAACATTTAAAGTAAAATAATTTCATAATCGCACATTATCTGTTCTCTATAACGTGACTTATCCATGTTTGAACTATTTATTTTGTTAATTACAAATTTGATAACATTGCAATCATTGTTGTAATCAAGATTGCATATGGGGTAATATATTATAATGGGGTAATAATATTGTATATAACAAGGGCTTGTGGTGAGGTTTGACAAGTCGTAAATCAGTGTCCTATGAAGGTGGCTGCAGATATGATCCTGTTTATATTAGCAGCCGTCACTCAAGTAAGTATACCTTTTAATTGTTTAATGTATTCCCGAGAGATGTGTGAAGGCTGTTGACTCGCTGAGCCAGCGCAGTGAATCCCTCCCTCCCATCTCTATCTCCTACTCCTTCCTCCCTTACACTTAGGGGAGGCTAGTACCCTGCAGTGGATCATTTTATTCGGTATTTAAACCTTTATATTTGCCTAACATTACTATTTTATCTGTTTCCAGTATGCAAACGCCCAGTACTACGTATCGCCGTACCCGTCACCAGGGCTACCGTCACCGTACGCGTCTCCAGGAGTGCCGTCTCCCTACGCCTCTCCAGGGCAGATGTGCGCGTGCTGCGCCCCTCCACTCCAGATCCCCGGTCCACCACCATGCCCCATCTACGTCACACTCCCGCAACAGCCTCCCCTTTGCGTTACACCTCCGCCACCCCCACCTATGATGATAGAGTTGCCTTTACCGCCGCCATTGACTATCACACCACCTCCTTCTCCGCCGTTAATGGTGTCACCTCCGCCTTTACCGCCGTTCACTGTATCCCCGCCACAGTTCCCGCCAATGTGTGTTAATCCTCCGCCATTGCCACCTATGTGTGTGACACCGCCAAATCCTCCGCCAATGTATATCAATCCGCCTTGCCTTCCCCCGTTTATACTGGACTTGCCATTACCACCGCCTATAGTGATAGAGTTGCCTGCGCCACCGCCGATAGTGGTCCAACCTCCGCCATTAGGACAGGTGATGTTTCAGCTGCCACCGCTGCCACCAATTCCGGTTCAGCCGCCGCCGTTACCACCTATGATGGTGCAGCCGCCGACTCCGCCACCGATGATGATAGAGCTACCACCGCTGCCGCCATTTAGCGTGCAGCCGCCTTGCCCGCCATCCATGTGTATCCAACCGCCGCCACCGGCCCCGATCAATGTCCAACCTCCGCCATTACCTCCTATGTGTATCCAGCCGCCGCCTCCACCGCCATTATGTATTCAACCTCCTCCTTTAGAACCTTTCTGTGTCCAACCACCGTCTCCCTCACCCATCTGCTTCCAGACTGGACCCCCACCCTGCAGCTGCGCGTCACCAACCCCAATTTATCTATAATACCAATAATATCGTTTGCCCATAATCACAATAGTTGTATGTACATTATTTAATATTGTAATTAATAAATGAAATTAATTTAAAACTATCTTTTTCATTTCTCGTTTATATAGGCTTAACAATTATAGTGTAAAATATTGTAAGGGGTCCATAGTATTGGTAGGCTATAAAGGTCACATTCTTGAAAAAAACGCAAATTATTTGAAATTTGAATAAAAATTACTTATAGAAAAAAGTGCGCTGTGAAACTGTACTTGTGAGAGACGTCTTCTTTCTTACATAATAATCAAATACTATCCCCCGAATTTATAGACGTTTTATATGTTTATCAAACGTCACATAGTACTGCGCACAAGAGTTTTGCTTTGCGCAGTACTATATGACGTTTAATAAAGTTATAAAACGTCTATAAATTCGGAGGTAAATGTTTATACATAAACGTGATCATAATCACCTACTTGTTAACCTTAATATATTTTACACTATTTTTGTCAAACCTTTTCACTACACTAACAATTTTATATCTATGAGACAATGCGTCGATAAATTACTCGCGCTAAGGCATCATACCTAGATGCGTTCTGAAGACGCGTTCTGAATATAAAACAAATGCGCACGCGTTTGGTGTCCCTAAAGACTAATAAGTCGTGAAAATTCCCCTTGAATATAGGGTCTTCTTTTCCGCAGCATGTTGCCTTGAATGGGTGAAAAAGTTGTATACTATTCTAAGTTTAAATTTTTGTAGCATATCTAAGTTAGTTGAAATACTGTCACACACTAGACATATTGCAACATACTTACATATTTCACTGTTACGTGATATTTTCATGGCAACACAAGTTCGTCGGGATACAATTTGGACTTCTAAAATAAGCCAAGTTAGGCCAAATGTACACGTCAAATTATGTTTATGATCTATATTACGACAGGTTTATCTAGTAGTTTCGTGTAGGCCACTCGGCTTTTTGGCAACTGGCAATTTTTGAAAATATACATAGGTATACTAGCCAAAGACAAGCCCGCTGAGTTTCCCGAGGTCGCGTTCCGATCCGGTTGTAGAGTTAAGAAAAAAAAATGTAAATGACAATTTGTAAGTGCCCCCATAGGCGTATACGAAATAAATGATTTCACTTTGACTTGACATTGACTTAGTGCAATCGTAACTTAACAAAAAAGAAATTGTTCATACAAAATGTTTCCCATTTGAGGAATATAAGGAATATAACCTTCCAATTTAAAATCTCTGGTCAAGTCTTTTAGTCACATTCGTAATGATTCCTGATCTAGAAAGGAAGAGGAGGATCCCAGTGGCACTGGGATCTACACCACGCAATTGTACGTCGTAATACGACTTACATTTCATGCGTATCTTGCATCTTGCGCCTTTAGCAATTAGACTCATTTTCATGTCTCTCTCTGTTTTGTTTGCCAGCATGGCGGGGTCCGGAGGGCTCGCGGAGTGGTCCGAGGGCGCGGCGGTGTGGTTCCAGCCGCCCGGCGCGCCCGCGCCGCTGCCCGGCGAGCTGGTAGAGGTGCACCGCGCCGCCCGGGTGCTCCTGGTTAGCGCACAGCTTAATGGACAGGTGAGAATTCTGGTTAAATGACGTCTCAATCTGCTGCGGATTGCACAGCTGGATGTTGGCGTTTGGTTTCTGGGGCCTAACACATTAAAAATTAATCCAAGCCTTCAAGGTGGTTTTGCCTTTAAGGCAGTAATCCCTCCTAACCGCCTTGAGCATATTAGATTATCATTTATCTATTTAAATAGATCTATGACGTCTTTTATATGATAATGAAATTTAATCGTAGAACCTATAGCTCCTAACAGTTTCATGAATTTTGTCTAGGATCATATATCTAATCTATGTTATGGGTTCATTTATAATACATTTTATATCCATAACTATTCGATGGAAAAGACAATGCTTTCGATTGTACGAGAAAAATCTTATTACTCACTGTAATTTTTTTTTAACGAGAATGTAATTCAGTTTCCGAGCACGCTAAATATTCAATCGGTATGTTATTATCATCGCATACATGGCAAGGCTCGTAGCAACTGTAAAGTTATTATCGCGGACATGAAACAATTCGGTTAATTCAGTTACGTAAACATCCAACACGAATACTATCACGTACTATGTGCAATGCGTGTGAGACAATATTGGACATTTACTATTTGCAACTTATTATACTCGTAGGAAGTTGTTAGTTTTGATGATTGAAGAACGAATTTGAAAAGTATTAGCGAGCTCCGTGACTAATTTGATGATGAAAAGATTCGATTTACTTATTGTAGCAATTTTTTTTTATATACGTACCTACGCAAATGGGGGAAGAGGAACCCACCACTGACCCTCGGCTTGTCTACTTTTCCAATTATAAACCAAACACCTATTTTTATTTTATGTGTACTTGAGTGATGATATAAGAAGTCTTAAGGTCGCTCAACGCGCAGTAGAGCGAAATATTCTCGGAGTTTGGCTACGCGATGGAATCAGAAATGAGGAGATCCGTAGAAGAACTAGAGTAACCGACATAGCTTAAAGAATTTTAAAGTTGAAGTAGCAGTGGGGACATATCCGGCAGTGGACATCTTTCGTCTCATCCATGAGTTGGGAATACGGCAAGTGTAGGATCTGGTAAGTTGCGAATACAAAGTAAAAATAATGACTATCCACATCCCATTGTACGACCAAACTAGCACACGAGGTCTAGGTGAAGCAACCGCCATTTAATTTTCTTTTTACAACACAATGAGAACGATCTTGCACCGAGCGCACTCGGTGACCGCCGCAGAAGGTCAAGGTGGGCATACAACCTCTGCGTAATAATTAAATTTCCGAGTTTTTCCATTTAAATCCTTTCGACGAATACACCATTGTAATGACAAAGCAAATAGGAGTTTTTTTTTTTAATTTGGCTTAACCATAGGTGTATTGCCAGTGTCAAGTAATATAAATTATTTCTGTTTTTGAGCATATGCACAGGCCCAAAGGCTAGGCCCAAGTAAAATACCCCCCCCCCCCCATCCCTCAATCAGTAAAGTGATGGATACTTTACCGAAAGATTTTTCATGGATATTTTGTGAGAAACTGAAAAGCCATGTTTCGTCACTCTGTTTCAATTACCTACACTTGTGCACTTTACCGAACCCATAATGGTTAATATTCCACTTATATCACTCACCATAACTCGCAGGAACACTAGTTTTAGAAATTAAAACATAACTGACGCCATGACTTTTCAGTTTCCCGCCAAAAAGTCTCCAAATAGGAATTGCTATAGAAGCACATTATAACATAGGTATTGTGGTTGGCGAGAGAAGGCATTCGGCCGGCTGATCGCAAGGCCGTCGATGGAATGTTGATAGAGAGTTGACTCAACGCTCCTGTTAATTTATGCTCGCCTGGTACTTATGAGTAGTTTTTATGCAGAATACATACTGGATTTATCTTTTCTGGAAATCATGCTAGATTCGTTGTTAGTGTAGTCAAACTGGTTGAACACGAACCATCGACTGGTGTTTGATATCCCATGTTTGTGATAAGTACAAATTCTATCATCATAATCTGTTACGGCAACTAAATTCTAAAATCGCGTTTGTATATTTTATTTTTAACTGTTACCTCAATTAAGAAACGTAGTACTTAGTTAATATACCATAACAAATCTAAATTGTATGAGCCCATACCATGATTATTGACGCCTCGTTTTCTTAACAAAGCAATTTAGGACTTCCTTCAGAACCTGAATCACAGGAACTTACTTATGTTTAGAATTTGTCAGGGAAACTATCTTACTATTGTTTTTTTTATGGGCCTTGTTTAGATAGAGCAAAAAGTAGATGTGTCACTGTTGTCCGAAGAATTGTACTAAGTATTTTTTTTTCAGTATTAATGTAGAGATAACGTTATCTGATTGTTATTGCAAGGATCCTAGATAGCCAATCATGTAAATACAGATATTATCTCTATTCATCCCTCACTTCCCAATCCCGTGCACATCATTGCTGTAAATAATTAATGAAGTGCCCAGCTGATTATGTAACAAACACCAATCTTTGTACACAATTATTTTCTTGAATCACCGTTAAACGCGTCGCCAATTTTCACGTTATTTATATATGAGGTACTATTTTATGTAATGGAAAGCAATCAACGTTACGCAACCATTACTATTTCTAGGATAATTTCCCAATTTTATTTTCCAATTATAATATCAATCTCAATACTGATTACGGTCGGAGAAAAATAATTGTATCGTTTGTTCGTTTGCTTGTTTATCTTCCGACAGTGTTATGTCTTTTACTAGTCTACAAATGTATCGTTCTTATTTTGACGCATGATACCGTGACAGTTATTTTATAAAGAAACCATTCCACATTATTTAATACTAGTATATGCCCGCGGCTCCATCCGATTAACCATAGCCTATACCACTCAGGTATTAAGTAGCTTTCTATTAGAGAAACAATTTTGAAATCAGATCTGTAGATCCAGAGGTGACCCCTACATCCTCACTTACAAACTAGGTGATAAACTTCACCTCTTTTTAATACCTATTAGAATAGATTACTCAAAAGCAATAAATAATAAAGTTGCATAAAATCATGCAAATTGATAATGATGTCCAAACCGAATCGTAGGAGATGAAAGTAGTAGCAACCAGTGATCTTAACCAATATTACCTAACGTCGAACCAGTCCCGTCTGGCCGTTATCCTAGCGTTTCCATAACAGTTCGCGGCTATCAACCCAGCCTGCAGGTTGTGGTATGTGGTACAATCAGTTAACTGTGACTTGCAAACTATTGCACCACGTATTCTGCGGAATACGCTTAATTCTAAACGTGTTGTGGTTATTCAGTTTATTGGTGCACTACGAAAACGTGTTTCGTTGGAAAAAAAAGTGCGACAACATAAATAAGTGTCGAGACGGAATATAAACTGTTAAATGGATACAAAGATAAGACACATGATAAACCAGATGCAACAGTTCATTAAAAGTACCATGAACTAAAAACAGGAGATTAAATGACGTGCAACCAAAAAATGTATACGTAATTGGTATTGGGGAATGATTTAACGGTTTCATTAGAGTGGTTGGGGGCCGATGCGGGTTCGCTTTGCGCCGACACCCTGCAGCTCGCCAGAATCCCTGGATTCTTGCGGGTCTGGCGACCTCTCCACCTGCTCCTGCGATTCCGACCACCCGTCTTGCAGAATGTGCGCCGCGTCTCGACGACAAATCGACAACAGCGCGCCGAAGTCGATAAAATCAATCACAAGGAAAGTGCCGAATCTGTCAAGGTCATTGAGCATGAAATTGCCAAATTCCAACAAAACCGCGAGGAGACTAAGACCAATGTCTATACCGTCGCTAAAGGATTTGTGCTTCGATGTTCTCGTAAACAATGTAATAGTATTTTTTTTTCTTGCGTCTCTATTATTTATATTTTTTTTAAACAAACTATACTTTAGTCCACAGACAATAAGCGGACCTAGAACTATTTCTTTTTCAGTCCAAGAATCAGCTGTAATAATAGGAATATTTGTTCTGTTTGTGTCACGCTAATTTGACTTCAATAGAATTGTTTATAATGGCGTTGATTCTTAAAATGTAGCTGTCATTCACATGTTGTGAGAATTTGGTGTTTTGCAAAAGTATACTTGTTCCGTGTGACGCCAAAATAATTCTTATGTTTCATGGTCCAATACAACTGGTTTTATTTGGTTGTATTATTATATTGTATCACTTCTATTATTACTTGCCGACGTATGACTACGATACATAATTAGAGGAGTCAGTTAACAGTATCTTAACAACCGCCTTGATCGCTACCTAATGTGTTTACTCGACCGAGGAGAGAATGCGTAGTGTAAATGCTACCATATGCAAATCGAACTCAATCCTTTACCACGGTATAACAACAAATAATTATAAAACGACGTAATCCAATCTGCTTACAGTCCATAACGCGTTGTATTAGGTAAAATAAATGTATCGCGTAAAGTTAGTGAGCAATGAATTGAGACTTTGAGTGATTTCGATAGCGAAACGAGCTCAGTAGCTGGTCGCGGTAGATGCTCTAATATCATTGCTAGCAGCATGTTATGTCACACACAGTTACGGCTGGCGGCCGGGCATTATAATGTTCCGTGCTGATGCTGTTCTGTGCCATTTCTCGCCCCTTCTGTATCTGAGCCAGTAGGAAATGATGAATGCTCGCGAATCATAACACTAATTAGTAATGTAAAAGTGAAAGTTCGAGTTGCGAAGATTGGTTTGATGACTATGTTCAACTATTTTTTTGACTAGTAGTCTTCAATTTAGACTATAAATATACTTCGGTATTTTTCACACAATTTCCCAGCACTTGCTTTCTTCTAATCGTATGTTGTAATCAGGGCTGAGTTTATTTCTATCCCTACGAATGTATACTTAGGTCATTTGGGAAGCTACGCGTTTAAAAAAAATATTCATAAGAACTTTGATATTGAAAGAAACCCATGTAAATTTGATTCTTCGCCCAATTGACCTTATATTCTCCATTACAGCCTCAAACCTTCGCCCTCCAAATGGGGAATGGCGAAGAGGAGGGCGACCCCGTGTGGCCCCGCGAGGAATTGGGCCCCACCGGTGTGGAGGACATGACCCGGCTCCACGACCTACACGAAGCGGCGCTGCTGTGGAACCTCAAGCTCAGATACGAACAGGGTCTGATATACACGTATGCTGGATCGATTCTGGTGGCTGTGAACCCCTATAGACCTGTCGATGCTTTGTATGGACTGCAGACTGCGAGGAGGTAAGAAATACAATAATACTTAGCAGAAGATATAATATGATATAGTTTGAAGAACATAATACAAATTCTAGCGTTGATGATCAACTTACTGGGTAGGCTCCTTATTCTACCTAAAATCGATGAAAAATTTTGCATTTTTCGGGGATCCGTATTATTTAATTTGAAGACTATAAATAAAATTTCGCTTACAGGTACCACGCAGCAGAGGCCCTTGGCGATCTCCCGCCACATCTGTTCGCCATAGCGGCCGCTGCGCGCGCGGCCCTGCCGCAGCCGCAAGCCATCCTCATCTCCGGCGAGTCGGGCGCCGGCAAGACTGAGTCCACAAAGCTGGCCGTGCAGTTCCTCGCCGCCGTCGCCCCCGCGCCCCCCGGCCGAGCGCCCGTCTCCGAACAGATCCTCGAAGCAGCCCCCCTTCTCGAAGCCTTCGGGAACGCGAGAACACCAAAAAATCACAACTCTAGTCGCTTTGGGAAACTCTTAGAACTGTACTTCAAAGATGGCTCTTTAGCGGGAGCGAGGGTAGCTCATTACCTGTTAGAAAAGTCGCGGATAGTAACACAATCTCCCGGAGAAAGGAATTATCATGTTTTCTACGAACTATTAGCTGGGTTGGATGAAGAACAGAGACGTTCCCGAGGTCTTCTCACAGCAGAGCATTATTTCTATTTGAATCAAGGAGGAGATTCAGGCGGCGCCGGCGCCGGGGCCGACTGGTCCGCATTATGCGGGGCTATGCAAGTCCTGGGAATTGGAGACGCTGAAAGAGAGGATATAATCAGAGTTCTGTCCGCTGTTTTGCATTTGGGGAACGTTTATTTTCATAGAAGGCAGCTGCGGCATGGCCAGGAAGGGGTGCAATTAGGAGGGGGCGCAGAAGTGCGATGGGCAGCTCATCTGTTGAAGGTGCCCGCTGAAGCGATGGCGAGAGCGCTGACGACGCGGGTGACTGCAGCGCGAGCGGAGCGTATGAGGTCACCACTGCCAATAGACCAGGCCCTGGACGCAAGAGACGCGTTCGCTAAAGCACTCTACTCGTCGTTATTCAACTGGCTCGTGCTGCGGATCAACTCGATAGTCCACCGCGCCGGCCTACACGACGCTCACAGGATCTCTCTCCTCGACATCTTTGGGTTTGAAGACTTGGAAGAGAATTCCTTCGAGCAGCTTTGTATAAACTACGCTAACGAAACGCTACAACATTATTTCAATAAGCATATATTTAAGTTGGAGCAGCAGGAATATCAGAAGGAGCGTTTGGAGTGGTCCAATTTGACGTGGAATGATAACTCACCAGGTGCGTGTTCTTCTTTAGCCTGTAGTAAACACTTGTACATCCATCAGCCCTGGACATAGGCCTCCTCCAATGACTCCCAGGACCCTCCGCCACTCATATTCGAAGGCTTATTGCTACGACTGTGATTTGATCGGTACAGTTTGTGGGGCCGTCCTACACTACGCGTACTGTTTCGTGGTCGCCATTCTAGAACCTTTGTGCTCCTCTACTAGCATATTTAAGTTTCGAAATTACCAGAGTTATAGAGTAAACACTTGTGTATTGTAAATTAAACTTTAACTTGAATAGCACAAGTTTTAAAGCTGTTTGTTGTTTTCACAGTAATCCAGCTGCTTAGCAAGAAACCGGTCGGTATCTTGCATCTCCTGGATGACGAGAGCAACTTCCCGCGCGCGTCGGACGCGTCGTTCCTTGAAAAGTGCCATTATAATCATGCCCTCAACGAATTATATTCTAGACCGAGGCTGGGAGCCAGCGAGTTTGGGGTGAGTTACCTTTTTGTAATGCCCCTGCTCCACCTGTGTTCTAACGCGAATATTTACGCAGTAATAAACCACTTTAATTATTTTACTAACTACATTAGACGATTGGCAGTTATTTCGATACATCAAAGGGGGGTATTAGTGGTTTAATATATCTTTTGGAGCAGAACTACTACAATAATTGTGGCCACTCGTTTAATGTGTTACTAAGGCGTATTTTGATACAGGCGTTCATATTATAGGAGGTGGAGCAGGAGCATAATAGTCCACTTTTGGACACGAACCTCCATTCTAGTGCTTCGTGGAACTCTTCGAAGAATATATTAGTATTTAAATTAAACAATTTTTTCGAATTTTATCGCGTTAATTTTTATGTTTTTACGTTCCCTACGTGTCGGCTGCTTTAACACCTCAGTCCTGCCGTGACCATGGTTGCTGTATATGGTTGCTGGGGTCGAGTCACCTTCGTCCGTAGGAGAATTAAGTACCCTCGAGATACCCTACACGTGACCCTGGGTGGTGCCAACCAGGTGACAACTCTACTGGTGGTAGGCTTCGGCCGTGGCTAGTTACCACCCACTGAACAAAGCCATGTCGCCAAGCGGCCTAGCCGTGTTCCGGCATGATGTTCGGTGCTGCCATTCATGGATGGCGGGTCAGATCAGTTGCGCTGCATGTGCCTAGTGAATGTAGCGACTCTATCTACTGCCGCCTTCCTACCTAGGCAAGTATGCTCCATCGTAGATCTCATCGTCACTTACCATCAGGTGAGATCGAGATCAAATACTTGCCTATAATGTAATAAAAAAAAAATAAAAAAATAAACACGATAAAATAGTTAAATTTCAATGTGTAGTATTCGCGTAAATATAAGTAATCAATATATATTAGTATTCATGTGTTTGTGTAGTGTCCCGGGTAAAGTGAATCCTAATTTGCCATGATCAATGTGTGTAAAAAAATATCTTCACTTTCAATTACGTCGTGTAAATATTGCCTACATTAGTGCCTAGCGAATGTTTGAGATGAGTCATTAAAATGCCTTTAAAGTTCGTGATAGGTCAAGGTGACTCTTATCCAATTCAATATGACTACCATCAGAATGTGATTACTGTTCATCTGTTATCAGGAAATAAACAGCAATAGTTATAACAGATAATAAAATGGATTTTATTTCTGATTTTGGTTTACGGGTTTCTAGACAGTATAGTGAACTGCCTGACTATTTTATACCGTTACTGGATAATACTCACTTATCCTATTAAAAACCTATCTTTTTTCCAAAGGTTGATGACAATTACATACTGAGTCAGACCAAATTCCATCAATTTGAAGCCACCATTATAACAAGACCTTCATTCCAGATTAAACACTACGCCGGCCAAGTATGGTACAACGTTGACGGTTTTCTTGATAAGAACCGCGATGCGTTGCGAGCTGATGTCCTGGAGCTACTGTGCAGCAGTGAGGTGCCATTAGTAGCCGAGATGTCCACGCAGTTGAGGGTCACACATGACGCGAATAAGACGTTGCCCAGAGGAGCCAACGGTAGATTCGTTACTATGAAGCCGAGGACTCCGACTGTGGCGGCTAGGTAAGATGAAGTACCTTGATCATTGTAGAGCCAAATTGACGGAGTAATGGTGGAAACATATCGTGGGCAAAGTCCTCTATTAAAAATTATTAGAATAGTTACCGGCTGATTTTCCAAAATTTGCTCTAAATTAGAATACTAACGTCAGAAACATGGTCAATGGCTCTCAAAGATCGTCGTCGAAAATTTCTAATCGAATCGATGCAGATACTCCATTTCGACGACTCAGTTCGACCGTTTTGAAATTCCAACCGTATTCTTTGCTCCAAGTTCTGAGATAGCCTCTATCAGTTCCACCAACGTATTCTCTATTTCAGGTTCTCGGACAGTCTCTATCAACTCCTGGAGTCCATGTCCCGCTGCAACCCGTGGTTCGTGCGCTGCATCAAGCCGAACACGGACAAGTCGCCGATGAAGTTCGACATGCCGTGCGTGCTCGCGCAGCTGCGGTACACGGGGATGCTGGACACCATCAAGATCAGACAGACCGGGTACCCGATAAGGATACCGTTCCAGAACTTCGTGGACCGATATAGGTGAGGGATTATAATAATATCGCCAGACGAACACCAGCTATACTATACTATACTATCAGCTGATAGACGTCCACTGCTGGAGATAGGCCTCCCCCAATGACTTCCACACATCACGGTCCTCCGCCACTCGCATCCACCGGCTTCCTGCTACCCGTGTGATATCATCGGTCCACCTTGTGGGGGGCCGTCCGACACTACGTCTTCCGGTTCGTGGTCGCCATCCTAGAACCTTTCTGCCCCAACGGCCATCGGTTCTGCGAGCTATGTGCCCTGCGCACTGCCACTTCAACTTTGAAGTTCTTTGAGCTATGTCGGTTACTTTACGGACACTGGCAACGGAACACTAGCTACGTACTGTCCCAAACTAAGCTCGTATTATGTGTACCGTGCAATGGAGTGGGGGTGATCACAATACTGTGATCACCCCCAGTCAGTAGTCAGTAGTACACCCTCTCAAGGACGTTTATTATCTATATAAGTAGTTATATACATTAATGAGTAGTCGATCATTGATCAACTTTACATAATACGATAAAAAAACCATATTACTTAATTTGTTTTTAACCTTTTTGATGGCAATATTTAACAGCATCCATGAAGTTTTATTATTTTTATTTGAGTTGGTAATAAAGATGTTCGTTAAATTTTCAGTAAAGTATCCACAGATTTACTGATAGGAGTCGGGGATTCATTCCCTCATCATCATCTTCATCTACATTAGCATTAGCATCAGGGGTACTTATAATTCAAAAACAGATTTCAAGACTTATTCGACACTGGCAAAAATGGCTCTATTTTGTAGCCGATAGCCAACCTAAACCGCTGCTATTTTGGATTGCTTTAAATTTTTCACCCGTCCCACAAAAATTGGAAGAAAAATACAGTACAGATGTCAGCTGGAGGTGGCTCCATTTGTTAAATACTCAAAGATAAAATACTTAGCATTCTTAATTTCCGAGATACATATAGGTGACCCGTATTTGTGGATAGTGTACCCGTAGTTGTGGAAGGTGGATAATCCAAGTGTTTATATAATTAAAATTGCTCTGACTTTTCAGGTACTTACTAAAGTCCACACCGTCTCGCTCGACGCCGTACCGTGAGATCTGCAACTCCATACTCGCCGAGATGCCGCCCACTGGTGCAGGTATGTAAATAACAGTTCATCATGTTTACTTGTCAATCATTTGAGTACATCTCCGCTTTAAGTACCCAATGTATTAGGTATTACAAGGACATTGAGTCATGCATGAAATTGTATAATGATTGATTACGGTCGATGTTTTGTGAGTGGATAAAAGAAAAATGTGTGATATATAGATAGAATCTATGATATAATAAGACTGTGACGGGGCCTGTAATTACATTTATTTTAGATTTTAATTATTTATTTTAGATTAGTTTTATTTAAATGTGTAGTGTTCGCGTAAATATAAGAGATCAATATACATTGATTATTTTAAGAAAAATAAATAATTATAATAATATCGCCAGCCGAACAGACCGACTGTACGTACGGTCCCAAACTAAGCAACGATTGTATTATGGGTACCGTTCCGTACAATGAACTGAGGGCGCTCCCAGTATATAATACTTATATATTTCCTCCAAGTATCGCCTAGTTCTATCAATTATGTATATAAACAGTTATTGCACGTTGAAAGGTGACCGTATCGCGCGTCTAATGACTTGACTAATTGATAAACCAATCCCTCGATCATAATTGATGATTTATCAATTTATGATCGATGAATTTTATCGGGAGTGGATGTGGCCGCATCTGACGATGTACCGTCATTGTTATTGTGATTTTCGCTTGTGATGTAGTGTGTGAGATACTTAATAATGGGAAAGATATGGAAGAGGGTAAAAACACGGAGCGACGCTTTCAAAGCTGTGGTTTTGTGTGAGTTATTTTTACTTTCGAAGCATAAGTAGATGCAAAAGTATCCTTTTAAGGTTACATTTAAATTGCGAGTTATATATAGCGTGATGCAGAAAGGGTATACCTACTATCATTTAAACCTGCGCACTATGCCTGCGCAAAATTTCGATGTGTCAATTGAAAAAAAATATTTGTAACAAAATGACAATTAGTGATTTATTGATGAATGATTGTCATCGAAATTCTCACATCTCATAGGTTATGATTGCAAATGTGCTAAATAAGCGCAGATTTAAGGAGTATAACATCCTTTCTGAATCACGTTGTATATGAAAAAAAAAACATGCTTCGTCCGTCTTGTCTCCGGATTCTTTCTAATCATTACGTATTGGACCTATTGCGTTTACCTCAATTCGTTCTCTCTCTTCTTCATTCAAACCAAGGTTATTTTTATTGTCTTTATTTAATGGTATTTGAGGACACGCCATTTTCATTTCTTCATGTCACATCCATTATTTTATTTATAATGTGTATTTATTGAATTTAATATTGCTATTAATTACTTGACACTGGCAAAATACCCGCTAAGTTGCGGGTGAGGCCATATTCATATCCATTTTATTTCATCGGATTTCATTTCGTAAAGAAAGAAGAATGGTATTTGAGTGTATGTATTGTATATTGATGAAATAGTGTTTTTTTCACCAGTGGGTGCAGATTACCAGCTGGGCGCGGCGCGAGTGTTCCTCAGGGAGGCGTTACATCGCGCGTTGGAAAGGACGCGGGCTGACAAATTAAGAGCCGCGGCCACCAAGCTGCAGGCACACTTCCGAGGATATCTCGCGCGGTACATTACATCCTTCGTTCATTTAGAAGTCACTTAAGACTTACCCGCAAATTTAAAGTCGTTGTAATCAATTAACAATCGTATAACAAAGTATTTTTCGGAAGAAAATTACTTGCTTGGACGAAATGTTTCTATTAATATTTTATGCGTTACATTACAAAGAACGCAGAATACTTCCTCTTTTGTTTGGTGGCTTAGTAGATAGGTACTAAAGACAAGCAGCGTTCTGTGTTCCGCGTTCTATGTAATGTATGGGGGTCTTAGCGCCCGCGCAAAAACCTCAAAGGACGCGGATAACAGAGCGGAATCCTCATTACAAACGTTTAAAATGAAACACAATGTCTTAAAAACATATTTTATACGAAACTGATGCCGTTGGAACACTCCAACGTACCATATTCCGGTCGTCTGAGGCGTCTGTTAATGCAAAGAAACCTTCAGCAAGTGTCAAATCACCCACATTATTGAGTACTGTACATTTGTGGTGACTCACAGGCAACGCTACGAGCAGCTGCGCTACTGCACCGTGAAGCTGCAGGCGTGGTGGCGCGGCGCGCGCGCGCGGCGGCGCTACGTGTGCGCGCGCGCCGGCGTCGTGCGCGCGCAGGCGCTCGTGCGCGGCCGCCGCGCCAGGAAGCGCTTCGCGGTACTGAAAGAACAGCATCGGAGGAGGGCGGAAGCGATGCAAGCGGCTGCTAAGTGAGAATCTACTAGATAAACGTCTTATTTTTATGATAATGCAATTTATTTAGAAATTTTATAGAAAACCATAAAGTTTTGCCATCCATAAGAACGGTAGAAACTTCAATTTGTGATGATCCATAAATAATGCAATTCATTACCTGAATATAAAAAAACGAATATTAGCTTTCTGATAGTATGGTAGGCTAGTCAAAAATTAAGTCTATGATCACTTATTTGTTTCTAGATATATGTCGATATATAATAGTGTAATCTCCGCATGTACTGTGTCCATATTTTTTTACCCGACTGCGCCAGAAGGAGGTCACCTAATTTTTTTCATTCTCTTTTATATTTCATCTGACGGATACCCGACAGACATCAGCTTATCATCAACAGGCGGATAAAAATATTAGATTGAGACAACACTATGCATGAATGAGATAGTGTTATTCAATCGAAATTTATTTTGGAATACCTTCTTTTCTAAAGGCGTCGGGCTGCGGAACAAAAGGCTGAACAAAAAGCGGAACAAAAGGCGGCTCAAAAGGCGAAAGCCGAGAGCTTGCAAGTGCTGGAGGTGCCAGCCGAACTGGCCTTCATACTGTCCAAAATTGATGAATGGCAACCGCCACACACAGAGCGGAACTTGGCAAAGGTATATCATCGATCAGATTCATCATATTTTATTAATATGTAGTAGGTATACACACGCGGAATATTTAGCGTAACATAAAAAAAGCATTAAAACTTAATTACTACATTTTTATTTTTTTTCTTTGGGCGCCATATTTGAAGCTATAGGAAATAACGGAAAATGCTAAAAGAATAATGTCGCCAATAAGGATCAAGTTCTGGGAAGTAATGACATACGGAAAACTAAATTAAACATAGGCATTCAAAGTGACGAGCATGTGTCCATCCCGTTCACACAACCTGTTTTATAAATTCTTATGACAGTGACGGCATGCTTTCTCGATGACGCAATGATTATGTAGCGACCTCTTCAACCGCGCCACATGCTACACATAAGGCGCTGCAGACGACATTCAGAACAATTGATAAGTCTCCATATAATCCTGCAACGCGCTATAAGAGTTTTCTGAGCACGTAGCATATATACAAGATCCCGACAATAACCGTCGGGGCATAGCGGCCGCCCCGCCAGCCATACCACCCGCCTGGCTGGAAGATCTTCTCTTTTCCGCTAAAATTACATCAGGAGTTCTGCTTGCGCTATAGGTGTCAGGTGACGTGTACGCCGAAGAGGAGCGCGTGCAGCTTCCCCGCGATTTGCAGCAGTTCGCCTTCTCCAAGTTCAGCTCGGTCTACTTCGCAGACGGCGGCCACCTCAGCCCCAAGAAACATCCCATCACTAGACCCTTCCTGGCTAAAGCTGCTGTCAGGTTAGATACAGAGTTCTCATTAAATATGTTTTTAACCGACTTCAAAAAGGAGGAGGTTCTCAATTCGGTTGTATTTTTTTTTATATGTAATGCACTTCTCGTATGCCAGAATGCATATGTAATATTTACTTGTTATTTTATAATGTTATTGCTGTAAGATTTTGCCTGATATTTAATTTCGCGAGCTCAATATATCATAGGGAACTGCGACAATCCCATTGGCGCAGTTCTTAGTCACCCTGCTTTCTGTTTTGGTTTGGAATCCCGATAAACGCGAAGATTTATACCTGAATTGTGGATGTTTAATATATGTAGAAAATTGCAATAAAACTGATAAAAAATTAGGAGTAGCCTATGTTTTATATTTTTTTACTACGTTGATGAGATTGACTTTTCGACCCTTTGGTAAATGTAAAGATGGTAGTTTAATTTTCATCCATTCCAGAGATCAAGACTTCAATGATGCGGTGGCCATTTTCAAATTGATACTGAGATGGTGCGATGAAACAGCCGCTGGCAATGAAGCGAGACAGAAGGTAAGGGTTGTGATGAACATATAGAACACCTACAAAATAGTTGAAAAGGTGATTCACACCTGGAATCGAAAATCCCGGGGGTAACAACTTGTTCTTAAGGCGAACGACCGAATTGGATATCATTACTCGCTGGACAGATTGGTCTATTTCGAGTGTAGGCAGTCCAACTCTGCATCAAGTATGTGTTGTGTTCATTTATTCGAGGGTTAGATTTCCCGCCAGACAAATTTAGATTTATGTTTCAATTTATATGTCATATGTCTGTCATAACCAGGTTCCAAAGACACAAGCTTATGCTTAGTTTGTGACCGCAACTTAAATAATTTGTAATTATGCTTTTGGAAATAAACAATTATTTAAAAAAAAACGCATTTATACAAATTGGAAAATTCTACTTTCCCTATTCGACGTCGTTTCGTCATCATTTCAAATTAATTAACCTTTACAATCACTACCGATTTAAAAAAACACAACTTTGTTTATCAGGTGTTGGCCGACTACATAGCTTCTCGGGGCCTCTCATCCCGAGGCCTCCGGGACGAGGTGCTGGTGCAGGTGTGCAACCAGGCGGGCGGCGAGGCGCCGGCCGCGCGCGTGTGGCAACTCCTCGCGCACTGCCTCGCCGCCTTCCAGCCGGCCGCGCCGCTGCACAAGTCAGCATCACAATCACTATATTATCTCTACTCCATTCATGAAGCTCGTTAAACTTCCTTTAACATAGAGCTAATCTGAACAGCTGTTCCAAAGTCTTAATGGCAATGCCCTCCCAAATGTTTCGGAGCCATGACATCTTGCGCCATCCGATATTTGTATTGCCAGAGCCACCATACTTTGTCCATCACTATAGTTTGAAGCAATTGTTAATAGGTGTCCAAAATAGATGACCTTTCATTGTTTTACTGACCGAATATGTTCCAGTTTTTAAAACTCGCTGATGAGGTAATCGGTGTCTTTGGAGGCTACAGTGAGACCTGAATTCTAGTCCAAACAAGTGTGAGGGTTGGGATAAGCGTAAGCAGAGTCTTTAATGTCGCAATATTGAACAGATACCTAGTCCGCTTCGTGTCGGAGCGCGCGCCGGCGCAGTGGCGCGCGCAGCTGCTGCGGCTGCTGTGCGCGGGCGGTGCGGGCGGCGCGGCCGGCGCGCGCGCAGCCGGCGCCGCGCGCCGCTGCCCGCCCACACTCCTCGAGTGGCGCGCCGCCAAGACGGACGCCAAGCCCGCGCTGCCGTTGAGGCTATATGATGGTACGTATTCCCCATATACTATGTCCTTTCAAATCGTTTATCTATGACATGGACCTAGTGTCATATTTAGTATATTTACAAAATAATATAGCCAAAATTCTTGAAACTAGAAAATAATAGACATTATTATAAAATGTCTATGTCACAGTTTCATATAAATAGGACGTCCTGGCATTATAATATAATCATGTAATATTTGATGGCACTTGCCGTACAGAATCTGTGCACCATGTGAGCGTGGACTCGTGGACGTCGTGCGAACGCGCCGCGGCCGCCGCGCTCGCCGCCGCCGGCGTCGCGAGCAACGCCACTGGCTGGTCGCTCACCACAGAACATAATGGACAGCTCACAGGCGAGTATCTAAACTAAATTGATCTGAACCTCTCCAGGTCGTACTTCGATGTAGGTCGTATGAAATCTAACGAACCGTAGTTCCGAAGCTAATCCCAATGTCCAGCAAACTGCGAGAGCGAAACATTATAATTCTTTGTTCTCGTTTGCTATTCTAGAGTAACATTATATTTTTATGATTTCAATGCTGTGCGCTTGTAGGGCATAGACTTGTTTAGAAGTTCAGACGTAACGCCGCCACTAGAAATGTGGAGCCCCTTCTTCAATGTATTTGTAGTGGTTAATATACATAACTTGTTGGCTAGTAAATGGTCCGGCATAGACTTATTTGACATAGATTTTTCATATGTGTGCGTGAGTGCGTGTGTTTACATGCTAGTCCAAAGTTTTTTTGCTTCACTTGTATCGCACGTTGTTTGTTGTCTGATTTTGTTTTTCGTGAGTAAATAAAATGTCGTCGTACAGAATGGGCGGGGTGCGAGTTCGCGCTGGACGCGGTGGGCGAGGTGGAGGCGTGGGCGGCGCTGCCCAGCGGGCGCGCGGAGCCGCTGCGCGCCGATGCGCTGCGCGCCGCGTCCGCCCGCCTCGCGCCGCCCGCGCCGCCGCCCCGGGCCTCGTCGGTCGACACAGACAAGTCCTTGAGGCCACAGGTACATATTAACTCTTACTCCACGAATTATTAGAATATTTCATGATACAGGCCAGGCCTAGTTGGGATCACAATAACTCCTGTCAATAATTTTTATTGTATGAATTTCATTTTTTTTTTAATTTTAATGCCACTGTAAATGAAACATATTTTTATTGAATTTAGGGCTAGTTTATTATAGAGAATTTTCATAAGAGGCTGAGTGGATGAATCTATTTCATTATATTCTGGCAACTTCCTAACTATAACAAATATTGTCACTATAGTTCTTGTAGTGGCAATGTTTTTGTTGAGATTGCTGGCATGCGCTTTATACATATACAGAATAATTGCGATTTTGTTTATTTGTAAGAGCATACAACACGCTAAATAAATATAAATTGATTATTCCCAAGGGTACTAGAATACATTTCAGGATACCTTTTAGACCTATTCATTCCGATCCTAAAAGTTATCGAACACCATAAATTAGCGATGCATGTCTTCCCAGATCCCGCCACCAGAACCACCGAAATCCCGCTCACCGAGCGTACCCCGTATGCTTCAAGACTCCATCATCGACGAAGACTCAGAATACAACTGGAAGATCGAAACACGCGAGGAATCGCGCACAAGTTCGAAAAACACAAACGAATACTCGAGAAAAATTTCCCACGACATACTCTCCAGGGAGTCCGCGCTCAATGAGAGATACTTCGACCAACAATCCGACAAAGTTCGAAGCAGGTCTTTGGATAATCTTCTGGGAGACAATCCCCCACCGCAACCTAACAAATATGCTGATTTGGGGCTATCCCAATCGCGACTTAATGATCGTTATCACTCGGTGGAGAGGTTAGGAGGGGCGCCGAGTGTGACAAGTAGTAAGGGCGCAATGGAAATGGAGTATGGAACGGGCTCGCGGGTGCTGCCGTCCAGATACATAAAGTCACAGTATGCTGGCAAGCGGGCGCCTGCGGGCTCGCAGTCTAGTCGTGCTTACATTGAGAAGAGCTCTGAGTTCGGCGGTGTCAGGTGAGTGTGATTTTTTTTAAACTATAATTTAAAAATAAGAGACCATACAGAATAAATATTTTATCTGGGACAGTTATTACTGGACCAACTTGCTTGCGGTGGTCCGAGGTCCGACGCGCCCGAATGAGAATATAAGGCAGGAGATGGGGTATATAGAAATAATCGCAGTACATGATACATTACATGTGGCGTTATAGAACGGAATATTAGACAAGACCACGTAAAACATAATAGTTATCCCAAGGAGATCGCGTCGCTAACACTACCTTATGGACATCCGAAGCCGTAGGAGATACGGGGAAACTGTCTAAAGAAACAAGCTCTTATATGTACGAACCTAGAAAAGAACGTTTGCCTAAAGCGATGCACAAAGATAGGTTATATAATATGTAGTGTTGTTCAAATGTATTTGTCATAAATAAATGTTTTTTCTGTCCTTCTTTCTTTCTTTCAAAAGTCCTACGTTGGAACCTAGATTAGTCCAAATTCGAAACTAATATTTCGATGTGAAATAGAATTGTATTTACAAAAATATATTTGTATGTCCCCTTGCCAGGTCATCCGCGATGTCGGACACGTCGGAGGCGCCCAGCCTCGCGTCGCACGTGCGGCGCGTGCGCGTGCCGAGCCAGGCGTCGGACGTGGACCAGTTCCTGGACGACCTGTTCTCGCCGGTGCTGGACCCCAACATCGACGAGCTCTCCGACGCGCGCTCCCTCGCCGCCAGCATCAAGGGGGGGACGTACAGCCAGTTCATCGACAGCCTCCTCGACTGCGACTACAGTGAACAGATCGGTATGGAATCTATACATTGCAGCTTGGTACTAGCTGTTACCCGCACTTCTATACATATTATACATTGCAGCTTGGTACTAGCTGTTACCCGCGACTTCTATACATATTAAACAATGCAGCTTGGTACTAGCTGTTACCCGCGACTTCGCCGCGTGGTATTTAACAAAAAAGTTTTTCTAAAATAAAAGTAGCCTTAGTTACTCCTTTTTACATCAGCTAGCTGCCAGTGAAAGTCCCGTCAAAATCGGTGCAGCCATTTCAGAGATTAGCCGAAACAAACAAACAGACAGACAGACAAACATTTTAAAAAATGTTGTTTTGGTATATGTACCGTGTATACATCCAAAAGCACTTAGTAAAAAGCGGTTATTTTTGTATTACAAACAGACACTCCAATTGTATTTATTTGTATAGATAAAAAAGCAACTGTTGTAGCTTTGACTATTTACGGAAATAATCAAAGTGTTATAAGGACATTATTGCGATACTGCGTCTGAATCCATAATTTTTGAAATGTCGGTTTATTTGAACGCGCATCACGGAATATCTGATGGACTGACTTTGATAGAACTAGGCGTGGTGATGTGAGATGCTTAATTCTTATGCTTTACACCTTACTTTTCATCCCGAGAAATTGCAAGGTTGTCCTGAGATAGTCAGAAAATTAAAGAATGAAGTCTTGGGCACAGCTACAATAACTTTTGTATTAAATTATAGCACAGCTTTAAAAGACCCATAAGTTTGAGGAATATGTTCCATATCTTTGTTTGCCACCCTAATCTTGACTTTGGAATTTCTGACTTATCATTGTTGAGTTAAATTATATTTTCACTTGGATAAATATTTTACCAACGATTCAATTTTAAAGTAATGCTATACATGTCTAATTCGTATTAATTAAAGATTATTTTTTTTACAGATGCGCTAAACAGACCAGAAGTGCAAGCCCTAATCAAAGGCGGAGGCAAAGACGACAAAGAGAAGGGTAGAACCAGCAGGAAGGAGTCCAGCGTGGGCTCCGTCGATGACTACATCACTAACTTATTCGACCCGATCTTCATGAACGATAGTTTGAAGCGGCTGACCGACGGAGAAGGTCTATCAGGTGCCATAAAAGGAGGAGGGGCCACCCCGAGGGCCGCGTCAGCTAACACGTCAACTTTAAGCTTCGGAGCTATGCCCCTGCCCGCAACGATGCCCAGTACACCAGAAGCACTAGCCGCGGCCCTTGGCCTACGCCTACCCCCACCAGGAACCGTAGACATCAACGCATACCACCAGAATTTGCAGCGCGCATTCCTACAAAGCGCTATGGCGCAGAATCTTCAAATACAACAGCAGCTATTAGCACAGAATCAAGCTCTTCAGTCACTGTTGGCTGGACAAGTTATAGAACCTTCCGAATCCGAGCCGACGTCACCGGTCCGATCTTCCACTGTAGTCCATGCTCAAGTGCATTCACCGCCGAGGAATACGGTTAAACTGAGGCGAGAGTCCAATGAGAGTATGTCCGCCGGCGCACCCCCTCCGCCCCCGCCGCCCATGCCCCCTCCCCTGCACTCCTCTGACCCCTCTGAGATCAAAGGCTTTGTAGACCCGTACGGAAGAGCGAAAACAGTCCGCATCGGGAAGTGGAGGTGGCCTCCGCCGAAGGATGCTGTCGGCGCCGACCCGACGCAAGATTTTACGAAATTCAAATTACGCCAAATACAAAGGAGGCACACGCCTCAAGCGCAAACCAATGGTATCGAGCATGAACCGCCGAGGGGCCGTTCCAAGTCTGAAACTTCTCCGGCGATAGAGTGGGAGGAGTTCGAAGTAGACGGGCCGGTGGTGTCGCCGAGCAGGGAGCCGCCGAGCCAGCGGACGGCGAGGCGAAGCTTCGAGATCGGAGCCCAACGACCCTCGCCCGGCAGCGTCGGAAAACTAAAGCTGAGCTCCGAAATGAGACAAAGACTAGAACGCGTGACCGCGAACCACTCTGTACGCAGCACATCATCCGCTGCGGAGACTCCACGGACCATCAACAAATTAGAAGACACCAGAAAGCTTATGCTTGAGCGTCAACTTGGGGGTGGAGGTCGATGGGACGCTCCTCCCCCGCCGCTTCCCCCCGCACCTCCCGGTCCCGCGCCTCCGCCACCGAAATCACCTCCGACTCCTCCGGATGGCCCCGCGCCCCCACCCCCGGCGCCAATAGACCAATCATCGACCTTCGCTCAGCTTCGTGACCAATCATCAACGTTTGCTCAGCTGCGTCGCGACAGAGACACCTTCGGAGTACATCAAAACCGGGAAGCGGATGACCGTCATGCGTTCCTTGCTAATTGGAACTCCCGGCGTCGCGAGGACTCGGAACCTCCTCGGGACGACTTGGCTACACGCTTCCTGACGTCCGACCGCCGCGAGCGCCACGTCAGAGACGACTGGGGTGATGAGTCTGAAACCCAAAGTTTCAACGACGATAGAGTTCAAAATAGTCGAGACGAGTGGGACTCCGAATCCGGCATAGACACGACCGGCCGCAGAAGGGACGACAGAGACGACTTTTCAGGCCGAGAGGCGTCGGAGATTTACGAAGTGCACACGACGAGAGCCGAACGTCGTAAAGAGGAGAACGGGCTAGACGGAATGGAGAACACGTTTGAAAGACAACGTTCGCCGTTCTACGATGACTTTGAAAGGTTCGACGGTAGAAAGAATTCTAGGGATATGTTAGTCGGTCGCGCTAGAGAGAGTCCGAGGCCGGATATCATGTTTCCTCCGGAGCATACGGATACGGCGAAGAGGACGGAGAGAGCGACATTCAAGACTCACATGGCTCAGAAGGAGAGAGATAGAAAACTTGAAGCAGAGAGGCGGAACTCCGTGTCAACTCATGTGACGGATAGGACTGAACATATTGAGCGTGAGTATTAAACTGTCCTAATTACTACTTATAAACTTATATAAGTACTGTAACCTGGTCTTTGAAATTGGTTTCTTAGGCGATGTGCCCGCGCCAGCGATGCTGTTGCCTTCGGACCGCTCGTACCTGACATACAGCCGAGTACCGTGGAAGCTGCGCGTGCGCAAGGAAGTGTTCAGCCCATCGGAGACTTACAATGATCCCGCTATATTGGATCTACTGTACGCCCAAGTGAGTATTCGAATATTATTAAAGTACTTTATGTCTATTTTAGGATTCATGTATTCGAATTTTGAAAATAAATAAGACCCACCATCAGCTACCTGTTTTTTTCGTTTGCTGATCTGTTTCTGTTAGCCGACAGATCTGATGTGTAAAAAGGCGTTTTTGCATATTCAAGACAAGTAATGATAAAACATAAAACCAAGAGTCTCATAACATGAGGACTAGTTTATGTCAGTGAATTTCTGTAGTCTGTCTAAATGTTAACTCAAGACAGTAGTTTCCAGATAATTAAATAAAAAATACTACAACCTTTTTAAAATAAAAAATATATAGTCACTTTTGAATGTTTTATGGTTGGGATTGTGTCTCACTTAAATGCGTGGGGACTCAGGCTATATTACTCAATATTTTCGTTCTCTTCAATAAATTATTAGAATTAAAATATAACATTTGCTACCAGATTGTCCACGAAATAAATTCCAACATGGCATCGCTGCGCATAAGCGCGAGCGAGAGGCGCGCGGGCGCTGCGTGGCTGCGCTCGGCGGGCGGCGCGGGGGCGGCGGGGGTGGCGGGCGCGGCGGGGGCTGCGCGCGCGCACACCAAGCGCCAGGCGGTCGAGATGGCGCGCAGCTGGCCCTTCTACTTCGCCAGGCTGTTCAGCGCCCGGCTGCCGCCAGGGGAGAACGCCGTGCTCGCGATCTCGCATAACGCCGTTACTATTGGAGTCAAAGGTATATCAATCGTACCATCAATATTGGTTTGTACTTTTAAGAAATCTTTTTTTCGTAACTTTTGAGTTATGGTGTTGGGTATGTTAATACTCGTATCTAAGTAATGTCCCTACATTATATTGAAATAACCAACTGTAACACACACAATAGTATATTTTTTTGTAAAATAAAGAAGCAAATAATATATATGTATAATATTATGGGGCAGGTCCCGCCGGGCTCACGGTCCGCCGCAGCCTGCCGCTGGCGGGGCTGCGCGCGTCGTCGCCCGCGCCGCACGCGCTGCAGCTGTCGAGCGCGCGCGACGCGCCGCTCGCGCTGCACGTGCCGCTCGCGCAACAGGCGCACGCGCTCATCTCCGAGTTCGTATCGCAGTATGCTCAGGTAAGTGCCGTAGCGTAAGCAGGAACTCCTTCATGTGATCGTCGAAACGTCATCGAGGAAGCATGCTGCCACTGTCATACCTATTTATGAAATCTGTGGTGTGAGTGGGAAGAAAGAGCGCGATTCCGTCTCTTTACCCAATACTATATGCTTTTACTAAACTGAAATGAGGAGTATTTTTGAACTTATGTAAGATAGGTATTTCGAAAAATAATTAAGACATAATCATAAATTAACACTTTGATTATATAACACATAGGTACTTTTACTTAATTCAAGAATAGTCCTATACCCTATAATTTAATCTGTGATTAATTTACTTTGACTTACCCCCACATATATTTTTTATGAATAATAATATGCGGGAATTTCATACATTTATTAAGACTAATCCTGTCAGTTGACAAATGTCAGTTAATAAATAATCTTATGTTGTGAAAAGAAACCAGTTCCTTGTTTCGAATCTCTTAACAATATTATACAATCGAATTCACTGAAGAGACCAGTCCAGTGACTGTCTCTTGACATTCAAATCCAGTATGATAATATGTATTTAATAACATTATCGAAAACTTAATCTAGACTAAAATCTGTAACTACCTGTTGATCTTTAATTGAGTGGTATTGTTAGAATATTATAAGGAGTAGGTAGGTAGTAGGTACCCACCAAAAATACTAATTCATAGCTCATCGGAATATGAAGAAAAAGTTGTATTGGTAAAGTACCTACTTGAAACATCAGGGGGCACGAGGGCGCCAGGACAAAAAAAAAGTCTCATTCCGTATACAATTCGGTAATTTAAAAAGATGTCTGTGGTTCCATTGCACAGATACAGGGCCCCAAGTCTGCTAACACAATCGATTTATAATCGAACAGCAACCGCATAGTAACTGTCACTTTTGACAGATATTGTATGGCATATCTGTCAAAAGCGACAGTTACTATGCGCTTGCTGTTCGATTATGAATCGATTGTGTTAGCAGACTTAGAGCCCTGAGATATACAAAATGCATGTACCTGTCGAAATATATTAGTATTGAAATAATCAGTCATAATTACGAAGATATTTTCCATGGAATACGATAATCTATACATATAAATAAAATTGGACTGTCTGTTTGTAATATTAAAATAACCGCTTTTTACTAAGTGCATTTGGTACATCCAAATGCACTTAGTAAAAAGCGGTACACGGTACCTATACCAAAACAACATTTTTTACAATTTTTGTCTGTCTGTCTGTCCGTTTGTTCCGGCTAATCTCTGAAATGGCTGGACCGGTTTTGACGGGACTTTCACTGGCAGATAGCTGATGTAACAAGGAGTAACTTAGGCTACTTTTATTTTAGAAAAAAAAAATGGGATCTCACTAAAAAAAAAAACAATTTTGCAGCGCTGCGCCTGATTAAGTTTGATAGCAACAACCTGCAATGCGTCCCGCGGGCTCAGAACGCGCGAGCAGGCTGTTGCCAACGGTTGTCTTTGTTTAATACCACGCGGACGAAGTCGCGGGTAACAGCTAGTCTAATATATTATTGTATGTATACTGATGATTAGGCAAATTCACCTTCACACAGCAAAATTGCAATTTTTCAAGTTGATTCTGAAAGGAATAATGATAGAGCACTTTTAATGACATCTCCCACATTCCGTATTTTATAGTTTGCACATTAATATAACTCGCTCGAGACGGTAAAAGTATTGTTACACAACAGTGACTCGTTAAATTAATACCTACTTAAGTCTTACGAGAATTGAGTACGCTCGACTTGTTTGTTTTGTACGTAATTTTGATAATTTATTTTTGTAGTCGTTCCTTTGCGATGACAGAGTTGTCTTTCGGTACGGACATGTGCTTTTCAATGTATATCTTAAGTAGCCATTTTCCCAATCGAAACTAGGTTCTTATATATACTTTGATCTCTTGAGGGATTAAATTTCCAAAAAATAGATCTTAAGTGTACCTTCACTATACTTAAGGAATATATGATCCAGGGGTCCACCGGTCAGGGCTGTGTTGTCAGTCAGTCAAGAATTTTATTATATAGATTTTATCGGAGCCTAGCAGTATCCACGGCTTTAGTGTCTTTTAGTTTATTGCTATCTCATCTATTTTCCGGAATAAACATTTTCCTAGATGTTAATCTTGTTATAAAATGCACGTAATGTTTAATGAAACATCCTACCGGATTTTAATGAATAATGTTGCCAACCTTTAAGTTCCCATCAAGAATATTTTTTGTGTGTCTATCGAACAGATTAAATTATGAATGACAAAACGCAAAAAGGTATCATATATGAACGAGTACCGTCTTTTAAAACCGATGAAAAAAGGAGGTTTTCTTCAATCTTGTTTAAAAGTAATAATATTGAAACAACTTTAATTTAGTATTGGCAGCCTTAACGACGATGCTTAACTTACGTAACGAACCGGAACGCGATGCAGGAAGCCTTACTTTTTTTTAATATAAATTGTTGTTTATTTATGGATTTCTTATACATATATACGCGAATACTACACATTGAAATAAAACTATTTTTTCGAATTTTATCGCGTTCATTTTATGTTCTTACGTTCCCGACATTTCGGCTGCTTTACAGCAACCGTGGTCACGGGAGAACTGAGGTGGTTGACGTCCTAGTGTAATAGTTTGAACTATGGTACCCTCATATTTAGTTGTTGCTTGCGGTCCGATCTACGCAGAAAGTGCTCACAGTGTCTTGCGGTCTTGCAATGGTGCGCTTGGATTTGGATTTAATTTTAATTGATTTTAATTATATTAATTACTGAATCCCAAGTCGGTGGTTTTAATTTCAATATAAAAAAAAAATTTGAAAGTAAACAACATACCTCTGCCTATTCCGTGTTAGATAAAGGCTTGATATATTTAAATTGATAAGAGATAGTAGTATAATATAGGTAAGTAAGTATACCTATAGGTAGCCCTATTTATATAAATGGAATTGTTCATCTTATTTGCAAGTCAAACGTGTTTCTTAACAAGCACATAATTACTGTTTGATTATCGCCGTAACAGTAGACCGCGCCTGCGCAACTATGTTAACAATCCAACGTGTACGTTTGTTTGTGGTGCCTAATGCAAATCAACATCTAACAGGTTACAACAAAAGCCTACGAGTAAAAAAATCCTACAGAGACCAAGCTGAATGCAAACGACCGGCTGCAGCTATGAGTCCTCTGCACACGCGATTTATTACAGCCCTGTCAATCATACCGCAACTGATCCAGCACAAACCAGTTTCTAAGACCGGAGCGTCCGTAAACCTGCCAGCCGTTAGGAACGCGCACATCGCTGCGCTATTTGTGAGTCGACTCGTAGCCGTTTGTATGCAGCTTTATCTCTGTAGGGATTATTTACTCATGTGATCGAAGCTCGGAGATAATTTCATTATTACCCGCAGTAACTATGACTAGTCTTTCATTCACAAATAACACCTGTAATCCTTCATGGGGTAAGCAAGTTTTCACTGTAGTGCACCGACATGTCGCCTACTGTATTTGGTCCCAAGGTATGAGGAGCGAGCTGGGCCCCAAGTCTGCTATACAATCGATTCATAATCGAACATCAACCGTATAGTAACTGTCACTTTTGACAGACATTGTATGGGATATCTGTCAAAAGTGACAGTTACTACGCGGTTGCTTTTCGATTATTTATCGATTGTGTTAGCAGACTTGGGACCCTGATTGATTGATATTGCTCGTTTCCCGTTACTGTTCTTCGTTCTTGTGATTGAATAAAAAAAAACTGGTTAATGGCAGTTGCGCAAGAGCATCGTAACTCTTATTCAATTCACACTCGATTACGATGAGCGTATCCATGAATTTTATTGCATGGGTAATCACGTTTTTAACCGCAGACGCAATGCAAAGAGAGCTGTTACGTGTTATTTTACTCGGTATCGTAGTTCCAGGTGAGCCGATATTCGTGCGATGGATACCTAGGTGGTTCTGAGCTTTGTTTGATGGAAATTAGGGATGCCCCAAATATTCGGTAATTATACGTTTTTCGCCGTCGAGAAGCATTTCATAGTGACCGTCTACGACGCTCACAGTGTCGGGACGCATTATAGTGAGCGCCACGACGCCTTATATTGAGCGTCGCGACGCCTTAAAGAGAGCGTCTCGACGCCACATAGTGAGCGTCGGAACGACTTCTAGTAAGCATTTGACGCCTAATAATGAGCGCCGCGATGGCGGGCGTCATTTTGTGAGCGTCGCGACACCTTATAGCAAATAATTCGGTTCGGTATGCGCTGAACAAAATAATATCTGGTACATGTTCTTCGGTATTCGGTGCGATTCAAAAATCCATGTTCGGCATATGTTGAGTGTAAATCAATTCGCCTTAGATCAAGACACACGATTTAAAATTTCTTGTTTTACGACTAATACAAATATGTTATTTAAAATACAATTCATACTACAGGTAGTTAGTGTCCCACGCCTAGGCTAACTTTTTTTCGTTGCCCCCGCCCATCCTATCTTAGAATTAAAAATGTAATTAGCAATTTTATGCAAATTACCACCTAATTATCAAAGCCCCGGGCCATGGATTGCGCGGCCTGCGCTCAGTAAGCACCGGCTCCCGTTAAACTGCCCGCGATGGATCCGTTACGCTGACCGCGCATCGTCGCTGTCTGTTGGGATAGGGTGACCATCATATTTTAAACTAAAAAGACGGATTTTCTAAAAACATACTTCTGACGTATTAGAACTTTTATGTCTACGCAATTTACTTCCCGGCTTAAAACTTGTGATCTGTATCATGTTCAGGCAGGTCTGTACTCTGTCTGGAAATAAGAGTAACAAAGTATTTTTCTGTCAGCCAGCCTGTTTTGTCCCTGTGTTGTGGGGTCGTTCTTCTATCGCGGTCCATGCCTCAAGATATTTAGCTGGCCAGTCTTTCATGTCATGTCCCAAACTATTCCCTATCTACCCTAGTAACACCTAGACTAACAACATTCCTATGCTCAAACCGCTAGCTGGACCATGCTGTCGTCTTACAATTGTACATAAAATAAAATTCGCGACAGCAGTCTTGAATATCTGTATAAAAATCCTGGTAGCCCTAGCCGGCGTGTTCCGCTACGCGCGGCTCTGATAAATGGCGGCGGGTGTTCCACCTACATCGTTGTATGTCTGTATGTATTATAATATGCCTGGTACCTGCCTCAAATGTTCAATTATAAAGTAGTTGCCGTTGTGTATAAATTAGTTGGTTTACTATTTATTACGTGACAATAGGTAGTTCTTTCTATATTAGCCTTAGTAGCCGAGAGGTTAGTCAGTTTATTTTACAGGTTGTTTCAGAAAGTGTATACTTATCTTTGAACCTGCGCTTCATTGCGCATCTGTAATCAATATATCAATAAAAAAAAACATAACCGCCATTTTGTTGGGACAATTTTTTTTTATCAGCATATCGAAATTCTGTCTTCACATAAATATTACGTATGCGCTAAAGAAGCCGAGGTTTAAAGGTAAGTATACCCGTTTTGAATCAGCCTGTATAACTACTACACTTGACTATCCCGGAGAAACCTCATCAATATATCGGGATAAAAAAATCTGGATCGTAACCCTGCATATGAGATGAGTATGAAGTTTAAGCCTCCCCCCTACCATATTTCGAGACAAAAATTATAAAAGATGAACATCATTTATAATCAAATATAAACCAAGCCTATTTCTTTTCAAGTAGGTACCTATCTTTATGGTACAGACACAGGCCACTTATAATTGAAAAAAAAAACGCTTAGTTGAGAATACCATTCTGCGGACAAGCGAGGCAGTCCGCTGTTTATGTCAGTCACAACTGACTGGAACACTATATACCGGAACGCGTGCATACGCATCTTGCTTACCTAACCTACCCTCGGATGTCTAACATTTCCGGGCTTCGTGAAAGGTCCCTGTAACTATTCGATTACCTTCATCGATTACGGATCGTGATCGTTTCATTATCTTCGCTGTTCATAGAATAACGAGTTACGATGTTTGTCCGATGCCGCATTGCAATTTTGCAATTTATCTGCAAAGGAATATGGTGTTAAATAGCAGAAATGTTGCTATTGAATAGGTAACATTCATTTGTTCATTGGATAATGAGCTGTAGTGCTGAAGTAACAACCACCTTAATAATTTGTGATTGTAAACGGTTGCACGTGATGTGGCTATAGATCCACTAAATATTTGTAGAATAAATTAGCGTATCTATTTCTAACAAGGATTACAGAGTTTTATTTTTTATATTGTTATATTAAAGGGAACACCGTCCAGGCAAGACTTCTAAGTCGATTAAGTATATAACATTAGTGAAGTTCAACAAAAGTATTGATACCGCAATCGATAAATATTTTGGTTATGAAAATCAAGGTCATCGGTAACCCGCGTCCACCATAGCTCACCATCGCGAGGGCGAGACGACGGCGCCGGCGCATGGCGCGCAGTCCGCCCGCAGCCGCGCACGCGCGCGCACAATGCAGCGCCCGCGTCTCTCGCTCGCGATGCGTGACAACTGGCGCCACCTGCAGCGCCTCTATGGCCTTGACTTCGACTGCGAGGACATCTCACCCCCACGCCGCGCCCCAAGCCTAGACTCCCTCATCAACTCCTCCGAAGGAGCTCTGTCCAGCGCCGATGCGTCCGCCCCCGAAGACTCCGACTCCGGCGCCGACACGCGTGGCGACCCTGAACCGACGCGCAGAAAAACACACCCCAACCCTGATCGAATCAAGAAGTACCCCCAGAGTTTCTCGTCATCGTCCAGCGGCCACATGGAGACGATCCACGAGGAAACCACCGAACCCAAAGTGTCTGTGAAGGAAATTCTCGCGAGGTTCGAGAATCTGACTGACAATACGCAGGTAATGAGTGCTTGTGTTCAGTGTCTCGGATGAGAAGTGGGTGAGCCGGTTCGAAATTAATATGTTTATTACAAGCTACGTGCTCCAGTTGGATACGAAATGCAAATGGTGGCGACAAACTTCTTAATCAGCTGTTTGAAAACAAACATTTCGTAACTGCATTGCGAAAATGTCGAGTCGACGTTTCTCTCTTTGCGCTAGTATTTCAAAACGTTTGCATTGTGTTTATGTCTTGATAATTACTAATCAATTATTTCTTTTGGCATTGCGCATCGTGATGACGTTTTCCAATCGGTGTTCATGTTTGCTGTGCAATCGAACTAGTTAGAAGGACGATAAAACATACCTACTGCTACAGTATTTAGCTCGACAATAACATACAAGTGGGGGTTTTTGCCGAGAAGTTGAACCGTGAAGTTGTCAATTTTTTTTATTCTGCAAAAATGTGTTTCTTTCATAAATAATGTTTAATATTAGTGGGATATTAACCATTGTGTGTTCATAAACATGCACGAGTCAAGGAAATTAAAATAAAATAGTATAACTAGACATTCCAAATTCTCACAAAATGTCTGAGAATTATTCAGTAAAGTATCCACAGCTTTACTGATAGGAGTAGAGGAGTCATTTCATCATCGTCATCAACATTATCATTATCATCAGGGTTACATATTATTCGATAACAATTAGCAAGAATTACTCGATACTGGCTAAAATGGCACTATTTTGTAGCTGACTGTCAATCTAAAAAAAGAATAAGAAAATAAAAGTGACAACGACGATCATAGTGAATCTGGAAATATTTGTCTTCACACTTGAAGTAATTCTATGGCTGATAGCCCCAAAGCCCCATGTTACCCTAGTAAAAAAACACTTCTCCACTATTGATCCAGACGATTCTACTCCCAAAAAAAAACCCGAATAAATACTTACACCAACCTCGTTCGTTATTATGCCAAACCGTCTTGTAATATCTAACCTCATTTGTTTAATAACTATTTTGACATTCAATAACTACATACATGATATAAACCGTTGCCCGCGACTTCGTCCACGTCTTTAAGTTGATATAGCTTTTTTATTTACGAACTGATTGAAATAAAACAAACATTAAATTGTATGTGAAGTTTACCACAATATATAAGTGAAAACCGTATTCAAATCGGTTAAGCCGTTTCTGAGATTAGAGCGCACAAACACGGAGAAAAGCAGACAAAAATTGTAACAATCATTATTTTCGGTTCTATTGCGTTGATAAAGGCCCCAAATAATAGTTCTTCTCATATATCTTCCATGTACAGACAGCGATCAGTTACATTTTTATTATATGTATAGATATTGAAAATAATGACTAGGACTTTGATACACTTCCATCTTTTATATCCATGAATACAGCTATAGTCACTGCAAAGCGGTACTTACGGCATACCTGCTCGGTAGTACTCCACTGTATCTAGTACAACAGGTCTACCATTTAAATAAATACTGTTTAACTATATCTACAATTACTGTATAGGTAGGTAAGTAGGTGCATATAAACATCCGACGCCTACGACAACATTTCTTCTTTAGAAGGTCGCTCATTATTCTTCAACGTACTTGCATTCACAAGGTTGTATGAAGTCACTGGTTTATCATTTGAACCCTTAATCACATACCAACGGTAATTCAACTGAATCCTGACCTAGCTGTCAGTCAATATTTTTTTTAGGACTAATTAATTTAATATTTAAGCTTGATAATACAGCGAGGAAATGCAGCCAGCATTCTTGCCACCATTCCACGCGGACAAGGTCTTTTTGATACATAGTTTGTTGTCATACTATTTTTATGTTTTTTATTTTCCTATTTAGTTCAACTGTAATTGTAAATTTTAATTATACTCGATTTGACAGTTAATTTAATTTGTGTAATCAATCAAGAATATAAAATCATTGAATAGCTGCGGTTAACAAATGTTTGACAATCTCCTGTCAAACATTTATCTAATATTTTTGCTAGATGCATTAGTATTTCCGTAGCTCTTAGTTAAGATACATTCCTCTCATGTCTAGCTTCTACTTGGCATTTGACAATTGCTTTGATTCGACACACTTATCGCAAATGTGTCCCAATACGTCATTGGTGTAAAGACACCGTTTCGCAATCGTGTCATTGGCAACACATTTAAAAAACATCTTAATCATTTCCAAATTCGCAAATCATCGGTATGACCTTTCCTAACTAACATTTTGTATTGCTACGCACTATGCAAATGTTTTGTGTCTGTAATTATCTAACTAGCGATCTTTAACTGCATAAGATTGTTCTAGAACTTCTTGGAACATAATAAGTAGGTTTAAACAATCAAATTGTACTATTTTAACTTCCCCAATTGACAGAAGTTAAGTTTTATTTGTCAATTTATTTTATAAATTCCCGTACTTTTTCGCAACAACTGTTGCACAGTATATTTAGTATTTGAATACTAGGAAGCGTGTGAAATTTTAATGATAACATTTACATGTCATGTTTTGTAAGGTTATTGAAAGCTATCACAGCCGCTTCTGACCCGTGTTTTTTTTAAAGACTAATGAAGTTTGTTATAGATAAGAAATATCGTAGCATGTTGACTTTAAAAGCCTGTACATTGCATCTTCATCGCATTAAAAGTTCATGAAGGTGCTTCTGCATTTTTGTAGAGGTTTTTTTTATATATCATTATCAAGTATCCCATTGTTTGATTGACCCTGCTTTCTGTGCTGCAGATCCCGGGTTCGAATCCTGGTAGGGACAAACTTTGTGTGTTGAGCACAAATGTGGTCATGTGACACAAGTCATGGATATTTAATATCTATATAAGTAATATATACTGGGTTCGCCCCCAGTCCATTGTACGGTAACCATAATACAAGCGTTGCTTAGTGTGCGATGTGAGTTGTATAGTGGGTGTGTTCGTCTGGCGATATTTATTTATTTAATTATATTATTAAATTATCGCATGCGGCAGGTATCTGCCGACAGGGGTGAACATGACCCTTCACAAGTCAAGGCGAGTCGGTGCGGCTAATTGTAAGTAGCGGTGCGACTATTAGCTATGGGAAAAATACAATCCTCAGCTATTTGTTAATGGAGCTAGTGGGCCGAGAATTACTGGCCCTTTGACCTAAGCCAGTGGTACTCAACTTTTTTTTCATAGGGGCCACAAACACGTGTTAATCGTGGTTCTTTCTTTGACTACTAACTATAATTCACTTGATGTTGCATTGGTGACTAGTTATTATTCATTAGCGCACCTCGCCCTTACTCGGATAGTTTGAATACCTATCTAATAGGTACTATTCTTAAAACAGTAACAGGTAATAAATCAACTGTATTATATCCGAGAATCTATGTCGATATTAAAATTGATTGCACACAATTTACGACCGATTATATTTTGTCATAATGATAAATACAAATATCGTCTTTGTGTAACCTGCGCAGGAGTTGAATGATGATTGAGCGAACAAATAATTACACTGGCAGCACATAATTTACCTCAGTATACAAAGCCTACAGAGTATACAGAGGCAAATGAAAATTTATGTTTTTTTAAGTATTTTTTTTATTTCCGCTCGTTATTTGTGTCCATGTAATATTACTGGGCCTCAAGTCTGCTAACACAATCGATTCATAATCGAACAGCAACCGCATAGTAGCTGCCACTTTTGACAGATATCCCATACAATATCTGTCAAAAGTGACAGCTGGTCATTCAAAAATTACATCCCTAAACATAAATCGTATATACGGAAGTTAAAAAAAAAACTGCAAGAATTTTTTGATTAACCAACAACACTAGCGTGTGTAACTACAGTACAAAATGGCAAACGAAAGGTAATAATGTATCTAGGAATCGATACTTGTCATGACATCAGTAAAAAGTGAAACATCACATACACACATCATCACAATGAAAGACTCGGGAGTCCCAGCCGAGGGAAAGTTGATCATGCACTGCATCACACACACATACGTGTGTGTGTGTGTGGTGCAGTGCATGATCAACTCACGTAATCATACCACAATACCTACTTAAATAATATTGCATACATATTTAATATGGCATAAACATCATGTTTTTCATTGTATAACCTGATTATGAAATTTTACGACCTTGAAAAGACCTCACAATAGTCTAAAGCAGTGCCACAAGTCTGCTAACACAATCGATTTATAATCGAACAGCAACCGCATATTAACTGTCACTTTTGACAGATACTGTATGGGATATCTGTGAAAAGTGACAGTTACTATGCGGTTGCAGTTCGATTATGAATCGATTGTGTTAGCAGACTTGGGGCCCTGTAGCTTCGCACCCAGCGCAAAGGCTTGCCTAACGCCGAATTAAATTCATACAATAGGTACCACATTACCTGTTCGCACATCGAATCATCAACAATGCTGTGCCGATAGCGAATCATCCATCGAGGCCTCGGCCACAATCGCGTGACTGACAGAGCGTGCTTCCGTATCCGACTGGACAACGAAGCGTCACGTATGCCATTTCGCGACACCGTGAGAATGTGTTGAAAAATGTTATACAGAGTGATAAAAAAACCTTTGAGTAAAGATCACACATAATGCCTGTAATAAAATTATAGATAACGTTTATGTCAAAAGTCATGGGTCACAAATGTTGTCATTTTTGAGCGCGCAATGTATGGTAAATAAAGTGATCACAACATAACGCTCCGCGTTATACCCGACTCGTGCGAGTGACGAGCGCGCTCGGGCGTATCGAGTTTTTATTTATATTGCAGTTTTCGTTTTTATAATCATGTTGAGATAGTTATATAACATGATTTCATGCTAAAATCAATTTAAAAAGAACCGAAAAAATGCGATATTCAATAAAGATAATTTATTGAATATGGCATTATATTGATTTATTATATTTACGCGAATACTACACATAAATAAAACTAATCTTAAGGATTTTATCGCGTTTATTATTCGTTGTTTACGTTCCGATATGACAGTCTCCATGGTCACGGGAGGACTGAGGTGGTTGACGGACGTCCTAGGGTCATAGTTTTACCGGGGTACCCTCATATTTAGTTGTTGCTTACGATCCAATCTACGCAGAAAGTGCTCACAGTGTCTTGAGGTCTTGCAATGGTGCGCTTGGTTTTGGATTTAATTATATTAATTACTGGATCCCAAGTTCTTTAAATATGTTTTATTTCAACATGTAGTTGATTCGCGTAAATGTAAGAAATCAACATGCTAAAACGATTTCTAAATTCCACATGTTATCGCATACGGAGAAACATTCTCAAACTAATTTCCAGCAAACTGGGTGGAAATCGCATGCCATGACACGCTCACGCAATGCTACGTGCACTAGACTCTATACTTAAATAAAATATTTGTATTAGTGACACGAATGCCGAGGATCGAGAAGTAAATCGATCTATATATCGATATCGCTCCTAATCGATATAACGGCGGTTTGCATTACACTGCACCGGTGAATGAAGGTCTCGGTGCTTTTATTTTAGAGCCTATTGTTTGGGAAGTAGATATTGTGTTATGGCGGTTTGTGCCAATCGCGTGAGCAACACAGCACAGCCTTATATTACAGTGGTTATCGATGACGTATGCATAAATGAGCGATTGCAATTCAGTGATTTCATTTACATGTTTTTTTTTAAATTACGTCGTAATATTGTCAACTAGACAATCCCTATTTAAGTACCATTTATATTTTACAACAGTTTTAGTATATTTGTTGATTAATAATCGCATAGATTATAGTGTAATATATTTTACCAGATGAATCAATAAGTTATAACGTTGATGTATGAAATAATTGTGTAAATGATGTTTTTTTTTAACAAGGCGAACCATTATACTTTGTCACTTTTTAAATGTCAAATAATTTGACTTATTTTTTTTGGGATTGTTATCTTTATAACCTACTGTTAGCCCTGTTCAAATATTTATGCTATTATGTTACACCTTATATTAATCGCTAAGTATTGATGAGATTTCGTAGTGTAAATCCATTGATAGGTTTGTCAGTAACCTGCGCATGATCATGCCGCAGGAAGTGTCGTATTAACGTCCACCACATCATTCACAAACATCCGTCCTAGGAGCGCAGATTGTAACGTTTGCAAAAAATATTTTGTTTATTTCTGTTTTCAATTTATCTTCGTTAAGACTGTATAATGGTATTTTATTTAAAATGACATTAAGATTGGCTTCTATTATGATTTCATGTTAAAATCAATTTAAAAATATTCTCTGGGGATCCAGAATCATGAATCGAATCCATTGCATCAGTTTTTGTTACGAAGCAAGCGACTTACACTCTGTATAAAATCGGAAATCGGAAAAAATAAAGGTGTAGACCGAACACCCTACAAACATCATATTTTATGCCCTCAAGAAGCCATTCGACTACCCTTCCACATATATTTGTATCGTGCACACCATCAATGCCCTATTTTCTAGGCACTAAGGTCTTTATTGCCCAAATTTTATGGTAAACATTGTTCATGTAATGACAGCTGTTGTTTAAAGGAAATGGACTGCACTGAGCCGTAGTTCCTGTCCGTCGGAAACGTTAAAACTATTATTTCACTTGTACACTAGGGTGTTAAAAGTCTTGGGTTACTTGTTTTGTTGCGTTGGCAGTGACAATGTCGAGTTAAAGGCGATGCATTGTGTTGAACATAATGGAGAGTTGTATGCACAACTTGTGCTATCAATATTGACTATATGCAGAGTGAATGAAAGGCCTATACTAAGCCATGAAACTTCGCTGTGCTTCTTCAGCACATAATGTGAAGTCAGACTTTAGATGTCGATATGAAAAAATTTTTTTTCCCAATAATTTGGATTTTTTGTGAACAGATTTTTAACTATAAAAGTTGACGTATGTACCGAAATTCTGACTTTACATAAGTTTACAATTGCGCTAAAGAAACCCAGGTTCAAGGCACACTTTCAAAATGACCTTGTTATTTGACACTCAGTTATTTTTACGCCGATCTACACATGATTTTATAATTTTGGTAGAAATTTCAGGCGCGGATTCACATAGAGCGGCATTTTTTTTTGTAAATTTACCAATATTTCAGAAAATTGGTTTTAATAAAAAAAAAAGGTAAAAAGCCAAGTTCATCGGCCGTTTAACGCTTGACCCCTCCAGACTGACGTTACTGACGATTGAAAGTTATCGGAAAATGTATCTTAGGTACTGTATTGTTCTCTTCTTATAAATATTAAATAAAATAATTTGTTGAGTCTTCAGATTGGTTTATTTTAGTTTACAATTAATATTTATTAGTTATGCAAATCTACGTCTGCTCTTGCAGTTGCGTGTGAAGTCAAGTTTCAACTGTCAAAGTGACGTTTCGTTAATACAGGTACCTACCTATAACAAAACACTATAAAGACACACATTACGTAATATAGGTAGTTCTTTTATCATAAACTTTTACCAATTGAGCATCTGGTGTAAAAGCAAGAAGTCATCAGCGAAATTGCGCACACCTTCATATGCCTCCATGACGTTTCTCTTTCCGCTTTCGGCGGCCTGGCCGCGCGGCCGCGGTGCCATAATTGACAATATCAGCGAACTAATTGCGGGATCTAAAGAGAGCGTGACTCGGACTCACTCACTTTCCACACGTACTGCATCATAAAAACATGGTTCATTTTGTGATTTCAACCAATTGTTGAAAAAGTTTGTTTTGTACCTCCGTTAACATTGCCGATGCCAAGAAATTAATGTGCCTCTATAGTATCTTGGCAGATAGGAGCTGTGACATATCAGGGAAAGAGCAACTTTATATATATTTTGACGGCCTGATTAGCGCAGTTGGTAGTAACCGAGTTGGTAGTAAGCTGATTGTTTGTTAGCTACTTATCTTGATAAAGCCAAATACAAATCCGATGTAGGTAGTCTACAATAGCAGCTGTCAAAATACGCGCTATTTCTTGGTTAATGTTTTATAACTGCAATGATAAGTACAGTTACGTATACAATACCTAATATAATAGATATACCAACCCACCTATTTATTTACTGTACTTACAGCATTTTTGTTCCTAATGTTACTTTAATTTTATATACTTACGACATTATTACGTCATTCAAATACGGACAACGTTAGTTATTTAATAAAAAGTGCGTGTTACATGTTGTATAGTATCCGTTTATCACGCGACCTACCGCTCGCTATATACTTATGTTGAAAGTTCAAGGTTTCTTCCAAATTCTCTATAATGTGTTTCTTATGTATGCTCGACTTGGTGGAGGCACTATCATGCGTCCTGGGCCCCAAGTCTGCTAACACAATCGATTCATAATCGAACAGCAACCGCATAGTAACTGTCACTTTTGACAGATATCCCATACAATATCTGTCAAAAGTGACAGTTACCACGGACCTGATGCAAACATGGACCACGTTATGACATAATTTGCCAAATAATGTTGGCGGCATTTTGCAACTAATGACAGTCACATAGAAATGCTATGATCTCTTTCACTCATAGCCTTCTATTATGGCACTGACATTAGCCATCTCTTACCGAAACATGATCTCAAAGGGGCGTCATATTATACAATTATGTTGTTGATGATGATGATGTGAATTATCAAATCACAATCATTTTACAATAAAATACTAGCGATTATTTACATTATTATTGAAGTTACAACGGTGTACTTAGTATTCATAAAAAAAACGCAATCTCAAGTATGAACCGCATTCAAGTAATAGGAATCTACTGAATGATAGTATAACTTAAACATAGAGTCGTTTATTGCGTACAATCTTCGTTTAAAGCATAGTGTACGCCTAGGAAAAGTGAAGTGGTCTACCGGGGTGTCATTGAAAAAACTAGTTAAGACGATAGAAAAACGCGGCCGCAGTTCCGCGTTATATCAGGTCGCAGGAATGCAGCGAGAGCAGGCTTTAATCGAGATTTGAATGAGCACGATCACCACAGCATATATTTGAACTAACTAAGCACCGGAATAATTTGGATTGTGACGAAAAATAAAAGGCAATCGTATCTAAAAAGAAAAAAAAAAAAACCTTTTTACTAAAGTTTCACCTTTGAATAATCTCAAATGATAATTTTCAGTGCTGATAAACTTATGATACCATTACTGGTATTTTCAAGGTACCTTTAAGCAATCAGCTTAGTTCATTAGCTGTGTATAAACTGAGTGTGCATTCTTACGAGGCTAGCGCAGGTAACCTTGCTGCTGCCGCGCGCATCACAATCAATTCAATTAATTTATGCAATGTTGAGGGTAGGAAATTACAGACAGCAACAGGGAGTAACAGAGCAAGCAATAGCCTCCGGTGAGACACGTACTGACTGAGCGAGCAGAGCCTGCCTCGCGAGGCTGCTCGATGTCACTACACCTCTTCCTATTAGATTCTTATAATAACTGGACTGAATTCATTATTTTGCCGTGTTCTGTGACAGGAAGCAAAGTTAATAGGTCAACTAACAATCAAACCGTTTTAGAACATCTATCTACAAAATCTAGAACAAGGTCATATAGCAATATGACCGATTAAAAAAGCGATCTATTGCTGTGATCCTCGAGTCCATAAAAACGTACAGCAACTAATTGCATCGGTCAGCACGTCAAGTGCGGGATTATTCGTAAGCTAACTGATACTTTATAGTTTACGTATTAGAGTAAAACTTTCTGTGGAAAATTGAAAGTTTCACTCTCCGCTAGAGGCACTGTTCAATTTGCCACACAATGTGTCTAAAAACGTTAACTATAAAGTATCAGTTAGCTTACGAGTAATCTCGCATTTGACGGTGCTGGCGTTAAATTGTAAGTGTGTCACAGAAGCGCTAAATAACGTGATAACAAATCATGCGTGACGTTTGAAGCAAAATTTGACACAGGGTCATGTTAACTTAAGGTTGTATGCATTGGTTATATGCTATGCTACAGCCATCACATTTCGATTGATATTGGGAGAACATTTTGTTACGCGCAGTCGGCAGCCGGGACTCATTCTGATAATGGTCTTAGTCTTTTACCCTATGGTTACGCGGTAGTCCAAAGGAGTGGACTCTTAGAGGGCAGATGGCAATAGCTCCGTAAATAATAATTCCAGCCCTTTTTAATATCCCACTGCTTGGCACGGGCCTTCCCTCCATGCGAGGGGGATTAACACGCTGGCCCAGTGCGGGTTGGCGGACTTCACACATCTTTCGAGGGGTTCTCTCAGACATGCAGGTTTCCTCACTATGTTTTCCTTCACCGTATAGCAAGTGATAATCATGGTTGAAAATGAGATTCGCACATGAAATCACAGAGGTGCGAGCCGGGGTTAGATCCTGTAATCCTCGTTACCGAGGCAAGCGTTCTACCAACTTGGCTATCACTGCTAGCTCCGTAAATATAGGTACCAAATCAGGATAGACTGAAAGTCAACTCCACTCCAAGAATAGGAAATGGACTAGAAAGAAGGCTCAACATAATGTCGTTTGATATGGCTGTCTGCACACAACGTTGTGCAACGCTTGCCGCGGGGAAATGCATTCATTAATCGATTCAAGGAAAGCCTGTACACTTTCACATGCGGCTACTTAACATTTCGCCTATTCATTACGTACCTACATGCTCCATCGGCGCGCATGTATGTAAGCTGTAATTTGTGTTAAATTTAACGATTAATGGAGAGTTGATAATGTCGTTTAAAGATACCTCGGTCCTTGGCCCCTAGTCTGCAACACAATCGATTCATAATCGAACAGCAACCGCATAGTAACTGCCATTTTTTACTGTTATCCCATACACTATCTGTCAAAAGTGACAGTTGAGGTTCGATTATGAATCGATTGTGTTAGCATACTTGGGACTCTGTAGGCCTACTTTTAAGACGATCAATTCTAAGAATGCACTTTCTTTGTGGACTGTTTATAGCATATTATTATCTCTTTATCTCAAGGTGTTCGTTTACTTAAGCGAGAGTGACAAGGGCTTCCCGTCAACTTATGAACTCTACCAGAATATTGTAACTCATACCACTGTAAATATACTTAGTTATTAACATAATGTTTTACTGTGTGTCTCTCTGTGTCTTTGTGTGTCACTCGAACGATGCGGCGTATTTTCTCGGAGTTGGCATCGTGATTCCCAGAGTGGCACTCTCGCGACACTGCTAACAAGGTTGTCAACTTATAAGCATTATTATAAAATCAGCATTTTTAAGACTCTTGTCCAGCGACTGCCACGTACTGAATCGGGGAGACCTAGGACTCTAGGAGTGTATTCATTTAAATTATAATTACTTACGTCACATTTTTCAATGACGTAGCTTAGGCGTCCATTGACGCTAAATTTCGCGATGTCTGCAGGAAATCTTTATATTGTTTTATGCCCTTTTGTTTATCCTATATGTGCCGTAAACAATCATTTTTAATTCCATAAACTCAACTTATTGCTATGTTGGTAATGTTCGTAGCCCTAAAGCTGTCAGACGCAGACACACGTCCGTTCTATTGAACTACATGTCTAGGCTAGTTGTCTGGAGTCGTATCTCGATGTGTTACTTTATAGATAAACTCATTACACAGATCACATGTTTGCACTTTTATTTATGTCGTTGGCTAAAAGTGCAATGTAGTGGTTAGGCATTTCTATGTATAAAAAAAAATCATGTAATTAATCTTTTTGATACGTATCTGCTGGTACTTGAGATTGTCGAGAAGACATTATTGCTTACACCGCCCTCTATTACTTACTGTTGAAATCGATGTTAGTTATTCACGATTGTCGATAGAGGTCGCTGTCCCACTCTAAAATAACTGTCTCTAGTGCTTTGATATCACGAGGTCTATATAAATAGTGTATACATAGTTCATACTGTTCACATGTAAATTAGGTTTGTTGTTTTTTTTTTAAGATGGTTGAATCAGTAAAGCTTGTCACCGTGCACCTAGTATGGAGAGTATATTGGTTTTAGCTTAGGGCATTTTTTTAAACTATGGAATAAATGATCTTCTGGTGGTTATTTAATATGTTAAATTGAAGACGTTTCCTGGCAAATTGTTTAATAAATGGCACCCATAAAAGATTTTAAAAACATACGCGATTTATCGAGGTTTACTGAGTTGATGCGCTAACTATAGTTACGTGACCACGAGGTGTATGATTTATTCATAAATACTAACATAAACGCTATAGGATTTACAATATAAAACGATGTTATTATATGATGCTCTATAAGAGTAGTGTAGCCCAAGCGGAATATAAATTCTAATTTTCTAAACTATAAACGTAATTTGAAAAAAAAATGCCGAATGAACACCACCGAAATAACTCATGACATTTTGAAACGTTGAAAGTGCAATCCACTTTAAAACTAAAAAAAAAATATTATTTATGATTGTGTTTTTAAAATACAAACGACAACATTGCCCCAGCAAAAAGGTTTTATTATTCTATAGATTGTATTCTACGTTGTTTTCTGTTACGTGATTCGGGATCGTTTCTGCATCAAGTCTTTCAGAATAGATGTTTGTGATGATTTCCACGGCAAGTGTTAACATGTTTTGAAAACAATATCAAGTAGATAGGTATTTATTTGACCCTGAGTATTATCCATTTTAATATACTCCACCAAAACTGCTACTACAACTACCTGAGTTCGTGTCATCATTCTTTACTCCATTCAGTCTAGAAAGCTATTTATTCATTGTTATTTTTGCGTTCTCTGAGTATCGCCTCATAAGGCAATTTTAGTTACTATGCCAGGACTAGCGGTAAAAAGTAGGTCTCCCTCATTAGAAATTAATTGTTCATAAACCACTGAAGAATTCGAGTTACGAAAGAAATTAACGATTAATCGGAGCAAGCACAAACAGATTGCATCAATATTTATAAAGATGGTAGCACTGGCGTAGAAACCGATCCAGGCTGCGCGCGCGCATACCGCCGGTGCACCTCGCGAATGCAGTGCGGAAATTGCACAATCGAAAAAATAAACAATAGAAATTCTGTAGTGTTAGTTTTTGTGTAAAGAAATTGGCAGCGATCTATTTGTTATTACGACAAAAAAATCCATGAATAGTTATATCGAGCTTACGAGAAATCGATTTGGGTTCAGTGCGTACAAGTGTTTTAAATTTGCTGGAAGATGGAAAACTTTTACGATGTTATCAGGACGCTCAGTAGAAAAACATTGAAAAAGAAACCAAAGGTATAAAATTGCATAAGTGTTGATTTTGTATTACTCTACTATTTTTTTAAAGAAGTACATACCTCATTATATTTACGAAACAATTTACGAAATAATTGTATTTAATATGACTTAATTTTTCCTGTAATAAGTTAAATTTAAATTTAAATTCATATAAAATAGGTTTTGAATAGGGAATAAGTTTGTCCCCGAACGGTGCCCTGTGGAACCCCATTATATTCGATATAGCATGTTAACGTCATTGAATTTTACTCTTTTAAGCCTATCACGACCTAAATGAGAACATGCTTTATCTACTAGTACATTAAGCATGCTTAATAAGTTTATTGAATTAGTTGGTATAAATTAACAAAAAAGTACTCATTATTAACTTTCATGCAATAAAAAGCCTAGCAGAAATCACTGAATTCCTGTTTATGCGATCGATATTAGCTCTCTCAATCATAAGGACAAGGTTTTAAGGCACGTGCAATTTGGCCGCTCCTTTTATTTATAGGCTCGTTGAAGATCCAAGATACAGTTTGGACAGCTCTTATATCTTTACCCAATACCGTTCTAAGCAATAAAACAGCTTTTCTCATAATCGGTAATTGAAAAGTTACCGTAAATCGTTGAAGCATCGGCTCTGGTAATAAACCACAATTTATTTATCCATCGTGTGCCGGAGCGCCGACATTCACGCTTTCCTGACCCAGCTATGTGTTTATTCCGCGCGATGCACACACAATGAAGTAGTTAAAACAATTGTTTCTTGATAGCTACAGATAGTACTACAAAGTTATGTGAAGACTGTGTAAATTTGGAAATTGTGTCCCAAACGGTTTTTTTAACATACTCAATAAAATTTTGTTTGTTACAGATTCAACCTAAACCCACAACAAATGGAGTGGCAAAAGAACGTGTATCAGAACGTGACAGCAGAGAAAGCAGAGATAGTCGAGACAATAGAGAGATCAGAGATAGTAGAGAGAACAGGGAGTTGAGGGATTCAAGGGATTCAAGAGATTTGAGGAACTCAAGAGAATTGAGGGACTCCAGAGAATCGAGAGACTCAAGAGAATTGAGAGACTCAAGAGAAATGAGAGACTCAAGAGAATTAAGAGACTCAAGAGAGTCTCGAGAGATCCGAGAAATTCGCGAGATTCGCGAAACGAGGGAGTCTAGAGAAGAAATAGAACACATTGAAAGGAGAGCGCAGACTATATCGCCGGTGCCGCGGGAAAGAGAACGCGAGAGGGACAGAGAACGGGAGGGCGATAGAGAAAGAGAACGGGATATCAGGGAAGAGAGGAGGGAGAGAGACCAGTCGACGCCGCAGCACGATGGCAGGCATCCGCTGCTACAGTTTGCCGTCGACCACTTCAGGCAGAGTCCAGAGTGAGTACCTTATCGTCTTCCTTTTATGATTCATGATTTTAATAAGAAACTAAGTTCGTAATAATTATAACAACATGATCGGTCATGCATATACATGCTATTTAGCATATGCCACAATTTGAGGTCTACTTTCAGTCAACGCTAATTATTAATAGGTATTAACCAAGCTACATTTTACCGCGCACGAGATCGTTCAGTGCACATCAAGCCTATGCCCTGGGGCGGTTAGTGCTCATTTTTGAGCGCGCTCGTCGAAATTGTTCCTATTTTGAAAATAATAGCGTTTCATTTGAACTGGTCAATTGAGATATTTAAGCGATGTACGAATCATTTTATACAAATAAAAGAGATACATAACACACGAAGTCGTGAGGACACGTTTGAAAATAACTAAGACATTCAACTAGCTAACGTTTAACGAGGACATGGACGTTGGAACAGGCATTCGAACTCTTGAAAAATAAAAAACACTTGTACCCTTGGCTGAGAATTTGAACCAATAGGTTGACATAACGGGTGTTTTTCTTTTATTTTTGTTTTTTTAGGCGTAACTAATTGTTCATTTGTTCTATTTGTGTTCTTTATTTAAAGTTGAATTACTTAGTAGGTATCTAATTACGCAAACAAAGCATCTAAAATCTTCAGCTAATAGTGTAGCATCGTTAGACACATAAATTATAGATAGTGATTAAATAACCAAAAATAAAGTACATAGCTATACAATAACTCATGAAGACGACTTTATATCCAGCTATTTTTATTCAAAAGAAATATCTTTTCGATAAAAAATTCTGACTATATAATAATAGGAAATCACAAAACTATTGGACCAAAAATTTAACACGGTGCAAAATATTCAGGACGATTACTTACTACAGATTGTTCCCGTGAAACCGCTCGCGGAACCGTCGATTTTGCTCTGCTTCTCGACAGAATAGTCACTGTCTAAAAATTTTTACCCCCAGATTTTATATTTTTTTTAGGAAATATAGTGTATTTTAAGGAACTAATTTAAATATGTTTGTATTCTATTGCCTATTTTTTTTTATATTTAGATTTTAAATTTTGAAGGTGATGACGTCATCGTCGGCGACAAAAAGTTATTCGTTTGCTTACTAAAAATGAAAAAAAAACTCATATCCGTCAATCGTCTGTCAATGTCAAAATTCTTTCTTACCCTTAGCTTTTACCTTGGTATTTTTATAATCACCACGTGATAAGTGCTCTATCGATCTTTATTACTCTAAATACATAATACCTGCGCTAAATCCTAATAAAAAAATATGGCCGGCTCTTCTAATTTAACAGAAACGAACAGAGAAAGGTTATGTTTTTGTTTTGACATTGACACTTGCGCTGAACAGACTACTTTTTTTTTATTTAATGCAATGCAATGGTATTATAATCCAAGTGATGACGTCACTGAAGGTGAAATAAAGGTCAAACATATTTTTCCATAAATCTTAGAAATGTGAAAGTATTTTTAAATTTTAACTACATATACGACATTAGTAACCCTATTCCTCGAAATGGTTTTTCAATCACAACGGTTTTAAAAAAATGGACAATCCCCATTGTACTTATTATTTTTGAACCATAAGCTTGATTTTGTGAACATCCATTGAAATCGGGAAGGCAAGCAATAATTACGAAACACTGATTTGGATTCGTGGACGTCCAAATAGCCTATTGCGCATTCTTTTTTCGAATATCTTCAATGTACGGACAGCCCAATTAGTTTTGTAGTAGATAGTATAAGTAAATTGAAGCAGTAAATTGATTTGCAAGGCGTCTCGCGGACTCATCTCGTTACCGTTACGTGATCTATTCATCGCAATGTTTGTAATGAACTCGTAAGATACCTACACTTAAATGTGGCGGAAATAATAGTACATTTCATTTTGTTATGTGGGTTAATGCAATAGTTAAATAACAAACATAAAACGTTTTTGTGCAGCGAGTTATAGAAACGATGCACCCAAAATGTCTAGGCGTTTTAGGTAACTTCTTGGGTGTGAACTTTGTTTGTCTGTGGTTGAGCGCTCGCTACAAAAAACGAGATCCCTGTTGACTTTTTGGCGGGAGTTGAACCGTGAAGTTGTGATTGTTTTTTTTTCAATAAAATGTGTTTCTTTGATAAATAATGTGTAATATTAGCGGGATATTAACCATTGTGGGTTCATAAATGTGCACGAGTGAAGGAAATTGAAATAAAATAGTATAACTTGACTTTTCAAGTGTCCCAAGATGTCCGGTAATTTTCTAGTAAAGTATCCACAGCTTAACTGGTAAGGTTAGGGGATTAATTTCATCATCATCATCTTCATCAACATTATCATTATCATCAGGAGTACTTATAATTAAATAACAATGATCAAGTATTATTCGACACTGGCAATAATGGCACCATATTGTAGCCGATTGCGAACCTAAAAAAAAGAAGAAGCAGAGGTCCTCGTTGTCTTAAAAATGATGTTTTTTTTAAATGAACTCTTTTCCCACTGCGAGGCGCGTTATTTACTCCATACGAATGAGCATATAAAGCAAATTAGATCTCCTACTTACCTGCTGTTTAGCCGCATTATTTATCGAAGAAACACATTGTTTGGAAAATAAAACAACTTCCCGCCAAAAAGTCTTCATACGCATGTTTATGTGCGTTGATACGTTTACGTCTCTTAAGGATTTTTTTCTAGCTGCAGTTAGGTTTCCACACATTACAATGCGTTCTGAAAAACCGTGGGTACCGATTTTACATTGAATGAAGGATTCTTATGTGTTCCAGGTATAATTAGGAATGTTTTTATACGTGTTTAGTTAATTGGATTTATAGGGTTGACTAGAATTACCAAAGTTAAAGTTACAAAGAAAGTTTACTCGTTAAATTTAATTTCCGTGTGATTTTTATACTCCAATCACCATTAACCATGATAGATAAGTAGATATGCTATACAAATAATTGACATCAATATTTTTAAATTTAGAAATTGGAATGAATTTCTCTTAGGTTTTTTTTTTAATATTAGGTTGTAATCGCCAGTAGCTGCTGCAGTGAATCATAAAAAGCTCACGAAAGTCTAATTATTTTAATAACATGTTTTCAAAAGTTTGTAATAATACAAAGTTATATTATCTTATGAAATCTCAGCTCTGCCAAATATACACTATAATAATATGTTCTGATTTCCACGGAACAATTGTTCATGTTTCACCTGAGATTGTTTTGTTATATCACAAGATGAGAGGTAGGGTCAATCCAATGCGAGTGACGAAAAATATTTTAATTATTTACTTCCTTGTGAAATCGTTTTAACAATAACTGGGTAGGTACTTACATAGAAATGACTTTAGTGGTTCAAAATAATCATTAAAAAAAATCATCAAACATTATGCGATGTCATGTAAAAAAGAAAAAAAAACAATGTTTATGTCATGAGGCAATATTGTACATGCACTTAAAAAATAACAATGAGCCATAAATTTTTTTTCGTAAAAGTGGAGCAGCCCTAGTTAGTTGAGCATCGTTCGCGGCTAACGCACCTGAGAGGTCGCGGACGATTCATCGCCAGAAGAAGTTCAACCTTCGACCATGCCGTGTGCACTTGCTTCAAGGATCAAACATCGAGTGCAAGTATCCGATCGTTTCTTATGTTTTTTTTGTGACGCAAGACTTGTATCTACTTTAATAAATTACTGGCCCGGCTTTACGTTTACAGTTTAGTGCGTGCAGTGATCGTGTTTCTTTAAAAGCTTTCCGTTATCTTACATTGCGTTTGTAAGTGAAATTTAACTGGTTAAAATGTTACCACAATCGTGTGAGGTACCTGCCCTAAACATTAAACTTTTTAAAATTAATTTGAAGTGTTAGATAATTTTTTAAATCAATGAGCAAAGTTTATGCTATTTCCTCTCTTAAAACGAATGTTGTATACATATATATATATATATATATATATATGTGTATTTGTTATTATACTAACAAAATTGTATATTGTTGTTAATAGAAACTATTCGACCTACTCTACATTCAACATACATATCTTCCGTCATAACATAAAAAATCGAAAAAAAAATCGCGTAACATCACCGATCTCCGTAATCGATGCCGATAATGTTACCAGCATTGAATAAGCGCTATATAATTTTGAAAGCCGAACTGAATCGGAAATTATTCAAAATTGTGTTTCCTCTGCGGTGTACACTTTCGCCGATACGTCCGTGAGTTTAGTCAGCAATCGACCGGCGAACGATGTCGATCGATTCGATCGGTGAGGGCGAAGCGGGCATGTCCGATGACAGCCTCTCCAGTGACGAACGCCATTGTGGAGATGATGAAAGCGTTAACGGGATACTGTAAGATCATTTTTCTTGGTGATTGTGTTATTTTAGTGATGATACGGTGTTATGGAATGTGTGTGTGTGATGTGGGTTTTTTTTTTGCTCTGGCTTCTTTATGTCATGTGTCAAAATGTTTTGTAAAATTTGCGACATTGGCGCTAGTGAGCAAGGAGTAGACTGCAAAATCCTATCTCATTGCTATCTAGACCACTTATATGCGGCTGTATTTTCCTTTTTATGATTCTTGGTGTTAAAAAACTACATAGGTACCTACTTCAAACTTATGATTTTATCGATTGCATGTTGTTTTTATTTTCAAGTTTTTTTTTATCAAATTTATTGACATTTGATGGCCTACTTTTACGGTTCTATTGATTTAAGTATGTCAGAAAATAAGTTATTTTAATTTATTTTAGTTTCGGGCTTTACTTATATGCATACTTACAAGCAGAACCTACAGATTATTTGGAATTAATATTATTGCCTAAGTAAGGCCGCCCATTGTGACACTCGCTGTATAAGTTAAGTAGGTTTGTGTAATTTTGTATTAATTTTATGTGGTGGAACAATAAAGAGTTATCTATCTATCTATCTATCTACATAATTCTCGACGGTAAACTTTCTGTACCTATTATGTATGTACGGAACATGTAATAAATTACGTTATTATCGGATTAACTTCGCAAATTATAAACAGCTTTCTTTGCTAACTGGAAATGTATAAGATTTAGATCAATACAGCTTGACCGTGGCGCCATGTAATTTGCGCAATCGTAGCTAACTAATTACTTCAAAAACTGGCGGGTGTATCTTTCTAAAATGTATAGGTTTATCTGTTTCCTTGATAAATTTTGTGTAGTTTTAACTATGTACTTATAACTGTGACAGTTCAATTCACGTAAGCCTGTGGAATTCAAGAAAATCCAACATTTATGTAATACATATGAAATCGGTAATCGGTAATTTTTTATATTAAAATCGATTTGAATGTCGTAACTGCGCTTCGTGATCGATACCATTGCGATTAGCTTGTGTAAGCGCAACTTGGTACCTGCGTGACGATCCCATTGTGATACCGTTAACACCTTTCTTCTTTTGTTTTTAAGAATTACGTCACTTTGATACATTTGTATTGTTATGTGTATTCTGAACCAAAAAACTGCTAGCTGGTACTTTGTACATCTCGGCAGCAAGTGTCATACGCGATTCATTTTCTTTTTTAGGTTGGCAATCGACTACAAAATAGTGCCATTTTTGCCAGTGTCGAGTAAAACATCTTCAGCATTGTTTTATATATAAGTATCTCTAGTGATAATGATGATGATGATGATGATGACGAAATGAATGCCCTACCCCTATCAGTTAAGCTGTGAAGCTATACTGTTTTATTTTAATTTCCTTCACTAGTACTCATTTATAAAAATACAATGGTTAATATCCTACTGGATATTACACATTATACTCGTATATCGAAGAAACACCGTTTTTCAGACCACTTCACTGTCCAACTTCCCGCCAAAATTCCTCTATCATGTGCGTTTACTTTTTCATGACATTTTTTACTCGTTTTTATTTTTTTTCTTTTTATTCATTCCCTTTGTAATGTACAGTTGGCCAATAAAAGCTATTCTATTTTGTTTATTCCCTGGCGGGCGGGTAGCTATCAATCTTAAGCGTTTCCCGGCACCGTGAAAGTAGGATTAGTACAATGAAATTGACTACTGTGTCATTGGAAATGGGGCAACATTGGCGCTGGTGCCGCCATGACTGTTATTATATTTTATAAATAAACAAAGGCTCCAAGGCCCATTTCCGCCGGTGCGAGCGGCCGGTGAGAGTACGTAGTGCGAATATTAATTGGTCACGGTTGGTGGCGGACACCTTGCGTCTGTTGCGTACGCGCAGGTTTTGCGCTATTGTTTAATTAACGTACGGCTTATTTAAAAATAGGGAGGCTTAGGGGTACAACCCCCCCCCCCCCTTCTCCCAAAATGCTTTCATATAAGAAATCAATAGTGAGCTAGCTATTTTTATATATATTAGTTCGTGATCATTAGCTATTTTTTTAGCTGCTTCGCCTTGCGCAATATGTTTCTAATTCTGCCTCATCGATCAGTCAGTCACAACCTTTTAAATTGTAGGACTTACACCTCCGAAGCATATTATAAAACTGTGTGAGCCGCTTCGGTATAGCAGTTGTTTGGCCGGCGCGCGCGCACCTCATTTGCATCGAATGTGTTCAGTGCTATTTCCGGCCAGTGTTGGGAATAGGCGAAAACAATAGATAATGTAATACAGGTGGTATGTTTTTTTGTGGTGATTAATGCTTAAGCAAATTAGTCATTGCTATCGACAGTTTTTTTTTACTTTTTATTTATTATAATTCGCTCATGTAATATTTTAAGCGAGCCGTTTATAATTCCACCCATGAAATGTCCACCTATGTCTACAAATTACTCTGCAACTTGAATAATTGCTCTCAACATTGACTCTAACGAATACAAAGAATAAACACATATAAATAGGATAAAGATATAAAAGTACCTAATGGGTTGTTGGGTAATTTGATTGATATGATAGAGAGTGGACTGTATAGGAAGGTTGTTATGGTAGATTGGATGAAAAAGGTAAACTCACCGGCGTATGATGAATGGCAGCCTCGTTGTTCGAGCTGTATTTGATGTCCACACACAACACACGGGAATTCACAAGCACTATGTTAGTTTGTTATGCCGGCCGGCTGCTTTAGTATTATTTAATTTATGCGCGTGCGTCTTATGAGCGGCTAATCACTGTTTTTTATTTGTTTATGTTCAAGTGAGTGACTTATGCACCCGCAGCTCATGCGCCATGGACGATAGTGATGGGAAAGTGAAATAGGGAGGTGACATTTGGAATGGAATGAATGGAACGGAATCGAATCGATATATTTATGATGGATAAATATGAATAGGGCTTTAACATTCCTCCCCCCCGCTGGCGGATTGAGCCAGAAAAGATACGACACTCCACAAAATGTTAATGATAACCTTCAGCTAATGATGCATAAAGAAGAATGATAATTGTGGAATGTTATGATATATGATTTATATATATAAAAGACATGTATGATTGATTGATTACTGAATGAATTATGTGAATGTGAATGAAATAAATGTAGGTTAGTCACATCCGTGAGGTATAGGACATAACTTCACAAGTGGTCGGCTAATTACACCCTGTGCCGTTCTGATCGAGGCGGCTCGAGGTATACCATCGCGTCCGGGAAATAGTTCTATGATACGACCAAATCGCCAGTGTAGTGGATGACATGATTCATCTTTTATGATCACAACTTGATCTTTATGAACTTCGCGTGATGATTGATTCCATTTCAAACGTTGTGATAAGGTTGTTAAATACTCAAGGTGCCATCGAGACCAAAAGTGTTGATGCATTTGTTGTAATAATTGCCAACGAGTAAGTCTGTTTGTTTTTACGTCTGTGTAATTGGGTGATGGCACTGTTGTTAAAGGTGCTAATGTCAAAAAATGACCAGGGGTAAGTACTGATAAATCGTTAGGATCTGAACTAACTGGACACAACGGTCTTGAATTAAGTATTGACTCGACTTGTATTAAAAGAGTATTAAGTTCTTCATATGTTAATGTTTGTGTTCCAATTACACGATACAAATGTGTTTTGACGGCCTTAACCCCGGCTTCCCAAAGTCCACCAAAGTGTGGTGCTCCAGGAGGATTGAATTTAAATTCAATGCGCTCAGTCTCGCAGGCTGAACGCATGATGTGTGCTAATTGAGTCTGCGCACCCTTGAAATTGGTGCCACAGTCTGAATGAATTGTGTTACATCTACCTCTACGTGCAATGAACCTACGTAAGGCTGCTAAAAAGGCTTCAGTTGATAAGTCAGAGGCAAGCTCTAGGTGAAGTGCCTTTGTCGTGAAGCACACGAACAAACACAAATATGCTTTCTTAGTACGTGTTCCTCTATGACGATGAAATGTTATGTTAAAAGGACCTGCGTAGTCGCATCCTACTGATTGAAACGCTTTAAGTTGTGTGATACGTGCTTTTGGTAGATCGGCCATCTTAGGCTCGACCGCAATTGGTTTAATGCGGAAACAACGAAAGCAATTTGATAGGATGTGCCTTATAGCACGTTTTGATGATAAGATCCAAAAGTTTTGAAGCAATAAGTACTGCATGGTCTGTAAACCAGGATGAAAATGTTCGTTGTGTACGCATTGAACAATAAGATTTGTTAAGTGATGTTTACGTGGTAGTAGCGCAGGATGTTTTGTGTTGAAATCGAGACCAGAACGTGCTAATCTTCCACCTACGCGTAAGATACCTGTGTCATCAAGAAAAGGGCTAAGCTTTCGAAATGATTTAGACAGAACTTTGCCTGATGATAAGGCTTTGATCTCATCAGCGAACTCGGATCGCTGAACATGTTTGACAAGAGTCATAAGAGCGTCATTGAGTTCATGCTCTGTGAAATGAATTGATTGATTATGTTTATGGTGAAGGAATCTCTTACAATATGCTATTATACGTTGAATTTTACGCAATGATGAAAACTTGTTAATGAGCGTATCAATGGTATTAATATCTATAATAATTGTTAAAACTGTACTCCGCAATTCGCACGTGACTTCAGAAGGAGTTTCACACGGTACGTTTGTTTTGGAAGGCCAGTGTTGCTCGTCCAGAGCCAACCATTCGGGCCCAGACCACCAAAGACTATGATGGATGAGGTCATCTGGGGTTAGCCCGCGACTTGCGCAGTCAGCTGGATTGCTGTTACCAGGCACATGTTTCCAGGCAGCAGTGGGAATTTTACGTTGAATGTTAGCAACACGATTACCGACGTATGCTTTGAAATCGGTGGATTTAGATTTGATCCACGCCAGAGTAATCATGGAATCACTCCAGGTATGTATGCTATCAATGTTTATTATATTTGAATAAATGTTTATGATATAGTGTAAGAGATCCGCTAATAACGAAGCAGCGCACAGCTCAAGCCTCGGCAATGTTCGACGCTTGGTTGGAGAAACTCGTGATCTAGCACTCACAAGTGCGACATGCCGCTGATTATTATGGTCAGTGGAACGAAGGTAAACTACAGCTGCATACCCTGCTTCGCTCGCATCACAAAACCCGTGTAATTGATATGATGTTGTATTATCACGTGTGATACGTCGGGGTATATGCAATTGCGCTAAGTTTGTTAGCTGCCGTGTATACCTTATCCAAATTTGATTTATATCTTCTGGTACAGGTTCATCCCAAGATGTACCAAGAAGCCAAAGACGTTGAATTAAAAACTTTGCAAGAAATGTTAATGGGGTCAATAGCCCAATAGGATCGTAAATCCGGGCCAGCTCAGAGAGCATAGTACGTTTGGTACATTCACGTGGGGTTTGATTGACTTGATAAGTGAATATGTCATGTTTCGCATTCCAAGCTAAGCCGAGAACCTTTACAAAATTGCTATCGCTATCGAATGTTAAATCAGGTACTGCTCTATGATCTACTGGTACGTTATTTAGAATAGCCGCATGGTTGCTGGACCACTTACGCAACTCAAATCTCCCAGCGGACATGATTCCGATGAGTTCCCTCTGTATGTTAAGGGCTTGATCTACTGTCTCACAGCCGGTGACGACGTCATCAACGTACAGGTCGTTTAATAATATGTTTGATGCAGCTGGGAAGGAATCCTTCTCATCCTGTGATAGCTGTTGCATAGTGCGAATGGCTAGGAATGGAGCTGATGATACTCCGAATGTTACACGGTTGAGACGATACTCTTGTATAGGTTCTTGAGGCGAGCATCGAAATAAGATGCGCTGATAATCGGTATGATCTTGTTTAATGATGATTTGACGATACATCTGACGAACATCAGCTGATAACACGATGGAATGGAGCCGAAAACGAAGAATGATGTCGTTGATGTCTGCTTGTAGCTTACTCCCAGTGAATAATGTATCATTCAAGGACACACCTTGTTTGTCCTTGGCAGAGGCGTCATAAACGACTCGCATTTTAGTTGATAGGCTGCTTGGTTTCAAAACAGCATGATGTGGGATGTAATAAGCAGTTAAAGACTGATACTGCTCTGGTGGAACGGCTTCCATATGATTGCTTGATAAATACTCCAACATATGAGCTTTGTACTGGTCACCGAAGGAAGGATTTTGATTAAGACGCTTTTCAAGTTGATTAAAACGTCGAAGTGCGATAGAATATGAATCGCTGAATGTCGGTTCCGAGTCTTTGAATGGGAGCTGAACGATGTAACGACCGTCAGCATCACGTTGATGAGTTGATTGATAGATATTTTCACATTGAATATCATCTGCAGACTGCAGTGACTTTGTTGGAATACTATCTGATTCCCAAAATTTTTGAATTGCTACATCGAGATTAGCATCAAATGATGATTGATGAATTGATAAATGATTGATTGATGATGGAGTAGAACGTGCAGGACATTCTACTGCAGTTTTACCCATGAGTATGAAACCGAAAATTGTGTTTATTGCCGTTGCGGCACGCATCCCCCCCTCAATTTTGCCTGGTAGCAAAATTTGAGGAAATATCTCACCACCGAGCAAAATGTCGATGGGACGAGAAGAATTAAAATGTTCATCCGCAAGTTTCACATTTGCTATATGTTGAAAATCATTCATGTTAATTTGATGAGTAGGCATATTGCTACAAATTTTGTTTAAAGTGAGGGCTTCTGTTGTGAAAACAGGTTCTGGTTTGCCCAATGGACGAATTGCTAAAAATACTTTGCTTGTTGAGTGAGCTGGAGTCTCACCTATCCCAGACATGGGTGTGTTGCTTCGATATCTTAACAATCCTAAACGACGAACGAAAGAGTCAGACATGATATGACTCTGACTACCTGGATCAAGAAGAACGCGGGCCTTTTGGAAATTACCACGACTGTCGCGAACTTCGACTTCCGCTGTAGCAAGAAGTATGAATGATGTGGCTGGATTGCCTTGAGCCGTGTTTGATAAAGATGTTACTGGTATAATGATTTCCTCGTTAGAATCGCCTGATGTTTGATTTGATGATGAATTGATAGCAACATGAACTTGTTGATTGTTTGATGATTGCTGCTTCGAAGGAAAATGAAGCAGACTATTATGACGCTGATTGCATGTTTTGCAAGTGTGTGTTGATAGACAACTTGATGTCTCATGATTGGAGCGCAAACAGTTGAAACATAGTTGATGCTGTTTTACAACTTGAGAACGTTCATAGGGAGATCTTGATATGAAATTGGGACAAGCATAAAGAGGATGATTCTCTTTACACAAAAAGCATTGAATTGAAGATGTTCGAGTTAAAAGCATGGTAGGTTTCTTAGGTTGAAAACCCCTAGATTGTTGTTGGGATTGGGAATTTTTATTATTGATTTGACTATATGAAGCACTAGGTTGCATGTTCGATAAGGATGATCGCTCAAGAGCGCTGCATCTCTCTAATAAAAATGTTTTTAATTGTTTGAAAGTAGAAAAATCACTTCCTTTACAAGAAAGTTCAAATGCTTCACGAGAATTTTTATCTAATTTTGTTAATAAAGAATGAAATAATACAAAATCCCAATTATCCACTGGTAACCCTAATGTAAGAAGGATAGACAAATTTTCATTATAAATGTCTAAAAGAGCACGAAGATTCTGTACGGAACCCGTGTTCATTTGCTTTGAATTTATGATTTGTTCCCAACACACAAATGCTAGATATCTTTTGTTAGTGTATCTATTGACAAGAGCTTCATAAGCACTATCATAATTTGCGTCAGAAATAGGAAATGCTCGAATGACATTAATTGATTCCCCAGAAAGTGATGAACTAAGGTATTGGAATTTTTCAACATTTGATAAATCAGACCTCTTATGAACCAATGTGTTAAAAAGGTCAATGAACCCTGGAAAATCTTTTAAATTTCCCGAGAAAGTGGGAAGTTTCATAGGAGGTAATTTAGTGTTACACTTGTTCTCTGATGATGATTGATTGGATTTAGTTTCCTGAGTTGCTTCATTTGGAAAATATGTTCGTTTTGCTTCTAATAATTCGAAATACATATCATCTGCTTGTTCTAGATATGCATCGTGTTTTAAAAGCTGATCCTCAGAAACTTTTAATTTCATAAGTTCGCTTAAGACGTTAACATGTGCCTCATTAAATGATTCCATAATTTGTTCTAGCCGAGAACACCATGTTTCCAGCCTTGATATGAGTGTAGAGGATTTAACACAGCCGCGGGCACAAGTGACCGCATCTGTCAGTCGCTTGTGCGCGATGTTGCGCTTTGATTCATAGTGTGCTAACAATGCCTCACTCATTTTGCTTGATTTATTGAATTATGTTTTGTTTATTAAATTAACGTATGTTTATATGCTTAAAATACCGTTGAGGCACACTTGAGTTGAAGTTATGATGTATGGAACACTTTTGAACGAAAATTCCAATTTGATTATTTTGTATCAAAAATTCTACCAATTTAGTAGAAAAATACCCGTCTGACAACACTGGTTTGAATGAAAGAACGAATATTAAGTGATGAATGTTGGTAGTACTGTTAGTCAAAAATGAATGTTTAGCTCTATGGTTTGTTCGATCAAAACAACACTTGTTCCGGTTGTTCAAATCGAATGAATGTAAAATGGTTTATGTTGTTTTGATTGAATGAAAGTTTAAAATACGAATTTTTATGATAATATTTTAATATGTTTATTTATGCTTATGTTATGTATTTTAAACAATGTATGGATGTAATTATGTACTTACCTACTCGCAATGAATTTTATATTAAGTACGTATTATATTTGATAGAAATGTATTATAGTTTTTGATAGACTAACGAATTAGTATTATGTTTGGTGAACCTTGGTTATGATAAATGATGGAAATAGGCGAATACCTATTTGTGTATGATAGATTGATAGGATGGTGTAATGTTGTGATATTAATGTTTGATACAATTGGCTGATACCTGCCTGATACGATGTGAAAAGCTTTGTATGATTGATATTGTTGACAAATGTTAATATGTTACATTTGACAATTGATTATGTTTATAGGTGCTGTATGTTACACCTACGTATGATATGATAACAAGCTTTACACACAAATGATACAATTTGATAAATTACACCATCCACACACCGATGTTTATAGGTTATGTTATGTTAGGTACCTATATGAATTACACGATGTTGGTTCACCTAGCCGTCTTGCTCAACACGACACGCACAAAATTACCTGACCGACCGATTTGTAGGTATTGTGTGTACCTACTTGCGACGGGTACTGTAGTACCTACCTCGATATGATTAGAAAATACTGTATTTCGATAAAATACAATGAGATGATACGATTAATGATTAAATACAATAGAAATATGATGAGTTATTGATAAATTGGTAAGTGAAGTGATGTTTTTCAATTAAATAAGCCAATGGTTATATGAACAAAATGGAGGCAAGAGCCGCCGCGACCTGTCCAAACTGGTACAAGTTTTAATATCCGGCTCGAAGGACCAAGAATGTTGGGTAATTTGATTGATATGATAGAGAGTGGACTGTATAGGAAGGTTGTTATGGTAGATTGGATGAAAAAGGTAAACTCACCGGCGTATGATGAATGGCAGCCTCGTTGTTCGAGCTGTATTTGATGTCCACACACAACACACGGGAATTCACAAGCACTATGTTAGTTTGTTATGCCGGCCGGCTGCTTTAGTATTATTTAATTTATGCGCGTGCGTCTTATGAGCGGCTAATCACTGTTTTTTATTTGTTTATGTTCAAGTGAGTGACTTATGCACCCGCAGCTCATGCGCCATGGACGATAGTGATGGGAAAGTGAAATAGGGAGGTGACATTTGGAATGGAATGAATGGAACGGAATCGAATCGATATATTTATGATGGATAAATATGAATAGGGCTTTAACATGGGTATTAAATTTAAAATAACCGTTACATTGCAAATACTGAACAACCCCTATTAGTCAGAGCGGCCGCCGCGCTTTTGCATCGAATGCACTGATCTCTACATAGCGTACTTGTATATATAGACGTCAGTAGTGATCAAATGTCACGATTGTCTTTTCGATTAGAGGGCTGCCGCTACAACCATCTATACTAATATTATAAATGTGAAAGTTTGGATGGATGGATGGATGGATGGATGTTTGTTACTCTTTCACGCCAGAACGGCTGAACGGATCTGAATGAAATTTGGCACAGAGATAGATTATAGTCTGGAATAGCACATAGGCTACTTTTTATCCCGGTAAAATGGGTTCCCGTGGGATATACATACTTTTTAATTTTGCTAACACCTTTGTAGCAATTTTAGATATACATATAGGTAGGTATTATAATTTTAATGAATATGTAAGGATCTTGTGAGAAATCGAACCAAATGTCTTAATTTTACAAATAGCTGTGTCGCCCATTGCATAATTTAAGATATTTTATTACTTTCTGATTTTTTATTCAAAATGTATTCTGCTGGTTATGGCATGAACTAAAGAAAACACCCGGTACAGGACGATGATAATTTTTGTATGTATAGTGTAGCCCTGAAAATTCAAAACCCTAACAATACCGCGTACAAAAACATGTCAGCGACATCTATTGATGACTTACAAACTTAACTTAAATAATGTTTCTTACGTCTTAAATACAGATTAAGTAACTCCGGATGTATAAGCCCACCCTTAATGTCGTGACCACAATAATTTGTACATTAGGTACATAATGATAAATTAAAATATGTAGATACCTCATACAGGTACAAATGTTACCATGTCTAAATTGAATAAATAGAAATTAGAATGTTACTTTGTGAGGTAACAAGTAACAATTTCACGCATCCAAACTCTCCCATAGCGTGATTGTGCAAATATAATTGGAAAGCGATGTGTTCGAATTTGAATTTTAAATCGTTTCGGTACTCTACCCTACCTCTTCACCCAGCGAGAAAATAATAAATGATGCTCAATATAATAGCTATAACTTGGAATATTCATTAGGTCGATAATTTCCTAAAGGACACCTTTTTTTAATATTAATATTTAAAAAACCTAATTTTAATATTAAAAAAATAATTATAACTAAAAGTGAGCCACGACGTGAAAAGATCAAACAGATTAATTAATTGACGGTCTGATTAGCGCAGATGGCAGTGACCCTGCTCTCCGTGCCGAGGGTCCCGGTTCGAATCCTTTTAGGGACAAACTTAGTGTGATGAGCACGAAAGTTTGTACCCAAGTCATGGATGTTTAATATCTATATAAGTAATATATACTGTGTTCGCCCCCAATCCATTGTACGGTACCCATAATACAAGCGTTGCTTAGTGTGGGACCGTATAGTTGTGTGTTCGTCTGGCGATATTTATTTATTATTATTTAATTTCTACAATATGGGTACATAATGTACCCACCGCAATTATCATATTCTTTATCTGGAGCGGTTCCTAGTACTTGTATTAGTAATAAATAACAGACCCCAGAGAGTCGAGTTCGGGGACTTCACACATAATATTCAGATCCCTATGGTGCTTACCCATAGAGTTAATTCTTTGTTTTTTAATCAAAAAAGAATATGCTCAACCATTGACGATTTTTCTTAATTTTACCCCCAAATTACGAGAACAATATTATTCTTCAACAAAATGTATTTCTGCCCACAGATTAGAGATATTAAAAGCCGACTCGTCACTAAAGAGCAAGGCTAAACGCAACGAATGGACCTGGAAGGCGCAGACGGACGTCGTCAAGTGGCAGGCCACGCCCCTCCGCGCGCCGCTGCTGCGGCTGCCGGCTGCGCTTGCGCCGCCCGCGCTCGAGTGCTTCACGTGCGTCAGGGCGTACTGCGGCGACCTGCAGCCTGCTGAGCGGGCGATGCACCAGGACTTGACTGAAGTGAAATGTGTTTACACCGTACTCATGGTAAGTAACATACCAACTGGCCATACGAACACCAACTGGGCCGCAAGTCTGCTAACACAATCGATTCATAATCGAACAGCAACCGCATAGTAACTGTTACTTTTGACAGATATTGTATGGGATATCTGTCAAAAGTGACAGTTATTATGTCTTGAAGCCCTGTACGGTCCAAAGATAAGCAACGCTCGTATTATATGGCCTGAGAGTGATAACACCTTCTAATTACTTTAAATATTGTAAGCTAAAAAACATTTTTTTGGCGCAATAGTTACAATATGATAATAAACTATCATAGTAGTTAAAACAATGAAATAGTTAACTGGCTGAACATTCTATCGACATACCCAGTCATGTTCTAGCGCTCACTAAATGCGAAATAATGCACACTAATTGGAAGCTATTTGGAATGTCTGTTCGCTGCGCAAGCTGCCAATCCTTGTCAAACTTTGGTTGTTTACTAACACAATCATTGCGATAAACCGGCGATAAATGATAGCAAAGGATGTGTGTTAGATCAATGATATTAGAATAATAAACGTAGATATGTCATGCCAATACTACCGCTATATGTACGCAGTGGCGTAAGCAATGTAACCAAGGGTCTCGGGGCAAAAATGAAATCGGGCCCCTATTTAAACTAAAACAACTACTTAATAATCAGCTCGATATGGAGCTAAAGGGCATAATAAAATAAAGCTAGCTACTACTAAGTATTATGTGTAACGCACCAGACAATTTCTAATGTTGGATTTTCGAACGTCGTTCAGGAGTTCGAGGGGGGCCTTGGGCTTGGGGTCCTGAGGTACTGCCCAGCCTTTACATATTACATATTGCCTTTACATATTCACAGAATACTATCGTTGCTTAGTTTGCGACCGTACAGCGTGTTCGTCAGGCAATATTATTATTATTAAAAAAGATGCATGACCTGTTGTATATTGTTTAGAATGTACTGTAATAAATAATTATTTGTTTGCAGCACTGCCACTCGGTGCCGGAGCTACGCGACGAGGTGTACTGCCAACTCATGAAGCAGACGACGTCGAACCGGTCCCCGGGGCCTGACTCCTGCCAGCGCGCCTGGCGGCTCATGTCCATCCTCGCGGCCTACTTCACCTGCTCCGACACGCTCAGGTAGGAGAAGGGGCAAGAAACTCTATCGTTGCTCTTTTTATACGGATGTTATACGTTATTGTTTATCATTTCTTTGATAAAAGTTCAATGTATAATATTAGTGGGATATTAACCGTTGTGTGTACATACACGTGCACGAGTGAAGGAAAATTAAATAAAATAGTAAAACTTGACTTTTTAAGTTCTCCCAAGATATCTGATGAATCTTAAGTAATGTATCCACAGCTTTACCGGTGGGGGCTTTGTTTCATTATCGTCATCGTCATCATTATCAACATCATGATTATCATCTGGAGTGGGTACACTGAAGATGTTAAACTAGACACTGGCAAAAATTGCACTATTTTGTAGCCAACCGATTTCCACCCAAAAAAAAGGAAGAAGAGTATTATGACTTATGTCACAACGTCATTCCGCAGGCCGTTCCTGGTGGAGTACCTGTCGGCGGCGGCGGCGGACCGGCGGCGGCCCTGCCAGGGCACGGCGGCCGTGTGCCTCGCCAACCTGCGCAAGACACTGCGCTGCGGCGGCAGGAAGAACGTGCCCAGCGTAGAAGAGGTAAGCAAGATACACCTGTCTATACCGCCTCTAATATTATTTTTAATATACAGCGATGCCGCTGTGAAATATATTAGTCAATCAATGAGAGAATTGCCCCTACCTGCTCCCTCGGTGCAGAGAGCAGGGTCACAAGTGTGCCAGTGGAATTGAGAGTGGTGTGGTTCCAGGTGACGGCGGTGTCGGCGGGGCGGTCGGCGCGGCGCCAGCTGTACCGGCTGCCGGGCGGCGCCGAGCGCGTCGTCAACACGCGCTGCGCCACCGTCGTGCAGGACATCGTCAACGAGCTCTGCGAACTGGTCAGTAACCGATACTTCCATCACATTCTTTTTTTCAATTAAAAAAAAACAGAGAACAAGTTCACAAGATTTAAATTATAAAGCATTTGCAACATATTATTGTCACGTTTCATATGTTTTTTTTTAATGTATTTTAGTCATTTTGATTCATATGCGATAATTTTATGGCCCCGGTACGATAGCTGGGACCCAAGTCTGCTAACACAATCGATTCATAATCGAACAGCAACCGCATAATAACTGTCACATTTGACAGATATTCCATACAATATCTGTCAAAAGTGGCAGTTACATTATTCGTCTTCTTTCTTTGCGAAATGAAATGCGATGAAATAAAATGGATATGAATATGGCCTCACCCACAACTTAGCGAGTATTTTGCCAGTGTCAAGTAATTAATAGCAATAAACACTCAATAAATACACATTATAAATAAAATAATGGATGTGACATGATGATATGAAAATGGCGTGTCTCCCAAGTCTGCTAGCACAAGCGATTCATAATCGAACAGCGACCGCATAGTTACTGTCACTTTTGACAGATATCCCATACCGTATCTGTCAAAGTGACAGTTGCTGGCCGGCTTCAGGTCGTGAACAGTGATTGTGATCGTGCAGATCGGCGTGAGCGGCGAGGCGGAGCGCGCGGAGTTCTCGCTGTACTGCATCGTGGCGGGCGACGCGCTCACCATGCCGCTGGCGGGCGCCGAGTACGTGCTGGACGTGACCACGGAGCTGCAGCGCGCGCACCACCCCTTCTACCTCATCTTCTGCCGCTCCGTGTGGCACCACGCGCTGCGCCCCGACGCGCCGCCGCTCTACACCGAGGTGCTCTTCAACCAGGTAACTACTATGTTAACAACTGTATTATACAGCGTGTCCCAAAATTCAACGATAGCGGACACCAAAATGTGGACCTACTTATGACTACTCGAGAAAAAAAAAGAAAAAAATTCTACCTTAATTTTTTTTTTCATTACATCATTATTATAATATTCATTATATTTTTAAGTCCCAAAGCTGCAATTTTACAAATACTTCTGAGCTTTTTTTTGTATTAGGAACGTAAGTAGCACTACTATCCATCACAACAATTAAAAATCCCAGAATGCCAGCATTAAAAAATATAATACGGGTGTCCATTTTTAAGGATTTCGCTTTTTTTGATGTAATGAAAAAAAAATTAAGTTAGAATTTTTTTCTTATTTTTTCTCGAGTAGTCATAAATAGGTCCACCTTTTGGTGCCCGCTTATCGTTGAATTTTGGGACACGCTGTATACGATATCATAGTCATAGTTCCATACAGTTCCTCTATATCCTAGATTAAATACTGCCTATACGAAATAGCAAGTGGCAGTGGGCAGGGCACATAGCTCGCAGAACCGATGGCCTTTGGGGCAGAAAGGTTCTAGGATGGCGAATATGAATCGAAAGACGTAGTGTAGGACGGCCCCCCACAAGGTGGACCGATGATATAACACGCGTCGCAGGAAGCCGGTGGATGCGAGTGGCGGAGGACCGTGATGTGTGGAAGTCATTGGGGGAGGCCTTACCTTTGAAAATTCATAGGTTGAGAAAGATATTAATTCGGTTCCGATATTAAAAAATCTCATTGCTCACTACTGATACCCATTAGCTAAAATTAAAGGTCTCTAATCAAAATCAAATCATTTATTTCGTATACGTTCGGTAGGTAGGTACAAATTGTATTTTTAAGTATTTTTTTTACTCTACAACCGGATTGAAACGCGACCTCAACTCAGAAGAAACTCGGCGGTGTATTCTTTTCTACAAGACTTTTGTTTCTATTCTAATACCATGCGGTTGTTGTGTCAGGTGGCCCCCGACTACCTGGAGGGGCTCCTGCTAGTCCTCCCAGGCGGCGGGGCCCCGCCGGCGCCGGTGCTGCGCGACGTGGCGCTGGTGGCGGCGCTGCTGCACCGCGCCGCCGGCCGCGCCGAGCCCGCACAGGCGCGGGACCTCAAGTTCTTACTGCCGAAGCCGCTCTTGGCCTTACGGGAGCCGAAGCCCGCGAAATGGGCCTCATGGCTCACGGCTGAGTGGCAGCATGTGAGGGGACTAACTCCAGCCGCTGCTAAGGCCAGAGTTCTACAGGTATGATTCATTTATTTTATGTTTCTTGTATAGGACTTGAGGGTATAACACTCCTGTTACACCTGCACCTAATGCTGTTAATTAACGCGTTAATCGACATGAATTGTTGGCAATTTAAGTCGATTGACGCGTTAATTAATGGCACTAGGCGCAGATGTGGCGCGGGCGTATATTTTTTTGTTGCAACATGTTTTTTATTCACTGTGTTTTTACACCAATTAGTTTTAGGATTATGGGTTTATGTTTTAATGGGGCAAAATATCAAAGTCTTAGTTCCCATAGATACAGCGTCCGTCAATTAAAATATTGACGGCTCTTCGCATGCTGAATTCATAAATCATCTATCTATACACAAAAATATCCTGGTTGGGACAAATATTGTGTGATCTCTGATCCCTGATCCGCTTTGTGTTGTCATGTAAAATATATTACGTTGGGTGTAATTACATCTATACTAATACTATACTATACTAATATTATAAATGTGAAAGTTTGGATGGATGGATAGATGGATGGATGTTTGTTACTCTTTCACGCCCGAACGGCTGAACGGATCTGGATGAAATTTGGCACAGAGATAGATTAGAGTCTGGAATAGCACATAGGCTTTATTATCCCGGTAAAATCTATGGTTCCCGTGGGATAGATGTTCTAATTTTTCATACTTTTTATCGCGGGTAACACCGCCGGGCGCAGCTAGTTTGTTATAAAGTATAACTTCGGCCTATTCCTGTGACTCACTGGAGTCCTCTATATTATACTCTGTTGTGTGTTGTTGATACCAGGTGCTGTCCCGATGGCCGCTATTTGGGTCGTCGTTCTTCGCGGTGCGGCGCGTGTCGGGCGGCGCGGGGGCGGGCGCGGGGGCGGGCGCTGGGGCGGGGGCGGGGGCTGGGGCGGGCGAGTGGCGCGAGCACGTGCTGGCGCTGAACCGGCGCGGCGTGCACCTGCTGCACACCGCCACCCACGAAACCGACACGCACTGGCCCTACGCCGAGCTCATATCCACTAGGAAGGTCAGTGCTCAGTGGGTGCAAACGTGTGTGTGTGTCGATGAATGCAAACATGTGTGTTGATGGGTGCAAACGTGTGTGTGTTTAATATGTGCCAATATTCGGCTGTATGTGGCCCGAGTGAATTATATGTAAGATGCGTATGGGAATGTGTATTGATATGTGTAAACGTGTATATATGTAATTTGTGTGCAAGATGCGTCTGGGAGTGTGTCGTATATATGCATGTGTATGCTTGTTTCGCGTGTGTGGTGTGTCTGTGTGCGAGGTGCTGTCGTTAACAAGCCACGGTCGTGGTGCAGGTGCGGTCGGAGGACGGCACGCTGTTCCTGGACGTGAAGTGCGGCTCGCTGCTGCAGCAGCGCGTGACGCGGCTGCAGGCGGAGCAGGCGCACGAGGTGGCGCGCCTGGTGCGCCAGTACATCGCGCTGCAGCGCGACCAGCGGCACTCGCCAGGTACACTCACCACGACAAGCTTCTTGTAACACCCGCATCATAACCTAGCCACACTTTATTCGACATTGATTAGCTCTATTCATAAGCCTGCCAATACAACTACTCGCCTAAGAATATCGCTCTGGGTACTAGCCCTTTAATTGGAGCCCCAAAAGGCTAGTACCAAGAGCCGAAAACTTTATGAAAAAAAACAATCTCAGTAGGTACTTTATCTTTGTTAGGATATTGGTTTGCCTTAGGCCTAGATAAAGCCTAACATCTAATGTCACCTTCATAGACATGTGGACATCTAGTTTGCACACTCTTAGGCAGACGGAGGGCTGGTTAACATGCGGAGAGCCCACTCCTCGGTACTGGAGTATGTCTTAATATCGTAGGTTCTAGACTGGGCCAGCATGTGCACACCTCCTAATTTTTTATATTTTTTTTGTTATTCGCAGCTTTCAACACATAAAACGAGAAACGCGAATGGCGGACTGGACTGAATGTGCAGTGTATTATAATTATAGCATGTAATATTGTGCATGTCATATATTACGTATTTACCTCAAAAACTACCGTATCCGTCCATATCAGATCTGAACATTTTCCAATAAATCTAGTTTATAAGGCATAGTACATTGATTGAAATGATAATAGGATTTTTAGGGCACAAATCTAATCGCGTTTAGGCGCGCTGTATTTGATTGAAATGTACTTCTATTTTCATTTTAGTCATGGTTATTAAGTATTTATGTAAGGGCATCTATTGTTAAGAGATTATATTGTACGTTCCAATACTTTTAACCAAAAAGTATCAGAACTTTAAAAAGTTTTAGTCGTGTATTATGGATTTATTTTTTAAATTGTTTATTTTTTTATTATAATACCCTACCAGGCAGCTTTAAAATTTTACATAAGAAAAATAAATGTCGTATTTCGAAAAGCTGAGGAATTTTAAACATTTCTATGATAATTCGCCCAACAAAGTTTTCCTTCGCATTTTCTACCGTAAAGGTTCCACAGACAAGAGGGGGTCAGCGTTATTTGTTGTAATTTATAGGTTACTGAGCTGCTGTTGCGCAGGCGCTATATGTGTAACCCTTATTACAAAAAACGCGGAACCCTGTCATGTGTGTTTGAGGTTTATTTACTTTTTATATTGATTGGGACCTAATGTGATCATGCCCTTATCGACATAGTGGCGAACACACGATATTGCAATCGACATTCGCCCCATAAAAATATTATCGATAAGACTGCTCAAACTATAGTGCTGTCTAAAATTGCGGTCGTCGTATCACGAAATAGGCGTCTTAGACGAAGAAAAAAAGGAACGGAGCGTCGCGAACAACATATTGTAGCCCAAAAACCAAGCCGAATTGTTTTGTACAACCGAAATACTACCACGCGTATTTGCGTGCACTACACAAATCGGCTGAGTTTTTGGTGTTTGCGACACTCCCTCTATATTATTTCTACGTCTGAGGCGTCTATATATAATGTTGAATCTTCTTATTTTATTATATACAAATACACCAAATAATATATTGCAACGTTAATAATGCATCAATAGAATAACTTTAACTTTTTTGGTTTGGTATTCAACTCGAATTAAAGTTGTCAATTAAAATAGTACATAATCTAGTAATTATACATTCGTCTATGGATATCATATTTGTATGTAGTTGAATCGTTTATGTTTGTTGTTTATGGAATTCGTATTATGTTTTTTATAGTATCGACATTTCCATAGACAAATGTTTCGATGTCTACATACTATGTTTTTTTTTATCTCAAAAACTGTCTATGTGCCTTAATCTTTTCTCGAATTCTAACAAAAGGTGCTATTTTTAGCTTACAATTTAATGTACCTACTAATATAAAATTGATTATATTTAATTATGAAGTCTACTTATACATATATTATGGAATTATCCAAAGACCGACAGGTCGGAGTCATGTTTAATGTACTTACTTATTTTATTTACTGGTATAATTTCGTTGTAATGTAAAATATTTAATGAATTTGATATATTGTAGATAACAATAAAAATTATATTTTCGAAATGGTATTTTAATATTCACCATTGCTGCATAGATCAAACGTATAAAATAACAGTACGTCAAGAGCAAGGTTATTCGTAAGCTAAGCGTATACTTCATAGTATACATATTTAGACACCTTGTATGGAGAATTGAAAGTTTTAAATACCGTCCGCTAGAGGCGCTGTTCATCTCTCCTTTATACATGTTTTATTAAATAAGCTGTTATTTAAGACCACAGATCTGATATATAGTCGCTAAGAGATACATGTCTTACCTAAAAGACACTCAAATTCAAGTTCAACAGAGAACAATTTTGGATGCGATCGACGAGATCAATGTACTACGTTTACTACAGTGGATTCTGTCTATTCCATTTGTAACCGACTACGGCAAAGCCAAAAGGAAGGGTTATGAGTTTAGCAATATATTTAAGTATGTTTGTATTAGCGTCTATGCAAAGAATAGAGGAAGCAGCGATGAGCGAAGGCTGCGCGCGCGCCGCCCGTTTCCCACGCGCCCATAAAGTGTCCTTTGTACCTACGTCGCGCCGCGCCGCCGCCGAGGCTGGCGATGACAGGTGACCCCTAAACACGTTAAAATTACTTGTTGGAAATAGTTTCTTATTACGTCAGATCCCTTTATGGGGGACGTTACATTATCATAAACTGATAATCTTGTCTATGGCCATAGTTCCATACAGTTCCTCTATGATCCTAGATTAAATACTGCCTATACGAAATACCAGTTGAAGTGGGAGTGGGCAGGGCACATAGCTCGCAGAACCGATGGCCGTTGGGGCAGAAAGGTTCTAGAATGGCGAATACGAATCGGAAGACGTAGTGTAGGACGGCCCCCCACAAAGTGGACCGATGATATAACACGCGTCGCAGGAAGCCGGTGGATGCGAGTGGCGGCCTATGTCCAGCAGTGGACGTCTATCGGCTGATAGATTAGATTAGATACAAAATAAATGATGTCTGACGTCCGAACAATATACACGTTATTTTGCGTACAGAATATTTCATAATGAAGAAACAATATTTACGTACCTCACTCATCGCATGTGATACTACTGTATCCGTACATTAAACACCTAGCTACCTCAAATGGGTTCTTCCTCTAACAATTTTCAAATAATTAACTACAAATCAAACTAATTACGCTCAGATAATTACCGAGGCCAAAGCGCGTGAGAAATAACCACCCGCGAGGCAATAAAAGTGTACTCAAAATAGTATTTAATTCACACAAGTACCTATAAACACAACAATAATTAAGATGAATCACTGACAACCAGATAAGGATAATAATAAAAACAGATTGATAATAATTACCTACTTGGTTCTAAGACGGACGCAAGAAACAGAGATTAGCTTAGGTATGACGTCATTTTTTATATAATAGGTAACTGAACAATATTCTACAATCTTACCAGCCAGCTCTGTATGGAACTACTTAGTTTAGAATGAAAATAAAAATATGAGCTAGCTGGTAGTAAAAGAAAAAAAGAAAAATCTGGCCTGCTAATCTCTCTGGGTCTTTTTTCTCTTTCACAATATGGCGGTCTGGTTGTCGCCATATTTCATTTTGATTACGGTCACGTCTTTAGTGATACTCGCAAGATTAAGACAAATCGATTGACTTACATATTCGCCTCACTCACTTGATATTGGCAGAATTGTCCAAAAGGACAGGTTCAAAAGATTGAAGTAAGAATCATCAAAAGCGGCCCACGCGTTAGGTGTCCAGAGCGCCGCAAAGCAGCAAACATGCATCCATACATAGGCTGATGTACACATTACCCTCGGCAGTCGGGTAAACATGCTTATGGTATCCTAAAACCATGTGTCGACGAGAGCAATGGCCATGAGCTACCGTCGCACCATTGTCACAACAAAAGACAACATGAGCGTCTCACGAATTAGACTAACAAATAGTTTTGGATATACCTACCTACTAGAACAACAGTTTTAAACAGAAAACTGTGTAACTTCAATTATGTGACGTTTATGAAAACAAAACATTTGACTGTTGTACAGTAAATACTGACATTATACAGAATGATTCAGAGAAGGTATACCTAATAAGCAAGAACCTGCGCCAGTTTAGCGCATTTGTAATTATCATACGAAGTCAGAGTTTCGATAATATCTAGATTTACCGTCTCTCTATATCACCTTCTAGATAACTGAGCATAGTAGACTTCTTAAGCGTGGACTTAACATTTTTGGCTATCCAATATCCAATAACACGAAATCCTAGCTCAGCAAACGAATCATTAGTACCCAACATTGACGGAAAACAGTGAAATTGACACAAACAATTGTGTGTAGGTGCTGGTACCTATGAACTTACGAACATCTGATCTTGACATTCGCTAATTCCACTAATTTAAATTTCAACAATGGCAGCGGCGATGAACCATGGCTGACTACTAAACTAAGGTCTTCCTATTATCGCTTTCAAAGACGCGCGTTCATTTGTTACTAGCGTGTTAACTGATGCATTGCGAAACTCTGAATGAAGACGTATAGCATTGAAAGAAGATAGTCGATTTGGGCGATGCTAGCGAACAAAAAACATGAATAGGTACAATAGTTTTTTTTTAATGTTTGTTTTGTCGATGTCGTTGAAAAAAAAACAACATGGAAAAAAAACAATGCTAAAATAAGCTACTATAACGGTATAAACAGCCTGCTATAGAATTGTGAACTCTATTACCTTTCTCTACTGCATCTATTTAATTTGACCTAAATGTACGTAGTTCGATAACGACCGGCAATATCGACGCGAACACACTAATGAAAGCTTTACAAGGCGGAAATACAACTCTAGTAGGTAGAGCATGTTGTTGATTAAACTATCATAACTATGATTGTAGTAACTCTGGGTGCTTATAAATAATCATTAGTATGATCTGTACCTACATATAATAGGAGTATAACTCGGTCTGTACGTTAAATATTTATGGAAAATCATAATTGTAGCGGACATTATTTTCAATACAGACGTCGAATACTTGATTGACAGTTATTTTGCCTGTCTAAATGCGTAGGTAACACGAGAAAACGACTGAACTGATTTTGATGTCACTAGGAATAGTCATAACATATATCTCTAGTCAACATTTACGATATATGTCTTATTGCGGGCAATGGAATGTTTCCTCCGGGATATTAAAAATAACGAAAGTCCAAGCGTACAAAGTCGCGGGCACCACTAGTTATCAAATAAAGGTTATTGCGAGCAATGTGAAGGCAATGCATCTAGTTTTTTTGCTATCTGACAAAAATACAACAGAATTGATGGCTATTTATTTACTTGACAATGTTTTTTTATAGTTGATGAATGGGATCAAATTTAACGACGGATATAATTACTGTGCTAGGTTCATGTAAGGTTAGTGAATCTACCGACGATAGTTTTTTTTTTTTTTTTTTTACATTATTGGCAAGTATTTGATCTCGATCTCACCTGATGGTAAGTGACGATGAGATCTACGATGGAGCATACTTGCCTAGGTAGGAAGGCGGCAGTAGATAGAGACGCTACATTCACTAGGCACATGCAGCTCAACTGATCTGACCCGCCATCCATGAATGGCAGCACCGAACATCATGCCGGAACACGGCTAGGCCGCTTGGCGATATGGCTTTGTTCAGTGGGTGGTGACTAGCCACGGCCGAAGCCTACCACCAGTATTTGAATTAATCAGTGGATAGGTGCACAGAATATTTTTGAAGGAAAGTGGATTCGTACCTAACAAATGTTATAGAATATGCGCTCGGCCATTAATAAGCTCTTCAGCATCTTTTGAGACGATGAGTGACAGCTAAAATTTGTCACCTTCTAAATAGTATATTTATCGTTTCCTAGCAACCTATTAGCCTGTTATAAATGGAAATAAGTGAGGTATGAAATGAGTTTGGCATCTTTGGGTGTATACTTACTTTTTTTACTGTCCCTATCCGGACAACCTCGTGAGAATGGCTTGGGCTCATGCCGCGCGCGAGATGACAGCGAGGCCAGAGGCAATGACCACAAAAATAAATACTCCAGGAGCAAATGGCAGATGAAGGGCTCGCGCGAGGCAGTCCAGGGCCCTAAGTCTGCTAACACAATCGATTCATAATCGAACAGCAACCGTATAGTAACTGTCACTTTTGATAGATATCCCATACAATATCTGTCAAAAGTGACAGTTACTATGCGGTTGATATTCGATTACGAATCGATTCTGTTAGCAGACTTGGCGTCCAGTACTCGCGCGAGTTCTGTCATCTCCCGCGCTGAGCTCACGAGACGGCCATATCTAGTGAGGCATTTATCACACGCAGCTATTAAATTGAGTACCTATCCTTGGTATACGCGGACGTGTTAACGTCACGTGTGCAGTAAACACTGTAATTACCCGTGTACTATGTGTCACAAGCTCATTATTTTAAAATTAACTCTAATCTTCTAGTCAGCCACACGGATCAACGAACTTCCTGCAAGTCGATAGGAGCCACGACTCGCCGTGGTAGGTAGGTATGTCATTAATTCTTTTGTTTTCAAACAAACTCAGCAATTTTGATGTGAGAACAAAAACTCAATTCGGAGGAATTAAATTAATTACAAAAAAAATACATGGGAGTTATTCGCTTTAATGTCGAAATATATATGCAAAAACAATATTCGTGTTCTTATTTTCTTATAGTTTAAGTAATTAAACGTACCTACTCGAATAGGTGGATATCATCAACATAGTTTGTCAGTCATTGTTCATTGTATCCATCATAACACAAGACGACAATAAGATATTAAACAATAAAATATTAAACTATTGGAAATTATGATCACAGACTATGTCTAAATTACATTAACATACCAATAGAATGTCTTAAATAGTCATAAAAATATACCATCACGCCTGTCATCCCTGAAGGTGCAGGCAGAAGTACACACATTTTGCCGATGATATTTTGGTCCCAACGTAATAGGGGGCGAGCCTATTGCCATTATACCGGGCACCTTCCTCCTCAATATGAGGAGGATCTAGGCCGTAGTCCACCACACTGGTCCGGTGTGGTTTGGTGACCTTCACAAAACTTTTTGACAGACATGCAGGTTTCCTCACGATGTTTGCCGTCACCGTACAGCAAGTGATAATCTTTATAGAAAATGAGGTTCGCACATGAAAATCCGGAAATCTCAGAGGTGCGAGCCGGGATTTGAACCTGCACACCTTGTTTACAAGGCGAGCGTTCTACCAACTTGGCTATCACTATAATATAATATAATATAGTATAATATAAATAATGGAAGTCCCTTTTGAGTTGATGCGTCTGAAGTATTAATCTAGTCCTAACCAAATTCTTATCATCATCTCAATAAATTACTTCGTAGGACTATGTCTGGGTGTGCGCAGATCTCTGTTCTTATCGGGCCATCTTCCTGCGGTATACTGAACATAACCAGGATCAGTGGGAGTGCCAGACGCCCTGCCCTCCGTATCGGTGGTCTCTTTCTCTTCTATGGGCTCCATAGGAAACAGCGCTGGTGTATCTCCCCTCCGAGACCTTTGCGAACTCTTCAGATAATCCTCCAATTGCTGCAAAGTCGGGGACGGTACTGTCTTAGCTCTACTAGGCGATTTAGATCGCTGTTTATGTTCGTAATTCGGCGACATGTCGTCGTATAAGTCCTTCAATCGACCTGTCTTTACTTTAGCGAAGACTGGCGTTTGGGGCTCCGGCAAGTAATCTTCTTTTACCGATAGTTTACCTGTAAATGTGTCTAAATAATCTTTAAAGTATCTCTCGTTGAATTTCGCTAGTTCCTGCTCGTAATGCAGTTTGTCAGGAATCGACAAGGGGTCTGATAACTTGACGTAGTTACCGCCGTCCATGCCGTTTCGTACTGATCCGAATTTCGATGTATGCAGTTGATCATTATCTATACTACCGTCGAATTTTGCATATCCGTTTCTCGTCTGCTCAAACAGCGTCATTTCGTCCTGTTTAACATCTTTTTCTGGGGAATTTTTCTCCAAATCCAAATCCTTTGGTCGTTCAGGGATATGGCCGTTTGACTTCTCATTTGGGATATGTCCATTTGACTTCTCGTTTGGGATGTGTCCGTTAACGTTGAGAGAGGAGATTATGGTCACTTTCTTCTCGGGTTTTGGTGATGTCACTGGGTCTGTTTGGGAGACGCGGGTGGCTGTGTACATTCGGGGGCCCATGAGGTCGACAAGGAAGAGGGCCGCGACCACCAGCGAGAGACTGCCGAGGACTGATGCGTTCACGAACAGTGACCGTGGTACGGAGTCCAGCGATGCCAGCTCAAGACCACCTGGTGTAGAAATTGAAGGCTTTAGACCGCTATCTCACTGGTTCACTGGGATGCCATAGCGACGCGAAGAAATGAGACGAAGGAACTTTGAAACCTGAACACATTCGGTATACATTTCTTGTTGTGTTTGGGATACTTCTGGTGATGTCGCCATGGAAACTCAGTGAGTTAGCGGTCTTTGAGGTAAAAAGTTATACTTAATCTATAGGCAAACATGTTACGCTAATGAAGAGTTTATGTATATCAAATATACATAACTAGGGAACAATCATTCATGCTCAACACACAAACTATCGAACCGGTACAGACAGGAGGGTCACTATTATCTGCGCCAATCGAGTCATTAAATAATAGATAATGGTACAAACTCACCTAAAACTAAGAAGAACAGCATCCCGAAGCCGAGGTAGACCCCTTCCAGTATCCTCCGACCCTTCGGTATCTCGTGGAAGATTCGCGCCACTATCAGACCGAAGGTTATTATGGTGTAACCTGGGAATAAACGCTGATTGAACTTCAAGGAAATGAAAGGTGTATGGAACGCACCCAATGGGAACTGCTCGTTTGTGGCGACCAGCTATTAGACGCCTTCACGTTCGTTCACACGCGATTGGAATGTGCAGGACAAAACACGCGAAAGCTCGCACGCGCAATCGCGAGTGATTGAAAGCTCGTTCAATCACCAGCGATATGTAGTCCAACTCGGTGTAAGAATGCAGTCAATCCTATTGTACATCTTTGCAGAGTATAAATATATAACCTTTGAGTTGCTTGTCGGCTCTTCTCCATGGAACCATGACTCGGAACCGCTAGCTTTCGACTATTAATAAGTGCCTTTTTGGCCTAGGTACTTGAATAAAACGTTTTTTATTTTAATTTAGACATTTTATCATACGTGACCCGCACAGGACTTAGTTCTCTTTTGTGCAGCAGTGGCTCACAAGATGAGCTTTAAAATGAAGTGTAGGCAAGTACTTTGTAGTACTTAATTAATTAGTTAAACCACCTTTATAGTTAATCCAAGGTAAATCATCCGATGACATAACATGGTTAAATGAACGAAGACACGCTCGGCCCTTCCCCGATACCTATACAAACGCCATAAACGACCTTGCTGTACACACACACACACACATACACCGTTGCGTAAACGAGTAGGTGGGTACAAACTGTGTCGGTAAAAGTTGTGATAAGGTTGCAAATGTGATAGTCACGCGCGAAGATAGATAGGCGTCTTTGGGACCGTACCACTTCTTGCTGCGTTACACTCAAATGTCACTCCAATTTTAGGACTGCTTAAATAATAAAACTACAAAAATTGCAAGATAACAATGTCTCTAATCAATAAGGCCTTAAGCGATTTAGATTGCTGAATTGAATGTCCCAAGGGAACATTTTTCATGGTTAGTTATTTAATTTTATGTACCTACATACTACTACATGTATAAAATTCAATAGGTACCTACCTACTAATCATTTTATGATTTAATTACGGTGCATGAATTTTCTGTAAGACCCAAGTATATATACGTTACATAATTTCAAAATTAGTTTGTAAACATATAAGTAGTGAGGAAAGAGTCTTGTCGCCGTGTCCTGAAGGTGACATCACATTTAACTGCAAAGTGAGCTTTCGTTTTTTTCCGATCCGAGTCTTAAAACGTCTGTATTATTTTCATTATTTGAGTAATTTCAAGAGTTGTATCGCAGGCACTTTTGGACTCATGTGCGAGATATGAGATTGTCGTTACAGAATAGCACTACTGGGCATAGCTCTCCCCCCTGCGTCTCATAAATTATGTAGGCAATTTCTTAATTATGCATTGACAAGAAATTCGACTCATTATAAATGAGTTTTTATTTTCACTTTTTTTATTTATTTAGGATTGCCAACAGAGTTTACAATGTTACATGTGATATAATGAAAATTAAAATATGGGTGATATTAGGTAATTGTAACTCTAATGACAGGCAACCACATCATGTGCCACAGATACAGTGTGAGTATTCAACTGACCTCCGTATATGGCGTCGGCGAAGGCGCCGCCAACGTTGTCCCACGTGACGGAGGTGAGCAGCGACCACTCGCGCGACAGCTTGCGCAGCAGCAGCGCCAGCCGCGCCTCGTCATCCTGCGACACGCGCTTAGCGATCAGGCAGCCGGCGCACACCAACTGCATAACCATCGACATAATATGTACTACCTACAGTGTTGCACTAAACCAGCCTTTCCCAAAGTGGGCAATAACGCCCCCTTATGGCCGCTGCAGGCCTAAAGGGCCGGGTGGTAAGGGCGGTAAGAGACCCAGAAAAAAATGGGGGCGTTGTGTAGAGGCTTACAATAATTAATTTAATTTGAAGTTATAGTGGTTTTTAAGTAGGTGAAAAAATGGGGGCGCTAAAAAATTATTCATTCTCAAAGTAGGCAGTAGACAAAATAAGTTTGGGAGCCCCTGCACTAAACCAACATAATTTGTATATAACCATAATATTAGTTAATATTTGCGGATTCACGCCACGCGAGCGCGTTATCGGTGATCTGATTTGCCATTATAGAGTAACATTTATTTCGATAGATTCATGTATCAATAGGTATGTCAAGAGTCAAATTGGCTAGTCATTTAGGTACATGCCAATTGATACGACCACAAATCGGCCCTACAGATCGGGTGGCCAGTTGTGCCGTTTCTAGAGTAGGTCACCGCATCGCGGATAATCAAACTGAGATATCATTTGTGAACATTTATGAAACAAATAAAGGTCTATCGTGAAATCGTGAGATTGTTTCCAATAGAGTAGAAAGTTTATACGCGTCATTTTTTTACATGCAGTTTTCACGCAGGTTATTAGGTAGGTAGGGTAGGAATGTAACTAGCTGATGTGTGGCTGATGCTGGCGGATGTTGGTGGAAAATAAATCGCGTGAAGCAGCTCGGCCAGCGTAAAACAATTAAGCCCCGGGATACCACTTGCTATATCAAAGTGGCCGCCAAAAAATAGTTGAGAATCGCCTTCCCATCAATTTCTATCACACAGAACACGGGGAAAATTTAAAACCTTGGTAAACTTAGCTTCGTCATAGAGCAGCAAAAACTCACAGACCTTGCGCATAAGCAACACACGTACATCCCAAAAGGAAATATAACTATTGTCTCGTCAACAATGAGCCGCAGCAGCGTCGGTCCTCGGCCGATTGTCGCGGCGTGACGTCAGCACCGTGGGACCGATGTGGCAGACGCAGCACTTCATTATCGTGATTATCTTTAATACACGCAAGTAAATTATGCATTGAGTTAATAATGAATTTCGGCTACGGCGGCAAATCTGAACAAAGACTAGCCAACTACGCAGGTGCACAAATGGATGCGCAAGCACAGTTGCACTCTCTTCCCTCAACTCTTATAATCTGATCGGACGGCAATCTGACATGATGGGGGCTATCAGGCGCAGGCCCGACGGCTGTACGATCTCTGAGGCACGGGATATACCTACAAGTAGAACAAACCGCATGGAAGTGTTTGTTACCATTTCTATGCAGTCTTGTTCAGGTTCAAATATATTGCCAGTTTTGGGACAGGCTATAAATAAGCATCGCCAGAGAAACACACCAACTGTACGGTTTGTTTATGGGTAGAGGACTGTGGGCGATCCTAGACCCTAGTAACATCTAGATGATGTCCCGGCGGGAATCGAACCCGCAAGCACCCAGTGCAGTGAACCGAGCGACCTATCCTCAAACAACTAAGCTGCCGGCATCTCTGCCTATTTAGTTTAGCGCAATAGGTTTATGTAGATATCGATGCAATCGATTTTATGTCTGAGAAGTGCAAAACGATTAACGTTTTAAGAAATATCTAACTTTAAACATGAAGTTGGATTACACTACAGTGTTTCTTTATTTAGCACAAATCTAATGCAAATTTAAACTAACTAAACTGGTTTGCGATAATCACCTTCCCACGAAATAATTAAAAGCAAGTAAATGACGGGAGGGAAGCATTTTTAGCAATTCATTGTTTGTAAATTAAAATTAAATGAGCTATCTAGGTACTTAAGTACTATGTAAATTAAGGTTTTAATTTTTACTAGATATATTGGTAGGTTGCCCAGTATTTTGTATACTACCCCCCATATTTATAGACGTTCTATAATTGTCTTAAACGTCATATTGTACTGCGACAAGTTATTGATAAAGTTATAGAACGTCTATACATTCCGGCACGTCTTGAACTATAATCAAATCCATAAAATACATCTTAAATAGTACAGACGCCATTAAATTCTTCTGACACATTTAAGACCGAGTTCACCGCCTCGCTTGATTACACGAGTCGAGGCCAAGGCTTAACTTGACATGTAAATCAACCATTGAACCTGCGATGCCGGTGAGACGAAGGTAATTATAATAGTTAAATATATGATTACTGTTTGCTACGAGATTTAATTGCTATGGTTGACTCAACCAACTATTTACAATCACGTGTGCAGGCATTACATGCGAAGTTCATGTTATGGCCCATGGATAAATGGAAAAAAGAGTACCTCGATTTACTTATGAGTTATTTCAGAGATATTGAGTGCAAAAAGAATTCTTATTTTCAGTACCTATTACATAATGCATGAAATTTTCGAAGGACACAAAAAAGATCGGATTTCAATAAATATTATACGTATTTTATGAGTTATGTTGCAAATAATAATCTTCCAAATAATAACAATATGTGTAAAGTAGTCCTTTTTTATTTAATATCTTGCGGATTTATGAGGTATAACAAAAAATGTGTAAAATATTTAAAAAGGGCTAACAGTAGGTTATAAAGATAATATTCTCGAAGAAATTAATCAAATTATTAAATATTAGAAATATGGCACCCCGTACTGAGTGCATGACCAAACGCTACTGGGTCGCATTGTATAAATAAAAATCAAATATCATTTACACAATATATTTTATACGATGATCCATGTAACATACTGATTCATCTGGTAAAATATTTTACACTATGTTTCTTATACCTTGTATAATATGCGAATAAGTTTACGTTTACTCTCAAATTAAAACCATACATTCCCAGTGTAGTGGTAGACAGACATGGTATTCCAATTAGCACATTGACAAAAGCTCTGAAAGGTCGACCCATTCGTCCTTATAACTTGTTAGCTTTAGGACTTTTAATTAGCGTTGAATGTTTTGCCACTTCAGAGGGTTGCAATTTATTTAGATTATGGAACGAACAACATACTTACTCTGTTTTATGGAAACGTTTATCTGTCTGTAAGCTTGTTGCGATTGAACTACTGAATCGATATGAATGGGATTTGGCAGTTTATTTTTGAAATGAACAATATTGTGCATGTGATTTTAAAATACTACTTTACTAATTGATAAAATAATGTTAATTAGGTAAAATAGTAAGCACTTATGGTGAGTACGATGTTATGAGCACCTGATTGTTTTCTAATGATCATAGTTAAGCTGTCACCAGAACTTATGCTGCAATGACCCTTTGATAAATATCTATAACATTAGTGTATTTTATTATGGTGGTAGGTATAGATATTGAGAAATAGATAGCGGCTTGTGATAATACAACTTAGGAATCTGTGTTTATCTCTAAAATTGTCTAAAATTGTTTGTTTTAGATAGATATTCCACCTATCAAAAATATTGTTTGCAAATAACTAAGAGATTTTGCAATAATGCGCTTTATCAATTAACTCAAAGCTAGTAATTGAACATATATATTACGTTTGGCCAAAAAAATATTACGCTGTGCGTATAGTACTTACTTATATAGTGATTCAAGCGAATACAAGTTAGAAATTGTGTTAATACCAGACAATGTTAAAGCATTAGTGAGAGCACGACGTTCTCAATAAACCGACCCAACCAATCACCACCATCCAATATATTAAACGTTACCCAATATGTTTACATCACAAACATGTCGCAATATGCCAAGTTGTACTTACGAACTCGACTATCTTCAGGGCGACCCACTTGTCGAACGCCGCCATACTGCGAGCGATATCGTTGCACCAACACCTGCCACTAGTTACGCGTGTGACGTAATACGCTCATAGTTAAGTTGGACACATCCGCACGACACGACTGCTTCGTTTTGTTTGAGCCAAACGACCATTTTCACGGTGCGTTTGGATGGCATTGGAGGAAAACTTGGCGTTAAGGTTCCACTTCACGATGGCCATTATCTGTGCCAATGGCTTTGGCCAATGTTTATGGACATTATAGTGAGGAATTTTAGTGTTGGTCCATGTTGGCGTTACACTGCGGTGCTGTCGGTTTTTCAACATATATGAAATGGTATCGGCGGAATGATGGTAGCAGCATGCACCGGATTGATTCCTAGGCCAATACGTCTGCTAGAACCTTGGTTGGTTCAGATATTGGCCATCGTGTAGGTAGAGTAGGCTTTGGGCATGGGCAGCGGTGGTCCAAGGCTCACAGCGTTTGATATGATCGTAAAGCGTAAAATCCGCATCAGCTGTTCGCGCCATTCATGCGTTAAGGAATGATGTTCGGGCGCAGATTGACGTGGTTTTTGAGACATTTTCACAGTTATGGTGCAAGATAATAAAACGTGCAAGTGATTATCAAGCGTGAACAAAATAAAAAACATCACTAAACATAAAGCGACCAACAATGAAGCCAATAAGTTGTTAGGTGTGCCTGTGCGCGCAATGAAATAAAACAGCGGGGACATTACACCATTATACTTAAATTTATTAATCTATACTGGCATGCAATATTATTTTAAAAATCTCATAAAACATCGAGAGATAAATTCATCTGGTCTCGTTACAAAATGTTCAGATTTTGTTAATCGTATGTAGATAGATAATTTCATAATGCTGAATTATTTATTGCTGAGAAAACAGTTCCAAATTGATTTACTTAAAACCTGATTTTAATAAGACTTATTCACACACACACACAGAAATAGTAAACTACAAGAACATGAATATTTCGTTGAAAAAACATCAAAAAATGCAAATCGCCAGTAGTGCAATAATCCTAAAGGGGCAGACCGCGGCGGGCCCGCCCGCAGTTGCCCTTAATTCATATTATAACATTAAAACAATGTAGACTCATGCTTAAAATATACCGATGTTGTCTTATAAAAGCTTCAAATTTAATACATAAATAATCGTGCCATTCAATTGGATTCTTAATTAAAATACATTGAGGATTAAATTAAAATAATGTCTAAAGTTAAAATTCTAATTTACCTCTCTTATGTCTTACAAGGAGTGCAAGAGACCACACTTAACTAGGTGCTGCAGTCAAACCCACGTTCTAGTATGGTGAGCGGCAATGACTATAGCCATATCTAAATAGCATTTTTACCTGCACATTATCATACACAAGCAATATCATATGACGCACGCGCACCGAAAATATCGATATATCTTATCTTCTCAAGATCACCCGATGAGAAGACGTTTGATCTAGATTTATTGATGCTTATAAACAGAGATAGCCAGATATTTTCGACAACGCACACACAAAATTAGTAACAAATACAAAACAAGCCCACCAAAATAAAATAAAATGCAGTTTGGAAAGCTGACAAAGACAATAGTTTTTTTTTTATATAGTTTGAAAAACACTGTGATGTCAACCTAATGGCAGGCAACTTTAAAAAATGCATTCTATACAAAGCATGGAAATTGTATATTAGTGCAAACCCAGTGCAAACATGACAAACATTGTGAAATCTTAATTCATGCAATAAATTAATCAATAACAAAAATTAAACAAAAACGATCAACATTGGGACAGCCGTGCAGTGTGTTCAGAATCAAACATTAAAATTGAATTCAGCTTATTTTCAGCACGATTCAAATCCCCAGGACTTGGTTGAATGTACGCTATGCCAACGTACTACATAATAAATAAAAATGTAAACGAAATTAACTAAGTCAATTACTTAATATCTGTGTAAACAATATGAAATATAAAGTAGGTTGCTGAGTGTGCTAATATAATGTACAGTTTTTGAGACCCCGTACACAAACATACGTAAACTTATTAAGTATTTGATATGCAATGTAGCAAAGCAAATAAGGCAGATGAAAGCATAATTTCGCCGCCTTAAAACATCACGTACTAAAAACCTCATAAAGACTGAATTTATGAATTAATCAGCACTGCAAAGCTGTCCCTAGGGTACACATTGAAGAACTAGCGGACTCACTGAGCGTCCTTCCCCGGAGTGATGAACTCGAGCGGGTGCCGCGCGGTCCAGGGGTTGAAGTCCCGCGGCGGCGGCGCGCGCGCGCCGGCGGGCGGCGCCCACACACCCGCCTCGCCCGCCAGCCCCAGCCCGCCGCCCGCCATCCCCAGCCCGCCGCCCATCAGCCCCAGCTCGCCGCCCAGCCCCAGCCCGCCGCCCAACCCCAGCGAGCTCATCGACGACATCAGCGACTCCATGCCCGTGTTTATGCGGTTTGACCACCTATTTTCAACAAAAAACACTTACTGGCTTAAGTTAATTTTACTGTCATTGCAATTTGATATGAGTCGATTGTGTTAGCAGACTTGGCTTTTGGGTACAACCATTCCTTGCTCATCACACAAAGTTTGCTCTATCAGGAATCGAACCTGGGACCCTTAGTACAGAAAGTAAGGACCAACTGTGCTGGGCTTGTTGTGGCCACGTTTTAGTGACTGATTTTCAATAACCCACCATGGGGTCGTAATGGGAATCTAAAGTTTGTAGGGAGACAAATTATTTAATAGTGCTATTGAACTCAAATATGGTAAAATTGTGTTATTGAATAGAACAGTGTAGTGCGGTGTACTGACTCGGCGGCGGCGGCGGCGCTGCGCTGCGCCTCGTGGATCATGCGCAGGCGGCGCGCCTGCGACCACGGCTCCAGCGTGTAGGAGGGCGCGGCCGGCGGCGCCGCGGCCGGCTCCTCCGCCGCGCGCGACAGCTCCACGCCGCGCTCCGGCGACCACCGACCCACCTGACAGTGCAACTGCTCACTCAGGCCCACCACAACTCACAGACCCAACTTGAGTGCACTCTGGATATGCGAGTTGCTATCTCAAGAAGAGTGCACTATGTTCGGTTTCATCACGGATTATAGATCGGTTTATTATCCAGTCTGGGGCACCATAGACGAACCGGCCTAATGTCAGTCGGCCGGAGCCGGAGTCGCCAACATCAGCTTGCCCACTCACCGAAACGGCTTTTCTATACTGGCTCGAATTTCTTGGACCAGTTCAGACAAGGGAAGCAGTACAAGCAAATCTCATAATCACGATCTTGCTACATTAGGAGTCATATGCACGTTAATTGAATTTTTTTTTTCGATATTTGCAAGAAAGCAACTTTCCCAAGATTATATACATAATAGATTCAGTCCAGTCATTAGCGAAAGACTCTAATTGCTGGATATGGACCTCCACCAATGACTTCCACATATCACGGTCCTCACATCCACCGGCTTCCAACGACGCGTGATATCAGGCCATCCTACACTACGACTTAGGGCGCGTGGACGCCTTTCTACCACAATGACCACCGATTCTTCGAGACATGTGCCGACTGCTATTTCTACTTTGAAATTCTTTGAGCTATTATTCTATTTCGTCTACGGCTCTCCTCATTTCGGTTTCTAACGCTTAGCGGCATCCCGGGTATAGCCCTCTCCATGTCATTACTGTCCGATTTCAAACGTACCTCGCGATATTGTTTCAATAGTTGCGGAGACTGCGGCAGGGACCAATCGACGGCAGGCCTAGCCCCGCAGCCCCACGCGGCCGCGGCAGCCGCCACCAGTGCCTTGCGCGCCATCGCCGCACCGCGATGAGACTTGTACTCCACAATGGCCGCGCACGACGCAATGGAACGACGTATGCGCACTTCTTGCACTTCGTCCGTCAAAGCGTACAGAAGGCGAACGATCTCCGCGGACGGAGTGGTCGGCGGTATACGCGATATGAAAATGCGGCAGTTGTTGATCGATGGACACACGCCTATATTGAATAAACAAATCAATATTGCCAGGCACACTTAGGCCTCAGCCTCGAATTTAGCGGGCAGCGGGACGGCGGCGGCGGCGACGCGGGAGCGGCAGGATCTTATGCATAAAATCAAATGGACCGGTTCTCGAAAACAGCGGCGCGGGATAGGCGCGGGCCGGGCAACGAGCGCCGCTCGCGCGCCGCCGCCGCCGCGCTGCCCGCTAAATTCGAGGCTGAGGCCTAATACGTTTGTATTGTATATTGGCACCATAAAATGATCTGGAGACCCCATCACGGTATCACATAGACCAAAAATGTTTAAAAGACCTATTTCTGAAATGTATCACAAGGTTCAGTCTAACATGAAAGTGCTTAAGAAAATTAAAAGACACTAGATGAGTGCATGTTTTTATACAGATGTTTTTTTTTATTTTAATAATGTCAGACAGAAATAAATAGTAAATACCAAATGCCGCTAAACATTTTTTTGAATATTAAAATAAAATACGTACTTGCTGATTCCGTTCATTTTAAAGAAGACGCGTTTAAAACAATCGTCAATATTTGGAAATGTAGGTGCCCGGTAAGTATGTTAAAACAAATCTACTAAAATCGGTCGTAAATCGGTCGTTCTTTTGACTTCAATTTGTTTTTAAGCTATGTACGTTATCTAAGTGCCCACATTTTGTTCTTGATAGATAACTGTATACTTACCCAACTGCCACGACGGTCGGATCATGTAGTTGTTGAACATGCGTATGGCGTTGCTCGCTTCCGCGTCCGTGGTGTACATCGCGAACGCGTATCTAAACAGTGCTAAAACGTTTAGTGTAAGCTATGTTCAATCTTGAAACCTACAAAACGACTATTAACAGATGACACTGACAGGAACGTAGCGTAGGTATTTAAGGCATTCTACCCATTGGCCCGTGTCAGGCGGCGAGGTATACCTACCTCATACTCGCTACCCCCCATTGAAGATACACAGGTACCTATCCTAGGCACCCTTCAAGTCCGCGCCTGACACATATTCCGATTACACGTAACGAGTACAATGGCGAGTTAGTGCTTACCACAGATATATTAGAGGAGATATGTTATGAAAGCGGTGGGCTTGCGCTCACCTTATGCCAAAATTACGCTAACATAGAGTTTTCGCCGTCAGTCGACTGCAACTGCACGTCGGTATCGGAGCTGTAACTTTTTTTTTAAATGCCGTGTTATTCCGTGGTTGTGTGCTAAAATACTAGCAGCAAAGTGAACTACGCGAAAGATGGAATCTCATTTCACCAGCCAGTATTAAGTATTTTATTTATTCGTCTTTAAAATCATTAAAAACAACAAATCAAAAAATATTTAATGCCTTTATTATGTTATTTTAGTTTTCATGTAGCACAACGACTTTTTTATTTTTGTACAAAATACATGGCTCTTTAAGTACCACCTATGTTCGCTACTGAGTGAATGTACGAGGCAATGGATAGATCGTCTAACGATACTTTGAATAAACTGGTGCGTCGCGTGGTACGGCCGCTGTATACGGCGACGACGCAGCACGCACCGAAGAGACTTCGTATTGGTTGGTTTTAGCGAGTGGTGGGAAACAAAACGGAGACAGCGAGTTCCCATACATTTTGAATCGCACGGCATATCTCTCGTGATCTGTGGTGCTTACAGACAAGGTTTATATGCACCGAGCAATGTTTACACCTGCCCAGCACTCGACCGAGATCACTGTCTCGCCATTTTACTGGTTACGTGTAATCAAGACAAAAGGTTGGACTACGCGAGTATTGTAATAAAAAGGCGAATAATTTAGCAATTTTTTTTCTGAACAACCATTTTTTTTTCGATTAGTTTAGTTATTGATTTAGTAGAGTCAAACCATTTTGTTATATTTTTTTTTCGATCGAGCCGAGCCCCCACCGCACTTCCCTGCTCAGCTCTATGTTTATTGAAAACGTAGGTATTTAAAGCTGTATTGAAGATGAACCGTAGTGCGAACGATTTATGGCTGGTAGCGACTACTACAGTTAGAAAATTACTAGTAACTTGACTATAATAGTCGAACGTACTGGACGAACTAGGCTTTAGCGACGAGCCCGAAAGATGAAAGTAGGCGTGGCGGCGCTGGTATCAGCATTGGTAAACCCTTTGTACGGCTGTTACAAGTTACTTACAAAATTCTGCCTAAGTCACTCACCCTCTATTCCAGCCAGAGAAGTTGATCATGAGCCGGAACTCGAACAGTTCGCCGGCCTGCCGAAACAGCGGCACTAGGGTGTCTTCGAAGCAATCGTGCGGGATTCTACCGATGAACACCTGGGACGATACAAACACTACATAGGCTGGTAGGTTCTTACTGAGGCTGATAGCTGAAAACGCGTATAAATCGCATCACGTAAAATGATCAAAGATGGCGACTCTGCACGAATACGCATACCTAGAGGCGTCTTCTTTTATCATTTTAGTTTTACGTAATGCGACCTATACCCTTTTGCTTGCGCGGGCGTGATGCACCGGAGGGGAAAACGGATTCGTACATGTAAAAATGATAATAATAAAATAGTATATCGCGAAATCGCGAATATTAATATTACGTATATGTTCGCGTACAAAATGTTTCAACTATTCCGAATTCTCCCTATAATAAAAGGGGGTAATTCCGAAATAAACATTAAATGCGCTACTAATACGTCCCATTTGCTAAAACAAAAATCTATCGTTTTTATCATTGTAGTAATATTTTTTTCTGAGACAACAATGCCTAAACATTATAACAGTGTATATGTTACAAACATAAATATATTGTCGAGTCTAGTAGGATTTTAATATTTACGAATCTTACCCAAATACGAAATTACCCCATTGATTTTCGGGTCGCTCCCGACCGCTGCAATTTCATTTCAGTAGATAGGTAGGTATGGAATATGAATTGACTTGATTTGGTTGGTGAGATGTAGAAGGCAGGCAGATTGGTGTAAAAAAATGAATACTTTACTGCTTGCTTACCCAAGTAGGTGGCTTAGCCACCTTTTAATGGGCTAAGGGTTATATTACATTTTCATATATCTACAACATAGATCCAGTATCCCAAATATTGGGTGAACTTACGAAAGCGGGCACGATGATCATAGACAAAATCTTGTCTAATTTACATGATACAAATATAGCGTCCCAGATCTTTGTCATAGATATATGAATAAGTAGGTAAGTAATATCCCCCTATTTCAAAATGGATGGATTGCGAGTAAGACGGGCAGATTGCTTCTATAGAACCTACCTATGCCTCCTTGACTACAAACCGAATCTGGTCTAGGTTACCTACAAAAATGGGCGCTTTTGAAATAATGAAACCTGACCCATCTAGGGCATAAAGTTTTATGGTACCTAACAAAAGTTCACTAAATCCTTCGTCAAGAGCTAGGCAAAGTACACAGATAGTTGCACGCGTATTTTTACTTACCTTTCGTTTGGGTATTTTCATATCAAAGTTAAAATGAACGTACCTCACAGTTCCTCGAAGGCTCTGGCCCACTCCAAGCGTGGGGAGCTTTCCTATAAATTCTCTGCCCGTTAATTTGTGTTAGAGTGTACGATGTATTATTTTCAGTGAGAGATAATAATCTTGATGATAATTCATACTGATTCACTTCACTAGATGAATAATGCTTAACAGGAGGCATTTCAGCCACTATAAATATTTATCTTATATTAATATTAACGAAAATATTATATAACACGATCGTGCTCTCCGTGATTTCCCAAAAGAAGAACCGAGCGGAGCCGATTTTCTAAGAATAAAGAAAATGGCGCCTTGTAAACAAAATGGAGGTTCATTACTATATAGATCTTGTAAGAAATGTTTATCATAGTCATATTAAATTTTCATTGTATGTTATTAAGCGAGCAAAAATAAAATATACATCTAAAATAACGGAATAAATATACGTAATTTTCTACACATATTTCCATCGTAAGCATTGCATATTTTTTTTTAATAATATCATAGAATCCAATAAAAGTTCCTCAAAGTGGATATGGCAAATAACAATATTCAAAAAGGGAAGATTATTCTAAAGTAAATATACGGACTGTACAACATTCATTGCAGTAATTTACGGGAATAATTAAATGAATATTTTGTAATTGAATAAATAATACCATCTATAAATTTCAATTTTGATAATGTCATCAATAATTGATCATGTAAAATATATAGGTAAGGTAACAGGTGCTTCCGTTATATTCCCGGATGTCGCTTGTATATTTTTTATTAAAAATATAGGTAATATTTCAAGACAAACTTTATTTACGTGTCCTCAAAAAGCATCCACATAATAATATTTTTCCAAATCATAGAATTGTATTATTTTAAATTCAGTGTTTTTTTTTACTATTATGTTTAGGTTGCAAAAATAGAAAGGGAGACAATATTTATCCACAAAATAAGGACACTCGGTACTATTGCAATTATATTATAACTTTTAATATTAGCGTTGCTGCTGCGTTTACTAATCACAGTCATATCAAAACTAGTCCTCAATTGCATTCTTAAGATGTAAATTCGTCGTGTTTTAGGATTCATCCTTAGTATTTGCTGTTTGGTAAAGTATTCAAGCTTATCTTGATTCATAATTTTAATCACTTCGGGACTTATAGCAGTGATTGCTTCCAGCTGGATTGAGCTAATGTCGCCTGCCGAAATACCTTTAAAAATGCTACACGTAAGTTCTTTAGTTAGTTCAACTATCCATTTCGTACATCTTACTACTTAAGTATGAAGGTAAATGTGAAATTAAATTCCGAGTAGGTATTAGTAATCTTACACAGAAATAATGTGCTCAGTCTGTTTATCTCATGAGACGACCATTTATACGGTTTACCATATGCGTCCGGATGTTTGGCTATGTTATACAGTGTCTGCAAACGATAAATAAAATAAGTTTCATAAAATCGTTCGCTTAAAAAAAAATCAGAGATAGCAATTATATATTATATCATTAAACTTAACCGGGTTTTACTATAAATAATTTAAATCTAAGTATGCGTACAGTCGTTTGGTTAATGTTACATTTCTCTGATTTACTCAAAACATCAACACTCAGTTCCCTGAATGTAGTAGGAGTTATTTTTTCCAAGTCGGATGATGGGAATCCACATAGCAAATATCCCAGTTCATTCACGTAGGTGCTGCTGTAATACCAATCGTCTCCGTAATAGCGTCTGTAAGCGGCAGCTAGGACACCCAACTGAAAACACTGTTAATATATAGGTCTACTATGTGGTAATAAAGAACCAATTGATTAGTTGCTGATTTGATTGTAAAATTTCATTAGCATCGTTCAGCTGAATTGAATGGGTCTTTTACCTAATCACCTACTTTTACTAGCTATACGAATATTTATATTGGTATATTCAAATCACGAAAGATTTCTGGTATCTTCTAGGCAAGTGTCCTCTGGAGTCAACCGCACTGTTACTTAACATCAGTGTGATAGTCGTCAAACGCAAGCATATCTTAAAAAAACGATTCGATTTTACTAAACTAATCCGAAATCTGTAACCTACAAGTTATAATGTAATTATTATTCAATTCAAACATCTGCATTATTAAAGGTTCTCTGATTTTACTTTAGCTACTAAATTACTGGGTCTCCACACAGTTTTAAACTAAAGTGAATGTTTAAAAAATGAGGGAAATTATTAGAAAAACTGAAGCTAGGTATGCCAAAGCCAACCTTACGAGGAAGCAAATCGATGTAATGATTTGCAAAATATTTCAGTACGGAAGGATCACCAAAATTGGCATAATACAAGTCTTCTTCTGGAACTGCGTTTAATAGGGAACCAAACGCTAGGAATTCCCGACCTTGTAAGAATGCTGCGGTTTTGCCATCTGAAAAAAATAAGAATAATATAAAAGAGCAGAAGGGAGATATAGCACATAATTGAGGGGAAGGTAGAAAAAACGCGAATAAAGTGTGAAATTTGGTACAGTACGTCAAGTGCGAGATTATTCGTAAGCTAACCGTATACTTTATAGACTACCATATTTAGACATTTTGTATGGAGAATTGAAAGTTTAAAATACAGTCCGCTAGAGGGGCTTTTCAATTCTCCATACGAAATGTCTAAATACGGTAGACTATAAAGTACACGGTTAGCTCGCACTTGACGTGCTGATTTAAGTTGAAATAATACAGGCAGGTGTTAAAAATTTATAAAAAAAAACAACTCAAAGTTATAGTTTTTTTTATAAATGATTAACACCGCGATTCTAATACGGTTCCTCAAATTATTTGACTTTTCTCACCAGTTACAATATCCCACGCCAACAGAATTCGAGTAATTGGAATTAAATGTTTTTTCGTATGTGTCAAGATATGCAAAATTGTCTCCGAATCCATTCTTAAAAATGAGCTCGGTGGTCCAAAGAATATCATATTCATTGATTGATCAATTCTTATTCTGTTGTCTAATTCATCGTAAAAATCATCGTATAGATCCAGATTATCTGTAAAAAAAATTCGTGGAAAATTCTGTGGGTTCTACTCTCTTTTTTATGATCCTCATACACTGGTATATTCCATACATTATAATCAAACAGTGGCGTAGCTATGTAACCAAAGGCCCTGGGGAAACAATTCAGTTGGGGCCCTAATACAGCTACACTAAATACCTACTTTAAAGGTCTACTTTAAAACTAATTTATCATTACTTCCTTATCGCCCACTGCAGGGCATAATACAGCAAAGCTAGTCACTACTAAGTATTATGTGTAAACGCAGTAGAAATTTAATCCTACTTAAAGAACTACAGAAAAATCTGCTTTGCAATAGGGGTACCGCAAATATTCATTTAACGTAGCCCCAAAACTACGACCTAACGTAATCTGAATACATTTACTCAAGGTTTATGCAAATGCTAAATATAAACTTATTAATTACATTATTGTATAGTAATATCTATAAAATACTGAGGTGACATATAATCAAATCGAGTGCATGAAATTCAAAGTGGAATTGATTACGTTCGGGATTCGAATTCGGATTCGGGATTCGGGATCTGTGATGGAGAATCCTTCGCTTAGGGGAATTCGCTACACAAACAATTGAATTGCCATGCTTAAAGCTGTTATGTTGTGGGCAGAATTTTTTGTGATTTCAGTTCGAGGCGTTCTAGGTTTTTTGGTCAGGACTCATTTTTTTTTATTCAACTAGGATATTTTATAATTTTTTCGAACGTTTTTCATGCAGGCCCAGGGGCCCCTTGAGCTTGGGAGTCCCGGGCACAACTTCGCCTAGCCCTACGGTAGCTACGCCACTGGGATCAAGTGCTTAGAACGGTTCGGGATGGTAGAGAAAGTACTTTTATGCATGAGGTTCAATGTGAAAGTTTTGCCGTCAATATTCATACTTAATGAACAGTTTTTAGGAGATTTATATATTTTTTAAATAAAGTTATGTTGCCAACGGGAAAAAGTGCTAGGTAAATGTGGAATAGACCAATGTTTGCAAGGAATATATTTGTAAAACTGAATGAACTAGATGTGTTTTTTTATTTGTGTAATGAACTGGGAATATATTTGTAAAACTGAATAAGGTCTATTCCTTAACTTAGTCAATTCCTAAGATAGCTGAGCAGTGCAGAAGGGAGCGTAGTTCTTAAAAACACATGACAGCTTTATTGTGTCGCACCGCAACAAGTACCGTTTTCATACATTTATAATGAAAGTTAGGTCTTTATCGTGTCGGGGAGTGTGCCACAACAATGCGCACACTTTAACATAATAACGCCTTAATATACTTGCCTTTTTCCGTTATCGCAATCATGGAATTTTTATCATCTTCATAATTCATTGCCATGTCTTCTATAGACTCAGTAGAACTCACCACGTCATGGCATATGCATGTGGTAAATAAATTGCTGAAAGGTATTAAACTAAGTAAAGTAAAATAAATTGTCCTTAATTTTGTTCATAATATAATTGTCACCCTATAAACAGGTAAATTTTAACCCTTAGTAGCCTGATTTACGAAAGTGATTTATTTTTAATATTACTGTGTTTAATGTTACTGTGTTTAATAATAATGACATTTGATGTTTTTCAATTTCGTTGGAAAGAATATTATACAACAGTAAAATACGTACAGCCAACCTATAAAAAAAACTAATAGTAATGTGAACATTCGGCTTAAAAGATTGGTATCAAAATTGAAACTCTAGGCTATTAAGGGTTAAACTTGAAACATCTATTACGTTTTTTTTAAATATATTCCACAAAATATTTACCCATTTAATATAAAGGAGTAAAATATTACTTTAAATAATACCATTGCTATATTTTATAAAGCACATAAAGTTTATAAACCATTAATATATCTAGTTGGTTGTGGATTTGACTTATAAAACGATTTATTTCTGTTTCTGAGTTTATTCCCGACAAACAGGCTAACATATCGCAGTAGAAAAAAAAATGTCTTCGTAGCATGATATTATCATGTCAAGTTTCAAAGGAAAACCTAACAGAACACCTTTGTAAGGCTTCACTAAGGTAAGGCTAATATTAAGTTCTTCGAAAATAGCAAGGCGGCTTTCACCGGTTTTCACTTTAATTTTCATTTTTAATCCATTGAGTCATATCCCTCTTATTTATGTATTACTTTTAGAGAAAGAAAGCAGAGTGAATAAAGTCTATACATATTAAGAACTGTCACTGTCAAAAAACTAATGTTGAATGCATAAAATAACTACATAGTTCGTATCGTATTGTCTTGTGTCGCTGGAACGCAACTAACCTAACCTTTTCTAAATTGTGGCTTTTTGTTATAGATAAATAGTAAATCACTTCCTGCCGATATACAGTTAGTTTGGTGCGAAATGATTTTAATTTTATAGAATATAATAGTTGTTAATTAGTTGATTATAGAATTTCCTTGGTTACATACGTGGTTGATTTTTGTTGTCATTGAAAGGTAGTGAAACATGGGTATTCTTGAAAAAATATCGGAAATCGAGAAGGAAATAGCCAGAACTCAGAAGAATAAAGGTAAGAAAATGTAAAATATTCATAAGATAGACGCTTTTAACGGTGGGCTGTTTAACAGAAAAAATGTGGAATGAGGAATAACTATAAGAACTTCAAATAGGTATCTTATTTTGTTTTGTTAATTTCTGATTCAAACTATATTAAAGCCATACCCTTTGAAATGTTTGGAGTGGATGAACCTTGGACTTACTGTGGGACTAATAAACTTAAGTTGGTTTCCAATATGAATTATATTTTACTGATTCCTAAAAGGACTAGGTTATCAATTCGACGGCTGTTATCTATGATATGTCAAATATCCCTAAACATAATGTAGCTAAGTTCCCATATGCATCTGTGTGTCTCTTTCAAAGCAGCAATGTATTTTCCCCAAAGACACCCGTAAATTAACAACTTAAAGTTAGTAGAGAGGACAGGCAAGGTGCATCTGCACCTTTTGATATAGAACTCTAACCAGACCGCACCAATGGAACTGTGTCACACGCAACATTACCGGTATCTGCATAAACACATCCCTGCTACAGCTTTATTATAATGTATAGTTGATATAAAACCTAAAAATACAGGATCACAGTAACCTCTTTTACAATGGCATTGGGTCCTAATAGCATCTAAAATGCAGCAAAATATCACCACTGCAGTACATCTCTGCCTACCCTTTCAGGGTATACAGGCATTGTGGTGGTGTATAGACCCTCTGGTGACCATAATTAGAGAAAAATCATTTCATTATAATGCGAGGCAAACAAAGCATGTTAAACTTATATATACTTTACTGATCAACAGCTACCGAATATCACTTGGGTCTTCTGAAGGCAAAACTAGCGAAGTACCGCTCGCAGTTGCTGGAGCCATCCAAGAAGGGAGGAGATAAGGGTGAAGGGTTTGATGTGCTCAAGTCTGGGGATGCTAGGGTGGCGCTCATAGGCTTCCCATCAGTGGGTAAGGTAAGTTATTCATTTAAATATTGTATAAATTGTAAAATAATAATAATATTACCAAACAACACTTGTGACTGTGTGGTCTCAATCTGAGCAATGCTTGAATTATGGATACGGCACAATAGACTGAGGGTGATCCCAGAGGTTGATTTTTTCTAGTGAGTGTGGATAATCAAATCGGAATTTATTAATTCATAAACATTTTTTTTTTAACCAAATTTATAGCGAATAGCAAAAAAATTAATTTGGAGTCTTGAGACCAATTTCTTCCTAACTCAACCAGAATTCGATTTTTGAAAAAAAGATATCCCTAGCCGGCAATTGAACTCATTGATTTTGAAATAACATAATACATTGTTTTATTGCACTATCCGAAAATGTTACTAATAAGGATCAAGTTCTGGGAGCTCATCACATATGGTAAACAAAAGAAAAGTGCCAGTAGTAATACAATATTGTATTCCAGTCCACGCTTCTATCGACTCTGACGCACACGCACTCCGAGGCGGCGAGCTACGAGTTCACAACACTGACATGTATTCCTGGCGTGATCGAGTACCGCGGCGCCAACATACAGCTGCTGGATCTGCCCGGGATCATTGAGGGCGCCGCGCAGGGCAAGGGTAGAGGTAGACAGGTAATAATATTATCTAATTTCAAAAACAAATTAAAAGCCAACTTTACAATCCTTGACATATGGTTGAAATTGGTATAACGAAACAAAAGCACACCGGGTGAGCGCGTGTTTGTCAAAGCGAGTGAAGTTGATTTTCAATTGTTATCGGATTGTCGTCACTTCGCGTACACACTGTAAATGTTGTTACGTCCAGGTGATAGCGGTAGCCAGGACCGCGGACCTGGTGCTGATGATGCTGGACGCCACCAAGCCCTACGTGCACCGCCAGCTACTGGAGAAAGAGCTGGAGAGCGTGGGCATCAGGCTCAACAGGAACAAACCTAACATTTATTTTAAGGTGAGTTTGTTGAATGGTATCCTCAAATTGACAGGATACTTGTGGTACTCTACTCTGTATTTGTTGTGAACAATTGTTTTAGCTTCTTTATTTATAGAAATTTCTGAATAAAAGTAATTTGTAGTATCATTGTAACATAACTGTCCTATCAATATCCTGCACACCAAGTATGGATCATCATGTTTTTACTAATAAATATATATACTATACAGAGTTAGTACTTTTTTGACCAGCTACTCAAGCTGTTCCTGTTCTCACTTACCCATCACAATGTACTGCTCAAAAATGTAAAAGATCTTTTTAAAAAGAGCAACCATGGAATTTCTAGCCCGCTATTCTCCATAGAAACGGCATTCCGAACGGGTGGTAAGCTTAGCATTTTGTAACTTTTGACGATTCATAAGTACTGTGCTTAATGGGTTACATGAATAAAAAAAAATCTAATTCGGATTTTTCTAGGTAAAAAAGGGCGGCGGCCTGTCCTTCAACTCGACGTGTCAACTCACCAAAGTTGACGAGAAGCTGGTGCAAATGATACTACACGAATACAAAATATTCAATGCAGAGGTAATTCTACTATTTTCATTTACTAACCATAGCAATGGCCGGGGACTTTGTATGGACTGAAATTTTAGCTATTCCGTGGGAATCCAATTCCAAATATAAAAAGTATACACACCACATATATATATTGTTAAATAGAATAATAAACACGGAAATATTTAATAAATACTTTATTCATCGCGGCAAAACTTTACATATTTTGGCGGCACACACGAACTGTCAAAACACTCTCCTGTCACCATAGAGTTTCGCCGCTAGTGACGTCCCGCTGCACAGCGAGTGAACGATCACCGGTAACAATATATATATATATAAGTGGATGGTTGTGACACACTTACATACAAGCGAATTTGCATGTAACACACACATCGGCTTAGTTTTTTGTGCTTAAATATGTTGTTTGGTGACACTCTGTCTATATTATTTCTTTGTGTGAGCACTACGATTATTGTTTTCCAAAAATATATAATGCGTAGACACAACCAAGTTGCAGTCTTATTATCTTAATATACTCCTAAACTACTAAACCGATTTTAATATAATTTTGCACACTGTGTGCAGTTTTATCCAACTTGAAAGATAGGATAGTTTATATCTCAATTTATTTTATAAGGCAAAACAACGTTTGCCGGGTCAGCTAGTGTGGATATATTATATATATTCGCGTACAAAAGTCCGAAGGTTATAAAACTTAGTCTTTTTTTTTCAACATTAACACTGGTATGTTTAGGTGCTATTCCGCGAGGACTGCTCGGCGGACGACCTGATCGATGTGATCCTGGCGAACCGGGTGTACCTGCCGTGCGTGTACGTGTACAACAAGATCGACCAGATCTCCATACAGGAGGTCGACAGGATAGCCAGGCAGCCCAACTCCGTCGTCGTCAGGTAATATTACCAAAAAAAAGATTTGTAAACTAAACACAAGCCCGCTGAGTTCCTTGCCGGATCTTCTCAGTTAAGGCCTAGTCTGTTTGTCACTTTCATTTTAAGGTACCTATAATGAAAGCCAGTGGTTCAATGGTGTTGACCCTTAATTTACCGCCCGCCAGATCAGGGTGCGAAATTAAAAATTATGACGGTTTTATTTTTTTACATAATGGAATATTACTATGAATAACCATTTCCTAATGCAATGTAGCCAGGACACTCCGGTCAAAGTGGAACTTCTCAACAATCAATGGTGGTTCTTGGACTCATATTAGTCATACCTCTGTGTCGCAGCCATTGCTTGTTGCGTTAGACAGTATAGCCAGCTTGGTTGCCTTGGCCGTGGAGTCAGAGATGCAATGCCGCCCCAGGACGATTAAATCAGCCTCCACACCGCCCCCTACATCTGCGCCGCCCGGGGTCATGGTCCCTTTGCTCACTCTACGCTACGCCAATGATAAAAGTGTTGCTATGTTTGGGCCTTACGGCTGGTCTGTTCGTCTGGCGATTTTAATTTAAATTTATTTAATATTCAGTTGTAACATGAAGCTCAACTTGGATTACCTGCTGGAGACGCTGTGGGAGTACCTGTCGCTCATCCGCGTGTACACAAAGAAGCCCGGTCAGCCGCCAGATTTTGACGACGGTCTTATTTTGAGAAGGGTACGAGTTATTTTTAAAATATCGATCGATGATCGTAATTTCCATGCCATTAGATTAATGATAAAAATGCTTGGTTAGATGAATGAATTGACCTTATTTGAGCAGCATATTAACATTTAGTTTTTCTCATCTTTCTTCTTAGTTTCATTTTCAAAAGTAATTTGTAAATGTGGGAACCACATAGCCATTATCTTGTAATTATATACTTTTTTACCTGCTACTACCATGCACATACCTAATTATAACAATGTACTGCTCAACAATGTAAAAGATCTTTTTAAAAAGAGCAACCACGGAGTTTCTTGCCCGTTCTTTTCCATAGGAACGGCATTTTGTAACTTTTGACAATTCATATTCCCCTGAAACATCTGCCTTAATGAATAGACGTTCTCAAAGAAGTCTGTACTCGGTAGTTCTTACGTCATCTCATTCAGCGACGAAAATCCTTTGAGCTTTTCTATTAAATTTGCCGATTTGTGACAAGCATTTGAGCGTCTACCTGAGGTGATGCTCAAAGATGGGTTGTGTTGTGTGTAGTGTTCGGTTGTATTTGTCACAAATAAATGTTTTTTCTTTCTTTCTTTTCTTTTAAATGACTGATATTTGTTGGTCCCAGGGCGTGACCATAGAGCACGTGTGCCACTCCATCCACCGCACGCTGGCCGCGCAGCTCAAGTACGCGCTGGTGTGGGGCACCAGCACCAAGTACTCGCCGCAGCGGGTGGGCGTCGGCCACACCGTGCTCGACGAGGACGTGGTGCAGCTCATCAAGAAGTAGTAGCGCTCCCCGAGCGTGCGAGATACTGGCCCCAATACTGGCGTCTAGTAATTTCCACTAAAACTGTAACTATATTGCGGTCTTGCTTGTTTATTACGATTATGAGAATGACGGTTATACAGGTGATACAGAATAAGCGCCATAGGATCATGTCTTTGAATTAAAAAAAAGATCAAATTACGCCATTTGTATTTGTGACGTCACAATATATGCCTTCGTTATCCAGTGCGCGCACCGAGGCAACCGCGCTCCGCCCGCTGCCGAGCACACCCCGCAATGGTGCGCGATGTGTGCGGACCTTATGTTCATACACACGAGAAGGCACAATTATTTTGTTGATTATAAAACATGTTTTGCTGCTATGATTAAAGTAATAATTCAAAGGCTTATTTCTGTTGGTTAAAAACTAATTTTACTTCCGTCCTTCTCATGATCGTAATATATGAGGGAGAGGGCAATATTTTGAGTTGTATCGAATGACGTAAATTACAGACAACAGAATTGACGATATTAGCTATGAGTGAAGATATGCAGTGAGTTTGTGGACATTTGAATTGCACTGAATTTATTTGTAAATTGATTGAGGGGCGAGAGATGGCTTACCATAAGCTTGGTTTTCCTGTGTCTATGGTGATAACCTGACGTTGCCGATATGCTATTTAACTCGCAATTTTTTTTTATCGAATAATGTTCCAATAAAGGGGCGTCTCCTGCTAAAAGTTCAAAACAATAATCAAAAACACATACAAAAAAAAACCATAAATCCTAGCAACACGTTGTTTTCCAAACCTTCCTCTTAATGGACACAGCGTGACAATATTACACAATAATTTTGGAATCAGTGGCCTGACATAAATTTACTCAATGTAGACCGGCTATTGTCTGTTTGTAGTTACTGCTTTATCCTCTAGGGGCGCTCTTTATATATAAATGTGTTAAAATTAATGTTTTTTCAATGGAAAAAAGGTGACGAGAGCATGCGTAAACTCATGTTAAGGTTAAGGAATTGTGGCATGCCTGTATCTCTCCCCCCCCCCCCCCCCCCCCATCAAATCTTTTTTTCTGCGCATTTCAAAACATTCTATATTTATTATGTAAAGCAAAAATGTTAACATACCAATGTCGAGGTTTCAATATTAGGTAAACTAAAAATGTTTTTTTTTTGTGCTGGCAACATTTGTTTGATTATGCAATATAACTTGAGAAAAATAATACCTTTCGGCTTGTGCCCAACAGTGGGATATTATAATGTATGATTTATATCATGTGAAATCAGACTGTGTCTACAATATTAAGCATTGGCCAAACTGACGCGAGCGTGAATAGGTCGTTTTCATACAATTCAAGCTGGCGCGACCTATCTCTTTCGCCAGGCTCCTGACACTTCATACGATCGATTTCCCTACATCGACCACCACCATATATATTCTGTGCTCTCGGGTCAGGTTAGGAATGCTTATAGGTAAGAACATTTTAATTTATAATATACCAACTGGCGATGTGATGTCACGGCGATTTTTTGGCGGCGCGAGATCTTTTCGGTTGCGCCCAAACTTATTTATTTATAAAAAAAAACCATGATATCGTCATGATTTTTTCACTGTAGTTATTATGATAACCTAAAGTTTGTTTTGAACCTAAAAAATCAGGATTCATTTACAATTTACATCTTCGTCAGTATGGATTTATTACCACCATAAGACCATTCCCGTTACTGTTGTGCCTCAAGAATCAATTGACAGTGGACCGAACACCAGCTACTGGCGTCGAGCAATGAGCGTTTAATTGTTATTTATGCGTTTGTACAGGAATGTAAGGTCATATTGTATATACTCATTATACTTTTGCATTGAAATAAAATACTTTATTAAAATGCAATGTTTGTTTTTTATATTCCAGTATATAAAACTTGTATATGCACAGAACACGTTTACTAAGATTATATGACACTAGCGCGTCTAACCGTGGTTCCTCTATGAGCATAGCCTGTATACTCAAGGATAATGTAGCTTCCTAATAGTAAAAGATTTTTTTGGATCGGATCAGTTAATGCGAAGATTAACCCTACATCGAAACTCTAGGTTTCTTATAATACCCTGTCAACCTACACTCCAATCATCTTGATAATAAAGAATAGATTTGTATATGTTAGAGTCTAATTAATAGAACAGTGGCCTAATAGCGTATTTACGAAATTATGGTGTAAGAGGCATGGAAGATGCTTACGTTACCAAAACGCTACGTAAAAAGGATTATGGTCGATGTATAGTTTATTATTGCCTGGATACAAAGAGTTCATGATGGGGACTATTCACATTTTGTCAGGAATTTTAAAACTTGAATTTAATAAATAGTAATTTATTCCAATAAACACCATATATTCTATCACTCTATCATACTTCATCACTCTAAAACTACTATTCCTCAAGAAATTATTTCTTCTGTGTGCGCCAATATATCCGCTTCGGCTGTAGCCACTGCCCACTTGTGTTCCGTGATCTCCAAGGCCTCCCACTCGGCCTTGAAAGCGGCCTTCGGGTCAGGGGGCATCGCCATCGCCGCGCCCGACATCTGCTCTTGCATTATTTTGGATTGATCCGCAGCTACAAGAAAAAGAGTTGAATAAAAATAATAAATACCTTAACGCTTGTAACCCCCAAAAGGGTGGGCAGAGATGCACTGGCCTTTGTTATAAAAAGGGGGAACCCATTGCCATTATTCCATGCATACTGTCCATCAATGCGAGGGGAATTCTGGCCATGGCAGGCTTGCTAAGTTCGTACTAAAAGGCCAATAAATACGAATCTTGTTGTCTTCAGTGAGAGGGACAGTTCTCAAAGTTCCTTGACTGTTTTAAAAATCATACCAACCATTATTCTCTCCCAAAACAAGCGCATAGATAGTCCTCAAGCCAAACACATTGAGGAAGTACCAAGACGCTGAGGAGACCCAAGACGCGTCGAGGTACGCCAGCTCAACGCCGCGCTGTAACATCGGTTTGAAGCGGAGAGTCAGGGGGAATGGCACCTTAGCTGTGGACGACAAAAAATAAAATATATCAATTGTTTAATATATACATTATATTAAACTAGAGGACTCTAATAAACAGGACATATGAATTACCTATTAATTTCCCTGCTAAATTGTTACAATTATAACAAAAACAAGGCTCCTTCACCCCAGAGTGTTAACTCCCAATTTGCAACATTATTTATTGTGGTGCTGAACGGACCACCCATTCATTCATAACATTATTTTTACTTGAGAAATTGGACAACACTATGAATTTAAATAAAGCATTGCAAATGGTATGTATAATTATAATTATGGTCAGTAGAGCTTGCCAAAATAATAGATGTTGCAGTCTCAATCATTCAACAATAAACTCTTCCGTTTACAATAATGAATGTACTTAAGACAGACATGTAGCCCTTCTTAAATATAACCGTAAAAGCTTAAATTAAAATACTCACTAGTCAGGAAACCACTGAACATCCAGTTGATCCAGCCTCCAATGACAATCATTGGTAGAACATTGGTCACATTGCCCTTCAGCATGTCAGTCATCATACCAGGGTCTGTCATTGGGTTCTGAAATCAAAACAAGTTGACTTCTGCTGAAATTGAGTACAATGCCATAGTATAAAATGAAGTAAACTCCAAAATCACAATATAGATTTAATCACTGAGTTGATTAGCCCTCTCTCTCTCTTCTAATTTAAAGGTTGGACCCTAGTCGGTGTAGCTGATGAAGCTCTGTCCATCTGTCTCTATCTAGAGCAGCTTCTTTCACCTCCCTATACGACATGACACCAATCCTTTCTTTTATCTGACTCATGTAGGCCATGATTAGCCCAGTGATCATAAAAGAATTCCGATAAGTACTTTATAACCGTAACTCATCTTTACCCTAAAACCTACCTGTGAAGTGGCTGCCCTCTTTTGAACTTTGAAGTATCCCGTTTCCTCGTTGTTGAACCAGTGTCGGCGCATAGCAAACGACTGCCGGGGCAAGTACTTGCCGTTCTCGCGTAGCAAACGAGCACGTATCATCACTTGGCTGAAAAGTACGGTAAGAATTGGTACCTGATAACTAGTTAAATGTGTGATAATATCTTGAGCTTAACAGTGAGGTTACATATCCATTTGTTCAATTTACTTATATAGTTTTATAATACACGAAACTAGTTATAATGTGCTTAGACCCTGTCTTACCTATCCTGAACTTGGAGAAGCTCAATTTTCTTTTGTGAGGATAAAATAATCGATACATAGTGCCTCACGATTCCAACCAAGAAAGTAATGATAACAATGGGTAGGAACACCCATAACCGTATATTTGGATCTAACAATAGTTCTGCCATTAGATAAAATTAAAAGTTGTACAATACAACGAGCAGAAGGATTAATTTTATAATTAAAACTCAGTTTCCTTCGGTCGGGGTTCCACAAATTAAAAATAAAATATCATTTGACCACAGAATACGTATACCACGAATTGGCACGAATACATTTGACATGTATTTGACCATAGAGTTACTTTTTATATTTGAGACTAGCTATTGCCCGCGACTTCGTCCGCGTGGTATTTAACAAAGACAACCGTTGACAACAGCAGGCTCGCGCGCTCTGAGCCCGCGGGACGCATTGCAGGTTGTTGCTATCAAACTTAATCAGGCGCTGCGCTGCAACATTGGTTTTAATTTTTTTTCGTGAGATCCTATTTTTTTTTCTAAAATAAAAGTAGCCTAAGTTACTCCTTGTTACATCAGCTATCTGCCAGTGAAAGTCCCGTCAAAATCGGTCGAGCCATTTCAGAGATTAGCCGGAACAAACAGACAGACAGACAGACAGACAAAATTTGTAAAAAATGTTGTTTTGGTATAGGTAACGTGTATACATCCAAATGCACTTAGTAAAAAGCGGTTATTTTAATATTACAAACAGATACTCCAATTTTATTTATAGAAGATGTATAGATAAAGATAAAAATCTGTCCACGAAAAAAAAAACAAGGAGTTCTTGCTCTGTGTGTGTGTGTGTGTGTGTGTCTGCTCATAGAGCAAATAGCGCTATGGTCACTGACCTCTATGTATAGATCGCTGGACTAATCATAAGCCAGGCTATCGTGTGCCTATTTGATTTTCGCCATTTTGGCGCTGATAGCGGCAGTGAGGGGGAATGGAACTAATAATAGAGATGGGACAGTGATATGATACATCGATAAAAATGTTTATGCTTAAACCTACCCATGCAGTAAAATGAAAATAATTATGATCCATTCCTTTAACAATGGCTAATGTCCAAAATAGTCGAGTGGTTAATACTAAGATGAAGCAAATAATGATAATGATTAGCCGAATCGCTCATGGGTAGGGTAGGTAATCTTAGGATAAGCCGAAACCGGACTAAAGGGTGGTGTGTGACTAGCTAGATCCTACTTAAATAAGGATCGTTTTTTAATTAGAAATGAGGTAATGTAATGTTGTTTGGGAAGCAATGGAGTAGGTAAGGTATTTATAGAAAATAAAAATCATCAAAGTAGTACATGAGTTATGTTTAATAAAACAGTCATCAGAGAAGTGTTTTGAACAGATGTAATCATATTTTTTCGGACGCCAACTAGGCTTTTCAATGTTTTTGAGCCATAATTCTAGTCTTCTATTGTCAGTCGGAAACCTGTGAATTAGTAAACATTGTTTTAAAATAATATGTATTTGATAATACAAATCTGTCTTCGGCGATTTTTACGTTCTTGAACGTTCTATCTATTTAAGATATTGATAGAAAAAATATCGATAAATTTTATCGACAAGGAACTTTTACAGCACTATTGAATTTTATTGTTTATAAAAAACCGATAATACAAAGACAAATGTGTTGTAATCACGTATAAATAAGATTAGTAACATATTTTTAAGTGCCTATAATATCAATACATGTTTTAATTTCTTGAATATTAGCCGTAAATTCACTTACTTGTGGAATGTAACCTCACTTCCCTTCTGGTAAAGAGTTTTGCATAACACACACTCTTTCATGGTTTACCTATTAACTAACACCACTAATTTATGTATTAACTATATTAATACGACACAACAAACAAGTTTAATCGCGTTAAACCTTCAAAATCACTTTATAAACACGGAGACAATGTAAACAAAACAACGGCCATTTGCATTTTACGTCAGATTTAGTTCCTTTCCCCCACATTGGGGGCGCTTCAAATAGGCACAATAGATAGCTGTCATTTTAAAGGGTATCATTAGTCTAGCGTACTTGTATCATGGACGTCAGTGGCTATGGTGGTGGATACTTTTCGATCTTTTGAATATATTATTAGGGACATTAGTGTATATGAGACTATGAGTGTATACAAGGTATTCTGTGATTGGCTATTACGATTTACCCATTCATAAATTTAGTATTTCTTATTCGTAAAATGCCACGAGCTAAAACCAAAACTTTGAATGCGCCTGCCGCTGCCCCCCGAAATCTAAAAATAAAAAATAACCAGAACAAAAACAATCTTGAGAATGTAGTCATCAAAAAAGAACTGTTGGAGATGCCAGAGTACCAAAGCCTGGAGAGATCAGTGCATGAACCAAGTCCCAAGAAATCTATAGATTTGAGCATGTTTAAATTTGAAAAGAAACCACATGTAAAAATTGAATTTGAAAATGAGTCTCCTGTAAAAGAGGTATGTATTTGTTGATAATGATAGTTGGGTATTTAATTGATATTTTCAGGTACTACCGTGACTTATAATGTTGGTCCTGTGTCGAGTATCCTTCAATGTCCTCCCATCAATACTTTTACTCTTTAATTAAATTACAGGAATCAAAAGGATTATGGGAGCCGGCAAATTGGCGCGACTTTCTTATTAATTTAAGGATAATGAGATCGAATAATGATGCCCCTGTGGATTCAATGGGATGCCACATGAGCAGTGATGAGAATGCACCACCACAAGTAGGTTCTTCTATTAACTGAATCCAGTTGAGAATAATCTTCTGAATCTAGTTTTTAACTTTGTGGTCATAAGTGCATGCAAGAAAAATATTATAATTACATATTCTTCTGAGCTTGCATAAATTGAATACTGCTTATTGCTTTCTTTACTTAATAAATAAATAATTTTTGCCAGACCAACTATGTGTTACCTTAAGCAGCTCATATTATGGATAGGTACCATAAAATGCACTGGGGGCAATAATACCAGTAACACCCAGATCAGGAGAAATGAACCTGCAACCTGGTACAGTGAATTAATTGGCCTACTCTCAAACCACTAGACCAAGTTGTTAATATAAAGAAAGGCATTGATTGTGTGTCTACTTTCTGTAAATAATACATTATCTTCAGGTCTTCAGATATCAATCATTAATATCCCTGATGCTCTCAAGCCAGACCAAGGACCAGGTTACATTTGCAGCAATGGAGCGCCTCAGGGCAAGGGGCCTTACCATTGACAATATTCTGAACATGAGTGATGAGGAACTGGGCCAGCTAATTTATCCTGTAGGCTTTTGGAAGGTGAATAAAAAAAGCATTAGTTATAGTTCATAAATGGATGTTAAATATTAGGTAACCATAATTAAATGGCCACCATATCATAAACTATGCCACTGAAGAATAGAATAGAAAATAGCATCCAACCCTATGCTTGATATTGTTAGAATGTGTGCAGGCTGTGATACTAGTTTTTTAAATCATTCTCATTCCTTTTTAGACTAAAGTTAAATACATTAAAAAGACAACACAAACTCTTAAAGACCAGTACAGTGGCGACATACCGGACTCAGTGGAAAAACTGTGTAAGCTAACTGGTGTTGGACCTAAAATGGCGCATATTTGTATGAAGGTGGCTTGGGACAAAATCACAGGGATTGGTGAGTATAATTGACATTATCTATAAGTACCAACCATAAATGAACAATTTAAATTGCATGATTGGTCACTAAAACCTTTATTGTAACAAAAGGTTGTTATTATTTTAGTCACCAAACCATTCACTAACTAATAGGTTTAACTGGAATTACTTGGTAATGGAGTTATCTTTTGTTTCAGGTGTAGACACTCACGTCCACAGAATCAGCAATAGAATAGGCTGGGTAAAGAAGCCTACAGCAACTCCTGAAGACACCCGGAAAGCACTACAATCATGGCTTCCATTTGACCTTTGGAGCGAGGTTAACCATCTGATGGTAGGCTTTGGACAAACAATTTGTCAGCCTATAGGTCCAATGTGTTATGAGTGTTTAAACAAAGACATCTGCCCATCAAGTGGGAAGGGAAAGAAGTCTCCTAAGAAATCACCAATGAAGAATTTGAAAAATAACAAGAAAGATAACTCTGATGATTCTATTGAACCTGAAAGTAGGAAAGTTACTCCTAGAAACGAACTGAAAACACAAGAAGCACGGAATTCCGAAATAGATGAATTTGAAGTAAAAAGTATAAAGATAGAAAGTGAATTGCTGAATGCTAGTACAAATAAGTCGCCTCGAAAAAGAAAAGTAACACCTAAGAAGGAAAAAGACATAAATGTGGTCATTACTGATGTCGAAAACACTGTCCAGGGAGATAAAAAGTCGCCAAATAAAAAAGTTAAAACTAATAAAGTTGATACACAGAGTGGTGGCGAAAAAAATAAAAATAATGGGCCTCAAAGTGAAGATGACTTTGAAGAACTTAAAGTAGTTACAAGAACTCGAAATACTAGGAGTAGGCCTGATGTGGTTAATGATTTTGTAAAAGACAATGAAAAAAAGATAACAAAAAGGAAGTCTCCAAGAAACAAGAAATAAAACTTAGAAATAATTAATCCTAATTTCTTAAATATGAGCAGCTGATTTTTTATATTTCAATCATGATATTTTTATATGATTTCAGTATATTTATGTTTTATGCGTAACTAAGTCATTCCAGGCATCCAAGCCATGTGTTTAACCCACCTGCACCTAGCAAGGAGGGTAGTGTGTTCATATATTGTGTTTTATTGCAAGGATCTATAATGTGATATTTGATAGTGTCTAACATTACCTCTTTGTTGTAAAATCTGATTTTGTTAAGTACAAATACACCATTATGTTATATTTTTTTACTGAATTAAAGTTAATCAATATTATTTGTGTTTCCTTCTATCTATCTTCTTTTTTGATTTGTCCTTTCTTGGATCTGCTTTAGCTTTCATGTGCCCTTTCTTCTGCAGGGACTTCTTTTTATTTTGAATTCTATCTAATTTATTTTTCATTTGATACACTTTACTTTTCTGCATTTTCTTGGTTGCCTGTTTTTTTAACATCTTTTTAATTTCTTTTTTCGTTTTTAGTTTGTCATCATTGTCTTCTTTTTCGTCCTCTTCTTCTTCTTCTTCAACATTATCCTCATCCAAACCCATTCCAGGTATAGCTTCTGAGATTATATTATCTTTCTTCTTAATAACTTTCTTCTGAATTTTCTCCTTAGGTTTATTTTCGCCTATAACTAAATCTTTTTTCTGTAATGTATCAGATGAGAGCTCAACAATCTTGACATTAACATCTTCATCTTCATACTCATCTTGGAGTAATTGTTCTATGTCCGGTATTGGGCGACTGGACACAACAAGCTTTTTGTAAGATTCTTTATTCTGAAATAACAATAACATAACCTTAAAATATGTATTATGATGTCTTGGCATTCCAGCTTGAAGCAGTGGATGTTTACCTAAAAAACCATACCCAGAGGATCTTAGAAAACATGTTTCACCATATCTGATTGATTTGCATACATGATGTAGTAATCCACTCAACATGTTAAAATATATAAGTAGAAAAACATGCAGATGAATCACTTCAAAAACCTAGAAAAAAAAACATCATACCTCTTGTTTTATTCGTTTCCTCTCTTCTTTAAGCAGGCGCTGTATATCATCTTGTGCTTTTTTCTTGCGTTCCAATTTCCTTTTACGAAATCCACATAGAAAATCTCTGAAAACAAATAATATACTCTGTAAACACATGCCCGTGTATTATTATAAATACCTAAGTATTATGTATTTACTTTCTCTTTGTTTCGTCGAAGACTAGATTTACTTTCTTCTTTCGGTCTTGATTTTTATTTTTCTTTCCCATTTTATTTTACAGTATAAAGCAAATCCTTGGATTCACCTCATACATGACCTAACCTCCAAATTTCTAACTGGCTGTCATTTGGTTTATTATGACAGCTGGCATTTCAGTTCAGGAACGTTAAAATAATTCAATGAATGATATAAACTTTTTTGTATTGTGTTTTTTCGTATGGAAATAATGAAAATATCTCAAATAGTACATCAGTCTACATCTCACATCTCCTGTAGGGGAGTTGGGGAAACTGGTTAAGGGTTCAGGTTCATAAACCTGTAGTCGAAGAACTATAGCTCCGTTCATAGTATAGCATAGCTCAACAGAAAATTTAGTTCTTCAGAAAATATGGCGTCACCATCTTAGGTGTTTCGTCAGTGTTAAAGTATTACAAGCTAAAGCTATTTGCCAAGCTATTCCCAAATGAGCTATTTGAAAACAATGTTTCAAGAATTTACAAGCTTTTAGCTAAGCCTAAATCAAAGAGCATTATAGGATAGGGATGCACGGAAAATACCAGAAAATACGTTCCTAGAAAAGTTATTTTCTTTGTGTTATTTTCTCCTTCTTATTATGAATTCTTATTTGCGGTAGCAAAATATAGAAAAAGTGTAAAATGTTGAATAATTATACCAACTGTGTATATAATGTACTGTGTACAATTATTATTTTAAATTTTATCACCCATCTGTATCACCAATTTTTTGGCAAACCATCAAGAATTTTTGAAATTCTTGTGCATGATTGGTTGATCTGCGCCATTAATGTTTTTTATCAAGTTTTTGCCGACCAATCAGCGCACAAGTCTACAATAAAGACGGACTCATCAGCAGCATGGCTGTCAGTATAAATTTGAAGCTTGAACGATGCACTCCCTCTCGTCACGTTGGTTTTTTTTGTTTGTGCAATTTGTCGAAAATGATATCGTGTGTGATTTTGTGTGCCAGGAAATATGGAAACCTTTGGGTGCAGTGACCTGATATCTACCTTGTTACGCAAGGTGAGTTTCAAAACATGTGACTTGAGGGGGTTTATCAATTTGAATATATGATATTCGTCGGTTCGCAGAGCGAGCTGAGCAAAAATTGTGGCCCAGAAAATCAATCGGGAACTCGCTACGTATGAGGGTTTCGTCACGATTTTAATTTAGCTGTTTCAAGGTTGGCCTGTGTGGTCCTAATGTGAGCGCGAGTGCATTAATTAGAGTAATCAATATGTTTGTGTTGCCACGGCCATATGTTAACACGCGTGAAAGGATAGTGTTACAGACGCACCGTTCAATCTCGACTCAATGTTTTGATCCGCACGATTGTTGGTTTCCGTGGAACGTGGAATTTGTATGCCAGTGATAGGGAAAGTTGTTGGTATTTAATGTGAAAAACGTTTGAGCAGAGAAGCATCAATGTCATTCAATCAAATTGGTCCCTTGTATGCGTATTTTTTCATATCCATATAGTTTCCAACTATTGATTTTACACCTACATGAATCCCTCCCACTTTATTATTGGATGTCATTATATTAGAATGTATTGTTTGTCAACTTTTTTATAGTACACAGAACAAACTACACTTATAGACAATATATATTGAAGCAATGAGAACAAAATATATTTTATCCTCGTTTATTCTCTGATTACCTACTCAAGATTATTGTAATGTAAACAAAAAGATGATAGGTTTATTCAGAAAAAGCTATGTTGACTGAATAAACATCATTTTAGACTTAACTGTTACTTATTATTTTATCTATTGAGATGATTGTAGTTAGTAAAAACAAGTGACAGATTGGCATGTGTCTTGATCAAACTGTAGATACCCATCTACCTTATTATTACATCTAACCTACTCCATGCTTCGGAGTGCATGTTAAGCTGGCAGTCCAGATTTTTCAGACCTCTGACTGTAAGTGCTGTTAAAGATGTTATTAGGACAGCATCACTGCCTGTAACCTATAAGTAAACCCTTAGATTACTCGCTCTTGTCTCACTGGTTGATGGCAAAGAAGATTGTATAAATATATCTACTATTTTGAGATTATTACGCTTATTTCTATTATAATTTTAACTTCTATGCTTTAAATCCTGAATTATCTGTCTACTGATTTTTGATTAGCACTTAATTTTTTGTGAACGGTTACATATCCTTTTTATTTTACCCGATGAGAAAGTCTGAGAAATTAGTTAGTGACATCCCATTGGGTAAAACACGGCTAGACAGAGGTCACATAAGGTACACTATTGTGCGGGTATTAGGGTAGGGTTAAGGGTATTTAAAAGATGCATGTAATTGTTACAATAAATAATGCGTTGATATCAATGCCAGTTAGTAGCATGCCGGCTACTTTCCACTGGCATGTGTAGTGTAGCTTTAAGTCCATACTTGGGGAGTGAGTGAGAATCGGAATTACAGCGCTGGCTGTGCATGAAAAATTCAGTCACTGCGGAATGAGTAGCAGTCCCAGATTCTGTACATAAAAAATATATATATATATATATGTGTGTTGAATTGTGAACCTCCTCCTTCTTTCGTCTGTTAAAAATGCACACAACCGATTATCTCATTGTCTTCAACTCATCACGCACACATGTACGAACCAAAAAAACACACCTACCATATTGTGGATGTTCCATCCAAATCTGTTAAACTTTTTATAATATCCCTGACCTACGATTTGCGTATTGCGATCGTGGTGTTATTTACGTATCATTGCAAATATATAATATTTATAATGATATTTAGCATCTAGTTGTGGTAATGGTTTGCCTATTTTAACTCGATTACGATAGACGAAGTGCGCAGCCGACTGTAATAAAAGTTCACCTTCCACGGCCGCTTCGTCCTCTATTAACCTACGGATTATAATGGTGCGGTTCACCACAAACATATCCATCTGTTCGTCACCAATATATAGTATTACTCAATGACTAGCAGTGCCCGCGACTTCATATGAGTAGACTTTAGATTTTGAAATATCCCGGGAAACCCTTCCAATTCCAGGGATAAAAAAATGGATCGTATACATCGACCCGGGCTGTAAACTACCCATGCAATTTTGGGTTTACAAGTTGCATCAAAATCTCTCCAGTAGTTATTCTGTGGTGCGCAAAAAGACAGACAAAATAATAGGTACTCCCTAAGCTATTTATTTTATTCTGAAAACGACGCGCATCGGTCTACCCTCAGAATAGAATTCCCTGCATCTTGAGCTGTATGCATCTATATTATACTTATATAGATAATAAATTACTAAGTTTTATTTCATAAAACTAATTTAACTAATTTTATCCCGTTTATTTTATGTTTTTGCATTCCCGACGTTTTTATTTTTTTATTTCAATGTGTAGTTTTCGCGCAAATACAAGAAATCAATAAATTACTATGGTTGTTCGATTGTGTTATATTAATTCAACACCCACTCACTCTGAGAGCAACAATTTCAATCTGTAAAGTTTACCTAAATAATAATATTATCTTATTAAGCTTGTTGTTTGTACGCTATAGCTATGTGTTATTCAACGATTATTTAAACATACATTTAAGCTCTTATTATTGTGTATTTCGGCAAAATGATATATTAGAGACTGTTCTATCTTTAACTTCTCGGTTACACAATACAAGACTGTTAAGAATTCAAAGACAATAAAATTATTATACTGTTTTCTGGAACTTAACAAGGGTAAGCTTCCAGGTGACATTATACTTTTTTTTGAGATGTAATATTTTTTGATAGACATTATACATTAGGTGCTACACAAATCCCTACTCATAATTTAGGTATGATCTCTCATATATCTGTGGGTATGATATATGCCTAGAAACTAATGACAAGCCTTAGGGATTACAATATGCTTTCATCTAGGCTATGCTTACAAGTGCTGGAGATCTATTAAGTGTCACGCATCTCCGGAACATAAGCTTCGAACGTTCCTCGTGCTTACACCGGCAATGTTATTTTAAATTATCAGCTACATAATAATAATAATACCAGCCCTTTTTTTAATGTCCCACTGCTGGGCACGGGCCTCCCCTAAATGCGGGGAGGATTAGGCCATAGTCCACCACGCTGACCCAGCGCGGGTTGCCGGACTTCACAAATCTTTCCAGGGGTTCTCTCAGACATGTAGGTTTCCTCACGATGTTTTCCTTCACCGTTCAGCAAGTGATAATCGTGGTTGAAAATGAGATTCGCACATGAAATCCCAGAGGTGCGAACCGGGGTTTGAACCTGCGATCCTCGTTACCGAGGCAAGCGTTCTACCAACTTGGCTATCACTGATTTTTACCACCACTGCTGCTTTTTAAAAATTAAGCACTATCCATTTTACGTACCGTTCAGGTGCGTAAGCGTCGTCCAACCCTCTCACACCACATATTCATAAATAAGAATGATAGTGACAGCATGTTTTTCGTGATTGACATTACGATTATATTAGGAGTTCCTGCTTACCCTACAAGCCGAGATTACAACGTGTTATGACGTTAGTATCATTTTGGCTAGAGTCGGTTTTGAATGTTATTAGCCAAAGCTTACTTTTGCTATTACGGATTTAATGTCGTGTCTACGAAAATATATTTTGCTGTCATGTTTGCCTATGTACGGCATGAGTGGGCGTGGTCCGCCGACTAGGTCAAGGCGTCTATTTCCGGTATACTTAGACGTGTGTTTGGGACCTGTAGAGTTAATATATTTATCGATTGTTTAACTGAAGGTCTTTGAGTTGTGACCGTTAATTGTCTAGTAATGCAGACCCTAGTCAAAATATGTACCGCATACTGGATAGCGGTCTGGTCATGTCTTTAGTCTCATTAGGTCTATGCCATTCATCCCGATGTCTTACAAGCGAGAAATTATTTAGGGAGCTTTTAATGTTAACTGTTTAGTGTCTGAGATTTCTTAGCTTTAGACTCGAAGGGACTGTAGCCACGGTCATTCCATACGACTTAGGTTATTTATATGACCTGAAGCCCAGAAATGGGAACCCCTTGCGGGCCCTACGACCTAGTCACAAAACGAGGTGTATTTTTGTTGGTCTTGTATATTTTCCCCTAATATTTAAATACATTAACAGGTATTAGATTAAGTACCTGTACGTGACCGGTACTCGCAAATCGTACTTTCTGTGAATTTATTTTGCTATTAGTCCTCCAGACCATTCAGGGCAATTGCATTGGGTGCGTTCTGGACCTGTATATACTTTCAATATTCGCAAACCTATCGCGTGTTACCCATTCTGTGCCCAGAAATACGTATGAGATAATCTGTAACCACCTCTATTTAATAGAGGTCAGTGAGTGCATCTAACCGAGTACAGAGACCTATTGTTGCATTGAATAATTACGTAAACTGAGATCTTTGTATTATTTTTATCCATTTTTTATTTGACCTCTCTGCAATATAATATAGTCCACAGTTCTTTGATGCAACTGAAGCTCTGTGTTCATCACTATTTAAGACCGTGTCGAGGGCTTTCACTTTAATACTAATAAATATTATTATTTCGTCATTCGCTCGCTTTGTGAGTAATGTTTATTCCAGCCATAACTTCCTGTCGACGATAATGTGGTATTCATGTGAATATTAATTGAGAAGTGTGAATAAAACCGCAATATGGTAGCAGTCCAATAAATTTAAGCAGATGGACTAGACCAGTGGTACTCAACGTATTTTTCATAGGGGCCACAAACACGTGTTAGTCGTGGTGTCGTGGGCCGCAAAAAAAGCAAAATAGGTAATGATTTCGTAGGTTTTCGCTATTGTTACAAATTGAATTAAACAACTATGAACGGATTCATCGCGGCGCGGTTGTGTTATTTAGAATCTATTTACTCAGCGCGCTCTCAATTGTTTTTATGGGCGCGAAATTCAAAATGGTTTAAAATAATGTAACACCAAATGGGCCAACCACAAAAGCCCAGCGGGCCGCAGGTTGAGTATAGCTGGACCAGACTTAGGGGCAGGAAAAATATTATCATTACATAATGAATTTTATCTAAAATGCAGTGCACGCTGCGAACAAATTAAGTTGCGTTAGTTTGCATCGCGAAGAAGTTTGCATATCTGTGGATGTGGTGAGACCTTAGAATCGGACCTACAAAAGCATTAAACTCGTTAGGATAAGTGGTACATTACATTATCTATCCATTCACGAGCCAGTTATTACTTGCTACTCGAGTGTTAAACACACTTAATGCGTTAACATGAACGTTGGGTTCAAGATTTTACGATGCATCTATGTCAATTTTATTATAAGTAATGCCATAGTCATTTTTACTATACATGGCAAAACCTCGTACCTATGTAAATGTTAAGTAAATTGATATCTTTGTTTTCTTCAGTCTTGAGTCGATGTCTCCGAGTTCCTTTCAGTAATTGCAATTATTTTCGCATTATGAATATCAGTGGGGCCATAGCATGGTGATTAATTTTGCCACGCAAAAATGGCACTCACCTCTGATTGAATCCTAACTAACTTAGCATTTGCCTCGACTCGACCCCCTTGAAAGAAATCATAAAATCTGATCTAAATCAACTCTGCACATAGCACGATAAGGTTGATGAATCGCTGACAAACTAGGGCGACCACTTACGGCAAAGAGGTGACGATAACGACGACCCCAAAACCATTGTTGACATTTCCAGGGCTTGTTATCGACGGAATCTGTCTTTGGATGAGCCGTAAGGAGTCTTGTCTTTATGCATGCGGTGACGTACAAATGGTGGTCTCGCGTAAACAAGATTAGGTATGCCAGGATTCGATTTCTAATGGTTACACGCATCACATTATTGTTCTCTGTGCTTTGGATAGCACGTTAATCTTATGGTTGAGAAATAAGTTTGTAGTATCAGTGACATAGGTATTGAGATAAGATCGCATTTCAAAATAACGCGTGAAGCATATGGTACACTCAACTTGCACGTAATTATGTAAGCAAAATGAAAATCTGTAATTTTAAAATTTTGACGACGAACTTTCGTATGTGAAATTATCTTGGGATACTGTTAGTCCTGATTCTGGTTTTAATAATAATCATATAGATTGTTGGGACATAATATCTAAGTATTCTGCAGTTATATTGAGTACTGCACAATCAAACAATTACACACTAGTTGATTATTGGAAATTGAAATTTGCAATGCAATTATGGGAAGTTGAATGCTGTAATTGCTTTGTTATCCTTCGAGAAATGTTAATGGCTGCCAACTGTTTAACTTCCTACTTACTCATACATATTGGGGATTAAAAAGAAAGGCGTTAATAACACACACACACACAATAACAGACGCCGTTCTACGTTAATTAAGGTTAAATACTTTATAATTAAATCCATATATTCGTTGGTCCGTGATGTTGTTATTAATGTTTTAGAACTTTCAGTACAACTGACGTGTTGTCACACGAAAACAAACTTTTAGATGCTATAATATTATTTATACCTAGTTACTATGAAATCCTCAAAAGTATGACTCATAAAAGATAGGTCAACTTCCGAGGGAACTTAACTTGCTATATCAAGTCATATTGATGCCTCCCTCCGTGATGTCTATAGAGTATGTAAGGAATGTTGCTATTAATTATTTTAATTCTTTTGTTTCAGGAGATAAACTACCAAACGGGTTGATTAAGATTTAATAAAATGACGTCTCGGTAAGTTGAAAAACGAAAGGTGTCCGCTCCTGATTCTACCGGTCTTGCGAATTCAGGGCGGAATCAGGACATTATTAGACTTAATTATAGATTTTTTTTTTTATCCAAGATACAGGCTTCCGCCTATTTTGGATCCGCTACTTAACTGCCATGTGTAATGCTTATACCGAAATTCCATTTAAATTTTCTTTTGTACTTCCACTGTTTTCGCGTATCATGCTAACTTGTAACAATTGTATTGTATTGTATAAAGCTGTAACTAGCTGTGTTTAATATAATTTATAACATAATATTACTTTTAAAAATTAATTACAATGCACTTGCAAATGTAATTATGAGAATAATCGTTCATTTGTTTTAAACATTATGTAGGGTGACTAATATAATTTATGTGCCTCAACAATTAGTAGTAGTCTTGTTGACCACCTGATGGCACCTTTGTTTTCTTTACTGAAACAACGAGTGATTTATTTAAATCAGCTTCTATTATATCTAGATTTATGTACATGATGACTTCAACGTGACCTTTTCTAATTCATGTGTCCTTTCCCACCCGAATCATTACCATTATTTGTCTTAAAGTTTAAAACGAGTTGAGTCAGTACTGATTATATTATCATTGCCAATTATAAGCGTAGTAATTGTGTTCATTTGAATTAGTAGTTTATATTCAACAATAATTTATCTATTTATTACTTCCTCTTTCTCGAGAAACAAAAGGTTAAATGCTGTCGAATAGGTAGTTTTATTCCTCGGCTTATTCACACGGTGTGCTGGTAGGTATGTAGTTGGGCAATCGTAGAACCTTGCTCTAGTAATGTTGTCCGTTAACTGGCCGTGTCATTTAATTTGTGCCTGGCTTGTCTTTTGTGGCTTATGGTTCCAACCTTAGCCAATGAAAAAGCATAGACCAATATTTTGAGCCAAAAAAACATTGCCAAGCCAAAAAAAGACAGTGTTTCCATAGTTTTATTGATTACTAGCTGTTACCCGCGACTTCGTTCGCGTGGTATTTAACAAAGACACAACCGTTGGCAACAGCCTGCTCGCGCATTCTGAGCCCGCGGGACGCATTTCAGGTTGTTGCTATCAAACTTAATCAGGCGCAACGCTGCAACATTGGTTTTATTTTTTTCGTGAGATCCTATGTTTTTTTCTAAAATAAAAGTAGCCTAAGTTACTCCTTGTTACATCAGCTATCTGCCAGTGAAAGTCCCGTCAAAATCGGTCCAGCCATTTCAGAGATTACCCGGAACAAACATCTTTTAGTAAAAATAACAACCGTCAAACTGTTGAATTTTGCACAATTCGCGCTATAAGCGAAACGATCCACTATTAATTCAAATATGCTAATTCCAATGTTTCAAATAATATAAAGAATGTAACAATACTAGATGCGTCTAGCCATATAGATGAGGATGTGACATGTCTAGCCAAAATGAGTGCAAGCAACATCTCACCTACTGTTTCGTATTAGTATTACATAATATATCTGTCTGATAACGTGAGCGTTCTAATACTTACGAAATACTACTTACTTACTTTACGGTGCTATTTTACGATCGCATCCATTTGTTAAACTAATAAAACCTCCGTGCAGCCGGGGAGTTGTTTTCAATTTATTTTGCCGATTAGTTTGACCGTAATTGATTGCAACGTACAAGGTACTGCAGTTACCTATATGGCTTTTTATGATTTTTTTTTAAATACCAGTTAACAACTTTAGACGATAAAGTCTATTTTAAATATATTATAAAGTCTATGTTATATTAAGCAGAATCTGAGTTTGTTCTGGAAAATATCAATGTAAATTTATTTAAACTCCTATTTAGGTTCCTATATGGAAGTTGGTCTGACTTATTGTCTGTTGTCACCAGTTAGTTACGTATATCTGAGGATTACTGTTTACTAACCGACCATAACTCGTTACACACTAAGAAAAAAAAACACCTGTTTAAATAATACTTTATGGTGTGACATTTAGTATGCATTGCAGACCACAATGTAGACTCCTATAATTTATTGTTTGCGTCTACGTCTTGTTAGAACAGATGTTAATCCTACAGTTTGATATTTATAGTAAAATATTGTCATTCGGCGAATATTTATTCTGCCTCTGACAATTATAATTTATCCTGAAACTATTTAATCAGCCGTCTCGGCCGTTGGGGCGACAAAACTATAGGAAAATACAGTTAAATATACGTCTACGTTTGGATCAATCGTCCAACAATCAAGAGATGAAGTTTTAAAAAATCAATTGCCTGACACTGTTGTCATAGCCTTCTTATTGACGCTACTTCAAAAAAGAGCAGGCCTTCAATGTGACTGCTGATTTTTTTAATGTCTGTTACCTACTGAAAATGTACTGACATTTGCATATTGATTTTTAAATACATACTTCTGAAAAATTTGTTTGGAAAAGAATTCATTAATATAAGATCAGAAGTTACTAAGTCCTTAAAAAATACCACTAAAACGATTCGAAATACCCCTAGATCCTAATATTAAAACTCTGAAATTAAAACCTTGCACCTATTCAAACGTATCTACTTATTATTCAAATACATTTTAGGTTTTATTACTGCAAATAGGTTCAAAACGCCATATAATTATGAAACACTTCAATAACAAAGTCGCACATTAAATACAATAGAGCAAGCTCAGAGGCCAACATACACACCACACCAAGCATTTGGTCAATTTATGCCCCTTCAGATAGCCCTAAATAAATTTAGACCCCTACAAAAGCCTAAGCCGAATATTTACACCCTAAATTTGCGGCTAAAAGCCGTAAGTTGGAAACCCTGGTCCAATTTCAATTCAGTATAAGTTACTCTCCCCAGGTTGGACCGCCTGTTCGTGCTCCTCGAGGCGGGGGCGGGGCCCGCGACCAGGCGGGCGGCCGCCCGGCAACTGGGCGAGGTGCAGAAGGCCCATCCCGAGGAGCTACACCGGCTGCTCGGCAGGCTCATGACGCACCTGCGTTCCCCAGCCTGGGAGACAAGGGTTGCTGCTGCACAGGTAATAAAGATAATTCTGGAATAAAATATTACTAGTTCTATGTTTTAATTGATAGAACTAGGCGATACTTGGCGGAATTCCATTGTTAAACAAATGGGGGAAGAGGAATCCACCACTGACTCGGCTTGTCAACTTTTCCAATTATAAACCAAACAAGTTTGATCGATACTTAAAGAAGCCAGCAACTTACCTCTAAGATGTTAGTCGAGAATCTATCTATCACGAGTGACGGGACCCCAAATAAAAATGCAATTCTCCGCGAAACGCTCTTAGTTTTGTTTACATGACCGTGTCGAGACAAAGCGCACTGCCTCGGCCGACCGCTGTCATTTGCCTCGCCGCCGTTAGCCTGCGCGAGACATGTGCCCGAGCTAGGCTGCGCAGTTGTTTGCACACAACCATTTGCTGATAATGTCGTTCGGTCCTAATAAACTAAGAATCGTTGCTGTCGCGTTAATGAAGCTACGAGTGCTACATGATCTGACCTTTGTCACCTTGAATTCGAAAATAATTTGCACATCATACGATAAAAATAAGGTCTATTTTCGTCGTTTGTTATTAATTTAAATTTAGAACTTTCTAAATATTAGCTTTAGTGAAATTTTCATTTACGAGTTACCAGGTTTGATTGGCAGCATATACTTATGATGACTTAGCTGTTTATATTTATAACATGAAACGAATAGTTACAAGAGATTATGACGGCTTGAATATATCGTCTCCACTACCTGAGACCTGAGAAATTGCGATACACTATCAACAGTCGTTTAAGAAACAATTGTTGTAAAAATCACGCAATTCATTGCCATACACACATTCGAGTCACGTTCACGGTAGGTTAGTGAGGTTACAGCCATGCGCGAGTGCGGTCAGCAACGAAAGTCGCTGATCAGATTCAAATGATAACAACTTTCAGCTGGTAACAAAGGAGAGCCAAATGGGCCCGCTATTACTGACGTTTACAAACTTAACTAATACAAAAAACCGTGTACAGACCGATCGCGTAGCCCCGCGAGGCTGCCTCGGGCGCAAGTCGGCATGTAAGCGAGGCAGCATACAGCTAGTCAACTATAGAGTCGCTGATAAATTGCTATCCTGTGTGAAGACACGACTTGTCTAGAAGGGTCCAATATCTTTTTAGGATTCGGTACCAAAACTGTAAAAAAAATTACATATCTGGTGTGACTATGTCCGTCTGTATATGTCGCTAAATTAAAAAAGACTGCTGGAGAACGAGGTAAAGGCTATTTATTTTTGTTTAGGTTTGCAGTTCATATTAGGAACATGTATTCAAAGGCTATGTACAAAAAAAATGGCGAGAATTTTAATGTCTATTTGTATTCACGAATCGTCTCGTTGCGCCGCGCCCGCGCCGGGGCGCATGCCTATAGATGATCTCCGTCATGTTCATCGTATTGTCTCGTAATTGGCTACATTGTTTCGACCGATTGAGAGATTATTAATCTGCTAGGCGCTTCTTTGTGCGAGTTGGAGTGATTCATGAGATTGGCAGTAAAATTGATATGTCATATCGTTTCTGTGATGCATAGCCAATTTAAAAAAAAACGTGAAATGAAAAACAAGACTTTTGAAATTTCGTTTTTATACGACTACAAGCATAAAATAACAATTAAAATAAAGTATTTTTTTGTTTTTTTAAACTTCAATTCTCGTCCATCCAACCCATACCCTGTCAACATTACACTTGTCGAGCCCTATCCAATGAGTCCAAACTCGGCGGGTCTACGATTGATATAGCAGAGTTCCTGTGGCCACCTTCCTGCTCCATCACCAGGTTCCTGGTCACGAGATGTGTGAGCCAACTACTCATTGAGACCTATATAATGAACCCTAACTCGTTGGGTCTACGATTATCATTCCAGTATAATATTTTATCATCGTCCTCGATCCGGGAACTAATGCAGTGATAACCGCAATGAAGTTATCAATGTATCTTCAGGAATCAGGTTACACGCAATAACATGCTAACTGGAATTCATGTGATATCCCAGTTTCAACTTTATTGTGCAGTTGATAGTGTTCAATTTGTTAGAATTATTGATATCGTTACAGTGCCCATTTGTTTTGTGATTCGGTTTATCAGACGTACAGTTCACTGCAGACTCATAGCAGCTTATTCATCTGTTACCGTGTGCCCTTTGTGTACCAAACAGTCGGCTGAGTCGTCTTTAAGTACTAACATATTTGTGTTATCTTAGTGCCTAGAACATCAATAAATAATATTATACTTAACAAAAACACTATGTCATACAGAGTGCTAGTTAGTGGCTTCGGTACGAAAATTGATACCATAGAATCAAGTCATCATTCTAGACTCCCCAGAGTTGGAATTATATTTTTTCTATATTTTTAGCATGATATCATAAAATAAGTCGACGTCAACGTGATTTTTAATAAAAAAAAGCATAATTACTAATTTTAAATGACACGTATTGCGAGTGACGTCACGCGCGATTTTTTTCCTCTTCCCCACATTTGTGGAATAATATTATGGATATAATATTTCTTGTTGCATTTTGTTTGGCTCTAATTTGTTTTGGGCTAGCAACAACTCTTTTATTCTTTCTCTTTTCCAACATAAAATATTCTGTGATCTGTATTCCATCAGGGCATATCATATACGAGTACCGGCATTGTATCGCTGTTTCCAACTGTTATCGCCCGCCACAATGTTCCAACTTGTATACATTGTTGTTGAAATATAATGATGTCATTCCACGTCCAAGAGTAATCTTGTTAAAATGCAAGCAAATCTTTATCGTGAGCTAAATATATATAAAGTAGTTGCCTACAGAAGCGATGTGTTTACATCGTGCATATTTTAATCCATCCAACTAGTTTACTTTGTGTGCAAGTACTTAAGAACAAATTAAATAAATGACGTGGCGTATTTGTTTTCCACGTAACCGATGGAGACGGTTTCTTGATAAAAAAATAAGATGTTACTAGGTATATTGTTTCGTTAAAGACAGGTATAGGTATGATAAAGAAGGTGGACGATATTAAATTTTGTATTGTAGTACAACGCAGTTATATGGCCTCCACATGATGTTAAATATAGTTTAATGTTGGAGCGCATACGCGTTAATACGAGATAAGGCGTCCAATCCGAGCATTTTGAAATGGGAGGATTAAGTGTACCGGACTAACGTGGGGCGGGCGGTGGTAGCCGCGGCTGCAGGACCGATTTGCTCTACAAAGCTCATCCTACGCGCGCCTTGCGTACACTCATAGCTGTGGCCGATAAAATTGACCTATTTAGTTGTTCTCTCAGTGAATTCGAAAAAACAGCTTCATATTTGTTGTGTTATGCTACGCATAATTAGGGAGCACATTGTTGTATTGGTTTATCCTGGAAGGACATTTGTGTTTGTCGTAAATAAATACGTTTAATCAGAGACGTGCTTATCTATTTCAAATTATTATATTTGGCCATCCCTAGATACGTTATAAACTTATAGCCTCCCGCCTCGGGGACAGCACATGCCTATGTAACCTTTAGAACAATATCTCCAGCGAATTTCTAAAGGTAAAAAACAGACGTATATTCCCGATGTTTACATTTTGGAATAATGTTGAACATCGTTGAGAATTTGTAATCTATACATATAAATAAAATTGGAGTGTCTGTTTGTAATATTAAAATAGCCGCTTTTTACTAAGTGCATTTGGATGTATACACGTTAGCTATACCGAAACAATTTTTGTCTGTCTGTCTGTTTGTTCCGGGTAATCTCTGAAATGGCTGGACCGATTTTGACGGGACTCACTGGCAGATAGCTGATGTAACAAGGAGTAACTTAGGCTACTTTTATTTTAGAAAATAAAAATAGGATCTCACGAAAAAAAAATTTAACCAATGTTGCAGCGCAGCGCCTGATTAAGTTTGATAGCAACAACCTGCAATGCGTCCCGCGGGCTCAGAATGGGCGAGCAGGCTGTTGCCAACGGTTGAGTCTTTGTTAAATACCACGCGGACGAAGTCGCGGGTAACAGCTAGTAACCTTTATAAAATCAAAAACCTAAATAGTAAATACCTACTGAATTAAATCACAGAGCATGTAAAGATACGCCTATGTACAATACGTCAACATTCATCCCAGCAATTATTTTTATTTATTTATTTAAATTACAAAGAATGAGTACAATTTTATTAAAGTGGTGCAACATAAACTCCAGTGAATTTTTCTGTACACCACAGAGTCGACCACAATAACTTACAATATCCGGCCATAAATATTGCACATCGGCAATAGAAAAAACATCGGCTTTGTAGAGCGTCATCTCTTTCACTCTTGCCTCTAGCCGCTAGTCCCTTTCTAAAGGTCGACGTGGAATATTTACGGCCGGGTGCTGTACGCCTATTACATTATATTATCTTATGGCTACCGTATTTAAGTCTATAGTATCGTCTCTATCTACCACCGCATAACAATATGATTGCGTCTCGCTCACAGGCTACTCGGCCCATCTGCGACCGCTTCCCTCACCAGTAATGCATACTTCGCCTAGTAACTAGAATCTATCTATACGTACATTCCGTTATGCATGTATGCAAAATTAGCATATAGGTGATGCAATTTGTTTAAACTAAATGATTAATTAACTAATTAACTTACGTAAATGTGTGTGTGTGTGGGTATGTTTATGTGTATAGATGTATTTTTTTTTTATTTTTTTTTTATTACTATCAACTTAGCCGACCGAGTACCTACATGCGGAATGAGTAACGTTGTCTCGGGGCTATATCAGGGCACAGGTCGCGACATTAATATTCTGTAAGTGTATGATGATAATGTCGTGGGGTGATGGTGATATACACCAGTGATGTAACGAATGTCGATTTTCACACATTCGATGCGAATGCTCGCCACTCGCATTCGCGAATGCGAATGTCAGCTGAAAGTTGCAAAATATACATTTGCTTTTTGTTATGTTGTTACAAGTGCTTTTGGACTTCTAATGGGTTAACTTGTCTTTATTGATGATTAATAATGTCATAAATTGTCTTATTTTAATAATTACCCACCTATTATATGTATTACTAGCTGTTGCCCGCGACTTCGTCCGCGTGGTATTTAACAAAGACAACCGTTGACAACAGCCTGCTCGCCCATTCTGAGCCCGCGGGACGCATTTCAGGTTGTTGCTATCAAACTTAATCAGGCGCTGCGCTGCAACATTGGTTTTATTTTTTTTTCGTGAGATCCTATTTTTTTTTCTAAAATAAAAGTAGCCTAAGTTACTCCTTGTTACATCAGCTATCTGCCAGTGAAAGTCCCGTCAAAATCGGTCCAGCCATTTCAGAGATTAGCCGGAACAAACAGACAGACAGACCGACAGACAGACAAAAATTGTAAAAAACGTTGTTTCGGTATAGGTAACGTGTATACATCCAAATGCACTTAGTAAAAAGCGGTTATTTTAATATTACAAACAGACACTCCAATTTTATTTATATGTATAGATGTATAGATAAAGCAGATTATTTCATAGATTTATTTTAAAAAAACTGTTGCTATGTCACGAATTATGTGGCACCGTGTTACTCTCTCCCTTCCGAAATTCATACGAGAGAAAGAGACAAAATCTATGTATCTCATATTTTGATTTGTCACAGCCGGCTGCGCTACTATTGATGTAATCGTGGTGTTAGACTAGTCTCAAATACACTGTAATAGTTTGCGTGGTAGAGTTACACGGAACTAAATACCCTGGCGACCTATTTTATTATTGCAACCGGACGCGCAACTTATTTCATTGACCTTTGAAGAGATAATTTAAAAATAATATCAGATTATATCAAACAGGTCCTTAATTAGTTCTTATCTCCGGAATAATATCTAACAGTAACTCACATTTTAAAGTAGCATTTTAAATTGTACTGGGATTGTAAGAAAAAAAACGTACCAAGTGTTTTAAGGGAACCCCCTAGACATAGAATGATATGTTTATGGGACACTCGGCTCGAAAAAAGTAGATCCTATACATTGATCAGGTATGTAAGCTTTCACCATGACAAGTTTTAGTGAAATCCGCCTCGTAAATTACGAGTTACAGTTAACTATGCCGTTATCTTTAGCTATCTCGCCAACCTTAACTTTTATTACCGCGTAACTTCTATTTATCACGGAAAAAAAATATCCAAGATGATGAATTCTTATAAGTAATTACCTAAAATCCAAAAGATACAGTATAGGCTATGCCGCGGTAACCCATCCATTTCCAGCCGGAAATGGATGGGTTACCGATAATAGGTTATGCTTACTCTGTTTATAAGTCACTAGCTTCTATCCCGTGTCTCCGCCCGCGGTGGGTCGATGAAGCATAGCCTATATCACTTGGGATAATTGATAATGTACCACCGTAGCACCCTATTCTATTAGTGAAATAATTTTCAAAATCTGCTCAGTAGGTCCGGAGATTATCCACTACATCCACACTGATAAACTAACAATCTTTACGGAGGTTGTCCTCATTGTGTAACGATCGTACGCTCGTTGTACAATTAGGACGACGACGCCGCCGGTAGTAAAGAATTCAATTTTGTCGCGCGATGTAAATGATTCCTTATTCCTGCGCTCGCGCGATGACTTGCGAGCTTCAATTGTTCTCTAAAGATTTGTGTATTGCGACGAAATCGCATCGTTTACTCGTATCGTACGATAGTAACCCAATTAGTACGACACCTACCTCTTTTAGTATAGCTATACTAGATTGTCAAGTACTTATTGCATAATTAATAACAAAAGAATCGTGTCGTAGCCCGTGGCAATCGCATCCTTTGTCGCATGCGGCAAGGCAACTCGTGTGACGTCACCCTCGCAAACCACTTCGAAAGCACCCGCCAACCTATTTATAAACCGATAAAAAACGTCCTCGCTTCAATTGTTACTAATAGGCACCCTTTGCTCATTTGTGCACTTTAGTTCGTACGTGTGATGGTATAAAATGCTTTGAAAACTTTCAAAGTTATATCTGATATCCTGGTTCGACGTAAGAATGGCTGGATCCGTAATTTTCGTAGTAAAGAACCATACCCTAACATGGTACCCAAATTTATCTCAGGCGTCAATATATTTTTGTTTACATTCTTTCGCAAAACGAATAAGTGTTGTGTAGGGAATTTAATCAATATCATGTAGTCAGTGTGCTCCGAAAATTATAATGATATTTTAATAACTTTGTTGATGTAAGTGAAGATTGATTTTGATGCAATTTCAATGGGGTTGACAGTTCCGTGAGCATTGTCCTTTTAATCACTTGCTTGTATCTTGATCATCTACCTTAGTCTGAAGTAAAAACAGAGTAAATTATTATTATATTTCTTTTCGCAGGCAGTGGAGGCGATCCTGACGAACGTGCCAGAATGGCATCCAGCACCGTACACTGGCAAAAAAGGTACGGTTGCGTCATTAGATATAATTCCTTGTATATAAAGTGTAAATGAAATAACACAAAAACTGAAATGAATGGCTGAACGTCTAAATGTTTTCGGAAAAAATTGTAATGGACATTATTTTCGACATTGAAAGCCGAATCAGCCATTTTCGTGCGTCTGACATAAACTACTGGACATATTTTGATGAAATCTGGCTACATATTCGATAATAGCTTGGAATTGTGGTAGCTTAAAACTCGATTCAACATTTTGTTTACGTTTTATTTAGGGGAATAAATGGATTCCCGCGCGAAAGCCAAAAAATAATTGTAATTTAGCATAGCGGCCCGGTATTACCGGGTCAGTATATTATTTAGGTTTTTTTTTATCTCAGGAAATATAAAAGGTTTATCGGAATAGTCAATTAACCAACATTCCTAGCAATTAACTAAGTCCTAACAGAAGTCGCGGGCGGGCACAGGAAGTATTAGATAAGTGGGGAAGTCGTTTACATTCTGTTGCTTCGACAGCGGAAGATTCATATTGCATCAATTACTGGTGCTATTCACTTGCTGGAGCTCCAGCCGACCCAGTTCTGCAAATAGCCATGTGTTGTGCCTCCAACTGGTGTCGCGACCTTGTCAATTAATCGCACCGCGATTGAGACGTACCTATGACGTATTTTTAGACACGCGCATATGTTGTGACTTTTCTTTTTATGTTATTTCTCAATGACCCGTTGTGGTAAGCATTTACGAGTTGTTTTGATGTTCGAAAGAAATCCTTTGTTTTTGATTTTTTTCTCGTTCGTTTGGAAATAGCTTCACCTACATGGACATATTTTACATATTTTAAATATTTGTTGCTGTTGAAATGGAACAAATTTTACGAATTTTATCGCGTTTATTAGTTTTATTTCAGTGTGTAGTATTCGCGTAAATATAAGAAATCAATATTTGTTGATGTTTTAGAAGGTACATTTGCGACTAAATCATTGTATACCTGCCTCTAGATTCCAATAACGGGTACCAAAATAATGTCAATTCTTAAAACCCGTATGTACCTGCCGTATGGCAGGTATTATACTGGGATTAATCCCTGGATGTTGGATTCCTGCATAATTGGAATTGTGTCATTAGGTTGACTAGAGCCAGTGATCTCACTCAAACGATGTTCCGCTACGTTTTATTTAACAACAATCTCTTTATTTATGCGCTTGAATAATAAAGTCCTGTCTTTTTTTTTTATAAAAACTTAATTTCGTCTAGACTTCATTAGCACAGATAGCAAAACAACAACGTACACTTATCGCATAATGGCATACAAAAAACATTTTATTGGGTTAATTGGATACGTCGCGTCGCCAGCTAATTGTAAATTAAAAAAAGGTCGCTTGATAAACGTTCCCCTGGACTTCCTCTGCGTCGATAATGGCAATTATACCTACCTACATTATTAATTTAGTCCTTGGTCCTGTGCGAGGCTGTTCTGTTATTACGCAATACTGTTTAAGGGGAGAGGAGTGTCTGAACAAATCTTATAATTCAACTTTCTTTGTACCTATAAATAAGACTTATTTTAGCTTACTTGCAGGCGAGGGGGCGATAGAGTTAGAAAGTCGCAAATTAAGTCTTACGCAATAAATGAACAGCCCCTAAAGTAAAATCTCGCCATATTTTTAATAACAGGACTTGGATGGACTAAGAATTCCCTATTGCATATTACACTTTACAGCTTTTTAGTGAAAGTTGAATTTAAAATGACAAATCTCATGTAGCATACGACGATCATACAGCACAAAAGATTTTTCTATTTCGTCTACCTAGTCTTTCCGCAATTTGATTCATGGTGGGCTTCCACAATTATTTCCAGATACCAGATCATAACATGGTACAGTCTGCTTTCTGAGAACCGACTCTGGGACTCCTGCTAACCTAAGGGGGAATGACGATCGCAAAAATCTAAAAACAATCTAATAAAAAAATTATGTCATATTGATTTGTTATATGTACGCGAATACTACACATTGATATAAAACTATATTTTTTCGGATTTTATCGCGTTTATTTTATGTTTACGGTAAAAAAAATAGTTTTATTTCAATATTTTGTTAGTCAGCGCTTTAAATATATTTCTTGTTGATAGAGGAGAAGACAGAACCAGAGGACAGTGGGAGGCTGCGGTGCGAGACGTTCGACATACAAAGAGTGTTGGAGCACGGAGCACATCTCATGGGCTCCGAGGGGAACGAATACGACATGGACGAGGAGGCGCTGTCTGTGGCAGGTTCTGTGGCACCTTGCTTTGTTTAACATTTGAAGAGTAGTAATCTGTGTATAGTTAATCAGTTGATAATAGTTGGCTATAAAGGTCACATTTCCGATTAAATATAGGACAGGCAGGACTTTTAACCCTCTTCAAATATTTTGGTACCCATTATAATATCTACTTAATAAAGAAACTACTTTTTTAGGCTGGGAATCTGCTATAAAATAGTGCTATTTATGCCGGTGTCGAGTAGTTCTTGATAAATGTTAATGCTTATTACCCTTGATCATAAATCCCCTACTTCTATTAGTCAAGCTGTAGATACCTTATTGAAAAATTACCGGACATCTTTGGTAAACTTAGAGTCAAATTATACTATTTCATTTTATTTTCCTTCACTGATGCAGATTTGTGAACAGTTCTAATATTAAATATTATGTATAAAAGAAAAAAAAATGGTAAATAAATCAAAATTGACCACTTCACTGTTAAACTTCTTGCCGATAAAAAACTTTTTAACAAAATAAAAACCGTCTTCAAAAAACTAAAAAGCAAAAAATTATCTAATCTTGAAATCTACCTTGTCTAACCACATCAAATATTTAACTAATCTGAAGTCGGTGCCAAATAAACAACCGACGAAATCGGTTAATAAATGACGGAGATATGAGGTAACAAACATAAAAAAAAAATTAAAAAAAAATACAACCGAATTGAGAACCTCCTCCTTTTTGAAGTCGGTTAAAAAGTCAAAATAACCCTCGTGTTCATAGATGTAAAAGACCGCCTCGCAAAACAACGGCAACAGTTGAACGCGCGGCTGGGCCTCGACGTGGCGGCCAACCTGGGAGTCGACATCAACACCATGTACACGGACACGGACCTGTGCCACGTCAAACCACAACAGAATAAGACTGAACACGTCAGGGTGAGTTATTATTCAAATAAAAAACCAAGTATCGCCTAGTTCTATCAATTAAATAAAAAGACAAAAATATCATAGGTAGGCAGTAGGCTCATCGTCTAGTACAGTCTTATCTCGAATAAGTTTTTAAAATATTGCCAAAATATATCTAATCCGTGAGAACTTCTCTTGCGCGTGTCACGTTTATATGTGCAATCGCCATCTTTCTACTAGCATCTTTGATATAAGTTGAGCGCCATCTATCGAGGAGAGTAATAAAGCTACTTATGGAGTTGAGTGATGTATGTCGACTGACCTGATCTCAGTGGAATTGCTTACTATTATGCGTTCTTGAATAAGAAATGAAACTAATGTATTCGTTTGTTCGTTAAGTTTGATTGAAAATCGTGCAAAAACGGCTGAACGAATTTTAATGAAATTGTGTAGGCTCCGGTCTCAGGTTCTACTCTATGGCATCCATACTTATAACATTATGAATTATTTATTTTCCCAAATGAATTTGACAATCCTTACGGATATTTTTGTAGCCTCTTGGAAAGTCCGCAGCTGTTAGCATTCACAGAATAAACTCTAAAATAATATCAGATGTTTTCTCAACATAGATGCCAGTGCAACAAATGATAGCATCCAAACCGCTCAGTTCCCGGGAGATGAACCTCGCTAAACGCAAGGCGCGCGCCGCGTTCAGTAAACAGAAGTCGCGGGACTGCAGCGAGGACGGACCCTCCGCGCCGCCCACGCCCCCCGTCGAGCCGGACCGGAAGAAGATCAAACTGGAACAGCCGGACGTGTTTGTATGTAAGTTTTGCTTCTCGTTTTCATTGTTCCCTTCTATTCCCATTCCCTTTTCACAGCCCAAACCCAAGCTGATACTGAGTTGAATTCAAAGATATTTACATTCATTTGACTGTAACATATGTGATCTAATGCTATGTAAATTATACAGAACGCACCATTCAAGAATGGGGACGTTTCAGCTTTGAGTATTACAAAAGAAGCCTTCTACAGCCATGTTTTTCTGCCAATTCTTACATTCGAAGCGATTCAAAATATCAGCGATCGAGAATGAACTAGTTTTATAAACAGCTTATGGGCAAATTGGCAATGTTTTAGGCAGAGGGGTACGCTTCCGATGCCACATCTAGGTTTATTGGTCTCAGCTTTTCAGTGTAGTGATAACTTTGCCTATTTTTATCAACATGTAACGTTCTTCACGAAGAATAGCTAAGATGAGATCCTCAGCATTCATGAATCCCTACATTGTCCTTGATACCAGAGAAAAAAAAATCTTATAGTAGCAACTAAAGATAGGTAGGACTTTTAAAATTACCTACCTACTTATTATTTGAGGAATACCTTTGCCTTTAGCTCACATAATTCATATTCATTAGAGGACCACCCCGCATATGGTTAATTAAAATGCGGTAAATTTATGTAAATTACATTTTATTGCACAGCACCATTTACCGCTAGTACAAATGGAAAATCAAGAAGGAAGAAAAAACAATGCTACCAACTTACATATAAAAAAAATGTTGCCAGGGTTGTGGCATACTAAACAAAACTTACTAAACTAAATAAAAATGTTATGTTTATTTCTAAACAATTAGTGCGTGGGAGAATTAACACGAGCGAGTATCTATACATTCGTATTCATATACGTTACATTCTTATCATGGCATGCCCCGACTCGGCCGGTATGTAAATGCTATGCATTAAATATATTCTTTCAAGGTTATAGCGGTATTACCCCATGAAAATGTGCGGTCACGACAAACAGTAATAAATAGACTGAAATGTGTTTCAGTAAACATGTAACACGATTCTCCGTCAATTAGTTGATTAATGGGTGACATGAATTGAGGCTAAGTGCCTAGCCCACGCACCACGTGAAGCGGTGATAGCCTTTTAGCGAAATAATTTTATTATGGAGACACGCCCACGCTGTGTTAACTAGTGGCTATTTTGGTTGTATATTTGTAGGTGATTTGGTATTATAACATTAGCTAAATAGTATTAAATGAATATATAAATATAAATGTCGCCAGACGAACACACCAACTAACTATACGGTCTCACACTAAGGAAATCTTGTATTATGGATATCGTGCATTGGACTGAGGGCATAACTACTTATATTAAATGTCCATGATTCGGGTACCAACATTCTTTCTCACCACACAAAGTTTCTCCCTAACAGGATTTGAATCGGGGACCCTCAGCGTAGAAGGCAGGGTCAATACCAACTGAGCTAATCAAGTGGTCTAATTGCAATAGGTTCGTCCCCTATTACTTGTGTAAATGTAGGTGCACTGCAGTGGACTCTTCCTACATTACTGGCGTGATGGCAAAAATGTGGTGGTTAAAATATGGTTGTTGTCAACCAGTCGACAACGGTGGGTCAGTGCCCGACTGCTCCGGCGCATGGGTTGAGTGCTCGCGCTGGCCGCTGGAGGGCTGGGCGGGCGCGCTGCAGGCGCAGCTGTTCAGCGCCTCGTGGGAGGCGCGCCACGGCGCCGCCAGCGCCTTGAGGGAACTGCTCAGAGCGAGGATTGCCAATTCCGCGGGCCACGAAGCTCATATGACTTGCGAAGAGGTGAGGAGAGATTGCCTATAAATTTTATCTGGATATACATGCTTGAGAAGGACAGCAATCCGTTTCACCACAAAATTATACAAGTAAAAGGAAATTTTTAGAAACGTGAAATTCCGTCTATATATTTGGGCGTTCGTTTAGTCAAGTTTAGTTTTGTCATTTGGTCCCTTAGAGGTGGACTATCCAATAGGCAACTCTAGGGTACTCAAGAAATATTTTCTCAAAATTTCAAATCTCAACGTCCACCCTTTTAGGTTGCGCGTTATCTGTCAGTCACTCATTTAGTATTAAATGTATGATATAAAATAGTTTTTCATTAGTAATTATTATTCGCAGATGGAAGAAGCCCACCAAGATTGGTTAGAAGATATGGCGCTTCGGTTATTATGTGTTCTAGCATTGGACCGTTTCGGGGATTTCGTTTCAGACCAGGTAAAAAAAACAACTATAGTAACGCATTTATGTCTTCAGTAATATTAGGCACCCATTTCTAAACATAAAAATTGAAATATTGTCATACAAAGTTTTCGTGCATTTTCACGATTATAACATTTATGGGTTTGGGGATCAGTTTGTAACTAAGCAATAAGGCACATATTCCTAACATAATGTTTGGTATAGGTAGTGGCGCCAGTTCGCGAGACATGTGCCCAAACGTTGGGCGTGGCGCTGGCGCAGTTGGAAGCCGGGCGGGTGCGCCGGGTGGCGGGGCTGCTGTCCACGCTGGCCACACAGCCGCAGTGGGAGGCGCGGCACGGAGCGCTGCTCGGATTCAAATACCTGCTCGCTGCCAGACAGGTCATTATAATATTCTCAATTATTTTCTATAATATAATTGTTTCCTTCAATCTTATTATGTTTTGTATTTTGTAAGTTTGACGTTTGACGAATGGCTGGCAACAATGTGTGAGAAAAGTACTCTTTAACACCGATATAACAAACCCAAACTCGGTTAGTGTTTCTGATTCCCTCATAGAATTCCAATGACCAACCTTCATCATCAGACCCTGGTCATTCCATTATGACCAGGGTCAAATAAAGACCTCATCCCATTTAAACCAAATCCAAAATCGATTTACACCACGCCCTCATTGAAATATTACAATACAAATTTCGGATCACCCTTAGTCTCCTAAGAAATATAAAAACTACACGTCCAATTATTTATGTTTTGGAACATTTTTACAAATTCTGAGCACTATTCAATAGTTTTTCGTCATACAAACTTTAGGACTCCATAATGAGCCCGTGGGTCTTCTTTTGTGAAATTCGCACAACAGATTTTGATTAAATTTTATAATATAGAGTCACAAAGCTTCAAGCTAATCGACGAATAGAATAAAATTTCCATACAATTTTTGGTTCCTGTTTTTGAACCCAATATTCGCACCTTCCTGTCTTATTGTGTGTTTTCAGCCCTCTATAAACACACTCTGTAAATATAATGTCTCTACATTCAACGATTGGCGGCATGTTCTGGATGCGATTAAAATTCAACGTCACGACTTCTTTACTTTTTATCACCCTGGTTACCAATGTTGAATCTATTTTAATTGAGCCGTCTGAACGAGTTTATTGAAATTAGTTTGAAATAGTAATCAAATGTAATGGTGTGTGTGGTGTGTGTGCAGGAGGTGGCGTGCGAGGGCGGCGCGCTGGAGCACCTGATCGCGGGGCTGGGCGACGCGGCCGAGGACGTGTCGGCCGTGGCCGCGGGCGCGCTGGCGCCGGCCGCCGCCGCGCTGGCCGCGCGCCGCGCGCCGCGCCTGCGCGCCGTGGTGCTGCGCCTGTGGGCGCTGCTGCGCGACCAGGACGACCTGGCCGCGCCCGCCAACTCCTACATGGCGCTGCTGGCCGCGCTCATGGCGCTGCCCGAGCCCGCCAGCCTGCTGCAGTACGTACACTCACCATTGTTATATACATATCAGATACAATACTCAATAAGATATAGTAGCAGAGGAATATTGATTCCCTGCTCAAGTTATTTTTATTATATCTTGCGGCCTAGTGAAACTGTGTTAGAACACCTTATCACAGCACATAACCAGTATTGCATTTATACCTGGATGTATCAGCTATGATAAAACAAGTTATTAAATGTATCGTTTTCTCATTATTTCCTTTGAATTAAGAAACGAAAATCGATACGTTGTTTCGCCCATGCGCTGTACAAAGACCTAATGCTCAGGGCATGACGATATTAGTGTGCTCAAAGTGAATCTCAATATCCACTCGCAGTGAGATAGAAATTTTAAGAATCGTTCACACAATACATTATGAGACAAAAAAAAATCATATAAGATAGACTTGATACCCTGTGGAAGTCAAAGAGACCCATTAAAATGTGAATGAATCGTTTCTTTACAGCCCCATCGACTTGGCCGACGTCCTCCCCCGCCTGTGGCCGTACCTCGACCACTCCACCAGCTCGGTCCGCAAGGCCACCCTGCAGACACTCCGCACCCTCACTCGGCCCCTCGTCACGGAACACAAGAACGGACAGAACGGGAACAGCGACGCGAACACCAACGGGTGCGATCAGACGCTCAACTGGTCGCCCGAGCTGTTGCAGGAGGCGATGCGACACATATACCAGAGGATTCTGTTCGAACATGTGCACGATATACAGGAGATTGCTGTACAGGTATGTAGCTTTTAACGATTGAAAATACAGGGTGATCGGGAAACATACAAATTTTGCACATATTATTTTTGGCTAAGTACATTAAAAAAACAGATAAATCGGTCCTACCAACTGATTCCCTTACCAATGAAATTCTTTAAAAAAATATTTCTATACATGGATATGTAAGCCATAATTAAGAATTTACTTGTATCTGAAAATTAAGAAAATACAGAGGTTTTACAGCTCTGTATTTGCGTAATTTTCTCATACATCTTATACATTTTTGAGCAATATTATTTAGACGGGACAATGGCTGTCGTATCATGTTTATTTATCCACCTTTCTGAGATGCCGCTATAGATGATGTGCATGTGTGTGTTAGGTGTGGGAGAATCTATTGAAGTACGCGTCCCTGGGGGTGATACTGCTGGCGGCGTGCCCCATGCTCGCCACGTGGCTGTGCCTGGCCATGCAGCCCGCGCGCCTGCCCGTCGACCCTGGACTACTTCTGCACCCACCACCTAAGGTAGGTCACTCATTGACTGTAGTTAACATTGTTTTTTTTTCTAACTCCTATTTTCCTTTCGATTAATTTCGTTGCGGGTCCTAAGATAATTTAAGCTTTTCCCCGGAACTCGTCGAGGCTCAAACCGCGGCGTTTTCGTTTGTCATCGCTGTGGATTTTTTCGTCAACTATTACAGGGTTTAAGGAGCATACGTGGTAACGAAAACTTCGAGTAAAGTTAAAACTATAGAAACCTTTTATATCGAAAGTCGTGGGTTACAAATGTTGTAATTTTTGAGCGGGCGTATCGTAAACTCCGCGATTACATCACAGCCCTCCTCGCGATACTTCGTTCGAATGACGATAATCGAGTTTTATTTTACATTGCATTAGGTATATTTAAGATAGTGTTGAGGATAGATTTCCATTATAATTTCATGCTAAAATCAATTTTAAAAATACTGAAAAAAGTGTTTATTCATGAAAATATTGACGGAAAATTCAAACTCTGACTGTGACTTTGACTCATGACTCTGTACTCTGAATCATGAGTTGAATCCATGGTATCAGTTTAAGTTACGAAGCCTTACACTCGGTATGTTAACATTGGTATGGTGGGTGTCGCAGGAGCGTCGCACGCGCACCAGCTCGCAGTCCGAGGCGGCGCCGGCCGAGCTGCGGCCCGCGCAGAAGTGGTTCCTGGGCGGCTCCGAGTCGCAGCCGGCGGCGACCCGCGACCGCAACGTCACGCGCGCGAGGTGTCTCGCCGCCGATGTGTTAGGTGATTTATATCCGAAGTCCCAACTCCCGCGCATACCCCATAATAGACATTTCGCTCGTCCCACAAATGTTACACCTCGATCGTAAAAGAAATATGTATAAATAATAATTAGCATTTTTCTTTAGTTGGCCATATGTCATTAGCTCCCAGAATTTTATACTTATAAGTGACATTATCCGATGTTAAATTCTCGGCAAGGGAGATTATTTTATCAGAAATCGAAGTATGCAGTTTTAGATTTAATCGAAATTGGCCTCGAGACTCCTTTGAAAATTTTTCGGTATGGGCCATCCAAGCCTTGATAAAAACATTCGTGCTTATTACCCCTACCAATATTCGAACCAGGGACCCTCGGTAGAGAAAGCAGGTTCACTACGAACTGTGCTAATCAGTTCGCCAAATATCGTCAAGCTCGTTATTTATGGAAACATTATGGTTTGGATTGTTTCAGGTTACCTATCGTGCTATTTAGTGCAGCCGGCACCCGGCATAGAGTACAAATCTGAGGACGAGAGCCCTATAGACTGTTATGTTAAGGTGTGTTTTCGAATGACATTATCGACCTTATTAATAAAAAAACAAATTAAAATTTATTATAAAGCCACTGTCACGCGCTTTTCCTCTGAAAAGTTCGCTATAACTGTCTGTAAATTCGGGAGCTAGTCGATACTGGTAGAAACAATTCAGCAGCCGATTGCCAAGAAAACAAATAATTGCGGCTGAAATATGCCGATCGAGTTATAGGTACAGCGTGATTAAGTGCCATTCGAAATGTGTCCGTGTGCGTATGTAATAAAGTGTATTGTCAGGTGATGGTGGTGTACCTGCGGTCGGGCAGCGCGCTGCAGCGGCTGGCGGCCAGCCTGGTGGTGTCGGCGTGGGCGCGCCGCGCCGCCCGCCACCGCTTGCTGCCGCCACACGTGCCCGCCGCGCCCGCCGCGCCCGCCGCGCCCGCCGCACCCGCCGCGCCAAACACGCTCAACGGACATGCACCACATAAGGTCGGTTTTGCTATCAACACTTTATCTTCCGAAACGTCACGGAGCGTATTCCGAACTCTCATTTTCAGGCACTCTACTGAACAGGCAATTTTTTATATTTTTATTCTAATTAATAAATCTAAATAGAAATTTTGCTTCCAAACGTCGACTGAGTACTTTGACTGATAGTACTTTGAGTAATATCTAGCGGTAACTTAAGTCGTTGACATGATGATACAGATCACAACAGTTTTAGACGGGGAAGTGCCTAGAAATAAAAGTTCGTAATTCGCGCCCTATACTATCTGAGGCATGCCCTTTTTACAAATACATAATTAAAAAAAAATATTTTGTTTTTGCTTTATTACTTTACATAACATAAGATCGCCAGACGAACACACCAACTGTACCGTTCCAAACTAAGCAACGATTTTATAATGGGTACCGTACAATAGACTGGCAGCGATCCCAGTATATAATTACTGCGCTTACGACTCGGGCAAAATATTCGATCTCATTACACAAAGTTTTGTCCCTACCGGGATACGAACCTAGAACCCTCAAAACAGACAACAGGGTCCACGACTTACTATGCTCGGGTCGCCGGAAGGGAGTTCCAACACACTTAAATTAAAATTAATATTAATTCTAATAAATAATAATGTTATTGTGTTTCTGTTCTCCAGGACACGGAAAGCGAAGCATCAAACAACGAGGAGCAAAGCCAGGTGTGTCTGCTAGCGCCGCCGCTGCTCGTGACCACGCTGCACTCGGCGCTCAACCAATCCCTGTACTACGACGAGGTGGCGCTCAACTGTAACAGGTAGATGAATTTAAATAAAACAATTTTTTTAATTTCTATAATTGAATTTAGGGAGCGTTCAAGTATTACGTAACGCAATTTTTGGATATTTTTGACCCCCCCCCCCCCCCCCCACATGAGGGGCATGTAACGCGCTGTAACAATTTTCTTTAATTAAATTTCCATATTTGAATTTAGTATGCTTTGAAAGAAAACTGATTTTACGAATTTTATAGTATTTATTTTATGTTTTTACGTTCCCGACGTTTGGGCTGCTCTACAGCAACCATGGTCTCGGGAGGACTGATAAATTAGTTTCATTTCAATGTGTAGTATTCGCGCAAATATAAGAAATCAATAAGTAGATGGATATTGCTCCTGACTACATCTCATAAACACCACATATTACAACAACAAATATTAAGTTCTAATCATGTTACTATGGCTTTGCGAATCATTTTCAGAAGAATAGTGTTTTGTAATGCAATTTCGATCTTAATGCGTACGCAATATTGCAGGATATTGCAAGAAGCCCGCGACTTGCACGCGATGATGAAGCATTATAAACTACCCGTCGACGGCGAGGAGTTCAACAACATCTTGAGGCTGGAACAGGTGAGCAGTCGAGATATCATAATGTACCCGTTTTGTAGCAAAGGCGTTCAGACAAACCAACACTTTGTCTTTGTATTCGTGACGTCATCGGGAAAGCATGCTATCACTGTCAAATCTTGGTAATTAGGTTGCATTCGGTTTCTTGCCCGTTATCCTCCATAAGAACGGCATTCCAAACGGGTGGTAAAACTGTAGCTTAACATTTTGTAACTTTTTTGACGATTCATAAGTACTGTGCTTTATGGTTTACATGAATAAAAACATATATATTTTGCATTCCGAAATGTGCTAATATCGCTGACAGCGTTCTCGTTGATGTTTTGCGTTCCGATTTGTAAATCGCGCTTGTGACGGTTGGATTCTGTCAATGATTCGGAACGCTTATTAGAGCGCTCGTTCAAACAAACCGTTCATTTTCTCGACACCAACTCTCCCTGTCGTATTACTCTGGTGTGAGCCAAAGAGTATATAATTATTGTGCGAAAATTAAATGAATTATTCGTCCGTTATGCTCGTCGTCTCTATTAACTTGAAAAAAACATCATCATCATCATTATTTCCAAGCAGTATACTGAACTGCCTGGCAATTTAATATTTTAACTCCATAAAACATACTAATTCTATTAAATAAACAATTTTTTTTAAACATTTCCGTCAGTATTACAATACAGATCCGATAGAAAGTATTAGCTAACGGGATCTTGTGTCGTTAACTTGATTCAGATGACAAATTTTATGTTGGGAAGTGAATTGCCCGAAAATAAGAGTTCGTAATACGCCCCTGACCGAATTTCGGTCACGGCCGACCTCAATGGAGACTATCCACTACGCGAGAGATATTCTAGTCTACAAGTGTACTATTATAATTGTTATGAAAATGTTTTGTCGCAGGTGTCGCAGTTGACGACCGTGTCGCAGCCGCTGGTGGGCGGCATGAAGCTGAAGCGCGCCGCGCAGACGCTGGAGGAGCGCCGGCGCAGCCTGCAGGCCGCCGTCAACCAGTGCACCATCGAACAGGGCTCGCTCAATGTCTCGTATGTACACAGCACACATTCACACATATCTTAATACCACTTTAGCTTTACACACACTACAACAACTACTACTTTAAAAGAGAAGATTTACCAGCCGGCCGGGTGTCCGCTATGTCCCGACGATTATTGTCGGAGTCTTGTAAATATTTTAAGTTCTTAAAAAACTCTCATAGCGCGTTTCAGAATCATCATGTTTGTTCTGAATATTGTCTGCAACGCCATCTGTGAATGTTGTGGCGAGATCGAAGAGTTCGCTAATTATGGTCACTACCTGTGCCAACGCCATCGTTGTACGAAGAGCATTGCCTAATCTTTAATTTCATATGTTTGCCAGTGTACAAGCAGCAATAGCCGGCGCGTGCGCAAACCTGCACATCCTGCCGGAGAAGTTGAACCCGGTGGTGCGGCCGCTCATGGAGAGCATCAAGAAGGAGCCGTCCGAGGAGCTGCAGGCCGAGTCGGCGGACACGCTGGCGGCGCTGCTGGCGCAGCTGGTCGCCCGCGACTCCTCGCCCAACAATAAAGTGCTCGTCAACTTGAAGGCATTCCTTAGGTACGAGCGGGTTAAATGACAGACTGTGAATTATTTTAGTCGTGTTGCGAATATTGACGTTATAAAATGGACAATAAAATAAAAAAAATAGTATGACAACAAACTATGTATCAAAAAGACCTAGACCACGTGGAATGGTGGCAAGAATGCTGGCTGCATTTCCTCGCTGTATTATCTAGCTATTTTCTGAGCGATGAATGAGCCAGCCCACCCTCACGTGTGGAGGCAATCAACCTAGGTGATATTTTGTGTATAAACTCTTTAGCGCTATGATTCCATGGTCCTAACGTGTCTACGGCATATGACAGAAATACGTAGTATTTTTTTCTCTAATGGCCTTTTTCCATGAGTCAGGCTCAACGCGATTGTGCCAAGAAATACGTAGTTATTGATAGTTATAATTTATTAGGGACAATTAAATTTAAACCCAATGCACTACAAATGAAAATAATAATAATAATAATTTTATATAAAAATCGGTTCTTAGTGTTTGAACTGCAAAACTGAGATAGGTTTATAATGTTGTAGGTGCGATCCGTTGCACACGCCGCGAATATCGCTGGAGCAGTCGGAGGAGGCCGCCGGCGACTCCGGCAGCGGCGACAGCGGGCCCGAGGGCCGCGCGGACCGCCCGGACCGGCCGGAGCGCGCGCACCGACACGCGCGTGAGTTACTTTTTACACGACAAAAATATTTCAGAAGTTGAACCATGAACTAGCCGGGTAAACCAAATCCATCTACTAGCTTTCCCGTGTTGTGCGTTGAGACATAAAGTCAAATAAACATTTTAAAAGTTATTGAATTGATTAAAAACTAATGTTGTTCATCGTAAGCGATGACAACGGCTGAAGGGAATTGACTACTTTTGATTTTAACATGTTCGTAATAGTGCGAATCAGGTTTGTACGGAAAGGTAAATTGACAAAGTCGTCTGGAAAAACGTTTTTTTTTTTAAATACTGAAAGCGCGCGAAATATTTTGAGTATACAACACCTGCTAGAACAGCTAATTTGTGATATGTATGTGTGTGAGCGGTGCCAATGATTGTTGTTGGTCCAGTGGACAAGCACAAAGGCATCTTGACGCTGTGGGAACAGCAGCGCAGCGCGCAGCAGGCCGCGCCGCGCCGCGGCCGCCCGCCCGCCGCCGCCGCCGCCGCCGCCGCAGCCCTGGACCTCGACCAGATGCTCGGAAATGAAGACGAGGTAACACACACAGTGACACACACACACACACATACATACATACATTTTGTTGAGACTTCTTTCAGCCTTTTTTAAGTGAGGAAATTCTCCTGGAGGTCCAGGCCACACCTGCGTCTAATACCGTTGATCGACATAAATTAACGGCATTATAGGTGTAGGTGTGGCAGGAGTGTAATCAACGCAAGCCCTGTAGGAGGCAAGCGGATTATGTCGATCTCTTCCGGACTAAAGCACCACGGTGGACCTTCTCTCGCATAATGTGGGGGACGCACGGGAACGCCCCCGATAGTCGCCTTTGACATATTGGATCTATGTGTACTTCTAGAGCTCCACCCCGGTGCCTGGTCCTGCTTATCTCCTGTGCTCATATCGGTGAACTTTATCGATCTTGTTCTTGTATCTATGTGAGCAAGACTTTGATATTTGGATCCCTAAACCTTTTTATTCAAAATCACACGTTTTAGTCATACAAAATTACCTTAATTTTTATTTGGGTCAGTCAATTAGGGACTGTGATGTTTATTGGAGGACGCTTAATTTCGACCATTGCTCCAGGCCCGCAAGTTACTGAGAATTCAGCGACGGGGCGCTACGCTCGCCCTGACCAGCCTGACCAAACACTTCGGAGACCAGCTCCCGGAGAAACTGCCTAAACTGTGGGAGTTCATCACCGAACCCTTCGAAAAGGTCATGACCGATAGTGGTGAGTGCTGTTATGAATATAAATCACATATATAGAGGCAGCCACTGTGGAGGATCTCTGCCCTTTCTCTATGGGCTTTTGACGTACCGTATATCTTCATAAAGTCCTAAAGTCCCCTCGCCTTAAGGCTAGTGCTCATAATTAAGTTCTTTATCGTCCCCCGACACAAGACCGAAGTACCTTAATTTCAAAATTTGAAATACATGCGTATTATTTTTTAAGCGACTGCAAAAAAACGATGTTCTCAATTCGGTTGGATTTTTTTATGTTTGTTACCTCAGAACTCCGGCATTTATTAACCGATCAGTTTTTTTTTTTGAAAGGATATACTTCTAGGTTGTTTAATTAAAAAGATTGAATTATTCAGACAAGTATTATATTAGATATAGATAAAGGACCAATTTTTTTATAACAAATATGCTGCAATGTAGATCATTTGGGGGTTTCGCTAAGGGGGTCTAAACGAAATCCTGTGTCCGCGTATGCCCGCATGAGAATGAACTCTAGCATTTGCCATCCAAGCGTTGTCATCATCATCACCGAGTACAGTATTGCTCCCCACACAGAACTGGAGCAGCAAGAGGCGTCCACCGCCGAGGAGATGATCTCCCGGCTGCAGGTGTTCGAGGCGGTGTGCGGCTGCGTGGGCGGCGGGCTGCGCGCGCGGCTGGCGCGCTGCGCGGCGGCGGCGTGCGCGCTGGCGCGCAGCGCGTACACCGCCGTGCGGCACATGGCGGCGCGCGCGCTGGCCGCCCTGTGCCGCGCCGGCTACCGCGACGTCATGCACACCGTCATCGACGAGGTACAACACAGTTTGTTTTCGCCAAGTTGCGGTTCCATACTATATGGATGACTCATTTTAAGGTGGAAGCTCAGGGTCAGGGCTCGAAATTCAAAATGTCAATGGTTTTTATTTTTTTACGAAAAATTTGGACATCTTTACGATGTAATTTAGTGTTTTGCGATATTAGCATTTTGCATTGGATGTCTCGATGTATTAAGTTTGCTTAAAGAAATACCTAAAGCGATACAACACCATCAAGTTAGTAAAAGTAGCGGTTTTTACAAACCTTATGGTATTGTATCGGATTAGGTTCTTTTTTAAGCAAACTTAATACATCGAGACATGCAATGCATAATGCTAATATCGCAAAACACTAAATTACATCGTAAAGATGTCCAAATTTTTCGTAAACAAATAAAAACCATTGACATTTTGAATTTCGCGCCCTGACCCTGAGCTTCCCCCTTAAGAAGGACTTTTTAACTAAACATGGCAGTTAGGCCTCAGCCTTGAATTTAGCGGGCAGCGGGGTGGCGGCGGCGGCGGTGCGGGAGCGGCAGGATCTTATGCGTAAAATCAAATGGACCGGTTCTCGAAAACAGCGGCGCGGGCCGGCCAACGAGCGCCGCTCCCGCGCCGCCGCCCCGCTGCCCGCTAAATTCGAGGCTGAGGCCTCAATGGCTATTTCGGCCGAGATGTGTATAGGACTTTTCTCTGATTTCGGGAAAATTTAAGGATAGTACATGAGGTACAGAGAGGATCGATTGACGACGTATATTTTTATGTATTCAAAGAAAAAAAGAAGAGATTCTCAATTAAACACTATATTTGTGTTTTTTTTAATGTTTGATCACGCGTAACTCTTTATACGATCACCCAATTTGGATCATTATTTTTTATCAATGATGTAGTAATGTAATGTGTGTGTGTGCCAGCTGGTGCCGGCGCTGAGCGAGGCGCGCTGCGAGGCGGCGCGCAGCGGCGCGGCCGAGGCGCTGGCGCGCGTGGTGGACGCGCTGCAGCTGCGCGTCGTGCCCTACATCGTGCTGCTCGTCGTGCCGCTGCTGGGTGAGTCGCACGCCTCCCTACCGTAGCCGAGTACGGACTGGTTGAACAGCCTCGCGAGGCAGTCAGTAAGTAACTCTTATAGCACTCATAAGAGTTACTTACTGTCTGCCTCGCGAAGCACCTGGAATTTGCTGGTGAACTGATTGCTTGGGGTCTAAATTGAGGCTGCCACGCAGGTCATATGCCGTCACGAAACATGCCATGAAGCTAATACACGCGGTGAGCGTGAGCCACCATGAGTCAAGACATGTTGGCATTGGCCTTTGTTTAGCCATCTTGGGCCAAGGTATAAATGCGCCGCCATTGAGTGGATACAGAATAAAATCTCCGATATAAAATGAAATGATAAAGTTATTCAGTTCGGTTTACGCTTACAAGTACGGGTACCGGTTTTGTATGTTCTACAGTCTCACCGGCGTGTGTGTTCTATGTATGGCAGTTTTTATTTTATTTTTGATCGCTAAGACGTGTTTTTTTTTTTTCAAATTTATTTAACTAATTATGCTTAAAATTTGTGACTGTTATATACATGATCACCCGCAGAATTAAACACAATTACCTGAAGTACCTGACGGGTATATTTTTTTTTTATTACATTATAGGGAAGTATTTGATCTCGATGTCACCTGATCGTAAGTGACGAAGAGATTTACGATGGAGCAAACTTGCCTAGAAGGTACCTGTTCACTCTCGACTTGAAAACACCCAGATTGAAGTCTACGGGGAACAAAGATGCCGGTAGCTTGTTCCATTCCTTGGCAGTTCGCACGATGAAAGTAGAAGCAAAACGCTTAGTACGTACCGAAGGAATGTCCACAGTGTACGGATGACACTTGTCCGTGCGTCTTGGCGACCGACGATAGAATGGAGATGGGAGAATTAATTCGTGTAATATATAATATAAAACGTTGTTGTGTGGGCAGGTCGCATGAGCGATCAGTGCGAGGCCGTGCGCGTGATGTCGACGCGCTGCTTCGCGTCGCTGATCCAGCTGATGCCGCTGGACGGCGCGGCCGCCGAGCCGCCCGCGCTGTCCGCCGACCTGCGCGCGCGCCGCCTGCGCGACAAGCACTTCCTCGACCAGCTCTTCAACCCCAAGTCCATCAAAGACTACAAGATACCGGTGCCCGTGTCGGCGGAGCTCAGGACATATCAACAGGTTAGTCGCTTTTTCAATATAGAAGGTGTAAAAAAAATTGTGTAAATATTTCTTCTTTTTTATTTTTTCAGGTCAGTAATGAGTATCTCTTGAAATTGTTATAACATTATAAGTACCCCTGTGATGAACTTGATGTGTCGATGACGATGATGATAATAATGAAAGAAAATCAGTAAAGCTGTGGGTACTTTACGGTTCACCGGACATCTTGGGTGAACTTGAAAAGTCAAGTTATACTATTTAATTTTAATTTCCTTCACTCGTGCACGTTTATGAACACGCAATGATTAATATCCCTCTAACATTACACATTATTTATCAGCGAAATACATTTTTTTAAATAAAAAAAAATCCACTTTGCTGTTCAACTTTCCGCTATATAGTCCTCCGCGTAAAATATTTATAGAAGTGTACCGATGGGTTATAGACACGCTAGTTCCAAAAATGAATCCGGTATATTCTCGCGCCGGAATGACAGTCGCCTGGTATATTCTCGCGCCCCGTTCACCATGTCCACCTGTCGCGGACCGCAATGCCACTCGCCTGGTATATTCTCGCGCCCCTTTCACCATGTCCACCTGTCGCGGACCGCAATGCCACTCGCCTGGTATATTCTCGCGCCCCGTTCACCATGTCCACCTGTCGCGGACCGCAATGCCACTCGCCTGGTATATTCTCGCGCCCCGTTCACCATGTCCACCTGTCGCGGACCGCAATGCCACTCGCCTGGTATATTCTCGCGCCCCGAACACCACGTGCACCTGACGCGGACCGCAATGCCAATCGCCTGGTATATTCTCGCGCCCCGTTCACCATGTCCACCTGTCGCGGACCGCAATGCCACTCGCCTGGTATATTCTCGCGCTCCGATCACCACGTCCACCTGTCGCGGACCGCAATGCCACTCGCCTGGTATATTCTCGCGCCCCGATCACCATGTCCACCTGTCGCGGACCGCAATGCCACTCGCCTGGTATATTCTCGCGCCCCGTTCACCATGTCCACCTGTCGCGGACCGCAATGCCACTCGCCTGGTATATTCTCGCGCCCCGTTCACCATGTCCACCTGTCGCGGACCGCAATGCCACTCGCCTGGTATATTCTCGCGCCCCGTTCACCATGTCCACCTGTCGCGGACCGCAATGACACCGGTGTGGTATATTCCCAGGCGGGTGTGAACTGGCTCCGCTTCCTGTACGAGTACAAGCTGCACGGCGTGCTGTGCGACGACATGGGGCTCGGCAAGACGCTGCAGTCCATCGTGGTGGTGGCCGGCTCGCACTGGGAGCGCGCCAGCCAGCGCGCGCCGCAGCTGCCCTCGCTGGTCGTGTGTCCGCCCACGCTCACTGGTAAGTGCTGGATGCTGTGCGACTACATGGGGCTCGGCAAGACCCTGCAGTCCATCGTGGTAAGTGATGGCAGACATCATTGTCTTCGGCCATTAGGGTTTTCATTTGTTTTATAAAGTCGAGGACTTACTTTAATATGACAACGGCGAAAGAAGTTATGAAATATTATGAAGTATTCGAGTTTTTAATGATAATGGAAACATGTAACATTAAGAACCTGAGTGACACTCATGCGTATTTGTTAGGTTATCAGACATGTGTCAGATTCGTTTGAAGTGTCTGTTTATGTCTGAAAATGCAGAGATAAACTGTGTGCATTCATATGCCGTACGACATCAGGAAAATTATATTTTCCTGAAAATTAAATTTATTTCAGGCCACTGGGTATTCGAAGTGAACAAGTTTATACCGTCGAAATTCCTGAAACCGCTCCAATACGTCGGTATTCCGTACGAACGGGAGCGCCTGCGGCAGCACGTGAAACACTACAACTTCGTCGTGGCGTCGTACGATATCGTGCGCAAGGATATCGAATTCTTCAGCAGCATCAACTGGAACTACTGCGTGCTGGACGAGGGGCACGTCATCAAGAACGGGAAAACGAAGGTGTTCAAAGCTATCAAGCAGCTGGTCGCTAATCATCGGTTGATACTCTCAGGCACGCCGATACAGGTATGTTAACATTATCATTAACCTCTGCTACTGTGATGGAATTGATTCAGGACTATTTTTCAATCCCTCCAAATCAAGTAAAAATAAACAAATTTCTAGTGTTGTTGTGTTGTATGTTGGCCTCTGTGGTTGCCCTATTACATGCAAACCTTCTATGTCGAAGTTTAATATATAAGCGGTTACAGTTATAGTGTAAAATAAGTTAACATGGCCATCAAGCAACAAGGGTCGGCTCGTACTAAACAGCCCAGAGTATCCAAGACTATTAGTCCATTTCTAGATACATGTTCAGAATCTTCGTTCCTAAAGTATAATCAAAGAAATTATCGCGGGCAATAAAAATTTGTAACATCTGTTTGGCACCCTTGTCGGAGACCACTGTAGATCCTGGCTTGCAGAAATGACATTGTCAGCAGTGTGTGTTAGGCAGTCTCCATAAAATAACTACTAATAAAAACACCGTTCCACAGAACAATGTCCTAGAACTGTGGTCGTTATTCGACTTCCTGATGCCGGGTCTGCTGGGCACCGAGCGGCAGTTCACCGCGCGGTACTCGCGGCCCATCCTCGCCGCCAGGGACGCCAAGGCCACCCCCCACCAGCTGCAGGCGGGGGCGCTGGCCTGCGAAGCTCTACACAGACAGGTGACTAGTTGATTAAATAAAAAAAACATATCATAATCCTAAAAAACACTGGCTTTGGATTCAGAGACTTCCAATTAGCCTGTTGTTTTTTTATATTATTACCGGTTACAGTTTATCAGTGTATTTTATAGAAGTTTGAATACATTTATAATGTATTGATTTCTTATATGTATTTACGCGAATACTTGGGGTCAAGTCACCTTCGTCCGTAGGAGAATTATCTACCCTCAGGAAACCCTACACGTGACCCTGGGTGGTGCCAACTAGGTGACGACTTTACTGGTGGTAGGCTTCGGCCGGGGTTAGTCACCACCCACTGAACAAAGCCATGTCGCCAAGCGGCCTAGCCGTGTTCCGACATGATGTTCAGTGTGACCATTCATGGATGGCGGGTCAGATCAGTTGCGCTGCATGTGCCTACGGGTGACTGTCACAGTACTCTGAAGCTGTGCCGGGAAGCTGGCCTCGGAGAGCAGCGGGATCCGAAGCACGGTTCTCCGCTGGCCGACCGCAGGTAGTAGGGGGCCCAAGTAGGTGAGCTAGCCACTCACGAAAGGCTGCCCCGCCAACTCGCGAAAAATCCCGGGGTGCGCCATCGTGCCGTTTGGCGACCGGATGAGAGGACCCGATGGACATCCCTGGGGGGGTTCGGGCGTCCCCGCGGTCTCCGGTCCAGCTCCCCAAAGACATAGCTTCGGGTATTGTGCCTTTCGGTAGTGAATGTAGCGTCTCGATCTACTGCCGCCATCCTACCTATTCACACTCACACAAAAAATGAAAAAGCTAGCTAACAAGATGAGGTTTAAACAGTGGAAGCACGTCCTCTCGCTCAAAGTGCACCTCGCGAACATAAGAGGACTGCACTCAAATATCGTTTCAGTCCACCACCATCTTGAGACTGCTAAACCTCACCTGCTTTTTCTTTCTGAGACGCAGATAAGATGTCCGAAGGACGTGGCATATCTATCGTACCCCGGCTATGTCTTGGAGCATAATTTCAAGCCACGAGCCGGGGTATGCATTTATGCTCGCGATGAGGTATGTTATCGGCGTCTCAGAAACCTTGAAAACACCAGTTTCTCCGTCATATGGGTTATGGTAGACACCGGTGTAGAGCAGATCATCTACGCTGGTGTCTACAGATCGCACACCGGAGATCAGGAGACAAGTAGGCTCATGGACTATTTAAGTGAGACGGCAGATGTGGCCCAAGTGCGGTACCCTTCAGCGCAACTCGTGTTTCTGGGGGACTTTAATGCCCACCACCAGGAGTGGCTGTTCCCATACCAGAATACAGACCATGCCGGCAGAGAGGTCTATAAGTTGTCACTGACACTGAACCTCAGCCAGCTGGTCCGTGAGGCAACGAGGGTTCCCGATATCGATGGTCACACAGCCAACTGCTTAGACCTTCTGCTGACAACTGACCCAGACCGATACTCAGTGTCGGTATCATCACCTCTAGGTAGCTCCGACCACTGTCTGGTGAAGTCAGTATCGACATATTCTCCGCCCGACCCGAGCCCGAGAGGCAGCCGTCGCATATGGAAATACTGTTCAGCAGATTGGGATGAGATGAGATCATTCCTAGCATCTTATCCTTGGCAGCGTACGTGCTTCTCTTCTGGCAATCCCTCGGTTACTGCGGATGCCGTTACAGGTGTTGTGCTTCAGGCTATGGAATATTTTATTCCGTATACTGATGCACACCAGTCTGGCAAAGCTCGCCCTTGGTTTGGAGCTGAATGCAGACGTGCGGAAGCACTGAAGCATGAGGCATACTTATCTTGGGCTGAAGCTCGAAACCGCAAAACTGGGGATGTGGGCCTAAAGAAGAGAGCCTTTAACAAAGCTGCCAAGTCTTGCAAGAAGGCTCTACGGAAGGCACGCTTTGACCACATAAGCCGAATAGGGGCCAAACTTGCTTCGTACCCAGCTGGGAGTAAAGCGTTTTGGTCCCTGGCTAAGTCGGTCGAAGCAAATTTCTGCCGGCCTGCCCTGCCTCCACTTATTAAGCCAGACGGATCACTAGCTCACACTGCTATAGAGAAAGCAAACTTATTCGCATCTCTTTTCGCGGAGTCTTCGCGTCTCGATACTTCTGGTGAACTACCTCCGAATCTACCACGTTGCGAGGCATCAATGCCAGAAATTCGCATTCGTCAGAATGAGGTACGGAAAACACTGCGGAATCTTGACGTGAACAAGGCTAGTGGCCCCGACGGCATACCAGCAATAGTCCTTAAGACATGTGCGCCAGAACTTGCTCCTGTACTAACACGCTTATACCGTCTCTCGCTTCAAACTGGGCAAGTACCAAAAGCGTGGAAGCTTGCTAACGTACAACCTGTACCCAAAAAGGGTAGTCGTGCTGACCCCGTCAACTACAGGCCCATCTCGGTCACTTCTATACTCTGCAAGAGTATGGAACGTGTACTGAACTGTAGGCTCCTGGCATACCTAGAAAAGAATGACCTTCTCAGTGACCGACAATATGGCTTTCGCCGGAATCGGTCTACTGGTGATCTTCTAGTGTATGCCACCCATATCTGGGGCGAGGCCATTGAAAGGAATGGAGAGGCGATGGCCGTCTCTCTAGACATTTCGAAGGCCTTTGACGGAGTCTGGCACGACAGCCTTCTTAGCAAGCTTCCAACCTATGGTATATCAGCAGGCTTATGCGTTTGGATATCAGATTTCCTGAGGGAACGGTCGTTACAAGTTGTCGTGGACGGCTCCACATCCGACCAATTGGCAATTAATGCCGGGGTACCTCAGGGGTCCGTTCTCTCTGCTACTCTTTTCTTGCTGCATATAAACGACCTGCTTGGACCCGGTATCTTTGGGTATGCAGATGACAGCACAGTATCAGAGAGATACATGTCTGACGCACGTGCCGGAGCAGCGCTGATACAGTCCAATCGAGAGACCATGGTCGATAGCTTGAATTTGTCCTTGCAGGCAGTCTCCGAATGGGGCGATGCCAACCTGGTCAAATTCAATGCTTCCAAGACCCAAGCGTGTCTGTTCTCCGCGAAACGGAGTCCATTTCACCTGACTCCGACTTTCCGTAATGTATCTGTGCCCGTGAAGGACCACCTAGAGCTACTGGGTGTGACTCTCAGTTCCAAGCTCAATTTCGGTTCCTTCATTGAGTCCAAAGCCAAACTAGCTGCTATGAAGTTGGGCATCCTGGGGAAGGTCAGGCGGTATTTCACACCGGGACAGCTTCTAAATTTATATCAAGCTCAAGTCCGATCGTGCATGGAATACTGCAGCCATCTCTGGGATGGGTCTGCTAAGTATCAGCTGGAGGCTTTGGACTCCATAGACAGGCGGGCTAGAAAGCTCATTGGCAATGAGACCCTAGTGCAGGCCAAGCTACAGAGCCTAGAACACCGACGTAGGGTTGCCAGCCTATCAGTTTTCTACAGAATACATTTCGGAGAGTGTGCGACGGAATTACACGAGTTAATTCCCCCATCTCCATTCTATCATCGGTCAACAAGACGCACGGACAAGTGTCATCCGTACACTGTGGACATTCCTTCGGTACGTACTAAGCGGTTTGCTTCTACGTTCATCGTGCGAACTGCCAAGGAATGGAACACGCTACCGGCGTCTTTGTTCCCCGTCGACTATAATCTGGGTGTTTTCAAGTCGAGAGTGAACAGGTACCTTCTAGGCAAGTATGCTACATCGTAGATCTCATCGTCACTTACCATCAGGTGAGATCGAGATCAAATACTTGCCTATATCGTAATAAAAAAAAAAAAAAAAAAAAAACTGCAAATTTAAATAAAACTAATTTTACGGATTTTGTCGCTTTTATTTCGGGAGGAGTCGGGAACGTAAAAAACAAAAATAAACGCGATAAAATCCGAAAAATTATTTTTATTTAAATACATTTATAATAACTTTAAAATGCATTTATAAGACGATTCAGCCTATCGAATTCGTTTGACGCATAACACTCTCATTTGCCTTCAAAACAAGGGTCGCAGGCGCGCACTTCTAGATATAATATCTGGATTGCATGTGCGAATTTCATAATGACAACCATGATTATCACTTGCTAAACGGTGAAGTAAAACATGGGAGGAAACCCGCATGGCTGGAAACCCGACTAGTTTTCGAAAGACGTGCGAAGTTCGTCAACCCGCACTGAACCTTCGTGGTGGACTATATGGCCTGAATCCTCCTCCTCGCATTGAGGGGAAGCCCGCGCCAGCCGTGGGCCATTAATAGCTACATGGTTAACATGGTCTATTTGAATGGCAGGTGTTGCCGTTCCTCCTCCGGCGCGTGAAGGAGGACGTGCTGAAGGAGCTGCCGCCGAAGATCACGCAGGACTACTACTGCGAGCTGAGCCCGCTGCAGCGCCGCCTGTACGAGGACTTCTCGCGGGACCACCTGCCGCAGCACGTGGGCTCCCACCACACGCACGTGTTCCAGGTAACAATGCCAACGATATACTAAATATTTTACAATTTTTTTGACACTTTTACACACCTTACGTGCCTTTATATGTACGCTCTTAATAGCGGAATGAAATTCCTGCGGGGAAGCGTTCGCGTGTTAAGGATAGACAAGGAGGACGCGAAACTCCTGCATGGATTCGTGCGTGATTGCCCTGCTGTTTCTATTTTGAGCAGAAACAGAGCAATTGTGCGCGACAATCAACCGTCTAAAACGTGACTGCCCCTGCGAACTTTCGCGTAGTCAATCTGAATCGCGGGTGAAAAACGTGTAAAGCGAATATTGATCTCTCGCAAATTAGTATTCCCTGTATCTTGGGCACTAGACAACGATTTAGAATTACTTATATGAATCGTCCTCAAAAAATACAAATATATTCTAATTCTAAAAATAATAGTGTAATTAATACCTTCTTTGTGAGCTGTGCTTATGGCCGTATTTCTCGGCAGGCGTTACACTACCTACAGAACGTGTGCAACCACCCCAAGCTGGTGCTGACCCCCGACCACCCCGAGGCCGCCGCCATCGCCCAGCAGCTGCACGCGCAGAACTCCACGCTCGACGACATCGAGCATTCCGCCAAACTGCCCGCACTCAAGTGAGTAGACAACCATTTATAGGAGCAAGTATGGAGTTTCCCGCACTTCTCCGTAGGAACGGACTTCCGAATGGGCGGTAGAATCTTTGGGGATATTTTGTTTTATATTTTTGACGATTGCCAATAAGTACCGTTATTAATGGCTTACATAAATGATTGCCTGACGGTCTAGTTTTACATATTTGTCAGGTAAGATTCAATTATGTTCCGATGAACAAATTTTTTTTATTTTACAAATAATTTTCATTCGCACTAATTCGGCCGCCCCCGTCTTAGTCCTGTTTTGAAACTTGAAAAGAAATCACCTTAGTCGAAAAACTATAACAACTAATTAATGTAATAAATAAAACTGTCTAGAAATTTCTATTAATCGTGTTGGTAAATGCTGGCGTGTTATTACATTGCGCATCAAAAAGAGCTGATTGCCGTATTTTTTTTATTTGTTATAATGACGGAAGAAAAATATATTCTGATTATCGTTTGAGTGAGTGTCGTTTGTCGTTCGCAGACAGCTGCTGGTGGAGTGCGGCATCGGCGGCGGCGGCGGCGGCGGTGGCGGGGCCGGCGGCGGCAGCGTGGTGTCGGCGCACCGCGCGCTGGTGTTCTGCCAGCTGAAGAAGATGCTGGACATCGTGGAGCGCGACCTGCTGCGGCGCCAGCTGCCCGCCGTGGCGTACCTGCGGCTGGACGGCGCCGTGCCGCCGCAGCGCCGCCACGACATCGTCACCAGGTTCAACAACGACGTCTCCATCGACGTGCTGCTGCTCACCACCGCCGTGAGTCACGCGCATACACCTACACGCTCAGTACTAGTTATACGGAAATATTATCATACGTCTATGACGGGTTGCTAATGTAATAGTGTACTTTCTGACTATGATCACGAGTTTCATACATTTCATCTAAAATGGTATACAGCGTGATGTGATACAGAATGTGTGTATACTAACTCTTGAACCTGCGCTTCTTTAGCGCTTTTGTAATTCTATGAAATTCCGAATGTCTATTTAAAAAAATGTGCGCAAAAATACGGCTCATGTTGGAACAATATACACGATATATCAATAAAAAGATAAAATTATGTCGTACTATCGCCGGCGAGCGTGCACCGCTGCGTCGAATCATGAAATCGCATAATGATTATTGTTCTGATATTGACATATTCCAACTATCTTATTCTTCATTTAAAAAACATCTTAAGGAAATTACTGATTCTCTGGATGTCGAATCATTATAAGTATAAATAAATAAATTATAAATAAATTATAATAGTTATAACTGTACATTTGTTTCCTTTACTTTTTTTTTTTTTATTATCTGTGTTAACTAAATATACCTAATGTGCAGAACTGTAGAACCTAATGTAATTTTTTCCATATACTTACTGATAGCTAGTAGCGTTATCTTATTTTATTTTTAAGTGTAATTCGTGGGTAATGGTGTTGGGTATATAATAAGTAAGTAGTATGTAATAGTGTTAAAATAATCAACTCTAATATAATATTGTATATCTGTTTGTTGCCCCAAAGAAAATAAATAAATAAATATCAACATTCTGACTTCACATAATGATTACAAATGCACTATAAAAGAGCAAGTCCAACTCTTGGTATACCCTTTCTGACACAACCTGTATATAATCACGCTATACCCATTGGAAGTGGGGTTGTAGAGCAAAATCTAGTAGATTTATAAAGCTAAGAAAATCCTACTAACGTGTAGTTTATCTCTATAGGTGGGTGGTCTAGGTCTGAATCTGACTGGTGCGGACACGGTGATCTTCGTGGAGCACGACTGGAACCCGATGAAGGACCTGCAGGCCATGGACCGCGCGCACCGCATCGGACAGAAGAAGGTCGTCAACGTGTACCGGCTCATCACCAGGGACACGCTCGAGGAGAAGATAATGGGGTTGGTTGCATTATTTGTGTTGTTCGAACGAGGAATGGTGCAGACATAATTGTATACATTCAGAAGAATAACCGCCTAAATTCGCGAAAATTATGATTTTATATTAGTTTTACATAATCATTAGTACTGTAGCGACCTTTTCAACCACGCTACAAGATACTCAGAAGGCGCTGACGATTCTCCATACTATTCTGAAACGCACTATGAGAGTTTTCAGACAACGTAACACATATACAAACCTCCGACAAAAGGACAATAAACAGGCAGCCTGGTATACCACCCGTCTGGCTGGTAGATCTTGCCTTTTCCAATAAAGTACCTACTTGCTTGGGCATTGGAACCGGGTTTTCCCGGTCCCGAGAACACTGGGAATTCTCCGATCTGGGGATTGCAAAAAGGAACCGGTTCCAGATAAGAAAAATCCCGGATCTTACTCCACTAAACTAAGTCTTTTATGATATTCAAAATTGAATCTTATTCCTTTTACAGATTGCAAAAATTCAAACTACAAACAGCGAACACAGTAATAAGCAGCGAGAACGCCGCAATGGAAACAATGGGCACGGACCAGCTGTTGGACCTGTTCAATCTGTCCGGAACTCCCGGCGCTGCGCACGCGCAACACCAGCAGCCCGGCACCTCGGCCGCCAAGTCCGTGCTGGAGACGCTGCCCGACCTCTGGGACGACAAACAGTATGAGGAGGAGTATGATATGACCAACTTTATAAAAGGATTGAATAAAATGAGCGCGTGAGCAATTTCAAAGTTATATCGGACTAGCTGTCCCAGCGAACTTCGTACCGGCTCACAATCAAATGCATCAGACAATGAATGAAGAATCTTTTTTTTTTTTTTTTGCCAATATTTAATAGTCATTCTGCTATTCGGGGCGGAGACAAATTAAAAAAATCTAATGTTATAAAAATCGCCCCACTCATGCTTGAGTTATAGTGTGAGTAATATATATATAGATACTTATATAACAGAAAGAATATTTTACATTTGTCGTTTGTGCTGAGGACACTGATCCCAGTTCGCAGGCAGAGTTTCTATAGCTACATATTATGAAAGGGGGGTGAAACGGTATAAGGTAAACCAAACATTTATTTGTTATACATTTAAGGAGTTGTAGAGTATAGACGATTGAGTAGTTATGGATAACAACCCTCAAAGTCCAAACGTATTTGAACCTTATCGCCCTAGACTTTGAGGGTTGGATGCTATGTATCAAGAGGCTGACCCAATCTAGTAGAGATATTATAGATGTAAACACAGACAGCTTTAGCGAGTTGCCTTAGTGAATGTTCTATGAATCTTATTATTAGTGTAGTCTGTAGCGAAGTAGTCACTGTTTACTATCATCTCACGTTTAACATTCATCACAATATAATTATAGGTGCACTTTCATATCCTTAACATTAACATTATTTTATGATATACAATTAAGGTGATAAACAAAACTGAGTTATGAATGAGTCTTTGTTGAGGAGGTAGAAGTAGAGTCCGAACACACGGGAGCGTTCAGAGTTCTTCGTTCGTTTTTTATAATGTATGGCGCCCTAGTTTTTACAGCGCCCGCGCATTCAGCAGGCGGTCAGCCACTCGCAAATTTATAAGAACGTGGAACGTAGAACACGCGCAGTTTGTTTGGGCTCTACAACAAGGTTACTCACCTATCACTATTTTGCGTGCTCATCCAGTTATATTCAAATTAAACAATGGAATACTTTATTGTTGCCATGGTAACGTATTGTGTTAACATTCACAAAATATTGCAGTTTGCCATTTGTCAAAATGTCAACTTGATTTTAGGCCGAGTCAAAGGCGTGCATTAGCTATACCTTATACTTAACACTGGCGAAATACCTATGATGGTGACGCCATATGTTTTTAAGGCGAAGCGTATAATGTCACACGTGGCTTAACTTGTTGGATAGATTATAACGTAATACTGGTCAATTATCAAATGTTTAGGACACTACTCCTCATCCATCTTCCATATAGTAACCAAGCTATAGTAATTCATTAGGAATAGTTTTCATGTAGTTTGTATACTGTATAAATAATTATTGAAGAACATTTTCAATAGCAAAATATAAATTGTGATCAAAGTGTCGTGTTTAAAAAATATATTTTATTGTAAACAACAGTTATAAAATTTATACAAAATTATTTAATGTTGGGTTCGATTCCCGGGGGGTGTAAAAGTTCAGTTTGGTAGTAAAATACCTTCGGTGTAATGGGTATTTAATTGATTCCTAAACTAATGCTTTCATTAAAATTTCATACAATTTTTACCATTTCAGATCAGAAAGATAAATATTTAGGTACTTGTAACTAAGGTGATCAAGCCAAATTAATTGTAGATGTAAAAGAATTTTATACATCACTGACCTGTGCTTAAAACATGTACATGCCTATTATTTAACTTTTATATTTGATATTAAATTGGCACTAATTATTTTATGACATACTGTGAAATATTTTTTTGAAAAATATTATGTACTATCAAAGATAGTTGAGAGGAAGTGAGGCGGTGTACTTTCTCCGTCGTGCACGCTCTTTGTTATAGCGGTAACGTGATATTGGCTTCAAAGCTTATTAAGCGTGCGATATGCTTTTCTTCTGACCAGACTTGGGGCCCTGGGCCCCAAGTCTGCTAACACAATCGATTCATAATCGTACAGTAACGGCATAGTAACTGTCACTTTTGACAGATATTGTATAGGCTATCTGTCAAAAGTGACAGTTACAATGCCGTTGGTGTACGTTTACGAATCGATTGTGTTAGCAGACTTGGGGCTCGGAAACTTTGAATGCCTGTAGTTTGATCATTTTTAGATATTTATTTCAAAAATTGTTTCACTGCTAGTATTCATAGCATAAATTATGTGCTGAAAGAAATAGGCATATACCTCCCCTAGTGTTAAAAAATATATTTATTTACTTACATTTTCTCTATGTAGCTCGATAAGTGTGATTGTAAGCTGTTTTTTTTTTCAAAACAAGGTTCCTTGTGTAAGTAATTACCTCAATGACTTGAATTTGTTCTCTACGATTGAATAGTTTATTTATTATTGTAGCTTTATAAGGAACAGTCATGCTTTAGTCATTTTTGTAGTTATAGATAAGCGCGGCGATGCTCACGTGTTTAGATTGTGGGTTGTTTTTTGTTTTAATTTGTACCTGCTCAATGGATAAAAGAAAACAGTGACGTCTATAGAATTACCTCGATGACATGTCTAGGTTGAAATGGAAAAGGTACCTAAAAGACACTTTTTTCTGTGTCCATCAGTAATTTGAATTATGTTAATGTGTGATGTTTTTAATATTGGCAACATAATGTCGCACGGTGTTTCCAGTCTAATTGATTTTCGTTTGTTATTTTACTTGTCTGAATAAAAAATAAAACCATTTTTAAATAATATCGTTTTATTTCACTAGTATTTCAAGCATGGAGCAAAGAATATGGTATCATGTTTTTTCAAGTTACCAAGGTAAGGTCCATGTATAGCACATACTGGGTGCATAATCTACTCGCTCAACGGTTAGTCAGCATCATGAATACACGACATGATGATACCAACATTAGAAATATCACTATGGGTACCCCGGAACGAGTGCCAAGTAAAGCGTTCTGTGGGGCTATACCGCATCCAGGCGCTGGCCCAAGGTCACCAACCAAACCACGGCCAACGCAAATAGGTGGGGTGGACAACTATAGTTCGTTATGTCACATTCAAGTCAGAACAAGTTGCTCACGTAGGTGACGTTAACCTATGTTTTTGACTCTATCTACATCATAGGGATTACTTTCTCTGTGATTCTCATGCCGATAGTAGTGACAACTGGCCTAATTTAGTTTCATGTTCTACGTTAGCCTAGGTTGGACCAAGTTGTGTACTCTCAAAGCTCGAATAGAAAAGTAATAAATCCATGGGGCTGAATAGAAAAAGGCTGCGTGTGAAAAATGTGTGTGAACTTGTGGAGATAAATCTTAAAAATATTATATGCCTTTGTTTTATGTTTTCTACCCCTATAATGCAATTTAAAAAAAACATGCTTTCATAATGTCATGTCCAGATTTACGTAGAACGAAACGCAACCGCATAGTTCTGCAAGATGCCGAAAGAGCGCGCTAATGTGCATCAACACCATGGCGAAAGCGACGTCAAGCGTGTGAATAAATTTTTGTTTTCTACGTGAAAATCTTGTTTACGGCTCGTTTGTAAGTTGAAAGACTCGAAATAAACTAGCTCCAAGTGTCTACATATTGTCAAGTGTAAATACTGTTCGTGAAAAGTTGGAAGTTTTGTGTGTGAACTTGTAACGAACTCTGGGATCACTCGGGAGTTCAGGTGTCAACGAGGTAAGAAATTGATGCTTATTCCAAAATTACGACTTCTAAAATTAATGCATTTGATGCAGTTGCAAATTTTAACGCTGCTACCCTCATAATTAGCCCAATGTGGTGTATACGTTACATTAACAAGAATGCTCAGATAGGTAATAGTTATAAATAATTCAGTGTAAGGTTAGGATGTCTTGTCTTGGGCTGTATGTATAGAAGACATTACAAGGTTTGTTTTTGTTAATGGTTTGTCACCCGAATTTCGTCGCATTGCGCCATAGTTTGGTGTTAAAAAAAGTTTTTTGTTTACAAACTTATGATATTACATTCACCTACTTACCCACTGACCTATTAATTTTACATGTGCAAGGGATTATTGTCAGTTCTAAGAGATTACTAACTCTATTAAAGAATATAAATCTAAACAAACTGTCTATATTTTAGTGTTTTTTTAAGGATCCTCAAAATTGTATAACAGCAAAAAAAATCAAAATAATTTCTATACTTACGGTAAGAATTAAATTATTACTAAGACTTGAAGCTAATCAAACAAAACTAAGACCAAAAACTCTTGCTGCTGAACTTTTAGATACCTCAAAATAGTTACAAGATTGAAGTGGAAGCTATTTCTATAATTATGAATACACACTAGCCTTTTCTAATGTGCCATAAATTGCATAAAAAAACTGTACTCATCTTATAAAACCTTCAATATTCTGTATACTGACCGATGAAAAACTAATTATAATATGCTTTTCATAACTTCCCTTTGAAATATCTAAACATAACCAGATTTGCATAAAGGTAAATACAGTCTACAAAAAATGTATCATCTTTGTATAGCACTGTCCCTCTTAGTTGGGACTCGGATCAGATAGTCTGTATGGGCTTTTAAATAAACACAAAAAAGAGACTATTGTTTTGTTTTTAAAATTATTTACCTTTTTTATCTTACTACTAACTCAGTGATGTCACCCATAAATCATAATAATTATTCACACATGTTAAATCATGGAGAATATTTTCCAGTGAGCACCTATACACCAGCGGCTTGACTTCATTTCACTCTTATTGGTATTAGGTATAACTTCTACACTCTCATTCTACTCCTTCCTTGTATTATAGTAATTAGTTCTACAAATCATGATTATTAGCAGCAGTAATTATTGTTAGCATTGTTAATAAGAACATTTTTAGTAATTACAAGAAATTAGGGCTGTATTAGGGCTTTTAATTAACAAAGCATTGTTCAATTTTATTTCTAGACATATCATGAACGCATCAACAATAAAAAAGAGCTTATAAAATACTGTCATCAATACATCTGTGTTTAAAAAAAAAGTAGGTTTGCAACAATCAATTCCCTTTGTGCGCGACATCAATGGGAGCGGTTACTGTGTACCTATCCTTTGATCTCGCCGCTCTCTGAAGATGCGACAGTGCGCTAATACCGGCCGCGCGCGGAACAACGCCCTAAGTGACTCTTTGATGCTGCGGCGTGCACGAAAAAAGATACTTATTTTAATTTTTATCTCTGCCCAGTTTAATACTGGACCAAAATTCTTTGTTAGTGCATTAAATACGCGTATGATTGATAAATAGAAATAGCCCGATAATTATCATGATATATGTGCTTTGTATGATTTAACGTTGCTTTGACAGAACGTATTTAAACACTAATTACGCGAAACCAGAATGCAGGTTGGTAACTGCAGGTGTAGGTATATCAAGTTCCTATTACGATTTTTCCAAATGACATGGATATAATATACATACTTAGCGAATCCATTATATTATTTGTGGATCGTGCTTAGATAATAGCGTCTACCTGCAGTGGTACCTACCTTTGTTTTTAGTTTTACAGTTTTATTTCTAGTTTGACAAAGGTTTCTTTGAAATAAATAAATGAAACGTTGCGCTAGAAATATTATGAGACAAAATATACGAAGATTGGTTTATGGTAATGGAGATAAGAGAAGCGAAGGCATTCGCAGAAAATAATAATTAAACCTTGTAATTAAAATCCTCTTTTTTTCTGTTCGTTTTTAATATTATTTTAAGAAGTGTTTTTAGTGACATTGTAAATGTAGTAAAACTTTCTATAATGTTGGTATTTACAATCAAAGTCTGTACCTCATATTTTTATAATTGGAAAGATTGTTAAACAATAAAATTGTTTTATATCTTTCTATTTATAAATATAACACGCCGTTGCGCCGTATAAAAGTCATAAAGCCGAATGTTACTTAATAATAATAAAACGGGCAGTTGCAACGTTCTTGTAATTAGCTGAATCGAGTGAGATCTGTAAAGGGGTCCTATTCATAGCTTTGTTGCTCAAGTGGGACTTACTATCCTTTACTGACTTACCAACCAAGAGTTGGGGACTCAAAGTCAGTTGGGAGTATTCAAAGGTTCTATTACTGTCTGAGCTCTTTTAAGGAGTCTATTTAACTACGTTGGACGTTTTTAATGTTTGATTGTAGCCTTACGGCAATTTGTTTTGTCCTGGAATAAGTATTGCAAATAACATTCAAATTCGTAGTGAACGAAACCTTTCCTTACTTGACATATTAAAATCAGAATCAGAATATTTTTTTATTCATGTAAACCATTAAGTACAGTACTTATGAATCGTCAAATTAGTTACAAAATGCTAAGCTACAACTTTACCCCCATTCGGAATACCGTTCCTATGGAGAAGAAAGGGTAAGAAACTCCATGGTTGTTCTTTTTAAAAAGATCTTACTTTTTTGAGTAGTACATTGTTATGGGTATGTGAGAACAATGTAGGAACGACTAGGCAGACTAAAGCAGCTGGTCAAAAAAAGTACTAACTCTATGTATATAATAATAATAAAGGATCATAAAAAAAAAATCCGCAAAATTTTGATAACTCTTACCGAATATTCGCCATCCGTCTGTCTCATCTTTTTTCGGTAGCGGTATGCCACTAATGTATATATTCGTTTCGATAAACTCCTTATTCTAAACGTATCTAAAAATTGGTCTCCTCAATCCTAAGCAAAGAATATAAAAGATGATAAACTTTGAACGATCGTCGGCCTATCCAATGATTTCTAATCTCGTAATATAAAAGTTACTATAAAGTAGACATGCGGGCATCCGCCGTGATCGGCCAAGTTCCAACTCTTCCCGATGGAAAACACAAATATCAAAGTGGAGCCGTGATTTGCGAAAGCACTCTGCACTTTGAAACTTCCAGATGAATTAAACACAGACCTACTTTAAGTTTTCATCCCTCTCTTTGCGTAAATATAATAAAGTGTCTCTGAAGTGAATACGAACTTATTCAAAAAAGGTTGCTACTTAGTTCAGAGATATAATTTAAAAATCTATTAAAATAGCCACCTAAAAATTGTTCTCGCAAGAAAGTCAGCATTTATAATCATTGATATAAACCAACCATAAACTAAGATAATATTGTCAGAATTCTGTGAAATTATCTTAAAAAATACGTTCCCTATGAATGATTCATATCAATGCCTAAGAAAACCATACGAAGCAAACATTACCCGCCACTTAACAATTTAATAACGATTATATTCGGCACACAGTCCACATCTCTAATATTCACCTCGCTATGCACACGTAATATCAAATCACAGCCCCTACTCCGCTTTGTGCGTCACCGTGACGCTGGCGCCCAACCAGAGACCGAACGCAAATTGGCGCCAACAATTAATGGCCACCTGGCTCCGTTGCTAATCGACCGATAGAATTAAATGAACGGACTTCACTAATTGCCCGGTAAGACAAAGGAGCAAACACTCCGCTTTGAGCTACCGATGTATAGTGTCACTTGAGGCGTAGACCGTTGCGTCGGCAGTGCAAGCCTCCCGCTCCCATTGTGTACTGTTGATATTGAACTGAGACGGCCATTGAACGCATCAACGGCTTGTGCTACCTAGCTACAATTATATAATGGAATACGGGAAATGTAATCTGCACTTATCAAATTACAATGTATCTGTCGGCATAAATGGATATTTTGATGGAATCTTTTAGCGTCATCGCTAAATAAATTATGAAGAATCAGTAACGTTATTTTGAAAATGCAGCCGATGTAGATTGATACCGGAATTAAAACCGTACATCAATGCATAGCGTTTTCTTTTTCTTAATTCCCTACAACCTGGTTTGGGATGTTTTCGACTCACTCATGCAATAGTAATGCTTAATCATCAGTCGATTTTTCTTTAGAGATATCTGATTTGTCATTCTCACATCCGATATTCCTTCAACACATCCGCATCAGAATAATGCGCACATGAGCTTCCACCTTTCGACACTAATCAATGAAAGTCTTATAATAAATACTGATTTCTCCGTGTATATGTGTACATGTGAATTTTCGGGTTTAATTAAGAATAATTCCATACCAGACTACGATGTCTGAGACCAATTAAACCTGCATCGACTACAATTTTCTTTGAAAATACCTAAAGAAATTCTTCTTCGAGATCGCTGTGCAATTTATGTCCGCATTCTGCACAGTAATTGCACTACAATCAGCGTTCAGTGGCCGATCGTTCTCCGGCGGAGTGTTCTAAACATTGCAGCCTTCCTACAGTTGTCAATTACACGGCATTAGAGACATAGAGGTTTGTTGCTTCTGCGGTGTGTGCCACTGACTGTATATGGTATGGATATGGTTCTGTCGTTACTTGAGTCAAAATTACATTACCTGTGAAATTATGTACAGTTTTGTGTACATGAAAGGGTATATATCATAAATAACAAAATAAACATAGTATTTCTGAACAAATCATTATAGAACGGTAAACGACTAAATCTACCATTAATCCGATCGAAGGCACAATTTTCTTGATTACATTTATTTGTACTCCATCTATGTATATATCCAAATAGTGGAATGTATAAACCCACTACGCTTTTAGACTGTAAGTGATTTAATAGCCAATATTTATATTTTTAAATGACTTAAAAAAAAAGAACGGCGCTAAATAAACAACCGACGAAGAATAATAAAAGTATACTCGTACTTAGTAACGAGATGCGCGGACCAATTTGTAGGTGTAGTCTTTGGCGCTGACCGACAAAACCCGACTAAGTTGTTTGTTTGTCACCGAATCAATTCGTTACATATTTGCTTTAGTTAGTGACGTTAGATTTTTAGATAGATTATTTTTTTGCGTTTTAGATTTTTTAACACTTTTTTTTTTTAATTTTTAGTGGATTAGTTATATAAAAGAAAATATCGATCTTTTTATTAAAATATTATAATCAAGCTCCTATTGTGTTTGTAGTGAACCAGAGAGAGACACACCGCGTGCACACGCAGAAACCCGAAGGCACATTAACTCGATCAGCCTTGACAAATAACATTTCCCAATTAGTTGCAATGGACGATCAAAGTTGAAAGTTGGCCACTTTCAACATTCCTTTGTTAATGTTATTGAATTAATGGATCGTATTTTCAGTTCGGGCAGTCAAAGTGGTGGCAATTAACTAATTAACCCTCCAATATGCGTTCCCGAGTCATGTTGTAACAGGCTATGATTTTATGTTCTGTGGTATTTTTTTATTCAATACAAATGGGTATCTAGAACTACTTGATTTACTTTTTTTTAGAAAATACCTCACCCACCGTTGGGTAGGTATTTTCCAACGTCAAGTAGAATATTTTTTTACATATCAAACATGGGAGCTTCTATACAGGCCTAATTCATAGACTAGGCCTAATTAACCCCCTCTAACCCTATCAGTTTAGTCGAGGATACTTTACTCACAATTTACCGGACTTCTTGGCAGAACTGGAAAAGTCATGTTTTACTATTTCGTTTTATTTTCCTACACTCGTGCACGTTTATGAACACATATCGGATAATATTACACCAAAATTAGACATAATTTTCCAAAGAAACACATTTTTCTCAAAATAAAATTGATAAACTTTCTCTTCGACTAACCGAAAAAAGTCCTTGATTTACTATGGGTTACTTGAATTGTCTGACATTTATAAGTTGTCAGATTTTTCTATAAATTCCGTATCTTGTTGCTAAGACCTCATGCAGCTGTAGCTCAAATCAGTGCGCTTAGCACGGTCGCGGTGGAGTGGCTCGTTATCGCTCTCTCGCCCAACTCGGGACTGTCAGACACCGCGTAACGATCTCTGGAGTGTCCGACACTGGCTGCAATGCGGTTACAAGTTGATATTTTTCGACAACTTGACAGAGATTGGTGTACTGACACTCATGTTTTGAAGTTTTTCGAAAATATTGGTTTCTTTTACAGGTTGGTTCAGTTTCGGGGATACTAGGAAAAAATAACTGATATGGTAACCGAGTGCTCTAGGGTTTATGAGAACATTGTGAAGGCGCTAAGTTCTAAGTCTAACGATAGTGCTTTAGGATATAGAAGAGTATCTAGCATGTAGCAACAAAAAACATAAATTACCTAGGTAGTATACCATACTCCGTGTGAGATTATCTTTGATAAATGTTACTGTGGAGCTTCAGAAATGTCACTTACTCACGGAAAGGAAGATAAATCGGCACTTCACACGTGCTAAGTGTAAAGTTCAAATGTTGGCATTGATGTGAAACACTCCGCCGCGCCGTGCATTGGGCATTGGGCTATCACGCCAAATTATGGAGGCGCTAATTACCTCTTTTTTATAATTTATTTGAAATTAAACTAATCTTACAGATTTTATCGCGTTTATTATGTATTATTTACCGATTTAGTTGTTGTTTGCCGTCCGATCTATGCGGAATGTGCTCATCGGACCGCAAACAATATGAGGGTACCCCAGTACAAACATTGACACTAGGACATCAAAAACCTCAGTCCTCCCGTGGCCTCGGTTGCTGTAAAGCAGCCGAAACGTCGGGAACGTAAAAAACATATAATAAACGCGGTAAAATCCGCAAAATTAGTTTTATTTCAATGTGTAGGTAGTATTAGTGTAAATATAAGAAATCAATATATGAATAAAGTTTATCCATCTGTATAGAGAAATACAAAGAAGTTACTAAGTACATTTCTAAATGATTTACTCATCTATTACAAAAAAAAGGATCCGTAAGTGTCATCCAAAAACAGAAGCGGAACCCATGAGACGAGTCCACGGGTTGATTAATTGATACCAGTGGCATAACACACAGACGACAACGTTCTAGCTTTAGTAGATCGCGGGCCGGCACGGGCGCGGCGTGGGGCAACGACAACGCGCACGATAGCGACAGAAGGACAAATTCGATCTTGGAATTGTGATCGCAACAATTTCATGTGTCCAGCGCGAGCTATGATGGGATTATTTTGCTACATACAACTAAAGCGGCCATTACATTATCTAATTTGCAGAGCGCTAGTTGAGCTAGCGTGCTAAATTTGTATTGTATAAAGGCAGTTAGACAGGTAGTGATCCAATCTAGTGCAATTGCATGGACTCTGCCGCACTAGCTCATCCCGTACACTAGCTAGCGCACCAAATTGCATGGTGTAAAGCGGATTAGCGTGCTAAATACTAGCTGGGCTCGGTCAGTCAGTCGGCGTGCGTTCGAACAGGAGGACGTAATTTTGGATTTAAATCAAAATGACGCAACCATCGACTAAGGAAAGGGAAATTCTCTTAAATATAATAGAATTATACAAAGACATGCCATTTCTTTGGGATAAAAATCATAAGGATTATAAAAACAAAGATATTCGGCAATAAATATTTTTTGACCCAACATTTTCTGCGTTTTTTTTATTTATTATCATTAAACTCGAACTCGACACCATTGCTAAAGCAATGCCAACTTTCTGGTGCTTTGATGGTGCCATATTCGTTTATCGCTCTTCGAAAGATGCGGTTTGGCCGACGATCACTGCCGAAATGAAAGGAAGTTAAACTAACTAGCTTCGCTAGCTAGTCTAGTGTAATGAGTGAGTTCTTTTTATATCGCACTGCGACACTAAATCTAGCGCTCTGCAAATTGGATAGTGTAATGGACGCTTAAATCTATATTATAATATTGCGGTGTGTTAAATAATCAATGGCTCCTGGATTAGTACGCGAGGAAACAATAGCGGGTGTCGCACCGAGTCAATCTCTCCTAATTCATAAAGAATGAGACAAAGTATATATAATTACTTTTCATTGGAGGCTTGACACAGCCGTGAATTGTCACAGGACATTATTTTTAATGTTTATATTTGTTTGGGAGCCATACATTAAAATTAAATAAATTGTTAGACTACTGCTAAAAACTTTATTATGGCTGTCGGAAAGTCTTCTGGCGGGGAGGGTGTGGGAGTGTCGGCTCGGTCAAAGGGCCCTTTGATGTTTGCCGCCGGCTTAATGCACCGCCCGCGGCACCCCCGCGCCCCTCATCATTAGCAATTTCCCTGTAATTTATTATCTTTACCGCTATTTATTTGTACAATTTCACGGCTGCATGACGTCATGACGTTTCACACCTCTGTGCGTGCTGGATTCACGCTAATTATGGCGCGTTATTAGGACCGGCTGTGGCTTAATTTTTTCAAAGTTGGTTCTCTGATTTTGGCTTGTTATGGTGGCATTTTTAGTTCGCGTTACATTTTTAATGGGTTCGGCTTATATGGTTTGGCTGGATATGCATGCCGAAGCATTTATTTAACATAGTTCGTCGAATTAGTAAGTAAATATACGCCAAGATAATGAAATATCGGACAAAATCAAAAGTTAGTTTTTAATTTATAAAATAAATCTCCATACTCCCGTATCAGGGCTGCCAGATATCGTATAGCTCACAAAATTCTATAATCGAAGGCGACATCTAGCTAATCAAGATTGCTTATAAACTTTTAAATATAGGTATTTCTCTATTAATCGAAAAATTATATCATTAATATTGTCGAGTGGCAACCCTGTATTGTCATGTACGAAACGCCGAAAAGTCCCGTCGCACGTGCTCCTCGCGGTACTCGCGGCAAGCAAGGGGCGGTCTCATTAACATACATTGTTTGAGCTTAGAGTTGTCACCTTCCGTTTGTGGCATATGTGACTATAATGCTCTTTGACAGAGTCAGTTATGATCAGGAAACAAGGTGACCCATATTCTGCTGCTCAAATTAATCTTCGCACAGTAACGTCCAAGCGTGAAGTGTTAAAACGAGATTAATCATTCCGGTTTTAAGGTGGTTTGGGTGACGGTCCCAAGATCAATAAGCTCGGCAATCATGAATTAGAACCTGACATTAGGTTATTTAATCGATTAGTAATCGATGTCAGCGCTAAGCTTTTTCCCATAGATGAAGGAAATAAAATAATTTCTGAAAGCAAATTACCGCAAAAATATGTACAGTTTAATAGAGATGTTGAGATATATTTTCTTCGTTATGTGGTTAAAATCTATATTTCTGAAACTCACATTGTCCAATAAATTGAATCTACTCGCGGGCACGACGTAAATATTTCATCTTACTTCAAAAGCAAAGTAGTACCGCTATATTCATTCATAATGAAAAAAATTTGTAAACAAATATTGCTCTTTATTATGCCGTTGCAACATAAAAGCAATAGTAAAACACGATGCGATACAATCTAGCCGACACACATCAAACACTGAAACACTTTGCAATCGTGTGAGAACCGGGGAAGCCACTACTGAGGGATGCGCGCCGTATGATTTAGTTTTATTACACGCATTATCGACCGCACTTGTCTCATTTGCAAAACGCGTGTCACAATTTACGGCCAGTGTTAATGTAATTAACAAAACGTGAAATCAATCAAAGCGTGCGGCGGCGGCGGCGTCTGGAGATCAAAGCGGGAGACACAAAGACGCCGCGCTACAGCCCGCCCCGCGTCGCGTCGCGCCGTGGACACTACACACAGGGTTACCGCCGTTCATTTAATAATTGTCGCTTTGATATCGCCGATTTTTTTGATAAAACTAAAACATTTTGACAGTTTTATGCAATGTATTATTTTGTTTAACATCCGCATGTTTATGTGTATGCGCAGTTTATCAATGCTGTTGTCACAATTGGTTACTCAATTGATCAATTTTACCGAGGATTTCAAAGCTTAGAATATGTTTTTTCGACGCGTGCGAGAAATGTAAGAGTTGATTTGCTACGCGATGACAGAAATATGGGTGTATCAGTAGATTGATCTTGAAGATACCGGGGAATATACAGTAAATTTGATAGTTCTGCGTAGTTCTAGAATGCGACAGGCGCTGGTACGACAGTATCTGGACTGGGTGGTTCTATGATCTGGGCACAAGGCCAGCGAGTTGATTTGCGCGGAGAAATTTTGGAATTACGCGGCAACGCAACGATTTTGTAGATTGCTTGGAGTTATGTGCGTTTAGGGATTACCTCTGTCGCCATTTACTATTATTCAAATCTAACCTGCTAAAGTTTCCGTGGGCAGCCCTATAAAGGGTGTTTTCTGCTGACCTTACTCGCTATGCGATTGCACGTGCCAACTAATCAACATGCTCAAGAAACGTGCTCGTGTGGGATGTGCTCCCTTTTTTTCCATACCCCTTTGACTTGGATTTCTCGGCGCGCGGTTATTAGTAGTAGCCTTCCGAATGTTGACTATAGTTACTGCATAAAATTGCAACCATTTAGTGTCTCAGAAGTCTGAAACAAACAGTTTAAGTTTTCGTTGCCTTATGTATGATTGGATGGACAACTTCAGAAACGGGTCAAAGAAAGGTTGAGATTATTAAAAACAATGAAATCATCAGGTCAAGGTCGATAGAACAAATGTTCTTGGAAATGAATGTACAAATATACAAAATAAATGTGTTTATAGAGGCGAAGTTTGTCGTCGCGATCGCCAGGGGCCTCGTCAAAAGGATCACGGGCTGGATGCCGATTGGCGGCAGATGTTTGCCGAGCGGCGAACGTGATGCTTATGATATTTGAGTTAGAGCGGGTCGGGGCGCAATCATAAAAGTTCGGAGACGGTTGATTTGATACATTAATTGTATTCGTTTTGTTAACAAAAAATATAGCTTGCCACGTGACACGTGTTAAAGTTAGACGCAGATATACTATGTTTCATTGAAATAATAAACTTCCTTTCAGAAGTAATCCATTCAAGTATTGATCTAATACACAGAAAACCAAAAGCGCCGATAGTCCTTCAAATTATATTTTATTAGTAGTTACTATTAATCCAGACAAAACCTTCAAAATCCGAAAAGTGAGAAACAATCCTAGCATACCCACTTTGTGAATTCCAGATCATATTGCATGCCACTTCGCACAGCCATGAAACTGTGTGGGATTCAGGAGTAACATATTATAAAGTAGATAGATATCACAATGTGCGCACAAAGGGTTGGCATTGGGCGCGTCGCCTCACAAAGCCCGCCACAATATTTATCGGCGACGCTGTATCAGTGCCGCGCACAAAGCGACGGAAGCCCACCTCGCCGCGCCGCGCCTCAACGCGACGCTGACTGAGATAACGGCGGCAGCGGGCGATCTTCATCATTCCAATATACATCAACGTATTCTGCACAAGTGTCGCTTGCGGATTTGATTGATGTTACATCTATAAGAAGTGTTGCCACATAATAGCAGTAATATCCATAATATCCATCCAATATAGCGTTTTTAAGCTATGTTTTTAGGGGTTTAAATTTAAAGAAAATGTTGTGATTTTGTTCACTGTTTTGCATGGCCGTATGCGCTGGCAGTATATTTTGAAGGGGATGTCAGTTCGTGAAATTCTGTTGCCAATTTCTCTCAATATTTGTCTAAACTTTTCTTTATCGCCTTTTCCTAAAAATAAAAAGGATAGCGTGATACAAATTTTTTACTACACACGAGAAATTATTTATTGATAATTTACTAATTTTATTCGTTTTAAATAGTTCAAATAGTCGCTACAGCTCAACACTTGTGACGTTACCGTTATCTGGCCTATTGTTGACTGCCTCTATCACTGGATTCCTTTTCACACAGACCCTTTGACGCGGCTCTTTGTTTGCCGCGACGTCAGAATGAGACGTCGAAGCCTGAACCGATGCGTGGCATCCATTTGTCTTCTCTATACTTTTGATTGTCGTAGTTTCCTTTTGCGTTTTTTAATATTTTTCATCTTGAGATCGATTTGGAGAATGGAAATACTTATAATACTGACAGTGCTTCCTGCCACTAGTCAAAGACATTTGTTATTTGTTCGAATATTGAGTATTTTTGTGCACAGTTTTATTTCGGTGGTCCCACGTTGGGCGCCAAAAATTTTAACGACTTTATAATTTCAAATAGATAACCTTTTGCGAGATACTCTCTAAATGATTGACAATTTGTTTTAAAGAGAATCGGATATTTCATTTTATTTGCGCATTCTTCACTAAAGACTTGATAAAAAATAATGTGTCTGCTATAAACTTGTGTCCGTTTGAACTGACAGAAACTTGTATTTGAACTTAACAGGATTAAATGAATTTTCCCGTGTTTCCTGTTGACAATGCAATTTTAGTTAATTCGATAGTTGCGCGCGCGCGCGGATGGACCTTCCGCAACGTCCCGTCGCTTTTGTCTAGGCTGCTAGTATGCCCAAATCATAAAATTTTAGAGGACATTCACAAATTAATTTAAAATTTAAAGAAGCTAAAGTTGGTGGCAACAAGACAAAAATTGTGCGTTCAAATTTGGAATGGTTTCGTTTAATATTTTTTTTTTATTATTATTAATTGCCTATAGTGCATACAAATACATGGAAACTACCGTACCGATACGTTTACATTCGAATGGTCAATGGTTAAATGTGTTTGAATAAGAATCTACATTATTTTTTAAAGCTCATTCAAACTAAGTATGTCGATATTCCGTTTACTGCGGTACTAAAATATTTCCCAACATTGCTTGACATCGACGAACCCCTCACCTTCCCCGGTCGAATATTAAACTAATTATGAACAAACCGAGCGGGCCACAAGGCAAATTAACCGTTCCACTCCATTAGCAAAACTAAATTCTTACACAGTGAAAAGTGCTCAACGGGAGTTGAGCCATGTAGCACAATATTTAAAGTGGTTTTGTTAATTATGGTGGGCGGAACATGTCATATGGTATAATGTCCGATAAACAATATTAACATAAACCTTTTAGGGTGAAATCCCTTGAGTATTAAACCATTATTACTCAAAGGGGAAATATCTAGTCCTAGTACTTTATAGTAGTGCACGTTTATATTTTTTTTTTAATAATTGGTTACCGAACTATTATTAATAACTATCTATACATTAGAGCAATAACATTATAGTCAATAAGAACATTGTATTATTCAATTTCAATTACAATCGTTTGATAAATAAATAAGGGTCCTTGTGTCCTTATCATTGTCTTTACGAATCTCAAATTGTTCTATAAACTTGATCCGTTGAAACGAGCTTTATAAAGTACCACCCACCCTCAACCCCTTCCTGTAAGGAGTTTTTAATAAAAAAAAAATGATGAAAGCCGCCGTTGGATCGTCACGGATGGAGGGCACTCCACGGCTCAATACAGGCGATAGGTATCAAAGGACGCCGATTTAATACGGAGGAATGATTTAATTACGAAGTCGTAATGCGACCCACTCCTTGCTCTACGACACGAACGTGCAAATGGAGACGTCGTGAAGTCACATTTGTAATGATAAATTGAAGGGCTGTAAGTCTAAAGGGTCTAATATAATAATAATTAATAATTCCAGCCCTTTTTTTATGTCCCACTGCTGGGCACGAGCCTCCCCTCAATGCGAGGGGGGATTAGGCCATAGTCCACCACGCTGGCCCAGTGCGGGTTGGCAGACTTCACACATCTTTCGAGGGGTTCTCTCAGACATGCAGGTTTCCTCACGATGTTTTCCTTCACCGTTTAGCAAGTGATAATCTTGGTTGAAAATGAGATTCGCACGTGAAAAATCCCAGAGGTGCGAGCCGGGGTTTGAACCTGCAATCCCCGTTATCGAGGCAAGCGTTCTACCAACTTGGCTATCACTGCTTATATAAAGGGTCTAAGTGCCAATTTTATTTTTTTGAGATATAACAAAAAAAAGTTGCTTGGCTTGGCACATAGATCGTATTTTTGTAATAATATAGATTTTTTTGGCACTTGCACCCTTTAGAATTACAACCCTACAATTTAAAAAAGTATAAATATATCGTTATTTAGAAGCGCCTTTTGAGTTATGGAGTACATGTGAGGTCGGCACTAATGAAATTAGCCGCAGCAATATATTTTAATTATGTACTGATTAATTTTTTTTTATGTGTAAATGTAATATGTTATGTAAGAAATATTTGCTAAATAAAGACCAAAGATGGGTTGTATGATTATTTTAAAGTATATCTTGTGTGCACACACCTTACAAGAAAAGAGCCTCAAGTTCAAAGGGAGATATAAATGAGAACGTTCACTCCTTTATGTAAGGACTTCCTGAATTGTTTATAGACTACCCCGACAGTCGGTGTGTAGAGTGCCTAATGAGTTGTCTTTGACGACTTAACATTACGTATGTCTAAATCTCCACCCACATGCGAATAAAAGTGCAGTGACTTTAAAATGTAAAGCAGACTGAATGTCTGCCATCTTGTGGAAATTAACATAACTAATTTGAGTATATTGTTATATGGTTTCTTACCAACCACCACTTCTCTTTTCGCTATTGAAATGCTACACCGTCGTCCTTTGACGACACTTTTATTGAATACTAGCTGTTACCCGCGACTTCGTTCGCGTGGTATTTAACAAAAAGCTGACGAAGTCGCGGGTAACAGCTAGTCTAAAATAAAAGTAGCCTAAGTTAGTCCTTGTTACATCAGCTATCTGCCAGTGAAAGTCCCGTCAAATCGGTCCAACCATTTCTGAGATTAGCTGGAACAAACAGACAGAGAGACAGACAAAAAAAATTAAAAAAAATTGTTTTGATATATGTACCGTGTATACATCCAAATGCACTTAGTAAAAAGCGGTTATTTTAATATTACAAACAGACACTCCAATTTTATTTATTTGTATAGATTTAGGTACATTACAACTTCATTAAACATAGTTCCGGAGAATAATAAATGAATATCTCTATAAGGTTGTCGTTAAATGCTCTTGCCCAAGAACTAAAGACAAAATTAATAAAGGCTGGATGCCGCTTTGGCTACGTTTCTCAGCCAATTTGTTGTATTAAAAGGATTCAATTAGATACTCTCATAATTCTCTAGTAACACCGATTTGTCCGTAAAATAATGAGACATCACTGGTAATACTACAGAGCGTCAAGTGCGAGATTATTCCTACGCTAACCGTATACTTCGTAGTCTACGTATTTAGACACATTGTATGGAGATATATTTTTTTGAAAGTGTCCGCTAGAGGCGCTGTTCAATTTGCCATACAATGTGTCTATGTACGAAAACTATAAAATATAAAGTTGGCTTACAAATGATCTCGCACTTGACGTACAGGTACTTAAAATATACTTATTTACAATACTAAAACCTCGGTTACTCTGTAAGTAATAGGGTAACCAAGATTTTGGTCATAGCAAAGAATACCTACGCAAGGCCGCAGGATACACAATTAAAATGCAGTTACAACCATTTTTAAACTTCTCCTATGTTAGTTTTGTAACATTTCAACATACATTTTTAACATCAGTTACTTCATTCAGAAATTGGAAATCTCTGAGATTGACTCCTCATATATTAGTTTCGGTCGTTCTTTGTTAACCTGTCTTTAACTTTTTATTGTCAAAATTTGTTTTAATCGACCGTTTCAGATTAGAATTCAATTAATCCAACGGATAACGGCCACCCCGTATCGGTTATGTTCAGCGTCGGCGTGCTTCAAAGGGGAATTTATTATTTAAAGTGAAAGTTATTGAGTTTCGCTAAGGTTAAGTGAACCTTTTTGACTTGACTCGGCTGTGAACCGGAAGTGGTGTGAGGGAATGGTGTCGGCTTCCTCTTACGTTATGTTCCTTTCGATGTTATCGGATTATCATAAACGCTAATTAACATTGATATGATGTGGGAATGAAGAATCAACAGCATAATAATAATAAATTATATCGCCGGACGAACACGCCAACTGTACGGTCCCACACTATGCAACGCTTGTATTATGGGTACTGTACGATGGACTGAGGACGAGCTCAGTATATAATACTTATATAGTAATTAAATATCCATTACTCGGGTACAAACCGTCGTGGTCATCACACAAAGTTTTTTCCTACCATGGATTCGAACCAGGGACCCTCGGCACAGAAAGCAGAGTCACTACCAACTGCGCTAATCACGTGTCGTCGTAGTTAGTCAATTTATGAAAATTAATATCGCCAGATGATATTATACGCCTTATATTTGTAAACCCTAGTTGGCTATATGTACCTGGCCGCCAACTAGTTGAAGTTGGATTAGTTTCCACTCGTCGTGGCTGCCAGCCGCCAGATGCCCTGACAAGCTTTTACTCCTCGATAACTTTGATAATATCCACTGGGGAATTGTCACTGTATCAACATAATGCTGGGGCCTTTGATCATAACTTGTTTGAGTAAATTCATTAAAATATGATATAGGATTCGACTGAGTGCCACAAATTAGTGTTAGCAAATTGTTTGTCTAGCCAAGCACCTATAGAGTACATGATATTTGTTAAGCATCATTCGGATTGTTGAGTTCATTTCAATACTCATGTATGTTTAAGAAAAAATAACAGCGATTCTACCAAAAGGTAATGGTAAGAAACGTCCTCAATTCTAAGGACAACTTTTTTTTTAATTTCTACTGCCATAAACCCTAGTCAATTTCTCATAATATAATATTAATGTTAGAATAAATTAAAATTAAACAGGTTTCATAATGCACATTGAAATAATGCACTCAGCAAATCCCCACCACCATCGGCCGGCAGGGTGCCCAAAATGCTGGCAGCATTGCCACGTTGAATGGCAATGCTGATGTGTTGGCCAAAATAAGTGCCAGCGTTCTGGTCACCAGATGTCTCCACCTGAAGATTGTTGTCGTTGTCAAAATCTTGGTCGAATATAAGGGACTATCAACCGCCATAGCATAAATATAAGCAAAACAAAACTCATCTGAAAGCAATTTTCCTTCATTGAAGTGAAGCAGACATCACAAAATCTCAAACATACAATTTATTTATGCACCAAGATGGAATCAAATAAAACACCAAAATTCCCATCTCATCCTTCAAGATGGAAACTTGAAACGGTCCAAATCACGCAACACAACAATGCAATTTAGGCGTCGATGTCTACCGGCTCCGCTGCATTATGTAGATTGTGGCGCGGCGCGGGCGCTGCGCTGCGCCGCCGCCGCGCGCCGGCCCCGTCGCGTCTCCGCAAACCGAATTTATCGCAAGCATTGCCGATTCAATCCGGAGGAACATCTGCCTGATGGATGGAAAAATGGTGGTGCCACTTAGGCAGAGTGCATCTGCGACATTGCCTATTCAATTTTCTTATACAGTTGAGTTTTATCAAGATTATATTGTTCAATATTTCGAAGCACAAATCTATTTTGATTTATTGAAAAGGTTGTCTAAATAGGATTCAGAAGATTGTATTGTTTTGTATTTGGTGCTACCCTTCCATGTTTGGAATACCATAATTCAATATTTACACCCTTTTCCTAGCGGAGTTCTAGGGCAATACCTGTTATATGTAGATATATTTAAATAGCTAGGGCAAGTGTGAAATTGAGATCCTAATCCTATTTACCTTTAAATAATTGTACATAAAACAATTGTTTATAAAGACGACCTAAAAGACTTCCTCTTAATTAGATGACACAAGGATTGACCATCGGATTCTGGAAGTATGGTGGATCGGACTTGATCCATAATTTGCGTGGTGAATGTAAATTTATATTATTTAATGAAATGTTAATTAAACTGGTTTTTGTGCGCTTATTTATTGCTCATTGTTTATATTTCAAGCACAAACACGCTAATTTGCCACAAATGTAATAATCCGCGTCTCGTAGGCATGCGAGCCGTTGCAAAGGAAAAGGTAATGGAGGCAGTGTTACCATTGTGTAAAAATAATGTTAATTTTGTTGCCAACATATGACATAATAATACAGACACAGAAAGTTTGTAGTATTATAAAATCTGAAGGACATTTATTAAATTCACGCACAAGTTGATAATAAGTAACGCGCCTCGCCCAAAGGATACTTTTTACATCAAACGGAATGCAGTAGCGGTAGGGCTGGCAACCGGAAAACGTAATTTTGAAATGATGACATGATTTTTTGTATGACGATAACTTATGAAATGGTTTTTGAACGATTATTGTTGAGAGACGTCTCTTTACGTTGATCCAAGAATAATTTTACCTTAGTTACCTTACCTCGACTGTATAGGCACATTGCAAAGATATCATACATTAACTTGGCTGAGTTTTTCCTACCTGAAATGTGTCTCTCAGGATAATATACTACATGTACTTAAAGTAATTAGTTCAATCTTACTAAGGCATAAATCAATTACTTATTTATAGCAGCCATCCGTCACTCGTCCATCCTACGGCGAAGCGCTGTACCCTGGCGGTCGTGGCCGCAACGCGCTTGCAAGAAATACAGTTACGAGATAAAAAGAGATACGTATAGTTACGCCACAGTCGCATAAAATGCAGCGGTGTGCGAGCTAAAATGCGCCTGATCAAGTTTTAGCTAGAGTCGCTATTTTTTTAAATGGTTTAGCGGAGTGAAATATCGACAATTTGGTGCAATTGTAATTTTATTGGCGCCCAACGTGGGACATGACAAGTAATATTTTTATTTTCAAGAGCTGTTAGTGGCTCGGTCAACTAGGATATTAATTTTGCTTTTCGATTAAACAAGTACTTTACTAGTATTTGTTGGCAGCCCTAGCAGTTGAGTTGTCAGCTGGGCCACTGAAGGACGAGATGAAAGGCGGCGAGCCTGTATGCCGACAAAGCGCTTTGTCTCCTCGCGCCGCGTCAACTCTCACTCCAGCCGCGTCGTGCCGAACACCGGTCAAGGGTTATTTTCGCACTATTTCGATTATATACGTGTGCGTGCATTTGTGTGGGCGCTCGATAGCTGGTCCCTATAGTTTTACCACTAAATTTATAGACGTTTTATAACTTTATCGAACGTCATATAGTACTGCGCAAAGCAAAACTCTTGTGCCCTATATGACGTTTGATAAAGTTATATAACGTTATTAATCTGGGGGTTAATATTTACTCGTGTATGTTTTTTTTATATTATTCCTGTCAAATAGTAAATAACTTCTACATTATGATACTGTTATAAATCACCATAGCAATTAATAAAACCAATTCATTATAATAAATTAATCTTGCTATGTGAACTTCCTATTCAATATTAACCTATTTTTATTAATGTAAGCACTTATGAATAGTCAGAATTTATGTGTTGGGCGCCAATAAAACGAACAAAGGTGGCAAATTGTCAATTTATGAAGCTTTAATTCGAAGCATACGTTTGACGATGTTAGCGCGCGCACGAAGAGGGACAGAAGTAATAAAGGGGTGTCGAGTGTGCACAACGGGTGCAGCCCCCCCTCCCCGCCCCGCCAAACAGAGGGCGATTTTACACGCTGCATTGATCAACAACTCTATTTTTCACCTGACAAAATGTGACATGTATTTCACGTGAAACTCGTTTCTGCCGATTTACATGCGGCAATATGTACCAGGCCTGGCTCAGATCGACGGCCGCTCGGTTATCGTTCCGATGCTCCGAGGTCAAAGGGTGGCGCGCGGTTTAATACGAGTAGCAAAGAGTCAACTCAAAGTGGAGCGTGCAAATTCGCGGGCGGGCGGGAACAATAAAAGTGCAGGTGACCGCGGCCGCCCCGCGCCTCACATCAAAGCCCTCTCGCGATACCATACAAAAGCCCTAATGAGACAAACTCGTGGCGTAATCGAGGCGACGGAAAAAGATGAGGCCCGAGAGGTACGAGGCAAATTTTAATAATTGTCAAAGCGGCGGCGCCGATCAAACGCGAGGGGGCGCCGCCCCACGCCGCCGCCGCCGCCGCCGCCCGGCCCTCGACGCGCGCTCGCACCTGTGACGTATGCTCACCGCGGGCCTCATTAGCGCTACTGATCTAATGCGACTTCGAACTTCACCGGCGACGTCTAATTAAACTTAAACAGAATTTCAATTTTACGACTGAAATTTTAATACTTAAAGCTGGAGCCGCGGCGGTTCCGCAAAGGAGACGCGTTCAAAGGCAGTGCCGTGCACGTTTTCGCAGATATTAAATGTGTTGACAATTTAATTTTTCATTTCCTTCAGGCGGCACGGGGCGGCGGGCGGCCCCGCCCGCGGGACCCGCTCCTTTGACGTCGCGATATTGTCTTTGTGCGGCGCGTGGGGTGAGGTGGCCCCGCCGACGGAGACTTTGTCGCAATACAATGTGTATCAATAAAACTTAGGATTGGCTTTTAGTGGTTGCACTTACGCTTTGTGAGGCGGCGCGCTTACCCTTTGACATTATATATGGAGCGTGCGCGCGGGCGGCGGGTGGGTGTGTGTGTGAGTGTGTGTATGTCGGGAGCTGGTAATAATGCAGGCGAGACGAGCTGGCGCCGCCGCGCCCCGGGAGGCTGCGGGTGCAGCGCGGGCCGCACACACGCGCGCGGTTTATTAATATCACCGATCGCATCGCATCGGCAAACTATTGCGTTGCGGTGGATGTGCCGCTGCGATGCCCCGCGGCCTTTTATGAGACTCCGGTGCGCCTTCCACGTAATGACAACCCGCAGAGTGCCCGAGCGTGCAATCATTTCCCGGAATGTATGGATAATTGAAATGTACCGACATTTTGTAAAACAACTTCATGCTAGTGCACTATGTTATTGAAATATCTAGCCAGCCTTTGCTTTATAGCGATAGAAAAGTTTTATCACGCAACAGATCTAGCAGATAAATGTGCTTTAAATTTAGTAAAGTCTACCATAGATCCTTGCATTTAAAATAATATCTTTGACTACAAAAAAATCAAAATGTCAATTATTGAAATAAAATTAAAATTCATAAATTAATTAATAATTAAATAGATTAAATTATTGAAATAGTATTCGCGTAAATATAAGAAATCGATTAAATGTCAATTAGATCGTATACTGTTATGCAAACTGTCCTCTGTGGCTTAAAAAGCGACTTTCCATTTCCCATCGCCTTTGATCTCTCTCTTTGTATCAAAGGGATGCGTAGTCTGCAAAACGCTTAAATACGTTAGAAAAAAAGGTGGAGCTTCCATCCTTTGACCCGGTAATGTATTATTGAGATTGCATTCAGTAGCTGCGGCATGCATGACGAGAGCACCATACGAGCCCGGCCGAGGGTCCCTCGCCGTCCCGCGGCGCTTGCTCGACTGACCATAAAAAGTATCCACATTTTTGTAATAAAATTACCTGTTTTAAAAGGACGTTACAACCGAGATTAAGGCACAGAGCGATGTAGTTAGTCGCTGACGGCTGATCAAAGGGTCTGTTGGGCCAATCGCAAGGCTCGGATAGGCCTAGGCCCGCCCACATTAAAGGCCACGTGGGACGCGCGCATCGCTGTTGATCAAATCTGACAGTTGCTCGTCGACCTTCGTGGCTGAAGCTGTCTCACCGCTCTCCACGATTTTCCGCGCCAATATCGCGTACTTTGAAACTGTAATAACTTTTGAACTGTGCGTTGTGCTGTGTAATTTCTAAACATTACTAGTTACATAAAGTAAACTACATTTTAATAGTGAAATGGGCAAATATAAACCGTGCATTCAGTGTTAGTTGTCGCTTAAGTTAATTGGATTGTGTGTTATCGTTATTGGATTTTAAACTATTATCAAGTACAGGTAGTAATTTGAACTTTTTCCGAACTAACTGAGAGACTAACAAAGGGTCGGTTTTGAAGTTTACGGCGCGACGGCCCTCGTCGTGGTGGTGGGCAAGTTTTTTGTAGGACTCGTTATTTCGAACATTTATTTGAATGCATCCATTGTTTTAGTGTGCCGCTGTTATTGTTCCCTCAATATTTGTTTTTATTATTGTGTCGATGTTATTACTTTTTCTTCGTTAGTGGTACTTTGATGTTTTGTTTATGGCTACATTGTGTATTACACTGTTTTTGTTTTATTATAAACTTACATTGTGTTCGTACGTGAGGAGCGAGTAACTTTATTTTTAATGGTGAAGTGTGCATGATTTTATTAGTTTATGTGTACTGACGGCATTTTACAAGGAATATAATTTTCGCGTCAACGCACACGCCAAGACAATAAATAGTTCCACACAGACGCACGCGCTCTCAAAGATAAGACTTCAACGCGTTTTAAGAATAATTACGTGATGTGCGATGATATAAAATTCTAGAGATAGATAATCCAAATTCTTTACTATTACATATATATTCTTTCATATGTAGGTACATATAGTTGGATATAATTAGACAGGAAATGAATACTGTTTTAACCTGATATCATATACCCGATCATACAATCCCCGGATTTCTGAATAGCCAGCGACTGATTTAAATTAACTGATTCTTATATGGCCGTTGAAACGTCATCGGTCAAGAAAATATGGTCAATTTAACATCATGTTGTTATTTATATGATGATATTATTTTTGCTTTGTAACAATAGGTTCTCAAGTAGTAAAAAAACAAATAAATAAATCAGGCAAATCATAATAAACTTGTTTTTCTTCATAATTTGCCACAATCAAAAATTGTAATCTTGGTTCGCATAAATTTTCAAATTCATTTATGATAATAATACGGTATCCGGCCAAACATTACCTGCTATCCGGTTGGATACCGGATATCCGTAACTCTAGTATTTGTTTACTGCTAGCTGTCCCGGCAAACTTTGTAGCGCCTCTGAATCAAATGTATGAAAAAAATATTTATGTTTATTATATTTTTTTAGGCGAACCTTTCCCATGTTTTAATAGTTATTCTGCTATTCGGGGCGGAGAGAAATTAAAAAAGATAAAAGATCAAAATAATCGGACCATCGACCGGTTCTTGAGTTATAAATGGTGTAATTAACCGACTTTGTTATATATATATATAGATTTATAGAAGTCATCCTGAAATAAGTGTAACGATATTTAATATAAGTGAGATGTAATGTTACTTATTTTATTTATCGCACCCATTCAGTATTTTTCAAACTATTATCCAGCTTCTTGAATATTTTATACATATAACAAACGCGACACAAACCTATTGTATTTTTTAAGCATACCTTAAATGGCATCGTCTGATTGTATATGACGTTCACTACAACACTCGGCATATTAATGATTACTTTATTGTTGGCGTTTTAAACATGAATAAAATATGTCGTTAGCTACATTATCGCGTTACCGTCTGTCCGTCGGCAAATTATACAAAAACCCTCCCATGAAAGCTTAATGCTAAAAGCTGCTGAAAGGGTGCGCACGCGGCGTCTTTGAGCCGCAGACGGACGAGACTTGGAGAAAAAGGATCGCTCTGTGCTAATTTCCAAACTCGGTTTCGCACAGATAAGGCTAGAGACGGGAGGTGGTGTCTTTGATGTAGCCGCCCGGCCCTCTGACTCCCGGGATGAGAGCTTTCAGTGAAAGGATTTTTTTCATCTTCTTTCCCTTTGTACTTAATTTAAATTTCGTTTATATCAATGCTACGAGTTTCCTTTTGGGTGTGTTTTCTCTTTTACTTTGTCGCGTTTATCCTCCAATTTGTTATATTCGAGTACGCTTTGTAATTAAATTTAGTGTTCGTAATCTGTTCGCTCTCATTTTTTTTTCTTTCCGCCGAACTCCTCCGACTGCCGGTATAATTGCAATTTACAAATTAGGTGTCTCTTTGATTTCGAGTGTTTCTTAGAAGCGCTTATATTTCCAGATTTGATTATATTTTTTGCCCTTTGTTCTATTCCTCTGATGTGACTCGTCTCTTGAATGTTTCTCACTCACATACCTGTCTGATAAATATCGTACCGACCTTTGTGCTCTAACTTATTAATTGTGTGAGGCTGCTCCGAGCGTATAATGTATTTAAAGTTGTCCCTGCTACCCCTTCATTTCATTGACTCTCAAAGGGATTTTATGTTATCAGAGACATGTTTTAAATTAAAATCTCATTAGTAATTAAATCCAAGATTGAGACTAATTAAATAAAAAGTTGGTTTATCATGTTCTTTGCAAATTAACATGTCGGCAAGTGTTTGCTGGCGTGTTAGTTTTTCATTAGTTGTTACGGCGCTCCGGGTTGCATCGGACCTTTGTCCCAAGTTCCGTCGCGTTACAAAGTTGGCTCTAACTAAAGCGCAGGACCCATACCATTAACATGACGAGGGTACTAGTTAAGACATTTCTCGATTTTAACATCAAAGTCTCTTTGAAGTTCTTCGATGTAAATCAGGTCATCGACGTTCTGGAAATCCAGTGTCACCCGCTTTTTATTATAGTTTTTGGTGTATTTAGGGGAGGTTTTATTCCATCTATGGAGCATGTTTTAGGCCGATTTGGTAACTTAAAACATTCTGTGTTATCACTGCTTCCTTTGTAGATATTATGCTAATAAGCTCAAACCCTTTTGTCAGGTATTATTAGGTTTCAGTTAGGGTTCTTACAATAATAATTTCGTTTGTAACGATATTATTCGGGCGGTATATTGTAAAGGCGTCGCAAAACAAAGAGTTTGTCGCGTGAAGCAAGTTGAAACACGGAGCGTTCCCCGGCGCGGCGCGCGGTGCTCTCAAAGGCGCCACTTTGCGGAGTCGTCTTTGACTCATACGAGTGTGTGACCCAACATTAATAACCTACTAATAGCTCCCCGCGTTCACAACTCTATCTAGACTGATCTGAATTAATATCAAATAATTCAGTGCCTCGTAGAATTATATTGATTATAAAGCAGCACTTGGGCATGTTCAATATAAATAACTGTATCTACTTTCATCTCGGTCAATATCATAGAACACTCTCTAAACGACCTAATAAAATATTAAAATTATACGGGCCTTTTATCGCGAACAAAACACTCGTAGATTCAATTTTTCGCATAATTTTATTAGTGACAGTTTAATTAGCGGAGCTTTCATCGGGCCGCTTTGATATTGTGAACGGTTCAAATAGATTTCGCAAGAAGCACTTTCAAAGAGAGCACCCCTAATAAGTACTGAAGAGTCCTCGCACGTGTTTATCAAAGACAGCCTTTCGTTACTCACCGTCTGAATGGCCTCAAAAGAAACTCGTGTAAAATGCTCTACAAAGTGCCGTATCAAAGGAAAGGCGGGCGCAAATATCTGTTTCGTAAACTAGTAAAAACGGTGCTCTCAAAGGTACTGCGTACTCGCGGCAAATTAGGCGGAGTTAAATACAAGCGCCCCGCTCTCCCAAATATATTACTTTGAAAGTGACTCCTCACTCATTATTTATGTAAGTCGTCGTAATCGTCAAACGCTTCCTCGAGTTTTATTTCGGACAGCACGGCCGTATCGGTATGAGCCGAGCCAAGCCGAACCGGCGCGCGACCGCGGCCCGGCCCGGCTGCTCCCATCACGCACGGCTCGCTCGTACGCCTCACATGTGTATCCATTTAATGCTCAATTCCCATATAATTTAACTTTGCGATCAAAGCGAAATTTTGCAAAGAGCTTCCCGGCGGCGGCGGCGGCGGCGGCAGGCGGCGAGTACGAGCGGGACGCACACATCGGAGTTCTCGAGATCAAATGCTGGGCCAAATTAGTCACTCTCCGTCTCTCTATCTCAAAGCCGATCCGTAGCAAAGTTTGCGCGAAGATGACATCAAAAGGAAACCACACACTGGGGTGGCGCCGCCCGACGCCCCCGGCCCCATACTTAAATCCGCCGTGTCTCGCTGTCTTATTGACACGCGACTGACAACTCCAAGTCGCCAACGCCGTCGACTGTTTCAAACTCGCTCCGCTTTACCAGACTTATTTAGTTAATTAATACGGAATGTCCTATCAAGTTGTAACTCCCGTAAGACTGGCACACACTTACGCGGCTCGCCTGTAAGGAAACTTTAATCGCCTGGGTGTTTGTACGTACGTGTGTACACGCCACCAGTAAAGCCAATCCCTTTAATTAAAGACATTAAGTTACGTTGATGGACTTCACCGATGACGGTCTGTTTATATGTGAAATTGGTGAAATCATTTCTGCCTAAAAGGTATTGTATTGCTGCGCCGAATTAAAACAAAAATAGAGGAATAGCTAGAATAGCTAAAACATAAAATAAACGCGATAAAATCCTTAAAATAAGTCTTATTTCAAAGTGTAGTGTTCGCGTAAATATAAGATATCAATAGAGGAAGAGATGTCCAAAATAACTGCAACTGGGCTTTTCGTTTAGTTCTATCCCTCTTCTTTCACTTTCGTACCGAAACACCTTCAGTCCTATAAACAGACTTTAAATTCCAGTTCGTTTTTCCATCATGACTTAAATTGGACCTTTATTACAATATGCCATGTAAAACATCGGACTGTTATGTAGAAGATTATGAAATACCAGATGAAAAGCATCGGTTAGGTTTCCCAAAGTTCTGAAGCCATAAAAACAAATTTAAACTTGGAGAAAACTCCAATTTCTTAATTCAAAACTGGCAATTGTATTCTGATTTCTTGGAAATTACCTTTTTCAATGTTTCGTAACGTGGCTGTTTGAACACTCCGAGAAGAAGGAGTGAAAATATTACTTCCTGGTCAAGATTTTGTGAGGTTTATGCATATAGTGGAAGTATCTCATATTTTTCTAACCTAACCTTTTTATTGTAGTTATTATTACCTGGAAATAAAAGGAAATCGTCACCATAACCTATCATCATTGTAGTATGTCACTTTTCAAACATTTACTTTGCCTCTATTTTGTTAGAGACAATAAATACTTTGTTTAATCTGCATTTCTTCCCTGTTACCGACATAAAGGCTTTATCTCAACACTATCTTCTTACAAAGTCGATAACCTGCTCACAGTAGAACATTTATTAAAGAGGAGAGAAAAAAGTAGGTTAGGAATTTAGAAATCCAACACAAGTTATCGGGGAACGCAGGGGTGTTGTCATTGTGCGCAGGAGTTTATGATGTCGGCCCGACCGCTTCCACGAATTGGGCCATGGGTCGACGCCGCCGCCGCGCCCGCGCCGCGCCGCTCGCCTCGTCTACCTAAGCCGCTGTCCCTTAATGACGTCACATATCTGAATGTTTGCCTTGGCTCCCCTTTAATTGAACTTTAGTGTATTGTTTGTCTTCGTTATTTAATCTGCTCTGTTGTTTTAGAAGTTTTATGTGCATAGCGATGAATAAGATTATCGTATTATTTCTTGTTTGGAAATCTAAAGCTTTAAAGAGCGTGAATTATCCGGGCAGACTTCAAATGATTCTTACATTCGTTAGACAATGTGGTTTAGCTAAAACCTCTCATCTTTCTGTAACAGATCAGGTGTTAGATTATCGGCGACAGAAATCATATTTGTATCCACCTGTGAAGCTATATTTAATACTGCCCCCACGTTATCAATATTATTTTTATACGCAGTTTAGGCTCACCTGTGAAGTACTGTTAAAGCTTCAAGCTATAAATAAATAGATGCCCCCTTATCCTTACATTAAGGGGGAAGCTCAGGGTCAGGGCGCGAAATTCAAAATGTCAATGGTTTTTATTTTTTTACGAAAAATTTGGACATCTTTACGATGTAATTTAGTGTTTTGCGATATTAGCATTCTGCATTGGATGTCTCGATGTATTAAGTTTGCTTAAAAAAGTACCTAATCCGATACAATACCATAAGGTTTGTAAAAACCGCAACTTTTACTAACTTTATGGTGTTGTATCGCACAATTACACTTCATCCATCAAGCTATACGGATTTGATACGTCGACCTAACCTTCATTTGATATTCTACGTCGGTGCCATCATTCAACTTTTTGTCCTCTATTACTCCTGTAATATGATTATAATTTTCTCGCATCTGCTGCTCACATTTATCACTGATGAAGTAATTTGAACTTTAAAATTGCGAATTTTAAGGTTTAGATTACTGTATGGTGTGTAAAGCTTCGGCTTCCATTGAACGGGGACCGGTTTGGATATGGAATGCCGTGGCGCGGTGTCCGGGCGGCTTTTTGCTTTGGCTGCGTGCGCGCGGCCCACGCCGACGGCACTCGGCCCGCCGGCGCCAGCCTCGCTTCCCGCCTTTAAACTTGATTCCTGATAAACGTTGCAAATATTTGATGTAATTTTATACATTTATATTTGTCCGTGTCGGATTGCATTCTCGTTAAACATAAATCCCCTCACAAAAACTAATAATCCAAAGGTTTTGCCATTATATTATAATGTTGGATTTATATCCATTATGAACTCGGGTTGTAATAAGCATTTCCACTACCTTAATTATTATTTTTTCTTTTATCAACGGAGTAGATTTACCTTCAATTGTTAACTCTTATTGTTGGGAATATAAACAAACATTGCAATTCGTAATAAACACTTCAATACAGAAGCTAAAGCCACTCCACGAAGAGCGCGCTCGGAATTTTTGGCTTGCCGACCCAGACTTGATGGTATTACAAATAATACAACATCATTTGCATCCATTACTTGATTGTCACATTTAACTTATTGGGCAGCGTTTGTTTTACGTTGCATTCTTTTATATGCATTTCATTTCAAATGTTTTGGTTCTTTGAAAAGTTATTACTGAGTTGGTTTCGTTAATTAATCATGTATTTGAAACATAGTCGATGGCATATTTTAACAAAAGACAATGTTAAGTCTTCATATTAATTATCTTGGTTACCTTTTGTTTCAGGATGATATTCTCCTCATATACGGCACCATTCAGCTAAGATTTAGAGGTAAGTGCATCCAGTATTGTTAACTAACTAGTAATACCACCCTCACTGGTTATATCAGTAAAAAATACTTCATAAATGGTGGACTATAATGCTGCAAGTAAGCCGCCGTGTCAGCAATTTGTTACACTACAGATTTATATCGTTAACGATGTCATAACGAGTTATTTCGCTGTGGATTTGTCAGCAATTGTATGCTCATACGAAATTCAGCTTTATACTTGTGTAAATAGCGGCTAAGAAAAATGCAAGTCGTATGGCTTTCGGGACAAAATTGCGTGTCTTGCTGAATCAGCGGTTTCAGTTACAATGGATGGATGGAGGAAGGCGGCATTTATGTAATGAGTTATTGATTTATTTGACTGAGTCTAAACATTTATTTCCGTGATCCAATTAATAATATAAGGAAAATCAGTGTGCACAGCAGGAACTTCCTAACTTGTCGTATCGTCATCGAGAAGCATGCTGTCTTTGTTATTTGCACATATGACATCTGCAGTGTAGGCGGGACGGAAAACGCTAACGTTACTTCTCAAACAACATTTATTTTTATTTGAACGTGTGGTACGGAAATTAAACACTGTGTCGAACTATTTTTATTTGTAATTGACTTCCCTTTGAAAGGTAACACCTACCACAACGCTGTTTGCAGCTTTCTATAATATTATTATATATACAAGTCTCGCTGATTGAACTGAAGCACCTCTCGAACTTAAATCACATGAACCGTCCAATTATACCGCCGACCCGGCACCGCGCACTTGTGATCCCAATTTTTTAATTTCCACACAGTTATTTTATTACCTTCTCGTCGAAACTGTCGATCCCGTAATCATATTACTTCTACGCGTTTACTCTCAAAAGAGGCAACAGTTAGCATTTAATCTCGCTTCGCGGGAGGAAAAAATGTGAATTTTTATATTAAAGCCCGCTCTCGTAGGCTGCATTCACGTGAGGAGGCCCTAGACGGCAAATTAAGTGACATTAGAGGTATAATGGGTGGAAGGGAGACGTGAAAGCGGAGTGCTGTTGTCGACGGTAGGGTAGCCCGAGTACAGCAACAGACGCTCACCACCTGGATGCCGATTAAGCGCTGGAAAATATTGCAGTGGCTTTATGCAACGGCTCAACATCGGCTTGTTGGCGATTGTGCTTTTCAACTGCTAAGGAGGTACCGCTATGAATATTTCTTGGCGACGTCGTATGCTCCATTTATTATGAATGCTGTAAGAGTGGCATTTTATTAAGTTTCCTTTCTTCATATGCTCCTGCTGAAAAACATTTAATGGAAAGTAATAGAAATCATGAACGTATTATGTTATGATTCAAAATGTTATTACGAGCGTATGAAAACATCGCGTCAAACTCAGCACTTCGAGCGTATGGGCAGTGACATCTGTGGCAAAACTATATTTCTCAGAAGGTGGCAAAACTATATTTCTCAGAAGGTGGCAAACATATAATTTTATATTAGAAACTACGTTTTAATTTCAATGTTATTGTTGATATATTGGTGTTGAAACACAATGAAAACTGTATGAAAGTTGCACATCAATAATTACGTTTATTTACACCGGTTCGGTGGGAACTATTGTCCAATAAGAATCAAGCATTTTGGTCAAACAGATTATAATGTGATGATTGCCTCATACTTGCCACTTTGGAAGTAAACATTACTTCGGGGTAGATTTTTAGGAACGAATGGTTTTGTGTATATGTGTATAATGTTAGAGGAGGTATATGTTCACCAACACCCAAGTTAGTAGTTAGTCGTTTATATATTTACTTCTATTTATGATGTGCGGGTTCATCGGGAATTTTCGCTCTGATACATTACGACGCGATGGCGCATTTTTATATGGTCCCTCGAGGGTAATCAATTGATCCAAGAAATTACATAATGTCATATAATTTTCATCCAATCCGGGCAAAACGGTTTCGCGGTGTCGCGTCCGTAACGGAATTATACTTTTCCATCTACTCTTAACTGATCGCGGAGCAGCTGCGCGCAGACGATTTATTTCAACCGTTTTATGAATTGCTCCTCATTTAATTATGCCCTCATTTCTTTTCATTTTCTCGAATACATATTCAAATGAACGAAAGCTTGATGCGGCACGGCATTAGATTATTAGTAGAGTTGTAGAAAATAAACCTAGTATTACTTCCTTATTGTTTTATTCATTTGTTTTTAAGATTTCATATTTCTATCTATAAATCAACATACATGTATGATACGTTAGATGGGACTTTTCGGCGGGAACAGTGAAGTTGTAAATTTTGTTTTAATTTCCATAAGATGTGTTTCTTTGATAAATAATGTGTAATATAATTGGATATTAACCATTGTGTTTTGATATATGTGCTCACGTGAAGGAAATTAAACTGAAATAGTACAACTTGACTTTTCAAGTTCATCCGATATGTCCGGTAAATTTTCAGTAAAGCACCAGTTTTACGCATAGGCATATCATCATCATCATCATTTACATCGCCATTATCATGAGAAGTACTTATAATTTTATAACAATTATCAAGAAATACTCGACACTGGCAAAAACGGCTTTATTTTGTAGCCGATTGACAACCATAAAAAAAAGAAGTAGCAAGTATGATAAAGGATGTTAATGATGTTTTATGCACATCATCAATTTGTTGTTGTTTTCCATAATCGATTATATTAAAAACATTTCCACAAACCGCATCAATGAACGTTTTTCGGATAATGACTTCACTTTAAAGCAAACAAATCTCTCGAGCTAATAAATTCTTAATGATGTGTAATATATTAATCACATTTAAATAGCAATTTGTCTCCAACTTAAGTACCGATTTGGACTTTTTTTCTTTTCCTTGCGTACAGTACATTCGCAACGAGAGCAGTCAGTATTACTAGATATATTTTAGTCCCAGACTGTTGAAATTTTCGTCTCGGTCTGAAATCTGACTTGCATTGTGTTCAAGGATGCTACATTGCCAATGTAACATTTTTGTTGTCGCTGCTTATAGAACAATTTTATATTTTTGTTTGTATTAAATCGCTGTAACAAGGAACAATAGACACAAAATATTACATTCACATGAATACAGAATATATAAGAAATCATATTTAGGAAAATATTCGACATTTTAGTTTGGAATGTGCAGCAATGTAGGTACTCGCAATGAATACATAATCTGTAAAAAAAATCAGCAGACACCATTTGAAGACAGTAAAATTGAATAAATAAAATTGTAAGAGCATAAATAAGGAATCGTTCAACCCTCGATTTGAAATATCTGGGACAATGGAAGTATAAGTGTATCACGTGACAGCCCTGCATGTATTGTCTCCACAAATAGCCTCGTATTTAGCACCGGCGCCCGGCGACGCATTAATTACGATATAAATAAATGCTTTCGATAAAAAAAAAACTAATCGAGGGGAGTGGCAATAGATTATACCGTGTGACACGTGACTTTAACTGCTCTAGAAATGTCGGGACGTTTAAACTCAATTATTTATTATTTTGTTAAGTTTGAATGTAATTACTTACTTACTTTAATATCTATGTAATGTTGTAAACAACTTATTTTACAGATTTTATCGCGTATATTTTATGTTTTTACGTTCCCGAAGTTTCGTTATAATTAAATCCAAAACCAAGCGCACCATTGCAAGACTTCAAGAGACTGAACACTTTCTGCGTAGAACGGATCGCGAGCAGCAACTTAATATGATGATACCCCAATTCAAATGTTTAACACCTCAGTCCTCCCGTGACCATGGTTGCTGTAAAGCAGCCGAAATGTCGGGAACGTAAAGACATTAAATAATCGCAATAAAATCTGTAAAATTAGTTCTATTTCAATTTGTAATTCGCGTAAATATAATAAATCTATATCCATGGTCGAGACAAATAGTACGTACCTTATGATTGAGCTACAAGAAATAATGTTATAAAATCAAACCTTTTACGCTGCGATCATTTTATTTAGATCACGGAAATAAAATATAGTCTTGAAATCGAATTCGTCGCAAATGCGAACACTACCCGTCGAGGCGCACGCGGAGGGAACACAATCACTGTAATCATATTGGTGCGGCGTACAGGTACCGGAGTGCATACTCCTTATTCTTGCGTTGGCTTTATTAAGCGCGATATGAAAACCACTCCACTCCGTCCGGGAATCATAACAAAATAAGTTATATTATGGCAATATTATACCAATGATAGCCAAGTTGGTAGAACGCTTGCCTCGGTAATGAGGATGGCAGGTTCAAACCCCAGCTCGCACCTCTGGGATTTCTGGATGTCATGTGCGAATCTCATTTTCAACTATGATTATCACTTGCTAAACGGTGAAGGAAACATCGCGAGGAAACCTGCATGTCTGAGAGAACCCCTCGAAAGACGTGTGAGGTCCGTCAACCCGCACCGGGCTAGCGTAGTGGACTATGGCCTAATCCCCTTCGCATTGAGGGGTGGCCCGTGCCCAACAGTGGGACATTGAAACGGCTGGTATTATTATATTTCTGTCCACACGGGCTATATCCGGATCTATGGAAGGCTTGCGCGGGGACAAGGGTCCAACACGTAGAGGCCCTTTTTGAGAATTTTAATGTTATGTTAACCACCTGCTGGGGTCAACTGCTGAAAATCATAGCATAAACAGCGAATTGACCTCAGCAGGCGGAGGAACTATTAATTTTACAATTACGCAATATGTATGCAATAAACGATTTCTTTTTGACATACCCATATAATCTTTGACTTAAAAACTCCACTCCAATATTGGCAGAAATTTTACCACCGAGTTTTCTCACTTTATAGGAAGTTGTAAGAACAATTTATGCTTCATCCTTGCACTCGGCATTTTAATTCGTTCTCGGTAGTAAATTTACAGTAAACAACATGATAAAAAACAATTTCCTCGTATCATTATAATAGGATTACCGCTGATATCAATTTTCTTTCATAATAAACTTCCGTCCGCTATTAGCGGGGGCACAATGGTCTAATCTGAGCCATTGTTGGTGGTCGAACCATGGGGTAACCAATCACTTCTATACAGACGCAATAGCTGTGATAGCAAATATAGTTTTATACCTAAATCGGCTTTTGGAAAATGTTTCTTTGTTGCTGGATTATTACCGACGCAAAAAGAGAGTGTTGTAAGTTCGCAGCGATCGTCTACCTGGCTACGAAGCTCCCATTTTTTTTTCTATAGGTAATGTAACGCTTTGTAATCATCAGTAATCAGTAGGTATTTTTATTTCTGTCCACACGGGCTATATCCGGATCTATGGAAGGCTTGCGCGGGGACAAGGGTCCAACACGTAGAGGCCCTTTTTGAGAATTTTAATGTTATGTTAACCACCTGCTGGGGTCAACTGCTGAAAATCATAGCATAAACAGCGAATTGACCTCAGCAGGCGGAGGAACTATTAATTTTACAATTACGCAATATGTATGCAATAAACGATTTCTTTTTGACATACCCATATAATCTTTGACTTAAAAACTCCACTCCAATATTGGCAGAAATTTTACCACCGAGTTTTCTCACTTTATAGGAAGTTGTAAGAACAATTTATGCTTCATCCTTGCACTCGGCATTTTAATTCGTTCTCGGTAGTAAATTTACAGTAAACAACATGATAAAAAACAATTTCCTCGTATCATTATAATAGGATTACCGCTGATATCAATTTTCTTTCATAATAAACTTCCGTCCGCTATTAGCGGGGGCACAATGGTCTAATCTGAGCCATTGTTGGTGGTCGAACCATGGGGTAACCAATCACTTCTATACAGACGCAATAGCTGTGATAGCAAATATAGTTTTATACCTAAATCGGCTTTTGGAAAATGTTTCTTTGTTGCTGGATTATTACCGACGCAAAAAGAGAGTGTTGTAAGTTCGCAGCGATCGTCTACCTGGCTACGAAGCTCCCATTTTTTTTTCTATAGGTAATGTAACGCTTTGTAATCATCAGTAATCAGTAGGTATTTTTCCTACAGAATTTCAATTATGTTTTTCTCGTTAAATTTCAAATAAGTATGTTTTTTATTAGTAAATATAACATATTGTCTACATTTGACACATAGATTTCCTGTTTAGCAGTTGGTTGTGACCCTGCTTTCTGTGCTGAGGGTCATGGGTTCGAATCCTAGTAGCGGACATACTTTGTGTAATGAGCACGAATGTTTGTACCCAAGTTACGGATGTTTAATATACTACTCTATGTAGTATAAGTAATATATACAGAGTTCACCCCAAGTCCATTGTACGGCACCCATAATACAAGCGTTGCTTAGTGTGGGACCGTATAGTTGGTGTGTTCGTCTGGCGATATTTCTAACGAGTTGGATTTGACTGTCAGCTTTCATAGCGATTATTTACGGTTGCTAATATCAATAGAACGAGTGTGGCTGACAGTGATTGTCTCTCGCGGTGAATATCATTATTGTCATCCGCAGACCGTCGCGTCTGCTCGCACCGCGGGCGGGCCGGGCGGGCCGGGCGGGCGGCGCGGGCGCTAGCTGACCGAATTAATCCGCACTTATTTTCGAGACAAGTCATAATAAAACGTCGCCCAAGGCATTCGGCAATTACGTAGTTTTGATTTATTGCTGACCAACATCTCAGTTAGGTAATAGTCCGCATTTCGTTCAACTTTTGACAATATGCAATTCTTGTTGTTTTGGATGTATTAGTTGGATGTATTTTATTGAAATGTCCATCTTTTTTGTTAATACGAGATACGTGGAAAGGAATAGGTATAGTAAGACGGTATGACTTGGTCATTTCTGTAAATTTAATTGAAAAAATAAAAACTATCACACCTGTCATAACGTCATGTGTGTTTAAAATGATCTCCTTTGTACCCTTAATGACCTTCTAAAATATCTACATCAGTCCGCCTAACACCTTTTATTCAAGGAAAAAAAACAATTTACTGAAACCCTACCCTCAATTTATTCCAGAATGTTGATGGGCCATCCGTCAAATATGTTGTAGATAAGGTTTGTGAGCACATTGCGAAACTGATCTAAAATCAAATTGCCATCGAATTATGCAAAAACAAATATCGTTATTGTGATTTGAATTAAGAACCTACATATTCGTTATTTCTGCACTGTATTTTTAAACATTTAAATTGTTCGTTGCGCTCAAGTGGTTCTATTGCTTCAAAACATCTCCACCCTTTCCGCGTCTGTTGCAGACGCGTACAGCTCGTCGCAAATAATGCGCGCGATAGACATTTGTTTTTATACCAGACCGCTATACAACCCTTTTGTCTCGTCAATATCCCACTGGCACAATCCTTAACGAATGTAATGAGGAATAGAATATTTAAAGTTCTTGTTTTATATACAGATTGATTCAGAAAGGGTATATTAAACATTGAACATGGGCTTCTTGGGCGCATTTGAAGTCGTTTTGTGAAGTTATAATTTCGAGATATCCATTTTAAAAAAGCTATTTTGTTCCCAATAACATGGTAATTTTGATTTTTTTGTGAGCAAATTTCTATTTTTTAAATTGAATAAATGAATTTAAATCGAAACTCTGACATCACATAATGATCACAAATGCTATAGAAGCGCAGGTTCGAGGCTTAGTATGTACCCTTTCTGAATCACCCGGTATAGACGTTATAAATAGCCTCATCAAACTGAATGTCAAGTGAGACAGCAAAGTGCGAAGTTCGTAAGCTAACCGTATAGTTTACGTACTCAGACACATTTTATGAAGAATTGAATGCTTTAAATACTTTCCGCTAGAGGCGCTATTCGATTTACCATACAATGTGTCTAAATACATAAACTATACGGTTAGCTTACGAGTGATGTCGCACATGGCGTACTGATGTGGGGCTGTTATCTTCACCGGTACTACATTCTCGTCGAGAACGTTGGTATGCGAAAGGCCAATAAGAAGAGCGTTTCTTGTGTTAGTTTATAGTGGGAAAGAAACTCTACTGCGTAAGGTCGACAAACCTCACCAGGTGGTTGCGGGTTCGTTTCCCAACTGGGCATATTTTAGATATGATCTTTACGTAATTTGGCACAGTATGCGTGCTACTAGCATCGCCGTCAGTCCATTATACTCATCACCCAAGAGTTGCTCAGTTTGGCACTAAAAAGTTGCTGCTGATCTTCGTCTGGCGATATTATGGTTATATCAAGTACTGGCTATGAATACTAGCCAGGTCCTACCCGAATTACTAATCACGTATTAATTTCACAAAATTTAAGTTAATAGAATAAACAAAAATATTTTCTACCTATATTAATACGTACGTGTATTGAATCAACATCGTTATCGAGTCGGTCGGAACAATTAAATCCGGCTGCATAATCCTCCCCGGGCTATTACACAAATTGACAAATCTTTTATTCATCAGTCCAATCATCCGGACCGCGAGGACCCTTCACACGCGTTGGAGACTATCGAAATAAGATTCTTATTTAACTTATTTCTCTCTTTCTAATGTTTGTTTATTCTATTTGACTAAAGTGAGGCGGAACGTCTGAACCTTACAATTAGACCACAATTGGCTTAGTTAACCAACCAGGGCTTAGTTGTGTTTGGATTTGACGTACGCCGTGTTCGAAATTTGAATTTTCGTGTCGGTTATTTTGTGAAGAGGTGTCTTGTTAATAACAGCCTATATATTCTCATTTTTGTGGAATTCTGTGTTAGGCGATATTAGTGGTAGGTGAGGTAAATCATTTAGTGAACTTTGCACTTTCTTTATAGACAATATGATGGGTTATTCTGTTTTCTTTGAAACACATATGTGGGTAGGCAGCTGTAAAAATTTTAGGACCAATATCACAGCTCCACGCATTGGATGTTATTAAATTGTCAATATCCTTGTTATAAGTATTGTGCTGCCAATCACATATCTCTATTGCCATAGGAGAGCTATCAGCGGACCGCTTGTCACGAGCTGCGGCTCGCCCGTCGAACATATCCATTTCGTTGACATACCGTTAAAACCGAATCAGTTTTGTGGTGGGCAAAAATATTATTGTGTCGCGCATCGTCCGATCACCAGGCCTTTGACAAGCCGCGGCTAGGCACTCCATCCAATAGTTTTTGAAAAATTTGATGTTATTACAATGGCTTCGCCATGGGGTTCAGTGTCACCAGATTTAATTCCTTTTAGTCTGCAGGCCCAAAACCCCCTAAAATGAATATTTTCCAGACATTCAAACATACTAAGTTTATATAGAAATTTTATACTTCAATATTACAGAATCTAAATCTTAGGCCAGGAGAAAATATCTAATCGAATCCGCCACGCCATGGGAATATTTGTTTTTTAACCACAGGGCATTTTAAAAGATCTCTTCCTCAGTCTTGTTCGTCAGACTCCAACGTTCAACGATTCAAACAATCAAATCCTTGAAAAAGCTATTTCAAATGGAGTACCCAAAGTAAACACAAACATAATTGATGTTGAAATTCAAATGGGAGGCAATTCATCTGAAAAAAGACCCCTTTCGTAGACTGCATCTCCGGAGCCCGGCACCGTAGTGCCGTGATAGTCATTGTATGCAAAACGTCGCGGCCAGAGCCCGCCATTGTTCACACGAGATTAAGGCGGGGGCGCGTCCATTATGCAAGAAGCCGGAGGACGAGGACCCTATTCTACGGATGATTGCAGCATTCGTAGTGTCGTCAGGTGCGCCCAATTTCGCGCGGGACGTCTGCGAAATTGGGAGTTTTTCTACTAGCGGAGGGCTCAGTGATGTTAAGAGAGTCAGTTTTGATGTTTTATTTCTATTCGTGACTATCTCGTAGGAAGACATGTAGTTTCCGGGATGCAGAATCTCAATGTTGACCTAGAAATTTACAATTTCATGAAATTCTATCCTGGCCTGTGTAGTATTTAGTTCACGCGATGCATAGACAGAAAAAAATACCTGTTTTGCCTCTGTATAACTTAGTTTTTTACTTTTTGGCGGGAAGTTGCACAGTGGAGATATTAATTTTCTTTTATTCTCTGCAAATTGTGTTTCTTTGATATATTTTAATGTGTGATATTAGTGGGATAATGACCATTGTGTGTTGATTCGTGCACGAGTGAAGGAAATTAGAATAAAACAGTATTGCTTGACTTTATGAGCTCCCCAAGAAGTCTGGTAAATTTTCCGTAAAGTGTCCACAGCTTTACTGATGGGTAGGAGATTCGTTTTAACATCATCATCGTCATCAACATCATTATTGTCATCAGGGGTACTTATATTTAAAATATGGAAAAAAAATGCACACTCGAAAAGATAGCTCTATCTTGTAGCCGATTGCCATCGAATTGAAAATGTTTTTTTTTTAATTTCATAATAATACAAAAATACTTCCTGCTGTTTGTACGTTTTAGATTTTTTGTAAAAAAAAACAGTTAAGTTGAATTCAGTATCATACATAATTACGTTTCGCCCCTAATTGCTGCCTGTATTCTTGCTTGTCTAAAAATGTTAATCAAAACAATAGTAAAATTTCGGCATTCAAAACTAAAATCCAGTGCACTCATACGTGCCAACCCTACACGCGTCACCTGAGACGTTTCAGACAGCTTAATCAGCCCTGTAATCGAAAAAAAAACAATGGTATTGAGTGAAGGTATCGCCCCCGGGCAACGCTGCTTTCGCCCCTGATGCTCCGGGACAAACCAATCTGTTTCTGGAATTACCTACCATTCGTGTTCAGATGTCTTTTTTGTGTGAGCGATTGTGATGGATGAAGAAATTTGTGGGATTATGTGACGTGACACATTAGGACTTTTTTGGTAGTCCTTAAATATTATGTGGTAGACTTGAAACTTCAATAATGAACTTGTTATTAAAAGCCAATCAAAATATATTTTTATTTGTGTAGGCCAACAGAGAGATAGTTAGATAGATCTACAACCGGTTAGGAACGTTGGTTAATATTTTTTAAAATCTTGCATGTATTTCCAAGAATTAGGAGCAGTCCCCAATATTACAAAACTAATAGATATACTATATTTACGTAGAACTAACTTCTTTGGTAACTCCAACCTCGCATAATTGGTCTGTGGTAATGGAAAACTAAAAACTATTTTTAACCCTGACCTATTTTGCGTCTCACTCTTATGCCAACATTCCCAAAAGCATTGAAGTTTTAAACATGTAGGGGAGGTAGCACGTCGCAAGCCATTCGCGCCCCTACTTTATTCGATTCCCTAGCGACAATTTATCCTTCATTTCATAAGACATTTCGCACGGATAGTTCTCTATCGAATTCGGAAGTACCTAGCTACGGCCTGACGCGTGACTGTCCTCGACATTTGTGTGTACCTGCGCTGGACAAATTTGGGCCTTAATATTAATGTTATACTGTTGGATTTCTGTTGCATACGGTGTATACATGAAAGGATTTATAATGATACTGGTCAATTTCCTCGGTGTGTTTCCAAGTGGACAAATTACTAGTTAATCGGTAAGTACTAGAAGGTACACTTGAATGATCATGTTTGGATTCCTTGACTTGAAGTTGCACTGAGTGAATCCAAGTCAAGTCTCGATAAGGTTTTGAACATGTTCGAAAATAACAGATAGCAAATTAATATCCTAAGATATAAAAGTTAAGTCTTAGCGTACTTTACATTCAGAGTTATCAAGAATGCTATTGTTATGTTTCATTACAAAACTAAAATAAACTCAGATCAAACGAAATCTCGGTCTCGCAGACAAAATATATGTCAACGAATAATTTACACCCTTTTATTTTTGTTTAATTGTTGTTTTGTCTGAGCGTGAAGAATCGTAAAACAAATTTGTAACCACAATGTCCAGAATACCGGAGGGTTGCCAAATAATCCGTGGCGGTGAAATATGCGGGGCATGTACTGATATTTTCCGCCTGAAATAGATTTATATGGATATTGGTAGTGGTCAAGATGCGTGCAGGCAAAAATTTCGCTCCGCTAACCGCGAGACATCCGCTGCAGACGGCGCGGCGGCGACCGGTGCGGTTGGCTGCACGCTACACGGAATTTTCGTCATATGCCGGCCGTCAGCTGTCTGGTATGTTAAAAATCGTATAATTTAAAAAAATGTATCCAATTCTTGGAACGTTTTCGTAGATTTGGTTTGAAGTGCATACGTACTAAGGTTTTGGGGCAACTACTGTTAGTCACAAGCTTTCCTGCTCCATCTCCTTACCTTCATCCACATACATATATTGGTTGAGAGTGCTTTGTACCTAACCCCTCCCTTATGCTCGGGAGTAGGTGAACGATAGCTTGGTATATTACTTTCGTAAGTCGTAGGAATTATTTTTAAAAGGATTCACAGTGATTACTTAATCCTATTTAGTATTTTACGTTATGCTAGAAGGCAATATTCTGTTGAATATTCTGTATCGTTTTGTAATGTATAATAATATTAGCTTTCGAGCCCTCCCAACACAAAGTAGGGCACGTCACATGTAGGGAAGTCTTCATTAGCAGTTAGGTATAATAATTAGCGGGGGAAATTACCCTTACGTATGCGCGGCTCGTAGGCAAAATACTATTTTCATTATATATCGGTTATTATGTTACGCCGCCAGTATGATTCAGTTTACGTGACATGCATAAGTTTTCTCATTTGTTTCAAGAGTTTATAATAATAAACTCCTATTTCTGGCTGCCTTCAATTTGATCGATTTGGATGGTATACCCAGCGAATGTGAACTATTTCTGAAATCTATACTAATATTATAAATGTGAAAGTTTGGATGGATGGATGGATGGATGTTTGTTACTCTTTCACGCCAGAACGGCTCAACGGATCTGGATGAAATTTGGCACAGAGATAGATTATAGTCTGGAATAGCACATAGGCTACTTTTTATCCCGGTAAAATGTATGGTTCCCGTGGGATAGACATACTTTTTAATTGCGGGTAACACCGCGGGGCGCAGCTAGTAACTAATAATGCAATATATCTTCAACTCATTTTGGGATATATTTTAGAAGTTCAGAGATTATTACACTAAAGAACCATCAAATGAAAACAGCTTAAAAGATAAGTGGGCTGTTTTTATGTCAAAGTCTCTATTGATTGAGAACAGAGATTTAACGAGATAACAAGCCCTTTACCATAAACTATCAATGCGTCTTAAATTGGGAACTGAAATGAAACATTTTGTCACGTCAATCAAGTCTGTACTAATTTGTGATGTAGATCAATGCAGGTCCTGATTGAAGTCGCATTTATAGTTCATGGTAAGCCATCTGAAGGCGGCAATAAAAGCATTGAAGCACATGTTACTAAATTGCTAACATTTACTAATTTAACAAAATTTAAAACTTTTAAGTATCTCATTTCTAACTTTGCTGGGAATGACATCACAGACACCGCGGCCGCGACACAACCGGATGGACATAGGTAATGTCTACGGGAGCTAATTCGTCAAAGGGTAGTGCCGCCGCTTTGTGCAGGCTTATGGTAATCACGCTAGGCGTTGCGGGGACCCCGACGCGTTCTCTGCATTTAATCAGTGTTGGATACGATTTTATTGACAGGATAGCATTTTTAATATCAAATTGAAGCCAGTCTAGGGATGCAATTTAATTTAACCTTACTGCCGCGCACAGGCTACCCCACAATAAGGCGAAAAAAATTAGTCTATTTCATATTTAGACCAGTGAGGGTAGACCTACCTAGCAAGTAGTTAAGATCGGTTCCAAAATCTTTGGAAATGACTTGGAAGACTGATTGTTGGTATACTGTGTGTAGTGTATTGGGAAGAGGATTCATGCATGTGTACTTGATGTGTACCCAGAAATCCTGAACTTGATTATAAAGCACTACCCCCAAATTTATAAAAAGCTTGTCTGTTTATAAGAGCACTTTTCTTTTGCAGAATTCTTTGTAATGCTATTGTGACATAAAACTTCTATTTTGGGGTTAGTGTACGAATGATCGTAGGTTTTGAATTTAGAGTATTCGCCTACCCCCTTCAAGAGAAACATTGTCAAACAGGTTTGTCTTTATGGTTCTCGAGGTTTCGAGATTATATCTTATCTTGTTACAGATTTTACATTGCAAAACATAACAAATATATAAACAGACTTGATTTATTTAGAAGAATGTTGAATGAAAACATACAGTTTGTTTTGTTTAGCTTTTGCAGACTTTGCGTTATACAAATTGTTATTTACACACGCGTTCGGTGATTGTGTATAATTATGTCGTGTTAAAATAAGTCAAGTTTAAACAACAAGCTTTAAATATTTTCGCTGGTTTTCATAATATTTAAAAGGTAATTTCACATGTGGCCTTTACCACCAAAGCAAGCTCCGATACAGATGCATCAAGCTTACTTTAAGACACGAATGTTAGATCTCTAATTAGGAAATATAATTTTACGATAACGAAGTCTTAACAGCTCTTATTGCATTATGGGAGTGGTCGTATGTACTACGGTGGACGCAATAGTAAAAATACATAATGTTACCTCGGCTTACAAATTGCATTTCTGATATCGTTGTTTAGATATTGGGGCAGATCACACCTCGCTGCATATTTAGTTTGCCTTTTGAATAGAGCCAACAACTTCGAAGATGCATAGTACATGCCTACTTGGAAAATATTTAACAAAATTTTCTCTTCGTAAATTGATGCAGACTCTGGCTAACTTCTAACCGCACTGGCGAACTTTTCAAAGTCAAGTCAAATCGTTTATTTCGTATAGGCCTACGGGGGCACTTACAAATTGTCATTAAATTTTTTTTCTTAACTCTACAACCGGATCGCAACGCGACCTCAACTGAAAAGATCCGGCAAGAAACTCAGCGGGCTTGTCTTTTATTATCAAGTATTCAACTTACAGTTCGGCAAATTGATGATAAAATTCCGCCCGCGCGCGCGCGCGCTTGAGACGCATAAATCACGCAGGGACACGACCATTGTGTACGGTGCGTTTGCGCATCGATGTCTGATATGCATCGGCGACGAATCGATTGTCGGATTTAGATCGCTGCGGTTGATAAAACGATGTCATGGGAGTCATGCGGCGGTGAAAGACTACTGCCTGGAATCGTCTTTTGCGTGAAAGGGTTTCCTTAATTTTCTTTTCCAAGATTTTATTTTGAGCTATCCATTAGGTAGTAACTAACTTAGTTATTTCCAGTCAAAGGTGCAAAAAAAAACACTTGTCTGAGATCATCAATTTAGGACCAACACTTCTTAAATATATTTTGAACATAGTCATAGTTTCATGTTTCGAACACCTCAAATTAGATCTATAAATAATATGATTTGTCTGTAGAAAGAACTGAATGACGTCCACCAACTCATTTAACAAGTATGTAAATATCTGTTTTATTCTTCAAACATTTTATTCGCGGAAAAGAATATTGCACCTCTGTGGCAACAACGTCTTTGTTATCATAATCGCATTATCGTCCGGCACGTGTCGCGAAATCCGACAAATCGCACGTCCAGTGCCATTGTCGCATCCAGACACCTTTTGTCGTTGGGTAGTATCATCCGCAACTCAAAGGGTGCCGACAAAGCGATGCCGCGGTGTGGTGCGGTGCGGGCGGCATTAGCGGCCCGTTTGAAGCCCCCACCCTCGCGCAGGGTTGAACGCGACCTACGACAAACTTGTCGCAGGATGACATGTATCGGACTTGTAATTGCTTTTTAACGTACGTACCTCTGATGATAGACCAGTGTTATTGTTGATTTTCTCGTACAATTAATGAATCTGGTGACATCGAATACTTATGATTATTAATAGGATTTTCGTGGAATGTCTCAGATATGGACATTGGTGGTGTGGAATCCAATATTTGCCTTTTTACTCTTCTCCATAACGTTATACAAGTGAAAGATCTTAATTCATGTTTGTGCCATTCAATGTGAGAAACATCTAATTGTTGTGTAAGAAGTAAACATTCTAATATCAAGGAAGTTTAAATATACCTAGGTAGGTACTTATTCTTTGTTTTTTTTTCTTAATGCAACACCTTTTTGACAGCCCTACCTACCTGCCACCACGCCCCCTTTCGGCCCGGCACAAAGTGAGTGTGTTACTCTTTAACCTGCGCGATTCGCGACCGGCTAAACTTACCACTCCGCTAAATAAAGTTAAAAGGCTCCTCCAGCTTTGTCTCGGCGTCCTTTGATGTAGAACATCCCCACACCCCGGACCTTAGCCTTTACCTCTCCCTTCCCGCCCCCCTACCCTCGCAAACAGTTTACCGCAAGCTGGAACTATTGCCCTTAATGCCTTTTCCGATTGGGTACCGTATAAACCTCGATTGATTAGTTGTTTAGTGCCAAAGGAATTCCCAGGAAACGGGCCGATCAAAGTGGGCGAGCACCCTTTGATGAGTGAACGCTAATACGATGAATCTGTACCCTTATCATTTTGATCTCTTGTTACGTACAATTATCGGGCTATACATACCTATTTATTGATTTTAGTTTGGTTGGCGATCGATGGTTTTTGGCAGGTTGTTGTTGAAGATTGATTGTTGAATGCATTTAATTATTGATGATTTGCTTGATGCGTTTATTTTGGAACGAAGTTCCTTATCGCACGTTGCGAAAGGGGGCTAGACGGAAAAAATTAAGACGAAGAGTTAAGACGAAAAATTAAGACGAAAAGTTGTAACGAGCTATTGTAAGCTTTTTTATAAATGAAAGTATAGTTTTTTTTCTTCGTAAACTTTAATGATAATTAAGATGGTGGTAGGTGGTGGGAGTGGAGTGGAGTGGAGTGGAGTGGATTTGTGGGATACCCAATGGAGGTTACCGTCGTCGTAGAGGCAGACCAAGCAGTAGAGGAGATCTGTTGAACACCTTTGCGGGAACTTCGTGCCAGGAGATCACTCAAGACATAGACGTGTGGAAAAGTCGAGGAAGGCCTTTTGCCAGGAGTGGGACATTTAAAAAGCTGTTATAAGAAGTCCATCTAATGAGTCAAGAGTCTGGATAGGTACATTAGGTACCATTCATCATAAAAAATACTTCGTTGGTCTTCTATGTAAAGCGGCTTCGCAAATTTTAACCAATTATTTTAATTTATAATATTTGTCTTTATAATCACCGTTTCTTTCATCTCTGCGTCTGTTTGGCTTAAATACCAATAATTAACTTTTAACATTTTCTTTCTTTTGAGTGTAATCCGCGGCCCCGAAATGAAAGGCCCGCAGGAAGCTTTGATCTTGCCGACTTGTAAAACCAATAATCATACAATCGTATTTTCCGTCGTTCAGACTTAGGAACACAGACTTGTTAGAATATTCTTCTACTAACTTCTAAACAAGTCTGTGCGTGCAGAGCTTAATCCAAAAGTCGTAAATATCAATATGTAACTATTGTCCTAGGATTTGTGTGAGTGTGTAAGCCTTGCATTTCTCTCTAAATTCTGCCAGCATAACAGATTCTCACTGAGAAACTTTATCTTCTGTTTTCTAGTGCAAAATAATTTATGAAAAACCAATATTTAAATTCAAAAACTTTTTGACATAAAAAAAACGTCTTCAAAACACTAAAAGGCAAAAAAATATCGAATCCAAGAATCCACCTTGTATAACTAAATCAATATGTTACGAATGTTGATTCGGTGTCGATCATATTCTTATTTTAAAAGATAGTTGATAAAATCATCCAACAAATGAAGCGTTTCAAAATCCGTTACCGCTTGGACTTTGCGAAATTAACAAGCTCCATTATGCCAATCAAAGGGAAATGAAAAGTTTGCGCACATCAAAGAGTCGCTTATGTATGTGTGGGCCAATGATGGTGTGGGCTTTCAGTAAATGTCGCTTCGGGGGTGTGCTTTAATCGATATCGATAGTCGATTAATTGTAAATGATTACATTTTATGTGCGTTATAAGTTAATCATTTTTTTTTAATTATCTTTACTACATACTATAGTTATTTTTTTTAAGTTGGCAATCGACTACAAAATAGAGCCATTGTTGCCAGTGTCGAGTATTTCTCGATAATTTTTATAACATAATAAGTACCCCTGATAATAATGATGATGACGATGATGATGATTAAATGATTCCCTTACCCCTATCAGTAAATCTGAGGATACTCTACTTAAAACCTACCGGACATCTTGGGGGAACTAGAGAAGACAAGTTCTACTATTTATTTCAATTTCCTTCAATCGTGCACGTTTATGAACACACAATGGTTAATATCTCACTAATATTACACATTATTTATCAAAGAAACACATATTTTGGTAAATAAAACAAAATTGACAACTTCACGGTTCAAATTCCCGCCAAAAAGTCCTAATTATTCGTTAATAAACCCATTGACGATATTTCCCGATTTACACAGTGCAAGTTTACATGTATCGATTTAAGTCGACTGGCCGCATTTAGATCGCTTGGTTAAAGTTGACAAGTAGGCAAGTTGTAGCACTTTACGCAGATGGTTTCCCAGTAAAAGTGAACCCGGGCTTATAAGTAGATGAAAAAAATAAAACTAAATGTATAATTGTCAACATTGATGAATAGTTTAAGCTGTAGCCGAATAACAATAGCTACCTTATACAAGATTATGATAAATCAATTTCGCCGTCTATGTCTGATCTCTGCAAAATCAAATATCAGAGCTATAGAAACGTCTTAGATATCTATATAAGTACCTATTCATTTCGTTTGTAAATCGAGTTGGTTTCCCAAAATTAATTTGCTTTCAACGGCGGTACTTCAAATTATCATGGAGGCAATTGAATAGATTCATCAATAATAATTCAGAAAGGGTACAAGTACTAACCTTTAAACCTCCGCTTCTTTAGCTCATTTTTATGTTAGAATTTCGAAGGTTGATTTAAAAAAAGCCCAATAAAGTGATAATTGTGATTTATTGTGAGGGGTTTTTTTTATTTAGATATTGAAATGTTAGTATAATCATGCTAATGCATTCTGTATAATATTAAGTAGGTATATTATTCCATTCTAAGTGTATATTTATTGCCCTCAATGTTAGATACTCAAAGATATTACCGAAATCAAATAGGTTTTGTTTTGTTGCAGATAAGGCGGCAAAGAAACAACACATAAGACGGAAATGCAGCGGCACTAGCTGCTACACAGGTACTCACAATAGTAATTTCTATCTGCTAAAACTTTCTGGACTTACCGACCTCTTCACACTGGGGTTAGTTGTACCGGCCTTATTTTCTGGTAATTGTTTAACATATTTTTCCCGCCAAAAGTAATTTTATATTCATACGTCCTGCCATCTACCGACAACTTCGAACGTAAACATGCAAATGAGCTTTTACTTGTGCCATCGTTGTGCCTTTTGTGACGCTGACCTCTGACGTCTGGTAGTGTCAATGTGTTGTCGATAGATGGCGCTAAAAGACAGTCTTCTTCTTCTTTCTTTACGAAATGAGATGCGATGAAACAAAATGGATATGAAAATGGCCTCACCCACAACTTAGCGGGTATTTTGCCAATGTCAAGTAATTAATAGCAATAAAACATTCAATAAATACACATTATAAATAAAATAATGGATGTGACATAACCTGACTGTCTTTCATGGCTGCCGGCTGGATGTCAAACAAACGTCAAAGTCTGTCAAACTCGCTCTTGTATACAAAACGCATCACCAAGCTAATCTATTATTTATTTCGATAAAAGTTTTTCAATTAATGTCTTCACTGGTACTGCGGAGCGGTCTTGCAAATTGCTGTGAAATGTAAGGGTGTTAAGTTTTATTTAAGGGTTTCACTCATTGTGATCTAAAAATACGGCCCTTCCGGGTTTCGGCATGGTATTTTGGGATAAATAGCATTTATTGCCGTCAATACCGTCTGTGATGATCCGCTAATAAATAAAAGCGAAGGTCTCGTGTTATTTGGACGGACAGTGTATTCGTTATTTCACACGCTACGATTGTTATCGCGACGTTACTTTTATGAGCTAGGCCTTTGTTTACAATTTGTTTCCTGTGTTTGTACTCGTCATGTTCAATGAAAATTGGTCAAATTCGGTACCAAGGGACGCTACATAACTCACGTGCAATATTATCCATTTAAAACCTATATTTATAATATGATGTTTTATGTACCTAGAAGTGAAGTTAGTTTTATTATGGACTAATGTCATTCTAACCCAAAGTAAACACAATTAGTATGTTTAAAAGTGAAGTAAAGAAGGTAAGAAAAGAGTTTGTTGCTAACTAAGCAATCTGTAGTTACCAAAACATCCTACAATTATGCCTATACTACTAACACACTAGCATCATAACTTTGAAAGTGTCTGGTTATTGATTCTATATTTATCATAAACCCTATCACTACCACCGTACAATATTTGAGGGATCTGATATTACTGCGTACCCCATTGTGTAGGGTATTCAGCATCCGAGTACGGATCTTTCACTCGGGCAACTGCTTCAGCGTAGTGCGGACGTGCTATTCTTAAAAAACTGTTTTATCAGAAATATTAATAAAATCTTTATAATAACCATCAAATAATTCTATAAACGGGTGTAGTACCATAGTGTATTGTTTGTAAAAACACAATGAACATGGTAAGGCCTTTTGTGCTTTTTTTATGGCCCATATTCATTTTTCCATAACTTGCTTATTGAACCATGAAGTTATGATTTAATTTGTTATGACATGCTCTTATTATAATATATCCCTTTTTTATACAATAAATTGTGGATAATTGTAAAGGAATAAAAAAATGGTTGCGCTAATACGTCTCCCATATATCAGAGTAATATTTTTTTCTTGTAATAGGAGTTATGATATTTGATATTTTATTCTTTTCTTTGGTTTGAGTGTATTAATTTGTAATGGTATATTTATAAAAGTAAATTCTATAGCATCATAAGTTCTGACATAATTTCCTGCCCAACGCCGATCGATGATGGAGACTCTTGACTTTAGGATGTTGTCTCATTTTTTGTGTGCTATCCCTTTCCAACTCATACAAATCAAATATAGTGTTGGGTATGATCCTTATTGTTTGCCTTATTGATTTTTTAAGGTGACTTTATGCGTTGTTGCATGACCGTTGTATTGTATGAACTCCGGAACGGGAATGTTTTTTGGGTTTTATCCCTTTATACTTACCCTGATTGTGTTTAATATGAAAGAGTAAGAAATTTTTAAAAATAATGATTGTGCAGTCTGTGAGAGGAATAAAAAAATAGAATAAATAAATTTAATATTTCCCAAGTAAAAAAAAACTGGTGGTTTCTTGACGTTGTTGCTTGTTTTTTTAGATGAATGTTGATTTTTTTCTAGAATCAGCATAAATTAAAATGAGGTAAAAAAAGTATAGATTATGGTGAGAGTGAGGGTGAGATACTAATGTACTCTTCTCTTTATGTTTGTATTGTAAACTTTTCCATAACTCCAGATTTAATATTTTGACATAGATTTTTAGGAATACAAGCTTTAGTAGATTCGTTTATAAATGACTATTTATTATTATTGTTAGTGTTTTTGAAATAAACATAAACCATAGTGAAGGTAAAGGTAGAGATAAGAGCTTTTGAAATCATTAGCCATCGTAAATTCCAAATTCGAAATAAAACTAATTATACGGATTTTATCGCGTTAATTTTATGTTCTTAACGTTCCCGACGGTTCGGTTGCTTTACAGGAACCATGGTCACGGGAGGACCGAGGTGTTTGACGTCCTAGTGTCATAGTTTGAACTGGGGTACCCTCATATTTAGTTGTTGCGGTGAGATCTACGCAGAAAGTGTTAACAGTGTCTTGAATAAACCGCGATAAAATCCTTAAGATTAGTTTTATTTCAATGTGTAGTATTCGCCTAAATATAAGAAATCAATAAGTGTCTTGAGGTCTTGCAATGGTGCGCTTGGTTTTGGATTTAATTATATATATTAATTACTGGATCACAAGTCGGTAGTAGCACCCAGCCATCTACCCTATTGAAATTAGAATGGTTTTTTTTTTAAATTTCTGGTCAATTATTTTAACATTTGCTTCTGCTTGTGTGCAGGTGGTGTCTCGCCATGCAGCGCGCGGGTGGGACAAGGGCCTGTGCGCCATGAGCCACACTCCTATCGGCGGCCACCCGCAAGGTACACACATTCAACTTTCCTATTAAACTTACCGCGTGTACGTCATTCGACATTGATTAGATGGTTATGGTTGTGTGTGCCGGTGTCCAGGTTGGGAGCACAAGCTTGCTGACAGGTCGTCGCTGCCGCCGGCCTCCGGGGAGGAGAAAAGCAAATCTCAGTCCAAACATGTGTTCACACAACCACATCTGTCCAAGTGGGTTTATTATTTGATTATTATATTAAGTTTCCGCATTAATTTTCTTCTTCTTTTTCTTTTTTTTTAGGTTGGCAATCGGCTACAATATAGTGTCATTTTTGCCAGTGTCGAGTAATTCTTGATGATTGTTATTGAATTATATGTACCCCTGATGATAATGATAATGATAATGTTGATGGCGATGACGATGATGAGATGAATCCCCTAATCCTATCTGTAAAGCTGTGGATACTTTACTGAAAATTTACCGGACATCTTGGGAGGACTTGAAAAGTCAATTTTTTTGCGCACAAGAGTTTTTAAATCGCCTGACGAGCACACCGACTTTACGGTCCCACAACACATGCATTATGGATACCGTACAATGACTGGGGGTGAACCCAGTGTATAATAATTATAGAGATATCACTCTGGTACAAACATTCGTGCTCATCACACAAAGTTTGACCCTGCCAGGATTCGAATCCGATCCCCTCGGCGTTGAAGGCAGGGTCACTACCTACTGAGCTAATCAGGTTGTTAGTTTTGCATTATGCAGTACGATATGACGTTAAAGTTATAGAAAAAAATCTGTAAATACGGGGGTTAGGCTATTGTTTGTAGGTCTAATAATGACTTTGTGTATATGACGTTTAGGGTCAGTATGGCGTGGCGCGAGCAGACGGAGGGCTCGTCGGGCAGTTCAGCGCGCTCGCCCGCCTCGCCGCCCTACATGCGCTGGGCCAAGAGCCTGCACGAACTCCTCGAGGTAAATTTACCTACAAAAATATGTATCTCAACATTATTATTGTACAGAATTTATTCTACCAATAAATAAGAAGTATTTTTTTTTAGGGTTTTAATGATTTTTGATAGATACCTCTACTTTTAGGCCCGTCGCGTTGGATCGAAGCCAGTATCATAACACATATTTGAGACTTGACTTGAAGCAAAAATAAGCCATCATCATTTTCAGAATAGGAAATTAAAATTGTTTTCGACTCTGGACACTATGACTTTTTGATGAGTAGGTTCATAAGTGACTGTGTATAGGACGCGGAGGGCGTGCGGCTGTTCCGCAAGTACGTGGGCGGCGCGGGCGGGCTGCACGTGGACCGGCTCAACTTCTACTTCGCGGTGCAGGGCCTGCGCCAGGAGTGCGACCACAACAAGATACGGCAGGTCGTCTCCGCTATATACAAGTGAGTAAGACACACCCACACACAGATACACACATCAAACATACATTCACACACATCAAACATGCATACACACACAACAAACATGCATACACACACATGAAACCTACATACACACACATCAAACACACATATTCTTCTGCCGCAACCCTTGAGTTTATTCTATTGGTGGGTTTTCATGATCGGTCGTCCATGTGTGCGCAGATTCCTGCGCAAGTCCCAGCTAGCGATGCCGGAGGAGCTGAGGCAGCAGGTGAAGCTGAGCCTCAAGGACGGCTCCCACATTGAGAAGACGATATTCGACAATATGGAACAGGAGGTGCGTGGCATTCTCAACCCTTATGCTGTTTTGTTTAACGTATATAATCCTAATCACATAACAGCAGCTTTAAGCACTATCGTATTATGTAGCGATGTCCTGTCCTGCTCACACTATGTTTTGAGTGAGTTATGAGTTTCTGTGACCACACATATTAAATTCGACCACAAACTGAAAATACCTTCTCAAGACCAATGGAATTTTTCAAAAAGGGCTTTATTTTAGTAGTGTTTGTGTGAGCCTTTTAAAAGTTACCCTTGAATTTATATATTCTTTTCAAATATATTCACCTTAAAAAAAAATCAGAACAGATTTGCTTTGTAACGGCATTGTAAATGTAGTAAAACTATCAAAAAAAAATGGTGATAATGTTGCTTGCAATAAATAAACTAGTTAAATCAAATAATAAGGATAGACACACACCCAGAGCATACCAAATATGAATATCCATGTGTTGTCAGGTGACGCGCGCGATCACGGAGACGACGTACCAGTCGTTTCTGCGGTCGGACGCGTACGTGTCGTACGTGAGCGCCGCCACGCAGCCGCTGTCCTCGCCCGACGCCTCGCCGCCGCACGCCAGCAGAGAGGTGACCATCTATTTTGCAATTAGTTGTACCTGTGATTCTCTGCGCCTAGATCTTGTTGTTTCATTATACAGCATTTCAAATTTGTGTGGGACTTGGTCCGCTATACATTCCCACCAATGTTACTTCTGTAAGCCAGACTCTATAGCGGTGACCAATGAAGACAGCGAGGTTTGTCCCTCGACGAGTCTTGGAACTCGTAAATGTTTGTTCAATGAGCGAGATGTTTTTTATATACACCTCGACAAATAGCTAAATTGGTAGAGTTAGTACTTTGAAATCTGAAAACCTTTACCCAAAGTTTTCGTACAACCTGTATATTTGTTGAACTAAACATGGTGTCGTGTCCGTCAGGCGCAGGCGGGCGCGGGCGCGGGCGCGGGCGCGCTGGCCACGCTGCACGAGGGGCAGGAGCTGGGCGGCGGCGGCGGCGGCGCGCGCCTCACGCACACCGCGCTGCTGGCCACGCAGTCGCGCCGCCTGCACTCCGACGCAGCACCGTGAGTGCACACCACGCTACACTCGCACTACTCGCTCGCACCTCACACACGCGCCCTGTGAAACAAAAGAGACAGCTAGCTACTTGTATTCCTTTTTTTATGATCACATTGTAACAGTATTACGATAAAATATTTAATAAAATCAGTTTGTCATTACATTTTAATTAATGGGATGGCCTGAAATGTCTACTAACTTAGGAAGTTCTATTAAAAAATATTTAATCTGTTATATAAATATTTAGAAACAGTTTCAAGCTAAATATTCAACTTTGAAAATAAAATAAAATTTACGGCTTCACGGTTCAAGCTCCCGCCGAAATGTACAAAAAGTTTCCTTGTCAACAATTTGAATTGTTGCTAGGCATACATATTTGTCACAGGTAACTAAATTTGTTGGATAGACACTAGTCTTGGGCACTAGGAGGACATTTATTTTGTTAACAAACACATGTGCATTGCTGTCTCTCTTTTTGTTCACAAAGTGCCATATTACACGAGCGTGTAGTGTATAATGTAATATAATGTATACGTTGTGAATAGACGTAGATCTAGATATGTCAGTGCAATAGAAAGTGAATATAGATTCTACGAGAAACTTGCATTTTGATTTCGACTTTATTGTGCAGTGCTTACAGTTGAAAATTCAATGCCAGTTTCAGTTGTACTCGTAGCAAAATTATGCACTTTTGGCCATTTGTTATAGTTCAAATTTTTTTAGCAACTGTTATGACTAGTTAGTTACATTTGGCACACAAATTTGGCTCAGTATTGTTTATATGTAAATAAATAAATGTAAATAAATAATAAATATATGTAAATAAATAAAAATTCAAAATTTATCAAAATTAGTGTACAGTAACCAATTGACGCGCACGTCGACCTACCGGCGCGCGCGTATCGCACGCATTACCGACTCGTACGTGCGTTCCGACAAGTCGACATAGTATAACGATTGACGTGTCAAACAGTTCACCTTGAGCAGTAAAGTGTGACCCCAGCATTGCATGAGTCCAAGCATTGTTTATTGCCCCCCCTTTTTAATTTTAATATTTTTTTTTCACTCCATTTTAAGGCAGCTTTACTGATATACTTATTGTTTGCCCCCCATGTGTGTGTCCCGCGCCTGCATGCTCGCTGCCCTCGCCGCAATTACACGCTATACGATCACCTGCCAACTAAACCTTATCCCAATCCCTTCCGATATAACCCACAATACTTATACAAATTAAAAAAAAAAACTTTTTTTGCAATATGACGATTGAAAAACATCCGGCGTAAACGGATTGACGACCATTGCCAAAAAATAAACAAATGTTCCTATATTTTTAACGACATTTGAAAACCGTTAAAATATAAACGATCGTTCCATTTAATTCATTAAAAAAAAATACTTTGGTTTATGAATCCATTTGTACAATCTCTCCCATAACTACAACCCCACCTTACGCCAACCTTACCCACATCCCCTACTCGCTCCCCCCCCCCCCCACCCGCGTGGCGCCTGGTCGGTGGCGGCAGGCACCGCCAGCGGTCCGTGTACAGCGCGCACGTGTCGTACGCGGGCTACTGCCCCGCCTCGCGCCAGGACTCGGAGCGCGCCAGCCTCAGCAGCGGCCGGACCGACAGCGACGCCGTCTCGCTGTCCGGCAGCAGCGTGTGAGTATCGCGCGACGACGCGGCTGTACCACGCACCGACAAGTACACAAATAAAATATTGAAATAGAGGCTGGGGGTGTACTACCAACTCTTATTTGTATTTCGAGGCATTTCACGACCGGTTGGGTACGCAGGAACTTCTGATGTAATCGTAACGTCATTATTCTTAGTAGAGCAGGCCGGAAGACGGCTATGTTAACGTAACGTCACGTACAAAGATGGTGCTTCAGCCACTGATTAGCGCAGTTGGTAGTGACCCATTTTTTATTCCAGTGAAGATGTTATCGTAAATTCATTTCATTATACAACGAGACCCAGAAAGCGTTATACTACATTTGAAAAATTACAAAAGCGCTAAAGTAGCGCATGTTAAATTGTAATATAACCCTTTTTGCGTCACGCTGTATATAGAACCATCATTTTGTGGGGTTGTGTCGTCACCAGAAAGTGTTAGTTTGTAGCACAAGTATTGTAAATTTGTGTTATGTCGTTTTGTGTTTAGGTTGTATGTACATAATTCGTTTTGTATCTAGAAAGTGTGTAGTGAGTAGACAAGCACCTACCAACATTATGTTCATAGTTTTTTAGATATTTTAAATGGAAGATACATTCGTATCTTACCAATGTTTTCTTTACCGTCAAAGATCAAAGTAATCTCATATCCAATGTTCCAAGATTTTAATATTTGATTAGGAATTAACAGCAAGTCAACATTACCTCCAAAGTGTAAGTTATTTATGTAAATACAGATAACACAAGCTTTTGAATTTTCTCAAGCTTTTGACTCGCTTGATTGGAACAACCTACTAATCCATCATGTACATAAATGATGAGCATATTAACATGCATCGGTGTTTCCCTTTTGAAGAGAACTAACATTGCCACAGATCATATCGATAGTTGATAGTTCTTAAAAGGAACCTTATAACATCAACAAAATGGTGTTATTACTAACGAGTACAATACATGTATTCCAAAATATTACGTCAAGACAAAGTCAATACATTTCTATTCACTCCAAGCCCAACTATCGATATCGCCGTCGCTGTCGCACACGCAGTAACGTGTATGTTGCATCTCTGTCCAGCGACGGCATGTCCGTGCGAGGCGTGCGCGAGTCGCGCGAGGCGCGGCCGCGGGCGCGGCTGCACGGCCTCGACCGGCACGCGGTCATCAACAAGGAGCAGGACATTGCCATGGTGAGTAGCGCCCATACATAACAATGTCTCAATTTTGAGGCAATTCAAATGACACTGTTAAAGTACGCCGATTATTAATGTACGACCGCCTGATTAGCGCAGTGGTAGTGACTCTGCTTTCTGCGCCGAGGGTCCCGGGTTCGAATCCTGGTAGGGACACAAGCTTTGTGTGATGAGCACGAATGTTTGTACCCGAATCATGGATGTCTAATATGTATATAAGTATTATATACTGAGTTCGCCCTCAGTCCATTGTATGGTACCCATAACACAAGCGTTGCTTAATGTGGGACCGTATAGTTGGTGTGGTCTTATGGCGATATTTATTTATTTCACAATTTAAGCTGGAAACACTAGATGGCGCTGCTAAAATATATAGTAATCATTATGCTAATCGTTTGCATAAACGTCGATGCATATGCTTTATTTACCATAGATAATTAGTTGGAGATGTCTATGATTTTTAAGAAAACAAGAATATAGTAAACTGGAACACGAAGCACGTCGCGCCATTTTTATTATAAAAAAATTATCCCGAAACCCCACAATATCGCAGCAATAGGACGCAGGAGGCGACCGGCGGGCACGCAGTCATTCAGATATTCTCTCAAGTCAAACATCATCCAGATACAAAGATTATAGCTGTCACATGATTTGACTATACAGTATTTTTTTCAACTGGGACAGTTTGCCGAAATATAAACGCATTTTAAATAAAACTAATTTTAAGGATTTTATCGCGATTATTTTTATGTTTTTACGTTCCCGACGTTTCGGCTGCTTTACAGCAACCATGGTCACGGGAGGACTGGGGTGGTTGACGTCCTGGTGTCATAGTTTGACGGGGGTATTTCGCATTTCTGAAAACAATGTTGGTGTTGTAAATTTTTCAGTTAAGCGTGGATTGTTCATTTATTTTATTGCTCGTAGACTCAATCTCATGAAGGGATCATTTCATTGTATAGGATGAAAATTATCTGGAGTCCAGAGTCTAGACAGCAGAAGTTGGTCAAATGAATGTGAATGATTGTGTTGTGGCAGATGATCCCGCGCACGCAGCGGGTGCAGTCGGAGCAGCTGCGCGTGCTGCCGCCGGCGGAGTTCGCGCCGCTGCTCATCGAGAAGCTGGAGCGCGTGCGCCGCGACCAGGAGACCAAGGAGCGCCTGGAGCGGCGCCTCGCGGAGGTACCGGCATCATCCTATTCGTTACTTATTTCAGTCTAATTTCCCGCTAGTGCCTGGCGACTGGCGATGATTTTCTTGAGAATGATCTCTTTTAAAATGTGTTCTTAAACACTGAGTTGGCCGCCCGCTCCTCTTTCAGTGGAGTTAACATTTCAAATCGGTAGTTTCTCACTATAAGTGATCTTTTGACGTACATGAACAAAAGCAGCGAGCGATGCCTCTTGAGGTTGCTGCATGTTCCTATTTGCCCTCATTATACTCGCAAGTTCATATACGGCTCAGAGAGGAGAGAGAGGGTAAGCCAAGATTATTGGAAGTCTGCAAAGGGAAGAAGCAGGAAAAGTTTCGTCCGTTTTCATATTCGTTCATATGATGTTTCGCGAGCACATGTTACTGAAATAAAAAAAAAATCTTGTTTCGGTCGATTCTATAATAAACGCATGGCATTTATTCAAAGGTTGGAAGTACTATTTTTGCGTGGGAATGTTGGCATTGTAGATCTTGCGTTCTTGAAAGCAAAAGTCAACTTTCGATTGATGAACCTTTTAAATCAGCGAGCGATATGTTTCAAGTAAGTTGTTTGTTTGGTCAGGGCGACGGTGAGGAGGCGTCCAGCCAGGCGCTGCCGCCGCAGCTGGTGGCCGCCGCCATCCGCGAGAAGCTGCAGCTGGACGACGACAACGACCAGGATATACTCGGTACGTGCTCGCACACCTACACTGCCCCAAGTCTGTTAACACAATGGATTCATAAACGTACAGCAACGGCATAGTAACTGTCACTTTTGACAGATATTGTATGGGATATCTGTCAAAAGTGACAGTAACTATGCCGTTGCTGTACGTTTATGAATCGATAGTGTTAGCAGACTTGGGGCCCAGCTGACAATCACAACTACTGCTATATTTTGTTGTGCGTTGTTTTTGTGTTGATTTTGACGGCTTGATTAGCTCAGTGAGTAGTGTCCCTGCTGTCTGTGCTGAGGGTACCGGATTCGAATCCTGGTGGGGACAAATTTTGTGCTATGACCACGAATGTTTGTAACCGAGTCAGGGATGTTTAATTTATATATAAGTACTATATACTGTTTTCGCCCCCAGATCATTGTACAGTACCTATAATACAAGTGTTGCTTAATTTTGGGCCGTATAGTCGATGTGTACGTCTGGCGATATTTGTACAACAATAATCCAATGTTTGGTGACTGTTTGCCCCTCAGACCAGCACGTGTCGCGCGTGTGGTCGGAGCGCACGCCGGGCGCGTCCCCGCCCGCCGGCCGGCGCGCGCGCGCCCGCCACGCGCCGCACGCGACGCACGCGCAGCACGCATCACACGCACCGCGTCGCGCGCCCTCCGCGATCTCCGCGGACTCCGGCCACTACGACGCGCCGCCGGACTCGCTGCATTACCCTCTCACTCGCAGGTATGCTGAATCTTTCAAATATCTAATTTAATACCTCATCCCGATTTCGATGATAACTAATTACTTGCTATGCAGTGAAGGCAAAACACGTAAGGAAACTACATCTTTCGAAAGTTGTGGGAGGTTTACGAATCCACACAGCCAGGGTAGTGGGCAATGGCTCCAATCCACCTCGTTGATTGTGCTCGGTATATTAAAAAAACGCTCGCAGAATATTAGAACCAAAATAGCGTCTGCGATAGACTAGTGCACTGCAGTGCAGGTCCGCCTACCCGGCCAGGGAATGGAGTGGTAATGTTGTGTCGTCGCACTCCCCAGATCGTTCTCCAAGAAGGCGGTGACGGAGCTGACGGACAGCGGCGTGTCGGTGGTGAGCGAGGGCGGCGGCAGCGCGACGGAGCGGCGGGTGCGGGACGGACGCGACGCGCGGGACGGACGCGACGGACGGGACGCGTCGCGCGGCTCGTCCGCCGACCGCGCCGCCCGCTACCACGCACGCTGCCGGTGAGCGGCACATGCACGACTCACTTTCAGATACACCAAAAACTACAAAACTCTATTTCTGCTTCAGCAAAAAATTCATGACTCACTTTGGCTTCAACTAGAACTACGGGACGTACTTTCGACGTCCTCAAAGACTTTGAGACTCTCTATCTCTTCTCTATCAGCTTCACCTAGAACTAACATGACACACTTTTGGCTTCACAAAAACTATGCAAGTCACTTTTATTCAAATCACTCTAAATTACACAACTCACCTGAAGCCTCACGAGTTAGAAGAGTGAGTAATTTAGGAGGCAAAACACAGTATTTGTTAGGCAAGCTTTGTAAAGTAGTAAGTATCATAGCACCCACCTAATTACCAAGCGGTCAGCAGCCCATACATTTGATACAACGTGGAACGTAGAACACTGAACGTTCTTATCCGTAGAGACTCTTGGATTAAAGTGTAGTGTATCTACCCGCAGCGGCAGCGGCAAGGCGAGCGGCGCCGGCGACTCGCACACCGTGGTGGTGGTCAGCTTCCTGGACGAGAACGTGCCGTACCGGTTCAAGGTGCCCGCCAACCCGCTCACACTCAAGACCTTCAAGGAGTACCTGCCCAGGAAGGGCAACTACAGGTGAACCATACATACCAATGTTTGTGTTTCATATCGAGGATTGTACCCGGTGTAATGGCAATAGACTCGCCCGCTATTACAATACGACCTGATTAGCGCAGTTGGTGGTGACCCTGCATTTTGTGCCGAGGAAGGAGAAATCCGGCAAACATTGTGTGATGAACATGAATGCTTGTACCCGAGTCATGGATGTTTAATATCTATATAAGTATTATATACTGATTTCTCTGCCAGTCCTTGTACGGTACCCATAATGCAAGCGTTGCTTTGTGTGGGACCGTATAGTTAGTGTGTTCGTCTGGCGCTATTATTAAGACCAAAAACCAACGACGAAATGTAGGTCGGGATAACCTCTTTACAAAAACTATCTTCACTAACGGAACACAGCTGGCGCTGAGAGCATCGCTCCATACAATGAATATTCACACAAGTCTGAAACGTGGTATGTAAGTTTACAAAAAGTCCAATAATGACGGATGCAGATTCAGTTTCGCAGCTACGACCACAGATAGAGCTTTTTGTTTCCTTGAAAAGTGTAAGAAACCACGGCTAGAGGTTAGAAGAGTTGGTATAAAAATATACCCACTTCTCCAATTGAGAATGCTTTTTTTATCGTCGGCTAAAACCTCAATTGTTCCAGATATTTCTTCAAAACGAACTGTGCGGACCTCGACACGGTGATCCAAGAGGAAGTGAACAGCGACAACGACTTGCTGCCCATGTTCGAGGGCAAGGTGATGGCGCGCGTCAAGAGCATAGACTAAACGCGGCGCAGACAGCGCAGCGCAGACTGGCCGCGTCTAGTGGCGTCGCAGTACACGAAGCTCAAGTGCACGCCAGTGATGTATGTCGCGAATGCAGAGAACATAATATATGTATAGTGCAAGGTATCGACAATTTGAGTGTTTTGACCGTGATACTGTTAGTTGATACACGAACTCTGTGGTAAGTGATAACGTCTTTATTAGTTACGTACGTGGGTACGGCATTATCGAATACCTGAAGCATCGAACGTATTGTTATTTTCAGGATTGTTTGTACATTTCTGTGACAGCTGACATTAGCGCGTTGAAATATGTATCGTAATAGTTAATTTTATTCATTACTTTCTTGTGTAGCATGACAAAAATTATATTATATACATGTAGGTAACTATAATATATGATAGCAATGTCGAAAATTATTTATTACTAAATAACATCAACCATTTATGCGTCTGTTATCATATATTATTATTACAACATACAATTTTGTCTAATACCCAGTTTGCACTTATTCGGTTGATAAGTTTCGAGTCAATTTTTATACAAAACTCAGTTTTTAAAGTACGGTGGCAACTTACCCGCTTACGAACGCACTACACGAGGACGGTTAAGTGACTCGGTAATTGTTATCAAGTTGAGTGTAAACCGGGCATTAGCGAATCAAACGGGTACATGAACGATTCGTATTATATTAATTGTAATGAACATTAGAACTCAATGAATATTATTTGCAAACCGTGTCTCGCCGTGCGCGACATACCGCAGTGACGAGTGCGGGCTCACATGTCGCCCTGTAAGTCAAAAGTACAATCCAGTGAGCATTTTTTTTAAATACTAACCCCCAAATTTATAGACGTTTTATAACTTTATCAAACGTCATATAGTACTGCGCAAAGCAAAACTCTTGTGCGCAGTAAACTACGAACAACGCGTCGTCAACCCGCGGAAGTTAGCGCCAAGTGGCATATAGCGCGTCGCAATAGATATTTTGTACTAAAAAATCTATTGCGCAGCGTCTGTAACCAACTTCAGAGGGGCAAAGTTATTTTATTCGTACTGTACTATGTAACGTTTGATAAAGATATAAAACGTCTATAAATTTGGGGGTAAATCTTTTCGCAGTTCATAACAATTTATGTTGACAGGGCGGCTAGTAGATTAAATAAATTATTTATTTTAAAAATATTAGTATTAAGTGTAATCATAATAGGTGTAACTGCGCGACATTGTAAAATATCTGTTCCTCATTGACTCTTAAAGCTTTTGATTCGTTTTGTTTTTTTACTACGAGCTAGTGGAGTACGCTTACTATTGTACGATATATTTTTTTCATCGCAGATAACGGTACGCAGCCATTTTTTTAATTCCTAGTGTTACGTGAATGACTGCTTAGTTTATATATTTTATAAATTAATATTTAGGTGTACGTGTACTATTAAAATATAGTTTCGTTAATGGGATTCGTGAATTTGTGACGGAAATATGAAATTTTATAATGTTCGGCTATAGAAAATGTTGTTCATTCTCGTGGTATTAGATACATCTGCATATTTTTTTGTTATTTACTTGTTTATAGTCGATAATTTACGTTTTGAATAAAAAGCACTTTCTATACTCGATTAAACTAAATCATCGATCGCACGACGGGATCTCAATCAATTTCAATGTAATGAAATAAACCGCACGTATCGTGTGACATGTTATACATAATTTCCGTTCCGCAGCTGTGAATAGTACTAATTAGTTTGTAAGAATAAATTATGTTTATTCTGTGTGTGCGACCGGTCTTAGCCGCGCTCGGTCGGGCGCAGAGTTGCACGCTACCACAACTATTTATATCATTATCATGTAAACATATTGAATTTATATTTATTTACGGTTTATTATACTGTTCCAACAACGCCTACCTATTCTCAGTACGTTTTTCAAATCTAATTCCATTTATAGAACTGCACCGTATCAAGCCGCAACTATTTTAGTTTTCATCTAATGGTAGTGCGACTGTGTAGTCGACCGAGCTGTTGACTTGCTGTAATACCATTGCCAGACTGAGTTTCCCTAAGTCAACCATCAATTGTACTATAAACTAGTCGTAAGTTTGCGGCGCACGGCATTTGTTGGGCCGTGTGCGCATATTGTGACGCTTGCGCCGCACCGCACCGTCTAGATGTGGCATACAATACAATACATCGCATTCTTTTTATCATCTATTTAAAAAGTACTAATCAGAAAATGAAAAATAAAAAGTTATTACTAGTTCCTTATCGATTTCGTGACTGTATTTTTTCTCCAAGGATAGAAAGAACGTCTTCTTACTGTCGAGAAAAAGAGAAGTGCACGGATACTGAATAATATTTTTTAATATAGAATCCAGCTATGTGCGAACTGAAGTGTACACATAGTTCTGTGTAGTCACGTTTCATTTAAATGTATGTACGGGGTAAAATATCTGGTCGTAAGAACTATTAGATAATCTGTGTCCTCACAGAATCGTGTGCCGAGGCATACACCTCGCACCACGGTGCGGTTCACGTCTTGCAATATGCCTACACGGTTTTCCGGAGTACCATCAACCAAAATAAATGATAAATGTCATTTGAATCGCGGCGATGTGTGTTCAAACTTTCGAGATACTTTCCTATCTGTGTAATAAATAAAACGCAAAGTAATACCAAAGTAAATCTTGACAGACGTATCTCCAATGTTTGAACAAACGCGCTTTGGATCAAAATGTCGTGCATTGCAAACAATTCCATACCAGTACTGTATCTATACGTTTTGTATAATAATTTTGTAAGTTAGCATGTCATGTCCGATCCACATTATGTAGGACAACACTTCCATTTGCATCGTCTGTGTAAACTGCAAGACATAATTGTAACTATCCTGCCGCACCTGCGCCTGATGCCCTTAATTAACGCGATAATCGACATTCAATGTTGGTATTTGTCGAGTAACGTGTTAATTAACGTCAGGCGCAGATGTGGCCCGGGCGTTAGAAAAACTTCCTTAGAACAACTGTAAATCCAGTTTACATAAATAATAAATATGCAAGTCAAAGACAATCTATATTTATTAATATTCCTACACCATGTGTGTATAATTGTTATTACCGGTATATTTTACATTGACGATGCAATTCGTAGTGCGCAGTATAGTAGTGTAATATAAAAGTACAGTGGAATGTTGCCAGCAGAAAGTGCACCTAATGTTATGCACTTTATGACGAGAATCGGGTGCGGAATCATGTGCCTTCAATGTTGATAAGATGTTTCATAGTTGATGCTTCTAATTAGTTTGTAAGTTAACACACTGTACATATAGAAGTGACGCTACGATCGTTTCGAACTCTATTTTTTATTAATTTAATTAAACAAATGATTTTTTTTATTTATTGCCTAAGGTTGCGTTGTGACGCCAATCACAAACATAAAATATCACTAGCATGGGCGGAATTATATTTAATTAGCATTCATTTGGTAATTCAATGATGTGCACATGAAAACTGACAAGTCTATTCAAAATGTAAGTTTGAATTTTCTGGAGTCGCTCAATTATATCGAATTCTATGTTAATTTTCACCGTTCAATCTATCACCGCCAAAGTTTTTCATTTTCATTAATTTATAAGTTTTGACACTTGCCAATTTATCATACTTTAAATATACCCCGAAGCGCATAGAAGTTTTGAACCATTCACAAAGTATTTGCAAAGAAGTACTTTATAATTTTCATTGTGAATGGAGTGCATTTAGCTTTCTATGAATTTGGGGGATAGATTGTGTTCGTATCGCTGCTCAATACTCTTTTATAACGAACGTGATATTTTACGTGTGTGATTTGGTGCAAATGTATAATGCCCAGTAATTGTGAACGGTGACCGCGCGACGCGCCGCCGCCGCCGGCCACCGACAATACGACTGTATAAATAGATGAATTACTATATCGTTTTTAAATTATATTTACACGAGGCACACTCGCAATGTGAAAGTACATTTGTACTACCGATAAAATGTCCAACACACGCGACATCGATAGCCAAGGTTTGTATCAAATCATGATTTGATACAATCTTTTATGTATATCGAGTTGATTTCTAAGTATGTGTAATAGAATATCAGCCCAGGGCTCAAAATTACGTCAGTTAAAAATGCTTGTTAAAATTGTAAAAAAATAAATTATAATGTTTTCCATTTTAGAGTGTACGGATGTGAAAAGTAAACGATTTGTACTAAAATTGTAAGTATTCATTTCATAGACGACTGGACGGTCATTTCTTCCGAACGGCCGATAAAGAATTTCACTAATCGGACTGTATTATTTTTTTATCTAGCACATGTAACATAAAAAAATAAACTGGAACTGTGCCATATGATTTTGCTTTTAATTTCACCCTATGTATGGTAAATATAGTCAGTGGGTACAGTTCGCGCCAGGACGAGATGGCGAGAAGTTTCTAGTGAAGTGAGGTGGGTTATTGGTAATGCAATGATATGTTTCAATATCGATAAATTATTGATTTAATATTTTCGTTTCATAAATTTTCCTTTTATTAATAAATTGTGAAATGGCACACAGAATAACAAAACTATTACTCTTTGTGTAAGAAAACGAATTTAGTAGATGTATCTACTACTCACCTGCACTTGAAGATCCGCTCCTTCGGGCTTAGATCAGTGATTGCGCCACAAGCTTTAGCTCTGAACTGGGCACTAGTTTCATGTGGATTTATATAGGAATTATTTAAGTTTTTTGATGGTTTGCACGGAGCACACTTTAATTGCGTGGTTAGCTATTTTTTAAGTTAAATGTTGCTATAGAGGGCAGCACTTGTCGCTACTTGAGGTGGGTTCAGATTGCATTGTAGGCAGATACATTCCTTTGAAAATTATGAAAGACATATATGCAAAATTGGTTTGTGCTAACGTATATAAACTAACTAATAAAAATACGGAACACTCTTTTAGGATTAGTTAAACGTCTCCCACACGGTCTCACCATCTACCAGCAGAGGAATAAAAACAATACATACAGGATGACTACTTATTTTATTTTTTATAGCTTTGTCTCAGTTGGGTACTCTATCCGAGTATAACCCCTTTTAGGATTTACAAGATAATTATTATAAAAACAGTAATTAATTAACAAATCCTTTTTTATCTATGCACCATACGATAAAAATAAGTTGGTCATCATTTCTTATGTGCTTAATACTGACAATTTTAAAATAACTTTTTATAAATTAAAATAAATAATCTAAACATTATTGTCATTCCACTTTTTTTTTGTATTTAATGATGACAATGAATTGAGTTTCAAAACTTAGGTGTGATATCAAGTTGTACGTACAGCCTGTAAAAACAAATAATATCCAACTTTAGTGCTTGTATTGAGTCCAAAATTTCCCACGCAACGCCTCGCACCTTTTCCGTCTTCGTATCCGTATTGACATTGCCACTAGCTATTGTAAAAGAAACAGGACGGTATAATGTGTATTTATTGCGCTGGACACGACACATTTCCCACGGTATCCATACTCAAGAAAAATAATTATTGTTCTTAGTAAAATCAAACATCACAGACTAACAATACACTGCATATTAACAAATACACTTAATTTTGACAGGTCAAATATTAAGTGATGTGTAGAACTCGCTACTAAATATCAATGTTCTCCAAATAATTACAGGGATTAATAGAGCCTCTTCAAGGTCTCTAGAAATTCAAATCAACAATCAAAGGACCGATACATATGGTAATGGACGTTATCTAAACACGTCTTTAATGCCTTGTAGGAGCTGCTTGACTACAGGCTCGTCGTCTGCGTAGCCCGCTGAACGCATGTGGTGCGATACGCTTGATATGCACTGTGAAAAAGAACGAATTTAGTATTATTTGAATTTATACCTATTGAAATAAAACTAATTTTACTGATTTTATCGCGTGTATATTATGTTTTTACGTTCCCGACGTTTCAGCTGCTTTACAGTAACCATGGTCACGGGAGGACTAGCAACCTAAACGTTGTATCCATCAATATGGTGATACCTATTACAAGATACTTTAATTTAATTGTTTTTTTAATTGTTATTGCAGTGCACATCTGCCTACGATTTCAGGGATTACAAGTGTGAAAGTATATTATTAAAACTGACGAGAGTAATTTACAAACTGAAACTTGGTCCACACTCTAGATAGAGTCGAATCCAACAATTTGACTGCATACCTTTTCTAAGTATGTCATCCCAGCCTGCGGGCAGATATCCCTCGTCATGTCGACGCTCAACTCGTTGGCGATCACGTCGTCCTTCATGACAGTGTTCAGCTCGTGCAGGAAGGCGGGCAGGTTGTCAGCTGTCAGGTCGCCGATCAGCTTCACGCTGAACTGATATCCGATGGGCGTTTCTGAATCCTCGTCGTCTTCTACGCGAATACATCTAAGAGTAGAAAAGATGATCATTAAGTGGGATCACTATGTACTATGTATAATATATCCCTTCCTACTACATATTTGTATATGTCTCTTTGTATTTTCTTTGCAGGCTGAGACATCAACTAGGTCGTCACGTCATCGCGGTGGGCATGGCCCTGGTCGGTCTGCCGAAGTAGTCTTTTGAACAGCACGCTTCGTTTGCATCTCCTTTTTTTTATCTTTTTGCTTTACTGTTCCATAAAAGATGGCACCACATTGTAAATACACAGATGTAGGATTTGTCTGACTAGAGATGTGTTTAACGCTATACTTAGATAGAGGAAGCATTTAGATATCGGTATTGATTCGCGGAAGTATGCGAAAGCGTTCCCGTGTTCCCCGGCAAAGCGACCGAGCGTCACACCATGGGGTTTCAGTGGGTATACCGGCCGCCGCCGGGGAGTCCTATATACCCCTCTCGTCCCCCCCAGGGTGAGAGGGGATGCGTAACGCAGTTCCCCATGTAAAAAAATAATAATAAAAGAAAGGTATCGGTGTATTGTGCGGGTGGTGTACCGGTACTGCGAGGCGGCGCGGCCGGCGGGCCAGTGCTGCGAGGTGATGAGGCCGAGGAAGGGCTGGCGCGGGCGCTCCAGCGCGCGCTGCAGGCCGCGCTGCGACGCCAGGTCCAGCGCGGACGGCGCCGGCGGGAAGGCGGGGTGCGAGTGGTGCCAGCCGCACACCTGCGCGCCCCGCGACCGCACCTGCGACGCCGCCGCCGACTGCGACACTGCCACGCGACACATCAACAAAATACATATTTTTTTTAATAAACTACCCGTACATATATTTCTTATATTTACGCGAATACTACACATTGAAATAAAACTATTTTTTACGGATTTTTTCGCGTTTATTATACTTTTTTACGTTCCCGACGTTACTTTTCTCGTGATGCAGATACAAAATTCAGAGATGGCGCTTTCACCCTATTTTAACCGAATTCAAAAAAAGGAGGAGGTTCTCCATTCGATTGTATTTTTTTCATGTCAACGAAACGTCGGGAACGTAAAAATCTAAATATAAACGCGATAAAATCCTTAAAATTAGTTTTATTTCAATGTGTAGTGTTCACGTAAATATAAGAAATCAATGTGTCATCGTTATCTATAGTTGTGGTTACCGGGGTCCATGTCGCAGTGCGTGCGGGCGGCGGCGGCGGCGGCGGGGCGGTACACCTGCAGGCGCAGCGCGGCCGCGCGCGCGGCGCCGCCCAGCAGCCCCATCACCTCGCCGCGCGACGTGTGCGCGTGCGCGTCCATCAGTATCAGCGTCGACACGTTCAGTTGCACCTCGTATGGCGCCTGCAACAATTATAAACTCCTGAATTTCTTAAATATTATTATGGATGACGCCTCGTGGGTTTACTGAACCTGATGAGTGTGGGTTCGATTCCCGACCTTTTCGAAATTTGCATTGATCAGGGTGTTACTTCACCCCCAGTCTATTGTATGGTACCCATTGGTGTATTTTTACTACTTTACTTATAAATGTTACTGTGTTAGTTGTTAGTTCTCTAACATCACGCAAAAGCGAGTGATGGCATTTGGATGATATTGCATTATTAAAAACATGACTATAACAAAAAAAAAATACTCTGGTGAATTTGTATACCTCGCATGAATAAATGAAAGAAAATGTAATACTTATTTTAACTGAACTTACAGGTTTCTCAGCATTGTAGAGTCGACAGTGCAGCAGGTGCACGGGCTGCTTCCGCGGCTGCCGCTCCTTGCGCGGCTCCGAGCCCTTCTCGTACAGGTCCCCGGCTGCCGTGTGCATTATGGTGTACCCACCGCCACCATCCTAAATATATACAAAATATTATTTTTCCATAAGTGTAAAGATTCCAATCTTCCATCAGTGTAAAGGTTCCAGCCTAACTTAGGGTTAGGGATTGGATCAGTGATGGACCTCAGTGTACTTTTTGTCCCTCAAAATAGATTACTAGATGGACTAACTAGAGTACAAAATGGGTTCCAAAGAACTCTATCTCATTCTGAAAAGATAATTTATCCACTTATCCACCCTTCCTGGACCCAATAAACTATAGGGCCTCATTACACTGTGTACCTCCTTACTTTCTAGACCTCGTAGTTTAGAAATAATAGTGGAACTGGTCTATATTAACTAGTGTACGTCACATAGCCTTGACAATCTTATACTAAGCCTTAATAAATTAAAGTAGGCATTACATACCAAATTAATCTTCTTCTGTCTCTTGGGCATGGGTTCAAACTTCCTTCCTTCCAGTGGCACTGCAATGGGTGGTTCTTCCGCTGTCATATCTCTCTGTTTCTGTTTATTCTTAATTGGACTGTCTTCATTGTCACTGTCAATGTCTATTTCAATGTCACTCTCTGGGTCGGAATCTTTTTTCTTTTCTATTTTTATCTGTACAAAAATGTCTGCATGAATTGTGACTGCCTATTATGACTCATATGCCAATCTGGAAGTCCTATATTGTAAGGTTGAGATAATGTACAACAGTGCATATTCGCCTGTTCTGCTAGGTCAGGTGATATAATGATCAACATTTTAAATTACTGTATTTATTAGAAAAAAAATATTTACCACTTGTTCTCCTTCGGAAACTGGCAGTGCCTGTCCGGACCCCAACACAATCTGCATCTTTGGACTCTTCAAACTATCTTCAGATAAACTGGAATCCTTCCTCTGCCTCCCCTGAGAGGGGCGGATGGGAGACTTCACCATCTCCTTAATCGTAGTCCTAACTCCCTTATCATAATTCCTAGATACTTTTCTTCTATGATTACCAATCTTTTTCTCTGCTTCTCTGCTTTTTACTTTTGCTTGATGCTTAACAATATTCTTAGACAGTATATCAGTCAAGTCTACGTCCGAACCTATGGACTCAGTTGAACCTATGATCAAGTCATCTTCATACAATATCTCAGCAGGATTGATGGCTATCAAATCAGACTTGAGTACATCAGGTTTGAGCAGACTCTTGGTGTTAACATTTTTCTTTCTGTACTGTTTCTTTGGTACATTGATTGTGGGACAACCAGTTGCAACCATGTTCAAAACATTGCTCATACTGGTCACATCATCAGTAACTATCTCCTCTTGAACTACTGCTGGTATATCTTCAGTTTCTTCATGCTTCTCCAGTCCAAATAATGGTGTTTCCAAGTTCACTCCATATTCTGCTTCAATGAGTGCTTGAATTTCGGCTTCGGTCTTTGTTTTTAATGTTTGTGATATTTTACGTATATTCCTGCCGTATTTTGCCTGCACAAATAATAACAACAAGTACAATGTGCTGATAAGTCAAACCAAGTAGTTAATCAAATGTTAAAACCTGTGTCAATAATGTCTATAGTATAGTGAAATACCCAAACTCCATGCAATTATAAAGTGACATTAGCAAAGGTGTACCAGATAATTGCATACAGGGTTAAGCCGAGGTACCTTTTTATTTACCGCCATCATATTAAACATAAACTAGTGTTCATGATTATTATGGCATATCAGAAACTCACCATTTCCTTAACAAGCAACTGTCTCTCAGCGTGACTCCAAGCTGTGTGCTGATTGCCGCTGTGCATAGCAGACAAACTGTTGCCATATAGTTTTCTTGGAGACCCCTCTTTTAACCTGAATATATGTTATTTATTATTTAAATTCGTTATTATGTATTGAATAACTAGATTGTAAAACTAGTAAGTAGTAGTAGTATCTCTTCTATTTTTATTCTTTCCAATTTGACTTTTTTATTTATCAGGTTCATTGTTATTTAAGTAATCTTACCTGTGTGACTTTTTATCGTACCAATTTGTTTCTGTCGCGTCGAGGAGCCATTGGGGGTGTACTGTATCTTCACGGTTGGAACAGGAAGGTCTAAAAGGGGGGGGAGGTAGGTGGATTTATATTTTGAAATTTCTTTAGGGTAACAATATTACTAAATAATTATCAAGAATCAAAGGTTCTATTTGATATCGGTATTAGTAAACTATTTTCGGTAAAACAACAACAAAAAACAATTGAGTGCATTGGAAATTACCAAAAGATTAGAGAATTGGTGTCAACAAAACATTGTAAACAAATCCATTTTACTGTTGCGTAACTATAACAACGTTATTTATAATTTACATGGTATTTGCAGATTTATAATAAAACCAAAATAACTCACATTCCTTGATTGTTTTGAGCAAAACAAGAATTAAATGAGAAATCCCCTAAAATGTCAATCTCGTCATCGTCCGCCATTTTTTGTTTTCAATTTGTATTTTTTTTATGGTAAATAGAAATAGTAGATAGAGTATAATTTTTTTCGCCTGGCAATACTTTTTGTATGTCCACATCATGGTCCACACTTCACAATTTATTCATGGAAGCCTCAGCATCCTTCCTTCCTAGTCTGTGGATTATATTTCTATGGGAGTAGCAGTAACATGAGTCCGGAATATATGTTTAATTTCCATACATTTCCAAGGTAGCTACTTGTTACTTGCGAATTCGTATGCTGTGGTCAACGCAACGGTTTGTCAAACTCAAACTAAAGACGTCATAAATAAACACAATGGTCACGTCACGGACGATTCTAATCACTTTATCAACAAATTATCACGACTTATACAATACGCTCATTCAGTCTCTGTCTATCATAACATTTGTGCGAACATATAACATTCCAGCCACGGCGCCGGTCAGTGTTGCGCGATGAATATCATACGAAAACTTACCTCTGTAAATACGTCTGGTGTCTGTAGAAATTTCTCAGTTACTGCTGTAAATAATGCATCATACTCGTGAGTATCTCGTAATTTTATTGTCTAACACATAATATATACATCTACGAAACTGTTTTACGTATCTAAAGGTAATAATCTAATCAAAAGTTGTGATTATATATACAGATGCAGTTCCAAAATTTATCATAGAACGCGCTTGTTTTACATTTAGGTATAGCGGAGCTAATCACAATACATTTTGATATTGTGATATATTTTAAAATAGCTATATACAAAGCACACAGTAACTATAACTTGCTAGAATGTAATTATTTCAAATTATACAGAATCAACAAATTACTTCTTAGTTATAATCAATAAGTTTTATTTCAGATGCAAGCTATTGGTTGTCGGTGGTGGTTCCGGGGGATGCACAGTTGCTGCTAAATTTGCTAGGAGCCTGCCAAATGATTCTGTTATAATATTGGAGCCTAGCCCGGTAAGAATCAATTAAAAATACAAACACACATTGCATACACTTTACACGTCTACACCTTTGTGGAATCAATGTGTAATGGCATTTTTTTAAATCTATAACACCTCTATGTTACTTTAATACAGCTTATATTTTATAATATTGCAAAGCTGTATGTTAGATATTTCAATGAGTTATATTTTGTTCTAATCATCGAGAGAAAAAAAACAATTATTTGAATGCTTTAGCTAAATTTAGTGAGTAATATTTACTGGGTTATATGTTTTTGTGTATGTACATATGTTTATTACCAATCCCCTGATAGTATTTTTTTTTCTGAACTGTAAAATAAAGCTAATAAAGTATAGATAGAATTCAATATTCTATGTTAGTAATAGTGTAGTGTCACTATAGTAGAACAAAATAAGAATAGTAATCATATATATGACAGGTACCTATTATTGCAAGATGACCTCAACCATTTACAACAAAGCAGTAAATCCCTGTGCTTATCATTAACTTCAATGCAATATAAACAATAAGTCATTGTAAATGATTGATTGCACCTTTGTAATGTTACATACAATACTATATATAGTATATATATTCAATACATAGCTATAACACAACAATGTAGGCAAATATAATCCTTAATCAATGCAAAGCGGATCATACACAGTGAGTAAGTAGGTACACATTTTCTTGTGTATGTGTAAGTGTTTGTACAATTACATAGGATTATGTACTCACCTGCACTCAATAACCTTGATTATTGTATGCTGTCATATTCGTTTAGTGTTTTGAACGTAGGCCACTTGGCTCAGTGTACCTGGTGGTTCTAAGATCGATTCCTGTCTGAAAAAAAAAATACAATTATCTTCTCGTAATTTGCTCCTGGTCCTAGCGTTACTGAGGTAGCCTCTTGTATGGTACCCATAATACAAGTTTCACTTAGATTTGGGACTGTATATTTGTTGTATTAGTGTTCAATAAAAAAGTTACGATTTGGATACAGTGTCAGCACATATTTCGTATTATCTTTCATTTTCAACTTTCCTTAGTTTACGGAAAAGAAACATACTAAAATTATAATATAAATGTAAGTAATATCGCCAGACGAATATACCAACTATGCGATCCTAACACAATGGACTGAGGGTGATCCCAGTATATAAACTTATATTGATATTAGACCAGTATAAAATACTTATATAATCATTCATGCTTATCACACAAAGTTTGCCCCCGCAGAAAGCATGGTTACTACGGACAACACTATTCAGGTTGTTAAGAAAAGTTTAATTTTCCATAGACCCACTACTACCAGCCACTCTTCACCCTGGTCGGTGCGGGCGTGTCCCAACTCTACGAGACCAAACGGCTCGCGGTCAGCGTGCTCCCGGAGAAGGCGCGATGGATCCAGGATCATGCGCAGTGGCTCGACCCGCAGAAGTTCACTGTGACCACACACGGGGGCGATATCATCCACTACGACTATCTCGTTATCGCTGTCGGATTAAACAACGACTATTGTAAGGTAAGAGATCAATTGTGTGACTGTAAAACTACTTAAGCGAGTACACTTGAGTTTCCACTCAATAAATCGTGGTTGTTGTTTATTTTGCATATACATCTAGAGGTACTTATAAATAGCCTATATGTGTACCTATTATATATTTACTTACTTATACCTATTCATTCTTATTTGACACACTGTGACATTTTTTTTTAAATAATATGTATGTGAAATAACATATTTCAAAGTTATTCGCTATTAAAGTTTGGTGAAAGCAAGCGGTGCGTAGGAGTGGAGCTGTGCTGTTTCTCTGTCGCTCGCATGCTCACTTATAACGTCCCTAGGCACTGATGGCTACGTAATTAGACATAGCTTTGTTACCTTACATTTTTTCCTACGGATAGCTTTATAAATGTCGTTAGTTAGTCATATTAACACATCAATTATGGAATTATGCAATAAAAAAATATACCTACCAGATGGGGTTTTTTTAATCATTCGGAATCGACATCGGAAACGGATTTGAATCTTTCCGGTGTCGGTGTCACTCCCGACGAACTTTCCGACGGAACTTTAAAAAAACCGATTTGGTATTGTCATCAAGATACATCGAAGATTATCTAATTCGGAAATTTCAATAGCGATTGCGGTAATCCAGTTCGGATGTTTTCGATTCCGTTTCCGATATCGATTTCGAATGGTTTAAAATGCCCCCGCTGATTCCTATTACAATCCTATTGCCATGCGATGCTACTTCTCCCGTCATGCTTGTTGCTCCCTATAGTGCGGCCTTGCTTAAAAAGGAAGACTAATATAGAATGTACTCACCAGGTCCCCGGTCTTTTAGAAGCTCTGGAGGATAAACGGAGTGGCGTGTCCACAATATTCGCGCCCGAGTACTGCGAGAAGACCTGGTCTGATCTCAAGGGGTTTAAGGGCGGCGAGGCCGTGTTCACGTACCCGGACAGCCAGATCAAGTGCCCGGGGGCGCCGCAGAAGATTGCGTACCTGGCGGACTCTTATTTCAACAAGGTAGAGTACACAATTTGGTAATAGAGAAGATGGATGATTGAATTTTGCTTCTAAAATTATATATATCTCATGTAGAAGGATTGTTTTAAATGGGTACTCGGACAAATGAAATACAACAGATGGAACCGTGAGCAACATATTGAAGTGCAAAATATACCAGTTTAATTTTAAATTATGTTTAATCTGTTGTATCTTTGATTTGTATTACCAAAAAGCTCAATTGATATATGAAGTTCACGCGAATTCCTTTGCTTGCGAATTATCCCATTAGCTTGCGCTACTCCCGCCGTTTGTCCGAATCGTTGCAGTACTAGTCATTTGCCAGATCGGTACCTAAAAAATTGTCTCCAAGCAATCTTTGAACCCCCATTTGACTACCCTTAAGGGTTGAATATACAAAAATCCATACTTAGTGCACCTCTAGGGTACTCAAGGAATATTTGCTCCAAATTTCCAATCTCTACGCCAACCCCTTTAGGCTGTCCGTGGAAAATTATGCAACAGCTGGAAGATATCAAAAATGGGTCGGTACTGCTAAAAATGTTTGAAAAAAAAATGCATTACACCATCGCTGGAACTGATTAAAAACTTTTAATCAACAATTAGCCATTAAAAACTAAACAATAACATCAATTACGTGATAAAGTCATTATTTATTCAAAATAATAGGCGCACGCGCACGATTAAATAACACTGGCCGACTTCAAGCTCGGCGTTTATAAACATAACAGAATTTAAAAATGATATTTTTCGCCCATTGTTCGTTATGCATATATCAAATCGACACGCCATTTTCATTTCATCATGTCACATCCATTATTGTATTTATAATATGTATTTATTGAATGTTTAATTGCTATTAATTACTTGACACTGGCAAAATACCCGCTAAGTTGCGGGTGAGGCCATATTCATATCCATTTTATTTCATCGCATCTCATTTCGTAAAGAAAGAAGAAGATATATCAAATCGTATAAAATGGTGTTTGTATTTGGTAAGTAAATAGGCCTTTTTATGTATCGTTGTTTTGTATATTGGTAAACGGCGATAGCAAAGTTTAAGGTAGGTAGTAGTACGCTTGCCTTGAAAAGGAAGGTTGCAGTGGCGTAGCATAGGTCATTAGCACCCGGTGCGGATTTCAAATTTGCCACCCTCTTATTATTGCTATTCATTATAAAATAATTTTCCTAAATAAAAGTTATTAAGAAACCTCGCATCACCCATGCATAGAATATCATACCTGGATATATGGTAACGATAAAAAAAAATTACGAAAAACACACTGAAAGTTTTTTTTACTTATTTTTTTTTTCATATCTTAATTTTTTTTTCTGTAACCGCCACCTGTGAACTGCCGCCCCCGGCAAAGTGCCGCCCGGTGCGGATCGCACCCTCCGCCCCCCCCATGCTACGCCACTGGAAGGTTGGAGTTCAGACTTCGGCTGCATCTCTGGAATTATTAGATTTCATGTGCGAAACTAATTGTCACCCTTGATTACCTTTACTTGCTAGTGACTCGTAGAGCATATAATGCTTCGGTCCTGCGCCTGATCTCTCTCCGGTCGTGGCGCATTGACATCTCATTGGACTAAGATAGAGACCATACCTGTGCTTGTGCACACGCTAGTGCCCTATAATGTCTCCTGCGTAGTGGCTAGTCCGGAGAACGCGAATATTAGTGCACTAATACTTTGACTTTGTCAGTTGAAACACGTATAATGTTTGTTTTTAGGGTTCCGTATCAAAATGGAAAAGGCGGAACCCTTATTGACCAGAAGCTAAGATTTTAATTTAAAAATAATGTTAACGAGCTGACTGGTATTATATTTTTTAATCTTTATGTTTTACAATATAATTATAAATAATTTGCCCGTCCGCATCTTAGCGCAATGGTAGGGTAATGTCGTAGTGATGCGCCGTCGACGTAGTGCTGCGCAGTTACTTCATCGACTAATGTGTCGAGTTGCGCGTGCGCACTTACGGTGCGACTATGTCAGTCTGACATATTTTTAATTTAATTTTTTTGCAGACCAACGTTCGATCAAAGTCGAACGTGACATACAACACGTGTTTGCCCGTCATCTTCGGCGTGAAGAAGTACGCGGACGCGCTGATGAAGGTGGTGAAGCGGAAGAACATCAATGTCAACTACAAGACCGTGCTCAAGGAAGTGAGGCACGAACAGCGGGAAGCTGTGTTCATCCATAGAGACACGAAAAAGGTTGGTAGTTACTCTATGGTCTATGTTAGAAGGTCAATGAAGGTGAGTAAATAAAAAGCCGGCTTGGCCTTTTTTATATTTTCATGTCATCATACACTTTTTATTTATTATGTGTTTTTATTGAATTTGATATTGCTATTAAATACTCGACACTGGCAAAATACCCACTAATTTGTGGGTGAGGCCATATTACATCTTATTCCATTGTATTTCTTCGCATTTCATTTCGTAAAGAAAGAAGAAGAAAAAGCCATATGCACTGTACCAAGTTACATTTAAGAAGTGGCAGCCGAATAAAGTTTTTTTTTTTTTAATTTGTCTATGTATAGAAATGTTTTCATGTTTCAAACGTTCGAAGTAAATAACAAACAAACAAACAATGTTCGTCTTAGTCCAATATGGTTCGTAGGGGGAAAAGTTGTCCGGAATATTGTAAAATTTAGGAAAATGGGATTATCGTTTTCAGGATTTGGACAGGACAACGTCTGCTGGGTCAGCTAGTCTATAATAAATATAATATAAGTCAGCTCCTTAAAATATTTTACACTATTACTGTGACACCTTATATATGATTTTTAAAAGACGCTACAAAATTGTTAATAGCGCCATCTATCGACAGGAAACGACGATGCCGTACGACATGCTGCACGTGACGCCACCGATGAGCACGCCCAACTTCCTGTACAACAACCCCGACGTGACGGACGCCGAGGGCTTCCTGTGCGTCGACAAGTACAGCCTGCAGCACACCAAGTACCCAAACATATACGGGATCGGGGATTGTACGAATACTCCTAACAGCAAAACTGCCGCCGCTATTGGTGAGTTTGTATCCCCCAAATTTGTAGAAGTTTACAATTGCATTACCGAGCACTTTTTTATACTTATAATAATACTAGCTGTCCCGGCGTACTTCGTACCGCCTCAGAATCAAATGTATGAGAAAATTTATTGGTATTCTATGAAAAATTTAAACCAATCTATCCCACGGGAACCATACATTTTACCGGGATAAAAAGTGCTATTCCGGACTATAATCTATGTCTGTGCCAAATTTCATCCAGATCCGTTCTGCCGTTCTGGCGTGAAAGAGTAACAAACATCCATCCATCTATCCATCCATCCAAACTCACATTTATAATATTAGTATAGATTTATAATTACTGCACACGTCTCTACACCCCTGAGCCGCTCACCAGTGTTGCCCCTTATCGTCTTACATGACGGCCTTTTAGGGGGCCCACCTAAAGAGCGGCGAGTCACTCCCTGCCAATAGATAAAAACTGATTATGGCAGGTGTCCGCAACCCTTCCAATATTCCTATCACATATCCATCAGGTGACAATGTAATTGTGTGTGTTTTTTTTTTTTTTTTTATTACATTATAGGCAAGTATTTGATCTCGATCTCACCTGATGGTAAGTGACGATGAGATCTACGATGGAGCATACTTGCCTAGGTAGGAAGGCGGCAGTAGATAAGAGACGCTACATTCACTAGGCACAAGCAGCGCAACTGATCTGACCCGCCATCCATGAATGGCAACACCGAACATCATGCCGGAACACGGCTAGGCCGCTTGGCGACATGGCTTTGTTCAGTGGGTGGTGACTAACCACGGCCGAAGCCTACCACCAGTAAAGTAGTGTGTGTGTGTGTATGTGTGTGTGTGTGGGTACAATAGACCGGTGGTGATCCCAATATATAATATGCTTGTACAATAAATATTAAACATCCATGAGGTACTGGTACAAACATTCGTGTTCGTCACACGAGTTTTGCCGCTCCCGGCACTCCAACCCGGGAACCCCGGTAAAGAAATCAGGGTCGCTACTAACTGCGCCAATCGGTTTGTTCTAGCGAAACAATGCTTCGTGCTGGAACGCAACCTCCTCAGCACGATGCAGAAGGACAGTCCTAAGGAGAAGTACAACGGGTACGGCGCGTGCCCACTGCTGACGTCATACAACACGTGCATTCTCGCCGAGTTCATATACGACGGCGTGCCCAGGGAGACCTTGCCCATCGACCAGGTACGATCCACTGACATTGGAAATTAAACTTTAAACGTCAAGCAATAGAGTTAGTAATGCTAAATAATATGTTAGCTTCCTACGAGTTGCTTACATTTGAATTTAAACATTAAACGGTAATGCTTTAGAGTTTATTTTCAAACTTCAATGCAAGATGTAATGAAGTTTGAACCAGCCTACCGTATAGTGAACATATTTTTTGTTGTTTTTTCAGGCCAGAGAAAGCAAAATAGCGTTCTACATGAAGAAGGACTTGTTCCCATTCTTATACTGGAACTTTATGCTCAAAGGGAACTACCACGGCCCGGAGTTCATCAGGAAGATCATTAACCCATTCGCCAAGTAGTAAATTAAGACAGACGCAACTGGTATGTGTTAGTTGTACTAATATTGTCAATGCTAAGTTATGTCGACTGTCTTAAATGAGTAAAGTCGACTTTTAATAGTTATCCAATTAGTCGCCTCGCCGCCGCTCCGTCGGTGTGCGCAGACCCTTAGTCCCAGGTGAGGTCACCGGATTAAACAACTTTGAGATATTTTAGTTAGACCGTATGAAGTTTAAGGTAACTGTTTTAAGTGAAGACGTTGTGATATTGGCTATAAAACTTCGTTAGCGTGATTTAGATATTTCGATGTTAGTGATAGATGGAGCCACCTACCTGTTAATGGTACATACTCAATGCCGAGAGATGGCGCTTTAAATAATTGTTAAAATTGACTATTCAACTATTATACGCAACACGGGTCCGCCCAGTATACTCATTATATAGTTTTTCGAGTATGCAATTTTAGATTTTGTAAGCGAAGCCATGAGATGAAATTATTTTATTTTATATATAAAAATTGTTAACTCTGTCTAAGGTATAATTATTATTGTCATTAAATTTATCGTGACCTTTGGCTGTTGTCTACAGTTCTATGTAAATATTAATGGATTTTATACAATGTTTATTTTTTTATAAAATGTCATTTGTATTCGTAGTTACCATCATTATATACATTTATGAATCAATTTCTTATATAATAACTTGTATTTTTAATAAAGTCACTTATAAAAGAAGGTTTATTTATTTTTAGTATTTTATGTATTTATACGATAAGATCACATTCAGAGTCTGCGCGATCTAGAAATAGGTAGCTATGTGAGCTAACATTTTATATATATATTTTTTTGGCACATTATTTTATATATTTTATTTTATGAACAAGGTACTATATTTTATATTTAATTCCGCGAACTTTGGACTTATAATCTCAAAAGCATGATACCGCTTAGATATTTAAATTTTGAGGATGGTCATTGCTAAATTCTCGATTTTGCTAGATAATCTTTTTTACTATAGGTCAATAATAATTTAAATCGGCTCTTCAATCTAAGCGCGCAAGCACTCTCCGTCACTATTTAGGAGCTAAAGCTATATATGCTATACCTTCTATATTTTTTAAATCTGCCAGACGGGTGTTACTTGGTACCATACGGTTGACGTGTCTGTCTGGTGAACATTATTCGTCAATTATGATATCGACTGTACTCACCGCGAATAGTATAATCGATAACGCTCGACTTAAAAATGTTGCAATGATACAAACATATTAACAATCTCGTTGGTTCCTGTCGTCAAAATCTTCAAGTGATTATGTAAAAATTATTCGTTATTAAATTTTATTTGCAAAAGATAAATTCTAATGTGACAAATGGGCGTTGGTCTCAGACAACTATGCGGTCACAGTAAACACATTGTGAGATCGCATTGCTGCGTACCGCGCAGGAACACATTTAGGTAAGTGCACTCACTATTAGTTTGGCTAGATTATATAATTTCCGTTATTGTATTGGTGTTGGATACCGCTCCAGGCGCCAGGTCAATCATCCAATGTATCCCAAGTCACCAGACAAAAACTTAAGATGTTGTTGAGATCTTTCAATGAGATCCTCACGCACACCTGGGGCTCAATTCTACTAATTTACAAACGCTTCAGTGGAGTGTCGATTGCGTGTCAATTGAATGATTTAGACATTTGGTAGTCTACTAGTTTTTTAAACCCAGCGGCATTCCACTGACCAGACATTTAACTGCCATTGAACTATTTCGTATTCTGTACTTCAGTTGTGTATCAATATAATGTAGCTGAGTAATGGTGTTCTACTCGTTATCTGAAGTTTCTAGCAGTCGACACACAACCATTGACACTGAAATTACACTCAAACTAGACGACATTAAAGTTTTAGCAGAATAGCCAATCTGTCACAGTTGTAATAGAACCTCAATAGTGTGTCGCTGGAATGGCAATTGTACGTCATTTTATTTAAATAAGCAGAATTGGGCCCCTGGCATATATAAGGTGTGGCAATAATAGTGTAAAATATTTTAAGGGTCCATCAGTGGCTGTAAAGGTCGCATTCCAGAAAAAAAAACTAATACAATAATTTGAAATTTTAAAGTTATTACTACGTAATAAGTGCGCGGTGAAATGGTACTGTCTCGCTTACTCCATTATCACATATACTTTATACATAAACATGTTCGTTATCACCTACTTGTTAGCCACATAAAATATTTTACATAATTTTTGTCACACCTTGTATAAGGGGCAGCAAGGGGTGGTGGGCCCTACTTGGATCTAAATCCATCCTAAAACTTGTATGGGGCTGGCACTGGCTACCAGTCTACACTGATATAGCTGATATAGTCCTTGACCCCAGTGACTAGGTACAAAGAATCCCGGGTTCGAATTCCGGCAGGGACAAACCTTTATATGATGAGCACGAATGTTTGCATGAACAACTCATGAACATTTAATATAAACTAATTATGTACCAGTATCGCCCCCATCCCCCAGACCATTGTACGGTACCCGTAATACAAGTGTTGCTATAATTTGGGATCGTATGGTTGATGTGGTCGTATTGTAAAAAAACGAGAATTTTCATTGGATGGTGTCTTTCTCTGTTACACACGTGCTTACGTGTACACAAATTGTTAGATGCAAGCTGCTGATCGTGGGAGGCGGCGCCGGCGGCTGCAGCGTGGCGTGGCGGTTCGCGAGGAGGCTTAAGGATAAGAGTATCATTGTGTTGGAACCGTCTAAGGTAGCACTCAAATTGTCAATTCAAAAGTTTGGCAAACCGTATTAAATGTGCGGCCCTACGTATGTACAGTGCCCTATGGGGGTAAGCGAAGACCACGGATAGCCAGGGTGATTTTTTCATGTGGCCGTGGAAAATCCGTAAACTATAGGGAATAAAGAAAAATACTTTAGAGTCTTGAAACCGATTTTGAAGAAAAATAACGGCATCATTCGATTTTTGAAAAAAAAATCCCTTGGCAGATATTAACCTGTTGATTATGAAAAAAAAAACATACTACTGTATTATTGCACCACCGATTATAAGTCCCTAGAAGTAACGACATACGCCCACTTGTAATGTTAACACTTTAGGTATCTTATATTATTATTCATAAAATTACGTCAGTTTAGGTATTATGGACTTGACCTATCTGGAAAAGATAATTTATTCGGTCGTGAAAGTTTCCCCTTGGGCGCCTTCGACTCTTTCAATGAGTCGATTTAAAAAATATTTTTTTTCCAACGAAAACACAATTGATATTTTTTATGAGCTTTTTTTTTGTTAATAAACATTTCAAAATTCTGTAAGCACCCTATCAGAATCAATCCGTATATTATTATCATTATTCTAAAGACGGTGCTGCAATATCTATTTTAAACTGTGCGCTCAGTCAATTGGCCGAAGATTCCCGAATAACGTAGCCGTGGTTTTCGGCAATCTTCGGGCAGTTGGCATGTTTCACCCCAGGTCCACTACTACCAGCCGTTGTTCACGCTGGTCGCGGCCGGAATCAAGAAGTTCAGCCAGTCCCACCGGCCCCTCTGCTCCGTGCTCCCGCGGGATGTCACCTGGCTCTGCGACCACGCCCAAGACCTGGACCCCAGCAATAACGTGGTGTACACTAGGAATGGGGACAAAATATGCTACGAGTACATGGTGGTGGCTTTGGGATTGAAGAATGATTATGACAAGGTTGTTGTTCCATTATTATGTAGAAGTGTAACACAATCGTATGTGATAATAATTATAATGATATCGCCAGACGACCACACCAACTAAGCAATGCTTGTATTATAGGTAAGTACCGTACAATGGACTGAGGGCGAACTCAGTACGTAATACTTATATACATATAAAACATCCATGACTTGGGTACAAACATTAATATTCATCGCACAAAGATTGTCCCTACCAGGATTCAAACCCGGGACCTTCGGCACATACAGTAGGAACACTAGCAACTGCGTTAAGCAACTCATCAATTTATACATGATGTAGTATGTAAGAAGTATCACGTTTATTTATTTACTGGTTTATTACATTTTGTAAAAGAAAACGTTCCTTACGCGGAGTTCCTTTATTTCAATTGCTTCACCTTATAAAATTTGTAGGCTGTGATAAAAAAAAGTTAAAATGGTAGTAGATACCTTACCACCACCAATAATAGTGTTAGTACTAGGATTCAAACCCGAGTCCTACTATGGTCCCTAATCGTTGAACTATTGCGACATCGACGAGACCACGCTGACGAGATTCCCTATAAAATACCTGCAGATCTACGGCCTTAAGGAAGCCCTGGAGGAGCCAACAAGCATGGTCTCCACAATCTACTCCCCGGACTACTGCATGAAGACCTGGTGTACGATAAGTCGGTTCCGGGGTGGCCACGCGCTCTTCACCTTCCCGGAGATGGGTGGCAAGTGTTCCGGAGCCGCGCAGAAGATCATGTACCTATCTGATGACTATTGGAGGAGAGTGAGTGCGCCATTACCTTCTTATTTACAGAAGTAATTTGCAAATATGGGTGACATGTAGCCATTAGCTTGTAATGATATACTTAGAGTTAGTACTTCTTTTTGACCTGCTGCTAAAGTCTGCCTAGCCGTTCCTACATTGCTCTCACATACCCATAACAATGTAACGAATCTTATTAAAAAGAGGAACCATGGAGTTTCTTGCCCTTTCTTCTCCATATGAATGGCGTTCCGAACGTGTGGTAAAGTAGTAGCTTACCATTTTGTAACTATTTTGACGACTCATAAGTATATTGCTTTACATGAATAAATATTATTCTGATTCTGATTCACAATATTACGTGTTCCCACAGCATAAGGTTCGCGACACAACGAGCATAACATACAATACGGGGGGTAATATGATATTCGGTGTTCCCAAGTACGCTACAGCCCTAACGAGTGTCGCATGTAGCAAACGTATCGTGGTCAACTACGGCGCTAACCTTGTCGAGGTGAACTCTAGAGGGGCGGTGTTCACTGGACCCGAAGGAGGGGTGAGTGGAAATAACTATTCTAATGGTCTATGGTTTTTAGTTTATACTAGGTAGCTGTCCCGCCGAACTTCGTACCGCCTCAGAATGAAATGTTTGATAAAATGAATAATGTTTATTTTCTCATACATTTCCAAAATCACAGAAATCGGCCCACCCGTGCTTGAGTTATAAACGGTGTAACTAACACGACATTTGTTTATGTTATTTATAGATATGTTGTTACGCCTTACTACGGCTATTTGATTGATAATTTCGGCAATTATATCAGGCGGCTCGTTGGTCTAGGGGTATGATTTTCGCTTAGGGTGCGAGAGGTCCCGGGTTCAAATCCCGGACGAGCCCAAATCTTTTTGTTTACTTATTCACACAAATTTAATAATTTCACTAAAAATATTTTAGACAAAATCAAGAAATAAAATATTTTTGCGCAGATAAATTATTTCCATAAATTATTTTAAAATGATTCGCTAATTGTTTCTCGCGCGCGAATTAGCTCTTCGGTTATCATAAGGCGCAGCATAAACGTTCGATTAAAAGTGGTCTTTGTCTACCGCTGATATAGAGAGACACAAGTCGAGAGTGAACAGGTACCTTCTAGGCAAGTATGCTCCATCGTAGATCTCATCGTCACTTACCATCAGGTGAGATCGAGATCAAATACTTGCCTATAACGTAACAAAAAAAAAAAACAGACCGATAATATTCTCACCACTCTTCCCGATCCAGTTTATAACGTTCCCGTACAACCTGCTCCACGTGACACCCCCCATGTCCCCCCCCGCCTGCCTCGCGGGCTGCGAGCAGCTCGCCACCGACGCCGGGTACCTGCACGTGGACCCACAGACGCTGCAGCACAGGACGTTCCCCAATGTGTACGGGCTGGGAGATTGTACCAGCACGCCCAATAGTAAGACGGCGGCGGCTGTTGGTAAGTGCATTCCATTACCTACCATTGATACAATACAGGATGCGAAAACTCGTTCCCCCGAAAATATCAAAAATAACAAGTGTCTGACTTAATTTTTCATGTGTTATAAGTTTGAAGCTTTTTATCATAAAAACCCCGTAATAGTTTAAATTTCACGATCAATATTTTTCCTACTATTTCCTACCATTAAGAGTAACTTCGTAGACGCAAACTACCGTTCCGAATCCGTTTCCGATTTCCGACGTTTCAAAATCACACTGCTGATAGGGACAAACTTCGTGTGATGAGCACGAATGTTTGTTCCCGAGTCCTTTATGTTTGATATCTTTATAAGTACCTATTACATACTAAGTTCGCCCCAAGTCCATTGTACGGTACCTATAATACAAGCGTTGCTTAGTGGGGGACCGTATATTTGGTGAGTTCATCTGGCGATATTTACTTATGTTGATAGCCTGGCGTGTCGGCCGCTATGGCGACGCGGCAGTTTTTTTTTTTTTTTTTTTTTATTACTTTATAGGCAAGTATTTGATCTCAATCTCACTTGATGGTAAGTGACGATGAGATCTACGATGGAGCATACTTGCCTAGGTAGGAAGGCGGCAGTAGATCGAGACGCTACATTCACTAGGCACATGCAGCGCAACTGATCTGACCCGCCATCCATGAATGGCAACACTGAACATCATGCCGGAACACGGCTAGGCCGCTTGGCGACATGGCTTTGTTCAGTGGGTGGTGACTAGCCACGGCCGAAGCCTACCACCAGTAAAAGTTAAAGTTTTACACAGGGTATGTGTTTCGCCGCACTGCTGTATAGGAAAATTATTTGCACACGCCTAGCGTGTAAAACCGTATGCGCGTAACATTCCCAAAAACACGCAGGGCGTGTTAAACGACTGTAACTCATCGAAGAATTTGTCCAGGCCCTAGTCATAAGTTAAAAACTTGTATAATATCAGCGGTACAAAGCCACGTATTGGAGCAAAACCTGGCCAGCACCATGGCTGGCAAGGATCCCATAGCCAAGTACAACGGGTACGGAGCGTGTCCGATGCTGACCTCATATAAGGGAGGCATTCTGGCGGAGTTCCTGTATGACAAGAAAGTTTGCGAGACGTTTCCCTTTGATCAGGTAAGATAACATCAATTATTTGCGGGCTTTCTTCCCACTAGAGATTGTTTTATAAATACCTAGCCGCATCGAAGTATAGCCATGCCAAAATGACCCTAATATCTGTTCCCGAAATTTCAGCAGAAGCTTATATTTTCTTAATCTGCTCAGGCAGAATCGGAAGCACAGTATTTATGAATCGTCAAAATAGTAACAAAATACTTAGCTACAACTTTACCACCCGTTCGTAATGCCGTTCATATTGAGAAGAACGGGCAAGAAACTCCATAGTTGGTCCTTTAAAAAGATCATTTACATTTTTAAGCAGTACATCCCCAAGCTATTTCGATATATATTATGCGTTCGTCTGACGATATATATTATTAATAATAATATCCTTGAATTTGCAGAGTAAAGAACGCAGTATCGTGTATCGTCTGAACAAAGATATATTCCCTCGTTTATACTGGAACGCACTTGTGAAGGGCAAGTGGAACGGACCAGGGTCAGTGCGCAAGCTTCTCAACCCCTTCGGACGGTGATACAATAAACAGTGTGTAATATAAACATTTTATTAAAACATTTACACGACTTAAATATAACTACATACAAATGAAATGTACATTCGGTTATTCTAATGACTGGTGTCTCGTTGTACGAGATTATCGAGAATACGATTTTTATTGTAAAGTGCATCGACTAATCGACTAGCAGTCATTTTGAACATTCAAACTGCTATAGGACTGAACATGTTGGTCAAACTAAACTGCAATATCTGTTAAAATGCATCTCATAATATTATTATAGCCCGAATTTTCAAATAATACTTACTACCGAATTTACAGACGTTTTATAACTTTATCAAACGTCATATGGTACTGCGCAAAGCAATGCTCTTGTGCGCAGTACTATATGACGCAGTACTATACACAAGAGTATTGCTTTGCGCAGTACTATATGACGTTTGATAAAGTTATAAAACGTCTATAAAATTGGGGGTTATAGTTTTCCTACTACAACTAACTTATAAAATACTGACTGATGAAGCGAAGAAAGTGTTACATTTCTAGTATAAAATTATTATTTACAATAGTATTTCGAGATTAACGAAATGTCATTATGAAGTAATCTCAACTTTTGTTATGTAAAAATACTTTGTTTTATGCGATATTATCCATGCGTCTGGGAGAGACGGTTTGCATTCGCAAATCAACCGTCAAACCGCAATTTGAAAGCAAGCTCTATGTTTGGTGCACCGTTCCAACTGCAAACCGTCTACCGACACACTAATTGTCTATGCCATGAGTTTTATTCATCCGAATACCTTTGGTTTCAGAAATCGTACATTAAAAAATAAATTATACTTTGATGACTGCAAAATACTGCTTATTTTGTTAGTAATAAGAATCGTTATGGCCGAATACTCATTCTTCTCAAATACTGTTCGTCATTAACCAAACAGTTTTATATTTATTTTGTTGTATGATGAAGTTTGAGTACAACGGTCAACGACCCTAAATTTATTCAATGACATAAGAATGAGTCCTGTTTGAGAATAGGGTAGTATATCCCGTTTTTTATTACATTTTATAATATGTAATAGAATTTCCGAAATAGGTAGATATGTAGGTACCATAATTTCAAAGTTATAATTAAGCAAGCCATTTTGCTAAAAGCAGGTTTTGGAAAGAGAGCGAGCCTATGCTCGTTCTCTGTCGCATCCATACTTACTAATGGCGGTGAAGTCACTTTTTCCAATTCGAAAATCGAAACGGCTGTTTTAAGAGTTCGAAAATGGTTTCACTTTTAATAATGAACTTTTAATTTTTAATAATGAACACATGAAGTTAAAAAAAAAATACGCCAGCCCTATAACGTTGTAATTTCTATCGATCATACTTTATTTAGAGAGGAGAACTGTTCCTTTTGACTTCCATTACTCATATCGGCTGCGTTCTGCCTCTTTCTGTTCATGGCGGCTCGCCTCACGCGATACCTCTTCCTGGTCTTGATGAGGTAGACCGTGAGGCCGATGGACACCACCAGGCCCACCAGGATGCACGCCACTAGGATAAGAGTCAGCGGACTCGCGTAGGAAGGGTCTTTTGATTCGAGCTGAAAAGACAACAGTATTCTTTCAAACATGATAGTACCCATAATCTGTCGATGGTAGAAAGTTAATATATTAAATTTAATAAACAGTCAAACGTTTATTTAGTAAATTTCAATGAACAGGCACGCGTATTACAAGGCCGTAGGCAGAGTAGGGGGTGCGGAGTTCTAATCCCCAAAGCCAGCTGTTATTTTATCCCTGGACCTTATGCATAGAGGTCACACTGCAATTGGCTTATCTTATAAAAGATTACGTAAACATGTGCAAGGTGAGGGGCACGTTGTCAAAAGACGAGCGCCGACAGATAGACTAAGACCACGCCCACTCGGATGACGTCAGGACCTAGTTGAGAATCACAGTGAGTGGGCGTTCGCGCGGTAGAGTAAATGTGCATTATTGAAGGTGCAATGTTCTTACGATGTACGTGCCGTGCGCGCCGGAGCGCACGTAGCCGTCCGCGCACATCGCGCGCTCCGTCCAGTTGTACCAGTGCACCAGCCGCAGCCGCTCGTAGCCGCGCGGCGACCCGCACCTGGGGACAACAATACACTCTATGTGGAAGATGGTAGAGACTGATATCATCTAGCAGGGCAGGAGATATCAGCTATAACCATTATCCCCAGTGTAATTATTTCGTGTTCAAAACATTAATTATTAAAGAAAAATTCTAAGTTTTTCTTTGGCTATTGTAATTTATGGCTAAACGGATGAAAGGGTTACTAACTCCTCAAAAAAGTAATCCCAAAAATGCTACAGTATGTCGTATCGTTTTATGGAGTACTATTGAGGCCTTCGGCAGTAAAATTGCTAAAATGTATGCTTTGTTAGAGTAAACTCCTATAAAGACAAAGTAAAAATCCCTATGCTAGCATCAAAGGCTGAGAGCAGACCTTGTTGGTTGCTGCTACGTACGGCGGGAAACTAACATTTTATTTTATACTTTAATATTTACATTAAGTACTCAATGTATATTTTTAATTGTGTTGCCTGCGTAGCTGATTTACCAATAAACCATTTTTTTTTTAAATTCGGCCTAAATTTTGAAGCTAACGGCCCTATGTTGGGAAGCCTGATGGACAAAAACTTATTTAAAGAAAGTATTCGTCTATCAGTCCGTCTGTCTATCGCGTCTCGCTACACACCTGAGTTCATCCAGCAGCCTGGAGTTCTTGGTGGCGTACATCTGCGGCAGCAGCTCGTCCACCACCCACTGCATCTCGCAGGTGCAGCGCCACGGGTTGTGCTGCAGGTTCACGCCCTCGCTCACACTCGACCAATCCACCAGACTCTTCGACAACTGGGACAGATTGTTCTTGCTTATGTCCAACTGGAAGAACAAGGTGCAGGAAGCATAAGGTTCAAAGTCCTCTTCATCCAAAGGTTGTCTAAAAGAGATAGCGGGCATCTAGCACGCTGACCCAACCCGGGATGGTCAACTTCACACGTCTTCCGAAGTTTGCCTTATTGCCAGTGTCATTTCTATAGATGTTAAAACTGAGATTGGCACATCAATTTCATTATCTATGTATTCAGAAGTGCTCCTTTGGTCTAGATGAATAGGTACATAAAAAATATTTTAGATTTTAAACCTAAAGAACTTATGTGATATTTTAATAGCTCGTTGTGTCAGGCCAAAATAAGGCATTTTTCGTAATTGCACATTGACTGTACTTCTTGTCTAATAGTAGTTCAAATACGACTGTTGTACACGACTGTACAATATTGGAGTACCTACTTATTAATACTGGCTCTAGCTACATACTCACCATACATAAGGAAGTTCCATCAAACGCTCCATCTTTTATCTCGCTCAGCAGTGGGCAGTTGGACATGTAGAGCGAGAAGCAGTTAGTCTCATTATCCGTCTCATTGGCCCTCCCCATCACATTACTGAACGCTTTGTCGTCAACCACAGACAACATCTTCATCTCATTCATATAAAGACTCTTCAAAGCGATAATATTTTTAAAATAAACCGTTGCAATGGGGTTGCCATCCAAATGGAGTTCTTCCAAATTGGGAAAATACTGTGTGCTAATTGTCTTTGGTATCTCTTGTATTGAATTGTATGATAGATCTAAAATGTACAGACTAGATAGTTTCTTTTCTATATTTAATTCTTTGATTTGATTGCCTCCGATATTTAATACCTGTGAACAGTTTTTTTTATTAAAATTACCAATGTGATTCCGTAAGCAATTCAATTAAGTTAATAGTACTTCTAAGTATAAGAAGGGAATTATTGGACTAAATATATATGTGTGTATGTATATGAAAAGTCGTAATAATACGAAGTCACGGGACATCGTATTATTAAGATTTTGCCCTGAAATCCACAGAAATTTTAATCGAATTTATAATGAATTAATTTACTATTCAATTTAAATTATTTACACATTATTGGTCAACTTGTGTCGCGCTTGAAAGAGTATCGGATCTATAAATTTACTCTCAAATTCAAAGTAATTGTCATCCATTTACTATGGTAATAAATAAAAAAAAACAAAACATTATTTTTTTAAATGCTTTGTAGTACGATTTCATACACAACATTTTCTATAGGTAATTTCTATAGAAAAAACATACTTTAGCTTACCTCCAAATTATCAAATCTAACCGATTTCTCATCATAAAGATCCGACAACCTGTTATAAGACAGATCTATGAATCGTATACCACTCGGGAACTTAGGCCAGTGGTACAGTGTGTTCACTTTGAGTATAGCCGCCTGCAGCGACGGCGGCAGTGCGAAAACTAACGTTATGTTATTCTGCGCAAGGTTCAATTCCCTTAGATACGTGCAGGTGAGAAAGGACTCCTCTTCCACTATTTCTATTATATTGTTGGATAGATCCAGGAATTCTCTGAAATGAAAAAGCTCATGGGTTCAATAAGAATTTACGTTACGTTACAGTTTTATGACTAGGTTAGGTGGATTTTTATCTAAATCAGTTCATAAGAAAGCGATAAAATCCTTAAAAATTGTTTTATTTCAATCATAAGAAAAACTTTAAATATGACTCTAATTAAACTTAAGAGTCATATTTAAAGTTTTAAGTTCCCCCCCCCCCCCCCCTTACGTCAAATATTAAAGCATTCTTACGCTGCGCTAAATAATCTGTCGTAAATGGAAGAAAGAAATACTCACAAACTATTGTTCGGCGGAAACGAATCCTTCATTATAGACCTTATTCTATTATCGTTTAAATTCAACCGCTTCAGTCCCGCCAAGTTTTCCACATCGTTTCTCTGAAGCAACAGGTCATAGATGCCATTCTTACTCAAATCTAGGTCCTCCAATGACGTCATAGGCATTAGAACCTCAAGTGGGATCTTCTTTAAATTATTACTCTGTAAATTTAACTTTTTAACTTGATGCAGACGTTTGAAGTCTATAGGATTGAAATCGGACAATTTGTTGTACGATAAATCCAAGTCTTGTAATCCTTCGATGCTAGTGAACAAGTCCGGCGTGATCTCGGCCAGTTCGTTGTGGGAGAATGACAGTTTTTTTAAATTTGGAACATCACTGAACGGGTCCGGCCAGTATGTTTTGATGGCGTTGTTTGTAAACCATAGTGTTTCGACCAGAGAGTTCTGTGGTAATCTGGAAAGAAAATAAAGTTTATGGATTAGTAAATAATAAGCTCACTTAATGTCCCCTTAATAGGCACGTAGGTAGTATAGTTCTCTCAGACATGTAGGTTGTCCGCACGATGTTTTCCTTCAACATAACGATTCGCACATAAAATTCGAAAATCCTAACACGCGCGCCGCCGCAACAAAATGTTTCCAGGCGACAATTCATCCTTCGCTACTTATAACTTATATAAAACTGTTTCAATTACGGAAGATAGGAGTAGAAGGTTGCAAGCTAAAAGGAGACTCCAGTTTGGGTGTAAAGGTATGTTTTTGTATCGCGCCTAAAAACTACTCATCTTGGCAATAGAGTCGAATGTTAAAACGGTTTACCTACATGTTATGTAAGAAGGTGAGCATCTATGGTCTCTCCACACGACTTCGCGACCGAAGATCAGAATTGCTTTAAAAGAACGTGCAGTCGGGTAAGCAGGAACTCCTTACGTAATCGTAACGTCATTGAAAAACATGCTGACTGTCATACTTATTTATGAATTCTGTGGTGTGACAGGGATGGAAGACGTTACGTTGTGCTTAAGGTACAGTCTACATTCACAAACACTAAATTCATCTCTATTACCAGATTGTAGCCAAAAACGCGGCGCGGTCGATACGGACGCCACTCGCTTCCTCGGTTGGCACCCACATTTTCTTATCTCAACTAGTTTAATCCGGCAATCAATTTTAATGCCCGAAACAATACAAATGGCCTCGCACACAACTTGGTGGTACAATAGGTCATGTTTTCAATGTTACCTTGGATCTTGTAATAAGCTATAGCTATAATTATCATACAAAAAAAAACAATGCCCAAGCTGCAGGATCCGCTACATTACCGCGAACGAAAGTTCTTAAAAAACTTAGGAAAAGGCAAACTGAAATCAATTCATACGACTTTAAATTAGCAATTCAAAATCTACATTCCTTTTGCGAATAGATGAAAAATATAATTTTGAATTTAGGTATCTTATAAATAATTAATTATAAACATTATTTTGATGTTCAGCATGAAACAAATTGGTAGTGGTACTATGATTGGGCGTTCTCATTTAGAGCATTGAAAACCTTCGACGTCCTTTTCAGGTTGCCTAATCTAAGCTTCACCTAAAGGATAGGCTGGAACAGATTTACATACATGAATGTATTTTCGCGATAATATTCGAGAAACGCAACGACATTAAACCGACGAATATGTTCCGATGTAACCCGTATGGCCAAACATTACGGACCGTGGTCTACACAGGGTTGAATGACCATCATTAATTGACTCTACATTTTCATTACTGGCTTGTTATCATACAACTTACCTTTATAATACCTTAAAAGCCTACTTTATCGTACAACTATGTTTGATCAAGACTACGCCTGCACAAATATGAACAATTATAATCATTTTTACGTGAACAATCATTTTTCGCATTGTGACGATGACTCTTGAAATAGCATCATCATCAGCAATCCGTTGCTGGATGTTTATTGTTAAATTGTAACAAAATAATGAGAAAAATACATGGCACGAAGAAGAATGTAATTGTAAGAGTTCTTGTAGAGTCGATATATCTCCATTTATATTATTATTCGGACCTTTTCCGCATTCGACATGCTTTGACGGCTAGTGTTGGAAAACATTGTAACGAAACCTCCGGAGATAGAGACACGCCATTTTCATTACATCATGTCACATCCATTATTTTATTTATAATGTGTATTTATTGAATGTTTTATCGCTATTAATTACTTGACGTTAGCAAAATACCCGCTAAGTTGTGGGTGAGGCCATTTGCATATCCATTTTATTTCATCGCATTTCATTTCGTAAAAAAAGAAGAAAGAAACCTCCATGCCTCAAACAAACAATAAGTTTGCGCCGTGTGACGTTTGTTAACCCATATTGGGCCAGAGTGGTGGACTAGTATGAACAAATACCCTCTCGAGTTGAGGAGTAGAAATGACAGTGGGTTCGCCCCCTATTATGTGGGACCAAAATACCATCGACAAATTCTTGGTGAACGCGGTCGTTCGGTCGCAGTTGTAACATAACGCCGGTATCTTGGCATTAAAATCAAATGCTCACTAAATGTCAACAACATCGTAATGGTCATAATGGTGTTTGAAGTCCTAGTAGATCGCCATTTGTGGGGTTCCGGCCGTACATAATATTATTCTGACAGAATATTTGAATTGAATTTCCTTCTATGTATACGTCACTTTTTCGTTCACAAAAATAACCACGATGTTATTTTAAATGTAGGCATAGTGGGCTGTTTGTGTTTATTTTCTTTATAATTTTTTATTTTATCAAAAGTGGTTTCAACTGAGTACCTATCTTATAGCAACTAGTCAAAGATGGCTGCGCGAATTTTGTGGTCTAACTTAATTATATTACGTTACATAATATTACGCATGGTTTGCGCGAACTTTACTTATTTTTCCGAGTGTGACCAGAATACTCTCAAGTCAACCACCCGACAGAGAGTGACAAAGCTATAAGTAAGTACACATGGGAGTGTAATAAAACAAATCTAAGAATGATACGCGCGGCTACTTTTGTTTTTCTTATACAAATCTGTCTCATCTGTTGCGAGGTTGCAGATACGACCGTGTAGAAGGGTTTATAGTTGTGGACCATTAGGTGTTATAACCGGTATGTTGGTATATTGCTTTTTGTTATATTCCCATTATATAACTCAAAGTGTTTCTATCACATAACGAGCACGCAAGACTCAAACCTGCGATGAACCGCAAGTCGGTCACTCCAGTCGACGCAGATTCGCAATGTAAACCGTACCGTGACATGGTTCTTTTGTCATACATGATTGATGTGACAACCGACTGATTTGATACCGGATAATGACCTCTAATTATACAGCAGCAAAGACGAGGCCCCCACCGTGACTAAAGACATTTTAGGTATTGATAATGATAGGGTTAATGAGCTCGTGGGTAGAATCGGGGTTGAATATTTTTATACTTTTTCAATCCGTGACTTAGGTACCGCCCCAGGCCTGGGGATCCAGGGATTCAGATCTTACAAAACATGGATAAAAAAAATATATTTCCATAATTAAACTTATTTATAAAGAAAAAATATCTCGCACCACATCAATTAAAGATCTTGCGCCGCCACTGCACGTGGGTTGTCTATGGGGTGCTCCAGCTATATATACATATATGCCTTAACAATAATGACATAGGCATAATTATCTTATAGTTCAAATCGTATTACGTAACTTTAATGTGGTTTTTTAATCACATTGGACTGTGACTAGATTGCAATACCGTATTTTTTTTTAATTATGCTTAGTATTGTCACTGCCTGATGTATTATATTCAAATTTAAATAAAAAAGTAGCTAGTAATAGGTATGATGGATCCCTTATTTTAGTTATTTGAAGGCTTAAAATATGTCTATTCCGTAATACCAGATTATCGCTAACCCGTGACCGAATAAAGTATATGTATGAAGGTGCACTGATTGAGATATCAGCGCCAGACGTACCCCCAGACGACGCAGTCGTTATAGTTATCGTGATTATATCGTTAGCTGCCGCTAATGAGAGACGCAGACGCACACAAACACTCCAAAGTATTCGTTTACAAATGAAATTATAAGAACATCGAGCCAGAAGTTAGGTTTATATTCATTCAACGTCCCGCATAAATGAATACATATTGCCCGACCTACACGTACACTGTTTTTTTTTTATATTGTAAGATGCATTTTTTTTTATGTTTATATTTATGTTACCTAGCCTCTGTAATTTTCTTATATTACCTATGTTATAACCAGGTCCCAAGTTACAAGCTTACGCTTAGTTTGGGCCCGCGGCCCAAATAATTTGTGATTACGCTTATGGAATTAAATTATTATAAACCAACTCATCTTCTGGTGGTTAAAAAATAAGGGTACGTAATAGGTACACGACACGTAGGCAGTGTCGAAGTGTGTATAGTTTTACAGCTAGAGAAAAAAATCCGTAGGCATCGGTAGGAGTCGAACCTGCTACCTATAGCTTCACGATTCCATTCTCGTTAATAAACATAGTTATTATTTAATGTCTCCGATTCGAAGATACAAAATAGCTAATTCCATTTAACTATTTAATTATAGGTCTTAATCAATATACAAACACTCGACATGACGGCATTCGAGTTGCACGTCCTTGAGGTACATCGTATCCATATCGATAGAACACTAATCGCGATGGTTGGTATACAGAGTTATGCAGTAAGGGCATGCTAAGCATCGAACCTGCGCTTCTTTAGCGCTTTAGTCGATTTAAAAAAATACTATTGGTCCCAACAAAATGACAATTGAGATTTTTTGTGTTTTCGTTTTTATTGACATTTCAAAATCTGACTTCACTTACTTAGTGATTACAACTGCGCTCAAGAAGAGCAGGTTCGTCTTCTTCCTCCCTTTCTGAATCAACCTGTATAGTTATTGTTTGTATAGTTCATGATGAAATAATTTATCCCTTAATCCCACGAATGACCGGCGTACAATTATGAAATACAGTAGGTGGGGTTTTTTTTTTACGACCACGCCAACTAAACGATCCCACACTAGTCAACGCTTGTAGTATGGGTACCGTACAATGGACTGGGGGCGAACACAGTATATAATACTTATATAGATATTAAACATCCATGACTCGGGTGCAAACATTCGTACTCATCACACAGTGTTGTCCCTACCAGGATTCGAACCCGGAACCCCGGAATCACAGAAGGCAGGATCGTCGTTTAACATTTATTAAGAATACAACATGCACCCTATTATGAACTTAGCTTTCATTGTTATGTTTTACTTAGCAACGGAACTTGTCTACTATCATAATTGATGTGGTTTTCCCTAAAACAGCTCGAGTAAACAGAGATTATGGTACAGCCTATGTACACAACACTTTCAATGCCCTTTACAAAATATATGGCACCATTATAATGATAGTTATAACGACTACGATAAGCCGTCAAGGTGATTAAATAAAATAATGTTCAAGAGAATAAACAACGAGTTGATCGCTTACTTGCCCAGCGTCGACAGGCCCAGGCCGTCGAAGGTCGCCGAAATCTTCAGACCATTAGGGTTCACAGGCCACGATATCTTGTCCAGATCCGCGACATTCTCTATTTTATCGAACTCGGTACACTGTATGTACAACACTATTTGGGTCCCATCGATTTCAGGTATTTCACTGCACGTACATACATCACACAATTGTATTGAATTATAAACTCCTTCGGTGACGCCTCCATCGTAATCTTGACCACTTCCATTTTTGAAAATTAAAAATAGAAACGTCAAATAAACGGCGCGCATTTTTACTTTTTAAATACGATGACGCCCGCACATCTGCGTTCGACTCGTAATCGCGGTGGAATGATAAGTTTCCTTATCGTTGTCTTATCTGCATTGCCGCTGTGCATATACATTGCTGAAAATGACGCACTCTATAGATAATAGCGGATTAATATGAACTCGGTGTGATTCATGGCCTTAAGTTCGGGATGTGGCCTTCGTTTGGAACGGGTACACTGAGTGAAACCTCAATAAAATATTACTTATTTGTGAAAATTCTACAAGATACACTATTAGGCAGAGGCCAAGCTCGAGCATTCGGCTTAGTTAAATCACATTTCAACTCATTACCAGTTTACCATCTCTGTTAGCAACGACCTACATCTGTACGTGATACTCCACTTTACAATTTAAAAAAAAAACCCAATTCATGTCAGTATAGAGTATAGTTTATGTAAGTACAGAAGTAGAGAACAATAAAAAAAAAGTAGAAACTATTAAAGCGCGCGTAACCTACAGACCTCCGCGGCTACTGGCCGATAGATATCCAACCAAATGCGTGATGGAATAATGTGAGACGTAGGCAGTAACGCGAGATACGTACCTACATCGACCACGAAGACTCGCGAGGAATGATCGCGTCAATACGATACCTTTAAATGCGGTCGCTACCAGAAATCACCTACCTATACAAGATGATTCAAACGAACGGGGCCTGGAGGAAAAGTATGGTAAATAACAATAATAGCAAATTTTACTTGAGGGTTTGTTTTTTATTTTTAAGATGAGAATATGGCTCCAATCGACTGTGCCATATAAAAGGAATAGATAGATAGATAGATAACTCTTTATTGTTCCACCACATCAAATGAATACAAAATTACACAAACCTACTGAACTTATACCATTACATGTAACAATATTTCGACGAAATATAACGTAAACTTTTCGAAGCCTTCCTTCGATAATTTTTATTATTAGTAAGATGCTGTATAACTCGGTTCGATTACCGGCTACAACGTGACTTTTTAAGAAACAATGAATGCAGTTCTTATCTTGAAAAAAAAACATGTGTAATATTTATGATACTTTTCCATCGGGAGCCCGTCGTTTAACGTAACATGTATACCTCCTTTATTTCTATATGCTGTGGCAGTGAAATATTTACTGAAAAGGTTAGTGTTTTAATAGCCGAATAATTGATTACCCGTTTCTTGGCAATGCTCTGTTTACCAATATCAATTTAAATTCCAGTCCAAGGTCATTAATCCCCACAATCATTAAAGAAGACCTACTTAGTTATGGATGAAAATAAACAAAATAGTTTAATAATGGAATGGGAATTGATGAGATAAATCTAATTCTGAAATGCATGAGACATCATCTCTAGACCTTGCGGCCGCTTATGTACTTTTATGAATACATTGATAATGTAAATTTTAATTGATAAATAATAAAATTTTCAGAAAATATATCATTTTATTTTACAACAACAGCATAACCATCAATACACTGTACAATAATTACGTATAATTATGTACTCATTAGATTTGTTACATACAAAACACTATTGTTGTAACAAATTTACAGTACTTACAGAGCTAAGTAAATTCGATTTAGAAAACAAACATAAATATGTAATTATTATGCGACTATAATATGCATTGAGAACTGACGACAACATTATATGCTTTATTTAGTGGATAAAATATTGTAAATTATGGTTGATATAACTTATACAGGTATAGTTAAATATTCGAAATTTAATTTAAGCAAGTACTTACAAATAAGCAAGAAGGAGAAAAATAGCAAGAGCAGCGTCCATGTCCGAACAGTGCAACCCATTACCACGACCACTCTGACAAGAGTGCCCGACTAAGAAGAAGAAGAACTTACAAATAAAAGCAAATCGACTGGCCGAGTACTTAATGGGTTGGCGGAAATCTCCATATTGTAAAGCATAAATGAATGGAGACCTCGAGGTCAGACCCAAATAAAATATGTGGGCGAAGACACTCAAATGCACTATTTATTTATGTGCCTAGTATGGAATAAGAACAAATTTGTTGAATTTAGAGGCTAATAATTATCTGTTAAATATTATGTCCTTTTATTCTGAGACAAGAGTGCTTGAATATATTTCAAAAGATCTTTAAGTTACTGGCCGAAAATAGCAAAATGGTTTTTAAAACTAATATTTTTTTTTATGTTATATGAAATGGAATGTCCTATAAAATAAGTGCGCTCAAAATAAATACAGACTGGTCGCTTATAAATATTATTTTTGCCAATCAAAATTGCTGCAGTGCTTATCGTGCGAGCCTGGTATGAACACATATCGTCTGTGCACCCTTTATTATATAGAAACAGGCACGACAGTTCAAAATAGGGTGAGTGAATTTAGCAGGCTGGCGGCGAGAACGGTTCGCTCACTTACTCGCGTCAGATATAGCCAAGTAAGTATCCCTTACATATTATGCAAAAATCACGAAATAGGGATTTATTATAATTATTTATAATATAAGAATGTTAAAACAGTTTAGGAATATGAGCGGCTAAATACGTACACCAGCCTCGTACAGTGTATAAACAAATATTTATCGGTCGTAAATGCGATGCCCTAGAGCTCATTATGGCAGTACAGATAACAAACATAAAGCTATCAAAACATCACCATCAAAATTACAACAAAAATCCGTAATTCCACTTTTATTTTTAAAAAGAAAATAAGGCTCTAGCCAAAAGATTATAAATAAAATAATATACTTTAATATAATATAAGGACCTTTGTACACGAGGACTAGACGCGTCAATACCACTGCAAACGACTCTTGCAGTGACCAGTACGCACATATTCATAATATTAATATCGACAGGCGAGAACACATACTTTACGGTCCCAAATTAAGCTGCAATTATGAGACTGGCAGCGATGTGAGTATATAATTACTAATAATATAGTTATTTGACTGTTTCGAATTCGCACCATGTTTAAGTTGCGTCATTTGACGCGCTTTAACTGCGCGTCAAAAAGACGTCGTGTACAAAGGCTGCAAAACGTTGGTCCCATCTTTTAACATAAATAATTTAGCATATAGTATAAAGTATAATATTATACCATTTATTATTAACGCGTACATATTCTACCTATACAAAACGGCAATAGTCCATTGAATATAATTTATTCGATATAAGCCGTGGCGACTATACAGCGTGACCCATAAAGAGGATACGACCAATTGATCCTGCGCTGCTTTAGAGCATTATTATGTGTAGTCACAACTTTGGTATGTCAATTTAAAAAAAAATATTAAAAGTCTGCCTAATTGTGATTTTTAAGCTTTTTTTTAATTGACATATCGAAATGGTGTCTCCACAATATGATTTAAAATACGCTAAAGAAGCACAGTTTGAAATGGTAGTACACCCTTTATGAATCACATTGTATAACTACATTTTATGTCTACAGTAGTAACCTTTACAAAGACGAAGTGTTAAGCTTTTGCTATTCACCACAAAAAAAAATAAGTGCGCAAAGTCTAGCTACCCTCTCGTCGAGCGCAATGTCCCGCGTCGTTTTATATAAAAAATACAATTACTACGACTCCACTTTGTATATAAGGTGTAACTAAAATAGTGTAAAATAATAACGTGTGACAAAAATAGTGTAGAATATTCAAAGGAGTAAAACAAAGTAGGTCAATATGATCACGTTTATGTAAAAAATAAATTGTGCGTTTTTAAGGTTTTTTTCAGAGTGAAAAAAAAAGTACAGTACCGTGCACGTAGTATGAATTTGTTTTTTTTTTTTTTTTTCAGGAAATGTGATCTTTGTCACCTAACGGACCTCTTAAAATATTTAACAATATTGTTCTTATATTTGTAGACCCGATTAGCGCAGTTGGTAGTGCTATTGACCCTGCTTTCGGTGCCGAGGGTCCCGTGTTCAAATCCCGGTAGCGAGAAGATTTGTGTGATGAGCACGAATAGTTGTATCCGATTCATAGATGTTTAATATATATATAAGTATTATATACTGGGTTCGCCACCGGTCCATTGTACGGTACCCATAATACAAGCGTTGCAGAGTGTGGGACCGTATAGTTGGTGTGTTCGTCTGGCGATATTGACTATATTTATTCATTTATATATACTTTATGATTTGATACGCCGAGCAACGCAAATTTTAATACGTAACAATGCAACGAGCCTTTACAATGAATCCGATATACGCTTAAAATATAACTTACTGATAATAACAATAGAGTTTAGAATACAATCATGGATTTTTGATAAATCATATATGAAGAAGGTATTTTGACTTATCATATTAATTTGTTAGAGCGAGAGAATTAATAGCGAGACAATAAATCACGCTGTTCCTTTCGCGCTTAGCATAGGCAGCCTCTTAATAGCTTTTTTAGTCCAAAAAAGAAAATCACTTCATGTGAGATATATCTGTAAATCTAAGCTGGGATATCAAAAATGGTAGAACGCACGCCAAGGGTACGATGGTCGCCGGATAAAATCCCGGTTCGCGCATTTGGGAATTCGGCGAATCTCATTTGCAACCATGAATATGAAATGCTCGTGTCTCGGAGAGCACGTAAAGCTGTCCTGCGCTTGATATCTCCTGGTCAAGGCGAATTGCCGTCTCATCGGACAAAAAGTAGCGCCTGCGCATACATTTGCAAACTATAATATTTCCTGTTTAGCGGTAAAGGGAAAATCTTCCAGCCAGGCGGGTGGTATGCCTGGCGGGCGGCTGCTATGCCCCGACGGTTATTGTCGGGATCTTGTATATATTATGTTACTTGCTCCGAAAACTCTTATAGCGCGATTCAGGGTTGTGACGTCAATTGTGTATTGTTCTGAATGCGTCTGCAGCGCCATCTGCGTGGCTTGTGGTGCGGTTGAAGTGGTCGCTACACCTGCATCGTTGGCTAGTCTCTGTTGATATTGGATGACCGAAATTCGGTCGAGACGTATTTTTTTTTGTCGATAAATGGTAAATCCACATTTGTATCCAAAGTCTTTATGTTCGCGAGACTAGTTACTAGTTACCGTCGATGCCCGTCAGAGGGCGTCATGTTCTTTCAGCAGGTAGTGGCCGATCAGCCGCTTCTGTATGTCCGTCACGCCGCCGTATATCTGCGTGCCACGCGCATCCCTGGGGAGACAGAGCATTCGATAAGAGTACTGTAGGCAAGTCATATAAGCGACTAATTAACTGCTTATATGACTCTTAAGTGATCATTATATGACTAAGATTGTACATAATCGTATGGTGTGAAAACATGTTAAGGTAATTTAAGCAACTAAGACCAACCATTACGGGATTAAAATGAGTCCTAATTTGACAAAAAATCTATTCAGGCCATAATCCACATCCCGCTCTTTTAAAAAATATAGCTAGGTTGCTTTCTGCGTCGAGGGCGCGAATTCGAATCCTGGTAGGGACGAACTTTATGTCATGAGCAAATGTTTGTATGCGAGTCATGGATGTTTAATATCTATATAAGTATTATATACTGGGATTGCTTCTAGTCGTTATGGTACCCGTAAAACATGCGTTGCTTAGTATGGGACCATATAGTTGAGTAAACATCTTCTTTAGATGCGCTATAGATTTCAATACCAGCATTGAACTTGGTTCCAACAGATCTCACAACCTTTCAGTGCTATTCCAACCTAAGACTTGGCCTTTTTCTGCAAGAATTGTTTTTGGCGTGATGATCGTTGTTGTAAATCAGCTGCAGGCCTAAAGGGAGGCGGTAAGAGACCCAGAAAAAAAATGGGGGCGTTGTTTGGAGGCTTATAATAATTAATTTAATGATATAGTGGCTTTTAAGTAGGTAGAAAATTATTCATTTTCAAAGTGGGCAGTAGACAAAATAAGTTTGGGAGCCCCTGTTGTAAATGGTGGGGGTACCTGTAGTGTCGCTCGGCGTCGTACTCGGTGGACAGCCCGCGGCCGCCCAGCACCTGCACGCAGTGGTCGGCCACCGCGGCCGCGTTCCTGCCCGCCACGTACTTGGCCATCGCGCTGTTCTTGGTGCTGATGTCGGTGGCCGCGCGGTACGTCATCAGCCGAGCGGTCTCCACCAGCAGGCACATGTCCGACAGCCGGTCCTGGAATGCGAAAGGATTTAATTTTGACTCGTATTTTGTTATATTATCTATACAAACGGTGAAGGAAAGCATCGCGAGGAAACCTCGAAAGATGTGTGAAGTCCGCCAACCCGCACTGGGCCAGCGTGGTGGACTATGGCCTAATCCCCCTCGCATTGAGGGGAGGCCCGTGCCCAGCAGTGGGACGTTAAAAAGGGCTGGAATTATTATCTATACAAATAAATAAAATTGGAGTGTCTGTTTGTAATATTAAATTAACCGCTTTTTACTGAGTGCATTTGGATGTATACACGGTACATATACCACAACAACATTTTTTACAATTGTTGTCTGTCTGTGTGTTTGTTTCGGCTAATCTCTGAAATGGCTGGACCGATTTTGGCGGGACTTTCACTGGCAGATAGCTGATGTAACAAGGAGTAACTTGGGCTACATTTATTTTAGAAAAACTTTTTTGTTAAATACCACGCGGAGACCACACGAAGTCGCGGGTAATAGCTAGTTAATTAATAAAGCTATAGCTAGCTTTTCTGTATGGATACATGATAACACCAGACGAACACACCAACTGTACGGTCCCAAATTAAGCAACAATCATATTGTGGATACCGCACAATGGACTGGGGGCACAGTATACAGCGAAAATTAGAAAAGGCATACCACTATTAAACCTACACTTCCTTAGCACTTTTGTAATCAATATGTGAAGTCTGCATTGCGATTTCTATTTAAAAAAAAATATGACAATTATGATTTTTGTGAGACATTTTTTTTATTGATCGAAATTCTGACTTGACATAATCTGATCTGACTTGACACAAGGATTGGTCCTACCGGGATTAGATCCCGGGGCTTACGGTACAGAAAGCAGGGTTCAGTGGCGTAGCATAGGTCATTAGCACCCGGTACGGATTTCAAATTTGCCGCCCTCTTATTTTTGCTATTCATTGTAAAAAATTTGGGCCATACCTCAATTTTTTAACGACAAAAAAAAATAGGAAAAAAACACTGAAAGTTTTTTTTCATATCTTTTTTTTTCTCTAACCGCCACCTGTGAACTGCCGCCCCCGGCAAAGTGCCGCCCGGTGCGGAACGCACCCTCCGCCCCCCCATGCTACGCCACTGGCATGGTTACTATCAGCTGTGTAATTCGGGTCGTCTAGAAACGTTTGTATTATATTAGATGTTAATACCTTGACGGATGGTAGTCTGGTTAACGACTTTCCAAAAGCGACCCTCTTCTTGGCGTAATCAATGGCGGTGTCGAGGGCCGACTGCGCGATACCTGCCAATAAGTCACACAATCATTATTTTTCAACGGAATAATCACAGCAATTTCTAAAAAAAAAATATAAAACCATAGGATTATAGAGAAATAGATTGGATATCGTGATTCCAGCCGGTAGATGATGACGTCAAAATTATTCCTTATAATTAATTTATTTGGCATTGATAGGTACTACGCTTAAAAAAATACCATCATAATATTATTAAATGGACTGCATTAAATAAAAATAAAACGGTTAGCTTGCGCTGCCATTATGCCATGGTCACCATAGATAAGAACAACAAAAAAATACACAAATGTCATTATGACATTTATATGTGCGTTCAGTACCGCACAGGCACGCAAAGCAGTAGTACTAGTAGTAAGTTACAATCAATTTAAATCTAGATTGTAACTTAAACTGTGCATTAAAAATGTTTTAATTACTGACTAAACAGGTACCCTTCTTCTAGATTTTTGAAAATATAACAGTTGAATAAATGGTCATCCCATCCAATCCATGTCCTCTCCAATGGTCCATGGTCCTCCCGTGACCATGGTTGCTGCAAAGCAGCCGAAACGACGGCAACGTAAAATAAAAATAAACCGCGATAAAATCCTTAAGATTTGTTTTATTTCAATGTGTAGTATTCGCGTAAATATAAGAAATCAATAGATGAATAAATATAGATTTTTGCTTGCCTTCCCTTTTTGGCTCCGTTAATAAAATAGTCCTCTTTCATAATGATGGCGGGGGCTAGGCAAAGTGCCCAGGGCCTCTAAGATGGTCCTGACTGCGTCATCAATGGCCGTGTCACTCACCCACAGCGTGCGCGGCGATGCCTATCCGCGCCTGGTTGAGCTGCTCCATGGCCAGGCGGAAGCCCTCGCCCGGCTGCCCCACCAGGTACTCGCGCGGGATCCGCACGTCATCCAGCGTCACGGTGCACGCGGTCGCCGCCCTGAGGCACACGCTTCATATCTATGTTATAAGCTCCTTTTGTTTGTTGAAATGTGATTATGTTAGTGTGAGTGTGTGTGTGTGTGTGTGCGGGTTGGGCTGTGTGTGTGTGTGTGTGTCGGAGGAGGAGGAAACTATACTGCAAAGCAATAATTATACAGGCAAAATATACCGTCTACGAAAAGTATCTTACATACTATGTTTTTGGGGTCGAGTCACCTTCGTCCGTAGGAGAATTAAGTACCCTCGAGATACCCTACACGTGAGGTGCCAACTAGTACACCCTGGGTGGTGCCATCTAGGTGACAACTCTACTGGTGGTAGGCTTCAGCCGTGGTTAGTCACCACCCACTGAACAAAGCCATGTCGCCAAGCGGCCTAGCTGTGTTCCGGCATGATGTTCAGTGTGCTATTCATGGATGGCGGGTCAGATCAGTTGCGCTGCATGTGCCTAGTGAATGTAGCGTCTCTATCTACTGCCGCCTTCCTACCGAGGCAAGTATGCTCCATCGTAGATCTCATCGTCACTTACCATCATCCAATTAATGATTAATAATGTAAGCGATTATATTAAGCCAATATATACACAAATATATGGCAGTGCGGCTACCTTAAGGGTTCGCTGATTAAGGAAGTTGCCTTTACTGACCCATCTAAAATTTCCACCCTGTATAAATAAACCCTACAATAATAGATGTTAGTGCATGTTATTATAATGTGCTTTATTATAAAACAATTTAACGCATACCTGACACTCATGATCGGTTCCTTCTTGCCCCTGAACACACCGTCGGTTTCTATGGGCACCAGGAAGCCTAGAAAAAAATATTTTATTTTGATATGTATGTATGTACTGTAGTGCACAGAAACCATGTATGAAAACACAGTACAGTTTAACCCTCACATTTATAGAAAGTTATAATGGATTATAAAGCCATTATAACGCACTCCTTCCTCTGAAAAAAATCGTCATAATGCCGTTGTAATCCATTATAACTGTCTATAAATTTGGGGGTTAAATTGCAAGTTTCAGAACTCTTCTATGAATAAAATACTGTACAACCAGATTGGCAGTAAGATAGAAAATAATTTTATTAGAAACCACAAACTCACACGCACAAAAGTATATAGTAGTAAAAGGCACAAGAAATAAATTACTACTCCAATTCATAATTTTAATGATATTAAAATGTAATTGGATTGGAGAAGAACCTGTCAGAAACGCAGTGGCTTTGTGTTTTTTTTTAATCGCCACCCTGCACTTCGACATTTATATTATGATCATATCACATCATTTTTTTATCATAAAACATCACATTATTATGTTCAGCGATGTTTTTATTCATGACACACTATATAATTTGACTTTTCAAGTTCTCCCATGATGTCCGGTATATTTATTATCATTATCATCAAGGGTACATACAATTCAATAACAATGATCAATCACTCGACACTGGCAAAACTGGCTCTATTTTGTAGCTGATTGACAACCTAAAAATAAGAAGAAGAATAATGGTACTAACACGCGATGCCTTTATGCCTCAACTCCGGGTCGACGGTAGCGAAGACGACCAGCGCCGAGCCCTCGATGGCGGAGGTGACCCAGCTCTTCTTGCCGTTCAGCACCCAGCAGTCACCGTCCAGTCGCGCTGTGGTCTTTATACCGGCCACATCTGTGCCAGCGCCTAGCAGATAAAACACACGAGGGGGCGTTAAAATGAGAAATCGTAAAAACTACATATGTTATACATGAAATGTAATTTAATTTTGTAAAACATATATGTATCCATATTCCTTTTTTTTTTGTCTAAGATTTTATTGTGTATGCCTACTGGGACACTTAAAAATTGACATGTACAACCGGACCGGACAAAAACAGCACAAGTGTCATTTCTTACGGTATTATTTTTCTCTCATTATTTATGATAATACAAACATACCTGGTTCACTCAAAGCAAAACATCCAATACTGCCATTGATGAAGTCCTTCAGGAATATATCCTTCTGCTTCTCTGTGCCTTTCTCGTTGACCAGGTTGACGTAAAGGAAGTTGTGTATGGAGAGTATCATGCCAGTGCTGGCGCACCCACGGGACAGCTCCTCCACTGCTACCGCTAAGGATAGATAATCTAGTCCTCGCCCTCCTTGTTCTTCACTTACACAGGCACCCATGAGACCCAGGTCTGTAAGTTTTTTAATCTGTGAAAAAAGGTAGAGGTCTTAGATTATAAACCCTATGGCTAACCTTCATATGTATGCTGTAGACACATTAGGTCGATAGGCGCGCGACAGCCGTATGTCAAAGTAAGTAACGTTGACTTTCAATAATTGTTATCTAATGTGTCGCTTCGTTGCGACTCCATCAATGCGCTGACCCTAAGTTAAAAGTAGTCAAATAATGATTAACCAACACAACAGAAGCCACGGTTGGAGTACATATGAAAACAAAAATACGGTGTTTTCCTTAAACGTATGCAATGTCCTTTACACGCAATGCCATAATGACTTTATAAATGCCCTAGGTCATGGTTGACAACATTTCGTAACCTGAATTATATTATTACCTTAAGTAGGTACATTTGCTGGTGGGAAAGTTGTTTTTCCTGGGATACTGGGTGCTAGGGATGCGCCGAATATTCGGTATTCGGCGTATTCGACATGTTATTAAATGTTAGGTATTAGGCCGAATATTTGGTAAAACCTAATATTAACTGAACTTTTGTCCTTATAAGACCTACAAGTTTGTTCATAATAAAAACTAGTTGAATTGTGTACCTAATAAATATTATAACATCTAAATATGGAAATATAGTTCTATTATTTTCTATTTATAAAATGCTAGCTTTTCCCGCGGCTCCGCCAGCGGCACCTCAATAAAATATACTAAGCCTATAACACTCAGGGATAATGTGGTTTTTTATTAGTGAAATAATGTTCAGAATCGGATCAGTAGATCCGGAGATTAGCCTCTACTTTCAATTTTGACGTTTTCCTTCTGATATAAATCTTCTTCTGATATAAGTACTTATCACTTGTCAGTTTGCAGGTTAGAGAACAGTACGTCAAGTGCGAGATTATCCGTAAGCTAACTATATAGTTTATGTATTTAGACACATTGTATGGCAAATTGAAAAGCGCTTCTAACGGAAAGAATTTAAAACTTTCAATTGTCCATACAATGTGTATAATACGTAGACTATGAAGTATACAGTTACCTTACGAATATACTCGCACTTGACGTCCAGGTTAGCAACTAATGGCAAGTACTTAGCTCGTGTAAACTGGGCATAAAGCAATCTCAGCGCGGCAAATGATGGTTGATTTATCCTTAAAAGAAATGAGCTCGGAACCATATTTATCACTTGCTACACGGTGAAGGAAAACATCGTGAGGAAACCTATATATTGTCTGAGAGAACCTAACATTTGCGAAAGACGTGCGAAGTCCGCCAATCCGCGCTGAGCCGGGGTGGTGTACTATGGCCATAATCCTTATGTTGTCCAGAATTATATTTTTTACTAGCTGTTGCCCGCGACTTCATCCGCGTGGTATTTAACAAAGACAATCGTTGAAAACAGCCTGCTCGCCCATTCTGAGCCCGCGGGACGCATTGCAGGTTGTTGCTATCAAACTTAATCAGGCACTGCGCTGCAACATCGGTTTTAATTTTTTTTCGTGAGATCCTATTTTTTTTTCTAAAATAAAAGTAGCCTAAGTTACTCCTTGTTACATCAGCTATCTGCCAGTGAAAGTCCCGTCAAAATCGGTCCAGCCATTTCAGAGATTACCCGGAACAAACAGACAGACAGACAGACAGACAGACAGACAGACGGACAGACAGACAGACAAAAATTGTAAAAAATGTTGTTTCGGTATAGGTAACGTGTATACATCCAAATGCAGTTATTAAAAAGCGGTTATTTTAATATTACAAACAGACACTCCAATTTTATTTATATGTATAGATATAGACAAGGGCAACATCGCAAGTAATACTCGGTGCGAGTCACCTACTATTGAATACATACAAATGTTAAACCAAAAATAGTTTAAAATATTTTAAACTATTATACCCCTTACATAAAAATATATTAACTAGCCTATTATAAAAAGCTATCACAGAATACTGTCCCGCGCACGCGGTCGCCGCGTGATAGTGATAACCCAGAGATACACACAATGGCATATTCAGTATCCACACTCGAGATACAAAAATTACATTACTGATAAATGATAACAGTTTGAATGTTATATCATGTGTGTTTATTATATCTTAATGTAGCTTTTTCCTGCGGCTTTGCCCCAATAAATATAGTTCAGCCCAATAACAGTGTACATGATGTATGTATGGATGGGCATAGATTTATACTTAGAATGTAGAAACTCTCTAGCAATAGATATACGGTAATGCAGAAACTCTCTAGCTATATATTGCATTGATACTGGCAACTGGAACTACTGTCAGTGTTATAAAGAGAACCATTCAAATAAAGTTCAGCAAACATACCGGCTCAAACGGGAACCGTCCTTCACGGTCAAGTTTAGCAGCAATCGGCTTCAGATGCTCGTAGGCAAAGCTCCTGGTCAGGTCTTGGATAGCAAGCTGCTTCTCGTTCAGCTGGCTTGTGAATGTCCGACATTGTGCTGCAGTTGCTTTCATGCATTGTAGAGAATTTACTGGAAGGTAATAAGATCCTTTGAAATTAAGAATCGTACCGAATAATATCGCCAGACAAATGCACCAACTGTACCACCCCCACCCTAAGCAATACTTGTATTGTGGGTACGGTACAGTAGATTGGGGGCGAACCCACTATATAAAACTTATATAGATATTAAACATCCATGACTCAGGTAAAAACATTTGCACTCATCACACAAAGTTTGTCCACTACCAGGATTGGAACCTGGGACCTTCGGGGCAGAAGGCAAGGGTCACTACCAAGCCAACCGAGCCAATCAGGTCATCAATATGTTTGAGGAGTTTTAGAAGATGATAAAAACAAACACAGATTTTAACACATCTTGAAGTCTCCAAATAATATTTACTATACATTTTGGATGATACATGATTGTGAGTTGCGATGTGAGTGTGAGAGATGTGCAGCTAGCTGGAAGTTAAGTCCAATCATATTGGAAATACAAATTTACAAAGCCAAATCTTTATATTCTCTGGTAGTAAATGTAATTAAAGTAGAACTACTTGGGTCAAACTCAAGTCATTAATTTAGTAATTTTACTTTGTTTTCTTTCCTCACAGAAATAGCTCCAAGAAACTTAGCAGGCTTGTATTTTTCCAGTTTTATCTTAATAGCAATTCTGTATTGAAGGCAAAAATTATAAAACATTCTGAAGGACTCTAACCTGGAGCACATTTTGCACAAGGTGCATTAACTGCTATTCTTTATTTATATATAGGATGGTCATAATTGTTATCACTCAGCACTAATCTCATTTTTGTTTTGTCACAAAGTTAACAAAGCTATGTGCTTACTGTAAATACCTATAAAGTATTGGATAATAAAATAATGTCACATAATATTTACTTACAGATCTTTGTGGACTTGCAGAGCGCACTTGTTGCCATATTGAGCTCAGATTAATACTGATGATATTACTATTTACGTACCCCACACTGATGACATTCGAATTGCGATATAAACGATAGCGATAATGTACAAGGTCGTGTAATTCTTAAAAACCGGTTAGCAAAAACGTGCTGTAATTTTAAACGTATATTCCCAACCATACCACACTTTTATTTAAATATCCCAATTTAATATGCAGGTCACCACTTGAATGTTGATATAGCATCAAAAGTAGGTAGGCGTACAATGCGTATCCAGTGATAGTTCTTTTATTAAATGTTATAGTGTACCGCAATAAGTGATAATAAAGTTTTTTTATGATAAGTTTTTCAATTCAATGCTGATAACTGATTATTTATCTGTTGTGTAAAAATATATAATTTAGACCTTAGCTACATTTAAATAAGACTTGTTGAACTCAGTGGGTGGACACTTCCATACATTGAGAATGTCCAATTATTCTTGAACTATGATGTGTTTGGAGAACGTACTCGACGGGGTTCTATTTATTTTGGTTCACATAGACCTGGGTGGCCAACATTAGAAAGTCAACGGAAAAAATCATACATTTGTATTATAATGCTGGTACGTCTGGCAAAATGACAAGCAAGATGGCGTCAATAGAACCTCAATAACAAAGTTATACCGGCCGATTTCGGATCTGTTTGCGTATTTCTTTTGTTATTTTACAGCTGTTACTAATTTGTGTTTGGATTCTCCGTTACTATCGTCAAGTTGAGACCTTCTCCTCCGATTTAGCGTGAAGATTCCGCCTATTAGTGATTCTGCTGTGTGCTTGTGGTAAACGAGTTATTTTCGAGACAGAGACTATTTTGCTGATGAATATGGCCAGCAAATCTTTCCAAAAGTGTGTGATATGTGGCAGTAGGAGATCTCCTGTATATTGGTATAAACATAGATATACAGCGCCTGTCTATTAATTATGAGGATACGGGCCTCCTCTGTTGTTTATCTAAGGCAGATTTTGCTAATTTAAGGATATCATTATGTTTAGATCTCAAAATGGATAACAGCTGTAAGAAATCTTGAATTTATCACGATGAGTTTCAATTATGATATTTAAGCTAATTATATATAAAATATAATGCTGTTAGAATATTTTTTTCAGTATGATATTTTGATGTGAATATAATGACAAGAAAAAACTTTATGTAAACATGGGATGATAACATAATGTTTGAAATAAAGCTATAAAACTAATGTCATATGCCTTTTATTTACACCTAGAATATTTTAAGTATAGTAATTCTAAAGCCCGTTATTCAAGCATTGTTTATCGATATCGGCATTTTAATTTTAACGTAAGTACAACCCTAGATATCGATAATATTTAGCACATCTCTAACTGTCAGTGACTTTTGTACGGAAATGTTGGCAGCCTTTCCTATTTTTACAATGTTGGTACTACTATTCTGCGTGACTTTGAGCTACAGATAATGTTCTAAGTGCCGACTCTTAAAACGTAGTGATTATATACTCTTTGGTTGAACTGTGCCACCTACGGAATTGACATTGTGACATTGACTTTTTAAAGTTCGTTCAAAATCTTTCCATGCAATGTTCTCCGCAGGGCGATTCTTAAGAGCGTAAGAGACTTCAATCTCAGTATCATCATAACCATATCAAGTCCAGTTCATTCCTCGTTCAATTCGTGGCTGACAGGCCGCAGGGCTCCGAGACAATAGCGAGCAGTTATGCTGTCTCTTTTGATCAAATGAAACATTACTGTAGTGGGACAAGTTATAGTATAGAGAATTTGGTTAAACTGTTTAGTTGGCCCGTTGTTGTATGTAGTCTATTGCTCTTTCTAAACTTCAAAATCAAATACTCTGCACCATACATAATACATGCTCTGCACTGACTGTGGCCAAACAATAACTAATCTGTGCTACAAAATGAAAACACTGACGACAGACAATATAATATAAATTTATTTTCCTCTTGTTTCTAATTTTATTTTACCCACCAAAGTGTTGTTCCCGAATTATTTAGTCCAACAATAATTCTCTTACAGCGTTTCATGTGGGCCATTCCACTTTGAAATAACACAAAATACAGTTGCTATCGCGTTTGTGTATAGGGTATTCAGTTTTCAGTGTAACATCAATTTTACAGTGATTATGACTTCGATATTAGATCAGTACGAGCAAGCATCGCAGGTTTCGCAGCGACCGAAACCGATATCCGAGGGTATGGTGTCCTCTGGGTACATAAACATGCAGCTTGAAGACAACACGCCGATGTTCTCCAAACAGAAGATGAAGTTGAAGCCCGCTGACTTGATAACACATGCAGCGGTCTCCAATGACTACCTGGTGCTCGCTATGGCTAACGAGAAGTTGTTTCGGATCGATCTCAGCAGACCTGATTGTAATGAAGGCAAGTAAGATAATTGAATTTAATTTAAGTACATATTTTTCTTAATAAATAGACCTAGATGCTCAAGTGTCTAATAAAAGGGCCTAAATGCTCATGTCGATTTTGGTGATTAATTATTTTAAGCAATGTCAAGCATGCACATAATAATATATTTATTAGAAAGACTAATCATCTCAATAAACAAAATTACAGAAATAGACTATTCAAAGTTTGTACAGTCCAATCCAAAATCCGGCCAGTCAAATTCAAAGTTGAACGGAATATTCCTCGATCCACTCGGCTACCACCTCCTCTTGGCTTTTTCACCGAGAACGAAAGAAGGCTACCCTGAGCTTCTATACCTGCACCGAAAGAGCTTGAAGCTGAAGCTGGTTAGCAAATCCAAGAACTATGAAGTGACCGAAGTCGGGTGGAACTGGGAGAACACATCGGAGACATCAACGGGTCCTATTCTGTTGGGAACATCACAAGGGCACATTATTGAAACCGAGCTAGAAGGAGACAGTGATAAGATGTTTACTGCCAGTCATCCATATTGGAGAGAGGTATGTATTAGGTTAGGATACATTAAGTCTGTGAAGATGGGTTACTCATGGAGCACAGACTCCAATTCTAGTATCTCATCATGTTCTATATTAGAAAATATAATTATTAAATTGTGTTGCATGTCAATAATGACTATCTGTCACTATAACACTCTGTCACTATAACACTCTGGCTGGGCCTTTATTACTAAGTCAAGTAATCCTAGGGTTGTAGCGAGATTAAAAAGTCATTTTCACTTTTTTTCTATAAGATATAGGTATTAAGTGTTTTCGATCCTTACCCTATCATCATTACGTGGATTAACTGTTTTTGGAAAGATACTATATATTCTCACCATATCAATTACATAAACAGATTTAATATACCATTACCCTACCATTTATTTTACTATTAATAATAACATCGCCAGACAAATGTAAAATGTTAAAACAAATCATATTTTTTTTCTATGATTTTTAACTGATTATATGTAGTTTGTGGTAAGTGCATCAGTAATGTATTATTTATATACTCGTAATTCTGTCGACTTCTAGCTTTATACAACTTTTAATTTATCTTGTTGTTTCATTCTAACAAGCTGCCCAACTACCTTCCTCTGTATGGAAGCAAGGAGATTGATGGATTGGTAAACTTGAAACTTTTTAATATATATTGGTCTTCACTTTGCACTTTATTTTGTCTTATCACTATCATTATATAAGCACCTCATCTGCTCATAGTAGGTAGTGGATTCCATGTAATATCCCATAGTTTTGATAGGCCTTTTCCCATAGTTTAAAAAGGTTGGTGAATTGATTTGGAATGTTTGTGTAATGTGCGTATACTGCGCAAATCCCAAGTCTTTTAGCGTTTTTGTTGCGAAATTTGGTCTGTATTCCATTTTGTAGTCTGTGACTCGAGTACTTCTTGTTTGCAGATCTTCGATATCGGTAATGGCAGAGACATGCCAATAACAGGCATAGAGTTCCATCGAGTGAACAAAACAAGCAAATATTTTATATTCATCACGACCACTACTAGACTGTACCCGTTCATCGGCAATATAGTCAGCAAGGACGACAAGCCATCGCTACAGTCCATCTTCTACCCGTATCTGACCATCCCGGAGTCTGGCTTTCAGGAGATACCGTCCACACTCAAGTATTCGAAGCTACAGTTCTTCTTCGATAAACACGAAGTACCGAAGACATTTGCGTGGTTGACGGGACCTGGTATATTTTATGGACAGGTTTGTACTATAGGGTTCCTGATTTTCATATTTTAAAACTCTGCATAAGTGCTAGTGTTGAAAGTATTTATTGGCACTTTCATTGCACTGCTTAATTCCCCTTAATGCGTGTGAGATTAAACCATACTGTACTACGATGGCTTGCACAGAACTCATTTGGCCCACTCATGTATTCAGGTTTGTGCATCATGTTGTATACTGAATTTTTCAAGATTAAATTATATTTGATCATTGCAGTTAGATCCGACGTCCCAACAAAACTCAAACTCAGTTTTTAGTCAATATGATCTGATCTGTTACCCGAACGGAGACAACGAAAAGGAGAATGCACCTCTTTCATTCGTACTCACTGAGTTCCACGCTGTTCTCATGTACTCGGACAGAGTCAAAGTGGTGTCCCTTCTGAGCCAGCAGTTGGTGCACGAAGACATATATACGGAGGCACATGGGAAACTCAAGAACATAGTAAGGGATCCTAAAAAGAGGGCCATTTGGGCGATCACAGACAAATCCGTCTTTAGGTACAAAGTCGTCAGGGAAGAACGTAATTTATGGCAGATCTACTCTGACAAGGAACAATTCGACCTCGCCAAAGAGTATTGCTTCAATAATCCCGCGTACATTGACATAATAAATATGAAACAGGCAGAACTGTTATTCAACAAAGGTGATTACGAGAAGAGCGCAGAAATTTTCGCAGAAACTCAAAGCAGTTTTGAGACAATATGCCTCAAGTTCCTGGAGATCGAACAATTGAATGCTTTGAAAGTTTATTTGGGAAGAAGACTTGAATCCTTGAAGGATGACGAGAATACACTCATTTCGATGCTCGTTATTTGGATGACCGAATTATATCTGTCCCAACTCGGGTTACTCAGGCGCACAGGGAAGCAAGAGTGGGAGGAATACCATCAGCTGCAAAGTGACTTTGAAGTGTTTTTAGTCAATCCAAAAGTCTCCAAGTGTATGCAGCATGTTAAATCCGTTGTATACGATTTGATGTCCTCACACGGAGACAAACACAATCTAATCAAGCTGTCCATTATCAACGAAGACTATGAGAACATGGTAACTCAGCTAATTCACAAGAAGTCATATTTGGAAGCTTTAGATACACTTAAGACTAAAAAGGCTGAATTATTCTATCAATTCGCTCCGGTTTTAATTGAGGAGGATCCGAAACACACGGTGAACGCCTTGATATCTCAGGGTGCGAAGCTGAGCCCCTCTAAGCTGCTGCCGGCGTTCCTGTCGTGCCACAACGATGAGGCTCACGTGTCCGAGATCATTCGATACCTGGAGTTCATGATAAAACATTTCAACGTGAAAGATAAGGCAATACATAACTATTTGTTGACGCTGTACGTGGAGCATGACCAGGAGGAGCTGATGAGGTATCTGTTGCGGCAGGGGAAGGATATTGCACTCGTTAATTACGATGTTCATTATGCGTTGAGGTGAGTGAACCTTTGAAATTTAATTTAGAGGTGAACTTTGACACTTATGTACATATAATATGTTCCGTCGATATGAGTGTCTATCAACAAATGAGACTCATTATGAATATTCAATATAAATGTAACCTTATCAAGGATATAAATTAGGTCAAATAATAACTACCTGCTCGAATTATTAATAAAAACTGTTGATTTATGTTAAAACATGCCATTACACATTTGTTCGATAAGGTACATTTTGTATGTTTTTTATGTTATTTATACCTGCAAGAATTAGGGCTCCATCCGCAAGCATTGATTTACCTATGCTACTTGTCCTCTGATGATCATGATATGAAATTAGGAGGACACTGTCGTCTTTATTACATATCCTTAGGGCCACCGGTTTAGCCTGCGCGTCATCTGTCAATAAGTCACTGCTAACATGCATAACTTTTTTTTTTTTATTGCATTATAGGCAAGTATTTGATCTCGATCTCACCTGATGGTAAGTGACGATGAGATCTACGATGGAGCATACTTGCCTAGAAGGTTCACTCTCTTCGGTAACAAAGACGCCGGTGGCGTGTTCCATACCTTGGCAGTTCGCGCGATGAAAGTAGAAGCAAACGCTTAGTACGTACCGAAGGAATGTCAACAGTGTACGGATGACACTTGTCCGTGCGTCTTGTCGACCGGCGATAGAATGGAGATGGGGGAATATATAATGACGCTAACGACGAATATATCTTTCAGGTTATGTAGAGAAAAAAATCTATCACGGGCCTGCGTGAATCTGTTAGCGTTGCTGGGGCTGTGGGAGGCTGCCGTGGAGCTGGCCCTGCAGGTGGACCTCGAGCTCGCGAAGAGCATCGACATGCCGGACGACCCCGAGCTGCAGAGACAATTGTGGCTTAACATCGGTGAGTGAAATGGACGTGTCAATTTTTTTTTACAATTACAGGTCATTCCTGGACGATATACATCTGTAAGTTCAACTGTATTGCTTTAATAGGGTCCAGTACTAGAATGATAAAAACGGAACCCTTGTGTTGCGTACCCTATGTCAGTCTGTCCGTTTGCCACACCCTCCACACCTGATTATAATTGAACTCTATCTCTTTGTAAGTAAGTTTAAAGTTGAACAAGAATGGAAAAAATGGAAATGGAAAGAAATGGTAGTCGCATTTCGAAAATCCACAGCCAGATGTACATAACTAGGTATATAAGGTGTAACAATAAATGGTATAAAATATTTTAAGAGGTCAACAAGTAGCTCGTTGCGATCATATTTATGTATAAAAAAGTGATTGACCTTTTTTAGAAAGCATATCTGTTTCATCGTCCACTTAATGAAATATAGCTTGTAATGCCTATTTATTTGAATTTAAATTTCATTGGGCATGCTTGCAGCTAAACACGTGATCACGAAGAACCAAGATATGGAGGAAGCGATGCGTTTCTTAGAGGAGTGTCGGCTCATCAAGATTGAGGATATCCTGCCCTTCTTCAGTGACGTCGTCACTATCGACCATTTTAGACAGCCCATCTGTGAATCTCTCCAGGTACTTATTAATTGTATTGGAACCCATAAAGTATTTAATCGAAAAAAAAACCAGTAGAGTTGGAGAAAAAGTCTCTAGTTCATTCCATTGTAAAGCAGAGACTCTCCTATGAGGTTCCCCGATCCTGGCTTTGGTGAGGTTTTTGGTAAATTTGGCCATGTCTCATTAAAGGCGCTATTAATTTATCACTTTTCAGTATGCCCCCAATTATCTTGTTACACAAACCAAACTTGAATGTGTTGCCGTCTCTCTCGTGGTCGTATCGTATGAGCAAGACAACATTATTTTTTTGGGTTGGATACAAAAAAATATGGTATATTTTCAGGAATATAACTATCAAATAGAAGAAATGAAAGCTGAAATGGATGAAGCGACAACATCCGCTGATTATGTAAGTATTTTATATAACTTATGGATGATAAATCTAACGAAAATGTTCCTGATCAGCGTCTAAAGTTGCTTTCTAGGTAGCTCTGCAAGATTGCACAAAATATTGAGAGTAGCCCCGCTTGCTGAATTTAATTCACTCATTTTGTACAGATCTATGGTGACACTTACAAATAGTTATTTTTATATTTTTCTTTGACTCTACACCGCGGTCAATACGCGATATCAACTGAGAACATTCGGAATGAAAGTCCGCGGGATTGTTTTTGTATAAAATTAAAACAAAAACAACGACAAGCCTGCTGAGTTTAATTCAGATCATCAAATAAAAAATATATAATTGCACCAATATTCCAGATAGTATTTAAAATTATAGTGAGCTGCTATTCTGTAGTTTGGCTACTAAAATGACTTGCTCTAGTGGTCACACTGGTGTGACCACCGGTGGTACCAAAAAGGGTTGCGTCGTAACTCGAGGTGTGGTCCTCCAGTAACAAAATTTTAAATCATTCGGAATCGACATCGGAAACGGATTTGAAACTTTCCGATGTTGGTGTGGCTTCCGACGAGCTTCCCGACGGAGACTTTTTGAAAAAACGATTTCGTGTTGTCATCAAGATACATCGAACATAATCAAATTCGGAAATTTTAATAGCGATTGGGGTAATCCAGCTCGGAAGTTTTCGATTCCGTTTCGAATCCGTCGGTAATTCCGATTCCGATATCGATTTCGAATGGTTGATTATAATCTGGGTGTTTTCAAGTCGAGAGTGAACAGGTACCTTCTAGGCAAGTATGTTACATCGTAGATCTCATCGTCACTTACCATCAGGTGAGATCGAGATCAAATAGTTGCCTATATTGTAATAAAAAAACCCCCGCAGGTCCGCGCGGAGATCCAGTCGTTCCGCAACCGCAGCGCCACCGTGCTGGTGTCGGACGCGTGCTGGCTGTGCGACATCGCGCTGCTGCTGCGCCCCTTCTACCTGTTCCCGTGCTGCCACAAGTTCCACAGCGACTGCCTCACCGCGCACATCATGCCCATACTCGGTATTACAATTATAACAACTACTATTTTGTTGTTTTGTGAAGTCATTAGGGAGCGTTCAAGTATTACGTAACGCAATTTTTGGAGATATTTAACCCCACCCTCCCTCCCCCCATGTAAGCGCCGCGCCGTAACGTTTTTCTTTACCCCCCCCCCTAGTAAAACCTAATATCTACGCGACCATTCTGAAGGGTTAAAACAATGTTACGTAACGCGTAGTTCAAACCCCCCTCCCGACCCTGTAACGTTTCAGAAGACCCCCCTCCCCCCAAATTCGCTGCGTAATATTTGAACGCTCCCTTATAGTGTAGTAGAATAGCTATACACAGTTTTGCCAAAATACTGTTACAAAGAAAACGCTTTTTTTTCTTTTATTACGTAACAGAATTAATTGTACGTGTCATCTGTCAAATTAGTTTTGGATAGGGTAACAGACCTTAACATTTATTGAGGTACCTCGTGTTATTTTATAAATAACAGTAACTTTTGCCCACGGTACCTCAATGAATGGCCCAAACTCACAGAATTTTAAGCTTGTAATTATATATAAAACAAAGTAATCATTCATATCTCAAGAACGGGTGGGTCGATTTATAATCTTCGATTTTTTAAATTTATATCCGCACCAAATAGCAGAATACTATTAATACATGGGAAAAATAACTGTAAAAAATAATAAAAAAGATAATTCATTTTCTCATACATTTGATTCTGAGGCAGTACGAAGCCAGGACTCAGTATTAGTTAGTATCGATAAGAAACCCTTTTAAAAATATTCCTAGTATTTAGAAACAGCTACGTTTAAATCGACGCAATCGCTAAATGCCCACAATGTTTGAACTTTTATCTAATTGTAAAATAACACAAGCTACTTCAATAAATATTAACTTTGTAACATTATTTATTGCTAGCCTAGCTTATTGTATTTGTACCCAGATCCGGAGCGCCGCAACAAACTCACAGAAGTACAACGCCGTCTCTCCGTTTTGTCGAACATCGAACTGTCCACCATCACGTCCACTGGCTTGCCACTACGCGAGGAACTGAGAAATGAAATCGACGATATTGTGGCGAAGGAGTGCATCTTCTGTGGCGAATACATGATCGAGTGCATCGACAAGCCGTTCATCGCTGACGAGGACTGGGACCGAGTCATGAGGGAATGGGAGTGAGCATGCAATGGACATTGCGCATGGTTTTGTGGTTTCAAGGATTTCCAAGTAATGTATGTTATTAATATTTTAATTGGGTATTTTGAAACACTACTATTATAAATTGTTTTAGTTTATGAAAATTTACTTTAACTATGTTTATGAACGCCTTCAATGGCGCGTGTAGAGTGCATTTTTACCGAGACAATGTTTTTAAGAGTAGCTTTCTAACATTCAGTTTTAGTATGTGTAGTATAGCTTTATTATAGACTACAGACGTAATTTATGTAGCATTATCCTATCTAGCTAAGATTTTTATTTATGTATTGTTGTATAAACTGTTTATCATATTATTTGATGCCATGTGTAAATGTATTCTGTGATAAAATAGCATCATATATGTTTAATGAAATTATATAGCGTTTAAGAACGAATAATATAATGTAATATAATGTTTTATGTAACTGTATGCATGTACTCAATAATAAACAGTTTTAGCAAATTCAATATTTATTGAGAAAATTGTGTTATCAAGTAATGATAAACAATAAATTAATTAAATATTAGGATAGGAGACCATTGCAAATCCTGGACAACAAATATTTTTACACATTTGTTTGTTCAATATTAAAAACGTAAAATGTACAAACATAAACAATATAATGTCAACCGGTGTTATTTATGCACAAATAATTAACGCGAAGATTAAAGCAGGCAGATGGCTCTGGCCCGTGCATGCGGGTTGCGGCTGTGTATCTAATGAGACAATTCACTAACGCAAACTAAATTTATTGACTAGCAGTACCATCTACTTCCATGACCTGCGGCTCCGGCTTGTCGCCTTTGTCGTCCACTTGCATCACATCCTTGCCGCTCGCCTCCTGTTCTTTATTGCTATCGGTTTCGTTTTCATTCTTAACACTATCCTTAGGTTCATCTTTCTTATTATCTTTACTCTTATTGCGTTTCTTAACAACTTTAGTGCCTTTTTTGGGGCTAGGCTTATCTACATGTTCCTCCTTTGGTTCAACGTTACTATCGGCTTGTTCGGGCGCTTTGTCCTCGGGTCGCGTGTCGGCCGCTTCTGTTTGTGTTACATCTTTATTTTCAGTTGGTGCCACTTCGGATTTTTCTTCTTGTGGTTGGGCTTCTGTCTTATCCTCCTCCTGTGGTTTGTCCTCGGTCTTCGCTTGCTCGGGCTGGGGCGCGGGCGCGGGCGTAGGTGCCGGCTCCGCCAGTACTTGTGGCTCAACTTTTTCTTTATCCTCTTCTTTGGTGCCTTCCTTCATGTCTACCTCACCGTTTTCCATTACCGACTCGACCGCCTGCTGGGTAGTATCTTGATTCACATTCATTTCCACATCCTGAGTTTGAGATTGAGTCTGGCTAGCGGTGTTACTGTCGGCTTTGGCTTCTAATACGGCTATACATTTTTGGATACACTTGATCGCCTCCTTTCTCGCCAGTCGGATGTTCTCCTTCCCGTCGGTCTCTATGATATCTAGCTTGATGAGATTCCTCGTGAGCATCTCGTCAAGATACAAGTATCTCTTGTCTCTTTTGGTACCGGTAAAGTTTTCCACTTCGGTCATGAGGTTCAGCACGTCGGTTTGGATACTGAGGATCTGCGTGATGGGATCGTTGGCCGAGGGCTGTTGTGGTTTAGGCGGCGGCGTCTGGTCCCGCGGCGGAGCTTGCTGCTGCTGCGGGGGCGTCTGTTGCTTCTGCTGCGGAGGAGTTTGCTGCTGCGGCGGCGGCTGCCTCTGCTGAGGTCTGGACGGAGTATCAGTCTTAGGCGCGGCCTGGTCGTGGTGCACCGGCACCTTTACGAAGTGCTCATCGGGATGCGGCTGAGGTTTGGGTGACTGGGATCTTTGTGGCGACGCGCCGCGTGTGAACGCCGCCTGGGGGTATACTTTCTGCTGCACGAATGGCTGCGGGCCCTGTCTGTAGCCTTTGTTGAACGGCGTGCCGAACGCCCTGGAGAAGTTAGGCGGGTGGTGGAAGCCGACAGGGCCGTCGTCTGCGAAGTACTGTTCTCTATCGATGTGCGGCTGCGGTGGTGGCGGCGCGTAGGTTTGTTTGGTTTCGCCGAAATGCGTTCCGTGATCGACTGATTTGTTGATGACGGGCTCGTCCCTGCCTTCCACGAATATGGGTATGTGCCGCACGTTCGACTGCTGCTCGCCCTGCTGCGGCTGATGCTGCTCGTGGTGGTGGTTCTGTCCGCTCATTTTGAAGCTTTGATCCTGTGCGCTACTTTCGGGGGGCGCTGACATAGACCTGTGGTTTCTCTCGTCAGCATCGACCAGACTGGGGTCGGCTGGGCTTTTCTGGCCGAGATCTACTGTATTTCTGAGACCGTACTGTGGCAGGTGTGTGTGTTGGTCGTTTTCTATCGGCTCGGGGTCCTGTTCGGTTTGTGTGGCTGCAGTCTGCTGCTGGGCGGGCTGGGGCGGGGACTGGGGAGCGGCTTGTGTCTGTTGTGGTTGTTCGTCACGGGAACTAAAACTGCGGTTCCAATGTGAAGGGAAGTGCTCTCTGAACTCTGGTGGGATGTCGTCGAAGGGAAATCTGTCGAAGCCGCTGAAATTTTCGCCAAAATCTGGAAGAACGAAACGTTTTTATTAAAAACAACCTGCCAGTTCAATCAATGCCGTTAAATGTAAAATACGGTGTTGAAGACCAAAAAAACAAATCTCTTGTAATTATGCAACGTTGATGGGTAAGTGGAATACTATAAGAGAGCTGTACTAAATAAGCTGGAGACTTATTTTTTCTCAACACCGACATACGATGAACAGTGTTGAAACCGTATAGATGTACGTGCGTGTACGCACCTTCGGTGGTGGCGTCCTGGCTGGAGGGCCGGCGCTTCCGGGTCCAGGTGGCGGGGCGCTGGCGCAGGCGCGCCGCTATGTCGGGGTGCCGCGCCGCGAGCTCGCTCCACGCGCCCGCTCCCTCCTCCTCATCAAACGGGAAGCCGCGCTGTATCAAACATACATAACACGTTATTATTTTAAAAAAAACGAACAGTGTGTGATCGCTCGCATCGGGATGACAAAAGAAAAACGGAAAACTGACCAAGATTAAAAAAAAAACAGTGCTGTAGCTATTTGGTAAGCCCTTAATCCAAAACAAGTGTGTCAAGATTTCTAGTTCGCGTGTTCGAGGAACACAGATAAAGTTCTGATCCAGATTCAACCGGGTTTTCACAATTGGATTAGTCAATGGTTGGACTTAAAGGTCTACCATCACGTCAGGATCAGTAGATTCCGCCATGTTGCGCGGGCGGAGGCCATTATTTATTACCATACCCGTCGGCAGCTAGGCCAGTTTTCTTTTTTCTTATGGCGCGAGTTATTTTAACATGTGTAAATTACAATAAATTATCACTTTTGAAAGATGACATGAATACCGGAAGTTCGTTTTTATTACAACCGTTTACATTGATATCCGGATGGCATTACAATAAATATGTAGAAACAAAACGGCAGGTGCAACTACCTACAGCGTATTCCAATTTACCGTGCTCTTCAGTCTTTTAGAGTCCGAAAGGGACGGAAAACCGTACGTCGACCGTAAAAGAAAAGGTTTATAGTAGCCACATTTGCGTCGCCAGATGCTACCATATATGGCAAGGACGGCCGAGGAAGTGACCTCAACCGCCGCGACTTTCGTATTTTGATACTACGGTATCATTACTTTGTTGGAGCCATCCATGTTTTACGTAGCACGAAAAAAAATATTAAGATTTTTTGATAAAGCTTGGCTTGAGGCGTCGACAAACGAGCAGAGCAAATTAACATACAACACGGTGTATCTTATAATAATTGTCATTCACACGTCACAGCGCGTTATTGTCTGGCGTAGATAATTTTTCGTAGTCGCAACAGTGAAATCGCGGTTATCAGGAATAACTTTAAATTGCAAGGTTCAACGTTAACGAATTCCGCATTCCATATAAATTACCTTCTAAATGTTTAATACTTATTTCAACGAATGATTTAAAAAAAAAACCCTCATTTTGGTGCGGTATCTTCATCACTTCAAGAATACGAGTACGGAGGTTAATATCGATATCATCGCCATTATCCGGTATTAGTGCAATATTATTATTCTTCCAGTAAACACATATATGTAATCTTATATAAGAATAATCCACCTGTCTTCACTTACACTCAGAAAGTAGGTTATTGTGATCTGCATCAAAACGTAGATAGCAAAATACGACAGACAAATCCCATCGACTATTCGCTAAAGATCGCTAAATATATACCATATGCTATTAAACAAATAACTTTATTATATCCTTGCTAAATGTGCTGTCACAAGTCGTGAAGTGATATTCCGTAATAATGTTAGCGAGACTTATGTAAAGGTGACCTATACTGACGGTCGCGGTATAAGGTGATAGAGCCGAGTATTCATTAAATATCAATGAAAGATAATTTCATTCATTATAAAGCTCAATACAGGGCCTGCTCTTGGAAACAACAAAGACATTGGAACATAATATTATTATAGCACCAGTATAAGTTGGTGACCACAATATTGTCGCTGTCTACACAAAACCGCAGGAGCCACTTTCATAATACAAAAAGTACAAAAGAGACAAGTTAATGATGATTGTACACGGTGACATCACCGTGTGGGCTGGAGTGAACAAAAACCGATGGCGAGCGTTGCGTCACTCGATTGTGGACGATTTGTTGGAAACCGTACAAAACAACATACGTCGCATAGACGAAGGCACGTGTCTCATCTCGTGAATTGACCATGTTGCTATTACAGTAATATCCGTATCTATAACAGCAGCTGAATGAAATTAACCAACATAAATAAGCTGTCTAAGTTTCCAACTTTATCGTACAATAAATTCTGATTTAACTAATTATTCCCCTTGAAATTACGTTCTAAGTTTGGAAAGCTGTAGAGCGTATTTAATCAGAAAAGAGAGCGGTTTATCAAATCTCTTTGGTCTCAGAATTAATGTATAACTAATAGAAATCGATAATATTATCATCAATATTAAACCCCAGAAACAGATGCTTTTGATACATAATCAAGATGGATGACGTAATACAAGTCGTTGACCGACGAACGTCGACTTCCAAAATCAAAGCAGACGAAGAACACAAGATACAATTTTATTGTATACGATAACTGATACCATACAGTATCTTAGACGTATGCAAAGAAAAAAATACAAAGGAACGTAATTATCTATATTCTAGTTTCAAGATTTCAGGTGAAAATTAAAGCCATTAATGAATCTTGTCATTAACACTGGCTTCTTTGCCAAGTTCATAATATTTACAGCATATTCGTAAATTATCTTACTACAAGGTTTATGACTTTATTGCTAGAAATTGTTGATTACATTTGTGTATTGGACTATTTCAACGTTTTTTGTCAAGTATATACTCGATAATCATACGATGACCCACAAATACTCCATAAACAGAAACATCAAATCGGCGCGTGGGACGGTGATGATTGTCTATCAGATTTCTTGTGAAGATATTATAAAAAAATATCCGGTCATTATTATTGTACTAATAAAGTCATTCCCAAGTAGTTTTCGATTCATACAACCGTATTTGTATGAGCCACTAATAACTGCACGTGGGAGTCGGCAGTGTGACGCACTGTCACAGGCCAGGGTACGATCTAACTCCGATTGTGTACGTATAAGATACATTTTACCTGCTAAGATAAATAAACTGACATCACCGTCTTGAATTAGGATCTTGTTTACAGAGACGATTTAATACCCGGCAAACCGGTTATCCGTGAACTTGTATGGATTTCGAAGACGTGCGCGATATATATAATAAATATTTTCTGTAATACAACAGTTGTGCTAAAATGAAAACTAAATAGCATTTACTTTTCAAAGTTATGCGCGCTAGCCTGTCGCAACACACTGCGCCGTTCGCGACAAATTCTTAGTTTAAGGGCATGAAAGCCAGTGACAACGTCCAATGCAAAGGAGAATCCTATCGTGTGGGTGGTATGGATGAAATCACGTTTACAAATAACATATTCAGAGCAAAATAATATTTATTTATGTAAACACAAACGTCACGCGACAAGATAAAATGAAAGTAGAATCACTTATGGCTTAAGGCACTTATTCGCATGGCGTAATTATGATCTAAAACAGCGCTGAAATTAATAACATGGAAGAGAAGCACTATTAATGTATTGAGAGCGTGCGTGCACTCAAGAGATAAACAAAGCAGAAGGGGTTTCAGTATCAATAGCAGCTCAAAAGGTAAGTGAACTTTGTGGAATTGCTTACAAGAATAACCGCTGACTAAAAGCTGTAATACTGTAGATAGTATATGTTATAACGAAATACTGTAAGGTATATTTATCATATTTTGTCATTCACATTTCCCCGAAGGTGTGGTTCTATGAAAATTAGTTTTATGTTTTAGAAAATTCTCTTGTATGCGAACTTTCGATAGCAGCGTCGCTCGTGACTCGCGACTGTGCGCCTGACGTTGAAATGTTTACATTAGTCTCATTATTGATTTATGTGAAACACAATGCTGTAATATTGAGTGCAAAAACTTATTTTCGAATCTAGACTACAATAGGTAAGTTATGGGTAAAGATGTTTACGTTATCATAACTTACAAAATAAGTAATCGTCAATTAATATAAACGACTTATTTGTTCAGATGGCGACTCTATGTTCAACTACACTATAACTACATTATAGACAGTGTTACATTAAATCCGATGTAAAAAGACGTTGGCGTAGAGACACGTCTGCATCCTGTTCGATTGCCTTTTAGTAGAATGTGAATGTTCGCATTTAGCTATAGAGCAAAAACCTGTTGAAGCAAACGTCACAACCGTTACAACTTTGTGATACAATAAACGATCAAAGTTTGTTAAGTTGCTAGGTTATGTATAAAATGAATTGTACTAAAAGAATTTTAAATTCGATACGTACTGCTTTTATTTCATAACCGAATAAAGTCAAAATGCATACTAATTTGGAATATTTAAAGTCCAGAAAAACATCTGTCTATGACCATGCGACCATCTGGCCCGGTGCCAATTGCTAATACTAAGATGGAATATATTCTGTAGGCCATTCGGGTTTCACTTAAATCCATCCTATGAGATCATGCGTTAGAACTGATTGTCACGTGTTTATTATTAGGTAAATACTTACTTATTTATCACTTATATTTATCAATAGCGTATTTTTTAATTAAGAATCATAAATATTGTGTTAATTTTTAATAGTATATAGTACCAAAGAAAGTTCTGACCGAACAAAAATATGTTCTTGTTATATTAATTAGCAATGATTTTCAAATAAAAAACTTGATGTTCTTGATTCAAAATAATTTAGCAATCTTACGTCGTTTCCATGATATTCCGGCGGCTTATCCACTACAACAGGTGATTCCATTTTCAAAATACAATGCACTGGAATGTATCACAGATGTCCACTTCACTTGTTCGATACGTTTATATCGCGAAATGTATTGACGTGATTCGAGTAACGCTCGTTACCTTCTCTCGATTTGTACTGCGGCGATCGGCTACGAACGATCGTATATATACGGCGAGTGGGAGCGCGGCGCCATAAGTTCGCGAACTGTCCAGAGTATTCGAGAACGATACAAAACGACCCTGTACAAAAGCCCGCGCAGACAACAGCTGAATTCATTGTACGTTATACAAGTGTGCGTATGAATGCAGACCGTCGTTGTCCTGGTATAGAAAATCCGCAATGTAATCGTTGCGAGTCTCGAGCGAGGATATCTGTATTGTTGTAAAATGCGCGCCTGCGCGGCGCCTGGAAGATTCTGGGGTGTCTTGGACTGCATTATGGGGTGAATTGCAAGAGGGTGCGACCCTTAGGGAAGCTTTATTAGGTGCGAGCGCGAACCTACTCATTACGCCAATAACAGAGTTTCATTTTGCAAAGTGGGTTGTATATGTATGGTCACAAAAACAGATATTAATAATTTTCAGGTCGTCAAGTGTGAATCATTGTAGACACTTTATAAAACGGACATCACAATGGCAATAACGGCATGTATGAATTTCTTTATTTTTTCCTTCGCCGTCCTTATAAAACAGCTGATTAATGGAGGGGCATTGTGTTTATGCAACGCTAGCACATCAATTCGTTTTTCAATTGTGCCCTTTAAAGTTTTGGCGATACTTGCTTGTTAATGAAAATAAGTAACTGAAGTATATAAAGGGCTATTAACTTATGTAGTTTATATACCGTAATATATAATCTGCATACTCCCGTTAATATTATAATAAACGATGACCTGATAAGTGCAGTTGGTAGTGACCCTGCTATCTGCACCGAGAGTCCCGGGTTCGAATCCTGCTAGGGACAAACTTTATGTGATGAGCACGAATGTTTGTACCCGAGTCGTGGATGTTTAATATCTACATAAGTATTATATACTGAGTTCGCCCTCATCTCAGCTGATTACAAAATGTAAGGCCTCAAACCATTACATACAAGGTAAGCTATCAACATTCTAGAACCTTTCTGCTATAACGGCCATCGGTTCTTCGAGTTATGTGCCCCTCCCACTACCACTTCAGCTTTAAAATTCTTCGAGCTATGTTGTTTACTCTAGTTCGTCTACGGATCTTTTCATTTCTGATTCTATCACGTAGCGAAACTCTTGAGTTTAGCTCTCTCCATTGCGCATTGAGCGACCTTGAACTTTCTTATGAGGCCCATATTAAGCAACCACGTCAATGAATAACAATACTCCTGACGGGGTATGAGTTCCCAATGTATACCATTTAACTTATACTTCTAAACTGTCGGGTCTAGCTTTTACTTAGAATGTCGTCACACAAAATCGACTTAACATACGAACCTTGACGAAACAAAGAAAGAGTAATATATGTAAATAGTTATAATTTACATGCGTTTTCCGCTGAACGTAGCCTATAATTATACCGTATTGGAGTTGAGATTAAAGCGAGTATGGACAAAGTACTGGATTAATAAAAATCAGGATGGTGATCCGAAGGCATAAGGCCTATAATTGCAAGGATACACATTTAAAAAATCTACATAATCAATTAAATGAGTAAACAAAAGTTTTGGTCGAACTGAAAACAATAAACTGTAATTTGTTTACAAGCTCCAATGGACTGTAAATGCGCGAATCTAATGAAATACGGCTTTATAAATCATCTTAACGTTATAATTAGTTAGAGCTGTGATACCAATGACTGAGATTTAGAGAAAAACGTGAGGAACGTAAATAGATAAGGGTCACTTATGAGGCCCTGGTAAGTCAATTACATCTTGATGACAGCACCCAAATTTAAAGAAGTTTTAATCAATTTAACTTATCTGCTTTAGAATGCCATTGTAAATGGACGAAAACTCTGAGGATAACAATATACTTGTAGAATTTTATTGTGAGTGTACATTTGGAGTCGATTTCAGCTATTGGATAAAAAATAACATCTTTAAAGCAACGACTAATTCAATACATCAAGAAAAAAATATTGGGAACATCATTTGAACATTAGTTCCTGCTCCTTACATAACCACTGTCTCTTTATCAGCTGTCTGCTATTAGGCACAAATCAAAGGCGTTGCATGGTCGTTGACCGACCATTGTAATACGCAAATGGTGTTGGAAACGTAAGCGGAATAATAAAGAGATTTTCATTCATGGTGCGACGACATGGAATGTGTTCATGGTGAATTATCCGAGTATAGGTTAACCTGTTTCTTCTCTTTGTTTCTAACCTAACCCAACAACCAGATTTAGTTATACTTGTATTTTTAAGGTAAATAAGAAGAAAGGTGTCTTGCTGAAAGCAAAAAAAAGTCGACGGCGTTTACTTTAAAAAGATCGAAGCGTAATTTTTGGTTGTGAGTTCTTTGTCGTTGTTTGTACTGGGGCGTCGCAATTTTTTCGTCCGCATTTTCTGTAACATAACTAATGCAAAAGGCACGCAGAAACAGTATATTTAGCTTCATTATGTGTTCTGAGGGCGCTAAAAACTACAAGTGACCTATGACGACGCATAAGAATATTTAGACTAGATTTTTGGGCAATTCTGTAATTAACATTTATGAAATAAAAATGATGAATGAAGTAATGAATGAAGTGATGATGAATGAAATGAATGAAGTGTAGATATTGCTAGTTTGTTTTTATGGTGTTTAGATTGCAGAACTTGTTTACAGTAAGCGAATAACTAGAAATACTTCAGGGTTAATCAGAAAACTATAAGCGGTCGAAGTGGGACGCACGAACACGTAGGAGGGCAAGTTGTTCTAAATACCGTACAAATTCTTAGTTTTAGGTTGAGCAACACAAAAACATAAAACTAGGTATATAAATGTTTACGTGGGGATAGCGGACATTTTATTTTAAAATAAATTGTCCAATGTCAGGGGGACATTATGAAGGTGCACAACGGACTAGTACGCGATGTGGATATATAATAAAGTCGAAAAAATATAAAACATAAGTATGTAAACAAAACATTTGAATCTTTGGCAGCACCTTGCGATTGGTGTTGCCCACAATTGCAATATAATCATGCTATTTATAATATTGTATGAGCCACAACACCACGACAGATCGTACTCACGTTTCGCTTCATCTTGTGCTGTCACACAATGATCCTCGGTTGTAATTATGATTTTTAACTATAGAATAAACATTTAACTGCTCAAATCGACACTGAATTTTATATATCCGTCTCAGCACCACTCACACGTTCACGTCTGCGCGTCGTTTTGCATGTGCTGTGGGTGGTTGCCGCTAAACACCGAAATAGAACTTTTGGAATAACACTATACAAATTATATTCCTTGCGTCACCGTGTAATACTTGACGAGATGAAGATCAAGAGCGTATGCGCAGACACTAGTATTAATAACAGATATTTTCGCAAACATATATATTTTTCCTGCGAATGCTAGACGCAACGTTGCATTTATTTTTGACTAATACAAAATCCACAACTTTTAATACTGGTTTAGAAGGTTGTTTCGGCAATTCTTTATTTTGTATTTTAGTTTATTATAACAAGAAACAATATTAGGTAGTTTGTTATCGAACAAATTATTATTATATTTTCAGGCAACACCACTATCCAACTCCGCGTTTGCATGACGTTCGTCCGTTCATTCTCTCGACACCAAAAGCCATAATTCCGCTGCATATAGTGTTTTGCACGATTTTCAAGTAAACTGAATGAAATCAAATGAGGTCAATGTAGGAGCCAAAATAGTTTTGCGAATATTGTTTTATGTTAATTTTGTATTTTTTATGTTAACTGGATATGCTTAACCTTCGTTGCCAAGTTAGAAACGTCTGGTGAACACCTTTTTTAATTATTACGAATTATTAAAACTAAGTTCCAAGTGGTCTCATCACGATGCGATCATATAAAAAAGACACGTGCACCAATTTTACTTCTTCCTTCATAGGAACAGTAAAAGGGAAGTCCTTGAGCAACCCACTGCCGGCCTGCTGTGTACTGAATCATTATCACCCACGCGGCGTCGCTCGCACCGATTGCATACAATTGCACGATAGACCAATTGCAGCGGAGTCGATTTACGGCTAGGGTTAACTCTGTAATCGTCCGACACTGTTCAATACAAATATAATATTTCGGGTTGAACACGCTTCAGTTATGTTGATTGAAAAGAAGCTGTGATATCTGGTCGTGTTTCATCACTTCAAAAGTATGACTTGTTTAGCAAAATAATGCTCACAATATCGAATAGCAGGTATGAATAAAAAACCTGCTAGTCAAAATATCAAGTCTGCAGAGGTCAGTGCCCAGCAGATGTAGGAATTAAATCTGATACATCTAAAAGACTGGTGAAGTTTGATCGGATGAAATTGATGCGACAACTTTTATTCTGACCAATTATGTTATGCTAAAAACAAAAATAATAAGCAAATTCTCTCAGAGCTTGTTATAGGAAGCAGTAAATTTCTAAAATAATGACATTATTTATATTAATGTGCATAGTAGCGGCTCGTGAGTAGCTGGCAACCCTGATGTTGACGAGTAACGAGAGGTAGAAATAGGTGTGATGATGATGAATGATCCGACGCAGTATCATTTATTCCGGTTGCGTTTATTTTAACAGACTACACATTTCGGCACAGCCTTGTGTATTTCTCTATGATACTAATTACACAAATATAGCTAGATATTGTAATGAAAATGAATAATAAATAGTGTACTTATCATAAATTGTATAATGCCAATAGGCTCGGTCGGCCCTTAGTACATTAGGGGCCAAATATCATTAGCGAAATGTGGGTGCAATGCAATACATGTTTACTTACCGCTTCGGGGAACGCAGGCGTGATGGTGTATTTTTGAACTGCAAAATGTTTTCAGTTACCTACTTACGCCATGGTAACAGCTATAACATTGAATATTATAATATTGATTGATTTTTTATAATATGATTTACTTGGACTGAAATTATTTTATCGGGTTGCACGATTGTATATATAATTGTCGCACGGGTGCGTACGTTGGGAAATGCGCAATCTCGCAAAAGCGACAATTCATACGATATTCTAGGACCCAACATCATGTACTTGGGCGACCTTGCTCTATTATTAAGGTACGTTTCACGGCACGATGTATTTATTTAAAAATTGCACTAGCGATGTCACGCGAGTTTGAATCACGTCATTTCCATTAATGAACTAGATTGTGAGTTGTGGCTATAATGAAGAACAAACACAAGGTAAACGTATGTAATAATCAATTATAACGATAGGACGATCCACTTAAATAGTTCCAATGTATTGCGCACACAGACCTGTTATAAAAGATCAATGACATAGACCTGTTTTAATAGATAAAACATACATCAATTTAACGTAAAACAGATCTGTCAAACCATGTTTGCGTGTGTGCAAAACTTGATGTTATACACGCTGAAGTAAGTCCGCTTGGATTCGCTAAAAAGTGGTATTTGCATCAGTGATTACATATTTATAAAAAAAAAAACCATTTGCGGTTTAGATTTTGCAGTACCGGTTCGGGCTGGGTGGATTGATAAATTAATATAAATAACACGACAGAAAAAAAATTTTACGTCGATAAAAATATTAAGTCACACACCATACATACGCATAATGCGGGTAACGGCTATACTTTGAACACACATCACACAAAAATGCACATCGTAGAAAAAAAACATAAATGTCAAATATTGCCGATTGAATTTATTATCACAATGTACTGCTCAAAAATATTTTTTTATTAAAGAGCGACCATGACATGACGTGTCTTGTCCGTACTTCTCCATAGGAACGGCATTTCGAACGGCTGGTAAAGTTGTAGCTTAGAATTATGTCACATTTTGACGATTCATGAGTACTGTGCTTAATCTATACATACATATAAATAAAATTGGAGTGTCTGTTTGTAATATTAAAATAACCGCTTTTTACTAAGTGCATTTGGATGTATACACGGTACCTATACCAAAACAACATTTTTTACAATTTTTGTCTGTCTGTCTGTCTGTTTGTTCCGAGTAATCTCTGAAATGGCTGGACCGATTTTGACGGGACTTTCACTGGCAGATAGCTGATGTAACAAGGAGTAACTTAGGCTACTTTTATTTTAGAAAAAAACATAGGATCTCAAGAAAAAATAATAAAACCAATGTTGCAGCGTTGCGCCTGATTAAGTTTGATAGCAACAACCTGAAATGCGTCCCGCGGGCTCAGAACGCGCGAGCAGGCTGTTGCCAACGGTTGTGTGTTTGTTAAATACCACGCGAACGAAGTCGCGGGTAACAGCTAGTGGTTTATATGAATTTATAAAATCTGATTCTGATTTAATCTAATTTAACGCTTAATACGATATCATCCACGTACATTACGATAAAAAGTTTATAGCGTCAAACGCTGTGATAATATTGTGTCAAAGCACCACTCGCGGGATACCTTAATTCTTAGTTGCTGCTCAATTAAAATCTCATAAGTGGGAAGCGTGTCACTGGCCGAATCTTCCGACTCGAATCGATCGGTCACCGCCGATCAAGTTTACAATTACCGATGCAATTGTCATTAATTATCCTTGAACTTGTCTAAATGGCTAAATTCATTTAAGCTTATGGCTGTCTCAATTATTTATAATTTGTTTATTGTTTTGTACCGTGTGTTTCAAATGAGATCAGCACTCAGCAGTAATGGTGCCAATAGTGGCGCCAGTTCGATTCAATATTGCAGCAAATAAATACTACATGGTCTTTTTAAACCGCACAAAGGCTACGAAATCAGACCATTGTGGTTTGTTCTAAAATTAAATTTAAATACAAAGGGCAATATTAACGAATTGTAAATTAGCTTGATTTCAGAAATTAATCATATTCCTTGTGTGAATTTAATCAGAAGGCTTTCTTCGGGTTTTCACAGTTAACGAAACTCGGTCAATAGAAAGCTAATTAGAAAATATTACTTTGCACCATGGTGTTTCTGGCACAGTGGCTAATGAGGTGGCACAGTTCAAATTACATGATAATTGGGTACTTTAAAAATATTCTTGATCAACAGTTATGATAAATCTCTATCATTACTCTTTTTAGAAAGATATAGATCAGATACAAAGGAGTGTATTATTCGTGCAGAAAGTACTTCAATTGTTTTTTTTTATGAATATGGGAGAATAATTAAACTCTAGTATAAACTCGTCTCCAAACTAGCCGCGGATGTTGTTAAAATCTATCCTGACATCCTAAAAAGTATAATCATGTTTGCACAGTTTGTTCTAGCCGACTAAAGGAAGGACGCTTTTACGTATACCTTTAATATTTGCACAGTTTACGTAACTGCTTATGCACACACGACGGATTGTATTGACGAATATTTACTTTGTTGTCACTATATATAATATTTTGCATCTCATACGGATTAGGAATCGACTTGGTATATGCTATATTCCTCTTTCCATTACGTTCTGATTACATTTCGATTCAGTTAATGTGAATTAAATTGAATATAGTTAGATCCGTCGGTCTGTTCCTCTTTCGACATTTTCCCTTTGCCGAAAAAAAAAATATGCGGATTATATACATCTAACTATTCAATCCTTAACCGGTGTTAGTTGAACTATACCGTGACATTACTTTAGCATAGAACGAACTGTATATCTTTTTTGGTGCAAGAGTTGGCGATCATCAGAGCTATTATTGTTTAACAGATGATTGCCTGTAATGGGGATTTGGTTCTGGTACTCCACCAGATCCAGTCTTCGTGTTAGGTTTCTAAACGAGGATGTGCGTTTCTGCCAGGTTGAGTTCGGCGTTGTAACATTACCCTGGACGATAAGCCCCCAATGGGTTTAATTTGGATATGTTATTATCATCAAAGTAGCCATCTAATTATCTCCTACTATACTCGCTAGTTTAGTACTGATTTCAGGAATATCTTATTGCTATGTTGGCTTTGCTTTCATAGAAAGCGCTGGACAAGACATATGGGATTTAAACAATGTGTTACATCTATTGATAAAATGTTAGAGCATTCGTTATCGATAATAGATGATCAATAAAGAGCTACGAGCACCACCTTCACGTATGTAGTACACAATGATTATAATAATAATACAATAGGTCGTTGTTTTCTTGACGATATACCCGTGAGACGTCGACACGCTTCATGCTTCAGTAATTTGTGTTTTTGTTCAAACATTACACAGATGTACCGTGATATATACAACGAACATTTCAAAAGGTAAATACATTAAGTATCTTCTTAGAAAAATGTGACTCAGTTTACAAGTAATGCTTAAAAAGTCAATTATGAATATTCATTCATTGGTTATTGGTAGTTACTTTATAATTTCTGCAAGGAGTTCAAATTATTAACTAATATTAAATAAGAGTTCAAGACGAGAAATAACATGAGTAGCAGTTATTTAATAACATATTATTTAAACAGTATGACTTCATTACGTCGACGACCTGATCAACGCAGTTGGTAGTAAACCTGCTTCCTGCAGCCAGGGTCCAGGGCTTAAATCCTGGTATGGACAAACTGTGTGATGAGCACGAATGTTTGTACCCGAGTCATGGATGTTTAATATCTATATAAGTAGTATACTGAGTTCGCACTCAGTCCATTGTAAGGTACCCTATAATACAAGCGTTGCTTAGAGTGGAACCGTATAGTTGGTGTGTTCGTCTGGCAATATTAAGTTATTACTGTAGTGTAATGTTAAAACTCTACTAATGCCGCCCTTAGCAAGTAAACATTACATGAAAAAAAAAAACTATTTGTCCTCTTCATAAATTGCTCGCGCAGAAAGCCAACCATTTTTTCACCGCGTCTAAGTTACTATAAAGACAATATTTTCTTGTCATTTACGGACGCATTACATACGACAACAATAAAATTGTCAATGAAATTAAATTTACAGGTGGCTATGACTAACACCGAAGGGTGCCAAGTCCGATTTACGCGGCACTTGTATGACGACTTACACACCAAGCTTTAATTTTACACCTAGGACTATTCATGGATTACAAATTTGACAAAATATGTACGAAGTACATAATGTGCCCCTGTTTTTCTATAAAAAGCCAAAAATAGCAATGGCTAACATTCTTTTCAGGAAGTTTCCAAACCTATTTTTTTTTATATCCGCCTTACGCGCCATTACACTAAGCAATGCTTGTATTATGGATACCGTACAATGGACTGAGGGCGAACCCAGTATATAATACTTATATAGATATTAAACATCCATAACTCTGGTACAAACATTTGTGCTCATCACACAAAGATTGTCCCTACCAGGATTCGAACCCGGGACCTTGGGCACAGAAAGCAGGATCACTATCAACTGTGCTAATCAGTAGCCTGATGTCGTATCTTGCAAAAGACTAGCAACAGCAAAGCGACAGCAATAACCGCAAAATATTTGCTTTCTAATCGCAAATTTGAATGACATCGCAGCGCTACGTAATACGAATTTGCGATTTGAAAGCAAATATTGCGAGATAATTGCTATCGCTAGACTATTGCAATATACGTAATCTGGGGGCAGGTCGTCATTATGCTTACAAACATTAAATTGAACATATGTTCTCTAGTTCTGAGAGTTTGCTAAGACTGTATTTTTAACCGACTTCAAAAAAAGGAGGAGGTTCCCAATTCGGTTGTATTTTTTTAATGCTAAGCCCACAATATAACAAGTAAATAAAGGTAATCTCTGAAAAGTACGTATCTACACCTACAACTGTACACATCGAAAACAAAAACTATTAGAATCGTACGCAGAATTCAACGCAATACTTTTTAGTTTACGGTATAAGGTACGCAGTAAACTTTCATTCTGAACCCGGTACTTAATACTACCTGCCCTGTGTATAGGTCGTATAATTTTTTTTAGCAAAGATAGCGGCCATGCAAATGCCTCGTTAGACTAGCCCGCCGTAGTCTAACTAGGCATTTGCATGGCCGCCATCTTTGACAATTTTATTTGATTAGACCTGTAACGTGAGTGCCTTACGTTACACGTTAAAAATATTGCCACAGTTTTGAGCCTTCAGGGCATCGCCACGTAATTAATTAGCTCCATGACTGTACATGATAAATCGTATAGACATGCCACAAACAAACAATTTCACAGACCACATGTGCTTCAGTCTGAAGACGTCATAATTAAAACATTCAATGTGCAGAATAATTTAATTAGTCTGAAATTATAACAATACGTGTAAGCACCGATATAATCGATGTGAGTCAACGTTTAGTTAATCATTCATTTCCATTCAATCGATTACGTTTGTATAACAAACTTCGGCTTATGTACCTAAGAATCGGAATCAGAATATGTTTTATTCATGTAAAGTAAACCATTAGGTACAGTACTTATGAATCGTCAAAATAGTCACAAAATGCTAAGCTACAACTACCCGTTCGGAATGCCGTTCCTATGGAGAAGAACGGGCAAGAAACTCCATGGTTGCTCTTTTCAAGCATTGAAACCCTTAGATTTATTCGATTGTTTGAATAAAAAAAACAGTTGTTTCATTGTACACCATAATAATATCATAGATCGATACGTAATCAACATTAAAACAAATTCACTAAGCCGAGATTCACGTACCGTATCTAGCAGCCAGACGTGCTTTTTTTTTCGAAATTATAAGTGCTTTTGGTCGCAGATAACCTTTACAGCTTCACCGGACGAGAGGGCGAGCGCTAACGTCGCTCCAGCCAGAAAGGTAGGGGGGCAACTAGCTCAAGGACGGCTCCGGAGGCACGACCTCGGTTTGGGCTGTTGCCAGTGTGGGGGTTGACTACGGACGACTGCTAGGTGCGAAAACGCACCTGTGGGCAGAAGGTGTGTTTCGTCGGCCTCGTCGGCGAGGTCGGTGTCTGTTAAGAGTTAGGTGTATCGGTCTGGTCACTCGAGCTGTCCAGAAGCGCGGTAAGGTCGTCGGGGGGTCGATCAAGACGTGTTTAGGACGGCGGCGAATTTTCTCTCTAAAGATCTTTTACAATTACTCTTGAGTTAAATACTTCGCCTTGAATATAAATAAAATTACATTCACTGAAGAAGCTCGAGACTTGGATGTTGAGATTCTTGCACCTGTTAAAAATGGTCTAGCAAAATAAAAATAAGTAGGTATATAACTAATTAGCAGAACGAGGCGAAGACGGTGCGACGATTCTGACAGCTTTGCGGGTAAAACAGCCACAAGAAGCCCAAAGGTACTGTGGAGACGCGTATGGGAGGTCTTGGCAGCAGTGGGACAAAGAGAATATAACATATATGGCGAGGCAAAACAAGACCTATTGCGAAATATTAAGATTACACAAATCATATTTGGACGTCAATAAAATTAATAGAATCGGGTTTACGACTCATTACCGTCTAGAAATATTTACGATGCCGCCACACAAGACTGTGGACCAAATTGAGAGCAGTGATTTCAGCATCTTATGATCATACAGAGTGATCAATAAAATATTGGCTCGGTTATGTACGGTTGTCGCAGCAACGACGCGCCACCTACAGGCACGCCCACCGGGCATGTTGAAGCCAAAAAATGCTTCATGGGCATTGATATACTCATTCATTGCTTGTCATTGGGAGATAGCAACGAGATTAATCATGTTTGGTTATTGAAGACTTGATGGCACAATTTCGTATAGATGCTAATTTGACCTCAACCTCGTTTGATTTCCGCAACTATTAATGTAACTTGCTTTTCTAACAGCAAACAAAAATCTACTTCCAAATTTTAGAAATTAAGTTTTTTAGACTTTATTCGAATTGAAAATATTCTGGCAAAAAATATGATTGCCTTATTCATTCACGAATATCGTTACATTGAAATCTGGGGAAATATTTTTCAGTGTGAAGCCCCAAAATGCAATATTCACATCGGTTAAGCTGTTGCAAAACAAAGTAAAGTATGCGCGTTCATTAAACAAAATACCGAGGAATTTGTATGACACTTGCGCAGTTCTTAGGAAAACAACTCGATTCAAGGTGAGATAAGTGGGTATGACTTGAGTGAAGTCAGTTTGCGTCGCCGTAACAAATACCGGTAATAAGAACATCCATTTGATTGATGAGTTGCTCGATAATGGCACAATGATTGGACGAGTCTCTGTTGCTAGAAGTGTTTTATGTTAACATGTTGAAGGTAAAATAACGAACAGCAACATCAAAGCAATAGCTGCAGGAAATAAAAAATCGTAAACCAACGGTGCCTATCTATAATATGTATAATATATAATATTAAAGTATTAATCAACGAAAATCGATAATGAATCAAACCATAAAACAAGGAACCTCCAACTTGATTGCAATTTATAATCATGAAGAATATAATTTACAAGTTCGTATAAATCACTGTGTACCTAACAATATGAAGACACATTCGGGATACAAGTTCACATAAGTTTGTCGCTGTGTATAATTAGCTGGAATACAAAATAGATGTATATAAAAGGGAAACCACAGACCACCGACAATTCTTTTTGTAAAAGAACATGCCGTACTTTTTATATGGGAACCGACTAGCTAGGGCATCTAGAAAATTGGTTGCATATGCGTTCATTAGAACTCTTGATACGTGAGTATACGACTCGATTATTTTAAAATTCACTGATAAAACCAATCTGAAATTATGACAAAACATTATTTCGATGAGTTAATAGTCGATTAGGCACGCTGGCCTGTGAAACAAAATCATCACGATTGCTTAGAAACAAGCGTGTAAACATATTGAAATACAATCATCAATATTACCAATCATGTAAAACTCACAGTGGATGTGAATATGAGCGATCAATACCTACAGACTATAAAATACTTGCTTTACCCGCGGTCATACTCGCGTTGGCTTTAAGGATTAAAGGCAACCTATCTGTCAGGTGTTTTATTGAGTATCCATGAGGATATTACGTATAAAAAGGTAGACTTGAAATAGTTAAATTAACGAAATTAGCAAGAACGCATTCCCATCCGCAACCTATACGGTGTAGTAACAAGATGTATTATTAGTTGTGATTACTCTTGTGGACAGCAATAAATGTCAATCAGTTCAGTCGGAGTATAAATAAAGTTGGGCGGGGCGTGCCCAGACGGATGGTTGTGTGTTCCCATAAGTTTGTTCGAGCCATTTAGGGTGCTCATAATGGCTTATTATACACAATACTTGTGTTTTGGGCGATTGCTCATAGTTACGACCGCATTGAATAACTTATACACAACTAACTGTGCGTGCGACTTCGCGAGAACATTCGACTATTCATTCATTATCCAATGGGAACTATTTAATTTTACGGGATAACCGTATCCCCGTCGTCACGCGGGGGAAAACGACCGTCAGGTTCTATTTAGTCTTACAGGATCAGGTTTCTAACGTTAAAAATTTACATTCCTAATGTTGAAAATATATATGTAAGTATACGGGTACATAAACGTGTAAAATATATCTAAAGTTGACTCTCAATAAAGCCCTATGCAATGTGGTTATGGTTAGAGAAGAGTGCAATGACTGTTTACCTACCTGCATTCATATCTAGGGATGTTTACCTGGCTTAAGAATTTAGGATACCTTCAAATAAAGGTACCTTCTTACAAATGAATACTTATTTTTTCATTATTCATTGTCTGTAATATAGGCTGTATAGAGAACGAGTGTAGGCGTAATTACTGTTCTTAAAAAATATTTAAAAATTACGAGACAGAATCTATGCTATTAACATAGAATTCGAATGATAATAACATTGTTTAATGACGTGAATGATAATAACATTGTTTCATGAGGTTAATGATATTGGCTAGACACCAGAAGAGTTTCGCAAATAATTTGTACGATGTTTACATTAGCAAGTATTTCGTCTCCATTGTGGTGCTTTGACAATACTTTCACTTTGGGATAACTTGCCGATTTCAACACGACTCACTTTCTAGTTGTATATTTTGCACATACTTGTACGGAGGTGTTAAGTAAGCAGGAGTGTGTGTATATATGGAGATACCAATGATTATATGGAGATATTTAATTGTCATAATCATACAGTCTGGCTCGAGGAAGTCACACCTTTGGTTCATAATTAAATATATTATGATCAGTGATCAGTGTGATAATTTATGATGCAACTTCACATGCTGATGCACTTGGTATATTTTCACTATTGCATATTGTTTGGGTATGTCAAACTAGGAATGTAACTAATTGGAAAAAGATCAAGTTCTTCTTAGGGTGTATTTCATAATGGGCTGTTAAACACTATCTACAACTTATTTGATGGATGATTCATACAAATTCAGTGAAATAATTTGTGGATAAAGTTTCTCAGCACATATGAAACAGGTCAAAAGGGCAATTATCATGATAATCGACTTTGGTTCATCTTAACTAATTAAGCATTCATAGCTCGTCCTACATTGTTATTCCGTACCAATAACAACACAACAAACATAAAAATGTATAACTTCCTTTTTAAAAGAGTAACCATGGAATTCTTGTCTTTTCTTAACTTTAGAATCTTATCTTAACAACATGATTCATAAGTATTGTAATAGTTAACATGAATAACAAATATTAACTATTACGCCTGTATTCTCAGGAGTAACCAAAGATGCACCCTGTGCATGGCGGTACACTAATATTTTGCTGATGGTAATGGTCCCAATATAATAGTTGGCCAAGTCTATTCGTATTAAATAACAGGCATAGCAACTTTTTATACCCAAAACACATTTTATCTATTATGATTTTCTCGAAAATTGAGAACACTGATAAAAACATCCCTTATAGCTATTTCCTTAAAAAGAAAATTATAATATTATGTAATATGTAATATTTTCATTATATACCCAATAAATTTAATAAAAAATGTGATTTCTACCTCAAAGCACCATCAGCAACTGACACCAAACATTAATAATTTCACCAACTTTGTAGATGCAGCAATACTGTATATGTCACTATTTCAGAGTTTTGTTTCTCGGGTCTGCATGCTAGGATATGCTCATACTGAGGACCTACCACAGTACACATACGAAACACAAATTGTTAATATGGACTATGTGTGTAAATTGGGACAATATACCATATAGATGCATCTACATACAGAAAGACAACAAAATGTAACTAACCTCAAAAGCAGGCGGTTAAGAGGCACTCGGGAACACTTGTGTTATAGCAGGCACGCATCAACCGTCCTGTGGAAAACCACCAAATCAGATCTCTAGCCGAACCACCATAATGTACCCAAAGTACCTACTCAATTTAAATTAATATCATAGGTTATCACAGAGTCAAGGATACTACATTTGGATAAGTGCCAAAAATGTGCAGCAACTGTAAGCAAAAACTGAAACTCATCGTTGCAGTCGTCATAGTACTTTTTACTCCTGATCCCATATTAGTAGGTTAGTGTGTCAACAATGCTGACGGACGCCCTCCAGTGGAGGGCAACGTCACGAGCCTGAACACCGCAGTGGGAGCGTTAGACACATGCAAGGTAAAGTAAAGCTGCGCACGACATTGCTTAGGAAATTGGAAGGAAATATCATATCATGATACACTTACGAAACTTTTTCCTCTCAACGGCATTTCACGCACTTATACAATTATCACACAATTATATCACTTTATTTGACATGAAAATTAACACTAAATAGTTACATGCACAATTTTTATCACAATTTAGTTCAATTCAACGGCAAGCAAGCTACTTTTTGCAGATAAAAATTTGACAGCAATGCTGCGCTGATGCTAGTCATTCTAGAACAATTCACTTGCTTGATTGCGTCAATCATGCGTCAGTGTGCGTGCGCACAGACCAATAAGAGGTGCATGCGTGAGTCAAAGACTGGTCTGTCTGACAGTTTTGTCCTCTTTGGTTCTGACTAGTTATACTGACGTAAATAAATCTGGACTTGATTTATACATAAAGTATAAAATGACAACTATTTTTATGCCCGTTTGGAGCGCTTCATTGAGTGTCTCCGGGAATCGCCATTTTCATTTCTTCATGTCACATCCATTATTTTATTTATAATGTGTATTTATTGAATTTAATATTGCTATTAATTACTTGACACTGGCAAAATACCCGCTAAGTTGCGGGTGAGGCCATATTCATATCCATTTTATTTCATCGCATTTCATTTCGTAAAGAAAGAAGAAGAAGAAGAGTGTCTCCGGAACAATTTACATTTAATATAAATGACCGTTCCATTTTTTATAGCGTTTTTGTATTACAGTGGAAATTATATCATAATATTATTTTTAAAAGGTATTAAACCATATCTTTATAATAGGATATAAAGTAATCCATTTTATTTAATATTTCACGAAATAATTTAAACCTATTTTATAATTAATTCCGTGGACACGTACTACCTGTCATCTCTACTATCAGCGCCAAAAAACGAATCAAATTGCTCAAATTAACGACTTATATTTCTGGTTCAGTAGTAGTAGAGGTCAGTAGTCTTTTTCATAATATCGAAGAAACTTTTTACTTGAAACTTTTTACCTGAAAAAAATGGCACTATATTTGTAATTGATTGCCAACATAAAGAAGTGTTTTTTTCTCTGTGAATAATTCGATCACATATGTATTATATTCGATCCATACATCCATCCCTCCCAGCCCATAGAGAAAACATATATATGCATGGTCCATGCCACAGAGTACTTTTTATATACTGGAATGTGCATAATTTGTTCTCTTATTGGTCTCTGGTCCCTGCATATTATAAATAGTTACTCTATGGTACATACCGAAGTCGTCTCTCGTGTCAAGAATTTAATATATAATCAATATTTTCTTGGAAAGAAGTGATTGATTGATTTGTTAGTGAGGCCTCGAAGACAATAAATATATTTACGTTCAAAAGAAATGCTTTGATAAAGTTAAGGTACTTTCTCATAAAAATATTCCAGTGTCACTGCCGCCGCCGCGCCGTGGTTGGTCGGTTTGTTTGTTCAAGTTTTGTGGTTACTTTTATTGTTTGTTCATTGAGTTTGTTTTATTCACCGCTGCCAAAAATGGAATGCATTAAAATACAGACAAAGTTAAAGTTAATGTTTGAGAAGCTTGCTGAGCCGAAGTATGTTATGGACAACTATTATGCCGATGGGCTTATCAACAAACTATCAAATTGTTCTGATCCAGGTGAATATATCCTTCCCTTATTATTATAATGTAATGTAGGCATTATAGATACACAGGTGTGTAACTAGTGTGTGAATGAATATTTGTTGAGATGAAAATTAGAATGATGTGATAAGGTATTCTTTTTATGAGGAAAATAATCTGTAAGATCCCCCTTACATATAACATTATGTAGGTTTTGTACTGTGGTGATCATTGGAAAGAGTCGGTTGCAGGGAATGTTGGGAATTATGAACAGAAAGTAGTTTTCCTAGCTCAGTAAATAATTCTAATTCCTAACATTCACACTAAGATATAACATCTTGATATTTTTGTATTTTTATTTCCGAATAATAAATAAATAACTTTGTTTATGGTCATCATACAATTTCAGAAAATAAAATGTACTGTAAAATATAAAATGTATGTACTTTATGTAGATACAATTTATTTATTAAAACATTTCCTTTCTATAAATTGCCTTAATTTTACTTTCTTAAATTAATAGCAGTAATGCCTACAGCATATCCTTTTTCAAATGTTTGGTACAATGAGTAATGTTTTCTATGAACAAATTTGTTGCATCAACCGTAAAAGAAGAATTATTTTTAAATAGTATTAGTATTATAGACATGTCTATCATATGGTAACACTAGACATGACTAAGTGATAGTCTTTCTATATGCATAAATATTTTTGTTTTTATTATTTCATGTTTAAATGTATATGTTAAGCCAGTTTTATAATAGTTCTGAGTAGGTATAAATATCTGCAACTGTCTAAAATTGGCAATTAAAATATTATTTTAGGAAGAAAATGTGTTGGGTTATTGGGTTATTTTCAATGTGGAAATGTATGGGTGAATTAGAAAAAAAAACCCTATTTCCCTGTTTGCATTCATGGCTCTATTTCTAATTCAAAATAAAAAAAAATATAATTTTAGCTAGTGGTGTGACCAAGGATTTACATGTGATTTTCTCGTCTGTATCTTATTTTGCCTAGGAGCCTCTGACAGACAGACCGGAATTATTGTTTGCATATGGAACTCTTAAAAGATATTTATCCTGTCATGGTTATAGGATTGCAGGAATATAGTGTTTGTGATGCCGGTTGCTGATAAGATGGTTTTTTTTTTATTAACATCCATGAAGATGGAAATTAAACAACCTTTGTGTAAATATAGATTACCAGTTACCATATCGGATTATTTTGGTGGCAACCAACGCTTCCTGAATGAAGCGAAACCTTGAAATCGTTTTATTTGTTTATGCCGTCGTCGGTGTGTTTGTCGAGAGCATATTGACCTTTTAAAGCCTTGAGGTTGAAGAAGGGTCTCATATTGAACAGATACCCAAACAAAAAAGCTGATGAAAAACGTGCGCGCACGATAAAATATGTGGGGCTCAATGTTCGTGAATTTATTTTACTCATTTGGTATGAAATTGAATTTGGGTGATCCATTTTGCATTGGTATGTCGTAAATAAATCAAAACTTAAGTGTTTCTTGAAGGCTCAAGAACTCTCGGGAGAGGCTCTAACTATTCTATATCGGTCGTAATTGCTTACGATACTACAGCAACATACCCCGCCTAAGTAACTCACCAAATAACGAATCAAACCACCTATCGTTTATATTGCATTGCCTCATTGAATAGGTAACTTACGTGCATTGTAGACGAATATTATCTTATGTAGCAAGGTAGGTACAATTGGATATGTATATTGTAGAGATGATTAATGTCTTTTTTACAAGGTTTTTTGTACCTCTGATTACAATATAATTAGGTGTCTGTAAAACATGTTTTTTTCCGCCCGCGTTTGTACAAATGTTGTTAGAGCGTCTGGGCCTTCACTTAAGCCTTCGATCAGGGCCCCAAGTCTGCTAACACAATCGATTCATAATCGAATAGCAACCGCATAGTAACTGTCACTTTTGACAGATATTGTATGGGATATCTGTCAATAGTGACAGTTACTAAGCGGTTGCTGTTCGATTATGAATCTATTGTGCTAGCAGACTTGGGGCCCAGCCAGCTTACTAAAATCGTTCACATATCTACCATTATTAATTTGTGGCATTTTTGACGATTCATAATTAGTACTGCAACGGTCTACATGAACAAAAACGATTCTGATCCTATGGGTACTTTACGATAGAGTGAGAGCGATGCGATCCCAGTAACACGCATACTAAGCCATTTTCGAGAATTTGCCCAGATGATAATCGAACCCGCTGCCACCCGGTGCTGTAAGCCGAGGGGCTCAAACAACTAAGTATACGAGTACTAAGCTGTTTTAGCCGACTTCGAAAGAACAAACGAACTGAAACGAAAGAAAATACTTAGGGAACACTGTATCATCGCTAAATACCTATCTGTTGCATAACTAAGGCGAATAATTATGAAAATATTAATATTGTCCGTCATCTCTTAAGAAGATGAACTATATGATGAATATACTATAACATATTAAATATTAACTAGGTATGTCCGATCTGAACACAAGGCATATTGCAGTGACTCGGCAGTTTTGCGTGCCCATATTTATCGTACATGTAACTTTGTATAAAGTAAACTTGAAATACAATAATGCCCCGTGTTAGGGTAGTGATAAATACACTATTCTTTTTTTATATATATATACTGGGTTCCCCACAAGTCCATTGTACGGTACCCGTAGTACATGAGCTGCTTAGTGTGGGACCGTATGGTGTTCGCTTGGCGATTTTATTATTATTATTGTTAAATCTCGATTCAAAACCTAGGCGACCCTTGGGAAATCCCTACATAAGGGAAAGTTACATTATTAAGCCCGCCAGTGGGTAATTAAATTTAAGGGAATCGCCATAAATGGTGTACCTCTAGAACGACTTGTCCAGGCCCTGGTTACACTTAGCAATGAAGTAAAAACATATAATGAGGCTCGTCTGTTGATATACAATAATTTATAATAAAATATTATAAGTAATATGTATATAATTCATAATACATATCATCTTTATCGCCATAAATAAGTACTTTTGTTACATAAAATGACAAGTACTAGTCATCGTCGTCTATTCCGTTGACATTCCGTCTAACCATCAACACTTATATCGGTGTTAATATTAAATTGTATTGTTGCAGAAATATCTTGCCTTGAAAAGTTGCCGTTATTATCAGACTTGATCATAGAAACCTTAGAACACACTGAAAATGCTCACAACACCGTCAGAGTGTTCCTTACCAGAATTCTCGCAGTTGCCTCCCAAAAAGAACTACACTTCGCAAAAATTTTCACGAAACAAGGCGACAAGATACTCACAGGATTCAAACAGATCAATTCTCCCAACATGAACCCGAGTCTGAGGGTCGCGTATTTGGAAGTAGCCTTAGCTATAGTCAAACACGATTCAGGCATATCCTGGTTACTAGAGAGTGGGCTGTGGAAAGAGATACTCAGTCTATGCAATGAGAAAACCACAGTATTCGTGATTCGCCAAACATACAAATTTATGACTGTATTCCTATGGAGATTAAACGATCTTTCAGATGTTACTAACATCAGTGTAGTCGTTGGATATCTGATACAGCCCATGAACAGCCTCGACTTCCTGAATTTCCAATCGTTGAGTCCTGAAGAAGAAGAAGAGATTGCTAACAGCATAGAGCCTATGTTGCAGATACTGCTGTGTATAGTGAGCAAGGATGACCGTGTGAGCAGATCAACAGTGCTTATGAACGCGCTGGTCAAAGAGTTCAAAATTACTTCGTATTTACACGTAGCTTGCGGCAGACTGCGGAGGGATGACATCAGTCTGCTCCTAGCCAAATTAATGTTCTGGTTCACGCTCAGTAAAACTTTTTTGAACAAACCCATGGTGCCGGGAGTCCTTTACAAAGGGGAGGACTTTTTGGAGGTGGCCGCATCGAATTTTAACATATTACAATCGTTTATACAACGTCGTAGCGCCACTCTAATTTTAGACTTTTGTGCTTCCTGTAATATTATATGGCACACGATTTGCAAGGATAAGGAGCCTGAAATGTGGATAGTGGGCGACGACCCAAAGATGAAATTGAGGAATCAGATGTTGTTTATATGCTTAGTACCAGTTTTGGTGTTCATAACGAGCGGTAAGTCGTCGATGGTGATGTCCAACGATCACCTCAATGACTACATTGCGACACTGTTGAACTCCTCGTGCGAGTATACAGCGAAAGCGGCTTACGCTCTGAGAGACTTGACGACGGAGTTGGGCATCGTACCAATCACTTTAATAAGTGTTAAGAAACTTATTTGTTTGAAGGAACATTTGGACGATGAGCAAGCGAATCTTGTATTCCAAGCTCTGTTCTATGTGCTACAACAGTATAGTCCTGTTAACGAGTATAGTGGGGAACCAAACGAAGTTAACTACGACGAAAGTCAGGAAAGAAATTTAGTTATGACGTACGTCATAGACACAGTGTTGTCGCTTGTGAAATACTGCAATATAAATTGGCACAAGAGTATAGAAATAATTTGTTTGTATAATGTGGTTCATTATATTTTGCAGAGGCCAAATTTAACTTGCAAGGTGAGTTATACAAGTTGAAAGATATTTACTTCATGTTATACGAAATTCGTGTATTTGTAAATTCTCAATGATACAAAACAGATGATGAATTTAGAACTCCTGATTTATGTTATATTCATTAAAACTACACCGTTATCTATCAATCATTTGCTTTCGCTTACTGAGTCGTAATCTGTGTTACTATGGTCTTAGACATTATTGCAAGTCATTTAATTGGTTTAATTTGTCGCGCCCGTAATATAAACATTGTTTTTATCCTCATCTCCATTACACATTGAGTTTATTGGCTGCGTTTTATTTCAGTTTGTGGTGATAGCCCTAAACGTCATAGGGCAGACGGTCAAGAAATTCCTACCACCGAATCTGTCGCTGCTTCTCGACTCCAAACCTGGATCCGCGATCCACGACCTAGGGAAGGTGATATACATGAAGATGCATGACATGCACTGGGAGATACGCGACACCGCTCTGGAGCTACTCCTGGTGTGCACTGAAATATCTTACATAAGTGAGTCTTCTTATACATAGTCTTAAGAATGAGCAAAGTCCGATCTTAGTCTATGTATACTTCTATTCTGGGAGTTGGAACCTTATAAATTATAGCTCCAAATTTACCATTCCAATTTTTGAGAAGAAATTTGCCTTGATGTAGAAGTCGAAGACCCTGAGGTAGAATTTGGAATACATATCTTGTTGGAAAATACAGTCGTTAAGGACAAGCAACAAATAATTGAGGAATACTAAACAAACAAACTAATGTTCTAAATTTTCAGAATTTCCGCCTTTCCAAAAGCAAATAATAGATAACAACCTGATGAACGTCGCCGCGGCGATCGCGTTCAACGACTACGAGTCGTACGTGCGGGTGTCCGCGCTCAAGTGCATCGGCGCCGCAAGCAAGGTCACCGCCATATGGGACCAGCTGACTACAGAGTATCCAGATATGCAGGTCAGTTTATTTGATCAACTAACAGTTTTAACTGTTGTTTAGTGCACGCAAGCACCGCTGTTTGAAATGGGCCATCTGCAATCCAGTCTGTTAATTTGCAAACATTTTATATACCCAGCATTATATGAAATCCTCTCCTCCCATCTGCAAAATGTATTTCTCTATAAAATTTATTTACGTTTATATGATGTGGTGTACAAAAACCATAGCTTTTAGGAGATCTAGCTGGTTGATGTCATTTATTATGCTTTTATATTACAGGAGCGCCTATTATTCATTCTTCGCAATAATGACGAAGGTATTGTGAGAAGAGAGGCTTGCAATGTGCTTGGGGATTTGTACCAGAACCTCAAGTTGACGCCTGCATTCAAGCAGACACTGTCTGAGCATATGGCCTCCTCAGCAATTTGTGACTTCCACTGGGAGGTTCAGCTCAGCGCCCTCAAGTTCTGGAGAAGTGTCTACCGATCTCTGCTCACCAACCAGGGTATGCTTGACGGCAGGTTCCCACCCGTGACCTTTTCAAAGGAATCGCGAAAAATTGTTACTCTCAATGAAACTGAAGTACAGAGAAGGCTTTTGAAAATATTGGACGAACTGTCGTCGATCGGCTGTCTCACGGTGTTCGTGAAATTAGTTTATGATGAAACTGAAGTGGAGATTATGGATGCGACCTTATCCGCGTCGTTAGAATTGCTAGACATACTAGATACATATAAAGTGCCCGATAGTTTAAAGCCGAAAGAAGGCGAGCCAGCTTCCGTCGAGGAACTAATGTGCCATATAAAAGAGGAATTGGACGCTGGTGACGACCTCGTAGACATGGATGAAGAACGAAACCCTGAAAACGTTATCGAAGATATCCTTAATGCCGACGATGTGAATCTACTGGCGAATATTTATGATAGGCATATGACTTTACAAAATAAAAAGATTGAGGAACCATTGAAGCCAAAGATAAAACTGTTGAAATACGCATCGCCGCATCTATTCGTGTCGTTCTTCAAGAACACTGATTACAAGCAAGTTATTGAAGAAAAAAGGAAATGGAACGACGGCATCAGAAATGTGTCGTCGCTACTTGATGACATACTCGGAATATATGAAGTTAACGAAGAGGTTAACTCCCTAGATTGTTACTAGCTGTACAGTGGGATAAGATTAATCTTGAGATTATATATATTTTCTTGTACTCATTTCTGTTTTTTTTTATTTATTTACATTATTTAAAAAAAAATACGTACTAAACATTTTATAGTAAAAAATAGAAAGTTATGATTTACAACGCCAACATTTCATCTAAAAGTGCATCTAAACTTCCAACTTCTGCATTCCAATTCCATTTGCTTTTTATGGTTGACAAATAATCCGTGCCTCGGAATATTTCGATAAACTTGTTCGGGTGTACGTTTTCTTTCCGAGCTGGTATAGGATGTTTTTGCATATCGTGGGATTTTGTGTTACACCAACCGTCATGTAGATCTATAATGAGTTCGCTTTGAGGAGTATTTAATATGTTGTCTATAACTTTATCCCGGGTTTCATTTGTTGCTACATAAGATAAGTCTATCACCATATCTTCTACATCTTCTTTGATTTCAACATCTGGTTTAGGATATGTTATAGCCTTCTCTGAGATATTTTTAAAATTATAATTGTCGAGTATCTTTAACAGTTCTCTAGCCATGATGTATGCTTGTTCCATAACTTGTATATTGTAGTCTTCGTTCAGGCATTCGAGTAGTACTGTAAAGCAGCCTATAGAAGATAAGTCATTCATAATGCAAGTCAGTGATCTTGCTATTTCCTTATCGTTTAACACAACTATTTTTCTCGTCTCCTTTGAGAATGTGACTAGCGGGAACTTTCCGTCGATCATTCCCCTGTAAGTTAATTGGCTTTGTATAGCATGTTGCCAGAACTTCAGTACCGCCAGCTGCACCTCCCAATGCAAGTCGTTCAGCGCTGTCACCATTATTTCGTAAAGCGTATTCTTGAAGGATTGCGACACTTTCTGTGTTATGTAAATTTGCGTTAGTACATTGACGGCTTCTCTCCGCACCATTCCCTCCGGATTATTTCTTACGATGAAGAATAATTGTACCTAAAACAATAATAAAATGATTAACCTATAGGAGAGAGTACTCCAGAGTGTCTCTGTGGTCCCAATCTAATATGGCAATAGGCAATATTACATTCGGACCAAAATACCGTAGGCGAAATTAGGGCACTGCAGTGCACTTCTGCCTACCCCTTCGGGGGGTAACACGCGTGATGGTGTATATTTATTATAAATCGTTGTTGACTGAATGATTCAGTAGCCAAGGATATGCAGGAGCAGAGCCAGTGATGTGGAAAATAATGAATAGTCTTGGGTTTATACTTTAGTAGTTCTAAAGTCCACTTACATAAATATGTGAATTATCAATGACGACTCTTCTCCATATGCTGTCAATTTTAGTAGCAGATGCTAAGCATTTTAGCGCTGTTGTTTGAGCATAAAACTCTGGGTCTTGCATAGCGACTCGCGTTGCATGTATCATCACATGGTTCTCGATTATCACGTTTTGTAAAGGAATAAATTCTGAAAACAATAGTTAACAAAACACAAATACTCGTTGATAAATATTTGTATAAACTTATAATCTCTGAAGAATGTAGAAATCTTGGTATTCTATAAATTATAATTACTTACTAATAAAAGCGATCTCGGTACAGCTGAGTAGTAGATTGAGCGCCGAGTCCCTCACCTCCCAGTCGTCGTGCTGTATGTACATCCTCATAATTGCGCCAATTTCCGTCAGCGTGCTGCCTTGCTTGCTCTCCACTAGCAACGTCATGTTCGGTGATAGAAACTTCCTTACGCACAGATCTATCAAGTCTAATACTTGAACTAGTTGCTGTAAAATAAATAGTAGTTTAAATACCATTTTTGTGTGTATTTAGATCATAATAATCAAATGTTTTGCTAAACATACTGTGGTTTTTAAGATGTTCTGTTTCAATAAATTCATGAGTCCCGCTTGAAGGTTCACTATTTCCACGTTTTCATACCATGATATGTTGTGCTCGTTTAGCAGCATTCTGATCGCACTTAACACAAGTGACAGTAGCTTTGCATCATCAGGAGTCTTTAGGGGGTTCTCGCTAAGAATCAGGCCACCAGCTCCGTCCGACAATATGAACATTTCCAACACGTAGTATAGGCTCTGGAATATAATACCGGCCTGCGCTGTGCTCATGTGACCCTGCAGTCTAGATAATTCTCTGATCGTGTGGATCGTTGCTTGTTTCAAATCATTCCCTTGTATTATGGTTCTTAGCGAATAACAACTCGAGTAGATGTGTTCGGTCACAGTCTTTCCCAGCTTTTCCGTTAGTGGCTCCACTGTTACATTAGTTACTGGGCTCTCTTTAAATGTTAATGAATACTCCAGCAATGGCACTACCAAGTGCACTATGAACTGGTTTCGAAGTTCCAACTTTTGACCATTTCTCTCGAATGTTAACGGGAATTTGACATGAGCAGTTTTCATCATCGGTGATTTTTCGAGATTAGACCAAATTATGTTACACTGAATTAAATAATCAATTATAATAGGCAGTGATCGTTTATTAAGCAAATGTGATATGTAGTTGTGGTGGAATGCAACTATCATGTTGCAGAAGTCTTCAATCTTGCCACTGGACAAAGTGCTCTGACATATAGCTATCCATAATCTCATCAAGGTACCATTTATTAGATACGCAATCGATGGGCATCTGCTTGCGTACAAAATTTTAAAAAGATCGTGCTCTATTATGAATTGTCGCTTCAAAGTCGGCACGATTTGATTTTCGTTTATTATATGCTCTGTTTCGCTCAGAATAGTTGATAGTGCACTGAGGTAGGCAAATATTTTGTCTTTACTTCTTATATCGATTTCGGTATCGATGTCTTGAACGTGAAGATAATTGCTCGCTTTTATAGGGTTGATAATGAACTGGAGAACTTCAAACATTGCTGACTCATTATCACACTCGCATAACTTCCATACTAGTTTAGAAATGAAGTGGTAAGCGGCATTTGCGATTTTGCTGGGCATCTCGTGGGTGTTGGGGCAGAGCACGTGCTCCCAGACTTTATGTTTCAGAAGTAAGTTTAGTCCGGAGTAGTGGGATATGTGGACTGTGGCTAATTTGATACAGGCGAGGTGCAGTGCGGGTGGCGGTACACCCGCGCTCAAATGACCTAAGACGCAAAATTTTACAGATAGCGCTTGGAATCCTTGCATTTGCATCATACTGAATTGCAGCTCATCCTTTAACAATATTGTGAGTAACTCAAAAAGAAACACTTTGATTGTGGTTGCAGCATCTTGTGTGTTATTCACGTATTCGAAGATGATGTCCGAGAAACCCGGTGTATTTAGAAGAAGTTGCCCAGGGCCTGGAAGGAAAATTAAAAGGGGAAGTGGGTACAAACAGAACTGTAAATGGGGCTCAGATATAGTTACTAAAGTAATTAATTATATTTATAACTGGGCCATATGTTCATTGTGATAACTTTTGGACTACGCGAAGACGGTTTAAATACTCAAAGAAAACTTAAACCATTTTTACGTACATTATTTGCTTATTCTACATGATATCAGTCAAAAATCTGATATATCTAACCAAACAGAGATATCTATGTTGGGAAGAAATGAGACGGTAAGCAACTGCCTTTTATTTCGTTAGGGTGAGGCCAAAAGAGCGTAATTAAACGTGCATTCCATTTCAGGTTCAAGTCCAAACATTGTATCACACGACTTACAAAATTAGGGTAATTTGGCCTCACCCTTATATTCTTAAAAGCCCTCTAATTTGTGCGTGTTTAAAGATCTTTACAAAAGAGCTAAAGACTCACTTTGAAATAAAACTATTTTTAAGGATTCTATCGCGTTTATTTACGCGAACATGTGTAGTATTCGCGTAAATATAAGAAATCAATATAAAGACTCACTGTTATCATGAACATGTTCCATAAATTTAAGCAGTTTCTCCGTGTAATAATGATTTAACACTGTCTTTCCTTCGAATACATTGTCCAGTAGCAGCTTGAATTTCTTTAAATAGTTGCTCACTTCCATGTCCATAATACATCCATACACAGTAATTACTGATATTTGGCAATGCCATATAGATACCTAGATCGTTTTTTTATCTATAATCGACGTTGTGATAAGGTAAGTAGATAATTTACCATTCTAACAGCCATTGGTTGCTCTGGTAAAATTGTATATGGGCTTGTAATGGAAACAATATGGTTATTTTTCATACATACAATTTATATTCGTAATGCTCTAAATAAATTACACTAAAATCTTAAGTCTAAACATGCCTAAACTATCTATTCTATTTCTACGACTGCTCCCACTTTAGTCAATGCCTCTTTTAGTTTCTCAGCTTCGTCTTTGGAGATGTCGGCCTTCACAACAGTTGGGATGCTTTCTACGAATTTCTTGGCTTGGACAAGGTTGAAACCTTCGAGCAGACTCTTGACTTCCTTGATCAGGGCTACCTTCTGCTTCTCATCGTATTTTGTCATTTTTACCTGAAATATACAAAGAAAACAATCATTTCGGTTTTTGTAGGGTTACCAGGAACTTGTAAATGTCATCATAGCAAAGCATGCCATGACTATCATTCCTATTTATTAAAATTTGTTAAAAAATTAAAATAAAGCCGTTTATCATATAATTCACTTGGCAGATTCTAATGAAGCATAGCATAATGCTAGCTTAGAAACTGGGTCAATGATATGACCCAATTTTCATCCTGGGAATAATAGGATTCTTCTGTGACAGCAAAAAGTCCATAGTCTACCTTGCAGGCCCAGTGCACGTTGACAGATATCACACATCTTTCAAGAATTGGATAGGTTCTATTAGACATGCACTCCTCAAAAATATTTCCTTTACCATATAGCAAATGATAATCATGCTTGAAAATAGGATTCGTTAACAGGACTTACAGTGAAACTGGTCTTAACAGTCTTAGGAGCAGCATCCTCGTCATCCTGGGCGGCAGGCGCAGCCATCGCGAAGCCTCCCATAGGCATAATGGGGGTATCGGGCAGGTTCAGTCTGGTTTTCAATACATGACTTAGCTCAGACACTTCTAAAAGGTTTAGGTTTGTTATTTCAGATACGATCTTCTCGATCTTCGGAGATACCGGCTTGTCGACGCCTTCGGGTACAGGAATGGTGAGAGGTGCCGCCGTCTGAGTGACATCTTGACGTAAAAATGCACTGCAATAAAAGGTTTGTGATATTTAGGCCTACAAGCTTTTCACATTGATATTGTATTAGGATATACATAACCTGTATTCTAAATTTAAAAAAAATATATATCTTACCATCTTGAGAACGAACGCCATTGAATTGGAAAATTTTTAATAACTCTAATTCCATTCATCGCAAAAATTTTCGTGTTTATTTGAAATATAAATTTAGTTAAAAATTTTAATTCACGACGAATTTTTAGGTTAAATTAATCCCATAGACAAAGATTGAAAATAGTACTCTGTGAGTGAAGCAGGCCACAGAGAAAGGCCATAGACATTATAATTACATACCACTCGTCGACAGAGTATGATTGATATTACCCATAGTATTGCCTCTAGACTAGATTTACACTACAATATGATAACTTTTTGTGCCGATTTAAAGCGCCTTCGTGAGCATCTCCATAGCTAAATTTGACATTTAATGTTGACACTGGCAAAATACATGAATTGGTGAAGCCATCTTTTAAAATGTATTACTTATTATTTAGTCAAAATAATAAAGGAGCCTGACTGACTCCTGGAAAAAGGCTATTAGGAAAAATAAATAAATAGATTTAAATAAACTTTGTTTTACATCCTTTAAAATAATAGAAATACTTGGTTCCTTTCCTTTCTTATAAATATGTCATCAAATGTAACAAAAGTATGTACCTAATGTACCTAATAATAATATTAATAGGTAAATTAACTATACAACAACTAGCAACATTATTACAATATATAATTGTCAATAATAAATAATAGTGGAGCAACGAGTTATCAAGAAATATTCGTAGTAGTGGTGTTTGTTCATGGTTACCTTCTATGGTAAGTCCTATAATATAATACAGTACTTATCTAAATCAGAAAATGCTATTAGGAAAAAATTATACTAGGAATTGAAAAAAGAAATACATATTTGTTCCCTTAACACACACTCGGATTTGTAGTTTAGTGTGACTTGGAATAGAATATTCATACAAAGATCAGAAATTTCTTGGGGATGAGACGGTGCAAGGGGGCTGTTACGTATACATAGTCACAATAATTCTGATGTGAGTAATGTGTTGGTGAGTACATGCAGTTTACTTGATATCCAGTGAATAGCTTATATTACCAACTAGCTGACCTGACAGGTGTCCTATTCCAGACAACTTTTCTTTCCCTAATGACCTTATTTGGAGTATTAAAAACATACAAAAATATTAAAGTAAATTGGTCTACCCGTTCTGAAGTGATGTGCTTACCATTGAACTGCATGTAATTTTTATTTATATGAATTAAGTGAATATTGAATAAGTTAGGTCAGATTGATTGCTTATGCAATGAATGCTTATACAAACCTACTTACTTACTCCTATAGCTATGTTTTATAGCTCATACTCCTAAATTTATAGCAGTTTAAATCAATTTATAATGGCATTAAAAAGATGATTTCATAAGAAAAGTGACTTGCAGTGCAATGGAATGGATGAAAATCGATTATATAAAGGACAGTGCTCATGGAACTATGGAACTTGTAACCAAGTTGTAAAGAATGTGTCTTAGTTTTTTATAGATCTTATTAATTCCTGGCTTGTTTTTTTTCTGGGTTAGTTTGATCTTTTTAAATATAACCATATACTTTTAAATGACATTATTTATTGAAATTTTATTAGACTGGCTCTAAACACAAGTTATGCAACTTAAAGTTAGATATTGATTGCATAACATGATTGAACTTCATTGATCAAGTAATAAACAATAATATACTAGCTAAACCTTAATGAGCTAAATAAATTTAAACTCTATTCCCTAGGCAAGAGACGACATTTTTAAAATAACTATATTATACATACTTGAAAAGGGTTGTACAAGCTGAAATGGACTTTATCAAAGTTGATTTAAGGTATTCAGGAATAGTATATACTGTAGGTGTATTGCTTCAGTCTTGATATAGTACTTACTCTATAATACGTTTCTTAGAAGGTACCTAACAAGAGTCATTTAGTTAGTACTCCTAAGGTATAAGAACATTATCGTATGGCAAGTAGAAGATTTACCCTGTAACAAAAAAGTATGAAACGTTAACAAATAAATATGAGTATTTGGCGGAAAAGGGAAGATCTTCCAGCCAGGCGGGTGGTAAGCCTGGCGGGGCGGCCGTTGTGCCCCGACGGTTCTTGTCGCGATCTTATATATATATATGGTACGTGCTGCGAAAACTCTCATAGCGCGTTTCAGGATTGTACGGAGAATTGTCAATTGTTCTGAATGCGTTTGTAGCGCCATGTGCAGCTTGTTAAAGAGGTTGCTATAAGTATTCAGTTCTTAATTGTGCCTTATTGGAATCGCATGACTATATAATGTCGCTTTATTAGCTTTATTATGGCTTTATATTCGCTTTATTATTATACTAGTTGGATTTGTTCCTATTGATTCACTTTGAAACTTCGCACCTGCAGTGCAAACAAACCTATAAGATATCTAAAAAGTATAATAGAGCTAGTCCTTCAGACAAAGGCTGCATAAAAAAAAATCCACGTCCACACCACTTTTCATCACTTATTAGTCTTCGTCCGACTATCCGTTCCAACCGTCAAACATCGTCGCACGTGGTAAGTACTTCGTCCTTGAGAAACACTCGCGCGTGCCCCTGCGTCAGGGAGACCCTCCCTTCGCACACTGTTGCCGGGGTCGGAAAGTTCTTGATGAAACAAAAAAAAACAGGATACCTAACACATTATTTTAATAATCTCTTTAATATTTCTTTCTAAATTCAAAAATGCTTCCGTTCACCGCTAATGATTTGACATGAATTCTAAAAATCCCATAGGTGCGAGCCGGGGCTAGAAGCTGCAACTTTTATTACCAACTCGAGCGTTATATAAACTTGGCTATCACTGCTGAGATAGAACAAGGGAACTTACATGCAAACAAGGCCAAATAAGTTTCCAGATCAGTCTAAGCCTATGCTTGGCGCTGATTTTTATCTGGGGCTTGAAGGTTTTAAGGGATACGAGTTACAATCATGTAACGAGGTAGTCCTTCGATCCTTTCTCGAGACTGTCCAAACGGAGGCTCACATCTTCCTTGAGTTGTAGTTCAGCTCTACTTCCAGAAAAAAAAATGTAGACAAAAACTGTTAACAAGTAATGACGTATTTATAAAAATAAAGTACTTGCACCTATTGCAAAAGGCTGCAGTCTCAAGACACCAGTTCGTTGGTGAAAATAAATCTTTCCTAACTGTATATTTTCAGCCATATTTAAAGGCCAAGCTTTATGTCGTAGCAGCCTTTCGAAATCACATTTTTGTGAAGCCATATCAATGCAAGGTTTTGGTTGGAAACTCGGTCCTTGCGAGAGGACTTTACGAATTATATTTTCGTATTTATTTGTTCAATGTTAAGCCGCCATTGCATTGTTATAAAAGTCAAACGCCCTAGGAATGAGTTTCAATTTGTTTGACTAAGTATTGATTCACGAAACTTACTATTTTCTTTGAATTTCACCAGTATTCAATAAATCCCAATGTTCGTGAACGAAAAATATGACTTTGTAGCTACATATTATTTTCTGGCGTGTTAGGTTAGGTTATTTAAATTTTGGCTGGACTTTATCGAGTTGGACCCTTTTAAAAGCTTCGCATATTGTCTCCAATAACCGCTTTGAAGTATTTTTGCAAACTGAAATGAGTTTGGCCGTTTGCAGTAGTAGTAGTATATCGGAGCCATTGCCGAATCGCACAATTAGATCTGAATCTGCCTCCGGATTAAATCGTTGCTTCTTCTGAGAAGGGCCGGCAAGAAACTCAAAAGGTTAATTATTTAAAAAAATAGGGTATATTTCAACGCTATGTGCGGAGACTACACCAATCAAGACCTAACGGAGGGTGACCGAATTAAAAAGGATTACGTGAATTAAGTCCGCGTGTAAAAATCAGCAATGGAGACGCTCTGCTTGAGGGCAGAAGTGGCAAATGAAAAATTAATGTTCACTTAGAAAACCACATAATCAATCAAAAGCTCAACTATAATAATATAGAATGTATTATTACCTAACAATTATGTGGCCACCTAGAGTAAAGTCTTAATGGTACATCACAAACTATCACTAGAAATGACCATCTGTTATCGTTCATCTCCTGAGTATCGCTTTATGTAAATATGCGTTGGACTCAAAACTGCATACGCGGCCCTTACTTATAGTTGTATTTGTGGCATTCTGACTGCAACCTACTTTACAGTGCGTCATTATGGTGTGTTCAGTTTCATAACAAGTTCTGCCTATAAGTATCAAGATTTATATCAGTGTTTGTACCAGACTCCGTTTAGATGGTCTGGGCTAGACGTAAATCCGATATCGGTGACGTATTTTATTAATAGCTTGCACTATATTGTATGTTTTCATGTTATTTTATTATGATCGGGTAATGATTGGTGGTACCAACTGTGTTTAGAGCACGAACCAAGAAATACCGAAGTGAAGTATATTTTTGAATTCAATGACCTCCGTAATTCTGTATATCATAACACAAATTATATTCTTATAATGGATAAATGAAGCGATAAGATTGTTCACAGTGAAAAATCACGCAATTTTTCTTGAAAATTGAAAAATCTATTGTCTCTTATAGCAGGCCTAACACGACCGTCTGTGGATAAAAAACATTGCAGATTATATCGATTATGTCTCATTCCCTCCTATGAATTAAGAAAGAGAGAAGCGAATTCGTGCGACATAATCTGCTGTTTTTTTATAATATTGCTTACGGTGAACCTATATAATTTTACATCATCACTTTTAAAGTGCAGTTGCAACAATACCAAGCGATCAGTATACACTATACATATTGTGCGCTACACATATTGTGATTTTATTTTTCATCGGGATATTGATACTTATTTTGAACTAGCTGTTACCCGCGACTTCGTTCGCGTGGTATTTAACAAACACACAACCGTTGGCAACAGCCTGCTCGCGCGCTCTGAGCCCGCGGGACGCATTTCAGGTTGTTGCTATCAAACTTAATCAGGCGCAACGCTGCAACGTTGGTTTTTTTTTTTCGTGATTTCCTATGTTTTTTTTCTAAAATAAAAGTAGCCTAAGTTACTCCTTGTTACGTCAGCTATCTGCCAGTGAAAGTCCCGTCAAAATCGGTCCAGCCATTTCAGAGATTAGCCGGAACAAACAGACAGACAGACAGACAAAAATTGTAAAACATGTTGTTTTGGTATAGGTACCGTGTATACATCCAAAGCTACAGTCTTAGTATATTTATAGATTTTTTTTCTCGAAGGTTCGGTTGTTTTTATGGTTGCAACCCACCCCAGGGTGGAAACCATGAAAACACCTGCAGGAAGTAATTTAACCATTACTCTTTGACCTGTCTCTGGTCTGTTGTCCATGTTATCCAAGATCGTTTTTGCGGTATAATTATTATGGCTCTCGCAGCTCCGCTTTCGCTAGTTGGTTGAGTTTCATAGGCTGCCTTTTATGCGCTACTGGTACAATAGAACGTTATTTTAGATGGAACGATTTAATTTTCCACTTGGACTTGCGGAGGGAGCGCGCCTTCAGTACACGTTCGTCTATCGCGGCGTGGTGACCTGCGCCTGGACTTTCTGAGAATATTTTGAATTTGGATATTTGCGGATTTGTTGGTAAGTGTTGATTGTTTTGTTACGACTGCTATTCAACCTTATGTGTTAGTTAACTATGCATAATTTGCAACGGCCAATGGGATTTAGCGACGTTCATATCAGTCTGTTGGATTTTGTTGCAGTACAGATTTCAGCGCGTTCTTGTTCCTTATTCGTTAATGTTGTTTATGTTTTCGGTATTTCAGATTATCATGTGCATTCGAATCACATTGCATAATAGTACAAAGACTCCGTGTCCAATTTGGCAGTGATGATTGATAACGAAGTATTAAGCGTTGCGTTACCGCAAGCAGAATTGGAGAGTTGCATAATTTTGTTAAAAATTAATAATCTTGCTTAAAATACTGTTTTTAGACAAACATAATTGATATTGAATGACGATCTTGAAAATGGTGATACATCAGATCATTACTGAATTTCGTTGATTTATATGTCTTATTGTTCTGAGGAGTGGAATTACCCTTATTCGTTTTTGTTTTAAATGAATTCAAGCAAATAGGTATCCATTCCAATGTATTTCTATCCACTAATCACAAATAAGACTAAAGAACAATGCCCACGGAACTATGGACCCACGTATCAAGTAATATCAAAATCAATGTTTGTTATTTTATAGATCAAACATATCCTATTAACTCCAGGCGTGATTTATTTAAAAATAAACGGGGTTATGATGTTATTTAAGAAATCTTCTACTTCAGAATATTGTCCGGGCTACGAGTGCCGCTAACAAAAAAATATAGTAATATAATCCAAAGTTCAATCCATAGTCGCAATTATCTTTATAAGATGTAATAATAATGATGAAAAATATTTTAATAGGTCCAACAGTCGGTTATAAATATAATATTCCCAAAGAAATAAACCAAATAATTAGACATTTAAAAATGGCACCCTGTACGGAACGCACGGTCTCTACTGGTTCGCCTTGTTTAAAAAAATCAAACATCAGTTACACAATTATTTTATACATCAACGTGATGCATATTACTTATTGATTCATAGGTATGTATACATATGTCCTCCGCCCGCTGAGGTCGATTCGCTGTTTATGCTATCATTTTCAGCAGGTGACAAACTAACATTGAAATTGTCAAAAATGCCGTGTACATGTTGGATCCTTGTCCCTGCGGAAGTCTTCCAAAGGTCCGGGTATAGCCCGTGTGCAGAGAGACATACTAATAATATATGTCGCCAGACGAATACACCAGTCCTACACTAAGCAACGCTTGTATTATAGGTACCGTACTATGGACTGAGGGCGAACTCAGTATATCATACTTATATAGATAATAAACATCCATGACATTCATGCTCGAAGGATTCGAACCCGGGACCCGCAGCACAGAAAGCAGGGTACTGATTAGCTGAATGGGTTCAGCTAATCAGGTCGTCATTTTAATTTTTAACAAACGCATAAGTATTACCAATGTTGTTTCATGACGTAAGCAAGAAAATCTAAGGCGCCTTTATATAAACGTATTTCTTAGATATCACTAGGTATCGATTAATGCGTCAACCTTCCGATCCGACCTATTATAATATAGGTCAGCTCCATTCCAACTGTAATAGAGTCGCTATTCAATTAGCAATAGTATTCCCCTTGCAAGGATGCATCGTTCGCAATTTGCGCTGCTATTGCTATAGTCATAACTGCTTAATATCTCATACGTACCTAACGCCCCAGTACGTCAAGTGCGAGCCAACTGTGTACTTTATGGTCTACCGAATTTAGACATTTTGTATGGAGAATTGAAAAGCGCCTCGAGCGGACGGTATTTAAAAAGTTCAATTCTCCATACAAAATGTCTAAATACGGTAGGCTATAAAGTATACGGTTAGCCTACGAATAATCTCGCACTTGACGTACAGTTGTATGAATAGTCAAACAGCTTACCGAAAAAAAAAATCTGCATAGGAATCCTTTGGATAACATTTTAAATACCTGCCAATAAATCTTTTTCGTTTTACCGAGAAATTATCAAACAAAATCTACTTTTTTGCAAAATACAAGAAATAAGGCTGGCATCACAAGCGATTGTTGAGCTTTGATTAAGTGTGCCCGAACTTGCAGATAAAGTCGTAACATATAATATACTCGAAACGTGACTCTGTCGCGTGCTCGCCAGGGTGGGTATATTGAACTCCCATTTACGAGAGGGTGGCCGCTGTAACCACTGGGCTATTGACTCTTCGAATCTATAGAATATAACCAATACAATACAAAACTGACTCCCGAATTTATAGACGTTTTATAACTTTATCAAACGTCATATAGTACTGCGCACAAAAGATTTGCTTTGCGCAGTACTATGTGACATTTGATTAAGTTATAGATCGTCTATAAATTTGGGGTGTGACTTTAATATAAAATTGAATACATTGGTAGTAGCAGCAGAATATCTTTGTTAATTTTATCATTACAGACGAGAGTCGTAGGTTAGTTGCTACAAATGGTATAATATCATCCTCGGAGTTGAGAAGAGCATGTTGAGCTAGCAGCCCCAATTGTCAAGTCTGTTATGGATAGTCGGAAGCTTTCTGTTGCTTGCAGTCCCAAATGTTTGGTCTTTAAGGGTAGATAACGATCACTCGCTGTTAATAATCAATAATACAGCCCAAAAAGGGAGCAAACCTCAATACAAAATAGAAATGGAAGGGGCTAGGTAGCGTTGAGAATTTATTATTTAGTATCATTGCTATAGTGCTGCTTGCTCCGAAGACGTGGAATTTCCTGATTAACCTCTTTAAAAGAGTAGCCACTGATTTTCTTGCCGGCTCTTCTCAGTGGAACCAACATTCCGAATCCGTTATCTGTTGACTATGCATAAGGCCTGCCTTTGGCTCACGTGAATAAAAAAAAAAGTAGATTGTACAATAAGTGCATAAAGTGACCTAGCAAGAACTTTACGAGAATGAGAGGTACAAAAATGATTTTATTTGTATTAGAAAGAAGATGAATGTCAAAAATCGGCAAGCGCACCATTGCAAGACCTCAAGACACTGAGAGCACTTTCTGCGTAGATCCGCAAGCAACAACTAAATATGAGGGTACACCAGTTCAATTCAAACTATGTCACTAGGATATCAAACAACTCAGTCCTCCCGTGACCATGGTTGCTGTAAAGCAGCCGAAACGTCGGGAACGTAAAAAACGTATAATAAACGCGATAAAATTCGTATGATTCGTTTTATTTCATGGGAGATGAAGTAAACTGCTTTATGCTCATTATTTATAAAGTGCAGTCGTGTTTATAACGCGGTTGCATAACATTTATCGCCATCCATTATGTCATCCTATTAGCTGCAGCTATTTTCAGGGTCGCATGTTGCCCACAGCGCTGTAGGTACCTATATAACTGCATATACATTACTTACTGATACATAGTATAATAGCCAACGTTCTGATTTACTGCGGGATAATAGACTAAACTTATTTTTTAGGTCGTTAAATGTGCATGTTGAACTCAAATAATGTATTCATTCTAAATTGTACACATATTCCTCCATATTTATAGAATGGTTACGTCTATTTAAAATGTTATAACAAAGCATTTTACTTCAAGAAAATGCTGTGTAGTGACAAATAAAAAAAAAATATGAAATTTATTAAAAGTAATAGAAATATTAGTTAATCTATGCTACTGTGCAGTAATGTTAAAAATTGCCATGCAATTATTATAACCCGCGGACCATGGTTCAAGAACTTTATATTAGTTTATAGTATTGTGGAATGGTTCGCAAAACATTGCCGCCTTATCAATTAGTCGTCGTAAATGCGATCGATTGCAAAGTTCTCTTGTTTAGTCGACATCACCCGCCGGCTGCAGCCACAGAACATTGTTTATTGCAATTGTGTTTGTATTGAATTTATTATACTTAGGTAATTATAACATGTTATGATAGTGTGTGTTAGAAATTTGTTTATTGGGAATAGGTATGTGATGTGATGTAAGATTCTTTAGTTTTAAGCTGTTGCCGTCCTAAATATAGATAACATTTTCCTAGTAACCTATTCCTTCTCCCCAGGTAACAAGGCACTGATACATCAACAATGCTCGGTGGAAGTGTGTTGTGGTTCCGCCACGGGCTCCGCCTGCACGACAACCCATCACTGCAGAGCGCGATCGAAGATAGGAGCGTGCCTTTCTTTCCCCTGTTCATATTCGATGGAGAGACTGCTGGTGAGAATATGAACAACCACTGTAGCTAATAAATCCCTCCCGGTTATTGTCGGGATCTTGTATATGTGCTCCGAAAGCTCTCATAGCGCGTTTCAGGATTGTATGGAGCCTCCTCATTTGTTCTGAATATCGTCTGCAGCGCCACCTGTTGTGGCGTGGTTGAAGCGCTGTTCGTGTACGTACTGATGATCCTATTGATTAGGATTTCAATTACAGAGATTTTATCGTGTCGTTTCAATGTTAACAGGTACAAAGGTAGTGGGGTACAACCGCATGCGTTACCTGCTGGAAGCGCTGGATGACATCGACAGCCAGTTCAAGAAGTTCGGAGGCAGGCTGATCATGATCAAGGGCAAGCCTAATGTGGTAATCCGACGGCTGTGGGAGGAGTTTGGTGAGTACTTAGGTCAATAATCATAGCCTTTTTAGGGGTTTTTTGCAACACCCTAGTTTCGCAGATAGTAGAAGATTCAAAGCAAATGACAGTTTGGTCTAGTAGTTCGAGCATAGGCCGCCCGGTTCATTGCACAGGGTAGTTTGGTGTTCTCGAAGCTCCTTGGGAAATTATCAAAAAAAATATTTTCGTAATTTTCTCTGGTCTGGATGTTGCTCGGATCAGTTTGTAGATAAGGCAAAAAAAGTTTTATAAAATAAATACAAGCCCGCTGAGTTTCATGCCGGATCTTCTCAGTTGAGGTCAAGTTCCGATCTATTGACATGACAATTTGTAAATGTCCCCGGAGGCCTATACGAAATAAATGATTTGTCTTTGTTGCTTGATTTCGGCCCATACAGTTGGGGTAATCGTCTGGATATATTGATCTGTTTCACGTAGGCGCTATACTAGACGATAAATATTTCCCCTACACCCCACCAGGTATTCGCAAGTTGTGCTTCGAGCAGGACTGCGAGCCCGTGTGGCGCGCGCGAGACGACAGCGTGAAGCGCGCGTGCCGGGAGATCGGCGTCACGTGCCACGAACACGTGTCCCACACCCTGTGGGAGCCGGACACCGTCATCAAGGCGAACGGGGGGATACCGCCGCTTACCTACGAGATGTTCCTGGTTAGTCAATAAAAATAAAATCGAAATGTGTGCTGGCCGCTGGGACACAGTAGAAGTGAAACTTCATTTTCGAATTGTCCGTTGCGATTCGTTTTTCCACTTGTCCGTTGAAGTTTCACTTCTACTATGTGTCCCAGCACATGTTTCGATTTTTAATGCAAATTATTTCAAATATCCAGAAAAAATATTACAAAAAAAAAATTCAATTTTTTTTCTCTCCCTCCGCCGCTGCCGCCTCTCCACGCGGCCGTAATGCTTTTTCGTGACAGAAAAATCCCCCCCGTCTATATAGAAGTTTCACTTCAAAAAACACAGAATACACATACACAGTGGGTCAGCATGGTAGGCTTTGGCCTAAATCCTTCTCATATTGATGTGGCTATGCCTCTATTGGACCAAAGACCATCGGCGAAATGTGGGTGCACTACGGTACACCTATGCTTACTACCTCCGGGGACCACAGGCGTGATGATGACGGTGTACCAAGACGAAAAAAAAGTTCATGTTTTATTTTCTTATTAACCCATTCACAAATTAGTTACTTATCTGTATGATATTAAAAAAAATGGGTTGATATGGTATTTTTTTTATTGCTAACATATAGAATTATTAGCTCATTTGGTAGTGACGGACGGAATCTGTGTTCTTTTGCGAAGATCTGTGGTTGATCAAATCTACCTAATGGCGGGTGCGATCCTGTACATGTTCGCAGATTGCATAATTATTTATTATTTTTCAGCATACGGTTGCGATAATCGGTGACCCGCCGCGTCCCGTCGCCGATTTGGACCTTAATGGCGTCCAATTCGGCACTCTCCCGGAGTGTTTCTATCAGGAGTTCACGGTGTACGATAAGGTATACATAATATATAAGGTGTCAAATTAATAGCGTAACATATCACTCTTCTTCTGCTTCTTTTATTATCAATTCAATCAATTAACGAAATTGGGCTCAGATTCCCAAAGAAAAAACTAAATTATTTGAAACCTTACTTTACCGTGGCAACCATTCAGTTTACCGAGCATAAAAAAAATATCGTACATTATGTAGAACATGTAATTATTTATTTATGCAATAATAAATTGGGAATAACACAATACCTTTTGCTTGGTAGTAGATATATGTATATGTCGTCTGGCGATAATCATCAAGCAAATATTTCTTAGCTATCGATTTATTTGTATTATTATTTATTTATTTAGTATCAATATTTAATATTATTATTATTATAAAAGGTTTTGTACAAATCGAGCGGACTAATGCTGCAGCTCCCACCCTTCAAAGTCTTAATTCCGACCATGTTAATCCCCAGACGCCGAAGCCCGAAGACCTGGGCGTGATGCTGGAGAGTGAAGACACCCGCATGATTCGCTGGGTGGGCGGCGAGAAGGCCGCCCTCAAGCAGATGCAGCAGCGCTTGGCCGTCGAGCACGAGACGTTTTGCAGGTAAACAACTCTGATGAAGTTTTTGTGGACTTGCTATCCAATGATCTGTTCCCTAAAGTAATTTCATTTGTCAATCTACATGTGCGTCAATGTACCATAAGGTTACCGGAAAATTGGGTCTTCCAAAATATACTGGATGTAACATACTTGTGAAAAAATATATATTTCGCCAGACGAACACACTAAGCAACGCTTATATTATGGGTACCGTATAATGGACTGGGGAGAACCTATATAATACTTATATAGATACTAAGCATCCGTGCCTTGTAATTGAATATTTTTGTGAATGTGTGAATATTTTTGTAAAGGGTGCCTATTTTTGTAAATGTGTCAATATTTTTGTAAATGTGTGAATGTTTGAATATTTTTGTAAATGTGTGAACATTCTTGTAATTGTTGTTCGCAGGGGTTCTTATTTGCCGACACACGGCGACCCTGACCTATTGGGGCCGTCTATATCGTTAAGCCCAGCACTCCGGTTCGGATGTTTGTCTGTGAGGAGGTAAGGTATAATCTATTTATTACATTTAAACATACTTAAAAACATAGCCTAAACACAAATATATACGTGTGAAATGTCCGTTTCTGTACATTGAATAACTTGGTAAAAAAATCATAGGTGGATATTATTATCAAGACTGAAGAAAAACAGTGTATTACCATCTTAGTTATTTTACCAGTGTCAAGTAAATGTAAAGTAAAGCTTATTTATATTATTGCTCGTGTCTGTTCGCGCGTCACGGGAAAATGAGTTTTATTTCAGTGTGTATTAGTATAGTATTCGCGTAGATATAAAAAAAAACAATACCCGGATTTTGATAAAACTTGGCAAGCGAAGTTTTATAAAAAATGTGAACCCGGATTATATATCGCCATGGCCAAATATGGTGAAATACTTTTTATCCCGGGATTTGGATTGTTTCCCGCGGTATAACCAAAAACTATACCTAAAAAATCCCCTTGGCGGATTTTAATTAAAATTGGCACGGTGATAGCTTATATCAGGGCCCCAAGTCTGCTAATACAATGGATTCATAATCGAACAGCAACCGCTTAGTAACTGTCACTTTTGACAGATATTGTGTGGGATATCCGTCACTTCCAATTTCGGACATCGTAACAAAGTAGCATCCCGTTACTTGTCTAGTTGACACAAATTCGTAATTATTATCAGTAAAGTTTTACCACCACTTTACTGATGGGGTCGAGTCACCTTCGTCCGTAGGAGAATTAAGTACCCTCGAGATACCCTACACGTGACCCTGGGTGGTGCCAACCAGGTGACAACTCTACTGGTGGTAGGCTTCGGCCGTGGCTAGTCACCACCCACTGAACAAAGCCATGTCGCCAAGCGGCCTAGCCGTGTTCCGGCATGATGTTCGGTGTTGCCATTCATGGATGGCGGGTCAGATCAGTTGCGCTGCATGTGCCTAGTTAATGTAGCATCTTGATCTACTGCCGCCTTCCTACCTAGGCAAGTATGCTCCATCGTAGATCTCATCGTCACTTACCATCAGGTGAGATCGAGATCAAATACTTGCCTATAATGTATAAAAAAAAAAAAAGACTACTTTACTGATAGGTGTGTTAGGCATCTATTAGTAGCTTAGTTATCTAAAAGTATAATGTGTTCAATTTGATTGCAGATTCTATTGGTCAGTCCACGATCTATTTCGCCAAGTCCACCAGGGCCGACTTTCTGCCAATAATTTTATAACTGGTAAGCAATACATACAATCAGTAATAGCCAATTTGGTAGCACGCTTGCTTCGGTAACCATAGTCGCAGGATCTAACCCCGGCTCGCATCTCTGGGAATTCTGGATTTCATGTGCGAATCTCATTTTCAACCCTGGTTATCACGTGCTAAACGGTGAAGGAAAACATCGTCAGGAAACATGCATGTCTGAGGGAACTGTCGAAGAACCTTTTTAGGAATTTTCTTTCGAACTCTTCCAATTTTCCTTTCGACTCATTTCTTTGCGGGTTCCAAGACAGTTAGCTTTTTCGTTCGTCTTCCTTGGCCATCGCTGTGGATCTTGGCTTACAGAAGTAACAGCGGTGGAAGTGTGTCGTGGGCCTAGTCCCATTAATAGAATGGCCCTTTTAGGATCTCATTGTATAGATTTTTGAGCCTGAATGATTGGAAATTCATACAAAAAATGTGTGTTCAGGCCAGTTGATATGGCGCGAGTATTTCTACACGATGAGTGTGAACAACCCTAACTACGGGCAGATGGCCAACAACCCTATATGCCTGGACATACCGTGGAGGAGCCCCGAGGGAGATGAGCTACAAAGGTAAACGTTCAGCTTCAATTCTGCAAAGAAATAAAACTTATTTTAAGGATTATATCGCGTTATTTTCCGATGAGCCTGTTCTTGGAAGCGGTGTAATGTTCAGTTCCCGGCGCAGATAGTTCAAGAGTGTCTTCCCCGAAGACCTTACATTATATTTTTGATATGTAATTAGTATTGGGAGCTCATTGAACAAGTAAAACACGCACATACAAGACTAATAGTTGTATCCAATCAAAGACAATCATCATAGCCACCAATAGTGTTGCACTACATCCGCCTTTCGCAAAATGGGCGATAACGTCCCCTTGTGGGCGTTGCAGGCCTAAAGGGGGCCGGAGAGGGACCCAGAAAAAAATGGGGGCGTTGTGTAGAGGCTTAAAATAATTAATTTAATTTAAAGTTATAGTGGTTTTTTTGTAGGTGAAAAAATGGGGGCGCTAAAAAATAATTCATTCCCAAAGTGGGCAGTAGACAAAATAAGTTTGGGAATCCCAGAACTACATAGTAGAGATGACCCGCCCCCTGATTACGTTACTTGCAATAGCCTAGCGATAGCAGTAATCGCGCAATATTTGCTCTTAAATTGCTAATTAGTAATACGTAGCGCTGCGACGCCATACAAATCTGCGATTTGAAAGCAATTATTGCGAGATTATTGCCGTCGCTTTGCTATCGTTAGGCTAGGCAAGATACGTAATCAGGGGGCCGACTGTGCAGATGGCGCGAGGGGCGCACGGGCTTCCCGTTCGTGGACGCGGCGATGCGGCAGCTGCGCGCGGAGGGCTGGCTGCACCACGCCGCGCGCAACACGGTCGCCTCCTTCCTCACGCGCGGCACGCTGTGGCTCTCCTGGGAGCACGGCCTGCACCACTTCCTCAAGTACCTGCTCGACGCCGACTGGTCAGTCACACGCACGAACCCGGGACCCTCGGCGCAGAAAGCAGAGTCGCTATCACTGCGCTACACGGGCCGACTTAAATTCGGGGTCAAGTCACCTTCGTCCGTAGGAGATTTAAGTACCCTCGAGATACCCTACACGTGACCCTGGGTGGTGCCAACCAGGTGACAACTCTACTGGTGGTAGGCTTCGGCCGTGGTTAGTCACCACCCACTGAACAAAGCCATGTCGCCAAGCGGCCTAGCCGTGTTCCGGCATGATGTTCGGTGCTGCCATTCATGGATGGCGGGTCAGATCAGTTGCGCTGCATGTGCCTAGTGAATGTAGCGTCTCGATCTACTGCCGCCTTCCTACCTAGGCAAGTATGCTCCATCGTAGATCTCATCGTCACTTACCATCAGGTGAGATCGAGATCGAATACTTGCCTATAAATGTATATAAAAAAAAATAAAAAAAAATGCTTAGTTATGCCGCGTTGTTGGCGCAGGTCGGTGTGCGCGGGCAACTGGATGTGGGTGTCGTCGTCGGCGTTCGAGGCGCTGCTGGACTCGAGCGAGTGCGCGTGCCCGGTGCGGCTGGGCCGGCGCCTGGACCCCAGCGGCGAGTACGTGCGCCGCTACGTGCCCGAGCTGCGCAGCGTGCCCGACGAGTACATGTGAGCGCGCACCTATCTATATATATATACAGCCTGATTCAGAAAGGGTATACAACTATTTATACCTTTTTTTTTACAAGGGGAAATGCTTTACGCATCCCCTCTCGCCCGGGGGGACGAGAGGGGTATGTGGGACTCCCCGGCAGAGTGCCGGTATACCCACTAAAACCCCTTGGTCCGCCTTCACCGCCTTTGAGTGGGGCGCCACAGGATCGCGCATGGCATACTACTGTGGCGCTACAACTATTTATACCTGCGTTACTTTAGTCCAAGTCTCGAGTAAACAGCAGGTTAAGTGTGAGAACTGTTGACTTTATAGTCTACCGTATTTTAATCAGTGCTTCTTGATCACTGTGTGAAGACGCAATTTTAATGTAGATTAAAAAAAAAAATTTGGTGTGCAATTTTATTTTTACTTTTTTTTTTAAATGTTGTGGTCGCAGCTACGAGCCGTGGAAGGCCCCGAACGAGGTGCAGGAGCGCGCGGGCTGCGTGATCGGCGCGCACTACCCCGCGCCGCTCGTGGACCACGCGCGCGCCGCGCGCCGCAACAGGAACGCCATGAAGGTAGGCGCACGCGCACGCGACACGGCGTATTACAAATCTTTGTGATCGCTTCACGGAATCAAAAATCGGTTGGTGTAGTGCGCGTCAAAGATCGCGTTTCCTACAGGCCTACGGGAGCACGGGGACGTCTTTTTTATTTATTACATTATAGGCAAGTATTTGATCTCGATCTCACTTGACGGTAAGTGACGATGAGATCTACGATGGAGCATACTTGCCTAGAAGGTACCTGTTCACTCTCGACTTGAAAACACCCAGATTGAAGTCAACGGGGAACTAAGACGCCGGTAGCGTGTTCCATTCCTTGGCAGTTCGCACGATGAAAGTAACGTCAAATAAAATGAACAGAGGTCGCGGCTCTGTGCATGCGTAATTGTATGAATTCTTGTTATTTGATGCGCGCTGTACACTAATAAATAGAGCCGGGTGTACTCGGACCGCGACGCCCAATCAGAGTGGATTTGAACAATGATAAATTTTTACTCGTACGAGTGGTGTCGGTCCGAGTGCGTTCGGATGATTACTCGGACTTTACTCGGATCGTAGCGACTGCTCATCCAAGCTCATTTGGTCGTATAGCTCGATTATTATGTCTAGACAAACGTTATCATTTTATTATTAAAAAAAAGTCTCGTGTCGCTATTATAGCGTTAAGTTTTTAAAAGCTGTTAACTAACTTATGACAGTGACGTTTGTCTAGTTGAAAAAAACATTTACAGGGCAACATTTTTTACTAATTATTTTATTGAATACCGAGAGCATTTCGGTACTAGAAAATATTGGGGTAATCGTAAACCATAAATATACAATTATGCAATAAAAAAGTAAACAAACTAATTCGGGGCATAGATAATATTAAATATTTTTTAATTAGCCGTCAAATTAAATAAGCGGTACCTACGCATTGTTTATTTAAATGTGGAATCTTATTGAAATTGGCACACGGTTAACGGTAAGTTCGTTCAAAATTGGTAATCTTGTATAATTATCATCTTCTGATTGATTCACGAAGTGTTTTATGTACTTCCAACGATATGTTCATTCATTCATCATCACGATTCATTAAATCCATACTCTTGTATATGTGTGTTCATTATAATATGCTTTGCACAAATGTCTCATAAATATGTGATTGTTTTTATTACCGTTATGAAAAAAAAAACTGTCGCTTATTTATGTCACGTCGGGTGTATATCGGTGTCACGACAAAGCGAAACTGCAGAAGGCACAAGTCTGACAAGTTGTCAAGTCCCCAGACTAATGAATAATATTGGATCATATTGTAGTCAAAGCTGTTAAATTTCGAGGTTTTTATATTTTACCCATGTGGTGTACTATCTAAATTAAATTTGACTGCACTGTAACTTTGTCACACCTTCATATGTGTAAGGTCCAGCGCATTTCAGTCAACAACTTTCTAAGCCCCATTAGCTATTGACCAAGCAAACCTCAGTAAACCCAAGTAAAATAATTATGTGTTTACTAGATTGTTATTCTTGTTTCCGTCATAGATACTGCAGAGAATTTACAATAGTCCTTTAGAAAGTCGTAGCGAAAATACGTGCAATGATGCAGCGGTATTACCGAGTGCAATAGTACAGAACACATTATCACAATTCTGCGATGCAGGCAGGTGATAGGACAGGGGACTGTCTATCCCACTGCAAAGATGAAAATATAGGTAAGGATGCTACCTCCTATGCTGCTAGGGTCTCCTTGGGATTTTCGATTCGCACGCTATTCATTGCCGTTTTCTATGAAACCTTTTTTAAATTATACGATGTCGAATGATCACTGGACGAGCAACGATACGCAGACACAAACTCCAGTCCCAATCCAGTCCTATCTCGTTCTAATTATTTTTATAGGAATACTAATGTCCTATCCTAATTCATGACTAATTGGACGTGCTCAACCAGCTGACGAGCGTCTCAGTCTTTCTTATAGCTCTGTCCTTCTAACGGACGGTGTACGCGGGTCAAGTTATGGCGCCAGCCCACTGAAACACACATATTCTCCTGTAGTTAATCCTGTGTGCTAGCTGCCGCTTACGATACGACTGCTACATCCGATGAGTATTTGTGTAGGAATGTTTGTGTTTGTCGAGATAACGGTAGACATCCGGCGGTGTACAACGCACGTGCGACCGGCTCCCATGTGTCCTTGTTGTGTTCCCCAGAGGTTGGGCCGCTTAGTTGACGGCCGACTGCTCAAGAACAAGTGGTTCGTTATGTTGTCGGGGTTTGTAAACACTATTTTATTGTTAACATGCATAGTGGACGCTAGAATGATTGGACACGAACATTTTATCCGCATTCGCGAAGGGACTCAATGGTCGCGATACGGATCATGGATAGAAATTCTGGTATATATCTCAGTCATTGTCTGTCACAATGTAACATTCCTATCCTGTGGTAACGTTTTTGGAAAATTAAACTTTTGTCCATTATCTGTAATGTGGCCCTACGTACGCATGTGTATCAATTCATTGACAACATCGCACTGGGATCGAATAAATCGGATACACGTTGTTTGATTGCGACTATATTCCTTTTTTTTTCTTATTGAAATTTATTTGTCAACAAAGTCATTATAATTACTATACCAGACTTGTTAGGATAATCAGACAACATGACGTACGGTAAAAGTTAAGCCTAAAAAAACCCTAGTATACTATTTAAATGACATGTTAGATAAGAGTAGCAGTTTTAGTAGGAAGATTACTAGTTTAAGTAGTAGTAGTTTTAGGCTTCACTTTTAGCGTAAGCCGTGTGTTGCCTGAATATTTTAACTTATCTCCAGTAAGCAACACCTCTGGTTTGCTACAAAACTTGAAATAAATTAATTCTGATTGCACTCTATGATTGCTTCTATTTTCAACCCCAATTTATTCGGTCTAGTGTATAAATCTCAAACACACTCGTAATATTCGTGTTTATGCATTACATTTTAGGTTCATGGCATAATATATTCAAAACATGACAATTTCAATTCACACACATAAAAATACTACAAGTATTTAAGGTCCTCCGCTGTTAAGCAATTTTGTTTGACGGCCCTGTTTGAAGGGACTAAGATGTCCGTCCATCTTAAATATATAGCTCCCAAATTTATAGGCGTTTTGTAACTTTATCAAACGTCATCTAGTACTGCGCACAAGTTTTGCGTTACGCAGTACTATATGACGTTTGATAAAGTTACAAAACGTCTACAAATTCAGAGCTAACGCGTCCCCAACAACGGAGGCCCTTACAACGTTCGTTTTAAAACGATTGATGGAATCGGTACTGTATAATTAACTTAGCTGTACTTTTAATTCATGATTTGTTAAAATTAATTTAGGCCACACAAGCACTTATGAATGGTCACAATTTACCATCGTTTCCATTCGTTATGAAGCCATAAACGATGTATAGTATAGCTATTTATTTGTTTTAGTTAAACCCTTCTTTATGAAGACCATCAGAACTATGGAACATTGATTATTCAACACAGTGAATGAAATTAAAAAAAACTCTTTGTCCCCACCAAACGAACCTATCCCCGAATTCATAGACGTTATATAACTTTATCAATAGTCATACAGTACTGCGCAAAGCAAAACTGGTGCGAAGTACTATATGACGTTTAACAAAGTTATATAACGTCTATAAATTTGGGGAGTTTTACTTTAGTATGATTTTAGGACACAACTTCACTTCACTTCACTTACATAAAAATATAGGAACGTTATCTAATAATTAAATTTTATATATAATTTAAAAAAAAATCTGAATCATAGACTAATTAGACTATCAGTCACAGAATTCTCGCTACACTGTAATCTACCTTTACCTTTAAATTATTGATCATATTTTTTTTATTTATAGGAGTTACGTCACATCCTGCAAGAAGCGCCTCCTCATTGCTGCCCATCTTCAGAAGACGAGATCCGACAGTTCATGTGGCTGAACGAATAGACAGATGCTGTGCTGATGTAGTTCTCAATATATGGTCATACAGTTTGAAATTAAGTACAATGTTCTAAGTGTAATTTAAAAACAATTTAAAAAATATTCTAGCATTATTTTACAAGTGTATTTTAACTGTAAAACGATTATGTTTTAATTCTGCTTGGAACAGTGAATATTAGACTATTATTTTATTGCAATGATTTTGACGGCCCAATTGGAACGGTTGGTGGTGAACCTGGTTTCTCTACCGAGGGTCCCGGGTTCGAATCCCGGTATGGGCAAACTTTGTGTGATGAACACGAATGCTTGTTCCAGTGTCATGAAAGTTTAATATCTATTAAGCTATTATATATTATCGCCCCCATTTCATTGAACGGTACCCATAATACAAGCGTGTCGCTTAGTTTGGGACCGTACAGGATGTTCGTCTAGCGATATTCTTATTTTAAAAAAATAGGTACAGTACTTAACTAATGTAGATGATATATGTAGATTAATTAACCGATATTATTGAAAAAAATATGTTTCAGTAGATCTAATAATTGTGTTTTATAGAAAAAGTAGGTACTCCATATTAGGCCAAAATTATGGAAATTTATAGTGAATTTATTTACATACATTTACAATGGCATAACAGAGCGCTAATTCTTTTGAAAATAGCTTTGTAATGCTATAGTAATTAATTTAAAAGTAAGTGTGGCTATCCTGCCATAAGGATGATAACCAAAGAGTAAACTCAGAAACTAGTTACAAACAGTGTTGCCAGCTCTGACAATCAGTTCTCTGATAAAAGATGACGGTTTTCAATACGAACTCATTTTGTATCGTACAATCTGGCAACATTGCACTTATGAGTTACCATATATACAGGGGCCGAATAAAACTTTATTTTAATTATAAATAAATGTACAATTTAAATGTTTAATATAAGATTTATATTGTAAGTGAGCCGGTTTTTAGGGGCCAATTTCGAAAATTAACTTCCTCAGTCTTGACCCAAGGAACCTCTTTCGTTTTTGTACCTTGTCCTATTAAGCCAGCCCCAACGTGATTTATTCAGTCAGATATGCATCAGCAAGACAAATGACAGCGTCCGACCGGGACACGTTGTGACTGAGTCAGTGTCTCCAACCCTCTTTGTCAAAATTACGGTGTTGCCTGGTCTCAAAATACGGTAGATGGTGGAAAATTACGGCAGACCAGTGTTTGCAGCTAAAATACCCATGCAGTGGGGATGCGTAACGTAAAAAAAAAAAAAGGTCTTTCTTCCAAACAGAAGTAGCAGCATGACCTTTTTTTTTTTACGTTGCGCATCCCTGCTCTTCCAAACTGAAGCAGCAGAATGACCTTTTTTTTTTTTACTTTACGCATCCCAATGCAATGTTGCCGTAATATTTTGCTAAATCAAGTGTTCATTATAGAAATATGGACACGGACGAAATTACGGTAGAATGTGTCACCGTAATAACATGTCTACGGTAGGTGGTAGATCTAGAAAAATTACGGTAGATCTACCGTAATTACGGCATGGTTGGAGACACTGGACTGAGTTCACGAGGCACCCTTGTCGAGTGCGCGCTCAGTCAGTACCGAGCTTTGGAAATAGTTCAAAGACCATTATGAGGGTATTGTTCTTGAAGTTGGATCTTATATTGTTCCAATTATCAAACTAAATATTGTATAAGTATGTTGAAAACAATGGTAAAGATTGTTTGATAATTATTTCCTTACGTCAATTTGGTTAGATTAGTAAAGGTTAAAAATGGAATACTATTGGACAATTCAAATATGTTGTTTCTTGTATTTCTAATGTAGTAAGAATATAAAAAAAATCTAATTAATTATTGAGCACCTATTGGAAATTAGTGATATGATTATATTTTAGAAAATAATATTTAGTATATGATTATACATAGTGTTAAAATTAAAACAAAAAATGTACCAAAATTCAGGGTGTATTTTGAAGATTAAAATCTACTTACTATATTTACAGGACATGACAATTTATGTAAGTTTTATTTTAATAAAATGTATTTTATGAATATACAATTATACATGTTCCTATACGGATCCAAATATCAAAGTATTTTAGCTAGTATTTAAAAAAATAAATGTCTATTATTAAAATTATATTTTATATGCTATAATAATAAATCAATTACTATTACCTACCGCTTTTTTATTTTAATAATAGCTCAAGGGAATGACATTTTCTGCTTAAATCTAAATCGCTCCGACATTATAAAACATCGCAGTAAATATCACATATTTACAAGGTAGGTACAACACAAGGGGTAACAAATAGCAAGGAAGGCGAATTTCAGAGAAAAATAACTTCGTAATATAAATCTGGTTTGTAAAATAAAAATAACAAAATATTTAAGTCCATTATTGGTACCTACGGTTGTTTGTTGTTTCAACAATGCTATACACGTTAAATGATTAAAAATGGCGACTGCGCATGGCGAACCAAATTCATAGTAATAGGAATATGCTGAATCGCCATCCAATATAAATCAGTGCTACGAATTTATCATGTTGTACAAGTATGATAACTATAAAAACCTTCCTTACCATCATAACTTCAAACACCATTAGAATCTGCAGCTAAATGGTGAACTAATTCACAAAACACTCTACTTGTTGTACTGTCTGGAAGCTCTTTAACAGCTGCTAGCCCCTGGCCTGCCAGTTTGCCAACTCGAGGGTCGATTGGCAAACTCCCCAGGAATGGTATTTTGGCAATGTCTGCAAGGGACTTGCCACCGCCACTTGAGAAAATGTTTGTACATTCACTACAGTTTGGACATTCGTACCTGAAATATAATATGAGGAAGTTGTATAAAACATTCCTAAATAAAGTATTGTTGATTCAGCTGAGAGATTCATTGAGACCATTTTTTTGTTGTTGTTATTACCAATGATTTAATGTAGGTATTGTATCTGCTGTGAATCTGCTTGAGTATGCAATGTATTGCAACAATTGTGCTTTTGTTGTTCTTATATTTTTTTGCCCAAGTGGAATAGACATTCCAAACCAGAATCAACATATTCAATAAATATTTGGGTTTTAAATTCGGATTCTACTTACCCACTCATATTCTCGATAATACCATATATAGGTATGCCAGTTTTTCTGCAGAAAGTGATTTCTTTACGCACATCCTCAATAGCGACCTCCTGTGGTGTAGTCACCAGGATAGCGGCACATTGGGGCACTTGACGGAGGTTCTCCATCACTGTTATATGCTCGTCTGATGTGCCTGGAACATTGATAATTTTTTTGTCAATAAATATATGTGGATGGCGGAATTGCCATTTTCATTTCTTCATGTCACATCCATTATTTTATTTATAATGTGTATTTATTGAATTTAATATTGCTATTAATTACTTGACACTGGCAAAATACCCGCTAAGTTGCGGGTGAGGCCATATTCATATCCATTTTATTTCATCGCATTTCATTTCGTAAAGAAAGAAGAAGTCCAGGAAAAAGAATAAGCATTTAATTATAATTAATTTGATGATAAATAACATATTATTAAAAACATGTATACCTGGAGGTGTATCAATAACAAGAAAATCGAGGTCTTGCCAGCAAACATCTTCCAAGAACTGCTTAATCATGGATGTTTTCTTTGGTCCTCGCCACACAACTGCATCATTCCGGGAACCTAACAGGAAGCCTATTGACATCACGCCCAGCCTTTGCTCGCTGTCCAGGTACACTGGAATCCAACCTTCAGGACCTTGGTGGACATTTTTACTCTCCAAATTAAGTAAATATGGAACACTGGGGCCACAGAGATCTATGTCAAGTAAGCCAACCTGCAAATAAGTTATATTGAAACTATTTTACTAGGTGAGAGGTAGAATATTGTGCATTGGCACCGTGTACGTTGTATTTTGCAGTATTACAGAGATTATATTGCTGAATTCAAGCAGGTTACCTTATAACCCTTCTCTTTTAGAGTCAGAGCTAACTGTGTGCTAACTGTGGATTTGCCGACTCCACCTTTGCCGGAGAGAACTAATATCACACGTTTCACCTGATCAAGCATATTAAATCTTGATAATTCAATATTTCTATAAAATAATCCGAATGAAAACAAGAGGATGACCAAAAAGTAAATAACATGACAATGACATTGGCATTTGGCAGACCGCTGGCTTTCAGCAGTGTCTGTCATAATAAATAATCGACTAACACACATTGATATTTCAAAATCGCAAGAAAACCAAAACATTTCTTCCTTATAATGTAAAAATTAATAGTTTTTGTGGCTATTATTTTGTATTTATTGCTAGTGTAGGTAGAATGGTAAACCTGGCAATAAATATTATCTTGTCTTTGGTCGCGATACCAGCGCCATCGTTCGTACATCAACCATATTTTTTCTGTCTTTCTTTCAGTTTTACAAAGATTTTTGTAGCGGTGGCTGTAAATCGTTTGCCGGCACACAGAAATTAGGAAATGCAACATTTTTCACACTGTACATACGTTTATTGGACGTTTTATGACACAATTAAATGGTGATACTGTTCACTGTGCTAATTTGTTTTAACATAGTAGTGAACATCTTGTGTAAGTGTGATTATATTTTCGTATAAATTCAGTTTAGTGGTTGTGAACGGATTTGTTTCAACGACTCTTGATTTGCTGCCTTCTGGAGTTCATGAGGTAATTAATGTGATTGAATCCTACTAGTAATAAATCCTAGTCCATTAATAATAATTTGAAAATAGCATTTGAAAAGAGGACTGTATTTATCGGTTTACCAAGGGTAAGTTACCCGATGATAAGATGCCCGCATCATGAATTTATTAAAAATATTATTTTATTATCGATCGCTCGTCGAAGACCATACATTGGATACGTAATATCGTAACCTAAATTACTTATCATGTGTTCTTCACAATCCAATGTGTTCTTGCTTCCAAAAAATCAATGAAGGAGGCACTTACTACAATTTTTTTTTACTAGTCTCCTAAATGGTATTGAGCCTATAATTCTTTTCAGTATTTCAAGATTGTACTGAAACCGTGAAAGTAATAAAAGAACTCAATTTTCAATTTTTGTCGAAAAACCATTGCAAGTTGGTAGCAATCTGTTTCAGCTCTCCAAAATCTAGACTACAAGTTTGAAGATAACTTCTACTATTCTACTATGCCCAGAACATTCAAGTTACAAAATCTTAAATATCTGTGTTTGTTCTTTTATTTGTATTGACCATATTTTTCAACTATCTCGTGGAAACACTTTTGTTATGCTGGATAAAAATAATTTTACTAAAAATTATTGATGAAAGGTAAACTACACCAATGCAAAGTTTCATTAAAATTATTGTTGTAGTTTCTGGATGATGTGTGTCTATAATAATGTCTTCATAATGTTTTTTTTATTAAAAAGTGATGCATATACAGACCGGGCTCTATTACAGTTATGTTACCATAAATATGTACGTCATCACTACTTACACTCTATATGCTGTACATGATTGCTTTGCATTTTACAATTACTGAATAATAATCATGTAGGTTTATAATGTTACAATGTCCTTCAACTGGATAAAGTGTAAATAAAATATTGTATCACATGACTTTATAGGTAAAAATGATATTGACATAGGTACCTATGTTAATGTAAGTACCTATAAACTAGCCAATGACTCATCATCACCAAATCTCCAGAACTACCTATTATATTTATAAAATCCTAACTCAAGATTTGGTTTGTCATATTCTTGATATCCTAGGTTGCCTAAAAGATATTTTAAAGATATTTTGGCATGCAGAGTTACAGGCTACATCTAGGCTAGGTTGGTAAGTATTAATTATGATGTGATGCATGGTCTATTATTTACAAAACTGCAGGAATAGCTGATGTGAGCAGTAAAATAAACCTATCCTAATAAAATAGTGCTCTACAATAATAAAGAAGTCATTGTCGAATTATCTACTATGCCAGCATGATCTCTTATCATTCTTTCCGCTGTGCCCGGCGTTGTATGATCATACGTGTTGACTGCGTCCAGATCGACCGCGCAGCCTTGCGAGGCAGCGCGTTTGGTGTGGATGCGGCTACTTGTAAGTTTACTAGGTCTATATTGTGTTCAATGGCTATCGTTTTTACGTCATCTTTGATAAACGATATCGATGAAAAGGGATACAAAAATATCCCTCGTTTTCTCTAGTCCTCCCCACTGAAATAATCCTCGTCCCTTATTACAGTCTGGTAAAAATAATGTGAATTTTAGGCTCACCACAGAGGCGCCTACGACATGGGAGGGCCGACCTCCGATAGTCAAAAAAGCAAAGGGGGAACACCTAATCAGGCTTCATTATTGCATACAATATGGCTGTCAACATATCTTGATCTATAGGTATAAAGTAATACGTACAATGGCTTATTGGGAAGGCCATTATTTCGACCTCAATTCAGGTCATCGGTCCACCGAGACGGGGGTGAGTCACCCCACGCCTTTATCCGCCTCACAATGGATTCGACTTCTTTTTCAGTAGGTATATACAGTAAACGGTTAGGTGCTTGACTACTTGCATAGGAGGGTTAGCCAAGTTGTAGTAGACCTGGTTTCCCAAATATTTCATTGAAACGGTTTAACTTGTAGTACCTATATGGATGTTTGGGTCTAAACTAGAACTCAACTATACTTAATTCATTTCATCTAAAAACAACATTTCTATATCCAATTTCGTGTTAATTGCCAAGGAGCCCCAAGGCCGCGGCAACCCCAATTCAAATAAATAGGGGTGAAGTTATTGCTCTGGTCACCCCCCGGGTGAGTCACGGCGCGTGCGGCCGGCGCGGGATTATGTAGAACGTCATTTTTTAAGCAGAAACATTCACGGAATCATAATTACACGAGATGCTGTTATGTAAAAATTAAAGGTGTTTTGTGACTAAAAATATAACACAACTACACTTTCGGGAACTACATATGATTACTACACAGTAGTAGGTATTCCATTGGCCAATGAATACGATTAACTAACAGCCTGTAGCGGCTGAATCCAAAAGTATGGAAATCTCTCTAAAACGTGTAATTTTAATCTAATTGGAATGCAAATCCAAGGGAAGTTACTCAACTTGCTTCCAATCCGCCAATGTTAGAAATCTGATTCGATCCATTTTTTTATTCAAGTAGGTATGTAAATTAGCTTAACATAAATAATCGGTTGTAAGACATAAAGATCATCGAATCTAGCGTTTAATCCAGATTAGTGGTAACCGATAGCAACCATGCATAGGTAACTAGTAGAAAGCTGTTAATTTCAAACCTCAACCTTTTCTCAATAAAATAGAGTTGACGATGCAACTGACATACGATTGGCTGACTCCGAAAGCTAATTAAACCGAGTTTCTGCTAATAAATCCGTTTCTTTATATGAATTTTCTTAATTTTCCCGTATTAAAGTCACTCAGCAACCTACCTCTGGTTTATATTTATAATCCGAGACAGATAAGTCATTAGGAATTTGATTCCCACGGTATGGTTGATAATAATAAAAATATTTTGTTCTTCGATAGTGGCAACAGTGCGGCAGTTTTTATAGACATTGTAAACACACATTTTCGACAAATGTCATTAATAGGTTTAAAAATTTGAGAAGAGATGTAAACTCATGATTGCGAAGGAGCATAAAGATTATTTTAATAATTCGTTTAACAATATTTGTGGAACTGTTTAAACTCGCGGCACTCCAGAAAATAGTTGCGTAACGCATGCCAACGCATTATGAAACTACAACTGTAATGGCGGAGAAAAGGTCTTTGCATTATAACTGAGACCGGTTTCATTATGAGCGACCTATTTAGGGTTGGAATAAAGGCAGAACAATAATGATACATTATAATTCTAGAAGGCATATGGATGACATCTATATTCCAATAAATATGAATGGCTGTCTCATTCAAAGTTAACGTCAAATCATTTATTTCGTATAGGGCTACGGGAGCACTTGCACATAGTCATTTTCCAATTTGTCTTAGCTCTACAACCGGATCGGAACGCGACCTCAACTGAGAAGATACGACAAGAAACTCAGGGGATTGTCTTTTTTACACTATGTTGTTTTCGCCTACATTTACATTACATTTGCCGTACCAATGGGTTTCGTAAATACGAAACATATGAGCTTGACTATTGCTCGTATTTTTTGATGAAACAGCGGTCCATGTAGGCATACTAATCATTGCAGTTTATGCAAACGCAGTTTTAATCATTGACCTCATTAATATGACGGCAACACTGTTTTCTCTTATGGTTACAGCCAGCAATAGATTTGAGTGTAAAATATTCTGATCCGCACAAAAGTGCTGAAAAAATCTTCAAGGAAGCATCTACAACAGATCGTTCCACCTAAGGTGATGTTGCTTTGTAATCAGATAATTCCTAAGCAGCAAGAAAACTGAATATTTTCGATCATTAACATACTAGGTATTACCGTTAGTAAGTGCACGTGGCAGGAAGCTATGAAAGTTCAATCGCTCCGGGCTGGACACGCAGCGCTGTCCAACTGATAAACGACAAGGCTGACGGGGCAAGGCACTCGCGTAGGTGCAGCAGGATATGTGTGTGATGAACACATACACATGCAGCAACGAATGAACTTAGTGACGCTGCATAGGTATCGGTTTACCTTGATTTGTCGACAGGCCTTGGAAAACACTTGATTCATTACCCTTCGCAATTCATGCCGAGTCTTCCAACTTAAATAAAAAGTCACGGAGAGTCTCATTTAAACCCGAATTCAATCGGACACCAAAAATATATCACAATAGCAATGATAGTGCCGAATTCCAAGCATCAAGCAGGAAGCACATCCCAAGAATAGCTCAGCGGAATTATTCATTTAACGAGCTTGGTCCGTCAGATCACACGCGAACATTAAATCCTATCATAAATCATAACCATTACTGCTTGTAGGGTATAGCTATAGTACTTATATTGTGATATCTGAGTGAAATTGGGATTATCTAATGATAAAAAGATTTGAAGAAATAACTGACGAGGAAAGTGAAACTCGGCGAGCAAAATTCATTAATACCCAGATCTGTAAACCAGAATACATACAACAGTACTTGTGAAAACTACAGTTTTAATCGGGAAGTATCAAGTCTCAACGATGTATTAGCGGAACAAAACCTTTATGAGGCAGTAACACGTCGCTAACTTTTGTAATAAGCAACGATAATTGCAGTGTCTATAACATCTTCATGTCTCAAGATTAAAAGAGTTGAATGTTTCTTAAGAACACAGTAATTTATGTGAGCTTTCTTTAACCTACGCTTTTACTCGTTTTTTGGATTAAATAGGCTTATTGGAATGAGTATTTTACCTGTTTTTGATATACTGTTATAAATGGCTGTTTAGTGTCAGTGATTATGACATTATTCTACAAGAATATTATACCTAGATTCATGGCATATTAACTGCTCATAAAGATTGGTTTACATATATTCCATTAACATTTAAGTTTGAAGTAACCGCTATTATAGTAATTACATAGACGGTGCTAATTTTACTCACACCAGGTGTTAATATTTGAACAAATAGCCTACACTGTTACGGCATCTGTGCTGCTTGCTACATTATTGATTGCATATTTTCACATTAACATACCATCAAATATGGACCCTATCTCAAATAAGATGGTAATTTATTCCACTTAATTTTATCCTTGATCCTATCAAATCACAAATTCTTGAATACTGCCATAAAATAAGTGGAGACATTTAATAAATCTTGCGAAGTCTCAACTCTGTGCTCGATGGTACGTTGGGTCGGTCACCACCGGTTCGAGATTGCACTCGAGATAGCCCCAGTCTCGGTGGTAACGTAACGACCCACTCCGCGAATTGGGTTAATATCTCAGTTCGCAAAACTACATCTGTCGCATTGTATAGTGCTGGTTATAGTACCTACAATATTGGATTGGAGACTTTTAGCTCGACTTACTTTGGCTAATCGTCAACTACCAAATCACCGCTAATACCTCAATTAGTGGACATTTTTCAACAGTTACAATTACAATGCTATTGTTGTTCATTTATGAGATATTTGTGGTAGCAGACATTGCTTTAAGACATGAATGCATATAAACGAATCCATTAAATAATCGAGTTTTGATTCGATTATTTTTACAAAATGCTCGAGTGGAATTGGGGGCAGAATATGGCCTTATATTGCATACTGTAGCTTGGGGTAAGAATCCAATAGGCTGTAGTCCCTTGTGCCGTTGGCCCGACGGAATGAGTCGTAAAATTTATTACTATTGCCTTGTCCGAAGAGTTTCAATCTACCAGTGTACCTACTCGCTAGGAATACGTTTAATGTATTGAATAATTTAATGGGACCTACGAATATTCGATTAAATATCTCAATAGCTTCAAATACCTCAGCCATGTTTACTTATCTTTAATTTTATTATGGTGTGTATCATAAAGAATACTCTCGACATTTATATTCATAAAGTAAATAAGCTGCAGCGGAATCAATATAACTTGCATCGATGATTTTGCTAACGATGAACTTTGGAACTTTGGTCAGTAAAAAATGTAATTTAATCACGAGGTTGAATAGCCAATTTATCTCGTCGTATCTTCTCCGTTTACACCTAACTACTAGATCTCATAACATCTCGGATCCCTTTCATAACGAAAATTTGATTTTACAAATATATTCAAGTAGGTATTTATTTCAGTCATAACACAGTTGCACTTGTTTGCAAATAAGTAATTATTATAATATTGTGCTATCGCGTTATTCTTACATATGTATGCGTGGACGTCCGTCCATTATTTCCCAGCTCCCGCTGCGGTCGATAACAAAACATGATTAAACCACGAATAGATATGCCTGCAGCTTGCACGTTGGCACGCAAGTGGCTTAGATGAAGCATATAATATATATAAACTAGCTGTTACCCGCGACTTCGTCCGCGTGGTATTTAACGAAAAAGTTTTTCTAAAATAAAAGTAACCTAAGTTACTCCTTGTTACATCAGCTCTCTGCCAGTGAAATTCCCGTCAAAATCGGTCCGGCCATTTCAGAGATTAGCCGAAACAAACAGAAAGACAGACAGTAAAAAATGTTGTTTTCGTATATGTACCGTGTATACATCCAAATGCACTTAGTAAAAAGCGGTTATTTTAATATTACAAACAATCACTCCCATTTTATTTATTTGTATAGATTTCATTCAAATGATAATGATCGAATCGCCACCAATCATATCCCTGACAGTCCGATGTCGAAAATCTCAAAGGAAGGTTATATTTCCTAGATTCCGAGATCAGAGAGCTTTTGAATAATAATCATTCAGTTATCATCTTACGAATATAATCCGATGAGATCAATCACAGTCATCTTGCGTACGATTAGTTAAGTAACCGCGATATCTGGATCGCTTGGCTGGGTTACGCGTGCGCACAGTGCATTTCACGAAGTATCTGGTTGCAACACTTACTTACGTGCCCGTTGAAATGACCAATCTTATTTTACTGAAGGTGTTGGCTAGTAAGCGATATCGAAACTATTGAAGGTATTTCATTATCTATGGACAAATAAACAAATATTTATCACTCCGTCCATCCTTTCGTCCAAAATTATTTTTGGACAGGGAAACTATAATACTTATCCCATTGAAATCCAAAATTAAACAGGAAGTGTTAAGTAAACCGACGGTGGCAATAACCCAGCCGGATATGCACGGATGTGTACGGCTGCCCGTAGCTACCTATCATGGAATCCGAAGGCGTACTGACCAAATACGGGTTGTGTTGACAATGTCTACTGATCGGTAGCTATAATACTACTGTACCTCGCTACAAGAAATAGAGATGGCGCTGCACACGACATTTAGAACAAATGACGATTCTCTATATGAACCTGTAACGCGCTATTAGAGTTTGCGGATGACGTAACATATATACAGGATCTCGAAAATACCTGTCGGGGCCGAAGTTAACTCGCGTTGAAATATTTGGTAGCGTTTTTCGTGTTGTGGACAATGAAGTTGTTCTTAAGTTAAGTTGAATAATATTATTCTGAATGTACTTAATTTGGTGAGATATTTCTGATACCTATGTCGGTCAAATGTCAATGTTTGGGATATATAGTCTCATCCTTGCACTGTCAGGTTGATTTATAAGCTATTTATAACTTGTTTTGAGTCAGGATTCATCGCATGAGCTCATTCTTTTACAGATTAATGTCAATAAATGCTGCCATTTCCGCTGTTCACAGATAAATAATAGTTAATTATTATGTGTGTGGAAGTTTCCATTAAAATACTGCGTCGATCCTAGATAATAGAAAAAAATGAGGCATATGATGATTACCTAACATTTAATTTAACATTTAATTGAGGGTCCAATTTTATCTGAAGTACACATTCGGGCACATTGCCAGTAAATACTTTATATAATAATAATAATACTAGCCCTTTTTAATGTCCCACTGCTGGGCACGGGCCTCCCTCAATGCGAGGGGGATTAGTATAGTCCACCACGCTGGCCCAGTGCCTGATTGCGGTATTCACACATCTTTCGAGGGGTTCTCTCAGACATGCAGGTTTCCTCACAATGTTTTCCTTCACCGTTTAGCAAGTGATAATCCTGGTTGAAAATGAGATTCGCACATGAAATCTAGAAATCCCAGAGGCGCATGCCGTTTTGAACTTGCGATCCTCGTTACCCAGGCAAGCGCTCCACCAACTTGGCTATCACTGCTAAAATACTTTATAATATAAATACAATGTAAATACTTTAAAAAATCTTAATATCATAGACACGAGAATCCCCGTAGATGCAAGTTTTTTTTCATTAGTTACTAAAGATGACGCAAGCGACCTCTACTAGATAATGACAAGCCATTCTATGATCATTATAACATTTCTTATAGCTATATACGGAGATTTAGTTGACGAAAGATTTTTTCTGTCCTTGATTGAAGGCGCTACGTTGCTGATACCCGAACGGGATAGCAACTTGTCATTATACAGTGAGTATCTAAAACATTCAATTCTCCACAAAAAGTTGATAAATATAGGTACCTATACTTTCAAGTAAGTATATGGTATGCTTGCGAATAAATTCATACTCTACTTACTCCTTACTTCCTTTACGTTGTTTAAAGAATACGTTTGAGTGGTCTTCGAGTGACGTTTGTGATCTCGCCATGCTGAAATATTAAAAATTAAATATTATTCGTGAAACATCAGCTAATTGCGAAGCCCGCTGCTGATATATAACTTCCTCCGACATAACCTATTTGGATTAATATTTTTCAATTGTAAGTAATCTATCGATTTAAGTACAGTTAATTATTGCGTACTGCCGATTTTCTTACCGACAATTTATAGTTTTCCCTACATTTAGCACATTAAACTGATCGGTTTCTTGTTTATGGATCAGTTAATTTGTATCCGTCGAATTATCTGCTCAATAAAGTGATTTAAGTAGGATATTTATATTCATTTGTTTTGTATTCTACAATGTGTAACTAGGTAACTTAAATACTTATACATCAATTGGGGAGCCGGCTGGGCACAGCATCATGTTGGAGAGACTAGTATAGTAACTTACGTAAGTAAATAAAATTATTATCTTGTGTAAGTACTAAAGTAATTTTACTAACACCGAACAGATTACCTACTGGTAAACTTTGTTTTCCTAATATCCAGAAATGTAATAAAGTAAAGTAATGTTTATTTCAGTTTAAGCATTACACATGGCAGTTAAGTAGCGGATCCAAACTAGCGGAAGCCTGTATGTTGGGTACTTTATTAGTTTGCTTAATCTACGTTAGCTTATATATTTATTATTAGTTACATTATTATATAAAACATAAAGCTTATGTGTTAATAATAACATTTAAATGCAGTCTAGAATTGCAGTTCTCGTTATTCTCTAAGCAATTAAACCGGTTCAGTGAAATACGAGGAAATGACGTTTGGAAATAGCCGCAGTAATCCATTTACTTTGGTCGTAAAATATAGGTAGGCAGTCTATTAAATACATTGTGTAGTAAAGAGAAGCGCGTCAGAAGCAACTATCACGAGCTGGTAACACGATACAGTTGCTATGCTCTTGCATAGCAGTATAAAGCCTAATTGGCCGATTGCAGCGCTGTTGACGCGAGTTCGTGAATAGAGCGCGCGCGCGTTGACAGCGCGCGAAAAAGTGGTTGTGTGTGGCGGTCCTAACATCATCAATAACCTGTATCGGCCTACTCGCGCAGGAATTTCATAAACGTAAGTACTATTTACCATTGTCCTGTCACTGACGGCGGTGTTCACACTGTCAATCCAAGCCATTATAATCCATAGAGCTATTTATAATCACAATTCGGTGGCGCTACAGTTGCGGAGAGACAGTGATATTTTAGTTCGGTCAAATTTAGATTAAACTTATTTTTTTAAATGCGACCTGGCCCTTCACTTATACAAGATCTAGTCATATTTGTTACGACGGTAGAATTAATAATATGAGAATTGAAAAGTTTTAGTTAACGTTTCTATTTCAATTGGCGCAATTGACTTTGCGAATCGAAATTTGAAACAAATCAATTAAGCTAAAGATTGACTTTAGGTTACAATGATGCCCCACGGTTTAAGGGAGCAAAGTTAATATCTTCATAACGCTCCGACTCGGGACCAATAGCCACTAGCCGAGACCCAGTCCAACTAATTTAATTAAACTGGCCATGTCGGCTTCAGAGCAAAGCAACCATTTTTCAAATCTGGTGATTCCCGTTAATGCATTCTAATTTGTGCTGACAAGGTTCATTTTTCGATGGTCAGGATGCGAGTCCAACGTTTCGGAATAAAGTAGATGATGCTCAGTAATTGATTTGAGTGCGGTAACGGTTTTTATATGGAGATGGATAGGCTGTGTTAGAAGTTTAAAATGCACGCGTTTGTTGAAACAATATTCTACGATAACATTATAATTGGTGAAATGTGTGAGTGAAACACCCAAATATAGATTTATGCATAGAAATTTCTTAGCAATTATTAATCGTGAATGCACCTCTACACAGAAATATATCCTACGTACTTTCGGACCGAGGATTTAAGAGATCGCATATACATGAACTTTTCAAGTGTGCGTGGATGGCTAAATCCAAAACTATAGGGAATACCGAAAAATGCTTAAAGGGCTTTCGACACCGATTTTAATGAACACTAAAACTGTATTATTAGGTTTCTAAAAAAATTAGTTTCCTGGGCAGGAATTGAACCTGTTGATTTTGGAAAAAAAAACAAAATACTGTATTATTGCACCATACGACATTGTCGCTAATAAGGATCATGTTCTGGGAAGTAATGACAGGGGCAAACAAACTAAAGAAAATGTATTTTTTTTTAATAAAAAGGTTAATATTTTCATACATGAACCGTACGTACAAAACGTAAACGGCCCTCAAATTTGACTTGTGTTCGAGAATTCGGCGGTATACTGCTCTGCTCAAGATATACTCTGCTGATGATACTTTAATAAGCATATTCCGCATCTAATCCATATGGTTAGCTGAGCCTAACGCTAAGCATGTTCAATAAAAGCGGCCTTATGCCGTAGCTGTTAAAAGCGTTGCTACAATACGTGTGAATTGTCAAACAAGTTTTCCACATGCATTTGTCTGACGGAGCACTTCCCACGTTGTTTGGAGTTAGCCCTAACACTGGTTTCGTATGGTTCCATTTGAGTTTGTATGGAAAGCGAAGCGGAACTTCGAGACTTAGTTGTTTGAGACGCCAGAATCGTTGAAAAAGTTTTTATTTCTTAGTACCTCCTTACTGTTTTTATTTAGGATCATCGTGTCTCATAGTGAGTTATGGGAGGTCGTTATACGTATTTCTAACATTGTGGCGAAACGTTGGAATTGATACAACACCAAATATTACCGGTTTAAATTGAGAACCTCCTACTTTATTTATACGGCTAGAAAAGTGTCAAAATGAGTCAAGAGTTTTATGGAAAGCTTGTCTTCACTTGTAATAAACTTTTGCGCTCTTAGTAAACATTAATGGTTGATAAAATCCAATAGCTCTCACACTCTCGAAAATAGTGAAAACACACAACTGAAAATCGTTACCGGATTAGTGTTTAACTATGACAATGGTTGCAATAACCATAAAATATTGTAGCTCACGTCTTCAATTAATTCATTATTAGTCAAATAGAATCAACATAAGGCACGGTATCTATAGAGAAAATCGTGTAGGATTCTATGTAATTCGTACATCGTGTTATTGTCTGTAGCCAAGTTAATTGTTATAGGTAGTTTTATGACACAAAATTTGATGAAAGTGTGACGTGTGTTATTACAGTAGATAGTACTTTGTTGTATGGTCGTGACTTGAAACATAAATTTGTGAGTGGCTCTCAACTTTTATAGTCTTGAACAGAAAAAATATGGAGGAGCCGAATGATGTACAGGAATGGATCAAATGAAGAAGGGTTAGTAAGGAAACTATGAAACCAATGGGCTTAAAATCTCGCGCGCTTTTTGATTTAAGGACTATAACTATTTAATACTAGCTACTATACTATTAAGAGTGATAGCCAAGATGGTAGAAAGCTCGCCTCGGTAACGAGCGTCGCTGGTTCCAACCCCGGCTCGCACCCCTGGGATTTCTGGATTTCATGTGCGAATCTCATTTTCAACCATGATTATCACTCGCTCGTGTCTCGGAGAGCAACTAAAGCCGTCGGTCCTGCGCCTGATCTCTCTCCGGTCGTGTCGGATTGTCGTCCCATCGGGCTATGAGAGTGAGGGAGAGAGTGAACCTGTGCTTGCGCACGCACTTGTGCACTATAGTATCTCCTCTGCGCAGCTGGCTAGTCTCCGTTGAGATTAGCCTCCATGACAGAAATTTTGTCAGGAGGACTTTTTATTAATACTAGCAGTGCAATGTGACTTCGTAAACGTGAACATTGATTTTATAGCCATCCCGTGGGAAGCCTCCGTAGCCTCCTACATTTACCGCGGTACAAATAATCCTATTCCATGACCTGGGTTCTGTCAATCGTCAAATCAGGTTTCATCTAAATCGGCCTTAACGACTATTCATTGATTACGTACCTAAGTCATTTCGTAGCCACTATTTGGCATTGAGATTGTATATTTTTAAAGCTGTCACTTGTAAAATTACATTAAATGATATTAAACCATACATAATTACCACTCATCAATAGCTGTTAACAGAACTAGCGGCGTAGTCACAACACCGGCGTTCAATGGCTCTCGTGTGGTAGGCACTTATCAATAACAGCGCATAGGAAACGGTGTCAAGTCGACGCCATGTTGGTTTGATGGATGCCATCTTTGGAACGCAACGGTGTCAGATTTGTATAGCGAAACGGTAATTAGCACGTGACACTATGGATTGTGTTTTAATAGTGTGGTTACAAAACAGATTATATAAGGTTTAACTAAATTAGTGTGACATAATATGTTAAGGGGTTAGCAAGTAGGTGATAACGATCACGTTTATGTATAAAATATATGCGTATACATTGTTTGATTTTTATGTGAGCACGCAAGCCAGTACAGTTTCACCGCGCACTTAGTACGTAGTGCAATTTTTTTAAGTTATTTTTTTTTTGAGAATGTAACCGTTATAGCAATGGACGCCTTAAAATAGTTTACACTATTATTATATAACACAGCCCCATAGAGTAACACACGCTGCGAAAATAATGCGTAAATGTGCTTATATTCCATTGAGATCGTAGTGGTTAGTTTTTATGGGGTTTACTTTAGCTGATCCGACCGATGTTGTCCTATCCAAATACAACTTTTAATTTTTTTTCTTTCTCTAAATGTTCAAACTATTAGGTGCATTAAAAAAAAGCCAAATCAGTCCAGCCGTTTTCTTGTCATGTGATGCGCTTATAAACGAACAGTATTATTTTTTTAATCTATCTATAGATTAAAAAAATAATCATCCAAAACTGATCATTCACTAAGAAGTTATACGTGGTCAAATACAAAGAAAAAACATGTCGAATTCATAACGTCCTTCTTGTATTTTCGTAAGTTTACGGTTAAAAAAACGTGCAAAAAGCTATGTGTCGACGCAAATCGATGTGAAGGTTTCTTTAAATACCAGATACGATTGGAGGTCGTTATATTTGCATTTTTACTTACAAGCTGTTCGATAACGTCGCCCTGAGGTCATCCGGCGGTTAATTATATTTTCAGGTCATGACGTAAGCTCTGACGTAGTTTTTGGTAATGCTTAGATCATCTTTACGAAGGTTGTATTGGGTATTTTTTTCTTAAGTTTTAATGGCTACTAGTTGATCTTCTTCTTCTTTCTTTACGAAATGAAATGCGCAATGAAATAAAATGGATATGAATATGACCTTAGCCGCAACTTAGCGGGTATTTTGCCAGTGTCAAGTAATTAATAGCAATATTAAATTCAATAAATACACATTATAAATAAAATAATGAATGTGACATGATGAAATGAAAATGGCGTCCCTCCTACTAGTTGATAGTAATTTGGGCTTTTTGGCGGGAAGTTGAGCCGTGAAGTTGTCAATTTAGTTTTATTTTCCAAAAAAAATAGTTTCTTTGATAGATAATGTATGATAATGGGATATTAACCATTCTGCGTTCATAAACGTACATGAGTGAAGGAAATTGAAATGAAATAGTATAACTTGACTTTTCACGTTCCCTCAAGATGTCTGTTATTTTTTAAGTAAAGAATCCACAGCTTCACTGATAGGGTTAGGGGATTTATTTCATCATCATTATCATTAGGGGTACTTATGACTTTATAACAATTATGAAGAAACAATCGACACTGGCAAAAATGGCACTATTTTGTAGCTGATTGCCAACCTTAAAAAAAGAAGATGAGAACAAGAAGACTTGCTTACCAATTAGATTGATATTACACAGACATTAAAAAAGAGACAATCAAGGAACGATCAGCAGTCCACAATGGGTTGTCAATGTTGTCATCTATGTATTGCTTTTGCTTGTGTCTTTGATCTACCATTGTCTATCCCAACCTCTTGTATTTTTGTTATATTATCGAATCAATTTAATGTGATCACTCACGTACACCAAAATGTATTCCCATGCTTATCCGATGATCGTTTATACCTCGTTTGAATTAATATTTCATTAATTTAGCCAGTTTCCGATCCTATCTGAATGCATTTGGTCAATAGCTCGCTCGCCACAGGACGTATAATTGAATATGCACTCGTTGGCTCGACCATATTTTATTATGCCACATCAATTGATCCGCGGATTGAATGGCCGCTCGGTTTGTTCCCGCTTATCTCGTACATCCGGATATTTGTGAACGCAGCGTTGCCGTTAAAATTAGAGTGAATTGGAAAGAGCAAATCTAAGTTAAAAGAAAAAAACGTTTTGACGTATGTCAAGTCTAACAAGTTTGCCAATAGTAGTTTGCAAATAGTAGTGTGTTTATCTTCCTTTGTCTAACTTTATCTGTCTGTGGTTCATCGCATCTTTTCATATTATTAGCTTATTATGTGTAGTTACATACGTATTTTAGTCGATAGGTTTAAAGTATTTTTTACAGATTATCAACGCCCTTCAAATTTATTCTAAATTTCTCATCGGATATAATATGCGTTTTTTTCCTTTTTCACCTTTACACTGGCAAAATCACCGAAGATGGTGGAGCCTATTTACCCTAAAAATTGAATTGAATTGTAATGTGTTTCCCCACATTCTACTGAATTGTTTAGCAAAGTGTTGATTGCTCAAAGGTTTGAGGATAACTCTGAACATCCAATTCCGATGCAGATCAGGCCAGTTGGCGGGTAATATTTCCTTGCAGAAGCTAATTCGATACGCCGCGACACAGGCACACCAATTTAACTACTCGACAGGGGTAGCTTGGTTGGTAGAACGTGTTCCTTGAAAACAAAGGTCGCAGCTTGAAACGCCGCCCGGCTTGTATCTTTAGGATTTCTAGGTTTCATATACCAATTTTATTGTTACGCTTCACGGTGAAGGAAAACGTTGTGATTAAACCTGTTTCCCTGAGAGACATTAATTATGGTAATTACTCGCTGGGGTGCAATACCGAAGTGTGGAGCAAGGAGTATATGGCAAAAACCTGACCAGTTATTTCTTGTTTTGTTTGGCTATACCTCTGGCGACAACGCTATGACATCCCACTGAGTTCGAGCAATAATTCTAAAGACAATAACTTAAGCGAATGTGCTACTGACATGATAGTCACACCGCCGTCGGATCGGATATGTACTATCGACTTTATTTCTATAGTAAATAGAGTACTTTCTCTGCGCGATATCTACACGACAGGCCGGGTAAAGTGTACCACTAGTCTGGTGATGGCTGTCTCAAATATTAATCATTAATAAGAAATTTAAAAAGTAGTTCTAGTAGGACTTTATTTATTAGGAGGGACCGCTCATGTGCAAGCTTTACGTCTAAATACAATAAATATTTTAGTCCGTACATTATAATCTTTGTAATCGTATAATGCGTTCCGACGTATTATATATTACATCCGTAACAGATTTTCTCTAATTTAAATGCTAATAAAAGTCCCACGTCGGGCGCCAACATCGGTTTCTCTTGTTTTGTATTTATCAGATTAATTTCAAATGCATAAATGGTAATAAATGCACATATCGAAATGTCTAATCCCACGACAGCCTCACACGTGGCGGGTACCGGTGAATGGCGCACGTGGGCTCCGGGCGCGGCCGCTCGATACAGCGGAGGCTGCGCGCTGAGCCCCCGTCCGGAACAACCTCGCCGCCCGCCACCGCACCTTGACCTACCCCGCCGCCCTCTCACAGTTCACTGACCAACGATCCAGGGGTAACCTCGTCAGAAACCAGAGCTCTTTAATGTCTGGGCGCTTCGGCACATACTAGTCACGTAAGAGCCGCGCTATCTCGGTGGATGTATTGCTATCCGGCACATTGAAGGGTTCAAATTAGATGGACGCTTGGATATATTAAAGATTCCGACTGCGCTATCCCCGGTACGGCATAGGAGCCTCGTATCTAATGTTTTGATTTACGATAAGCCTTTTGTATTTGGGTATTGTATTTATAATTCTGTTATCATCTTTGGTTTTATTTAGATGATCAATGGTTTATAATGTAAGTAAAATGTTACATTGGGTTATAAATAAATGGGTAAAAGGTATAAAAGCCTTTCCTGTTTTAAATAAATCCATCGACGCCGATATGTGCTTAGATGATGATGAATTTCCTAATTCGATAGTCTATGGCGCTAATCCTTTAGTCGCCTTACGACATTAACATGTTATATAATGATTACAAATTAAGCACAGGTCCATGGGCTAGTATACCCTTTCTCAATCATCCTGTACATATATTATGACTGCTTTAATGGTGACATTGTCACCCGAAGAGTTTTTATATCACCGAGTGCTACCTACCTCGGCTGGTTCGCTTATTTATTTTTAGGTCGCCATCACAAAAGGGAAGTCACCCACTAGGGGGCGTCTCGGCCCGTAGTTATCCTGTTAGCACATAACTGTTACGCATTAAGGCCGATTTTGGAAGGAATTCTTGTAGCGGGAAGCCGGTGAATAAATTATAGAGGACCCTAACGGCTCAAGGAGAGGTCTACATCCACGTCGCAATTTACATTCGTATTTTTGAACGTGTGTACCCGTGTTCGCTGTGGCCTTACGGCATCTTTGATTTTTTGAATTTGTCATCCCCGAATAGCAGATACAATACCCACAATGCACATCCAGTTTAATTATCGTTATGTCAAAGTCAGTCGTATCCAAAAGTGGATAAGCTTGAGTTTCAATTTTCTAGTTTTCGTGTCGCAGCCATCGGTCTGACAGTGCTGACCTCACAGTTTACTTTTATCGCCTTTACTTTTATGAAATTATCAACTAGCGCCACCGAACTACTTATTTAACCGGAAAACGTTGAAATATAAAACCGAGTTCGCACAGCCGGACCCCAAATCTTTTATCTAATCTAGACAAATATTGGCGTTGAATTGGCGCATCGCTAAATCGGACCCAACCCGAAATATGTGCAGATAACTCACGACTCTAAATCCCTACTACAGAAGCTACAGAATAGTGTGTTTCTGAATATAGGGCTGTAAATATTGCCTTATCGTTAGAAGATACGGTATTATTATGGTAGTACTAACAAATCGATTAAGATCCATGGTCCGAGATGGGGATTGTAGACACATAAAAGTTGGTGTGCGCGATAAGGGTCATTGAACTGCGGTTCAATGTCGAGCCTATGGGAGTTTTGTCTTAAAAGTGTTTGTTTGTTTCTGATTGTGTTTTGTTATATAATATCGCCTGACGAACATCAACGGTCGCATACTAAGTAACGCTTGTATTATGGGTACCGTACAATAGACTGGGGGCATACCCAGTATATATACTTATATTGAAGAAAAAAAACACTTTTGGGGTCGAGTCACCTTCGTCGGTAGGAGAATTAAGTACCCTCGAGATACCCTACACGTGACCCTGGGTGGTGCCAACCAGGTGACAACTCTACTGGTGGTAGGCTTCGGCCGTGGCTAGTTACCACCCACTGAACAAAGCCATGTCGCCAAGCGGCCTAGCCGTGTTCCGGCATGATGTTCGGTGTTGCCATTCATGGAAGGCGGGTCAGATCAGTTGCGCTGCATGTGCCTCTATCTACTGCCGCCTTCCTACCTAGGCAAGTATGCTCCATCGTAGATCTCATCGTCACTTACCATCAGGTGAGATCGAGATCAAATACTTGCCTATAATGTAATAAAAAAAAAAAAAAAAAACAAAAAACAATAAAGTTAACTGTAAACACAATTTATTATGCATATAGGCCGAACCCCGGCCGTTTAACATCACTGGAAGGATCTCTTTTAAATATTTGAGGGAGTTCAAGGCGTTTCAGTTTTCATTCACAAATTACACGCTATTGAATATACATGCCTATTGGAGAATACAAAACCCGAGCCTAATAAGTAAACCGGTTTTTGTTTTCGGTGTGTACAGTAAAACCGGTTTTCCGGTTAAAAACAATAATATTTTTTATGACCTGGTAATAATATTACGTAAGTAACTACATACTTAATTCAAATTAATATTAGATAGATCTACAATTAATGGTGTCATTAGAAATGCTGGTAACAATACATCATTTCCAAAATTTTGAAATAAAAAATATACAGTTTCGGTCAACGTGTATGTCGGTTTACGATACATTGTTTGGAAACCGAATCAGAAATGATTTAAAAACTGTTCTAAAAAACTATAAAATCGAAACTGTCAACCGTTATTCATCCAACTGTAACGTTTTAAAAATGGAATCTAAAAGTGGGATTCAACGAGAAACAATAAAAAATATCGTTGTTTTTCAGAAAGTTTATTAAGATTTTTTTAAATGAGTTTTTTAGTGTGGAAAAATGAGGTATTCGCCTATCCACTAAAATAGTATTAGTAATATTTTATAGACACCTATGGTAAAGTAGTCGATGCTGAGTATACCTCACCAATTCCACTCCCAAGTCTAGTTGATTGAAGAGATTGAATATTATTCCGGTCACGGCCACTCAGCCCCTGCTATGAACAACGCTTATTAATAAACATGATGCGGTATGTGTTTTCTGATTTGGTGGCAAACGTAGAATGTAGACTTACGATGTCCCTTGCTCCACGTTCCAAAGATCGATCGTACATATCACACAAAGTTTGTCTCTACCAGGATTCGAACCTGGGACCCTCAACACTGAAAGCAGGCTCACAACTAACTGAGCTAATCAGGCCGTCCATAATGTTGACATTTGAGCATGTTGGGCAGTAGCCATTATCTTGCTAGTAACCGTCGCTAGTAACAGATCGATTCAGTGATAACAGATTGTCCAACGACCTCTCGACACATTTCCTTGCCCAAGCACTATTAATAATAATCTCATAAACAAAAAAAATAAAGAGGAAGTTGGCTCCCTCCCAAATAGCTCTGAACATCTTCGGCGTCCTTGGTGCGAGTGGCAACTTGTCAAATAGTCCTGAACGACAAGAAACGTCTGGTTAAGTGCCGACACAGAATCAAAGTTTGTGGCGGCGGAGGGTGCGCGAATTTTAAACAGTTGAAAGGATTGTTTTGGGTCGAAAGCGCTGATTATTATTTGGGTAGATAGGCACTTACATAGAAAGCTTTTTACACAATAATACCTCAATTCAATGGAGATCGGCATGATTTATAAAGAGCCTCATTGCTTCTTCTATTATATTTCTATAGGTACCTTATTTTTCCTTACTTTATGGATTTAGTAAGCAATTGTAGTAAATCTTGAAATAAAACTAATTTTAAGGATTTTATCGCGGTTATATTATGTTCTTTACGTTCTCGACGTTTCTAATGCTTTACAGCGACCATGGTCACGAGAGGACTGCGGTTGTTGACGTCCTAATGTACTAGTTTCACCTGGGTACCCTAATATTATTTTCGTCAGATCTATGCAGAAAGTGCTTACATTGTCTTGAGGTCTTGCAATGGTGCGCTTGGTTTTGGATTTAATGATATCTATTACTGGATCCCAAGTCGGTGGTAGCACTCAGCCATATTCCCTATTGAAATTAGGATGTTTTTAAATTTCAAAATTAGTTTACAACCTCATCACCTTTAAACCTATAACTAAGCCCTGCATTTCGACCCGGGTGAACCCTCCACCGCCGGCTGCAATACAATGTGCCACACGACACTGCAAAAAACCACCCCATGAGTCACCTTCTCACAATTATATGCTGTATTCACCCAAAAGTAAGGTTTAAAATTGCGGCTGCGCCTCAGTATCAACTCGAAACGAAGGTTGAACTTTGACTTTAAATGGCGACACGTTTTTATTTTAGAGGGTACGACTTTGTGGTTTCCATGCAAAAAGCAACGCAAACACCTTAGCTTAGAGCATATTTTGTTTTGTAGGCCTATTATTTGTTAAAATTCCTTGCCAGGAGTCGGCGAAATGCTCACGTGCGTATTTCTTTTGTTGGGTCGTCGTATGAGGGTTCATACGAACTGCGGCGTTACTTGACATTTGGTATGAATAATGGCACATTTTTATTCGTGTAATGCGTCGTAACCTTTTAGAGAAAGGATTTCCTTAACACCATTTCTGGCAGCGAACGTTGCATCTATAACATGCCGTAAGGATTATTAAATCGTTGTCTCTTGTGTTGATGTTGTAAGAAGTGTGTATTTCGCTTCGTCATTGAAATAATGCCGTAAGAACTCAAGCCGTTAATGTGTAGCAACGAGGTGTATAATCAGTCAAAAACACTGCTGTTGCCCTTATGATATTCTTTGAACTCATAGTGCCCATTGCCGAAATACTGTTTTTAGGAATCTTCGAAATATTGAATAGTTCATACTATACCGGAAAAGGAAAAATATCCTCAAGCCAGGTGGGTGGTATGCCCGCTATGCCCCAACGGTAATTTTCATTGTTTGCGTTGTACGAAAACTCTCAGTGCGTTTCAGCATTGTATGGAGAATCTTCAGCGCCATCTGTGCACCGTCGTAGTGAAGGTTTCTTGTCGCGAGGTTGTAGAGGTCACAACAGTATTATGCTCATTTCTTCCAGTCCTTACTTCTTACAGAAGGCTTTTAGGGCTGAGTGACCAACGCATTGCTAGCCTAGAATAAATAGTGCCACATAAAGAGGAGCAGTTTTCATATCCAGATGGAACATAAAATGACACACTTAATGTTCAGTTATTTTTGCGTTCAATACCTATGTTTTTGAAGTGATTTGCATAAAATGTTCTGAGTGTCTAGACCTTTAGAGTATTCATCAGCGTATCCCATCACCATTAATGAACGGGAACCTATAAATATAAATGCAAGTTAGTTAATTAACTTCAGTGTTCCTTTATTCATCCGCCAATTGCTTGGCAAAGCGACACCTGGCCCGTGCCCACATCACGTCTTACTAAGTACGTGATCCGCATTTCAGCGCTCAAAATGCTTATCTGAAGATCTGTGCACAAATAGGTCCATACAACCGCGACATAGTTAAACATTAAGTTCCATTTGAAAAGATGATTCGTTGCAAGTTTAATTTAATAATTAAATTGGAATGTACTATTAATATGGGCCCCAAGCTTTTGTAAGCTAAAGGAGACAATTCCGATGCCATCGTAAGGTGGATATTAGCAGACTAGGTACCCTGTTTTACATGCTTATGAAGGCCTGCGTGTTACTTAGGAGAGTAGAATAGCTCCCAAATATAATAAGACGTGCACAATGGCTAAGTAGTTACTCAAGTAGCCCATATGTTACATATAGGCAACACTAAACAATCCTTTGTTACGGATCGAGTGCTAGGCATATAAATTGTTTTGAATAGGTATTGTAAATTGGATATCGCCGTTACCACTGTTATTTATCGTATATTTTGTTAACTTAAGTTTGAAATACCTACTTATAATTTATAGGACTCAAGCTAATTGGCTGGCACAAATGAGCCTCAGCAGTGTGACTCTTGACTCGTATGTTACATAGATACCGTTAACTAGAAGTTAAAACCCAAATTTTTGTTTGTTTAGTTAATTTTAATGAGTAATAATAAATCGTCGTAAGACACTGGCATAACCGGTGGATGACACTGAGAGGTGAATGACGTGACGGGGAATGACATTCGAACTCGAGGCGGAAGAAGCGACGAACATAGCAACCAAACTGAGGAATTCATACTTATATATATATATTATTATGTCTGTAACTAGGAATAATATTAATTAGTTCTTAACTTAGCTAATCAAGAGGAAATACCGCGATGGTGTTGCGCCCGCCATATCCGTACCTATATAAATATATTATGATATTGTTTATCAGTTGTTGTTCTATTTTTAATACCTAAGTACACTTGCTTATTGAAATCGTCATTTGTATTTTTACTACGGAAATGAACGATTAAACAGCGGAATATATTTATTATAAGTAAACAAAAGTGCGTCAATCTTTTTTCAACGGTCTTGCTTTGTTGCCTCTAACTACAAGTTTAATAAATAATACATATACATATGTTTGTTAAATTTTAACATTAAATCCTACCTACTGATTGTCCTCCTTAATTATTGTCCATTTAGTTAGAGTTATTTTGGGGTCGAGTCACCTTCGTCCGTAGGAGAATTAAGTACCCTCGAGATACCCTACACGTGACCCTGGGTGGTGCCAACCAGGTGACAACTCTACTGGTGGTAGGCTTCGGCCGTGGTTAGTCACCACCCACTGAACAAAGCCATGTCGCCAAGCGGCCTAGCCGTGTTCCGGCATGATGTTCAGTGTTGCCATTCATGGATGGCGGGTCAGATCAGTTGCGCTGCATGTGCCTAGTGAATGTAGCGTCTCGATCTACTGCCGCCTTCCTACCTAGGCAAGTATGCTCCATCGTAGATCTCATCGTCACTTACCATCAGGTGAGATCGAGATCAAATACTTGCCTATAATGTATAAAAAAAAACCTTATATTTCTATTTCATACAATCAATTTGGAACTATGAATAATTCCACTATATGCCGTCATTATGGGCTTATGGCTCTGTCAGTCAGCATGTAATTGATTACCAGCGGCTTCCACCTTCCGTGTGTCACGCAATCACGTGGCTACTTCGACGATAAACAATAGCCTCAAGGATTATAGCCATATTTGAGTTGACTATATGGCGTTTATAATAGTGGGAGTTATATTGACAGTTAGAATTGGTATTGGTGGACCACTGATGCCATCACACCACTGTCCGAAGACAGACTGTCTGTCTGACTGTCTGTCCGAAGACAGTAAATAGAGGTGCAAAGACTCCACGACTCCGCGATGAATATCTAACGGGAGGCAAGTTTACTGTCATTTCTGTAACTTCAAAAAAATAGATGTTCTGTATGGTTATAGAGAATGCAAATAAAATATGTCTGGGGAATTAATATTTTCTTATTACCCCAGGTCTGCCCACCAACCAAGCATCGGAATTGATATCTGTTAAAAGTGGCTTGAAATGGTTGTGTTAGCAGACTTGACATGAACTAGGACATAGAATAAGACTTATATTCAGGAAAGGGCTCATGAGCTGTACCTGTAGATGATGTTACTGATACTCCCCTTTTCCTGTCCACTTAGATGTAGGAAGTTAGCATGAAGGAGTAAGAGAGAAAATATGACTGTGATGAGTGAGTGTGAAAGAGAAAACTAATGCTAATCTTTACTTATTATTGAATGAATGGTGCATGCGAGTGGCGGAGGACCATGATGTGTGGAAATCATTGGGGGAGGCCCATGTCCGGCAGTGGATGTCTTTCAGCTGATAGAGTAGAGAATAAATGGAACGCGAACGTTAAAAAGGGAGAGAAAGAGACGCAGGTATGGAAGGAATAGCATGGGAAAAAAGAGATGGTTTGAGGTTAATTTATGTTATTAGTGTGATTTCATATTAAATATAGATATTGCGGAAAATGCAGTGTTTGGTCAAGGCACTATCCTCTACAAAGATTTTACAAGAAACTTGCTCAAGTTTTTCATAAGGTTGTCTGGTATTTCATGTTCTAGCTTTGAATAGAATGACTCGTCGCGACCAACTTTCTCGGGCTGTCGCCTCCGTTCCGCCCTCTTAACACTCATTGTCCACACAATTTTCAGTAAAAGTGGCAAAAAATAGATAACGTTCGGGTTTCAATAGGTATTTGTCAAATGAGAATGTTTGCAAAAAGTTTAACGAACCGAGTTTTGTGGCTGCTGGTGATTATTTGTGGTGACACGTAGATTCAATTTTTGTATCGGACTCGTGAGCAATCGGGTGCCCTTATTTTTTTACTGGAAAAAACTGGACTGGGCTTGAATAAACGCCGCACAAGAAATGTTAAATTGAATGTCCAATACTGTTATAGTTTCATTGTACTTTTTGCACCTACAATCTCCAAAATCTCCCAAAAAATAAAATTCAATGAATCAGCAGTTAAGCGTCCTGCGATACTCGATGAATCTCGTAAACATAAAGTCCGTTATTCCGAGATCAGGAACCGCAGCCGCCAAGACCACGATTGCGTGTAATCGATACGGAGTCGATGGTCAGCGCTGCAGCATCTTGTTAAACAATTACTGTATCCTATGTTTATACCTTGGCGTTAATGTATCGAGATAAAACGCTCCAGTAACATATATTGAGCATACGTTGCATATAATCTATACTAATATTATAAATGTGAAAGTTTGGATGGATGGATGGATGGATGGATGTTTGTTACTCTTTCACGCCAGAACGGCTGAATGGATCTGGATGAAATTTGGCACAGAGTCTGGAATAGCACATAGGGTACTTTTTATCCCGGTAAAATGTATGGTTCCCGTGGGATAGATTTGTTTAAATTTTTCATAGACTACCAATAAATTCATTTTCTTATACATTTGATTCTGAGGCGGTACGAAGTTCGCCGGGACAGCTAGTTGTATCATGTAGTAAAGTTGCCGAATACCGAACATTATTAGGTTTAGCAGTTACAGAACCGATTATTCGGCGAAATTATTCGGAGCGTTGCGACGCTCTCTGTAAAGCGTCCTAACGCTCCACTCCTAGTGTAATCCGATAAGGTCATCGGCCTAAAGGTCACTCGTACCTACATTGTCTTTTGTTTACAGCATCTTAATACAAAATTATCAGCAAATATGTGAGCTAATTGGATCGATATACCGAACAAGGTTAATAATGTTTGTCTATTTGTTGCAGGTACGAAGTTCTTCGAAGGGTTGTGAGAAAGGATAACAGGTATTTAAGATGGCTTTTTATGAATTTGCAGCTTTGTTTATCCTAACATTACGTATATAATTTAGAAAGATGTCGTGCTAAAATTAAATTGTGGGAATGTATTTTGCTAGAATCTTGGCTTGGTTTAAATTCGTGATGATTTTAGTCATCTTCAAATGGATTAGATTGGTAGGATTGTTAGTTAACTTGGAGAAATATGTTGGAAATAAAACTAATTTTACGGATTTTATAGCATTTTTTTACGTTCCCGACGGTCCGGCTGCTTTACAGCTAATTATGAGGGTACCCCACTTCAAACTATGAAAGCAAACGCCTCAGTCCTCCCGTGACCATGGTTGCTGTAAAGCAGCCGAAACACCGGGAACGTAGAAAACATAAAATAAACACGATAAAATTCGTAAAACTTGTTTTATTTCAATGTGTAAGCATTCGCGTAAATATAAGAAATATTATCTTTTGACTCGTCAATTACTGCCAAACAATATGTATGAATATCAATATAGCGTTACACAGAACATTATAATATGATACTCGACCGCACAGCAAATAAGAAACATCAATTGTGTAAACAACACATACCCTCTAATTGAATACTTAACGCTGGAATGTTCGACATGGCTATTGACCCAAAAAGCAATATTGCGGTTGCTCTTTATACGGCGAACTGATCGCTTATCTGTTTACACGTATCGTTTGCTGAATGGCTTCTTAATATGCTAATGTGTAAGGTCGATGCATGTCAGGTGTGTGAGATAATACATTGCGGCGGTTGACTGGTCAGGTTGTAAGCATGGCCACTTGGTTAACTGATTTCAAGGCATCCGTCACTGCGAGACACCGTGAGATAGTACCATCATGTCTGTCAACTGGGGACGATAAAACTTTTAGGCTGTCATCCCCGGTATCGAGCTGGGGCTACTGTAAAGGATAAGTACTTATTCGGTATTTTAGTTGGCCTAGGATCTTTGCCACAGCGTGCTGGTCTTCACGGTACCGCTTTTTAGGTCTCCCTCGACGATGACGTCATTGTTCTGTAGGGCTATTTTAAACCATTCGAAATCGATATCGGAAACGGAATCGAAAATTCCGAGCTGGATTACCGCAATCGCTATTGAAATTTCCGAATTTGATTATCTTCGATGTATCTTGATGACAATACCAAATCGTTTTTTCAAAATGTTTCCGTCGGAAAGCTCGTCGGGAGCGAAATCAACATCGGACAGTTTCAAATCCGTTTCCGATGTCGATTCCGAATGATTTAAATTAACCCTGCTGGAGTCCGAAACCCATTCTCTGTGATCATTAGGTAAGAGTGACTCGCCAAATACGACTGTAGTGCAGCCGTCTTTGCACCCACATCCGCGATACGAGTCATGGAACGTAGCAGGGTTCTCCGCAGTAGATATCATCCTCTCTTCCATACCTTCAGATTCCCTCGTACAATTCCTCATTAGCACAATCCTTTGCTTTCAACCATAAGGCAGTAACTCCAAGTCCGATCCGTCCGTCCAGCCCGTGTTTACGTATAATTGGTAAACATGGCCGACCTTGGTTTGGCAGCGTCTCAGCACCATTTTGACGGTCGCCGCAACAAGGCCGCCGGCTGTCGACCCCGCGCCGGAAATAGATAGCCCACGTGCGTTCGGCTGATATCAGACTACCAGATTTACATGCTCGTTTCAATTTCCCACGGCATCGTTTGTCGGATTGGTCGTACGTTTTGGCACCGAGCTTGCGACGAGGTCTTGTGTTTCCCGTATAAGATGTCAAAATTAGCTAGGTAACCCAGCCCATATATATTTGAGTTGAATAGCACGCGGTTTTAAAAAAAAATGTGTGGAAAAAAAGTTTATATTATATATATACAATATTTTTGTTTTTTTTTTATGTTCCTTACTCGATTAATATCGTGAAATTCTCATTTTTCTTCCAAATTTATTTGATTATCTTTGTAACTGACTTCAAAAAGGAGGAGTTTCTCAATTCGGTTGTATTTTTTTTTAATTTTAGTAGGCTCCTGACTGCTTTTTATTAAGAAAACTGCATCAGTGTTCGACTGTTAACTATAGTAAACTGTAAAGCCTCTGGCAACCCTATACGTTCGGACTTTTATTACAGTTTTTACGACGGTGCACAGATGAGATTGGTAGGTACTTGGAATATTGGAAACACTGCTGGCAAGTATTCGATTTTTAATCAAATAGATGTTGGCGAGTATTTCTTTTTTATAATCGTGCTTTGGATACTTGGCTTTTGTAATATTGCTCTATTACTTTACACACTCAACATCAACAGATAATAAGTAGATCAGTATAGAAATATCAAAACACATTTGTATTTTATAGAATATTGAAACCTATTATTATTACTTCATAAGTCTCCCACACATAGCCGGCGAGATATTCATCTGATCTACTATTCTGCGTCATAAATGAATTCACTATTCTCCTGCTGCGGCTTACGATTTGTCTAACGAAGTAGAAAATCCGCTTGCCACATCAAAATGCCCCAAGCAAAACTAAGACCACCTGTAATAAACGTGTAATCTTAATTGCCTTGCCTATCCTCATGGAAACCATAAGCTAGATAGACTGTCGCATTTACTGTTAGTAAATAACAGTAACTCGCCCTGTTGCTGATAACAGCTATCTGGTTACGTAAACGCCATAGAAATAAATTTATAACTATGGTAAACCTATTGGTTTCCCGTTTCGAACATAAATAAGCACCCACGTGCTCGAAGTGAAGCTCATGATATGAGACTTAAATGTGTAGTAAGTTAGAGGAACGAGCGACACATCTATGGAAAATATGCAAAGATAGTTTGGTGTGCTTACACCTGTAAAGCTTTTTAATGTACGTCAAAACTCGGCACAATATCGGCACGATTATGTGTTGCTGGTATTTAAAAAGCATTGCATTTATTTGTATCCACGCCGAACTTTCGTCACATGATATTTTCCATGAATATCTCACTGCATTACATACATTTAAGACTGGTCGATAAAAATTATCGGCCGTGTGTGTGACGCCAACACAAAATAAAAAACAAACGACTATCGCCCCGAGAAATAAACAATAACGGACCTTTAAATTTGGAATGTCAACTGCTTTTTTTTCTGACAAGGAATAAAACGGCCAGTATTTTGTGTGAAGTAAGAAGATATCGATTAAAAATATATCAACTTTTTCACTTTTTTCCTTTTTTAAAATACATGTGTATAATTTATAATCCGGCCCGCCTCCATATTGTATGTTAGTTTAGCTGGTACTTTCTAAGCGTGATGTTGACGTGCCAGTCTGCCGCTAATGTGTTTTAATCAAGGCTCCTAATGGAACTCTTTCATGTCGGCCCTTCAATGCCATTTAGGGCTAGGACACGAGATATAACTTGTCGATATAAATGTGTGGATAATGAACTGGCTTTCTCCGCTTTGAATGTAACCCTCACCTGTCCGATTTAACTGATCAATGAACGAATCTCGGGACAGTTAAATTTATGAACTAGAACTTTTCCTGTATTTTTTTACAGCTCTTTGTTGGTCGTTGATCGGATCGTGTAGAACACATTACAATTGTATGTGACCATTTAAGTTACATGTCGCGTCAAATAAATTAAGCAAAGATGGCGGCTCTGCGCATGCCTAATTGTATGAATTCGGCATGCGTAAATGTAAATTCCCTCATCATTATTTCGACTTGCCATTTTGCCTGGACAGCTGAAACCCCGGTGAATGATGTGGGGTCTTAATGTTTTGCTCTATTGAGGCGCGGTATTCGTTATCTCTAGTGGTTCGTTAGGCGTTCCATGCAAAAGGCGAGCGGGACAAAGGCCCATTGGACCCCCCCCTCGGATGTCGTAGGGTTACGCAAATATGTATACGGCCAGTGCGACACTTCTGCACATTTTGGGGACTGTTTATAGAATTTTAGTATTAGTGTTTTTTTTTAATGTGCATACTAGGTACTTTATGTGAACATTACGGAATGCTCTATATAAATAGGTTTATACACTTACGTATAGCATTGCAGTGCAATTGCAGCGAGGCAATTGTTTTTTATTTTATTTTAAATCCGTTCGATCCAAAGCTGCGTTGGTTTTATTTTTTTACCTTTGCTTGGTAACTACACATTTTTTTAAGCTCCTTGTTCGTGTGCACTGCATCACCGTGTGTGACTCAACTGAATGGGAACTGTCAAGTTCGCGACCGACGCATATATTTTTTTTAAACCAAAGAACTAAACGCGTCGTCCGCCATTCTGGTACCTATTTGACATGTTTTTATACTTTTTAAATGTGTTATTAGTGATAAATTAATAGATATTGATTGACTTTGAGAGTATACGAGTATATTCCACACTTAATGTATTAGTGGTAAGTATCTAAGTAATAAAATAAAAAAGTGCAGCTATGATTCATACTCTTTATTATACAGGTCACATTTTTTTTTATTTGAGACGATGTCGCCCGGTCATTAACTCGCTCTGTATGGTACACCATCCGATTGTTTTGGTTTCGCTCCGTCTGAGTCGGTAATAAAGCTTGTTACGTGACACGAATAACTAAACGCATCGTACCGTTCGGGTCACGTCTCGATGTAAGATCGATATTTCGCTGATCGATGCAGTTCAAAAGCATTCTTAAATCGATATTATCGTGAACTTTATGTTTGTACTTTGTAATCGGTGTGTGAAATCAAAGCTGAATTTAAATTTAAATAAAGAACATTCCTTAGCAATTATACATTGTGTACGGTGCTGTTCCAAATTTAAAATTAAGAACATGTCTATAACCCTACGCCTATTACCGAAGAAACATTAAGCTTTATTTTGTAAGTAGAACAATAACAGCGGTGATCATTTTGCTGAGTAATAACATTGCATTCCTAGAATAAAATGCGGAATTCGGAGAAGTATGGAGGCTTTTATGAATTGGAATTCTTTAGTTGCATATGTCTGTCTGTGAGTCAGCCGGCAACGCAACATTACCAAGAATTCTTTAATAGAAAGCTGGATCCATGCACTGTGGATGGATACCTGTGTCAATGTCTCATAATATCTCGGGAATATTGCATGGTTTGTACATTAAAATTTCGAATTATATCTGTCAGGACTTGTGTTATGCTTGCTCTAACATACTGACAAACAAAATGTCTTTTTAATATACCTGTTTACAAGATGTGAAGAAAAATTAAGCTTTTTTACTCTATTGATTTATTATAAGGCACCGCCCATTGCGCATACTTATCTAATACGATTTAAATGTGGTTTAATAAAAGCCGCATTTATAAGCTAGCTCGTTTCATCAGATTTCCTTTCAATAGTTTTCCCGTGATGCGCGTTCAAATAGACTCACAAAATGTCTAAAACCTGCGCATTCGGTTTTTATTTCTGTTTGCTCAGTCTGTTGGTAAAATGAGTTTGAGTCAAACGGCGACACAGACGGAGCATCATCTTTTAAAATACAAATTTATGACACAAATCATTTAAAATCCAATTTAACGGTATTAGAAAGCGTCCGTAGTTTAAGTCCGTGGGCGGACAATGGCCGTTTTCAATGCCGATGATGGAATGAATGCATCAATTTAAATTTGACGAAATGATTTATTAATCATTCATTAATTCGTGGGTATAAGAAAAAAAGTGAGTCTTGTCTTGCAAGTCGAATAACTCGTCATTCAAATTGTGAATGTAGGATAACGATATTCAGCTGATCAAATACAGTCGAAGTGTCGGACAACACTATTTCAATAAAAAAAAAATGTGTTTTAGTACGTTAAGTCGCCATTAATTTTATGAGCTAACGAGACTCTTATACAAATATTGTGTAAGTAAATTGAGTAATTTATCAATTTAGTGGAGTTAATAGAAAACATCCTTCTTTAAAAAAAACAATCATGGAGTTTATTGCCCCTTCTCTATAGGAACGGCGTTCCGAACGGGTTAAAATAATGGAGCACAAAAATACGGAGCTCTGAGGTAACAAACTTAAAAAAAAAATACTATCGAATTGCGAACCTCCTCCTTTTTTGTAGTCGGTTAAATAAATGTGACATATTTGACGATTCATAAGTACTGTACTTAATGGTTTACCTGAATAAAATAATATTCTAATTGTGATACGTATTTAAATACTTTGTATGGAGAATTGAATGTTTTAAATAATACGTCTCTCTTCTAATTTAAGGGTTAGACCCTTGTCGGTGTAGCTGATGAAGCTCTTTCCACCTGTCTCTATCTAGAGCAGCTTCTTTCACCTCCCTATACGACATGACACCCATCCTTTCTTTTATCTGACTCATGTAGTTTATTCTTGGTCTTCCTCGTCCACGCTTTCCTTCTATCTTTCCCTCTATGATGGTCTTTATAAGGGTATCATGTCGTATGAGATGGCCTATCATCTTCCCCCTTCTATTCCGTATGGTTTCCATTAACGATCTTCTTTCTTGCACTCTCTTCAATACATCCTCATTAGTTACTTTTTCTGTCCAACTGATCTCTTCCATTCTCCTCCAACACCACATCTCCAAATAATACGTACAGTATAAAAATAATTATCTACATTGAATGGGGTCATCGTGTTGCAGGCATTGCAGGTGCTGACAAATAAGCTTATCATTCATTCACGGTTGAGCGATGATTGATGCGATTTTGATTATTCCATTGGACAGACGGCGATTTTGTATTTTTTAAATGCTTTATCATTAATATATTATATAGCCAGCTGATGGAGATGGGTTACATATCATCACGCTATTGGGGGTCGAGCTGCAGAGCAAAATCGCTTAGGGGTGGGGCCGCAAAAACAAACAAGAATTATATAGTAAGTTCCATGGAATGCATATCTAACTGTAACTATTACTTCTAAATTAAGATGTCAGTGTCCATTGATCGTCCAGGTATCAGTACAATGCACTCGCAATTCGCAATAATACGACATTTCAATTAAACCTGCCTCAGAATCCCGACAAGGCAACCCGACCAATATCCAAGACCCTTTCGTAATGCAGCTTCATTACAATTCCGAGACAGTAATACAGGTCGACTTATATTGGTGACGGAATTCGAAAACCAACTTACAATGAGCTCTGGTGTTCTTGTAACTGTTGCCGCGTTAATGTTCTAGGGTTTTAAATAAGGGTGGGGCGGCGGGTCAGGTTGTGATGGTTGTTCCGGGCGCGAGCTCAGCGCGCAGCCTCCGCTGTATCGAGCGGCCGCGCCCGGAGCCCACGTGTTCCATTGACCGGTACCAACCACTGAACCACGTGTGTGTTCATAGTTACTACGAAATAGTCGTGTGTAGTAGAAATAAAAGTAATTGGTTTGTACTATTTGACTACGTTTGTTTGGCGTCGTAAGACAAAATAATATAGACCACATCCTATTTTTTAGTTAATTCCTGTCAATTCCGATTGGCGCTGTATGTTAAATATTATACTCTGTGACTAGGCTTCCTGTACAAGTGATATTTAAAAAGAAACGTTTGGTCCAATATGCTAGTTGGACGCTTCTGTAACAAAATAATTCTTGTCTGTTTGTTCGAGTTGTCACGGAAACAGTACTTGACTAATTTCAATTATGCTTTCACTATTTTATAGCCTGTTGGTAGACTAAGATATTACCCTATCATCACGCTATGACCATTAAGGGTCGAGCTGCAGAGCATAATCGATGGACACGCGGGAGGAGCAACGGAAAAATACTAGTTTTAAAGTAGGTTAGTCCCATGTTGGGCGCCACACGATTAGTTATTAATCCCGAACACGAGGCGTTAATTGAATCCGAACTAAATATAACTTTTTGGTAATTGGATAATCATATTATATTAGCTTCGCCCGCGCCTCTGAAAGTGGTACCTAGATAAAACATAGCCTATACCACTCTGGGATAATGCAGCTTCCCAATAATGAGATAATTTTAAATCGGATCAGCAGATCCAAACTAACAAACTTTACCTCATAATATTCTACTTGGATGAATCATATAATGTGGAAAAAGATTGGGGTTTCCCATATTTTCCGTTGACACTCCACGTGTACGCATGCGCAGCGTCTTAAAAAGCTGGAGAGCCGTTAATTATCACGGCTCTTGATAAAATATTAAACAGCTTTTCTTAATTAGGCGTCTGACTTTCCTTTTCACGGGTGGCATTAGCGGCTCGTCGCGTGTCGCCCAGGTATTAATTATCTTGATAATATCAGTGTAGCGTCCAATCCTTGGAATATTTATTGGTGAAAGATGCAGGAGATATGAATATTTGGGAAGATATAAAGGTTATACGGGATACAGTAGCTTGTATTCCCGATCGTTAAATGAGTCTATGAATCTTAGCGAGTTTTAATTTAATCCAATTGATACTGCTTAAGCATTAGTTCTAGTATTCTACCGCAATGGTGTTGCTTGATCATAGAGCGTTGAAGTTCCTGATAATGTGCCACCATTAATCTGTATGGTTTCTTTATGTCACTCGCCTGATCCGCTTAAAATGGTCTGTGAACATTTGCAAAAGTACATCAAACCTATTGAAATTCACCCTGTATGTGATACAGGCAATGTTCAGGTGTATTTAAACATCAGTTAGAATGCCTTAACGACGGATGACCATGAACCTCAGTTAAGTCAATGATATTTTTACAAGCCCTAATAAAGCAATGGGCTTATTTATCAACATTGTTTTCGTAGACGCCAGACGGTATCTAGTGAGGAACTTAATACAATCAGATCGCCTTGACTGCACATTAAAATTTGATTGGAAGCATCCTCACGAAACTAGGTTGGAGCGTACACGGGGCGTTGCGAATCGAGCTCATAGGCGGACCGGATTGGCTGCTGCTCCAAACGAGACAATTGATTTGTTATTAGACAGTTGTCGGTGTGTTGCGATTTCCTTGGAGGGTCCGCTTCCTAGGGGGAACTATTTTGAGCATGCGCTAGCTAGATCTTCCTTTTCCTACTGCGCCGAACTTGATTTTAAATGCTTTGTTTTTTAAACCACCTCACACGTTAGTTTACTTTTTGTTTCTTTTTTAAATCATTGGCAAATGTTTATGATTGATTAATAATATGTATTTGTCATTAATATATATGCTAACTTTTCAGGTGTTTATAATTTTAGTGAATGTGTTCAGTTGACTATTAAATCGAATTGTAGTACTTCTCTATGTCAAAACGTGTTATTTTAATATAATAGGGAACTATCAAGGCTTTATTGTTGGGTATTGTCGCAGAATCACCCGAAATAGTTTATTTTTACGTAACATTATACTTACCAAAAACTGTTCAATGAAAGTTATTGAATCTGACTTTAATTTCAAAGCGTATAAAAAGGAAACTATCAAGATGGTATAGGCATTGAATGAAATCAGCTAGCTGCATCCGTTTCTAAAAGGATGGAAGGCGGAAAGCAACACCAATTGCTTTAGGGAAGGCGGATTCTTAGATATAATGAGATTGCAGATAATATTTCTGAATTATAGATGAGATGTGAGGAGTATAGAATTTCTCCTTGAAGGAAGGAACATTGGATGCGAGCTAAATGGATTAAAACAATGAATGGACGACCTTAGGAGTGTTTAAAGGAGTATACGCAGAAAAGAATGTGTTGAATTCAGAAGTAACTACTATTAACAAAAATCCCAGTATAATAACACCAGCTAAATTATGTATGAACAATTCAACAGGGCTCCGTATGTAAAACGACTTTGAATTTTTAGGCGAGCCTCGTTCGCTTCTATGAATATTCTCCGCGGTGTCCGTTTAATTTTGTAAGTCCTTCACAGGAATGTTTATGTATCTTGCATATTGCTCAAGTTAGGTACGGACCACGCAAGTTATACTACGCTTGGTTACAGTTAAATCGGGGATCAGGACTTTGACACTTTAGTTTAAAGAGCGAGGTGATATCAAAGTATGTGAGTGTATTGTCGGCGGTGCAAATGGTAGAAATTGGTCAACACTGTATAACTGCACAATACAAATTTACCGTGCCTATAAAAACAGACATTTTAAGAAATTTAATAGCCTATATTGCGGGAATTTGAGGCCAGATTGAACCGTTTTATTGTTCATAATCAATTTTAATACTGCTACCAAATCTTGACATCCAGCACCACAAAGCTTTCGCCGGCGCGTCCGGCGACCGGACAACGGTCGGATGCCGGATATCGACACACGTTATCGAGTGATGTCCGTCATATGTGTAGTTATGATATTCTTTGGTCATATGTCTGTTGCAAAATAAAAAAAAATTTGATAGAACTAGGCGATACTTGGCGGAAATCCATTGTTAACCCACCACTGACATCATGAAATTTTAATAAATGAAATTTTTATATCTTCAGATTTAAGAATCGAACGTTGGCTTTTGCATCAACTTGCAAATTAAAGTATCATGACAACATAACTGTAAATAATCTGTTGACAAATTGGTCAATTACTGTGCAGTTATTTAACAGGATTAACAAATTCTTTATTGTTAATACGTCGAATAAACATTTTGTTTACTTACCAACTCAGCTAGCAACACGAATGGCTCTGATCTGACTCAGTAAAACAATATATTTAGGACCTTAGGAGTCATTAATTGTTTATGCCAATTACCAGCAATAGTCATTGCGTACAAACATGTATGAATCATCATCATCCGACGTCAATTCTCTATGTTTCTTAGCATCGACAGCTCAACAAAACCCGCCTAGAGATATCGGAAATCCTGCAAATGAATCATCTCAACTGTTTCCTACTGCTAAGACGTGGACATGTCCGTCTGTAGTGTCCAATATATCTCGGGAAGTTTAATAACATCCCGCCGGGTATACACGAACTAATAAATAACACGAACTGTTTGTCTTAGCGATGTTTATGGGCATATCGAATGGATATTTTATGAGATAACATTGAATATGGAGCTCTAAGAGGTTTTTGTATCAAATATTTGTCGGTGACTTCGATATTCATAGAGAAGATTTTGCTTTTACGAAAATATGAGTCATGGGCGGGCAAATCATTACGATTTAAGGGATTCGTAGACTATTAAAAATTTGACAAAGTTCAGTTCACATGTGGTTAGTTCCTCATTACCATCAGACTAAGGGAGGGTACAGAAACACAATAAGTGAATGATGTGAGACTAGGCTCACAATAAGCGTCCTCCTGTCTTTCACGCGTATCCATACCCTCGTATGTTACTATTATTTGATATTACCAAACTATTCGCAGTTCACATACATGTGACGTCTATGATAGAATATTGATAGTTCTAAATATAGTCCTAACTTTGTACCAGAATCTATTATGGCCTGGGTTGAAATATTGCTTTAAGTTCTTAGAACTATTTATAGCTCTTGAACACTTTATACTTTCTGACAATCCACTGAAGGTTCGTCTTCTCTAATGCCTTAAAGCCCAAAGGAAATTTCACAGAAGGGCAAGGATTTTACGTATACAAAAATATACTTAACAAGATAAACCAAAAGAACACCCTTGTTTGTTATCTTTTATCTGTGTAAATTGAATTAATAACTATTACACTTTACAATGTCTGCAGCCATGTTACCAGAAGCAATTCAGCGTGTGTTGTCACCGTAAAAAACGCCATTGTGAAGCTTATACGGTGTACATTTAGATAGCATTTCATTTGACAGCGCTGGCTCGCTGCCCAGCCCGAGCTGGCTTGCCAACTGTGCCGGTGCGAGTAAATTTTCACACTTTATAAGACAGTCCAGACACTATAACAGTTTAAGAGTTGCCGATTTGGCAGTCAGGCTTTGTGCTGTTGGCAATTTGGGTTTCACAGGGTTGCCACTTTATTATGCAGTTGAAAAGCTTCCGAAAGTTGTTAGGGACAGGTTGTGCAGTTCTAATTTGTATACATACTAGATATTTTAAAGTTGGCAATATTATATGATTCATGAGAAGCGTGTTTGTGGTTTCCGAGTTAGTAACATTGAGAGCTTTATCCATCTAACTTGATCCTTATATCTGACATCGGATTATAGCTGTAATACCTCTGAAATTGACATGATCATTCATTCCATATCGAGGTAGTTACGTGAGCTTTAAGATAATGGTTCCACTCCATCATTGTCCAGTGGAGTAGAAAGTTCACATGCGATCCAAAATAAACAAAAGCTTGTAACAACGGTAATGATCTAACACAATGGTTGGTTGTGATTGATTGGACGCGCGTCTATTTGTCTACAAATTGCAGGATAGTGCGGGCATTGTTTGTGAAAATCATTTAGTTTTGACGGCCAAAGAGCGTGAGAGTTGCATTATGCAAGCGTTGCTTTGACTTTCAAACGCTGTAACGAAGTAACGTCCTATCTATTTTTTTAAACAATCGATTGTTAGAGGCTCAAGAGATGCATAAGCGCGGATGATATAGCTGCATTCAATGTTACGATAGCGTTCGTATTGCACTGTAAGATGACATAGTGCGTTTTAACCCAATGTTCTTATTTCTAAGTAGTTTAACGACATTTCTATGACATAAATCCAAAATCTATCTTTCAAATCGATGCACATCACTAACAGGATGCTAGATCCAGCATTTTCATATCATCATGTCACATCCATTATTTTATTTATAATGTGTATTTATTGAATGTTTTATTGCTATTAATTACTTGACATTGGCAAAATACCCGCTAAGTTGTGGGTGAGGCCATTTGCATATCCATTTTATTTCATCGCATTTCATTTCGTAAAGAAAGAAGAAGAACAGGATGCTGCACAGAACTGCTCTTGCATATGTATTCAGGTGATAAGCAATCATGTACCTAACAATAAAATCTGTAACATTGTTCGCTCATTTGTTAAACACCAATATGCGTAGCGCAAACGTCGCACACAATGGCTCAATTCATTATTTGCCGGTGTCAGCAGTGTCGACACTTGAAACATGTCGACAGACACAAGTTCTGCAACTTGCGGAAGATACTACAAATCAATGTTCCTCACATCGATCCAATACAAAGCCATGCATTCGAGATCATGTAACGGTATGTATGTTGCAATATGCTTCTCTATATTTGGTCTCTCGCCCGTAGGACATGGCTAAAGCTAATTTTGGTCGGCACATAAACGAAAGCCAACACTTTGAACTTTACGATTACGGGTATAGGTGTGTTTATATTTGGGGCTAGATTTTGGTGGTTAAGCAATTCTCATCTTTATGAGTCATTATTATCGTACAATGGTTGGCCGCTTTCTTGCGTCAAGAATGCTGGTTGTCGGTTTGCTGATGTGGCAACGGGTTTAAATGTGATGAATTGTCATGCCTGGCGTCATTTTTAATAACAATTTCTTTCATACAGTTCATTGTTAGGAGTTTATGAAACAGACAAGTACTTACCGTTTAGTGAGTCGTGGGAAAATAATTTTAAAACTTATAATAACTTTAACTTCATAAATACTAAACTGATTCCATTAGTGATTAGAGATGACGAAAAAGTTAACTATTGATTTAAAAATAGATATATTCCTGACCAGTAAATGTTTTGACTGAAATTTATCTTAATAAGTTAAGGGAAGACAGTATGTGAAAATAAAGATAAATAAAATACCATTACTAAGGCATCTCGAAGTTGCCTCAAATAGAAGGTGTAAGAGCTCGTCTAAAAATAACTGCACCGTTGAATTAAGTTACAAAGGCCTGAATGCCATGATAACATTATTACTGCAAAATCGTGACTTCGTGTTTCTAGTATAGGTCAACTTGGATTGGATCATGTACGGTTATATTGTTTCATTCTATGAATTGATAAATATATAATTTAAAATTTATGGGGTCAATGATAGGATACGGATAGCTATTTTTATGAATTACAAAACAATACAATTGAGAAATTTCGTAATGTGCGACTCGAAACCACGATAAACAACTTCTGGCGCCCGGCATGAAGATATTAGTGAAAAACCGAAAAACCAAATGCCAGCGGTGCTCTAAGCTCATATTAAATACTTAGTACTGTATTAACACAACATTCCTCTTCAAGTACTTCGCTGCTCATGACAAAACAGTGCCAAGATATCTCACCGCGATGAGTACTCAGAGATTACCAAAGAATTTTACATATTCAGTTGCCGTAATTGCAACACGATTCCATAAAGGAATCTAGAACAAGTTCAATATTGATAAAGATAAAAAATATAAACGAGCTTTCCTTCACGTTGGAACAAGTCTCGGAACGGGTTGTTGTGTGTTGTGACGCATGGCTTTGATTGCGGTCTAGGTTACTGAATTGAATTGCAGGTAATAAATTGAATTGTAATCCAATAACCTCATTCCATTGTAGTAACAATTATATTTATACTACTGCCACTACTGCTACTTTTTTGACCAGCTGCTAAAGTCTGCTTAGCCGTTCCTACATTGTTCTCACATACCTATAACAATGTACTGCTCAAAAATGTAAAATATCTGTTTAAAAAGAGCAACCATGGTTTCTTGTCCGTTCTTCTCCATAGGAACGGCATTCTGAACGGGTGGTAAAGTTGTAGCTTAGCATTTTGTAATTTTTGACGATTCATAAGTACTGTACTTAATGGTTTACATGAATAAAAAATATTCTGATTCTGATTTTGATTCTTATATGCCATCTACTATCTTATCTTTAAGTTTGTACTTTCAGTAAGTGAAAGTAATGAAGAAGCGTTATTATCAGATTATGGTTCTTTCGAGGTCACTACGGAGAGTTCTTAAAGTCTTATCTTTAAACTTGCTTCATCTGTAATGGGTGAAACTATTTTATTGGAGTACCTAAGCTGTGCGCTTTGATCGTTAAAACTAGCGATTTTACAACCGGACTAATGTAATTTAGTACAATGATTTGTCGTTGGTAGAAACAGTTACCTAATCTGTGGTACAAAATGTTATCGCTTAACCACCCTTCAAACATATTGGACATTAGACCTAATCCATATTTATAGGTCATTGAATCTCTCTAGTTAATGGTAACAAAGATTATTACGATTTCTGCTCTTAATTATAATTTCAGTCATCCTTCCGCCTGAACACAGAGTCAGATTGAGAAGCTCCCAACGTCCATTAGATTATAATTAAACGCGTGCAGAACTGCAGACACAACAGTGGCGCCGCGTGACCGAGTCAATTGGCGCTAATTTGTTGCGTGACACGCCGAGTGCCGACACAGCTCGTAATCACGCTGTTATGATACACTTAACAGATGTTTCGGTTAATGCTTCGAGTGCTTTGTTGATAAAGCATAGCACTTGAAGTCTTATTACTTCGAGAATCAGTATCAGAATGTCTTTTATTCATGTAAACCATTAAGTACAGCACTTATGAATCGTTAAAATAGTCACAAAATGCTAAGCTACAACTTTACCACCCGTTCGGAATGCCGTTCATAGGAACGGCATTCCGAACGGGCATTCCGTTCTTCTCCATAGGAAGAAGAACGGGCAAGAAACTCCATGGTTGCTATTTTTAAAAAGATCCGTTATATTGTTGAGCAGTACATTGTTAGGGGTATGTGAGAACAACGTAGGAACGGCTAGGCAGACGTTAGCAGCTGGTCAAAATAAGTACTAACTCTAAGTATATCATTACAAGTTAGTGACTACATGGTTCCCATATATGGCATTGCGTTGATTCGAAACATAATTGTGTAGTGGAATTTCATTCATTATGAAATTATAAGCGAGGTTTTCCTTAAATCATCAGTCTCATTAATTTTCCTCATATGATGTCACGATGTTTTGCCACCATTCGTGACTTTTTCTATAGCTCCATTTCATTCACCAATTAGTCTTCAATTGCCGCAAGAAACTTAATATGTCACTGTCCAGATATTGATCTTAGATATTACACAGTTATTATCGTAAATATATCTTATTTTTCCCTGATCATCGTAGCGTGTTCCCCAGACGGTTCCCAGTAAACTTTGTCTGTTTACGCGTATCTGAGAAATGCTAGTGAGTGCATTTAAGATAATTTTAATAGCGGCGATAACAGCGCCGTACTGGTGCCATGGTCGGTAGTTCCCGGACCGTGTGTGGTCTCTGCATCAAGTGTTTCGACCTGTATAAACACTGCCACCGCCAAAGATTTGTTACTGCGTATTTCATTCTGATTGTTTTACCACGTCGAAGCTTTTAACGAGTTTGCTTATTATCAGATTCGTGATTTAGGAGCGCTTTCCTTAGTAACGGTCTTCCCTGAATGGGTTGCATGTATGTATGTAAATCCCAGAGTTGTGAGCCGGGGTTCGACCCTGCATACCTTTTTTCCCATTTGTGTAGCTTTTTTAAGATAGTATAAAATATCAATTAAAACGTGTTTTCGGATTTTAAACTATCTAAGCTCAACGAGCCTTGGTGTATTTAGTGTTCCAAGACTTAAATGTAAATTCACTATTAATGCTATTGTTATGGTTAGTTACTATTATCTTAAAACCCCTTAAAACGTTATCGATCTTGAATTAAAATCGTTGCTAATTTCCCTCCTATCGTTATTTCCAGATGTACTCCCGGTGAAAGTAAGCTGCACTCGGTCGGAGCGGCCATGACGTCGTAGACAGAGACATCGTTCAATCGTCGCGGTAAGTGGAAATGGTTCTATATCTGTACCCCACGCGGGAGATACAGCGAGTAGGCGTGCAGACTACAGACGACAATCGAATCCACTCACACCACCAAAAATATCCACGCGAAACTATACAGTGAGCTCAATTTCGTAAATGTCATAATAGCGTATTCGTTCACGTTGTACGTGTAACAAAGTACGTGAGCTAGAAATTGACTTCGTTTGGAAAATTGTGTCTCATGAATGCGATCTGTTTGGTCTATTTATTTCATAAATATTTTAAGCTGTTCTTTGAGGTAACAAACACGCAGGACTCAATTTCTAAAAAGCTTTCGGAAATCTTTTACAGTCCCGTATAAGAGGCTTTACACAGATCAGAATGTATTTTTATAGTGGTAATTTGTATTCTTGTTTTTGGTCCGCCAGGTGCGATCGAGTGAGGTCGCGATGGGCGCGCGCAGCATCTCGGACGAGTACTCGCCGCCGCGTCTCTCGCGGCTGCTGCACGCGCTGCCGCACGTCAACGTGACGATGCAACGGGTCAACGACACGTTCGCACCCAACTCCCCCGTCTACCTGGAGGTGAGGCACTAAAGGCATGGCCACCGAGACCTGTGGCCCAAGCACAGTCTTTTACGGTAACGTAAGCTTCATCTGTCCCGCCCAAACCACATATTTCCTAAATAAATATGAAAATTGGATACCTATATGAAATCTAAAAATCCCAGAGTTGTGAGCCGGGGTTTGACCCTGCATACCTTTTTTCCCAGGCGAGCGTTCATCCAACTTGGCTTATAATAATTATAGATTAAAAAATATATAATTTTAAAAATCGAAGTGCATCTTTTAATAAATCATCGTCGTACCATAGAGCAAGAAATAATATAGATGGATTGTCGCAAAAAACATATTGAAGCACATAAAACTAAACCGAACCCGTGTGTATGCAAGGACGCAATTCGTGTGTAATAGGTACCTCCACAAATCGGCTTGGCTTTTTCCAGCTTCAATATGTTGTTTGCTACTCTCAATATATATTATTTCTTCGTCTGCGCGTCCTACTAAGATACGCTTCCTATTGTTTCAGAGTATAGGCATAATCGGCTCGATACCGGGCGCGTGGCTCATCCTGACCTTGTTGGTCCTGCTCATATACCTGCTCACGAGATGCTGCGACAGGAAGCAACGCCCGCCCAGGAGTATCACCGCTTTGAAGGTAAGCACTAGGGTACGGTTGCTTATTTCATATTTACTTAATAAGATTCTTAGCACTGACTGACTGACAGAGAACGTAAACCCCCCCGGTTTAACCTAAAAACATAACATGTATACTGTAAGATTTTGTTGCTATAAAGTTATATAAACATATTGTTGTATCTCTACGTATGATTATTGATTCTACTGATTGAAATACTAAAGTTATAAGATATCTGTGACATAACATTTTTTATTCTTTCTGGGCTATAGTTTTTTTTTGTTTTGGCGGGAATTGATATTCTGTGGTTGATTTTCGGACAGGCAAAGAGGGAAAAAGACGTATAAGGGATGTTAGGGTTTTAGAAAATGTTTTGGTACAAGATTTGATTCCGATTTTTCGATGATTTCCGATTAAACCGATTTTAAATTTATCAAAACATCCTGATATCCTATAATACAATTTCGTTATATAACGTAGGTGAGCGCTAAGAAATGTTTTTTAGAAATTCGACCTCTAAGGAATACAAACTGACCATCGAAACCCGCGATGGTTTCAAGACAATACATTTCCCCCGGGACTCGCCAACGGTCAAACCTTGGAGTCTTCTTCTTCTTACAGAAGGAAAAGTGCGAGTGTGTGGCGGCCCTAGAAAAATACTCAATGTAACCCTACTTAAAAAAATATGATAAATACATCACCGGGCGCGCCCCAGAGGGTATCTCGTTCTATTTATAGCGAACTGCGAACACAATCAGGATATTTCTCACGCGAATGATTCAACGGACATCTGGTAACGTCATGTGTGTGATGTTTTTTACATCATAATGGACTTTATGCCAATGACCTCTTTATTGTAAGATGGGAAATTAGGGCAGAGGCAACGCTTCATGTATAAAAACATCAACACATTGTAGGAAATACAATTTAATTCAAATTTTTAGAAATTTAAAATAGCTTCGCACAGTACTTTTCTTTTGTAACGTTATGTTTAATGCTATTGTAAACTTCTTTAAGTTGGGTCGTTAATAAGCTATACAAGAAACCTTAGATTCATAATTAGTGAAGGTTTTCTTTCTTCAAAGATTTCATTTGTAATTTCGTTTTGGAAAATTAAGAGTAATCATTTTAAATTTTCTCATCTCTACAACCGCACCTCGACTGAGTAGATCCGGCAAGGAACTCAGCGGGCTTGTTTTTAAAGTTTTTTTTTAACGACAAGTTATGAATTTTTTTTTTATTCCAGTGTGTTGCATTTCGAAGCACACACACGCTACCCTTTGACATGTTTGATGACGATAGACCTAGCGTCTATATATAAGTGGTCATTCCCAATCTGCTTTATCATACAAATAATCCGAAACTCTGTAATAACCCTTTTGACAGAGTTTAGTGCCTCTCTCGTGTCTTGAGCGTCGTAAGTATATTACACTTTCCCTTCCAAACGTCCCCAGATACAGTTATCTCCCAATCGTCCCCAGATATAATTCTCTCCCAATCGTCCCCAGATATAATTCTCTCCCAATCGTCCCCAGATAACTCTGATGATCCTATCGGTGCTGTGCTGTGGCGCGATCGGCGTGGGTCTTTTCGGTAATGATGACCTGCACAACGCGATGCTGCAGAGCATACAGGCGGGCACCCAGCTCGCTACTCTAGTCAACACTGTTAAGAACCAGGTATGGCGCCAACCAGATCCGTCTTTAACCTCTTGGATGCCTTGGGAACTTCACGATAATGGGGCCCCTATGAAGGAGCTCCATTATCTGGAAGTTCTTTAGTAAGTGAGAGGACTATTTTATTAACAATAGGCCAAAAGTCTTAGGTAGGCAAAGTTACTAGGATTTTGATATTTAAATTAGGGAGCTCCATGGATCACCGGGCCCTGCGAACTTGTCCAGAGTGGCTGATGGCAAAGGGGGTCAGCCCATACAGAGCTATCAGTGCTAAAATATATTTAAATAGTAGAAACATCCTAAGACACTTGCTCGTTCAATAAGCAGGTACCGGCTGTATTTACATTTTTACCAGCAAATAAAGTTGTAACAACTTCTTCTATACATATTGGCCCTTTTGACACTAACAATCTGGAGCAACGATCCAGATCAGAGAATCACGATCCAAAGGTTCGCGGTACCGTCAGTACAGCTGTGATATTATTGATAGTGTGTAAAAACCCATGTCCCTATACCCAAGTTTACTATGGCCTATTATTTCTAGTCAAGTATCCTAGAAGAGGCCATGGGGTCTCGGGCCCGGTCGTCGCTCACGCGGTTGGGCGATGCGTTGGACGCGCCCGTCGCCAACCAGACCGCGTTAGGGACGCTCCTGCGAGCCCTCTCCGCGCTGCGGAACAACGCGTCCGCGGCCGCCTCTGCCGCAGACAACCTCAGGAAACCATTAGCGTCTCTCAACTTAGACGCGTTTATGAAGGTGAGTGACAGAGACAAATACATGTGTCAAATTGTGTTTTATTACTAGGAAAACTCGTTATACGAGCATACATTCCTTGCATAACAATGTGCTCGTAGAATAATGTGAAACTTTAATGTTTTTGCTAACGTGTGTAACCTACATTGGGGAGCAACGAATCTGGGTCATCAACATAAACCTGAAAATACCTATCTGTGAGAATGTTCATAAATTCTCGGGTGTTAGTAGTAATGAATATTAAAGATCAGGAAGTCTTTTTTTTGTGACAACTAATACAAAAGCAAAATACAAATGTAGCGAATTCCTAGTTACATTTTTAATATTATTTTTCGTATTTTTATGGTACCTATTAACTTACACACCACCAACACACACCAACCTAGAAATATTATTAATTATATTTTAGTTCGTTATATAAAATAGTCTATGAAATAGATTTTATTTGAATTAGCTACCTAGCAGTCTTTGTTTCCGAGATATAAACCTCAGGTCCGATGACAATAATAATGCTTCTATGATTGTATCGGCCTTGATAATTGGTGACCCGGATCTATTGCTCATTATAAACTACTGCTTTTTAACGGTGTTCTCACTATTTATTTGGTGATCCAGATTCCTTGGTCCCAAGTGTATTATTATTTTCATGCTGCCGATTATTACTGGAATGTTTTACACTGTGTTTATAATTGATAGAACTAGGCGATACTTGGTGGAAATCCATTGTTAACCTATGGGGAAAGGGGACCCACCACTGACCCTCGGCTTGTCAACTTTTTCGATTATAAACCAAACAAGTTTGATCGATAATAAAAGAAGCCAACAACACCGAACTCCTCTAAGATGTTAATCGAGAAACTATCTATAACGAGTGACGGGACCTCAAATAAAATGCAATTCTCCGCGACACTAAGCGAATCTAAAAAAGTATTCGACACGGATTCGCCTCTAAACGAGGCATCCTCAGGACCGCTGGGCTACGAATGAGTAATCCAACTGTGTTTATGTTGGTTGTTGTTGTCGAATATTGTGTTGTGTCGCAGCGCGCGTGGGTGTGGGAGGCGGCGCGCTGGGCGGGCGGCATGGCGGGCTGGTGCTGCGGCGGCGCCGTGTGCGTGGCGCTGCTGGCCGCCGCCGCACGCCGCTCGCGCCGGGCGCTGCTGCTGCTATGCGTCAGTACATAACCATCCCCGTTTAATGTTGGGCACGGGCCTCCCCTCAGTGACCGTTACTATGCGGTTGCTGTTCGATTATAAATCGATTGTGTTAGCAGACAGACTTGGGGCCCAGTGCAAGGGCGACTAGGCTATAGTCCTCTATGGCCCAGTGCGGGTGATAGCAAAATCACGCCTGTCTTCCTCGAAGGGATAACGATTATTACGAAAAATTGCAACATTTTTTTTTGAGACTGCGGCTTGTTGCTTTTAAAATTGCGGTTCTTACAAACTAACTAAACTAACTGATTTATCTGTTCAAATATTTTACACTATTTTGTTACACGTTATAATGTTACTTTGTCTGAGAGCAGAAATGGCTACGTGTTATTTTTTTAACGCATTAATTCTGGCGCATTTTTTCACAAGCGCTGGCAGTGAAATGAACGCAGATGTAGCTGGAGCATAATGTTGTGTGTCGTGCAGGTGGGCGCGCTGGGCGCGCTGGTGGTGTGCTGGCTGGCGGGCGCGCTGCTGGCGGCCGCGGCGGTGGCGGCCGCCGACGCCTGCCAGGAGCCCGCCGCCGCCATCGCGCACTACGCGCCGCACAACCTGCCCGTCGATGTGAGTACACGCACCACACACCACCGCCACCAGACCGATCGATTCAGAACTAGTCGATTAGTCATCGAATCGATTCGTTTAGAAACCTTCTCCTGTCGTAGAAATCTTGCATACTTAATGGAGAATAAAAAACTATAGCACAATAAATATCCGTTGCATAAAGCTAACGCAATACGTTCTCACTCTTTCTCGTTCTACATAATTAAATCGTTTGTGATTTATTAATGTTAACTACAGTTATAGATAACATTGACGTTAAATAGTTGTAGGCTACAATTTGAATATTTTTTTTATTAAAATACTTTTAAGAATCGGGACTTAGCAGAACGCTCTTCAGCCCACAGACAATCAATCCAATAGACTACGACCGCATTGTCTTGACTCGCTTGTCACACCACTTGACAGCTGACAGCTCTTACGTCATTGATGTCGATTCTGATTGGCTACGTTCAAACAGTACCATAGTTGATTTCTTATATTTACGCGAATACTACACATTGAAATAAAACGATTTTTAAGGATTTTATCGCGTTTATTTTTCGTTTTTACGTTCCCGACGTTTCGGCTGCTTTACAGCAACCATGGTCACGGGAGGACTGAGGTGGTTGACGTCCTGGTGTCATAGTTAGAAACGGGCTACCCTCATATTTAATTGTTGATTGTGGTCCGATCTACGCAGAAAGTGCTCACAGTATTTTGAGGTCTTGCAATGGTACGCTTGGTTTTCAATTTAATAATATTAATCACTGGATCCCAAGTCGGTGGTAGCACCCAGCCATCTTCCCTATTGAAATTAGGATGTTTCTTAATTTCAATGGCCTCGCGTATCATCCTTGGTCGGAATCGGTGTTCTTTTGCGAGGATCTGTGGTTTATCAAATCTGATATAATGGCGGGTGCGATCTTGTACATGTTCACAGATTGCAGACTTCGTGGATGCAGTACCATAGTTGTCCTCATCGTTCCTTCACCGAACAATATTTTATTTATAGATGGTGCACTACTACTTATCGTGCAAGGTGTCTCGCGAGAACGTGCTAACAGCTGAGCTGCGCAACGCACAGCGCGCCGTCGTGGCGGTGCGGCAGGCGCTCGCCGTCCTGTCGCGCGGCGCGCCGCAGCTATTCAATGATCCTGGTACACACTTTCTCCCTCTACATATGAAATAAGTGTATTAAAAAAGCGAAGAATAATGTAGGCCCCAACAGGCACCCCTGAGAAACACCCAATCGAATTTGTTTTTCGATAGCTTTTTAGTCTTGTACGATCGCCTTTTGTTTCTGAGTTTGTGAATCGTAGACGTAATAGAATCTGTGGAAGTAGTACTATACAACGTGCACGGATTGCATGTTGTATTGTTTGATAATAATAATGTTGTGATTACGTAAGTCGAAGCTTTTGAGAAATCTGTGATGATAATCGAAACCAAAAAAATTAAAACGGGCAATAAGAATGGCATCTTGCTGAAGACCAAAATATTGCTGCGATACTCTAGCTGCAATGTTCAATGTTAACATCTTTAGCATTGATTCTGACATAAGGTCCGTAAAATAAACAGCATCTCGACTTGTACACAAATGCAGCTGGAACTGGTCCCAAAACTAGACGTTAGTGAATGAGCGTTAAGTGATGTGGTCGGTCGGCAGGGCTGCAGCCGGCGCTGGGCGCGCTGGGCGCGGGCACGGGCGAGGCGGAGCGCGCGCTGGTGGCGCTGAGCGGCGCGCTGGAGTGCCGCGTGGCGCGCGCCTACTTCGTGGCCGCCGCCGCCGCCGCATGCGACGCCGGCCTGCAGGTCCGTGTACATTACTGACCGCACCCATATTGGTTAAACTGTTTCTGAGATTAGCGCGCATATACGCACAGACAAACAGATAACAATTCTAACAATCATTGTTTTGGGTTATATTACGTTGATAAAGAAAGACCCCCAATAGTAGTTTGTCTCACATGTCTGTCATGTACAGACAGCGATCAGTTACATTTTTAACCGACTTCAAAAAAGAGGAGGTTCTCAATTCGGTTGTATTTTTTTAAGTTTGTTATCTCACATCTTCGTCATTTATGAACCGATTTGGAAATTTATTTTTTTATTATATGTGTAGCGTTTTTTGTGTACCATTTCAACCGCACCACAAGCTACACAGATACACAATAGACAATTCTCATCACAATCCTGAATCGCGCTATAAGAGTTTTCGGAGAACGTAACATATATACAAGACCCCGACAATAACCGTCGGGGCATAGCAGCCGCCCCGCCAGCCATACCACTCGCCTAGCTGGAAGATCTTCCCTTTTCCGCCAAATATGTATAGAAAACGTAAAACATATAATATTCCCTATTACTATCTATTCACATGGTGCGACCGAATTATGAACGAGGGATTCACACACGTCGTCTTTATATCAATATTGTCGATGTACATCATCGACAATATGTCGATATGTCGGTTTAAGTATTATTTATGGTTTTGTGTTTCAGGCGTTATCGTTGCAGCTGCTGGCAGCGATCGCAGCCGGGTTCTTGTTCACCGCCATCGTGCTCGTCGACTCGCACGCGTGGATCTACATCAACACCAAGTATGATAACGTTCTTATCATGTCATTAGCCAAAATCAAAAGGAAAGGCTAGGCAGGCTTGAGTATCTGATTAAAAATGTACTGGATAAAAAAAGTACGTTATAATGCCATTATAACTTGATTGGTAGGTATATAGCAAGTAATTACAAGATACTTAAAACTTTTAGATAGAAAATGAAGTTATACTCTATGGTCGGTCCCTCATGTCTGAGGATCGCGATCATCGTTGGATAGTCCACACTTGGATCGAACGATTAGCCTCCATCGGTCTCTGTTCATGGCGCTTCTGACCACCGAGCTGAATTTGGTTGAAGATGAGTCCTTTACTTGATCGGTCCATCTGGTTGGGGACCGCCCTCGAGCTCTCTTGCCATCGGTGTTCCCAACTACGATCAGCTTTTCGAGGTTTCTATCTACAAAGTGAGAGAAAATGATTTATCTTATACTAAATTTCAAATTGTTACATTCAGGTCCAAAAGTCTGGGGGGGGGGGGCGGGGGGTGGTGGTGGTTTTAGAAAAACGTTACGGCGCTTTACATCAAAAATTGCGTTACGTAATACTTGAACGCTTAAGGGGGCTTAAGCTGTATGAATGTTGTAATAAGTAGTGGTTGTGTGCGCCAGGCGGCTGGGCAGCGGCGAGGAGCAGGCGCCGTTCCTGTCGAGCGGCGGCAGCAGCGCCGCCAGCCGCTCGCTGCCGCGCGCCGCGCCGCTGCCCAACGGCAAGCCGCCCTCCTACGGCGCCGCCGTGCAGCTCATGGACCTCGACAGGCCCCGGTGAGAACAGCTTATTCTATTAGGTTGGCAATCGTCTAACATATAGAGTATATTTTGCCAGTGTCGACTATTTCTTGATTCGGCTGCTTTACGGCAACTGAAATGCTGATGTAACGTTGATTGTTATAAAAGTATAAGTATCCCTGACGATAATGATGATGAAATGAATCTTCTTCCCCTATCAGTAAAGCTGTGATACCTTTATTTAAAAAAATATCGGACATCTTGAATGAGCTTGAAAAGTCAAGATTCATTTTAATTTCCTTCCCGTGTGCACATTTATAAACACACTATGGTTAATAATATCCCACTGATATTACAATGGCGATAATATATTGTTATATTTGATTTCACGTGACGTGTTTGTGTGGCGCGCAGGTCCCGCATGTCGGGCAGCGCGACGCTGGGGCGCGGCAGCGGCGGCGCTGGGGCGGGCGGCGGCGCGGGGGCGGGCGGCGCGGGCGCGGGGGCGGGCGGGCTGGGCGGGCTGGGCGGCGCGCACACGCTGGGCCGCGCGCCGCACAACGGCAAGTACGCGACGCTCAGCAAGCAGTGCAAGACGCTGGAGAGCAGCGACTTCTACTGAGAGCGGCCCGGCGGCGGCGCGCACATCGCACACGACGGTGGGTGATAACAGGATATTGCATCATCATAATATGCCTATGACACAGATCTAGACTCCTATGTTACTATTAGACAATATGAATCATATGCGTAAATTGTATTATTATATAAATAGAACGACGTAAATGTGTCATGACTTTGCCTATGTAAGGTATAGCAATACGAAAAAATGATCGTATTGCTATACCTTACATAGACTACACACTACGAATTACACTACGAAAACCTACGAAAATGTTGCCTTCGGTGTCGATATAAGTCTTAACAAAATCCTACGGTACAACCGAAGAGTTGACAATAAATGTGGTCCTAGAGTTGTTTACATATAGCATCATCCCCTTAAAACATTTTTGATAATATTTGACAGTATTGGTGACATTTACGACATTGACACTGACATTTTTTAGTTGTTGTTGCAGTGTTGCCCTATGTCTCAAACTTTAGTTCCACTTTTCATTACTGACTCCTCCTACGTAATGAAAGAAGATTTAAATTAGCTTCCACTTGCAACATACATTTTATAATCCCGGAGCTGCCTGCGCTCGCTCTGATTGAACGTCATCGTTTGCAGGACAATCCGGTCGATCGACGAGCTTGAATCGCTTCGACCCCAAGTACGCGTCGTTCGGGCCCCGAGCGCCGCGGCCGCGCCTCGCCGTGCCCGCCCCCGCGCTCGCCACCTTCAGCGCGCCGCCCGCCCGCGCCCCCGCCCCAGCACCCGCCCCGGCACCCGCCCCAGCGCCCGCGCCCGCCGCCCCCACCCCCGACAAGTACGCCACCGTGCGGCCCGCGCGTCGGACTGAACCGCAGCCGCTGTCCGCCGCCGCGCTAGAGTACAGGTCGCTGCAACGACCCCGCCGGCAACAACCCAACACGGGTACCCAACATCGCCGTCGCCCGGACCGGTCGCAACACGAGCGACCCGAGCGACCTGAGCGTCCCCAGTACGAGCGACACGAGCGACCCGAGCGACCCCAGCATCAGGACCAGAGGGACTTGTACGCAGTCACCGAGTTGTAACTTTGCGATGGTAAACGGTGGTTCGGTCACTGGGTTTAAAATTCCTTTTCTACACGCTTAGATCAACCACTTAAAAGAGACAGAGCTATAAGAAGAAATGAGATATACAGCAACTGTTTTTAACACGACTGTGTAGAAATCGTTTAAACGTAAAAAAAAACATAAGTACCTACTTGCAAAAACCATTTTAATATCGTGCCGATCAAGTTCTGATCTTTATGAATTAACGATGAATTTTGAAAATATTTTACTGTTATGATGTGCGCTAAATGTTTTACGATGAATGTAAAATTACTTGTAAATGTTTGTCAAATTGTCGATGCCAATTTAAGTGCATAGAAATAGGAGTAGGAAATGGTTTTTTTATCAGTGTAACCGAAACGCCGTTTATATAAAAACTCAAACAATTCTACAATCTATACAAATCTTTGTGTTCACCGACCTTTCGATGTTTTTCTACGACTGTTGTGGTGTACCTATTGCTCGGACGGCTCTACACGTAATGTTCGCTATGCAGAACACAGTGAATGAGTGAATGAACGAAATGGACTGAACGAAATCACGCTGAACGTGATTGTAAGCTTGAATCTGTCGAATTTTACGTCTGTGGTTACGCGTCGATGGATTGTTCTAGGGCAAGAGGCTGTGAAACATTAATAGCCTGTCATGGTCTGTGATAATAGCTGCGCTAATACACACTTGGGCCAAGAATTCTTGGCAAGGGTTTACAGTAGCAAGAAAAATAATGATTTTAACTATTTCAACTTTCGTTCTTCGAATTTCTTGTACATACTTGTCGAGAGTGCTAATTTGTAGAAAATTTAACCAATTGCCAGTGGACTTATTAAGTATTTTTTTAGAAAGAAAAGTGCTTTGTATTAACTCTTGTAAATGGATGAAAACTTTTCTACGTTTTTTTTGGGGCAAGGAATGTATTTATCTGTCGAATTGCAAAATCAGTTAATAATCTATCGACGCCGAACAATTCCTACAAATGAACGAACGACATTTTGTCTACGCGTAAATGCTCAAAACCATTGTTATTTATTGTCAATACTGGTTACATTGTCACTGCAATAATACAGCTATTGTGACGTTATTTTGTAGTCAAATGATTTTAGCACAAATGCTTAGCTAAATATTCACAATAACGAACACGTCTAATACTGATTGTTTTGTGGCCTATAATAGTTTTTTTTTAAATCAAATTTTGATACTTTACAGCTTAAAAAAAAATTCTGTTTAAACTATGGTCCTAAATGTTTATTTTTAATTAGAAGCAAGTCTAATGTGGCTGTGTTAGCAAGAATTTCGACCAATATTTTATATCAAAGTTTGTTGATGAATATTATTATACGCCCGCTCTGTCTTATGTATCATCAAAGACTATGGTTTTTGGACTCGGATTTTCGCTCAATATAGTTTTAAGACAACTGGCTATGTTGTATAAGGGATGATAAACGTTTTAAGCTTTTTAGCAGTAAAATAAGAACGATTGGATTCTTTTGGTATGGTCGTAATTCTACACGGGCGGAAAAAAAACACCGAACAGGGACATAGCTATAAGAAAAAATGAGACACATGGCAACTGTCTTCTTTATCGCTCTCTCACTCTCTGTTAGGGTCCGACCGTGTAGTAACCGATTCAGAGCTACATATTCAATAAGGCACGCGTGTGTGTGTGTCGCGATAGTTGTCAAAGTCGATCGACTAATCTCGCGACCCCCGTTTTTGTCTTCTAGTTCATATGAAGCTTAAAGGTAGAAAGGTTTGGAACCAGAACGTAGAAATTTTATTGCATTGTATATCTTTATATAATAATTATGTATTATATTAGTGGTAAATGTAACGTATAATTATATATTTAGCGTTTATGTGTCATTGATTTCTTATGCTATTAAGTGTATAAGAAAAGTCAGAAATGTAACGATCTTTGGTATAAATTATGCGGAATCTCCTTTGAAAATATTTATGGCTCAAAAATTATTAAACTGATTCAAATCGCGAGGACCTAAATGTAAATATATATAAGTGCTATTTAATTTTTAACATAGAACAAGTTTTTTATTATTTTATTTACAGCTACTTAATTAATTAATTGTAAATAAAATAACTAGAATTAAAGCATTCCATCGTGTGTGTGTGTGTGTTAAGTGGAATTGTTTGAATGCAATTCAGAACACCGAGTAGGTATTGACTAATTATTGTATATACGGTTAATGATAACTGCCATTTAAAATTTCGAAAATATATATTATATATATTCAAAATATATATGGCTTAACAATAATAGTGTAAAATATTTTGAGGGGTCCATTGGTGGGCTATAAAGGTCAAATTCCCGAAAAAATATCAAATTATTTGAATATTTAAAAATAACACTTCATTCTAATTGGTTTGCTTTCTCATAGAAAAATCAAGTATACACATATATATTATACATAAAAGCGATCGTTATCACCTACTTGTTAACGCCTTAAAATATTGTACACTATTTTTTGTTAAACCTTATATAACATAATATTATTCATCGACTACACATATGTGTATACTAATAAAGGAATATAGCTATTAATGATAATGTTAAGTATTGCTCCTGCTGTAACACCACAAATTGTAACGAATAAAAATTGTCTAATATACAAAACTATATCGTTTTCTCGAAAATAAGCGACCCAACTTACAGTCAAAATCGATTATTTTCAGGAATACATATTAATAAATAATCTTACTATTTGTATCTAACGGTAGCGTAAGTCAAAATGGTACCATTATATTCTATATTATGGTAAAAAGAAAAAGGAACTGTTTTGTATCTCAGTATTAAAATAGGGAATTTTGTGAGACTTTACAACGACATTCGTACGGTTTTTTATGGTCAATGTGTATTTTTTGTTTGTTTCTCGAGTTCCACGGTACCATGAACAGTGTATTCGCCAAAGATATTGCATAATTTAACTTAAGTATGGTATTATAAGGTCTATTTAGTAGTAAGAATCGATTTTGTACAGCTGTGTAGTAAATCTCAATATCCAAAGGGCTGCCCCTGCCCGATCCTATTAATTTTACAATTTTCAATAGCTTAATTTCAACAAATCTATGCTATACTTCATAAACAGTGACAGTTATAACAATATTGCAATATTGAATTGGCTGTAAATAATCCCTTATTCGTTGGATATGTTATATAAATAAGATTTTTTTATTTTCTTATCTGACCTCATACAGGATCCGCAGGAGGAAACGGTCACCCGGAGACTAGGAAGTTTATATATATCTTTTGCGGATAGGGGAAAATCTTCCAACCAGGCGGGTAGTATGCCTGGCGGGGCGCGGTCCCGTATATATGTTACGTTCTCCGAAAACTCTCATAGCGCGTTTAAGGATTGTATGGAGAATCGTCATTTGTTCTGAATGTCGTCTGCAACGCCATCTGTGGATGGTGTGGCGAGGTTGAAGAGTTCGCTACATTATCTAATTTTACGACGTAAATTGAAATGTCGTAACTCGCTATGGGTATTTTATATGCCAAGAGAGGTGACATAAATACACAATAACTACATATAATATATCTACCTACACATAAGGAAACACAATTTTCAATGTAATTACTGCACACTATTTATAATCGTGAATAAACACTTACCCCCGAATTATAGACGTTCTATAACTTTATCAAACGTCATATAGTACTGCGCAAAGCAAAACTATTGTGCGCAGTGCTACCTATATGACGTTTGGTAAAGTTATAAAGCGTCTATAAATTCGGGGTTTAGGCAGTTGTAAAAATATAATACGATTCTGATGAGGTAACCATTTTTTTTACCGCGAAATGTATTTGATGGTAAAAATAAGCTCGAACAGTTTTTATTTATTATTATTATTTGTAACTATAATGTATAATTTGAACTAAGACGTTTAAACGTTTACCTATTAAAACGTAGTTACCGTAGGGTAATGAATAATTACTGAGTACCCAAATATAAAATTTATTACGAAAATATAATATGTGATGGATGGTCATTGGAACTTTATTGAAAATGACAAATAATAGTTTAACCTATAAATTCCATGTTGTAATTTCGTGATAGATTAGTGTGTCACTGCCGGATTTAAAGCAGCGTTCACACAGATAAATGAAATTGGATTTCAGAAAAAAACTTCAATTTTGTTTTTTTTTATGTACTGTCAACACATTGCCTTGCATATTCAGTGTGGACGATGTTTTTAATGTTTCCTTTACAGAAGTGCCATAAAAATGTTGTTACAAAAAAAAAACCTATTATTTTGGAACGTGTCCTAATATTAAAAAAATCTATTTAAATATTATTACAATTAGAGCGGCTTGTTTTTGTTTTTTTTTTTGTATATTTTTTATCTCGATTTATTGTTTGATTTTGCTTTATCAAGTCAATTATGGTGCGCCCGAGTATGTTAAATGATAAAAAAATGCATTTGTGGTTCTGTGCATTGTGAGGGGTACATAAGGGTTATCGATGTTTCACTAGAAGCACCTTTTCTGTAAATGGTCATATCCTCGTGTATTTATTATGCCTATCGATCTGTCCCTTTCGACCCCTACGGGGTTATTTTAAATCATTCGAAATCCAAAAGGCATTCTAAAACTTTTCAATGTGGATGTTACTTCTGACAAGTTCTAAAAAGGCTACACTTTATATAGCCGTTGGATGACAGTTTGAAAACATTCGATTGCGGAAAGAATAACAATTATTAAAACAACCTACGAAGATTTTTTTATAGCGATTCGGAGTTTTGTTTCTCGGGTCGCTTTCGATTCCGATTTTGAATGATTGACTGTGTTTTGTTTCTCTTTTTATTAATTTTAATGACTGTAGCTGTTAGTCTGTGGTAAGTCCATCTCTCACAATGCATTCAACATTTTAGTGGTTAAGTTTCATCTCGTGATGTATGACGTGTATAACGTAAATTATAAACGGTTGATGATAGAACAAGTGTATGAGTTTACAATGAAAATAATAAATGGATATAAAAATATGTTTGTTTTTTTCTTGTGGTCATCTTTATTAAATGAAGGTTTAGTTGGACTTCAAAAGTAACTATACATAGACAATTTCAAAAACTTTCCACTGGATACTACACGCTTATCTAAATTAGCTTAGCTTTAGCCCACGTGTCCGAGGTCATCGTACTCATGATGGAGTGTCTGGCTAACTAACGCAACTAACGCTAAGCTGACTTAGTCTAAGAGCAAGGTCTTGGCCGACAATCGACCTTATTACCCCTATTTTATTGGGTATCCGGAAACCGTATTCCAGTCTCGTCGAGATGTTTCTTCATATATTCCTCGGCTTCTTTCTTCATTTCCTCATTGAAGTATTTCACCCAGTTGCCTGATTTACCTGAAAATTGAAGAAAGTGGTTTTGTTAAATATATAAGGCTTAAAACAGGAATTGATATTATCACGTAAATCAGCGGAATGAAAAGGTTCGTCAGTTTTCAAATTGATTCTTCTTCCTTTCTTTTTTTACGAAATAAGATGCGATGAAATAAAATGGATATGAATATGGCCTCACCCACAACTTAGCGGGTATTTTGCCAATGTCAAGTTATTAATAGCAATAAAACATTCAATAAATACACATTATAAATAAAATAATGGATGTGACATGATGATATGAAAATGGCGTGTCCTCAAATTGGACAATTCAATTCAGCGACTGTACATACAATGGCAATCGGCACTGACCTTTCCTAAAGAATGTAACCTCCGACTCCTGACTTGTGCTACGAGTGTCTGCCACTGGCTTCATCTTCATGTTCTCAAACGAGAGGTGTTCAGCCAGCTTTTGTTTTTGTTCATCACTGTACTCTCGATTCATGAACTTACACACTCTGTTGATGACGTCAAGTAGATCCTGGAAAAGAGCTTTGCTATTTACTACGACCTGCTACGGCTTGGCCGCGTAGCGCACATTACAAATACAAGTACCAACCAGCCGTAGCGAGGGTGCATTTTTACGCGCAATAATAATAATATTTCCAGGCCAACACACCAACTATATGGCCCCACACTAAGCAACGCTTGTATCATGGGTACCGTACAATGGACTGGGAGCGAACCCAGTATATAATACCTACTTATATAGACATTGATCATCGATGACTCGGTACAAACACTCGTGCTCATCACAAGTTTCTCCTTACCACGATTCGAATTTAGAACTGTTAATTTTTAATAGCATGGAGTAATCATAAGCTATCTTTGTTTTTTTTTATATATTCTATGTCATCGTTACCGTCTTCTGTAACTATTACAAGTTTTTTAGTTTTACCTACTAGTCTATTCGAGTTTCTACAGGCTGATCGTTTTTGGATCTTTCATAATTTTCTTAAAATACAGGCCTTAACACAATTGGCCGTCGATCGGGATATTCTCATGGATTCTTTGGGTTAAAAAACGGCGCATATTTGAGACAGCTTTCTTAAGGGTCCATAAATTAATAGGAAATGTAGATAACTCACGTTCTGCATATCTTCATAGAATATGAACATCAAATTCGGATGATCCCGCTTCTGCCAAGCCTCGTTTATATGAGGGAATATCGGTGTGTGCATTACTGAAAAAGAGGTAATTACTTTATCTAAACTGAAGTTTAAAGATAGGCAGTGCCAGATTAGCCATATATATAGAAAGAGTTAGCAAATTCTACGGGCCCCGCGCCTTGGGAGGCCTCGCGCCTATGCGCAGAAACATCTATCAAGTAGATGAGATATGTATTGTACACCACCTACTGTCCAACGAAAAGATTTAGTAGTTATACAGGTGAGCATTTACTACAGGCCCCACGAGTTTGCAACAGGCCCCGCGCATTTGTTACAAGCCCCGCGCATTTGCTACAAGGCCCCGCTTATTTGCTACAGGACCCGCGCATTTGCATGAAACCCCACGCATTTGCTACAGGACCCGCGCATTTGCACAGGACCCGCGCATTTGCAAGAAACCCCACGCATTTGCTACAGGACCCGCGCAATTGCTATAGGACCCGCGCATTTGCTACGGGGCCAGCGCATTGGCCACAGGCGCGGCGTATTTGCTACAAGTCTCACTTTGGATTGATTCGATTCCGATTATGTAGTTTACTTGTGTGTACGTATGAGGACGGAGTTCGCGTGTACTACACAAATCGGCTTGGTATGTGTGCTTCAACATGTTGTTCACGACACTATCAGTATTTTTTCGTCTGTATGAAGCCTGGAGACTTACTCAAATCATTTTTGAAGAGGTCCCAAAACTCCTCAAAGCCCACATTCGCGTCGAAGTACCGGAACAGCTTGTGTGCGAAGTGGAACGATACAGCCACGTCGCGTGGGTCGCGGGCCACGTAGAACACCTGTTTAAGGAGGGTAGTTGTCAATTGTGATCGAGAGTTCTTACCACCACAGGCGTGGGTACGTGTTGTACGTACTACATACCTACCGTATAGACTACTGAGCCCCTAGGTGCTCGCTAAGAAAGGATTTTTGAAAATTTTGAAAATTCGTCTCTTTGGGGGCAACATTGGGGGGGGGGGGGGGTCAACATTTGTATGGAAATTGATATGTTCTAACTCTCTACGCGGAAAAAGTCGCGGGCAACAGCTATTACCACAAATAAATAAATCTAATAAAAGAATATGTGCTTTTAGCATAAGCCATTATGTTAGTATTAAATCAACAGAGGCAAAAGAGAAATCCCTTACCTTTGCTGTATCTAGCAAGTTTGGAGGCAACAATGACAGGGGTAGATGGGATTTGACGTATCGCGGTGACGTTATCCTCGGCAGTGTTCGGAAGTCGTCGACCGTCGCTCGGGGACCACCCGTGTGGCTCGACTCGGCTCGGACTTCTGACCTCTGGGTCGGGTACCTATTTATCAACCAACTATTTAGTAGGTAAACTTAAGATTCCCAAAGGGGTTTTCTATTAAGTTTAAAACAATGGATTATCTATTTACTTTTCTACGAAAGAATTCTTAGAATACAAGTAAAATAAATAAATATCGCCAGACAAACACACTAACTATACGGTCGCACACTAAGCAACGCTTGTATTATGGGTACCGTACAATGGACTGTGGTCGAACCCAGTATATATTACTTATATAGATATTAAACATCCATTACTTGGGTACAAACATTCGTGGTCATCACACAAAGTTTGCCCCTACCAGGATTCGAACCCGGGACCCTCGGCACAGAAAGCAGAGTTACTACCAACTGCGAAAATCAGGCCGTCAGATAATTAAAGATTTGTTTTCTAAGCATTTACTCACCAATTAGGTCACCTCTTGTACTTAGCTCATAGTCATAATACGAGTAAATAAGTAGGTATACCAAATGACGCTAAAATGATACAATTTGCATATCAATGTGATACAGTTGATTAATGTTGCGTCATCATGACATTGGTATAATGGGCGCGAAAGTTTGTGCGCACCGAATATCAGATAATAAGGTAAGCATACTAATTTATCTCACAGATAATGTATAAGGAAATTCTTGATAAGTTCGCTATCATGACCGAGTTCAGTTCGGATATTTCGATTGAATGCCTTATTGGGTCACAAATTATGTAAGGTCAGCTTTGGTCTCTGAGAATATGTTAGATTTAAACGAGGAGCTGTAGGTACTTAAATAAAACCATCACCGACACAATAAAGTCATCTAATAATTATTAGAAATACCTCCTTTTGGTGTACAGCTGTATGTCTAAAACGATACCGCTAAATCGTTCTATACTGTCATGGCGCCTAAATGACGTACTGTCATGGCGCCTAAATGACGTCAACTTAAATGGAATGGAAGACAAGCTAGGGTATTCACTCGAGGTAAGCCGTGTAAAGACGGGGTACTCAATCCAGGTACCCGAGTAATGTCTGGGTACTCACATGAGGTAAGCCGAGTATAGTCAGGGTACTCACTCGAGGTAAGCGAATCTCTCTGTAATGGAGACTGATCTTGCTCGATCGAAGTCAAGATTGTTGCTAACCAGCCACACGAGCTCTTGAAGCCATGTTGTACCTGAAATGGATTTTTTTTTCTTTTTAAAACCTATATCGATGGGCGAAGTTGGACGTGTATGTGTGTCCCCGAGTCCGAGTCATGAATATTTAATGTCTATTTAATTATTATATCTGGGACCGCCCCCAGTGCATTGTACCGTACCCATAATACATGTCTTGTTATGTTTGGGACTGTACAGTTGGTGTGTTCGTCTGGCGTTATTATTATTATAAACTAGCAGCGTCTGCTCCCGATATTATTATTATAAACTAGCAGCGTCTGCTCCCGATATTATTATTATAAACTAGCAGCGTCTGCTCCCGATATTATTATTATAAACTAGCAGCGTCTGCTCCCGATATTATTATTATAAACTAGCAGCGTCTGCTCCCGATATTATTATTATAAACTAGCAGCGTCTGCTCCCGATATTATTATTATAAACTAGCAGCGTCTGCTCCCGATATTATTATTATAAACTAGCAGCGTCTGCTCCCGATATTATTATTATAAACTAGCAGCGTCTGCTCCCGATATTATTATTATAAACTAGCAGCGTCTGCTCCCGATATTATTATTATAAACTAGCAGCGTCTGCTCCCGATATTATTATTATAAACTAGCAGCGTCTGCTCCCGATATTTGCCTCCATAATCAAGAATGTAATAATCATAATTCAAAATGAGATTCCCATATTAAATCTCTAAGCTTTTTGGCTTGCACGCCGGGGTATGAATTTCAGATATATTTATCAAAATAATGATTTCTGCGCAATGTTTTTGAGCCTTCAAACATTTTATATTACACTAGATGCGCCCGGCGGTGTTACCCGCGATAAAAAGTATGAAAAATTAAAACATCTATCCCACGGGAACCATTCATTTTACCGGGATAAAAAGTAGCCTATGTGTTATTCCAGACTATAATCTATCTCTGTGCCAAATTTCATCCAGATCCGTTCAGCCGTTCGGGCGTGAAAGAGTAACAAACATCCATCCATCCAAACTTTCACATTTATAATATTAGTATAGATTAATAATAACCAATGACCTAGTTGATGTTGATGGCGATGCCTACCCAATCGCGTTCTATAGGACAGTAGCGCAAGCACATCAAAGCTCTAAGATTTTATGTTAGGCTGTTTACAACTCACCTGATCTAGAGAAGGTGGTGACCCAGATGTCATCGGGCCTGACCTGCAAGTTGTATATTTCAGCAGCGTGGTCTCCATACCCTGCCATCGCCAGGTATCCCTCGGGACCCAAACGTATGAACGGTCTTACGTAATCTGTAATGTGTGTGTCATAATATATTATCTGTAATGTTATATTTAAAAAATATATATAATCTATGGAACCGTCTCGCCAATGACTTTGACTCATAAGGTAATACTTACCTTTGTAGTATTTTTTAATTATTATATCCTCGTCATCGGTGACATTTTTAATTTGGAATGGAATGTTTTGTGACGACATTTTCGATGTCGCCTGCGCAGCTGAAAAATAAAAGAGTTTAACATTCATTTAAAAATATTCTAACGGATTGAAACATAATCTATTAAGTTTAGATTTATTTACAAAAAAATATAACTTAAATATTTACAAATTGTATATTATGAAACATGTAATCTATACATATAAATAAAATTGGAGTGTCTGTTTGTAATATTAAAATAACAGCTTTTTACTAATTGCATTTGGATGTATACACGTTACCTATACCGAAACAACATTTTTTACTATTTTTGTCTGTCCGTCTGTCTGTCCGTCTGTCTGTCTGTCTGTCTGTCTGTCTGTCTGTCTGTTTGTTCCGGCTAATCTCTGAAATGGCTGGACCGATTCTGACGGGACTTTCACTGGCAGATAGCTGATGTAACAAGGAGTAACTTAGGCTACTTTTATTTTAGAAAAAAAAATAGGATCTCAAAAAAAAAAAAAAAAACAATGTTGCAGCGCAGCGCCTGATTAAGTTTGATAGCAACAACCTGCAATGCGTCCCGCGGGCTCAGAATGGGCGAGCAGGCTGTTGTCAACGGTTGTCTTTGTTAAATACCACGCGGACGAAGTCGCGGGCAACAGCTAGTAATATATTAAAATTACACCGGTAACTATCTATTTAGTAAGTGTATACTAGTTGCCCCGACAAACGATATCTTGTCCAAACTCTCATAGAAAAAAAAATGCTAGTTAAGTTAATGTTTCATACCCTAAAAACCTTATTCAGACTATTATGTACATTTTAAACTTTCCAAATCAGTCTAGCCGTTCTCAAGTAATGCGCTTACCAATGAACACAGATTGTTTTTTATTTATGGCTAAGTATTTATAGATTTAATTTAGGCCGTAGCGTATCGATAAATTGATTTTGGACTATATGACTAGGTATTGAATATGAAATAGTTTGTGAGGATCAAACAGCAGTGAGATAAGTTGAAACCCTCGTAAATGGTACATTGATAATGAATGCCCACCAGTATCACCTCTAGGGTTTATTAAAGTACAGTGGGAGACACAATGCGATCCGCGTTGAAATATAAATTTAAAAGTTACTATAAATTATAAAATATTAAAGTAAAAACCATAATATAAACGCGATAAAATCCTTAAAATTAGTTTTATTTCAATATAAATTATTTCTTAAACAGATGCCTTCATGTAATAAAACCCTAAAATGAGATATTTAATAAAATGTCCCATTTTTTACTATAGGCAAAATATCGGTGTATAACAATGTAAGTAGCATCTCTGTGCCTACGTCAACGGGTAATCCGGGTGGATATTTTCTTTTTCGGCTCGACATGAGCACCAGACTTGGACTTGTGAACTTCAAAGTCTCTCTTCAAAGACTCTTGCTTAACCTTTTTCCCATTTAATTGAGCATTTTAATGTTTATTTTGCATCTTAAATGATGGTTAAATGCTATAGTTTTGATGAAAAATATTTTCTTCGCATTAAATGGTTCTAGATAAATATAATATCAACAATAGTTAGGGTACAATTATTTGACGGACCCTAAGAGGAGTACCTACAGAAAAATATCCTGTTATCACTTTTGTCCACCATTGTACAAATCCAATATGAAATACCTCGATTCCCGTTACTCAGTTTTAATTACTAGAATGCTAAAATTAAATCGATCCGTGTCGAGATCAAAGTAGATGTGCCACAAAGGTGATATTGCTGTGAAGTGCCACGGTGAATAACGAGCGTTTTCGAAGGGCAACGCGGGTTGAACGCCCGCGATAGTGAGTTTAATCGTCAGGGGTACCTAGACGGCTGGCGCTTTCATTATAACCTTATTAAGGATCTTTCAGCTGGTTTGTGTGAATTATGTTGGATTAGGTAGATAATTAAAGCATAAAAAATCATCGCAAACTAACTTCGATAATCCCACTAATCTATACTAATATTATAAATTGAAAGTTTGGATGGATGGATAGATGGATGGATGGATGGATGGATGTTTGTTACTCTTTCACGCCACAACGGCTGAACGGGTCTGGATGAAATTTGGCACAGAGATAGATTATAGTCTGGAATAGCACATAGGCTACTTTTTATCCCGGTAAAATGTATGGTTCCCGTGGGATAAAGGACATACTTTTAATCGCGGGTAACACCGTGAGGCGCAGCTAGTGGATTATAAGGCATCGTCCTAATTGGCTGGGGATCGCGCGATACGATGTACAAAAATCGCTTAAGAGTGTCCTAGTAGGCTATTTGACTGTGTATAAAAAACTATCTGAAACTATCTTAGCTCTATTTCAATAATTTCGTGTATCCACAAAATTATTCGATAGAAATATGCTAGATGATTGGAACAGGTTTGCAAAGAAATTGGACACTGTACTACTGTAACTGTTGTGAATCTGTTTCAATAATTTCTTGTATATCTATCGACTAATTAGACGATAGAAATGATTGAAACAGTGTTACGTAATATGCCCACAGCTGATGACATAGATATATCTACTTACAAATACATTTTTTGGTTTTTATTTATATTGTTGTTTTCTTATAAATAAGCATCAATTATTTTTTTCGGCGATTCAATCTAAATGCATAAGGCAAGCGTTCTCCCCGTCGTTATCTTAAATGTATGTAATTCATTTGCAATGCATAGGTGAGCTGTGAACTCTTAATTCATCCATTTAATGAAATAGGTTTTGGGGTCGAGTCACCTTCGTCCGTAGGAGAATTAAGTACCCTCGAGATACCCTATACGTGACCCTGGGTGGTGCCAACCAGGTGACAACTCTACTGGTGGTAGGCTTCGGCCGTGGCTAGTCACCACCCACTGAACAAAGCCATGTCGCCAAGCGGCCTAGCCGTGTTCCGGCATGATGTTCAGTGTTGCCATTCATGGATGGCGGGTCAGATCAGTTGCGCTGCATATGCCTAGTGAATGTAGCGTCTCGATCTACTGCCGCCTTCCTACCTAGGCAAGTATGCTCCATCGTAGATCTCATCGTCACTTGCCATCAGGTGAGATCGAGATCAAATACTTGCCTATAATGTATTAAAAAAAAAAAAAAAAAAAAAAAGGTACTTAATTCGTAAATTAAAAAATAATATATTATAACTTACAACAACATTGAATGTTTTATTCTGTCATGCGCGTTTATTTCTAGCTAGTCCCTATCTCCACTGTGTGAAAAGCATATGTAGGCACTTACATTGAGTTAAATCAAATTCACTGCACGACACACTATTAAAGAATGAGAACAACTTGGCAACCTACGTGCGGTTGTCTTATGCAAAGAGTCATTTGTTTTATTGTAAACAAGTTTTTATTTTAAGATAGCACCTACCACGATCCAATATTCCCATTCGTACCAATACTTAGTGCGGATCATTGGAACGAACAAACGATCGAGTTCCTTTTTCGAGTATATGTCGAGAAATTAATTTAAAATACGAAGGGAGAAAATAAAATGTGTTGCGAATTCGTAGTAGAGGTAACAAAATGATAGTATTATAAATATGACGTATATATCTATATATCATAGTTACATATATGTATAGGTTTTGTACCTGTGCTAAACGAGAACAAGAATAAAAGACCCATCGGTTTTAAGGTCAACTGGTATCAATACCTACATAAATATATACCTGTTTTAATAAGTCCTTTGGTAGTACAAACTAGAGTATACAAAAATAATAGTTAATTTTATACTTATAAGAACTTTTTTAAAGTAAAAAGGTACATACCTGCCCACAATCAAGCAATGATCGAAGCTATCATGTAATACTTAATCTAATTTATTATTGTGACAAGTCTTTACGTTTACGGATCTAAATATTGTGGATTACCTATATCTATATATTCAATAAATACCAGAATACCGGTAGATAGTTACGTATATAAGAAACTAATTAACTTATCAGATATCAATGGTGAAATGAAGGTGAAATATATAGCAACAGCTAGTTATTTATAAAAATAGAACAAAATAACGGTAGAGAAACGCCCCGTCGTAGGTCCCGGTTGTCTCGGCCATTTTATTAAATACTAGCTGTTGCCCGCGACTTCGTCCGCGTGGTATTTAACTAAGACAACCGTTGACAACAGCCTGCTCGCCCATTCTGAGCCCGCGGGACGCATTACAGGTTGTTGCTATCAAACTTAATCAGGCGCTGTGCTGCAACATTGGTTTTAATTTTTTTTCGTGAGATCCTATTTTTTTTTCTAAAATAAAAGTAGCCTAAGTTACTCCTTGTTACATCAGCTACCTGCCAGTGAAAGTCCCGTCAAAATCGGTCCAGCCATTTCAGAGACTAGCCGGAACAAACAGACAGACAGACAGACAGACAGACAGATGGACGGACAGACAGACAGACAGACAAAAATTGTAAAAAGTGTTATTTCGGTATAGGTAACGTGTATACATCTAAATGCACTTAGTAAAAAGCGGTTATTTTAATATTACAAACAGACACTCCAATTTTATTTATATGTATGTATAGATTATTTTACCAAAATGTCGGTGCTTGGATCTCACACGAGATATCACACGCGTCGTAGGAAGCCGGTGGATGGGAGGTGAGGAAGGAGGACCGTGATGTGTGGAAGACATTGGGGAAGGCCTATGTCCAGCAGTGGACGTCTTTCGGTTGATGGATGGATATATAATATAATTCATATGACTTACCTAACGTGTTATTTAAATTAAAACAACAATTGCGTGTGGTGTCGCGTCCAGCACTATGTACTAAGTAATATAATTCCGTTATCTAATTATTTACAAGTGCAAGCGCTCTCTATGCCGATGTGTGTGTGTTACGTGCACTCAAACTGTTTCATTACATAACTGATAATTAGTAATATGGATGCATAATTATTATAAGCTAGTGCTAAAATCCGGTGATAGGTTGAAATAAAACAAATTAAGCGTGTTTATTTTATTGCAACAAAACTAATTTTAAGAATTTTATCGCGGTTTATTTTTTGATTTTACGTTCCCGACGTTTCGGCTGCTTTACAGCAACCATGGTCACGGGAGGACTGAGGTGGTCGGTGTTGCCAGATGTGATTTTCTATTTATACCCAAATTTGAAATTATTTTTCTCCAAAATGATACAATTTGCTTGTGTTTTACCCAAAGGCAAAAAGTTAATAATATCGGCTTAGCTTTTTGCCTTTTTCTTATTTTTTCCTTGAAATACTTTTCTAATTTCCAAACTGAAGCAGTAGAATGACCTTTTTTTTTACGTTACGCATCCCCACTGCATGGGCAATTTCATTTCTCCAAAATTTCTCCAGAGCCAAAATTTTTACCCAGAATTGCGAAAAAAATACCCAATCTGGCAACACTGGAGGTGGTTGACGTCCTAGTGTCATAGTTTGACGGGGGTACCCTCATATTTAGTTGTTACTTGCGGTCCGATCTACGCAGAAAGAGCTCACCGCGATAAAATTCTTAAAATTAGTTTTATTTCAATGTGTAGTATTCGCTTAAATATAAGAAATCAATGTGCTGTGTATGTTGTTTTTTTACGTTCCCGAATCACATTAGACTTTATATTCAGTAATATTTAATTCCACCACATGATATATTACGTCGAGTAAATACATTACAAATTGAGCCAAAATCTAAATGCACTGTCTGAGCAAGCACGACTCATATCGGAGGTACTTTTATCGGAGAATACAATTACATATAAAGATATAAAATTTACCGCCATTCGTGCTAGCACAAAGTTTTTACTTACCGAGATTTGAACTCGGGGCCTCGGTACAGAAACAGGGGCCCTACGAACTGTACCAATCAGTACGTCATCGTCAAGCTTACATGCCTAAAAGGGTATCTATTGGGCTATAGCGAGGGCTGGTTACAAATTAGGTTGCGACCCCATAAGCAGCCCTTTGAAACCTGCAAATGCCACGTAACTATTCACAGCAAGGGGGTTAACTCAAGCTCGAAGCTCGCCGGCGAACCGAACGAATACAGCCCTTATTGATTCAGCTATAATCTAATACTTTCCATTCCAATGCTCCAGCCATTTTCAGAGTTAATCCATGAACGAACAGTATTCTATTTGTACAGCTTATTTGTCTTTAATACACAAGGAATATGAGTGCTTTTCGCTTGTGTTTTGGATAAAGGTACAGTGGTAAAATTGTTACTGACTTGTCTTATGTTAGTCAGTCAAGTAAACCCCAATTGAGTTTGGTCAAATTACTTGAAAGCTGCGATGTTCATTTTATGGTTGTTTTATTTTGAAAACTTGTATTTAAGTTGACAGGATTCATGTTGTAATCTTTTAAATAGACCCAAAATGCTATTAGCTGAGTATATTTCAGTATTATGATGTGGAAAGTATTTTAATTATAATTTTGCCGAGCCCAGATGACGGCAAGCGCTGTCTGCGACTGAAATTATTTCTTTAATTAAAGTTTAGCTGAATGCTTTTCAGTTAATTAAAATTATAATATTCATGTGAATTCCCTAGCATCGGATCGCAACGAGCATAACCAATTTCTTATTAAATATTAACAAATTGTAATGTCAGAGTATTTCGAAGGCTTGGAATATATCTACAACATTGGGGATTTAGCCCAAGCCAGAGGCTTACAAATGGTTTTAAACCTTTGATTGGAGATAACTATATCATACGAAAAATACCAAGATGAAGACACCATTATTATTTATTCGCGTGGTATTTAACAAAGACACAACCGTTGGCCACAGCCTGCTCGTGCGTTCTGAGCCCGCGGGACGCATTTCAGGTTGTTGCTATCAAACTTAATCAGGCGCAGCGCTGCAACATTGGTTTTAATTTTTTTTCGTGAGATCCTGTGTTTTTTTCTAAAATAAAAGTAGCCTAAGTTACTCCTTGTTACATCAGCTATCTGCCAGTGAAAGTCCCGTCAAAATCGGTCCAGCCATTTCAGAGATTAGTCGGAACAAACAGACAGACAGACAGACGGACGGACAGACAGACAAAAATAGTGAAAAATGTTGTTTCGGTATAGGTAACGTGTATACATTCAAATGCACTTAGTAAAAAGCGGTTATTTTAATATTACAAACAGACACTCCAATTTTATTTATATGTATAGATGTATAGAAGAGAAGAGAAGAATAAGAACTTTGACTGCGACTATTAACTAATTACTATAATGATATGGTTAGCTTACAAATAGTACATAAAAATATGAATATTGATACGTAGGTATTGTGTTGTCCCCCACAATTTTAACAGGCATCAACAGGACTAGCCCTACCATAGAGCGAAGGGAGCGGCCGCTTCAGGCGCTGAGTCCCAAGTGGCGCTTTAGTGAGCCAAATTAGACGGAGACTTGCTTAAAGTTCTATACTCTCTTGTACTATCATAATTGGATCTCACTTCATCCCAAGAATTGTCTCGGGCCTGCACTGGGTATCAATATATCCTTAAGTAAATCCGACGGAACTCCAAGACATACATATTAAGTGCACATAATATGAAATTCACGTCAAACTCAGCACGGAGCACGGAGGACGGCGGACGGGAAACCGTGACGCAGGATTAATTAATGTGTCTCGGGACGCTAATGAAGTCCCATTGTTACACCATTTATCACTAAACATATGTAACCTGACTGCTTCGTGCCTGGCACTAACAATGCCAGTGTTTTGGATGTGGTAGTTTTGTTTATATAGTTCTAAGATAGCTGCTACAATCGACGACGGGCCAGCAAATGTATATTCAGAAATATTACTAGGTATGTGTAACTTAAGCTTTAGTACATCGAGTAGGGACACAAAAAGGTTTTAAATTAAAACACATAAAACCTCACACATTTACCCCCAAATTTATAGACGTTTTATAACTTTATCAAACGTCATATGGAACTTACTGCTACAAATTCGGGGGTAAAATGCTTCGATGTTTTAATTAAAGATTTTTGAGAACAAGCAATATATGTCATATCCAAATGACTGTTGAGCCTCGTTTCGTTTCTGTGTGGCTCTTACAAATGTGTTCGCATTGTCCGTACATATTACACGGCTCTTCCCCAATGTATCATCGCATCGCATACGTTGTTTAATCATAGGCAATTTATTTTATGTACAAACAGTTGTAACTTACCGACTTGTCTACTGTACGGAAAGTGCGAGATTATTTTGACACACTGTATGGAGAATTGAACAGCGCCTCTAGCGGGCAGTATTTAAAGCCTTCGATTCCGCATACAAAATCTATACATATAAATAAAATTGGAGTGTCTGTTTGTAATATTAAAATAACCGCTTTTTACTAAGTGCATTTAGATGTATACACGTTACCTATACCGAAACAACATTTTTTACAATTTTTGTCTGTCTGTCTGTCTGTCTGTTTGTTCCGGCTAATCTCTGAAATGGCTGGACCGATTTTGACGGGACTTTCACTGGCAGATAGCTGATGTAACAAGGAGTAACTTAGGCTACTTTTATTTTAGAAAAAAAATAGGATATCACGAAAAAAAAATAAAACCAATGTTGCAGCGCAGCGCCTGATTAAGTTTGATAGCAACAACCTGCAATGCGTCCCGCGGGCTCAGAATGGGCGAGTAGGCTGTTGTCAACGGTTGTCTTTGTTAAATACCACGCGGACGAAGTCGCGGGCAACAGCTAGTGTCTAAATATGTAGACTATAAAGTATACGGTTGGCTTACGAATAATCTCGCACTTGACGTGCTGAACTCCTTACTACTATCTTATAAAATGTATTCCTACTTGGGATAGACTTCTACCATGATTTCATACTAAAATCACAATTGAAAATACTGAAAAAGTTCGTATAATTCATGAGCAGATCGATGGAAAATTCCATCTCAGGGGGGTCCAACATCATGAGCTGATTCCATGGTATCAGTTTTAGTGATGCAGCCTGATACACCCTGAATTTGAAACCGAATGCGGCTTTCGTGAGTTATCAAGAGTCGTAGTAGACACTCTATTACCGTTTGGGTGTGTTAGAGGATTTGTTTCAGATTGGAACTTCTGTACTTTCTCGTTTGTGTCACTTACCTGCCTGCCTTGTAATATCATTTAGTCAACAATGACTGGTCTTCATTTGCTCAGCCTCATTACATAAGTTTATCTCTTACGCATTATGTTATAGTCACTCAAAAAAAATACGTCAGCGTGGTGGAATAAGGCATGATTTCCCACTCGCATTGAGGGGAGGTTAGTGCCTATCAGTGAGATAATAACGGGGGTAATTGTTTGTTATGTATTTATATACCTATGTAATGGATTTCTGGTGGTGAAAAGAGGCTTTCTTCTTTTTTTTTAGGTTGGCAATTTAATCGTATACAAAATAGAGCCATTGTGGCCACTGTCGAGTAAGTCTTGAAAATGGTTTTTGAATTATAAGTACCTACCCGTGATGCTAATGATAATGTAGATGACGATGATGAAGATGAAATGAATCTCCTACCCCTCTCAGTAAAGCTGTGGATACTTTACTGAAAATTTAACGGACAATTTGGGAGAACATGAAAAGTCAATTTATATTATTTTATTTCAATTTCCTTCACTCGTGCACTTTTATGAACACACAATGGTTAATTTACCACTAATATTACACATTATTTATACAAGAAACCACTTTTCCACACTTTTTTGGAAATAAAACAAAATTGACGACTTCACGGTCCAACGTCCCGCCAAAAACAAAAGAGTCTCCAGCCCGCTCCATTTTCATATCATCACATTTATAATGTGTATTTATTGAATGTGTTATTGCTATTAATTACTTGACATTGGCAACATACCCGCTAAGTTGTGGGTGAGGCCATATTCATATCCATTTTATTTCATGGCATCTCATTTCGAAAAGGAAGAAGAAGAATAGTGTCCCAAAATCGTGAGTCACTGTTATCAGGGTTGATTCACGAAAAAAACATTCAGCACTCAGCCCCCATATCGTCGGATCACATATCTATCCGATAGATGAATCAATACACCATGATTAGATTATAGATAATATAACGTTCACTTAAATTCGTGCTGGTATTTACTTTTATCAGTTCGTGACTGATATCAGACGAAAAAGGTTTATAGTCACAATGGCTCCGTGGTTGGAATTGCCGTTTGAAATAACAAATGTGACCCCCGAGGAAGATAAGCTAATAAGGAAATGCCTTTTAGGTTAGTTCTGTGATAGTGTTGCACTGTGCTCGTTATTCATTTATTTGCCGGAGTTAATATCTGGATATTTGTTACTTAATATACGGTAGGTACTTATTTATATTAATGTATTGAGGATATATAATAATATGTAATGTTTTAGTGATACAGTCGCGTCTGCACTGGATTCTATTCCAATGAAATATAATTCAATGACCACAGAAGCCAGGGCCGCCCACGTATTTCGACGTTCCATATTCGATCCTCACTCTGACCGTTAAGCTATTAACATGAGCCCACTCTTTTCTATTAGTTGGACAGGCAAACGGCCCAAATTAACTAACAAATAGTTGCCAACGGGACTTCGCATAATCGCAAGTGGGATTTCTGGATTTCATGTGCGATCCTTATTTTCAACCATGATCATCGCTTGCTAAACGGTGAAGGAGAACTTCATGAGGAAACCTGTATGTCTGAGAGAACCTTCCGAGAGACTGTGAAGTGCGCCAACAAGCACAGGGCCAGCGTGGTGGACTATGGCCTAATCCCCCTCACATTGAGGGGAGGCTCGTGCCTAACAGTGGGACATTAAAAATAGGTCAATATTATTATTATACACTATCAGCTGGTAGTGAACCAGTTATGTAAATAGTGTTTGACGACAAAGATGACGCCGTTGTTGTCTACTGAAGATCAGGAGTCATTTTGGTTGTCAAAATTATTTGGTACCGGTACCTCGGTAGACATACTCGATAATTCCTTTCCTATATTGAAATTTCCAATGTTTTTTATTACATATTTCGCTATAACATGTTGCAACACACTACTTTTTTATTAACATTTTATTGTGCATTTATTACTCCAGCGGGGCTTGGTGTTATGGCTCTTATAATATATCCAATAAAGAATAATAGAAAACAATAGGACTGTCCTAATTTAATTCGTGCATGACTTCTAAACGTTAGTAGGTACCTATATGATATGAGTCAAGTTTAATAGGCCATGGTAAATAAACTTTGAGAACATTTCTGGTAAGCTTGTAGCTAAATTTCAACGGGATTGTTGCGTTTTCTTAGGTTGAAGACTAGGAAATGAAAAGCGTCACTGATTCTGATTCTTTCAAAGTCAAAGTCAAATCGTTTATTTCGTTTAGGCCTACGGGGGCACTTACAAATTGTCATTACATTTTTTTTCTTAACTCTACAACCGGATTTCTGATTCTGAAACTATATTTATAGTTACGTATAGTACAGTGAGTTTGTGATGTCTTTATATAAACCCGAAATGCGATCTCACAAAACAACAAGCGTTGCTATGGTAACGATAAAGTATTCCATTGGATGTTCGTATTCTTTTTTTAGGTTGGCAATCACCTACAAAAGAGTGCTGTTTTTGCCAGTGTCGAGTATTTCTTGATAATACCATTGGATGTTGCTATATATTTTTGTAACCTGATATGTGTGGTGGTATTGCTTGATTCGTTGGATAAACTCTATTAAGTCTCTTCTAAACATATTATGACAAAACACTCATCTTTGGAGGCTATCTTCTCTTCAAAGAGTTGAGTTAATATTTTGTAAAAATATTATACCTTTTTTTTTAAATGTGTTAAAAAAAAAAGTTGCTATTGGTTTTTTAATATGTGAAAAAAAAATGCTGTTTACGACTTTGAATTTCTATATTCTTCTGAACAGCTTGAAACTTTTCAGTGTTTTTTTACCAAGTGGCCCCGTTTGAAATATAATATTCCTTTTAACTTTGCATAGAAATATGTATTGACCGAATTAATATTTTCGATTGTATATTTGTATGTCGATATGTACCTATATTAATATATACATACAAGCCTTCCTTGTACGAAATACCACTTAATAAAACGATTGGTTATCTATTATATCATACAAGCGTGAGGATGAGGATCATGCGAGATGTACTTCATTTTTAGTTAAATTTTATCTCCACTCAATGATAAAGCGTTGCCTTGTAGTAATCATTACAATAGGTAGGTAGGTAGGTATATTTCCTCATGACACTGCAATAATCTTTATCTACGCTATTCGAGCTGACAATATTTTCACTAGGCTTTAAGGTAGGCGCCAAATTCAGTATTTTTTTCTATAATTACACCAATAAAAAACTTATTTGTCTTTGTATTCTTCTTCTTTTTTAAGTTGGCAATCGGCTACAAAATATAGTGTCAATTTTGCCAGTGTCGATTATTTCTCGTTATAAAATTATTAGTACCCCAGATGATAATGATGATGTTGATGACGATGATGAAATGAATCCCCTATCAGTAAAGCGGTGGATACTTTACTGAACATTTAGTGGACTTCTTGGAAGAACTTAAACAGTCAAGTTATACTATTTCATTCTCCCAAGATGTCCGGTAAATTCAGTGAAGTATCCACAGCTTTACTGATAGGGTTAGGGGATTCATTTCAATAAAGAATTTTATTGCTCGACACTGGCAAAAATGGCACTATTTTGTAGCTGATTGCCAACCTAAAAAAAGAAGAAGAAAAATAAACACCTTTTGAAAAAAGAAATGATTCCTTCGCCTGTCCTACTGGACGAATTAAACTACTACTACTACTACTACTACTGAAAAAAGAAATGTCAACTTCACGGTTCATCTTCCCGCCAAAAAGTCCAGCTTTCTATTGAATTATTAAAGATAGTTAGCGAAGGGTACAAGCTTGATGATGACAATAACATATTAACCCAGTGACGTCAATAGTTTGCACCCAAAGTTCCATATCGATGAAAGCAATGACGATAACATTTTTTTATCGACGTTTTATCTACTTCAAACCGTATTATTATATTGTATTAAATGCTGAACAAGTACTTTTATTGTCGGCGATATCTGAAGAATTAATCCGTTCAAATAAATTTTATGAGATGCCGACAATGTAACATGTCGGTGGTACTGAAAAAGTGTAGACATAAACTCCTTGGAGTAAATAATTTATGTCAGCAATCCCCACCAATTCTAAAAAAACACATTGTTTGCGACCAAGCTCTCAAAGCTTAAGGTGGAAGCGCTAGGTCAGGGCGCGAAATTCAAGATGTCAATGGTTTTTATTTTTTTACGAAAAATCTGGACATCTTTACGATGTAATTTAGTTTTTTGCGATATTGACATTCTGCATTGGATGTCTCGATGTATTAAGTTTGCTTAAAAAAAAACCTAATCCAATACAATACCATAAGGTTTGTAAAAACCGCTACTTTTACTAACTTAATGGTGTTGTATAGCTTTAGGTACTTTTTTAAGCAAACTTAATACATCGACACATCCAATGCAGAATGCTAATATCGCAAAACACTAATTAACATAGTAAAGATGTCCAAATTTTTCGTAAAAAAATAAAAACCATTGACATTTTGAATTTCGCGCCCTGACCCTGAGCTTCCACCTTAATAACGGCTCTACAGTGCGTGATTCAGACAGGCTATCTATACACCTATATACCTATATACTACGCTTTCAACCTGTGCCTCTCCTTAGCGCATTTACGCAATCGGATTTTTGGATATCACGTGCGAATCTCAGTTTCAACCATGATTATCGCTTGCTTAACGGTGAAGGAATACATAGTGAGGAAACTTGCTTTTCTTAGAGAACCTCTAGACCAGGGATTCCCAAACTATTTTGGGCAAGAGACCCCTTTTCCAAAATGAACTGATACCTCAGACCCACATTGCCAAATTACTTTAAAAATCTTATCTCTAGTTTTTTCCCATTGATACAAAATAATAATTTCATCGTGTACGAACTTGTGCACGCTTATCGACTTGTTGAGTTTTTTAATAGTACAACAATGATAACTTCCTACTAAAATATTAGTCATTCTTATAACAAGTTGGTACACGTAAAATTTTCTTGAAATTTTCAAATAATGACTTGTGTTCATTCATAGGGGTCGATTTTTAGACCTAGTCGACCCCGAAAATCAGTTTTCGTTTTTGTCGACCCCTGGGGAACCGATATCGACCCCAAGCGGTAGATATCGTCCTCTTTGGGTATCCCTGCTCTAGACAGACGTGTGAAATCCACCAACCCGCACTGGGCCAGCGTGGTGGACTATGGCTTATCTCCCTCACATTGAAAGGAGGCCCGAGCTCAACAGTAGAACATCTAAAAAGAGCTAATATTTTTTTTGTCTATGCCAGGGTATACAATACCATTCGTGAAATGTGGCAAGAACGGCTACGTGATGCCGGGCGCGTTCCGGAAGCACGCAGAGTTTATCTACAATATGCAGGTCCGACCTGACGACGTCTGGGTCATCACCTTCCCTAGGTCTGGTGAGTAAAATATCTTCAGTCCTTTGCTAAAACTATGGGCGTATCTTCCTTACTCAACTTAATTCCATATTTTTAAGGACAATCGAATCTGATGAAAGTCTGTATATAGATGAAAACGATTTGAGGGAGGAACCATCACTCAGCTGCGACTAGTCAATTTTATTGCAAACCAAATGATATTGGTTTTAAGGTCGGTTTCCCGTTACCAGGGTCTCAAAGCGAGTGGAGTTCCAGGCTAAAAATAGCCTATTATGTTATTACAATCCAATACCGTGACAGATTAAAAATTTATCTGTTACGAGAAAAAAGCTTACGAGGAATCTATTTTAACAGAAAAATACTTAAGTACGTTTGTTGTAAATGTTACATTGCGTCAAGATTTGGGTACCTATCTATTGAGATAAATCAATGTAACTGATAATGGATGTGTATGTATCGTATAGTCATATAAGAGTAATATGTATGTGTGTATATATGTGTTATCTGTATGAGTAACGCGGTTATTGATTAGAATTACGAGTTATGTAAGCAGAGCCGCCAACGAGTTCAACTAAAGTGAAGTGTGATTGACTGATGTCGGGCCCTTTATGGACCCTTTATGCCTCTTTATGGTCATAATACACCTCGTTAAAGTAATAACAAGGTCATGGGTTCGATGTCCAAGACATGCTATGTTATTACACGGAACGTATATTTTCTTTTTTGCCGGAAGCGGAAACGTATCCATTTAACCACAACAGGCGTGACCCCTATTACATTGGGACTTACGACAATCGGAAAATGTGGGTAGTAGTGAACCTCTGCGTACCCATTCTGGGAATACAGGCGCGATGATATTATAAGTAATTTATTTTTATTATTGTCTGCAGGCACGACGTGGACACAAGAAATGATTTGGCTCCTTGAAAACCACTTGGACTATCAAACTGCAAAGGAAGTTCCATTATACAAAAGATTCCCTATGTTAGAGTGAGTAAAAACACATAATAAGGCTACCTACAGGAGCACTACAAATGATTGTCCTTTGCATTTTTTTCTTAACCTACAATCAAAATGCTGGTCGCGTTTAGATTTGGTTGTGTAGAGTTAGACAACTGAGTTGATCCGGCAAGAAACTCAGCGGGCTTCTCTTTTTTTAAGTATTTTTTTTTTCCGCCAATTAATAATCGTGCAAGCTAGAAAAGTTCAATTATGTTTAATTAAAATATAAAATACATGCCTACCTCATGTAATGACTATACGTCTAGACTCTAGCGCAACAAGCTATTAAGGTCTAGCGCATTGATCTACTTGAATCAATCGTCTAGCGATTCAGATTCCGTGTATTTAAAGGTGCCTACTACAGATTTTTGGATATTTCGTTTGAATTATTTCCCTGGAATAAAAGTATTTTTAAGAATTTATTTGACCGGGATCTGTCACCAAGACATATGTTCTGTTTAAAACCAATTACATATTTGTTTTATGATTTTCAAAATGTTGGTGCCGTGGTACTCAGCAACGCTCAGTTTGGGACCAAACAGTTGTTGTGTTCTTCTGGAGATATTACTCATACTATCATTATAATATATTTTTTTTCCATTCCAGAACCACATCCCAAATCCCATCGATAGCGTATGACCTCATAAAATCAAATTTCATGAACTTGGGAAGCTTCCAAGGTGTAGGCGATGCAGTCAAGGAGCCCAGCTTCGAAGCCGTCGACAAAGCGCCTTCACCGAGGCTGATCAAGACACACCTGCCTCTCTCCCTGCTGCCTCCAAACTTGCTCAAAACCGCCAAAGTGGTGTACGTAGCGAGGGACCCCAGAGATATAGCCGTGTCGTACTTTTATCTCCACAAGATGATCGCGAAGAGTTTGTTGCGAGCCAGCTTCACTAACTTTTGGGAGGCTTTTAGGAGAGATTTGAGTAAGTAGAAATGTAGTCTTTTGTTACGCTCGGGAGCAATGAATTTGGGTCACCAAATAAACCTTCATATCTCCGAATCTAATAATTATAGCTTATTCAAATAAAAACGGATTTTATAGACTATACTACTCTTACTCTCTTGCTGATGTCATTTTCTTGTTTGCCGCTAAAAGTGTTGCGATTAAAAATACTAAATCTTACTATTTGAAAATCGAACTAAGAATTTGCTGCATTTGTTTGTGCTTTTGTTTCTGTTGTCACATAATAGAAAAATCAGAAGCGTTCCTATGAAAAATTCATTATTAATGTGGCAATTATGACACTTACACCCAAATAATGTGCGAGAATGTAAGATAATGTTGCTATGATTTTTATTGATGAACCGGATTCATTGCTACCCATTGTATTTTGAGGGTTCTTTTTATTGCTTCCAATGAAACAGGAGGCAAGCTTGTTGTCATCCAGCCGGCCATATTGCCCCTCTATTGAACAGTCTTTTTTCCTTCCAGTGCCTTATTGCCCGGTGGTGAAGCACACGAACGAGGCGTGGCTGCAAAGAGATAATCCCAATCTGCATTTCATGTACTACGAAGATATGATTAAGGTTAGTCTGGAACTCATCTCTGGAAACCTAAGCATACATTACTGGAAGCTGCATTTTTTCCCTGAAATTAATTAATATATAATAATACTAGCTGTCCCGGCGAACTGCGTACTGCCTCAGAATCAAATGTGTTTTTTTTTCATGTTTTAATAGGAATTCTGCTATTCGAGACGGAGACAAATTCAAAAATTCAAAGGTCATAAAAATCGGCCCACCCGTTCATGTGTAACTAACACGACTTAGTTTTATATATATAGATTGGCCCTTTATAATGTCTCACTGTAGGGCACTTTACACGACTTTCGAGGGGTTCTCTCAGACATGCCTGTGTCCACACGATGTTTTCTTTCACTGTTTAGAAAATGATAATCATGATTAAAAATAAAATTCGCACATGAAATCCAGAAATCCCAGAGATACGAGCTGGGTTCGGACCTGCAACCCTCGTTTCCAAGGCGATCGTTCTGCCAGCTTGGTTGTCACAGATTTTTAAACTTAAATCATGTATTTTTTTGTAACAGGACTTGCCCAATGAAATCCGAGGTATGTGCAAGTTCCTCAAGAGAGACTACTCGGACATCGATATCCAACAGCTAGCCAAACACCTTAGCTTCGACAACTTGAAGCAAAACAAGACCGTAAACAACACGGTAAACAAAGACGATAATAGCATACAGTTTGTGAGGAAAGGTGAGATATTTAACCTTAATGTAATAGTACATAGAGCTTCTTGTTGAAAATGAAAGGCAAACGAAGGATACGTCTAGATTTTTTTTATTACATTATAGGCAAGTATTTGATCTCGGTCTCACCTGACGGTAAGTGACGATGAGATCTACGATGGAGCATACTTGCCTAGAAAGTACCTGTTCACTCACGACTTGAAAACACCCAGATTGAAGTCAACGGGGAACAAAGGGCCGGTAGCGTGTTCCATTCCTTGGCAGTTCGCACGATGAAATTAGAAGAATTGTCTCATGCTGTACTGAGATTTTTTCCAAGAACTTATAAAACAGTATAAGCATTTCTCTCCATACTCTAAACCTTTAGCGGCATAAGTAGCTCAGTCATGACGTGTCTCGCCCAAAGCAATACTCGCGCTGCCTCATGGCCTCGCCCAAGCGCTGGAATTATGGCTTAGCCTCGCTGTCGTGTGCATCAACTGATTGTGAGTGTAAAAATAGAGGCTGCACGATCAGCCCCTATTGGCTTACTCTAGAAAGCATTATCTTTCAACCTGCTCCAATTTATTCATTATAAACTCTAAGTCTAGATGTCTAAATGTATTTATTGGCACCGATTGTGGATCCAAGAGCACTCTCTTATGCTTATGCTGCACTAATAACTATTTGACTAATGGCTATTTATATACTGTATATATATATATATATATATGACTTACCCACAAATTATTTGACAGATACCTACTCCATACAAATTCCGTCGAATTGGTTAAATATAGAGTCAGAAGGCATATTCTGAAACAGGCTCAAGAAATTCAGCAATTTTCAGATAATTACTTGATATAGAAAAGGTACTAATTAATTTATTGCGATTTCAGGTGAAGCCGGTGGATGGAAAACACATTTTGATGATAAAATGCAACTTCAGGCCGAGGAGTTCCTCGTTGAGCGTCTGCACGGACTCGACTTGTCCTATCCTTTGTTCTCTTTAACCGAGATGACTAGGCTTTAATCAGATAAACACATAAACATAGCAAAGTGACTCCTATAATTTCTCAAAAAAGTGCCTTTGTAGATTTTTTTTTATTTATTTCTCACCGTGAAGTATTATGATGTACTAAACGGATTTTAAATGAGTTGCATTTTTAAGGAAGTACTATAGCTCTCGATATCGCACACTTTCGTTGGTGTGTATGTGTGCGGCTGTAATGGATTTATACCAAATAAACTATGAATTTGAGACTCAGTTTTGACGGTAACAGATGTGAATAGTCGTTTTGACGGTTGGGTAAATATAACTAGTCTGACTTGTAGAACGCTATATTTCACTATCGACGGTAACGGTACGTCAAGTGAGAGAATTCGGAAGCCAACTGTATAGTTTATAGTTTACGTATTTAGATACATTGTATAAACAAATATGGGAAGAGGAACGTATTTGTTTATACTTTTCCAAACTTTTCCAACTTTTCCAATTACAAACCAAACAAGTTTATCGAATACACATTGTTAATACATTGTATGGCAAACTGAACAGTGCCTCTGGCGGACGGTTATTGAAACTTTAAATTCTTCATTCAATGTGTATAAATACGTAGACTATGAAGTATACGGTTAGTTTACGTATAATCTAGCACATGACGTCCTGATGTATATAGTATTTTAATAGTAATTGTAAATAGTATTTGTGACGGTAACGGATGTAAATAGTATTTTTGACGGTAACTGTAAATATTATGTGTGACGGTAAAGGATGTAAATAGTATTTTTGACGGTAACTTTAAATATTATTTGTGACGGTCACGGATGTAAATAGTCATTAATATATAAGTTATTTATAATGTTAAATTGTTGTACGAAAGAATTTAGCTATAAGAAATAATTGTGCTATAGAATAAATAGTTTTATACGGTAAAAAACGGTTCCAGTTGACCACAAGTTTGCTAACAGAATGGATTCGCAATGGACTAATAATGGCATAATTGTCAATTTTGACCACTGGGATATCAGAGGGACTGTAACATATGAGATATGGAAAATGTGTCAAAGTATACCAAATATGAGTAAATTTTGTTTGCACACTTAAGTTCCTTTGTAAGCTACGCTATAGCGCGGTATTCGTGCAACGGTGTAGGTACTACGCTCGGGTGCGGTGTCATGTAGTACTATGACTGTAAGCCTCCTTGCCTAGCGAGTACATAGAGGCTGAAATAAAATACTTGATTCTCTGTTCCAATTTTAAAATATGGTTTCGAGATTATTCGTATCCTATACTCAATATTATCAACAATTTTAAATATTCATAACGTTCCATTAATTTTTTTTGTTTACTGCTTTTACTTCAAACTATTGACTGTTTTTATGGACATTTTTTTTAACATGTACCTGCTTGGCTTATTATCAAATTCACACACACAAATTTTTGAGATATATTCCGCATTTTACTGATAAAATCTATTGATAATTCGTAAGCTGATAAGATAAATGGTCAATAAGACAAGTCTCTGTTCCTAAATTGTATAGGTAGTATAGCCGGGGAATGAAAAGGTTCGTCACTTGAGAGACGAATTTTGTTTGCAAGAGTTCAAGAACTGTAATGCCAACATTCCAATGCAAGAAACAGTACTGCCAGCATTTTAATAAATGCCACGCGTTTACTATAGAATCTAAGGAATAAAGGTTATGCTTATGCCATTCTGCAATTATAATCAAATATTTCAAAATTCGACACTGGCTGAAATAGCTTTAATGGAACCGAATGTCAGCCTGAAAAAAATAAGCTTGAAAAAAGTTAAGAAAAGAAAAAGAATACAATGGTGACATTGACAGACACTGGGACTATATTTTTTAAAGAGGATATAATTATTTCGTTTATATTAAAAATATAAATGGCAGGCAGGCAGGCCATTTTACAAGAAAAAAAATAAACAACCTTTATTTGAGTAAATTTGAACCTTGTTGTCGAACAGTGAAATATAATTTTCTATGCAACAACAGGCTGTTCTGTGACATAGTTTGCAAAGGTAACATGTCGCGTTCTTTAAATGAATCAATTTAAAAACTGACGAATCTTTTCATTCCGCTACTGCATATAAATTGTATAAGAATTACAATAAGTTACTTGTAAATATTGAATGAAATATTTTTTTATAGAACATTGTATTTTATTTCGTGCTTATTGAAAGCAAAATTGACTTATGGTGCGGTCATATCTGGATTAACGTTGGTGTTAATATACGTTAATATTAATTTATGCCTTAATTAACGCATTAAAATTACCACGTTAAGCGCTTGGCTACATTAATTTGGTTTTACTCTTATAGCTTAATGGAATGACGTTATTATATTTAGGTGTTAAACTGTTGGCCACATCTGCTTAGTGGCATAATTAAGGCGCTAATTAGTGCACTAAGCCACAGGTGTGGCCGCGCCATTAGTAAATATCGGAGCATCCACTAAAGCGTGGTCAAACAATTGAGATATTTTTTTTGTCGGTTAAAATAAGAAAATGAATCAATTGCTACATTAAAAAAGGCGGTGAAGATACTAGGTAAATACAGCCATAGACAATAATATTTGAATTCATCAAAATAACTACATAATAAATATTGCAATATAACAATACCGTAAATAAGTATAACACAATTAATTTAAGAATAGGTACACAGGGCAACTTGCGTGAGGATTCAGTTCGTAGAAATTTTAGCGCGATCCCGCGGCGCTTCATCATTTCATTAACACAGTAAATGGCGGAATAAACTTACCACTTTGAACTTAAGAGTTCAAACAGGGGGGGGGGGGGGGGTTACAAGGTCATTCAGAAAGGGTAACCTGCGAAGCGAATTTGTACTTAATGGTTTACTTTACATGAACAAAAAATATTCAAATTCTGATTTTAAAAATTTATATTGTTGCCAACAAGTTGGAAATTGTGATGTCACGTGAGAAATTTTTTTTTTAAAATAACGCATCGCATTGGATGATATTATTTGGACGGCCTCCTTGCGTGATACAGCTTTTTTCTTGGCGCAGTGACGCCTATAAAACGAATAAAGCTTCAATAAAAATGTCTTAGTGTAGATTATTATGGGTGGGTGACGTAGTATTACAGCAGTTATGTGGTGCTTGCATGTAATAACGTTTCCACAATGACAATATTCACTCCACGATTCCAGCTTTTATTTTTTTGTAAAAATAAACGAGCAATATTAATGGACCCTAGTGCAGTAAAAAAAGAAGCACTGGCATACAATTTATTGCTATTAATTTCTTGTAGGCGTTAGTATCGATTCTCAAACATGGTTTTTTTTTTTCTATACTTTATGGTATAGATGTTATAAATATATCAGTATTGGTTATTGCATTGAGAAAACAAATATGGGTGATGAGAATATTATCCAGATTTCAGTATGAGTAATTGATGGGTATAAATTACATTATCTATGTACTGTATTTTTTTTATAAAGTTCTGTTCTGCCTGATTCTTTCAACTATACGTACGTTTTTTATTTTTCAGAGCGCCTTACCTTTTTAGTATTCCGTAGTCCTTTGTAGAAGTAAAATGAAAATATCAATATAGGTATGAGACGTAATGATTTAAAGGCCAGACGACCTTAGCAGGGTCATCGCGGTCGGCCATCGTTAACTTAACAAATAACACTATTTGCATATAAAATATTTTATTAATTCACATTTTCCTAAACCAACAAAATATTGACTAAATAAGCAGTGTAGGATTACACAACGATAAACATTGAAACAAGATCGCCAGGTAGACAGAAAACAACATGATTGTGCGACCAATTCAAAGGACCAATTGTATGTTAATCAAAATATAAGGCCAACTGCACACGAGTTTAGTCATAGAGTAAGTGGACAAGTAATGGTGCGACATGCGGACCAAGTTTAGGTACAATGTTAAGAGACCGTACGGCATATAACTATCCAGTTTCTGAGAATTAAACAGTGCCTCTAGCGGACGGTATTCTAAACTTTCAAGTGTCCCTACAAAATGTCTAAATACAAATGGATACGTTTATCTTATGATTAATAAAGCACTTGACGTACTCTGGTTATATGGCTAAGTGATCAGTAGAAACTTGTCTCATAACCCTTAAACTGCAATTTTACACAATCTCTGTTGCACCTCACGATGTAAATGTTGTTTTTATAGGTTTTTTTTTACAACTGTAGCTGTTACTAGCCAGTCTATTACTTGTTTAACTGGTTACTATTCCCGTGTATAACCATCGTTATTGATAGTACTATCAAACGCGACGTGGCTCCGAAGCCGGTTTAGTTGCGTTGCGCGGGCGCCGGTATCGGACGTACGGCTAAAAACAGACCAAGATGGCGTCGCGAACAATTAACCACTGTTTATCTTTCACGAGAAAATACAGTTCGAAAACCGACAAAAATGTCGCCTTCCTCGGCCTTGGCAATATGGGAGGCTTCATGGCCGCTAACTTGGTCAAACAGGTAATAAAAAAAAAACAATATATCGTCATTCAATTTGTGCTGGCTGAATACAAATTCCATGGACATAGATAATTAAAATACAAATTTTAAAAACATGATTTTAAATAGAAGCGTTCTAGTTTATTCGAATTTTAAATCGCTAACTCATTAAATATTTGGGTGAGAGTTGTACCTATATCGTTTCGTTTTGTGTGTGTGTGTGTGTATTTTTATTAAAGAAATGCGTAAGAAGACTATAATACATTTTCGTCTACAAAATTAGATCGGATTTAAATTCCGAACACACTCGGTCCATAGTTCAAGATTATTATTATACACTACTTTAATTATTGATTTACTAAGGTACACAATAAAACGCTCGCTAATAGGTACATTATTAAATTATGTACGCATTTACGCATATTTAGGAACGTATAGTCTCTCTATAATGTATTTTGGTTTGATTAATAGATTCTTCCTATTGAAAATAATTAAGTACCTACCAAGTTGTATATCAATGGGCTTATATCGCTATTTCCTACATAAATAGCCGCATCGTCACTAATTCTTAAGATTATCGCTAACCCAAGACCACATACGCTAAATAGTGCACGTAAAATCTATAAAACCATAAAGAAAAAAAAACTTTATTTTAACATAACGTAATGTCATAAGTAATTTGTTTAGTAACAAGAAGTTACGTAGTTAATTGCTATAGATACATTTAAATAAAGTAGAGATAAGCTACAATCGTCTATTGATAAAATATTTAATTAATAATAAGCGACATTGACCTTAATACTCCCGCCACAGAGCCAGAACTGCTGCGATTGTGTTCCCTTCGCTGTCCTCGTCGCTCTTATGGCGCTATAAATTTTCTATTTCACTCGTGCGTAGAGCAGTTGCTCAATGGAATGCATTTACATTAGTATCGAAGTAATTTCAAACCTAACAACTTGTAATAGGTTTGGTTACTGATTGATAATAAATAACGCATCTTGTATACTAATGTATGTACGTAATGTAGGTATGTAACGTTAATGTGTATTAATACAGTTCCGGGCGGTAGGTACTATGTTAGTCACATATATTTGCTATATGTCTACATTTCATGTGCGATGTGTAAATATGTACAGTCGACTAAGAAAGTCCTTTATCACTTTTACAGCAACTCCTATTCGATAAAATATCACTAAGGCATTGATATATAATACGCTTGAACCTACGTCACTAGAAACCACGAAGATTCTAACCTAAAAAATATTCTAATCTTTAAAAATAAAGAGAGATGATATAAACCTCTTGGAAGCTTAAAAAGAAAGTAATTTTTAAACGTCATGTTAATTTAAATGTGGAAATCATTTTCTTTTTCTTTCATTCATTAACATTTAAGCTTATCATGTTCTATGTTCAAATTAATAACACTGGCCGCTAACGTTACACCAGTCATATACAATATTGATTGTCATAGACAGCAAATACGACACAGCGATATATTGCCACCCGATTGTTAGTTTGATCATGCAAACGAAAATAGACCATATGATGTTCGGTCTTAAGGTGCTAAAGCACTTTTTTGGTTGACTCTACTTACATATTAAACAAGTTGTTATCCATTAAAAATACCAATAATAAAAAAAATTACGTTGAAGCACAGACTTATTAGAATATTCAGACAGCTCACGGCGTACGTTAAAAGTGAAGCCTACAAAATTGCGATAGACTACAGTTTTATTGTGCTCGACTTTTAGCGTACACCGCGTGTTATCTGAATATTCTAATATGTCTGTGAGTCGAAGCTTAACATAACATACTTAAGTTATAATAATTATTCTGTTATTCAATAAGAATATAAATCTATGAATAAAACCGACGCTAAATGTGCAAAAAAAGTAAAAGCAGTCCACAAAAAATCCGTGAACCCAGTTTAATGGCACATTACTGTAATTTAAAATTAAAATCCTTTCCACTTGATTCAAACATTATGTTAAGTTATGCAGATGGAAGCTTTTTACGTAAAACATTTTAAGGTGGGTGGGGTTTTGCAGAACAAGTACGATATTAAGGGTTCCAATAATGGGCAAGGATATTATCTCTAATGGCTTTTACGCCTTTGCTGCTTTGGTCGTCTAGTTCGCGCGAGCGCCAGAAGACTCGGGACCTTATATGACTAAAAGTTGCACAAGCCTGCATCGTGGTTCAAATATGCAACTTGAAGCACCGCACTACACTCGCTGGTGTTCGCTTAGGCCAACTAACTGTGTGCAATTGCCCTAACATTAGCAGTGTGTCACACTATTATTATTTACCATACACACATCATTAGCGTAGTTGGTAGTGAACCTGCTTTCTGTGGGACAAATTTTGTGTGATGAGCACGAATGATTGTACCCACAGATATATGATTGTACCCAAGTCATGGATGTTTAATATCTATATAAGTATTATATACTGGGTTCACCCTAGTCCATTGTACGGTACCCATCATACAAGCGTTGCTTCGTGTGGGACTGTATAGTTGGTGTGTTCGTTTGGCGATATTTATTATATTTATAATTTTATTTTCACAAATTTAAGTAAAATGCTTTGCTAAATATACCTTCATGGCGCGAGGCCCTCGGACCGTGACACCACGGGCGGTGGCCCACGTAGACCACGCCTTATGTTATCATTTTCATCATCTTGCCCCCAGGGTTTCACAGTTCGCGGTTACGATCCGTCCAAGGAGGCGCTGACGGCGGCAGCAAAGAATGGCATCACCAGCGCCAGCTCCATCGCCGCCGCGGTGGACGGTGTTGACGTCGTAGTCTCAATCCTTCCTAGCAACAAGGTCGTGCTGGACGCGTACCTCGGCAAGGATGGCGTTGTTGAACATGTAAGTGAAGATTATGAGATTTTAGTTGGTCACATTCTGATGGGTATAAGTAATAGTACCAACCCTTTTTAATGTCCCACTGCTGGGCACGGGCCTCCCCTCAATGCGATGGGGATTTGGCCATAGTCCTCCACGCTGGCCTAGTGCGGGTTGGCGGAGAGTATAAGTACTAATAAGAAATGCTTAGCCGACACTGACTTTTGCAAGATTGAAGAGACACTAAAATAAAAAATACAACCGAATTGAGAACCTCCTCCTTTTTGAAGGGAGAAGCTGAAGTGTGGAACTAGTCATGGATACCCGAGGCTTGAAAAAAATTAACATTGCATATTCAACAATATAAGTTCCAAAGACAGGTCTTCTTTTTGGTCACATTAGATCAGCCTTTCCCAAAGTGGGCGATAACGCCCCCTTGTGGGCGCTGCAGGCCTAAAGGAAAGGGCGGTAAGAGACCCAGAAAAAAAATGGGGGCGTTGTGTAGAGGCGTACAATAATTAATTTAATTAAAAGTTATAGTGGTTTTTAAGTAAGTGAAAAAATGGGGGCGCTAAAAAATAATTCATTCTCAAAGTGGGCAGTAGATAAAATAAGTTTGAGAACCCCTGCATTAGATAATGACTTTGAACACCTATGAGAAATTGTTTTAAGTCTAGACTCTAAACTAGGGATTCCCAAAGTGATTTCCCTGGGGTCGACATAAACGAAAACTGATTCTGGCGGTCGACGAGGTCGAAAATTCAACCGCTGTTAATTAACACAAGTTCTTATTTGAAACTTTCAATATACTGTATTAGTTGTGTTACGTGTACCAACTTGTTATAAGAATGACTGTAGAATGAATGTAATAGAAAGTATCATTGCTGTACTTTTAAAAAACTCAACAAGTCGATAAGCGTGCACAAGATCGTACAAGATGAAATTGTCACTTTGTAATTATTTTGTATCAATATGAAAAAAAACTAGAGATAGGATTTTAAAGTATTTTGGGTATGGCGGTCTTAGGTATCAGTTGATTTTAGAAAAGCGGTTTCTTGCCCAAAATGGTTTGGGAATCCCTACTCTAAGCCAAACTAAATCAGAATCAGTCACTATGCCCTAAATAAGTGAGGTAGGTACGAGAGTGATTGAAACTAAACTTAAGAAACCATCAACTTACAGGTCCGTAAAGGAGCTCTCCTGATCGATTCAAGTACGGTGGACCCCAACGTGCCGAAACAGATCTTCCCCGTCGCCCTGGAGAAGGGGAAGGGCTTCACTGATGCTCCAGTCTCTGGAGGTAAGACACCAACATTCCTGGCAACACTCTTTTAGCGGAAAAGGGAAGATCTTCCAGCCAGGCGGGTGGTAAGTGGTATGCCTAGCGGGGCGGCCGCTATGCCCCAACGGCTATTGTCGGGATCTTGTATATATGTTACTTGCTCCGAAAACTCTTATAGCGCGATTCAGGATTGTGATGAGAATTGTGTATTGTTCTGAATGCGTCTGCAGCGCCATCAGTGTAGCTAGTGGTGCGGTTGAAGTGGTCGCTACACTCTCATCCTTAATTGCATAAGATTTTTATAAGTCATTAGCGCTTCTGCATATAATCAACAGTATTTTTTTTAGGAAGGTGAATCTGCCTTTTGTTAGCTATTGTCTAAGTTTTGTTCTCATTTTGTGCTAACCTACTCAGCAGCTTGAACTTTCCTGACTCTTTGGAAATAACCATAAAAAGTTAATACAAATTAACTTCAAAGTTCTCGGGTCAGTTATTATAGAGTAGGTACGGAGTCACCACTTTTCTTCAGCTAACTTACTATGCTTCTTTAATAACTAAGTTTCTTTAGTGAACTTTTACATTATACATTTTTTTTTCATCTAGCAACTGGGGACTGATATTTTGATCTTCGTCTGCATTGCTTTTAATTAGGCAAGTTAATTACTTATTACAAATTTGAATGGTATTTATAATATGTGGCTTATTTGATGAACTACACATGTCAGTGCCTTGAAACCTGTCTTAAATATAATTTACGTATTTATTAGATATTCTTCTCGCCTAAGTCGCACGCGGCATGCTGCGCAATGAGTCAAAACTATTTGTCTTAAGCGGTAAAAAAATAGCCCTTTGCAATGTCCCACTGTTGGCAAAGGGCCTCCCCTCAATGCGAGGGGTCCTTAAGCGAAGCAAGACATCATTTTTGTGTCTTTACCGTAATCTCAAAATGTTGTTGGCTGCGTAGTTATTTATTTGAGCAACCATATCTTGAGTCCAGGCTGCTCACTCAAACATAACTCAAATTCGTATCGGTATCTATTATTATAACCTTGTTCTACTATTCTTGATCCTGTGTTAAGCCCACAGGTTTAACTGTCCATTAAATCGCCGTTAAAAGTCAGGTCAGTTATTTCAATCCAATAAAACAATAAGAAAAAGATATTACATCTTTGCCGAAACGAGTACCTAATGTTTTATTTGTTATCATAGTTAGTAACCACCCGCAGTTATAATGTTGGCATATCTTAATTATTTGTATGTTTTGTTTATCGAATCTTTCTGTTGCATCATTACCCACTTCGATAACGTTATCTTTGCCTCGTATTTGACCTCTATTGCATAATTATGTAGGTAATTCAAATATGGCACGTCTCTTAAAAATTATTTGAAGAGCAATAATAATATTATAATCATACCAGTCCTTTTAATGTCCCACTGTTGGGCACGGGCCTCCCCACAATGCGAGGGGGATTAGGCCATAGTCCACCACGCTGGCCCAGTGCGGGTTGGCAGATTTCACACGTCTTAAGAGGGGTTCTCTCAAACATGCAGGTTTCCTCGCGATGTTTTCCTTCACCGTTTAGCAAGTGATAATCATCATGATTTGAAGAGCAAACATAAATTTTAAATCCATAATCTATAAATAGGTATCATTTTATTGAGAATACACCGTAGAGAAAATTACTCATAATATATCATAGGTTATTGCGTTCATGATATGGAAAAAAATGGCTAGCCCAATTAAAATTTATTCGGTATGGAAACAATAGAAACATAGTTACTTATAATAATAATGCAAAACCTGAAGAACGAAAACAAGCGCTTATCAAAAGATAAAGTAACATAATCTGTATCCAATGTAATATGTAGGTGTGCATAATTGTTCCAAGCGTTACTTCATAAGAATACTACTTAATGGCTTTAACATAATGTGCACAGCATAAGGCACATAAATAGCTGGGTACTGACTAATCGCGTAGCCGCAAAAAGCCGTGGATGTATACCGCACGCACGCCTTAGCCACGCTCCTTAAGTTATACCAAGAAATAAGACTCCCTGATAAAACGTATGTCGGTATCAATAAATTGGGTATCATATGAGCTTCACGTGTGCTAGCGCAATTGACACAATCAAATGGTAATGGCATAGCAGTTGCCACTTTTGATTCAAGTCGTGTGTGTGACAATTTTGATACTAGCAACAGTTTATACGAAATTGACGAAGACAGTTGTGATGTAAATGAGACAAATGACGACAGTCGGGCGAGGCAACGTGAACGTTTGCCTCGAGCGAGTCCCGTATTGAATGAGCAAAGAGAGCTAGCTTTAAAAGGCTGCTCGGTCTATCAGTCAAGATTGTATTCGTTTTTCAGGTGTCATGGGCGCACAGAACGCAACTCTAGCATTCATGGCTGGGGGTCGCAAAGAGGACTTCGAGAGATCCCTCCCCCTCCTCAAGGCTATGGGCGCGAAGCAGTTCCACTGCGGAGACGTCGGCGCTGGCCAAGTCGCGAAGCTCACCAATAACATGCTCATGGGCATTACTGGTATGGCGACTGCCGAGTGTATGAATATGGGTATTAAGTGAGTATGCTTGTAATAGATGGCGGTAGTAGTAAGATTAGTTCGAATTCTGGGTAGCAGATGGCTCTAGTAGTGGTAAAGATATTTGTTTCACAGTATGGTTCGTTTTATTGCTACAAGATGGCAAGTTTCAAAAACTACAATGCGATGGTAATTTTTTTGTTGTATTTAAGCTGTTGTTTATTAATGAGATGTTCTCGAAAAACAAGTGTAGCAAACTAGCTAACCAATATACAGGCTAAGCAAGATCTTATAAAAGTGAAAATTTTCCAGAATGGGCCTGAACCCCCAAGTACTTCTCGACGTGCTGAACAACTCCTCAGCGAGGTCGTGGTCTACTGAGGTGTACTGCCCCGTGCCCGGCCTGGTGGCTACTGCACCTTCCAGCAGAAACTATGACGGCGGATTCAAGAACGAACTTATGGTTAAGGTGAGGAGATGACCAATTAATCAGCATGATAGTATGGGGAACTTGAAAATAGAGATGGTGAAGAATGTTTATGTAAGACATAGCGTCTGAAAGAGAAAGCCTGAAGCAGGTGCTTGGAATGGGGAGGTTAAGTTAATATGGGGTATAAAATATGAGAAGCCAAAAAGATCCAATATTATATAAGAAGCTGGTATAATGAAGTATTTCATGTTTATCAGGATTTAGAGCTCGCCAGCAGCATGGCCCTTGGGATCCGGTCCCCCATCCCCCTCGGCGCCGTGGCGACCCAGCTGTACCGCATCGTACAGTCCCGCGGCTACGGACAAAAGGACTTCTCCTTCGTGTTCCAGCTGCTCAAAGACGAATCCGACAAAGCGAATAATAATTAGAACACATTTTTGAATGCCGTGTTGTTTTATTTGGTGCTAGGGCTAGCTTAGGCTTAGCTCGTGGCTTCGCCCGCTTTTGCTGTGCAGCTCAACCCTGGATGGTCCTAGCGTGATGATATTACCTACCCTAATATATTAATGTTGAACTATAAGCTTTATAATAGGGAAATCCCTCTTGAAATAGTACTTATAAATACATCTTATTACTAATATTAACTCTCTTATACTGCTCGACAGTTTGGTGATAATTGAAAAACTGTGTCATACATTTAATATAATTAGATTTCTTCTTAATTAAATCCCTTAAAATATTGGTATAGAAAATTTGCAACTCACTTTCATACGTGTGATTTGGGCTCATCGAGCGACATCTATACGGGACTTTCGAAAACATATTCCTAATTTGTGTTAGGTTAAGTACAAGTACGATGTGTTGCAACTAGAGGTCGCCTTAATACAATAAATCGGAAGTACCGAGATTGGCGAGTTAATTAACACCAGGTAACAAATCTCTCGACCCAAACCAACAATTAATTGCACGACTGTGAGAGGGAGCACACATTATCTGCGGCTCTATAGCTTCGTTGGAATGATTGAGCGGTTAGTCCGTGAGCTCTATGCTTTAAGCGCGAGTTTCGAGTTTCGAGTTTTTGGCATAAAATTAATGTAATATGAATGTATTCTTCGCAACGTGTGGTTTGAAAATGGATCGCTTCGCCGATGACTACTATCTGCAATTATTTTTTTTAATTATCCTGAGTCGGTCAATGATAAAGACATATGAAAGGTTGTATGAATTACTATTGCCCTGCATTAGGACCAAATAATAGCCCTAATTATAAATGTAAGACTTACATTCCAATAAAATGGCAACACCGCGCCGCTTGTAAGCCTACAGCGGCGCGGGCACCAGGGGGCGTGACCGCGCAAGCGACGCACGCGCCGCCTGACCGACAACCTTTACATCTTCTACTTCAACTCTCGAATGACACCACGCGCCCTGGGTCCCAATTCTGCTAACACAATCTATTCATAATCGAACAGCAACCGCATAGTAAGTGTAACTTTTGACAGATATTGTATGGGATATCTGTCAAAAGTGACAGTTACTATGCGGTTGCTGTTCGATTATGAATAGATTGTGTAAGCAGACTTGGGGCCCTGAACGAGTGCGTCATAAGAAATTATATTCTACTATTACCCGAAAAAAAACTGGTGACACCAAAGTGAAGTTTAGTTACATCCCGTTAGTGCACATTTTGCTTTGCAGTTTGCAGCAGGTCTTCATTGATCCGATCCAACGGTATAAACCGCCGAAAATGCTCCATCACAGACAGTGTACAACCATCCTAACCACAGGGACAGCTTAGTGAGGCGGATTCGTATCATTAGTGCAACATTGTTCTGGGATTGCGACGGGTGTACTTGATGTGATTGCATGCTAGCTGTGACGTTGACAACATTTGCAATGTATTGCTCTATGTAGAGAAGTGTCAGTAAAGCATCTTCTTTTTTTTAAGTATTATGACAATATAAAACACCTATTTATATTTTTATCCATCCTTACTCATTTATCAGTGTTATAATAATAATAGCTAGACGAACACAGCAACCGTACCGTCCCAAATAAAGCGAGGCTAGTTCTATGGGTACCGTACAATGGACTGGGGGCGAACCCAGTATATAATTCCTTATGTGAGTATGTAGATATGAATTGTCCATGACTCGAGTATAAACATTCGTGCTCATCACACAGTAAAGTTTGCTCCTACCAGGTTCGAGCCCGGGACTCTCGTTACAGTAACCTGGGCCACTAGCAACTGTGCCATTGGGTCGTCTAGAATGTACTACCGTTTACTTTTTTTTCAAGTACTTTTTTATAGTAGAACCCACCGATAGACCTCCAAAAAGATCTTACCCAAACCCAAGTTAAAAGACAACACTTACATTTTTAAAAAGCAATCAGACAACCCCGAACATTTTTAAATATCCATAAGTACAAAAGGATAATATGCAACTGCCTACTAAACATAATATAATACATAAATAGCAGAGTTTACATAACATTAGGTTGGCAGCCAGATTTCAACCCGACCCTCCCAAATAGCGCGTGGTGTCGACCGGGTTGAAAAAAAATGAAATAAAAGTATTTTTATTCAAATTTGCAACGGATGTCGTTCCAATTTCGTTTTGCGTCAACGTCATGTGGCCAGCATTAAATATTTGTTTGGATAGTCCTATTAGCAAGAATAAAAAATAAACCGTTACGTACTCCAGTGTACACACGAAAGGAGTAGGCAGGGACACCGCTGATAAGTTCTGATGATTCTTAAGGACCTTTTTGGCTTACATGAATAAAAAAAAATGATTTTCGGTTGCACTTGTACATTTCATAAAATGTTTTCAGTTCCCGATGTCGAAATATTTTCAGGTCCCAGGGCCAAATACGGGACGGCAAGTCTTTAGGTGGATGTTATTTTTCTATTTTGTGTACCTAGTACAAAAAAAAATACATGTGGGCATACCACGTCCAGTGCCAGTCTGAAATAAACCGATACGAAATATATAGTTGTAGGATATAATAAGAAATATAATAAATGTGAGATAATATTTCATAAAAAAAATCATTTCATAAAAAAAGTTTCCCTTTTTTAATTCAATATGCTTGGCAGCCCCAGTCGGAAAGCAGTTTGTATAGAATTATTACAAATAATGTATTCAGTGATTGGATTGAATACATACTTCGATGCAAAATTCAACAGGCACGTTTGAATTAACATACAAAACAAAAACACACCGTGTTTATCCAACTAGTTCTACACAAAACCAACAGATAGACAAAGAATAATCAACTATTTAACGAAACTTAATCGTTATAAGTTATCGCATAAAAAAGCCGAGTAAAATGTGATCAAATTCAAATTTCGAACACAAAAGGGCTCACATTACCAACGTATCTTCTCTCTCTTCATATTTTCACGTATATAATATACATAATCCTAAAATGTCGTCCAAAAATCCACTTCCCGATTTACAAGAGCCGGGAGAAAAATTGCAAAAAAAGACCATGCATTATATGGCCCTGACTTTCATTTATTACGCGCACATTAACGTAAGAACTCCTTTGTGCGCGCAAAAATATGATTATGACGTGGACCGGCCCTCCTATTGTCCTTTATTCGATTTTTTTGCCGTCCAAAAAACTCAATATGTCCGACCTTTTCGCTGGCCCTAAGCCCCAGTCCCGGAAAATTAAAAAAAGGTGGGCCGCTATTGGCGCGTTAGAGAATTACTTTATGACGTCATTTGTTCGGGCAAATCTGAACATCCCGGCTATAATTTTGCATCAGCAGGATTTGTATCAGAGTTTATACAAGGGTATAATATTAAAATTCGCACGATAATGATGCCACTAGAAGTGGCATAATATGGCCTAGTGGGAAAACATATTTTGCCTTATAAAAATATATTTCAAATATTTAATTAAAAATATTATTAAAAAAATATATTTAAGAATGTTTAAGCTTCAGTTTTTTCATGAATCCCTTCGGTATTAATGAAAAAACTAACGGTTTTCACTAAAGAGGTGCCTTAACAAAACAAAATAATACCAGTTTGACGGATTTCATACCTCCAAAAGAACTGTTAGCTTAGCATTTTCTTCTAATAAGTAGTTAACATGAGTGTCGTCATCGTCGTGTAACCATCTCGACAAGTTCGCAATTAGACAAGTAAGTAAGCCAGTGATCTTCATACATATGATACTGGCCACTTATAATATTTGCTACTTGCGTTCTGTCATCGTGTAAACCGAGCATAATGTAATTCTAACATCATCGAGAAAGCTCGCTGTCACTGTCGTTCTTATTAATTAAATAAATAACAACACGTTTACGTTAATGTAAGGTTAAGTTAAGAAGGTTTTGCTTAAGTCACTGCTGAGTAGAACTCATAAACATGCAGTCTCCCTTACGTGACTGTTGAGTAGAACTCATAAGCATGTAGGCTCCCTTACTTTACTATGTTTGTAAGTGAAAATTAGATTCGAGAATGAATGATTTCAGAAATTCAGGTTCGACCGGTTACGGTTTTTGTTTCCCGGACAAAAATGGTAAGAGGAACTGTTATATTTGACAGCCCGATTAGCACAGTTCATAGTGGTCCTGCGTTCTGTATCGAGGGCCCCGGGTTCGAATCTCGGCAGGCGCAAACTATGTGCGATAAACACGAATGTTTGTACCCGAGTCGTGGATGTTTAAATATGCACAACATACTTAAGTATTATGTACTGGGATCACGCCTAGTCGATGGTACGGTACCCATAATACAAGCGTTGCTTAGTTTGGGACCGTACTGTTGGTATGTTTATCTGGTGATATTATTTTATTGAGTAAACAAACGTTTAACGCCATTAAATTAGTAGCAACAAAGAACAGTAGAGAGGCTAGTTTATGAATACGAGGCGATCGTTCAACTAACTCGTCTATCGTCGCTTTTAGCAATTCACAAGAAGTCTATATTAATTGGATTCTCGTCTATTGATTCCTTGTTAGGAAAGTATCTTAAGTCAATTTATTAGATTTTTTCAAAGGCCCAAGTTTTAACGCTGTCAGAGGTTTTAAGTCAATTCAATTAATGAACTGACGTTTTCTGTTGGTAATTTTTAACACGAAATCTATGGAGGTTTCGCGAGGTTTAATTCCATTGGGATTGTTTTTGAAATCTATGAATTATTAACACATAGTTTGCGGTGCTGTCTTTGGTTCACTCTTCAATATTTGCCGTGTTGATTATTCATTCATTTCATTCGTTCATTCTTTTCATGGATCTATGTGAATGTCCCCAACTGATTATCTAACTTGCGGCCTGACGGCGACTGGTTCTTTTTTTTTTACTGAGTATTTTTAAATTTTTAGTTCTTTTTTTAATATTTTCATGCGACAGTAATTGAGATCTCCCTTAGAATTTATAGTCTTAAAACAAAGTTACCTAAGTACACCAGCAATATAAAATGAGTAAAAAACCAAGCAAATCCCCAGGGCAAACAGTATAAGTATTGCGATCACGTTTCTCTTTCCCACAAAAGAAAATTAAGGGGACCGTGTTAAATTTTTCGGTGTACTCCAGTATATATATAAAGTGTATCTATCGGGGAAATTCAAATGTTATTCGCGTCACGACCGACCATTACTTGCCGACAGTGACTTCCAATTTCTAACAACACTAAGCAACTAGAACTAAACACCTAAAGAAGCACCAACAAAAACCCACCCTTGCACCTACGAAATAAAGTTAAAAATAAATATCACGAGATTTGGAGTTAGGATGTTTCTGTTGTGAACTGTACGCAATCGTAACGTGAAAATTTTAAATTTCGTGTTTAAGTGAAATTTTATTGCGAATCGTTATTTTTATTGGGCGTTATCCAAAACGTTGAAGGGGCATTACATAGTTGTTTATGTGACTACGCGTTTTCTCACCTAATTTTCAACAAATGCGATAATAGTCGCCGGATCCAGTATTTAATATAATTAAATTCAAAACCAAACGCATAATTGCAAGACCTCAAGACACTGTGAGCACTTTCTGCGTAGATCGGACCGTAAACAACAATTAAATATGAGGGTGCCCCAGTTTATAACTATCACACTAGGACGTCTAACACCTCAGTCCTCCCGTGACCATGGTTGCTGTAAAGCAGTCGAAATGTCGGGACCATACTATACTCGTGTACACCGATCCTACAATATTTTTTTGGTGGAAACAAAAATCAGGCTGTCTATGAGATACGTGCAAGTAGCTGCTGTTTTTCACACTCAAATGTGCAAGAGAGCAGCAAAGAAAATCCACCAATAGGACAATTCCATTATGACGTTTTGAAAAAAAAGTGATTGCGAAGCGTACCCATTTGTCTATTTTTCCCGCTTCCTCGTTCAGATTTGAATACGCACCCTCCGGCCCACATAGCGGACCACAGTCCGCGACGGACAGACAATTGAATTCATTTCTCCACACTTTTTAATTCATATTTCTTAGTTCCTCCCATTGTCTACTCTACATGCATTTCGTTCTAGCTTTGTTCATTGGAGACAAACGCGGCTAAAATGATGTAGTGAGTGTTTTATTTTTTAATTTTCTAAATGAGCACAGAAATTCTAATCGGATGGTTCATCATTATTTTCCAGATTTTCTTAAACTTATTTTTTAAAAGGAATAAATTGGTAATAAGCTTTGAACGTTGTCTTTTGAGAAAAGTAATAAGGAACTTTTTATTAGATGAAATTTAAAAAGTTGGAGATCAAAGAATTTTTAGTCAGGACGTTCTCGTAATTAGGAATTTGTTTTTTTGTAGGTATGTTCAGAATTACATTGAAGTCGGGATTATACGAATGTATATGGGTAACTAGGTAACCTTTTATAAAAAAATATTACAACATCACATCACAACAACAAACAAATAAACAAATGAACATCACGCCTGTTCCCGCGGGTTTTCAAACTTTTCCCTGGGACTCGCCGTGGGTCAAACCTCGGCGTTTTTGTTTGTCACTGCAGTGGATTTTGGCTTACAGGAGTTACAGAGGTGAGAGTGCAGGCCCAGCCCCAGGAGCGCAGTCCCATAGAAAAGCATCACGCCTGTAAAGGGGTAGACAGGGGTGCACTGATGTGCATCCACATTTCGTCGACAGTATTTGGTGCTAATGTAATAGGAGGCGAGCCTATTCCCATCATGCGGCCCAGTGCGGGTTGGCAAACTTCACACGGCTTCGAAGGTTTCTTCACGATGTTTGCTGCCTTCACCAATCATTAGATATTGAAAATCAGATTGGCACGTCATTAAATCTGAAAATGCCGAAGATTCACTTCAAGCCCCGGTTCCACAGCGTCCGATCAACTAGTCTCATTAATAACACGTGTTCCAAATAATTTCTAGCCAGTACGAAACAATCACTGAAAAATATATAAAAAAATGTTAACAAAATTAACATAAAAAAAATCTTGAACGCAACTGTAGTCTGTAGACCATTGTATATGACAGTTCATATTCTCAACGGCATTTCGGAACTCAATAAGGTATTTTTCTTTCACAAAAGTTATTTCAGTCACGGATTTACGGCTCCTTGGAGTAAGACAAACGGCTCGTCGCGTTTTCGCAAGCAAATTTTGTGGGGAACACGAGAAAAAGAAATCATTGTATGTAAGTACGTGCCTTGTCTCTGGTTGGGTCCCTACTCCATGCGTGCGCTCCTCCGAGTTCTGTCCTGTCTTCGAATTTTGAATAACCACGGAATTTGAATTTCGAACGTGATTCATTTATGGCCAATATTTTATTTAAATTATTAATATTGTATTTATTTAGGCAACATTTAGAGAGTTTAGCAGTTTATTTTCTTATAGCCAGTAAGCTCCAATCAGATTATTATGTACCTACATAATCTTGAAGAAAAACTTAGGTTGATGATTGTATTTAAAAACTCTTTTCAGAAATTATATTTCCACAACACAACACAACAAACAATACACACGACACAACTCAAAACTGTTGTAGTCAGTACCGGTTCCTACCATACATCATAAAATAACAACAACCATTTCATTTTGAATTTAGGAACAAAAAAAGATCACAAATTCCTGGTGGGATTCTGTCAAAATATAATATAATACATTGATATAATAATTGTAATACCTAAATACAATACGGAGAATGGTGTCTCCGACAGAAACGAAATTATGAAAGAAAATATCTACACATAATATTTTTGTTAAAAAAACATTTCATCAACTTTCCCAGAGATACTCTCACACCGTCAGGTACATCTATATATATATAACAAAGTCGAAACAAAAATAAACGCGATAAAATCCGTAAAATTGGTTTTATTTAATTTATGTATTCGCGTAAATATAGGAAATCAATATGTGAAACAAAGTCGAGTTAGTTACACCATTTATAACTCAAGAACGGGCGAGCCGATTTTTATGAACTTAGATTTTCTTGAATTTCCGCCCCCAATTGCAGAAATGCTATTAAAACATAAATATACAATGAAGCTAATTCATTTTCTCATACATTTGATTCTGAGGCGGTACGAAGTTCACGGGGACAGGGGCCCAAGTCTGCTAATACAATCGATTCATAATCGAACAGCAACCGCAATGTAAATGTTCAATGTTTATATTATATTACTAGCTGTTGCCCGCGACTTCGTCCGCGTGGTATTTAACAAAGACAACCGTTGACAACAGCCTGCCCGCCCATTCTGAGCCCGCGGGACGCATTGCAGGTTGTTGCTATCAGACTTAATCAGGCGCTGCGCTGCAACATTGGTTTTAATTTTTTTTCGTGAGATCCTATTTTTTTTTTCTAAAATAAAAGAAGCCTAAGTTACTCCTTGTTACATCAGCTATCTGCCAGTGAAAGTCCCGTCAAAATCGGTCCAGCCATTTCAGAGATTAGCCGGAACAAACAGACAGACAGACAGACAGACAGACAGACAGACGGACGGACAGACAGACAAAAATTGTAAAAAATGTTGTTTCGGTATAGGTAACGTGTATACATCCAAATGCACTTAGTAAAAAGCGGTTATTTTAATATTACAAACAGACACTCCAATTTTATTTATATGTATAGATAAATCCATCGTTACGCCTCTGTGTGATAGACAGCCAACATTTTTTTATTGAATAAACTCGTTAGGCGTTTGTTGGAAACAATTTTTTTTTGCAAACGCTCAAATTACGATTTAATTTATTTTGCCTTTGTCTTATTTTTTTTCGATGGCAACAGGAAGTTTGGCAAGGGTATAATGTCTAATTGCTTTTATTTATTTTTTGCTTAATTAATTTGGAATGGCGGAAAAGTGGGATGTAAAAACATTAAAAGCTTTTCGTTCTTAAAAGCATTATAAATGTACATATTATTTATGTTTATTAAAGTATAAATATTAATGGCGAAGTATCTTTCTTATTTATTAGATCTATTTGCCTTATTAAAATTATTTAGTTTATGGATATGGCTTTTAAAAGTATTGTAACAAAGATAGGGCTGCCTTTTTTTCGTTTTCTTTTGAATTATAATGTACTTATAATGTAAGGTGGAACACATCTATTGTTAGTTTGAAAATAAAATGAAATGGTGTAACTTGATCTTTCAAGTTCTACCAAGACGACCATTTTTTTTTAAAGTTTCCACGTGTGTAATGTCATCATTATCATCGACATTATCATTATCATCATTTATATTAAAATGTAATTTACCTATGATCATAGTTTCATATATTTTGCCTATGCAAGGTGCAAGTATCCACAGTCGCGGGAATCTCCGGTCGTCAAATTCATTTTCCGAATGCGATTCATGTAACAGCCTTTCAACGTTTATATATAAGCTTTATCTATACGATAGGTATATTATAAAGTAGAAATAAGGGCTTGCGTATGTTATTTAACTAGAAAATGTCACAACACTGACGCCCTTCAAATTAAAAGTTCATCTCAATCCCATGTCACGCGTAAATCGGGCCTGACATCCAATTTTGTGCCACTACGTAGGCGAGACCACTGTGCAGTTGTATTATAAGAAGGTTAAATATGTTAAAATAATATTCCTGACCCTGATTAGAGGACGCTTCTGTAACCGACGTTATTATGCAATAAATAAATATCGCTAAATGAACATGGTCCCAAAGTAATTATAACACTCAATCGACTGGGATCGATTTCAGTATATAATAATTACTCACAATATACTCAACAGGTACAGAAAGTAGTGTCACTACCGACTGTGCCAATCGGCTCGTCTAAATAGTTTGTCAGCCACTTTTTTTTTCTGCCAGCTATAGTTTAGCATTAATCCAATATCTAGTAATCCAGTAATAAATCCAATAATTGCAACTAAACCTACCGTTATGTTCTTGTACAGTGCGCGAAAATTGAAAACAAATTGATCGTGCGTAACTCGCGCGTGAAGTGAGCGCAATCGTTCCTAAGGAACTAAACACGATTGCGCGCATTGTGCGCACTGAACCCGCACGGAAGCCGCAACGGATACCGCGCTGTAGACGCACCACATTTTGTGATGCACACCCTATTATAAAGCTCTATCACTGACATTACTTTCTTGTTGAGACGTTTACACTATCAATTTATTTGAACTCTGGCAATACAGGGCCAATTAAAACACAAAAGAGAATAAATATTTTTTTTTTAATATGCTAATTACATATATATTTTGCATGTAATATTGTTTCGAAATACAAAATGTGTAACCTCCTTTGACGTATGTGTGTCTTGAGCTTTACTCATAGGTTCATGGCTTTACCTGACTATAAAAAATATTCTAGGCCAAAAAGAAAAAGACCAATAAAAAAACTAAAGTTTGAATTTAGAATCGCGTATTTTTTTCGTCGTATAATGTGTAAATATAGTTAGTTTTTTTTTAAATGTAGTATTAGTCAAAATATATTGAATGATACATAATTATTTTATCTTTATAACCTTATACAAATATTTAACACCATTATTGGCACACCCAGAATACTTGGTGATTTATTGCACAATATTTGTAGTAAACACGAACCCTTATTGTTATTGTGTAATGGAACGCAATCCATAGTCTTATGTTTTTCACCGCCATTTTTTACTGTATATATTCTGTGCCCTTCGTTCGTTGTAACTTCCCGTAAAAATATATTGTTGTTCTTCTGAGTACTCCGTATTTTATTAAGACAAATCGTCTAATATCCACATGGTAGCAGAGCGTGGTTCAGACGAAGTATAAAAATTATTAAAATACCGATAAAGTTCGAGAAAGTTGCCGTCGACCCTGTAAAAGTGAAAAACAATATTAGCATACCGCCAAAAAAAAAAAAAAAAAAATGTGCTACCGGACAATGGCGTCAAATATTTTCAATTTGGAAAAATTGTTGGGTCGTGCTAACTATTCTTCGTGGAAGTTTGGTGTTAAAACCTACCTGCAACACGAAGGACTGTGGGAGTGCATAGAACGGGAAGACGAAGTCAAACTAGATCCTAGCAAGGACGTCAAAGCCCGAACAAAAATCATCCTTCTCTTGGATCCCGTGAACTACGTACACGTTCAAGATGCCACGACCGCGAAGGATGTGTGGCAAAACTTAGAGAAAGCCTTTGACGATAATGGTTTGACACGAAAAGTTGGTTTGTTAAAGGACTTAGTGACAACGACCTTAGACGGGTGTGGAAATATCGAAGAATATGTCAATCGCATTGTGAGCACCGCACACAAGCTCCGAAGTATCAAGTTCAACATAGATGATGAGTGGATTGGTACACTGATGCTTGCTGGCCTCCCCGATACATATAAGCCCATGATTATGGCATTAGAGAGCTCAGGAATAAATATCACTGCCGATGCCATTAAGACTAAGCTGATCCAAGAAGTAAAGAGCCCCGAGCCCTCCGCATACTTCACAGGCAAAAAGAAGAATGGACCGGTGAACTTTAAACCCAAGGGTCCTCGCTGTTATAACTGCAATAAATATGGACACATGAGCAAGTTCTGTCGAGCTCCGAAGAAAACAAGCTCCAGTGAACAAACTAAAGATTCAAAACATAGTAGTTCAGGTTTTGTTGCAGCCTTCTCAGCCTTCACTAGTGAAATGGATAATCAGTGGTACATTGATTCTGGTGCCGCTATGCATATGACCAAGAGATGCGACTGGTTGTATGATATGCAGAAGCCCTACACATCTAAAATAACTGTTGCCAACAAGACACCGCTGCCCGTTGAATGTACTGGTAAAGTAGACATAACTGTAAACGAGAACAAGAAAATACAGGTAAGAGATGTTCTATTTGTACCAGACATTGCAGTGAACTTACTCTCTGTGAGTGCAATGAGTAAAAGTGGATGCAAGTTAATTTTCCACAGCACTGGCTGTGATGTTTACAATGACAAGAATGTTCTTGTTTGCTCTGCCACTCTGACAAACAACCTGTACCGACTAAATACAGATACAAAAGTGCATGCAAACCTAATTTATACCGGAATTACAGATGAAACTATCCTGTGGCACCGCCGCATGGGACATGTGAACCTGACTGACATAAACAAGTTGCCAAGCTGTGCCGATGGAGTGACAATACCTGCCTCGAAGATAAAAAGTGATGTATCCTGTACTGTATGCTCTGAAGGTAAACAATCCAGACTGCCATTCAGCAATATTGGTTCCCGTGCAACTCAACCTCTGGAACTCATACATTCGGATCTGTGTGGTCCCATGGAAATATTATCAATTGGAGGTATGAAATATTTCATTAATTTTGTGGATGACTATACTAGAAAAGTGTATGTGTATTTTACTAAAGATAAACTAAACATTTTGAACATATTTAAAGATTTTAAGAATAGGGTAGAAAATGAGTTAGACAGGAAGATAAAATATTTTAGGACTGATAATGGCACAGAGTATTGTAACAAAGATTTTGAAAAATACTTGAAAGATTGTGGTATCACTCATCAAACAAGCACACCTTACACTCCGCAGCAAAATGGTCTGTCTGAACGTATGAACCGAACACTTGTTGAACGTGCCAGATGTATGTTGTTTGATGCTAAGTTAGGAAAACCATTCTGGGCCGAAGCCATTGCTACTGCAGCTTATATTATTAATAGAACTCCAACACAATCTTTATGTGGACAGACCCCATATGAATTGTGGTCTGGTAGAAGGCCTAACATATCACACATGAAAATATTTGGGTGTGAGGCAATGGTACATATCCCCAAAGAAAAACGTTTAAAGTGGGATCCGAAATCTACAAAAATGCTCTTCATTGGTTACTGTGAGGACACAAAGGGTTACCGTTTAATAAATCCCAAAACTAATAAAGTTATAAAGAGCAGAGATGTGAGTTTTCTTGAGAATGCTGGCGAATGTGTTAATAAGTGTGTATCATGCAAAATTTCAGATCAAGTTCTTACCTCCGAGGTCAGTGAAAATGATGATAAGTGTGAAACCTCTTCTCACTCCGGAGAGCCCTCCACTTCCCAAACCAAGTCTCCAGATCCTGTCGACTCTGCAGGTGAAGTGGAGAGGAAAGAGTCATCCAGTGAGTACGACACAGACCAAGGTGAGCTAGATGAATCTTTCATACCTGATAAATCGATGACACCTCCAGGCCCAAGAAAAATGATATTAAGGTCACATAAACAAGCAGTTCAAAACAACCAGCATAGAGATCATAGTCCCACGAGTTATTTCTGCTACAGCAATCCTAGTGACCCACAATCAGTTGATGAAGCACTATCCTCTGAGCAAGCAACTGAATGGAAAATGGCCATGGAAGAGGAGTACAGTGCATTGTCCAAAAACAATACCTGGACGCTGGTAGACCCTCCTCCTAGAAAGAAAGTTATTCCTTGCAAATGGGTATTTAAATCTAAAACTGATCAGAATGGGAAAGTTACACGTTATAAGGCTAGATTAGTGATTAAAGGCTATAAGCAGAAGAAGGGAATTGATTATGAAGAAATATACTCACCTGTTGTACGCTACACATCAGTAAGATACTTGTTTGCTTTATCTGTGAAACATAACTTAGAAATAGAACAAATGGATGCAGTATCAGCTTTCCTACAGGGAGAAATAGATTCTGAAATCTACATGCAGCAGCCTCCGATGTATGAGAACGGTTCTACAGTATGTCTCTTACATAAATCAATCTATGGATTGAAACAGGCCAGTAGATTGTGGAACATCAAGCTGGATAATGTACTGAAAGAAATTGGGCTTGAGCGTTCGAAAGTTGACCCATGTATTTATTACAATACAAGCTTAATGATATTTATTGCAGTCTGGGTGGATGATTTGATTATATTTTCATCAGTTAAAGAAGTCAAAGACAAGATTAAAGATAATTTACAGAAGTGCTTCAGTATGAAAGATCTTGGAGAAGTACGACAGTGCATTGGATTGAATGTAACCAGAAACAGAGCAGCAGGCATATTAATGATAGACCAGGAGAAATACATAAAAGAAATTTTATCAAAATTTAGCATGCAGGATTGTAAACCAGTCAAAACTCCGATAGAAGTTGGCATGAAGTTTAGTCAATCCACTGAAAAGTGTAAAGAATATTTTCCATATCAGCAGGCTGTCGGTTGTCTCTTGTATTTAGCACAGGCTACTAGACCTGACATTAGTTTTGCAGTAAATACTCTGAGCAGATTCAACAAAAATCCACAGATAGAACATTGGATGGCAATTAAGAGAGTCATGAGATATCTACAAGGTACCAAAGACTATAAGCTAGTGTATACCAAAGATGGTGGTTCAAAACTAGCTGGCTACTGTGATGCAGACTGGGCGAGTGACACCATAGATAGAAAGTCATGTACGGGGTATATCTTCCTACTACAAGGTGGTGGCGTTTCCTGGAGCTCTCGCAGGCAGCAAACAGTGGCACTTTCTACGGCCGAAGCCGAATATATGGCGATGGCCTCAGCAGCGCAGGAGGCGCTCTGGCTGCGACTACTGCAAAAGGAGCTGGGCGAAGGCGACGATGCAGCGCTCACTATATTTAGTGACAACCAAAGTGCAATAAAACTCTCAGTGTGTGATAGTGGTAGTTGTAAGCCGCGAACGAAGCATATAGATATACGTTATCATTTTCTAAGAGACTATGTAACAAAGACTTATATAAAATATGAATATTGTAATGGTGATCTAATGATAGCTGATATCCTAACAAAGGGGACTACATTAGATAAGCATTTATTTTGTAGCAGGCACATGGGCTTGCGTTCAGGGGAGGGTGTTATTGTGTAATGGAACGCAATCCATAGTCTTATGTTTTTCACCGCCATTTTTTACTGTATATATTCTGTGCCCTTCGTTCGTTGTAACTTCCCGTAAAAATATATTGTTGTTCTTCTGAGTACTCCGTATTTTATTAAGACAAATCGTCTAATATCCACACTTATCATCCGCGTAGGAACAGAAACCCCGTTTCTTTGGAAGTACAAAAGAAGTTTTAACTAGACAAGTTGGCACGTTTGTTTGAGTTGGACGCCTAACGATCGGCCCGTACTATGTCCCCAATGTCTCCCTGTGTGTTCTTTGACAACTAATCTCAATAAAATTGATAGAAACTAAGAGATACTTGACGGAAATCCATTGTCAAACAAATGTGGGAATAGGAACCTACCACTGACCCTCGGCTTGTCAACTTTTCGAATTATAAACCAAACAAGTTGATCGATAGTTTAAGAAGCCAGCAACACCGAATTCGGAGTTGCTGGCTTCTTCTTCTTCTTCTTCTAAGCACTCGGAAGGCACATAAATGTACAGACAAGTAATTATGTGTCTCTTATAGATATCTTCTTTCCAGCTTACGTAGAGCCGTTACGTAGAGTAGAGTTGCCGACACTTAGTTTTGGGCTTGGGTTGACGCAAGGCTAAGACACCCCACGGCATAATAGTCTATAGACATATCACCTAACTCCCCACAGCCACAAAGATACATCCACTAACAATAAACACAAATAATCTCATAGCAGTATATTACCACCCACTAACTAAATGCATAAATTAATTAAAACTTTCTCAACAGTTTTGCATCGGAGTGTACATTTAGAAATGGTCCGGATTCCGGATCTAAATTAGGGTCTTTGTGTGTTGTATGTGATTATACATGATGATTCAGAGAGTGTATACTAAGCTTTAAAACTATGCTTTTTTAGCGCATTTGTAAAGAGGGTCGATAAAAAAAATCATTTAAAAAAAATATTTAATTATAATTATATAATTAAATATATATAATTATATATTATATAATTTAATTTTCGAGATTTGAATTTGGAAATTTGGGACTTATCTTTCGGTTCGCGCCATTGCGTTAAAACTACTGGAAGGATTCTGATGAAACTTGGTCGTACGATGGATATAGCCCAGGTCAATATATAAGATATTTTTTATCACGTCAAATGAATTAATTCCTACCATATGCAAAATAATATACTTTTTTAGCCAATATCAAAATCGTGTCTTGTAATATTTATCCATTATTGATTGCGGTCCCCAACCAAACTACGTCATCATTTTATATCTCTACTCTGTAATATTAAAAAGATAATATTTCATTTACAGTATTTTACGTGAATTCGCGATATTTCACTGGCATCACCAATTACCGACCGTCGCCGTGTCGCCTAATTGTTTATCGTCATTACTGGAAGGCTTAACGATCGCGCGGATGGCACAGATTGCAAATATTTTTCGTATTTTATTATTTTTAATTTTAAATCCACGCAACCGCTTTGTACGTATTTTTTAAATGGCTGTTTGGTACTGGCAACAATGACTGCGTTTTCATAAAAAAAAAACAACAATATATTTCTTTGTATTTTTTTTGCATTGGTAAATGAATAAACATTTTTTTATGAATAAATTAAAAATACTGCTATTTTCGAATAGCCTGTATTATTTATTTTTCTATAGTCAGTATCAATGTGATTCTGTCATTCAGTCCCATCGGACTATGAGACCGAGGGGATTGGCAGTGCACCTCCAGTTGTGCAATATAACATCTCCTGCGCAGATGTAGTCTTGGTGACCAAAATTCGGTCAGCAGGACTATAAATATTATTATTAAATTTCCCCACTATTTACGGAAAAACAGAAACCCGTTACCAGGTTATTATAGGCCTACCATCGCATGCTCATATGGTGTAGTTATCTCTAACTGCGGCCCGAAACTAGTTGAAAAGTTTAAATTAATTTATGCATTCAGTTCGTGTGTGCCACCGCTACATGGCGAGTCTGTTTGTATTGCCCCAATTATACTGTACGTTGTATCGTTAAATAGTTTTGGGATCCTCTTTATCAGTATTAGCGAGTATTTGGGTCGTTCCGAACAACTTCTGAACGCACTGCCGCTGATGAGATTGCCCACCTTTAAAAAAAAAACAATAGTATTCAGAATCGGAATACATTTATGGATTTCTTATATTTACGCGAATACTACACATTGAAATAAAACATTTTTTTCGGATTTTATCGCGTTTATTTTATGTTTTTACGTTTCCGACGTTTCGTTCGACATTTCGTTCGTTTAGAATATATTTTCATTCATGTAAGTAAACCATTATGTACGGTACTTATAATACCAATAAATATATCTATCTAATAAAAGAAATAACTAATCGTTGTCTATACATGTAAGATATATGAGAAAAACTATTATTAGGGGCCTTTATCAACGCAATAGAACCCAAACCAATGATTGTTAGAGTTTTTGTATGTTTGTCTAAGCGCTTGTGCGCGCCAATCTCAGAAACAGTTTATCCGATTTGTGTGCGGTTTTTACTAATGTATTGAGGTAAGCTTCACTTAAATTTGAGTGTTTTTATTATTTCAATCAATTCTACAATAAAAAAGTTAAATCAATTTAAAGAAGCGGACAAACTCGCGGGCAACAGTTGGTACAATCTAAATCTCCATTATAACACCACGAATAATAATAAATAACCCTCGATTCCAACCACCCATAGGGATTTACTTACCTTAAAAATTGCTTCAATCTCACGCAAAGCGAATAAAAAAAAAACACCTTCAACGCATATATATAGGGTGTTCCCGAAATTGTTGTATAATGAAACAGGCCCCGCGGGAACGAGGGCCGAAATATGAAACGCGATGTCACCACGTTGATTGAATTTGTAGCGGGACAGAGTACCTCTTTCGGTCGTCACTAGAAAAAATTTGGGACACGATTTTTTTTTATTTTTGACAGCAGCATACGCGCGCATTATGACGAGTCAGCAGTTATTTTGGGAATGGTTATTGGAGGGCTCTCTGTCTGTTTTCAAGGGTAACAGTTACGATATGATTGCTTATTGTGAAGAACCACCAGTCATTGGATGGTATGTTATGTTGGCGGTGGCAGCAAGACCGTAGGCAGATGGAAGAGCCCTTTCATTTCCTCATTTTGCGCAGTGAGTTATCGATTTCGTCTATTTTTCCCATTCGCAGCATATTGGACGGTCGATTGTCGATGTTGCCATATCAAATATTTACAACGCTGTGCACTGACGTCATAATATAGCGTGATCGGATATTTTTGATTTAATTAAGCTTTCGATTCTATTTTTCATGTAAGCTTTGTACTCGATATGTTGGCCATCTATTTGTAGTGTTAGTCAAATAGTGACGAAGGTTTATTGCGATGCGAAATAGCATTCAATATTAAATGTTTGTTTATCGAACGGTCATATATTCTGTTACCTATCAATTTTTAACAGACTTCAAAAAAAAGAGGAGGTTCTCAATTCGAATGTTCTTTTTTTATGTTTTTATGATTATTGTTGTTCGTTGAAAAACAAAAATAATATATTGTTTTTATTTTTATTTCACACATTGATAATGGGTAATACTGTCCGCTAGAGGCGCTGTTCAATTTGCCGTACAATGCGTCTGAATACGTAAACTATAAACTATACAATTAGCTTACGAATAATCTCGCATTTGACGTACTGAACTACATTAAGCGTTACTTACCCGGTGGCCATAGATAAAGTCCAGGGGATCCTTTCAGGGTCGGTATATAATAAACGTAAAAATTTACCGTTAAAATTTAAAGCGCAACATTAAGCAGGATATAATATAAACTAAAACCGATATCCAATCGAAACTTGGTTAAGGGGTAGTGTTGAACAGGTTATCGCTGGGGTTTTGGGGCTGAGGGTGGGGGTGGTGTGCGAACACGGCATGTGCATAATACAAAGCAAGCCGCCGCCGGGGACGGCACACTTTGACGATTTGAAACGACAGTCCGAGAGCTGGGATGAATTAAATAATCGAATTGGCTACTACCCGCGGTTCCACCCACGGTACCTCGATCAAACATAATACACAAGAATAATGTAGCTTCCAATTAGTGAAAAAAAATTCAGAATCGGCTCAGTAGTTCCGGAGATTACCCCGTACATCCAAACTGACAAACTAACTATTTACCTCGTTATAATATTAGTATATAGATAAATATCACCAGACGAATACACCGACTGTATGGTCTTAAACCAAGCCAAGTATCGTACAATCTCTCTCTTCGGTCGTTCCCTCATGACTGAGGATCGTGATCATCACGGCAGTTCTTTGGATCGGACGAACTGTCTCCATCGGCTCCGGTCTGTGGCCATCTTCACCGCGGCGTAGAAGCGGGACGTTGGTGTTTCTTTAAGTTGGTCGTACAATGGACTGGGACTATCCCAGTATATAATTGGATGGTTCGAGTACAAAGTTGGCCTATGACACTAGGACGTCTAACACCTCAGTCCCCTCGCGACCATAGTCGCTGTAAAGTAGCCGAAACTTCGGGTACTTAAACACATAAAATAAACGCGATAAAATTCTTAAAATTTGTTTTATATCAATGTGTAGTATTCGCGTAAATATAAGTAATCAATATGAAGAAGTTATGTTTAGGCTGGGCTTGACGCACTGGATGAACTGCAAACTAATGGTATTTTGTCAGGACTACAGAAACTAAAGCACAAGAGACACCAAACATACGGTTGGCCAGGGCCCCAAGTCTGCTAGGACAATCGTTTCATAATCGAACAGCAACCGCATAGTAACTGTCACTTTTGAAAGATATTGTATGGGATATCTGTCAAAAGTCACAGTTACTATGCCGTTGTTATTCGATTATGATTTTTTTTTTTTTCATACATTATAGGCAAGTATTTGATCTCGATCTCACCTGATGGTAAGTGACGATGAGATCTACGATGGAGCATACTTGCTTAGGTAGGAAGGCGGCAGTAGATCGAGACGCTACATTCACTAGGCACATGCAGCGCAACTGATCTGACCCGCCATCCATGAATGGCAACACCGAACATCATGCCGGAACACGGCTAGGCCGCTTGGCGACATGGCTTTGTTCAGTGGGTGGTGACTAACCACGGCCGAAGTCTACCACCAGTAAAAGAATCGATTGTGATAGCAGACTTGGGGCCAGTTGAGTTGTACCCGGCTCCCGTTCTACAATGAAACTGTATAGGAACCCATTGGAGAAGTATCTAGGTGCAAAGTTAGTTCGCAATAGACCGTCCAAGACATCTGGCGAAGTTGCACACTGTGTAACTTCAGGGGACGCTTAGTTCCGCTTCATTAGGTATTAGTACGCCTGATAGACAGCCCTGGACGATGGCAATAGAACCTAGATAAATTATATGACAGACTGTTAAGTATACCAAGGGCCCTGGGGTGGAAATTATAGACTTCTTGTGATTTATATCATTATAATTTAATTAAATACTCAGAACACTTTTCAAAACAAACGATGTCGAGGAGACGCCATGGAGAAGAGAGTGAAAACCATAGAGAGCATTATGTATAGTGTTTGTCATAGATTATTGTCCACAGACGATAGTTATACCACAACTTTTTTAAATAATAAGGCTGGGGCTAAATCCTTTTGTATAATTCAATGTCTAGACAGTATTTTTTACATCGAATGTAACCTAGTTTTAAATAGTTTTTTAGGGTTCCTCTCAAATGAAACGTTTTGCCAAGTTTATTTTTTAAATCGATCAAATAAACTGTAAATTATAATTCGATGTAGGACAAGTACACATGTACCGATACCTAGTAGAATTTCTATCCTCTTTATATATATGTCATCAACCATCATCCATCCATCTAACAGCCAGCTGACAACATTTGCTTGTTCAAGACTTCCACACCACCCGCAACTACCGGCTTCCTACCTCCCTGTAGGGGTCCTACAATACGTCTTCCAGATCATGGTATCCAGGTCTAGATCCTTTCTGCCCCAAGGGCCAACGGTTCTGCTAGATATGACACTGCAACTTCAACTTTGTAAGCAGTAAACTATTTTATAAAATTCATGATAAAATGACGTCATATAAATGACGAAAAAATTAAATGACTGACAGACAATACACAGCTTAAAAAGGGGGGGGGGGGTATCGATTGTATTTCCGTTCACCGGTCTGGACTCATATAATTTTACACGGACGCACAAAGGAGGGATTTTTGGAAATTCCACTCCTTAGGAGGTCAAAGTATGAGGCATTTGTTTTATTGCTACGATCGGGAACATACCAAGTCTAATTATATTAATTCCATTTGTCGATTTGTAAATATAGCAAGCAATTTAAAGTCTTAACACAAAGTTATAGAGTAGCAGTCAGCCCGTATGAGACACCTGTCGAAGTTTCGCAAAATGTCGCTCCAGACGGCGGCGCTTAGTTTTAGTACTTATACTCTGTGTAGGGACTAGTTTAATAACTACGAGAGCTCTTAGGCGGAGCTCTTAGGGATTATAGTTGTTTGCTATGATATTTATTAGCAATGTTGATATATTATAAAAGCCTCTGTAGTTTGTTTTGATGTACGGTTATTGTTAGTCATGTAAACCACGTCAATATGGTACAAAATCGAAGGAACAATAATTTCAAATAATTTCAATTATTGCTTGAAACATATAGCAGTTATTTTCAATCTGCTAATATTTATTTTAGGTTATTTGTATGCTTATCTATGTGTGGAATCAAGGAAGTTATAAATTGTACTTATAATATTTTTTTTAGAGATTAATTAGTCAAACTCATAATTGATAGAACTAGGCGATACTTGGCGGAAATCCATTGTTAACCTATGGGGAAAGAGGACCCACCACTGACCCTCGGCTTGTCAACTTTTTGTCGTTGTCTTTTTTAGTCGAACTTATGTAAATGGCCTTGTGGGGTGAGCTGTTACCCAAATTACATCTCTAACTGTATACGTTCAAGTAATTAGATTGAATGTACCGATTAGGATAACATGGGTATAATTAGATAACGCGAGTTGCGATCATGATTTATAGCATCTCGATGTGTTTAGACCATTTTGGACCGTATTTATAGGTACTTAACGTGTATTAAATGGCATTTTGTGAACTCATTTCATTTTGTAATTAGCTGTTCTATAAAATTTTGGTCATGCTTTTAACCCATTTTTAATGAGACTGAACCCAAAATTAGGTCTCATTGTGTGTTGTATTTGCAGGGCACGGTAAGCTAGCATTGATCGCAACGTCGCGAGACGAGGCAAACATCGGTTGCCTCGGGCGGGCGTTGTCATCAGCCTTTTCTCTTTCTTTCTCTTTCTCTTCCTTTCCTCGATGTGGTCCGCCCGCTTTCAGTATGACCACGATCCAGTCCAAGTTCTAAAGCATTATCAGAACTGTAGCTCAAGCACAGTCTCTTAACGAATCGTAACTATATCGTAAGCGTGTTCTATCCCGCTCACACCACATATTTCATAAATAATCTTAAGAATTCGATGACGCGACAATTATATTAGGAGCTTTTTCCAAAAACCAGTAATATCCCTTGAACAAAAACACGTAATCTGCAATCACATTATTTACAAAGCTTTGTACAAAACAATGCAACTGTACAAAGGAGTGCAATTGCAAAAATTCATGGACGACCACAAAGTAAAAGGAATACCGTAACCTTTGGAAGTGGGAATGATAAAATTGAAAAATATGTATCGCGCGCGCGCGGCTCCGCACAAAGCCCCGACAATTCCATTCTGCATGCAACAGCGCAAGTTGGAGATGCACCGTGGGCACCGTCACACGGTCGACTGTTACACCGATGTGTAATTCAGTTGAGTATGTTCCTAGCGAATGGTACCTAATTTTCCCTTTGTTTTCAGTGAATACGGCACCAGAGCTAATTGTCAAAATTTGACAGTTAGGGTTCCTAGAGATATTCTTAGCTACTTACATGGTATTGTGATCGTACGTACAAAAAAAAAACTAGTTTTATGGCCACCATTTTACGATTCGTTTCATTTAATTGCTAAACTTACAGTTATTTATACCACTAATATTATAAATGTGAAAGTTTGGATGGATGGATGTTTGTTACTCAATCACGCCAGAACGGCTGAACGGATCTGGATGAAATTTGGCCCAGATATAGATTATAGTCTGGAATAACACATAGGCTACTTTTTATCCCGATAAAAAGGCATTTTTTTTTCGCGGGTGACACCGTGGGGCGCAGCTTGTTATAAATAATACTTAAGGGGTACGATAAATTGACTCTTACGCCTTATTTATGGCCGATGGTGCCTTTACCCTTTCACAATCAGCGAGGTAAAATAAAAGAGGAAAAGAATCACTCATAACCTAGTCCTCGCAAAAATAGATCCTAGTACTTTTGTTTTTTTAAAATGCCTCGTCCAAGTAGTACGTCGGTTGTTCATCTTCTTCTGCAACTGACTCGAAAGATAATATTGTGATCAGAGAATTGATTCCTTATTGAGATTCGTATGATACGGTGCAACCGACACCTCAGCGAATATTCAAGGCTATCTTGGTACGTTTTCTACTGAGGCGTACATCTGGCATCTGACAGCTACTTCCAGAGAAAAAAGGGAGAATTTACACATTCCTTTGGCTATTGTTGTAATACTGTCGGAGCATTGCGATAGCGCGGGCGTGCCAATGTCTACATTGTTCATATTGGAGATGCTGGTACAGGAAAATATCGTTTCTGTTTGTTTGTAGTGCACTTGAGATCGACGGAAGTTTAAGTTTTCAGTCTCGGCGATATTGTAGAACGGCTCTTCGGAAACGATTTATTTTTAAACTATAAATTTGTAATAAAATATAAAATTTTAAAATAACAAAAAAAACAACCAGGGCCAGTTGTTTTTAACACACCGTCGGTACTTGTTTACTTTCTGGAATACGAGAAAATACCAAATATTGCCCCAGCATAATAATGTGCCGAGCTGTGCTGAGCTTATAATCATCCGGTAGTTACAGAATAATGTGTGTCAATCAGAACATGTCTCAACGTTTCGTATTTCAAGAATAAGTTCTGTTCAATCTTTTTGAGTTACAGTTACTTTGCAATCATATAGGTACTTACATCCATAACATAACACACACACACACACACACAGAAAACATATCAGTCATCACGCTCGGTTGGGCTCTGACGTCGCCAAGGGTTCTTTATCAAAAGGATCGGTCCCTGTATCGGCAAAAAGCGCAGCCGAAAATACTGTAACATATTGTAACGTGAAACTTGTCAAAATTATTATCTGGCACCCTTTTCATCTGCGGGTATCCCATTGTGCAAAGGGTATGACTGTAGGTACGTATAGGGTCGCCCTTACTGAAGGGTCCGCGTTGTACGTGAACAACTGAACAAGATACTGTTACTTCTTTGTTGTTCTGAAGTTTCGATTCAATGTGATTCTATTATATGTATGTATGACAATCTATTTTGGGAGTTTGTATCGGTCAATACAAAGATGGGTGGAAAGTAAGTCATTGGTAGATCCAGTGCAAGCGATACGGATCAATAGACGGGACATAATTATTAAGTCTCTCTCCACACGGGCTATACTCGGATCTATAGAAGATTTGCGCGGGGACATGAGTCCAACACATAGAGGCCCTTTTTGAAAATTTTAATGTTATGTTAGCCACCTGCTGGGGTCAGCTGCTGAAAATGATAGCGTAAGCAACGAATACACCTCAGCAGGCGGAGGAACTAATGCAGGTATATGGAAAGATAACTGGGTTGGATGGATTGGGATGGAAATATTGGAAGGGTTGCGGACACCTGCCAAAATCAGCCTTTATCTAATTACTATTGGCAGGTGGTGACTCACCGCTCTTTTACGTGGGCCCCCTAAAAAGGCCGTCATATAAGACGATAAGGGGCAACACTTATTCTGAATAGCAAGTGAACTATAGCTGCGATCTATAAATCATAAGAGGAACTTTTGTTTTGCAGTAAGAAAAAAATTACTAGAAACAAAATGAAGAGAAAACGTAATTGAAAATATTTTCTTGAAAATATGGATCACGTTAGAATTAATATTTAGATGATGATCCGACTTGTAAATGACACATCATCACATTTAAGACTTCAGACAGAGGTCAACACATTCCTGTTTCCCTTTCTCTCTCCAACTGATAAATTACCCCAACTTAATGCTCTAATCTTGCCCCATACGTTACGCCTGGTATAGGATATGCATAAACAGCGATCAATATGCCAGGGTCCCATCGTAAATCACATGTGTAAACGGGCCCAACGATATTGAGTACAGTTACGTAGAATATACCTAAGTCGGCGTTTTGAGTAGTTAAGGTTTCGTTGGGATATTGGTGTGTGGACAGTGGTGTGAAGTTTGTTGTCCGCACTGGATCAACCTGGTGGACTATACAGTGTAAGTGGCTTTGTAACGAAAACTCATACCATAGATATAACTCATGATTCTGGACCCCCCCTCATGAGTTAGAATTTGACACTTTTTTTCCAGTATTGATTTTAGCATGAAATCATGATATCATTTTACTGGTGGTAGGCTTCGGCCGTGGCTAGTCACCACCCACTGAACAAAGCCATGTCGCCAAGCGGCCTAGCCGTGTTCCGGCATGATGTTCGGTGCTGCCATTCATGGATGGCGGGTCAGATCAGTTGCGCTGCATGTGCCTAGTGAATGTAGCGTCTCGATCTACTGCCGCCTTCCTACCTAGGCAAGTATGCTCCATCGTAGATCTCATCGTCACTTACCATCAGGTGAGATCGAGATCAAATACTTGCCTATAATGAAAAAAAAAAATAAAAAAAAAATATAGATTTTTATTTTTACGCGAATACTACACATAATAAAACTAGTCTTACGGATTTTATCGCGTTCATTGTATGTTTTTTACGTTACCGACGTTTCGGTACATTATTAAATTTAAATAAAATAAATAAAAAAAAAAGGAATAACTAATTTAGACATAAAACTGCAATCTAAATTAAAACTCCATACGATCGAGCGCGCGTAAATCAGCGGTTTCACTCGCAAGTAGGGTATCGCGCGAAGCGTTGTATTGTGATGGAGTGCGTTGTCACGATACATTGCGCGCTCAAAAATTTGTAACCCATGAATTTCGCATACAAAAAGTTTTCGTTACCATGCCCCTTACACCCTTTATGGATCCCCTTCGCATTAAGAAGGAGTATGCCTGGTATAATGAAAAAATCCTTAACCTCTATGGGAACCAAAATACCGACCACGATCAGGTATGGACATCCTAAAAAAAGTTTTCCGTCATTGCGGCGTCATCTGTCAATCGCGTCATCATCAACTCGCGCGAGGCATTCAAAGGCAAAGTCAAATCGTTTATTTCGTATAGGCCTACGGGGGCACTTACAAATTGTCATTACATTTTTTTTCTTAACTCTACAACCGGATCGGAACGCGACCTCAATGTATGTAGTAATGCAAGTAGGCCAAGCCAGCTTCACGGGGCTGTGCGGTTGGTATGGACACGGCTAATTATTGGTATTCTAATATTAGACCTTCGTATTATTTTATTATAATAATATGTTCCGACGGAGTAAATACAAGTGATAATTTAAACGCATACATAATTTATATTGCAGACTTGGCCGAACAGATAATTATATTAAAGCAAACTCAATGGCCTGCGAGTCTCGCTATGCGGCTGTTACATACGGACAAATAATTTAGGCAACTAATTAATGATTGCCTTTTAATAAAGCTAAAATAATGATAACACGAATGGATTTTAAAAACACTTCAATTTATAATTTTTAAATTGCTGACAACAGATTTAGAATGATAATTATATCGACAAAAATATTTTGTCGATATAATTAAGTATCGTTCGAAATAGGTCCATCTATTCGTAAACGATAAATATATGCGAAATCCGTCCATCTATTCTTAAACGATAAATACATAACAATATGGCGTGACATTACATTCTACCCAATGGAATGGTCTGGAATGTCAGACCTGCATACTTTAGACACTGACATTGAATGTCAATGTCAATAATTAAAACATTTTAACCACATCATTGACAATAATTGAAACTTTTTAATAAATATACTTTACAATGTTACAGACAGATAAAAGCATCATATGACATCCCTAGGTTGCGTTACGTCGGAGTCTTCACACAAAGTAATCTCTTACAAAACGCCCAACAAAGAAACCTTTCTACTTGTGTGACAAAGGGCGTCCCATTCGCCACGTCAGTGTGTACCAGATGTCCCGCGCTTATTTCCTAGGGATTCACGTTACTCGGCGAATTTTCGCTTCTTGATGTTTCCTCTGAAATATAAAAGAAGAATTCTCTTGGTGTGCTGCAGACCGTGTTGATGTAAGACTATTATAAGAGGTTAGGCTGCATAAGTTGTAAAGATTTGCGTTACTGTGTCTACCATTGTATCGTTGAACTGACTAACAATTGATTTATAAATGTGAAAGAATGTTTTATTGATTGATTATCATGCCAAAAGAGCGATATCTCTATCGCTACGATACTGAAGTACTGAGAGTGTTAGTACGAAATTACTAGCGCTCTTTGTATCACATTATCACCCTAGTTGCTATGTAAATACTAACTATAAAAGTGTACATATACTTTACCATGGTTGTCGACATACTTAGCAGCTTATACCCCTGTTATTTATAACCATTAATCAGATGCTTATATTTGATTAGTTAACCAACACAATACAACTATTTCTTTGAACTATTTAGTGACACTACATGATATATTACATCGTTAATTTCAAGCCACGCAAATATTAAAGGAGGCTCCAATGGGAACAGCGACGTTGCTACAATATTTGTGCTCGTTAAAAATGCGAGGACTCTCCATTGAATTTTGCTTTCGAGCATTTTTTGAGGAGACATTGCTTAGATAGCGGGGATGTTGATAGCTACTCGGAGAGTTCTCAGCATTATTAAAGTTCCATGGGTAAGATTTCAATTTAGTATTCACTGTTGGTGATCTCGGAGACAACTATAATATATCCTCCAAAGCTTGTCCTACGAAGATATAGGGAAGTTATTGACTGTGTTAAAATAAAATATATATTGTAAGTCCATACCTAATTACCTAATCCAATTTTACATTATATAGGATAAATTCTACCAACTAAAGATTAGTATTAAGTATATGATTTGTAATGTTTATAGCTAGCTAATATGATTAATTCTAGATATAATTGCGCTTCTCGCCTGAAACACAGGTTTTCCTAGTTCAGGCACATGCGTTAAAACAAACTATACCTAAGAAAAAAATATTGTACTCATTGATTGTTGTCTTTTTACAGAATTTTAAATAAATTATTATTATATATTATACTTTTTTAAATATCTATTAGCACTATGGAATAGAATAGGAACAAGCGACATGTTGATGCCACTGCCATAGTTATAATCCACAATGTACCGTACTGCGTGTAAGTGCAAAATCTACGCGTATATGTAGATTTTAATATAAATAAGTGGAGTTTTAGATTAAATATTTGTATGTAAAGTCAAGCTTATATGAGAACCATACAGAGTACCTACAAACCTCAAAACCAACTATGTAGGTAGGACGGTAACAAAAGGTAAGCTCTAAAGATTGCGGCATACATCTCGAGACGTGCATGAATGAAAAAAAACGGTAACGAGTGGGACTCCGTCGTCCTTTGCGCACCGCAGAGCCACCGTTGCATTGTGTTTGAAGTGTGAGTGAGAGGATGTGGTCTAGAGAATCATAGCGCAGAGAGTTGAGAGTAAATAATAATTAATATCGCAAGACTACACCGTCTCAAATCAAGCAACGCTTGTATCATATTGGTACCGTACAATGGACTGGGCCGATTCTTCCTAAACATTATTTCTCATTAAAAACATATTAAAGTTTTTGGCGGGAAGTTGAACCGTGAAGTTGTAAATTTTGTTATATTTTCCAAACAATGTGTTTCTTTGATAAATAATGTGTAATATAAGCGGGATATTAACCATTGTTATATGTTCTATTTACCGCTAAAAGACATATACTGAAAGAGCTTTCGGCATAACACAACTTATTTACTAGTTCTCGTTAAAAACGGTATTATTTATCTGTGTAGATTTATTTCTAAACTTATTTTCCAGTTCAGTACGGTTAGCAGGAACTCCGTATGTAGTCGAACGTCATCTAAAAAGCATCACTGTCAGTCTTATTTATTAAAGTTTTAACGAGAGTGGGACGAAAGACGCTGACGTTAACGCAACGCCAGAGTAATCGTAAATCGATCGTCAACAAATTGCGTCCGACGATCGCACGTAACTTGAACCATACGTCAAGATGAGTGAGCCTCACAGTTCCCCGATGCTGGAGTCTCTGAGAGCCGTGTATTGAAGTTAACCCATCCAAATTATGAGTTAGTACACGTTAGCGCGACGCGTGGGGAACAGTTTACATACTAAAGTAAATATGACGGGAGATTTTTAAAAGCTTTCGTAAGAATGAGTGAACAAAGATGGTGGATCGATATTTTTTATTCGGAACTAGCTGTTGACCTCGACTTCATCCACGTCTTTGAATTGATATAACTTTTATTTTTATAAACTACTAGCTGCGCCCCGCGGTGTTACCCGCGATTAAAAAAGTATGTCCTTATCCTCTATGTCCTTTCCCCTAAACTACCACTACCTATGAAAAAAATCATGTCGATCCTTTTCCCTATGATAAAACAATTCTATCCCACGGGAACCATACATTTTATCGGGATAAAAAGCATATTCCAGTCTATAATCTATCTCTGTGCTAAATTTCATCCAGATCAGTTCAGCCGTTCTGGCGTGATTGAGTAACAAACATCTATCCATCCATCTATCCAAACTTTCATATTTATAATATTAGTGAGATTTTAAATAAAACAAACACAACATTTTATACTATTTTTGTTACACCTTATAAAATTTCCACTGTAATTTACAAAGGGATTACACGCTAATATAACCCCACTATAGGCACAAATAGTTTCTACTTCAGTCGGGCGTTAACTGTGACAATAACGGAACGGGTTACCAAACAATTGAACCACGGTGTTATCCGCAGAGGCAGTGGGTGAGGCAATTCGAGCGAAAGGATCGCAAATGGTTCTCGTTTCTCGTATTTAAAAGATAATCTGTGTTGTATTGTGCAGGTAAATAATTTCTAGTTTAATAGTTTTAATCACAGATGTTTTAATCAATTTAAAATGATATAACAAAGCATATTGATTTCTTATATTTACGCGAATACATTGAAATAAAACTAATGTTACGGATTTTATCGCGTTTATTTTATGTTTTTACGTTCCCGATGTTTGCTTTACAGCAATTATTATATTATAATCACGGGAGGACTTGTAAAGCAGCCGAAACGTCGAACGTAAAGACATAAAATGAACGCGATAAAATCCTTAAGATTAGTTTTTATTTCAACTTATATTTTATATTGAAAATGCTAAGTGTATTTTCAACCTACCATATAAACATAATTTGTTGTATATAGTTTCTAAATTGATATGTCCAAGCCGTATCCGGTCGCACCGTGTATGTATGTACCATTAGACCGTACGGAATAGGCCGTAAACGTTCCAATGACGAGCAGTTATAGGCCGCGTACCGACGCACTAAGTTTGACGGCACAAATAAGCCAGACGAGTCTCTTCTGTATTTGGAATAAGACTATAATATATTTTGGGGTCAAGTCACCTTCGTCCGTAGGAGAATTAAGTACCCTCGGGATACCCTACACGTGACCCTGGTTGGTGCCAACTAGGTGACAACTCTACTGGTGGTAGGCTTCGGCCGTGGTTAGTCACCACCCACTGAACAAAGCCATGTCGCTAAGCGGCCTAGCCGTGTTCCGGCATGATGTTCGGTGTTGCCATTCATGGATGGCGGGTCAGATCAGTTGCGCTGCATGTGCCTAGTGAATGTAGCGTCTCGATCTACTGCCGCCTTCCTACCTAGGCAAGTATGCTCCATCGTAGATCTCATCGTCACTTACCATCAGGTGAGATCGAGATCAAATACTTGCCTATAAATGTATAAAAAAAAATATAAAAACATTCTTAATTACATACACACGTATATACTGTCAAACTTTAAGTAGTTGATGGACATATCGTACGTTTTGAAATGACACTGAATACTCGTATCGTCAGTGACGCGGCACGAACGTGAAAATAAGCGATTGCTATTGGTTATCAGTTCGGATGTGTTCGGTTTTCCGAATTTGACCGAAAGCCTTTTAAGCTGTACGCTACTGTAATTCTGGGTAAGGACGAGTATCTATAACTTTTTAAAAATCCTGCGAGTCTTATTATACATTTATATCTATTCTGCGAAATATTCAATCATTACCTCATCCTTATAAGGCCGGGAGTTTGTTAATTAAGACTCGATTTTATAATAATTTTGCTTACGTTTTAAATATCTGTTAACAAATAAGTATTCCAAAATATTTCATTGAATCTCCCATAACCATCCATAATACCATAATCCATAATCCATTTATATAAGTTGTAAAAATAATAGTGTAATATATTTGAACAAAGAAATAAAACAAATTATTAGTCATTTAAAAAATTACACCCTGTACTGAGCACATGGCAAATGCTGCTTGTTCGCCATGTTTAAAAAAAATAAAAAATCATTGTCAATTATTTTATACATCAACGTGATCCATATAACTTACTGATTCATCTGTTAAATCGAATTGTTACACCATTTTTGTAACACCTTATATATAACCGGAACACCTTATATATTAAAGGAAATATACCTTTACAAAAACATATTTTCAGTATTTTAAACCTATTTTTTCGGATGCTCCAAATTGTTTTGATGACCCTAAAAGCCTGTAGACATAAAGTGCTCTAAAAGCAATTAAGTAATGTATAAATGAATAGACACCGGCAGCCATCTTGTAACTTAGCGTAAACGGTAATGGCGTGCTCTTAATTGCGCCGTAATTAAAGTTATGAGACGGCCGTTTTTCTTTTTATTGCTTTTTATTTTTAAGTACCTGCGGGGTTAAATGGATAATTATAAATTTATGTTTTTCAGCCTCAAAATATGGGAAAATCTTGTGAGTATCATAGAGAAAATGTGGGCAGTTTTACTTCAGTAATTTATGTCATTCAGATGAAAGTTATAAAAATTGACAAATGGAGAAGTTAAATGCTTTAGAATTAGTTAATATTTCAATTCGATTGAATTTTATTCAATAAATTAATATGTTTTTCTCATTAGAACTTCTTTCTATAACAACGGACATAACAAAGGTACTTTGCCAATAACAAGTTGCGCCGTTCTAAGTACTTTGTACGGGATAAAATCAATTCTTCATAACACACAAATGAAAAAACTTACCAGCTTCATTTGCGCTCACATTTTTTCATTCCATTTCAAATTTCATTCATAGTCAACGTTGATTAGACAAAGAACAACATTTTCATAGTTTATTCATGAGCTGAATGGTACAGCATCGTAATCCTGCTTTTGAAATGTGAACATTGTTTTGTTAGTGAATTTGAACAAAGAATACTTAAAAAATGTGTTGTTTATGGTTTTAATTTAGCATAGATATTTTTTTTTTCAGTATTCCTGTGAGCTTATAATGAACCAATCTTAGTTACGGATTCTGATTTGGTAGTTTTATGATATTATTGGCGTATTAATAATAATTCTAGGTTCATTAATTCTTAAAGCTACTGAATACAAATGGCAGTTAACTTTTACTAAACTTATAGGTTGCTTTTTAGGTAAGTAGAGCCCGAAGAATACCTTAGAGCTCATAAATTCTTTAGAACAAACTTAAATGATATATTTTATGAATACAATTCAATATAGATAAAATCGCTATTGAAGTCCACTATATACCTAAAGAATAGTTTCTCAATACACAAGAAAGTCTATTCCTTAACTTGGAATCTTAAGAAACTTTTTTCCTTCTCACAGCTTTGAAAGCAGCCCAGCGGGAACAAACCCGTAAAATAAACAAAGGATAGATAGTCCAATAAGCTCCAATGCCGTCGCCTCCAAATTAAGTTAATACCAATTGCCTTAAGACATAGTATCCGCTTGATTGAAAAAGTTCGATGTTAGGATTCCGCGCATGCGTAGGATGAATCCTAAATTTATATTCAACTAGCTATGCCTGCGACTTCGCGCGTGGAATTTAGTTTTTAGGGAACTATATTATTTTGTGGTATAATAATATCACCAGATGAAAATACCAACTTATACGGTCCTACACTGAGCTTGCATTATAATGTACTGGCGGTGGACCCAGTATTATAATACATCCATGACTAGGGTACAAACATTCGTGCTCATCACGAAAAGTTCGTCCCTACCAGGATTCGATTCCGAGACCCTCAGCGCAGGTCGCCTTTTCCTATCATAGATGCTTATCTGGTAATAATAAGCTAGTTTAAATAAAATCTGCGAAGTAGTTTTCCAGATACAGTTTTTGACTATTTCGCGGAAACACATGCTTTTTCCGGGCTAAAAAGAATCCTATCCTTAATATCTGACTTATCAGGCTGATAGGCTCAGGCTTGCCCGTAAGGCCACATAATGGTAAAGGCCTTCTGTCGTATTTGATGTACATAGACATAGATAATATCTTTAAATATACCTACCACCAGAAGGGATACGGAACCTGCGGTCATAAAAAAGCTTCGTATATAACCTCCTACTTTTTCTTTTATTAACGTTATTTTTTTCTCCCAAAAGCAGGCTTAGGGGACCCCCGTAACAATCAATTAAGGAACTTTGAACATCCTTGAATTGTAAATGACTGCCTGGCGCGTTTGTTTGCACACTCTTTATGCCTCATACATAATATTATCTATGTTTTTCTATTATTCTATATGTCTACCTTTTGTTTTCGCCAGTGTAGTTTCTAGTTTGGAGTGCTAGTTTCGACTTGTTTGTTAGAATTGTATTAAAAGTTTGCCAGTATTTTTTTGTTTTTTTCTATAATTTACGCATAATTTTGCTGAAACGAAAAACATTATTTTGTTCCGAAAGCTAGATTAAGTAATCAACCTACTAAGTTTCCGCTCATTATTTCTCTTATGAAATTGAATTTAGGATTGAAAACATGAACATAAGAATGATTATTATAAATAATCGTTTAAGTTAAAACTTATAATGAGAAAGGTCTAAGAAATGTCAGAGTTTACATTTATTTACATAGCAAATATTTTTTTTTAATACTGCACGTTTGTTGAATAAAAAACAGTGTTTGATCCCTTACTATCTTAATGATTACTATATTCTTTGTCGTTCCCTCACTAATGAGGATCGTGACCATATATGATTTGTCTCCATTTGCTTCCGTCCTGCGCCAGTTCAATAGATCGTTGTAGAGTTTTCCTGTTGCCTGTTGAATTTACAGTTCGATTTTTATTCAGTGAGAATTCTTTCAATAGTACGGGCCTTTTGAAACGCAGAAAGTGCCCGCTAAAGGACTAGATTCTTAGGAAGCATAACAAAATAAAATAAAAAACGACTTAAAGTTCTCTGAGAACACTCGGTTGTTTCATTTTTTGCGTACTCTTTTCAAGCAACAGCGCCTTCTTTGTTTCCGTCTATAACAAACAGATTTGTGCAGTTTGCTTCTAGCTTTGAGTGGTTCTTAAGTATATCTTATTCTCTTATTATTAAGTCCTATATATATTATTCATTAAACAATTATTGGTACAATTGGTGCCTACTTTCTGTGCCAAGGATCTCGGATCCGGGGTAGCAGGGCAAACATTCTGTGGTTACCATAAATGCATGTACATGAGTCCATGACAAATCTAACCTAGCAATACACACGGCGATACTTTCTACACTCGATGCTAATATCGACAGATACTAAGTGACTCAACAGCGATATGAAACGAGATTTGCAACTCGGCACTGCGGCAGTTTACACTCTTTGACACTCGGTATATATGTTAGTATCAAGTGTCACGTGACAACTGTCAAGTGTTAAGTATCAAGTGTCAAGTGTGAAATGAAAAGTGTCTAGCGTCAAGTATAAAGTGTTTGGTGTTAAGTGGCGTTGAGTATACGTGCCCTTACATATACATCTCAAATCCTAATATGCAACTGAAAAAAAATTGATCCTCGGTATAAGTGTCTAGTGTCAAGTTACAAGTGTGAACTGTTAAGTTTTAGGTATCAAGTGTCTGGTGACAAGTGTCGTTGTGTAACGTGCACTTACATATACATCTTAGAACCCACTATGTAACTGAACACGAAGCCATAATGATTTAAAAAGTGAAGTGTGCTGAACACGATATCGCAACTACGTAAGCTTCTCACGTCCAAGATCTAAAATTAAAAATTCAAAGAGCAAGGATACTTTGTTTATTTAAAACAATTGGCAGTGCTGTCACGTGCGCGTGATAGTTGGTGTTTTATTAGTGGAGTGTAATCTCGTTCACCTCCGGGGATTGGGAACCGTAGAGGCGGCGTCTCAGCGGCATATCCGAGCAGCATTGAGGAGAATAAAGCTAGAGGCGAGAGTGCTTGTAGAGTTTTGTCTGAAGTTACAGTGCCTCAGTGAGGCAATTGTGTGAATTTCCACATGGTCTACACCGTAGGGTTGTAAAAAATTGCAATTATATTAGGTAATTACATGAATTAATTCCCCCATCTCCATTCTATCGTCGGTCGACAAGACGCACGGACAAGTGTCGTCCTTACACTGTTGACATTTCTTCGGTTCGCACTAAGCATTTTGCTTCTACTTTCATCGTGCGAACTGCCAAGGAATGGAACACGCTGCCCGCGTCTGTGTTTCCCGTTGACTACAATCTGGGTGTTTACAAGTCGAGAGTGAACCTTCTAGGCAAGTATGCTCCATCATATATATCATCGCCACTTACCATCAGGTGAGATAGATATCAAATACTTGCCTATAATGTAATAAAAAAAAAACTTGAAGATATTTTTTTAATAGTTCGACCTTTTGTATTTCTTGGGTAAACTTGTTTTGTATTATGAGTAAATTCATCCTCTCAAATATTATTTCCCTTTTTTTACACCTATATAAATCTGCGCTTAGGTACCTACAACGCCCTTCTAATTTTTTCTAACATACCTATTCCTTGATTAGAAAACAGCGTTTTCTGGGAATTAGAGCTCTTGCCCGCGGCGGATTGCGTATTTGCATACAGAGTGAGTGGAACACTCCGACTGGGCTGCCTTGATTATTTCTATTATTTGAACCCCCGCGTCGCGCGCCCTCTGCTTAAAGTTATTTTGACAAATTAAATTGTGTTTAGGAGACATTATTTTACATAATTTTTGGATAAATTTGTAATAGAAGAGAGTGGTTCCTATTAGTATTCGTTCTGTGAAGCAGCCACAAGCTGAAAGAAGAAGTGTGTGATATCATTAGGATGTATACAGAGTGATTCAGAAAGCGTGTAACGACCTTTAAACCTGTGCTGCTTAAACGCGTTTGTAATAATTTTCTCAAGACAGAATTTAGATACTTTTGTCAATAAAAAATAGTCCTCGCAGAATATTACAAAAAATATTTCTTGAAAATCATCTTATCAGAATTCTGACTTCACATAACGATTACAAATGTGTTAAAGAAGCGCAGGTTTAAAGGTTAGTATACTATTTCTCATTCATGTAATTTTAACCATGATTATCACATGCTAAACGGTGAAGCAAATCACGTGAGGACACTTGCATGTCTGCGAGAACCCTTCGAAATTCGCCTGAAGTCCGCCAACCTGCACTGGGCCAGAGTCGTGGACTATAGCATAATTCCCCTCACATTGATGGGGGCCCGTGCCCAGCCGTGGGACATTAAAATGGCTGGTGTTATTGTACTCTTTTCGAATCACCGTTTAAACCTAGTAGTGTGAACGTCTTGCGGCTGATAGAAGTATGAAAGGTTCTGTAACTACGAGATTTTGTTTGAGTCAAGCTTCTGATACTTAGTGACGCGACTCCAGTTGAAATTCGTATAATTTTCCACGACTTCCCATCCGCCATACATTATTCAATAAAGATAAGCGCTCTACAGAACTTCGTTTGCTGCGTACTCCCTCTGCCAGTCCCCAGCGCACCGTTCCCGAAGTTTTGAATTAACAATATTATCTTTCAAGTTTTTTCTTCTTGGTAAATTCTAAAGTGCGCCCTCCAGGACTACCGCGTTGGCGAGAATTTGATTCCCGGGTGCTGAATTAACGGTACTGTTTTGTTTTAATTTTATATTGCAGTTGTTGCGGGTGTTATTCTTTCGGCTTTCACGAGGAAAGTGGAGCCTAACCTTGTAATTATAATGGACACATATTATCGTCATTTCTTTTTTTATCAGCGTCTATTTAATTTTTCGATAATTCGTTTCGTAGAGCTAATTTATGAAAAATTTATTAAAAATTAATGTAGAATAATTACAATGCAAGTCACGCCTAATTAATGAAATTTGGCTCTTGTGGTTATAAAAATTGTGACTAGATTCAGAGAGTTTGGACTACGGTCACACGCAGATATCATAAAAGAGTCATTATTAAATAATTATGACACAACTTTTCATTTGTTACAATAGAGAATGTCAACAATGGGTGCAGACTTCCTCTATCGCGGCTTAGTGAGAGGGTCTCAGTACAATAAATAAATATCGCCAGACGAACACACCAACTATACGGTCGCACACTAAGCTACGCTTGTATTATGGGTACCGTGCAATGGACTGGGGACGAACCCAGTATATATTACTTATATAGATATTAAACATCCATGAGTTGGGTACAAACATTCGTGCTCATCACACAAAGTTTGTCCCGACCATGATTCGAACCCGGGACCCTCGGCACGGAAAGCAGGGTCACTACCAACTGCGCTAATCAGGCCGTCAAGTCGTCAAGTTTTAACTATATCATATTAATGCTCAATTCGTTCCATATATTTCACACCAGCGCCCCTAGCGAAAACGTCGAGCTTTACTAGTCAATTTCATGATTGAAGACATTAGATCGCACGTTCGGTATTTGAATAAGTACGTTTAAGACTCATACAAAGCGCCAAGAACCATTACTTAATGTATGAAGTTTCAATGTGTTTCACTTCACTAGGTAACAATCTAAATCTGAATGCAGTGAATCTCATTACAGTCGAATCAACGGGTTCTGTATGCATTACAGTAAATTCAGAGTTGCAACGCAACGCTTCATGATGTGTTGTCAGTCAGTGATAAGAGATCGCGATATTCATTTGTTGAAATAAAACTTATTTTATAGCGTTTATTTTGTTTTTACGTTCCCGACGTTTCGGCTGCTTGACAGCCTTACACAACTAATTATGAGGGTGCTGCGGTTCAAACTATGACACCAGGACGTCAAACACCTCAGTCCTCCCGTGACCATGGTTACTGTAAAGCAGCTGAAACGTCGGGAACGTAAAACATAAAATAAACGCGATAAAATCCGCAAAAATAGTTTTATTTCAATACACATAATAAATAAAAAAAAAGGACTGTGACATAAATATGAAAATGGCGTGCGACGTCTTTGTCGTCGCTAGGAGTTTTAGACCTCTAAAAAAAAGATAGCCAGTGTATGATGGACGACAGACTCTTCCGCTTCCGCCTATACACTAAGCCCACACACCTCATCAGACGCGGGAGACACCTACAGTAATTGCTCGGAATAGCTGGATGAAAGCTATTGTGCCTAGACGTACGAGTAATTATATTCTCTCCTTCATATAGAAATACTCCTATGTAGTATAATTGGAGACATTAACGCATATACAGCACCCGGCCGTAAATATTGCACGTCGACCTTTAGAAAGGGACTAGCGGCTAGAGGCAAGAGTGAAAGAGATGACGCTCTACAAAGCCGATGTTTTTTCTATTGCCGATGTGCAATATTTATGGCCGGATATTGTACACTGTTGTAAAGTCTATATGATTAATTGTCTATGGCGTTATGCCATAGTGGGGCCTCAAACACAACACTGATCATAGTTCATGTTCTTTGGTCTATACGATTCCACACTAAGCAATGCTTGCATTATAGGTATCGTACAATATACTGAGGGCGATCTCGGTATATAAGGTGTAAAAAAAATGTGTACAATATTTTAACAGGGGTAACAGTTGGTTATAAACACAGATCACGAGAGATATGCCGTGCGGTTCAAAATGTATGGGAACTCGCTGTCTCCGTTTGTTCCCCACCACTCGCCACAAAACACATGCAATTACATAAAACCAACCAATACGAAGTCTCACACACACACGCGTGCCAATAATTCGGTGCGTGCTGCGTCGTCGCCGCAGACAGCGGCCGTACCACGCGACGCACCAGTTTATTCAAAGTATCGTTAGACGATCTATCCATTGCCTCGTACATTCACTCAGTAGCGAACATAGGTGGTACTTAAAGAGCCATGTATTTTGTACAAAAATAAAAAGTCGTTGTGCTACATGAAAACTAAAATAACATAATAAAGGCATTAAATATTTTTTGATTTGTTGTTTTTAATGATTTTAAAGACGAATAAATAAAATACTTAATACTGGCTGGTGAAATGAGATTCCATCTTTCGCGTAGTTCACTTTGCTGCTAGTATTTTTGCACACAAGCACGGAATAACACGGCATTTAAAAAAAAAGTTAGAGCTCCGATACCGTCGTGCAGTTGCAGTCGACTGACGGCGAAAACTCTATGTTAGCGTAATTTTGGCTAAAGGTGAGCGCAAGCCCACCGCTTTCATAACATATCTCCTCTAATAAATCTGTGGTTATAAAGGTACCATTTCGGAAGAAATAAAGTATATTATTGTACATTTTTTAAAATTATTAGGCATTTAAAAAAACAAGCATGATTCAAACAATTATTTTATACATCAAAGTGATCCATGTAACTTACTGATTCATAGCTTAAATCGATAATAAACGTCCACGACTCGGATACAAACATTCGTGCTCATCACAGAAGGTTTACCCTACATGTGGTTTGCCTCTACCGGGATCTCTACCTCTTCGTTGGTCACCGCTATGGATCCTGGCTTAACAAAGTAAAGTTAGAAATAGTGGAAGTGCGTGGGCCAAGTCCTGCCTGAAGTTGTAATAGTAACTGTCACTTTTGCCAGATATTGTATGGGATATCTGTAAAAAGTGACAGTTACTATGTGGTTGCCGTTCGATTATGAATCGATTGTGTTAGCGGACTTGGGGCCCTGGGTTATTACCAACTGTGCCAATCGAGTCGTTGGGACAGTTTCCAACATAATACGTGGCCCTACAGTGGCGATTACGAAATGGGCATGTTTGCATGAAAATGTCCTTTGTAAAACAATTCTAAAAGCTCAAGAACAAAGCAGTTACTATGTAACAAATGAAAAAAGGCTAAGTCAAGGCTTGGCGGCGATCCAACTCTCTCATTACCGAGACATTAATTGAATCCAGTCTGTCTGAGAGTCTAAACGACTAGTTTCACCTACCGGCTTGTTGGAGAGGTTACGTGTTTGGAATGAATTTGAGAAGTATTAACTTTTAGCTCCAGAGTCAAGCTCGTGTTTCTTGCTACGCAATATAGTGTGTGGTGTGTATATATAGGTACTGCACTTATCTGCATACATATGCACGTGCTGATGTGTGTGTGTGCGTGTAGGTTAGTGTAAATTAAAGCGCTTAAAAATAATAATTAAGATTAATTAGTTATGGTTACATTATAATAATATGTTTTTTTTGTATATTGTATATTTTTCTTTTTATCATGTCAAACTTTTGACAGCAAAAAAATTGAATGTGAGGTGTAAATAAAACTCATGTCAGACTTTGTCACGCCCATCAAGAATAACAGATATTCAAAATTTGGTATTTTTCGAAACGACAGAACTCAATTCCTCGATTAAATCATTCGTCGCCGAATCGATTATGTATTCGAATCACGATACGCCCGCACGTTTCGATTCTAATCAACCGGGATTCCAGATTCAAATTTCAATTTCGAATCAATATGCATCTGCCATGGTGATACTTTATGGGTTTCAATATAGAAGCATGCAGGCTGACAATTAGGGTTCACATTTGATTATAAGCACGTCTCTTTCAAAGCTTATATAGGACCATATTCTAAATTCAAAATGCCCATTCCATGTTGTTTGTCATTCAAAATGATTGGACAAAGCGCGTTGGACTTGATTTCACGTCCACAATGACGGATATTGGACTGGAGTGAGACAAGAGAAAAAGGGTTGGATAAAGCCGGTCGTACATGTGAAATTATGAATTCGAATTTTGAATTGTCGATTAAACTTCAGGGATTTTTACGTATATTTAACTATACTATTACACCTGGAGTGATATTTCGATCGAGAAAGTACTTTACACTCAATTAGTGTAATGTAATGACCTTTAATTTTTTATAATTAAGTACTAACATTTAATTTCCTTTTTGTCGTGATTCGGTCACTAGATTTAGGCGGTCTGGATGGAAATTCCTATAAAATAACACAGTGATTATCATATAAAAGGGGATAGCAATCGTTGCGTAATTACCGTTATTGATATAGTTTTGGTTGTTGTCCGAATCCATAACTAGGTTACAAATGGACTCAGACTATTATACTTATAAAGGTAAAAAAGGTCCCATTATCTAATTTTGTTATGGATTCCTATTTGTTTTATTAAAACATTAGCTGTCCCGGCGAACTGGCTCAGAATCAAATGTATGAGAAGGTGAATAATCTTTATTTTTTTGTAATGAATTTTCCTCATGTTTTAATAGTTATACTGCTCTTAGGAGCGGAGAAAAAAATCTAAAATCATAAAATTCTGATCACTCGTTTTTGAGTTATAAATGGAGTTCGATTAAAAAAACAGATATTGTTTAACTAAACAGCCACCATTGCACTTTTTATTAAAACGTCGTGAGCTACTGGTTGCATTTGCATGATATATCCTCCAAACATATTCGTATCGTTGCCTAAATTAATTTCGCACTGCGCTGTATCCGAATACTGGATTAACGGGTTGACAGTGAGTTTAATTTTGTAAAGCTCAGTACCCATGCACAAGTTTGCCAAAAAAATAAATGTCAGTTGTTTTTATTGTTGCCAGTTCGATTTCAGTGCTCTTTTAAAAAGATACCTCCAATTATGTTATTGATTTTCCACCTTTAAATCTACTCGTATGAACATATTTTTTTGAAGTATTCACGCTAAAAAAAAGGAATGTACTCATCATTTAAAATTTCTCACCAATCTTTACAAAAAAAAATGCTGTCCACTGTGAATACGTACTAAAATAAAAGTTATGTAATAGGATTTCTACAGTGTAAAAAAATACGGAATGGAGTTCCATCACATTCATTTGTTCGCACCTTAACTGCCGGCCATGGCACCAGCTCGACAGCCCCAATATTTATTCGCTCAATATTGTTTAAACGAAATCATTTACTGGCAGCGATGACAAGGCTGATTGACAGATAACGCGCCGGCTCAATGATATTTGAGTTAACACTCGCAATACGGTTGTACACACATTTTTGGAAATACATTTACCATCTAACTCTAAACATCTTTGCAATGGCGTGATGCTTTTTTTTTATATTCATATTATCTACAAGTTATGTATCTACCTAATTTAATTATTAAAAAAAAACTTAAACGTATAACTTTGAAAAAAAATTGCTATAAAGACTGAAGCTTAAAAGGTATAAATTGCTAATACTTTATTCAATTAAATCAATAATATTTTCATGATAAAAACTTAAAATATAATGATTTTCATTGTTATTAACCCGTAAACTACTGAACAAATTATACAACTAAACGTATTAGCTGATAAAACAAATGTTTAGTGATTAGTTTAGTTTAAGAAGTAGGGCCATTGTCAGCGATTGTTCAGAAAGAAATAACTTTCAAAGAAAGAGCCGCAACAGTCTGCACAATAGCACCTAATGTGTCTAGTTAGCTATTATACAAATTAAAACAATAAACCTTTTTGTTCGTTCCAAGGGACTCGGGACTCGATCGTGAGAAAAATAAAAGTGCAATAAAGAACTTTAACTAGCAACTCGAAAACTCAATAAAAATAAGTAAGTGAGTAGTCCCCAACAATTTGTCCTTCTCTTTATTGCGCATGATTGTCTTTCGCAAAACTTTGTGCGAGGGAACGATGATTTCGTCTTGAGTAACAAAAAAAAACCTTTAAGTGCGAAGTTCACAAAAAAATACAGGGTTCTGTAGGAGGTTCAATTGGTATTTAATGCGTATAATATAAACAGGCGCAAAGCGACTTCTTCAACCCTGCTACAAGAAACGAGGATTACTGCGACGACACACAGATGGCGCTGACGATTATTCATACAATCCTGGAACGCACTATGAGAGTTTTCAGAGAACGTAACATATATAAAATATCCGTTGGGGCATAACGGCCAGCAGTGGGCACATCACTCGTCTGACTGAAATACCTCTACTGCTAAAGGTGTTATGAACAACTTGAAGTAACGACCCTGAACCAAAGTGCAGCGTTCTTTTTTAAAATTGGGTTTGCGTACTATGATGAAACACTACCTACGAATAAAGACATGACATAACTAAAACTGACATATTTTCTTAATTGGGTTTGAGCATTGGCGTATAAAAAATATATGCTACAGCCCGGGGTGTTATAAAAATATATGCTACAGCCCGGGGTGTTATAAAAATAACTAAATTAGTCTGAACTCGTGTGATAAGTACGTGCCAGATGTAGCTTTTCATGTTTTGCCACTCCACGCACGGAACCCTAAAATAACTTTTAATCCCAAGGGTGCGGAGTAAGTCGTAAAGTCCTTGTATTGTTCCATCTACTTTTCTTTAAGGTCACACTTGTGACACATTCCTGGGGAGCTGTGAAAAGTTCCAGATAAAAAAAAAATAAGAAAACACTTCGGCAGTTAGAGATTACTTCGGGGTTGATGTGTTGGCAAGTCTGAGTAACACTCGGTTCAAACTAGACAACTTGGCTAAACTTGTCAAGTTTTATATTTCTTTTTAAAATTCTTTTAGATAATGTTAGACATGAAATTTATGTTATTTACTGCCCTGGGGAGTAAGGGGAGAACGGGGCCAAACATCTATCCGACCCAAGCCAACTCCTCTTTTTTTTTTTTTTTACGTGGGGAAATGCGTTACGCATCCCCTCTCGTCCGCCCGGGCGAGAGGGGTATGTGGGACTCCCCGGCAGACCCACTAAAACCCCACGGTCCGCCTTCACTGCCTTTGAGTGGGGCGCCACAGGATCGCACGTGGCATACTACTGTGGCGCCCCGGCAAGCCAACCCCCCTACACGCGCTAGTGGTTCGTCAGAATGGCTGGGGGCGGTGCCCTAGGCCACCTTGGTGCTCCCTGCTAGACAACAGAAGGCTCTGGTGACCGAGCTATGGCGGGATAACCATTAATCTAGCCGGGAAACTGACTGGAAGTGGTATCAGTGACCTTGGGGCCTAAATAACCCTTAAAAGATCTGATGTAGAAGGCAATAGGACACCACAGCACTAATTTCCCAAGAAAACCATATGATTTGTCTCTATTGGAAATTTCTAATGTCCAATAGAGACAAATCATATATGGCCACGATCATCATTAGTGAGGGAACGACAAAGCAAATTAAAAAAAACATGGTAGCACTAAGTCCCTGGAAAAAATAATCAACATTTTGTGATAAAGATTATGTGAATCACGGCGTAAGCCACAGACTTATTAGAATATTCAGATAAGACACGGCGCATCAAAAAACACTGGTCTAGCATGTTACCACACGCAGTCACGCATGCATATAAGTTAAAAATGTCCAAAACTTTTTAGTCTATGCTGGACCTTTTTACTATGCAAAAAGTTTTGTATATGGTAACATTTACCATTACAAATGCGTCGAAAAAGTGGTTTCAGTTTGTTACTGGCAACGTTTGTCTGAACTTCGAAGCAAGTCTATGACGTAAGCACGGTCTGTCTAAAAAACTGATTGAAACACTGCAGACGTGTGATTGATTTCTTATTTTTACGCGAATACTACACATTGAAATAATCTATACATCTATACATATAAATAAAATTGGAGTGTCTGTTTGTAATATTAAAATAACCGCTTTTTACTAAATGCATTTGGATGTATACACGGTACCTATACCAAAACAACCTTTTTTAAAATTTTTGTCTGTCTGTCCGTCTGTCTGTCTGTCTGTCTGTCTGTCTGTCTGTCTGTCTGTTTGTTCCGGGTAATCTCTGAAATGGCTGGACCGATTTTGACGGGACTTTCACTGGCAGATAGCTGATGTAACAAGGAGTAACTTAGGCTACTTTTATTTTAGAAAAAAACATAGGATCTCACGAAAAAAAATTAAAACCAATGTTGCAGCGCAGCGCCTGATTATGTTTGATAGCAACAACCTGCAATGCGTCCCGCGGGCTCAGAATGTGCGAGCAGGCTGTTGTCAACGGTTGTCTTTGTTAAATACCACGCGGACGAAGTCGCGGGCAACAGCTAGTCATAATATAAACGCGATAAAATTAGTTTTATTTCAATGCGACGTGTATATGTCAAACGATCATATTGATTTTGTTAAGGTGTGCATAACATTGTTATAACTAGGCCTCTAAAGCTAAATTATATTTTTTTTATGGATTTCAAACATTACATTCTTTATTTAAATCTTTTACTTTTGTGTGCGTCATTATATTTCTATAATTATTATCTCTTGTATATATAAGTAAAAATTTAATAACAAACTCAGTATTATTAATCAAAAGTCCAAATTGAGTTAGCCCAGTACCTAATAATTATAAATCAAAAGTCATAGCCATTGTCGAGCTGAGAAATTGTTAGGGTAATGAAACAATTCGAGTCCAACTTGGGGGATTTGTCTTTCTTTCAATTTCGAAGTAACCGGCGAAGTTTGTTCGCAGTATTAATTGCCCATTGTCGACATTGTAAGGAGTGTACTGAAAACTCGCTGAAGAAACCATCGAATGAAAAGTCGAGTGATTATTTTCCTCACTAATTAGTTCAGTATCGGAGGTTGTGATGGTACAATCTAATTAAATGAAGTATTGTTGTCGTCATATAGTACTGCGCAAAGCAAAACTCTTGTGTGCAGTACTATGTGACGTTTGATAAAGTTATAGAACGTCTATAAATTTGAGGGCAAGTATTCGGCATTAATTTAATTTACTGTTCCCTTATTTCCCTAAATCAATTCTTAAGTTCAATACGGTAAGTTAGGAATTCGTCCGCTCCCCTTACCGACAATATTATAGTTAAATTGATCCAAGATTAAACAGAGTCCAATTTATTTGTATAGGCTATTGGAGACATTACTGCCTGAATACTAAGTTCATTATTGCATGGCAACACTTAGTTCTAGCGCTACAGCTTACCGCGGTCTGTCTACCATCCTGTAATGTATTCCATATTAAACACTTCTCATCAGAAAAATCAAAACACTTCCCTTTTTATGGTTTCTGTCCTAATTTAACACAAAAGAGTTTTCATTCTATGAAAAAAATCACATGATTATAGCTGGCAGTTTGGCCATTACAGTGATAAGCGAAAATTCAAAATTAGAATTTCATTTGTTTATCCTATAAATGAAATGATTCACTGTTTTGAGACAAATGTGTGTTTAGAGTTGGAGTACATTTCACCTTTGAAAACTAAATCATAGCATCACTTATAAAAAAATACAGCTACCACCAAATACTCCATTTCCGAGGCCTATGTCCTATTAACTGGCTATAAAGCTCCAAGGCCCTAACACCATGAGCTGAGGGCAAAAATATTATGGTAATACGCCCCATCAAGTTCAGATGTTCCATAAAGTTCAACGTTAAAGCTTTTCCATGTCCCCCCACTGTTTTAGTGTCAGAAATGAGTTATTTTTTTTCTTCATATGAATAAAGATCATCATAATATATAAGTTGTATAACAACTGCCAAATAAAGATTTTATGTTGTGTGTTTGTTGCAGGCTAACCTCGGGAACTACTGATCCTATTTGAAAAAATCTCTGATCGAAGCCATACCATCGCTGAGTGTCAGAAGTTTATTGTTACGCTACCACAGAGTACATACAGAGAGCGAAATGTCTTAACCAACTGTGCACTATGATGCTCAGTTAAGCCCTGACGTCATCACGGTAGGCGTGGCCTCGGTCAGTCTGTTGCCGCTCGTCCTTTGAACAGCACGCATGCATTGCATCTAGGTTTATCGAGTAATTATTGAAATAATTTTACTTCAATTTACATATTTGCTAACATATTTATTATGTTATTCACTAACTTAAATTACAGATATGACTAAGGCGATGTTCTTATTGGCTAACGATCGTACGATTAAACTGTCGCACGTCGAGATTAAGTACACAAATTACTTTAGAGTGTCCTAATTGAAGTTCGCAAGTCCTCGCGCGAGCACGTGGATCATTTTCATCGCGCGATGAAATCGAATCGTTTGCTTATACGATCGTTAGCCAATTAGGACGAGGCCTAACGATATTATTAAGAACGGTCAGCAGGGATGCAGCTGAGGTTAGGGTTCCGTTGAAGCAGGGCGTAGGTGGAACAATAAAAGTATACGTTTCTACTTTGATGTTGTATTCGCTTGAAGGCTCCGACAGAAAGTAAAGCAAAAATAGGCTTTACATGTCCTTTTATAACATTTCATCGAACAGTGTTGCCAACATGAATAATTGATATTTTATATAAATCGACTAATGAAACTAACTACAATCTCGATTAAACAAATTAATAATTATAAATAAAATGGCTAATCCTTAATCAAATAAATAATACATTATTATCCGTTATTGTATCCGTTGATGCGTGGAGTCTTCAGTAGCAGAGCCTTGGATTTGTAACAATATAAATATAAAACAGGTTGCGAGAGAGACCTTAGACAAAGTGGGGCGGTAGAAAAAAAAACAACTTCCCAACATCACAAACTGGCCTGTACCGACCTACTATAGGGATTAAACATTTTTTTTCCACATGTACAGAGTTTTGTACACCCCGCCCAACACAAACGAAGGCATTAACCTACGGATGTTTGCAAAAACACGAACGAGCACGGACCCGTGTTCGGTAAATACCTGTTTTTAGCGGATTAAGTCCGCGCAATCCGGATATGCAAATTAGGTTATATGAGAATTTATAGCAGCTATTGCGTTCATAGTTTTTTTTGGAGAGTTTTGGGTTATATAAACAAAACGGAGTGTTAAAATTAAGGAGGATCATTGTTTTTTTTTCAGAGATTAAGGAGGTTTTTTATCTTTTGTCACATACCTTAAATTTATGCGAGCGAAGTCGCGGGCATGTGAAACAAAAAAAAAAGCAATTAATAATTCGCAGGAACATCTTGACTTGTTATTCAATACAATCTTCAAAAGTCTATAAACTTGAAAACGACTTACTTCTGTATACTGGAGAATTATAGAGCTATGTCTTGGCTTACGAAATACTGTGGTTTTTGTTACTATAAATTTGTATTTGTGTGACCATCTTTGAGCAAACATTGGACAGTTTCCATGCTTCAAAGTTCTTGTTAAATCTGTCTAAATACTCCAACATTAAATTAAGTCTTGCTTGCTTCCCACCATGTCTCCTAAAATTCACGAAATTTATTTCAAACTTGTGCCATTATTTGTACAAATACATCATATACAGTGTAAGAATTATTCAAATATTTTTCTAGCTCATTAAAATAATCACGTACCAACGCAAAAGTTTGTTTAACAAATGTTTAAATTGATAATAGTTCATTATGTACGGGGTTGAGGCTACAAATTAATTTCCGCTACGGCACTAGTGAAATTTGCAATCAGTACAAACACTGGAAACATGCCGATTTATTTGTTCGTTGATGAAAAGTTGGTTTTAATTATGTTGTAATTAATAAAGCTTTGATTAAGAGCGCAATAATTTAACAGAATAACAATTAATATAATGCCGTATCGTTGTTCAGGCCAGCGCGGTATTAATAATTAGAGATGGGCCGAATACCTATTTTATCGATAAGCAAATACCAAACTATGTTCAGTTTTACCTAGCTGATTTAATTGAAAAACAATGTAAAATACCATATAGGTATATGTAAAGTAATAATTCTTCTTTTTTTTATTTTCAATCGGCTACAAAATAACGCCATTTTTGCGAGTCAAGTAAAATGTTTCTTCGTTATTTTAAAAACAAGTAGATACCTCTGATGATCATAATGATGTTGATGATGATGATGAAATGAATCCCCTAAACCTATAGTAAAGCTGTTGATACTTTACTGAAATGGCTACCAGACATCTTGGTAGAACTCGAAAAATCAAGCTATATTGTTTTATTTTAATTTCCTTCACTCGTGCACGTTTATGAACACACAATGGTTAATATCACACTAATATTACACATTATATATCCAAGAAACACAATTGGCCGGAAATAAAAGTAAATCGATAACTTCGCCCTTTCTATTTCCCGCTAAAAAGTCCATATAAGTACTTATACTTTTAAATGTATTTTCGTTCTTTATTTGAATAGTGTGAACGATTTTTTTTTAATATGCGTTTTTAATAGAGTGCCCTATACGAATGTAGAAATGTTTTTGCTATATCTATTTATTGCAACAGTTGCGAAATAAATTTAGTTTAAAAAAAAGAACTTGTTTATGAGAAATTCTGTCTCGGAGTTTATTTAAAATTGGATTTAACTTCAAAGGCGTTTCTTTTCTTTTTTTTATCGCAATCCGTCATGTTGTTCAATTTGTTGAGAAAATAATCTCGCAGTCACAACTTTTCTGATAAATTATTTACCATTTCAAAATTTCATTAGCGCCTTTTATCAGGCAAAAACGATTTTTGTTTTTGTAAAAATAAACGAGAACTGTAAAGGAAAGTTCTGAGTTATTTTCTTAGCCAGCAAACGCGCGTGAGGTTAAATGGGTTTAAGGTTTGGTTGCATAAATGAAAATCTCTAAAAATAGAATTAATTAAGATGCCGCACAAAAATCATTAATGCACATAAGTACCTACCATTCACTTAAATGTTTTATTGACGCATTTGGTTGTTGATATTACTTTTTATTTATGCAAAAATTTTCACAATGCGATATTCAAATCGTCACCTCGTGTTATCTTTCCTTCCATTTTTTTTTCTACAATGTTACCATCGTAATTTTTGTATATCCACTCAAAACCCAAGTTATAGTTAACGCTATCAGCACTAAGCTACTCTGTTAATTTCTAGCCAACATGAGTTTTGGTTTGTCTTTTTATATAATTGGATAATTATACAAAAAGCCAAACCAAAATCCATTGTTTGATATAATTAAAATAAAACCCAATTACGTAACGCGAAGGCGGATTCGTATTCCAGCCGTACGTGTCTCGGCTTCGAAGCCGTGCAGAACAAACTCTTTCCGATTCAGTGCAGAACTACTACTATTGTCTTTTTGTTTATTTGCTTTGAAACGGCAGACGGGGGTGCCAGTATAAAAAAAAAAACTAAATGAAACTTTGGACTCACAAAAGTTTGTCAATCGAGTTAAATTACGTAAACGTTAAATTACGTATATTATACAACATTAATATTACGTTTTTAGCCTTTGCCTCTCTAAAAGACCTTTTGTGGCAAAAATGAAGCAACTAAAGGTGCCTGAAAAGTTAAACAAAACGGCCCGGGCGGGACGTCCAGCGATTTCTACTTAATTTTGTAGAAGCTTTAAACCATGGCAACCCTGAACGACGCTTCGTTTTATTTAATTCAGGCAAGTTTTTATCCGCCCCTATTTAAGCGAGACGGTCGAGTAAATTAAACACATTTTACTATGTATATACTTTTTCGTTTTGAGCAGTTGCTAGTTCTTTTTATGAACGCAATTTATTAAATATGGGTGTATTAAACAAAGCTTCTAAGTTTAAATGTCATCTGCACAAAAAAACTAAATTTACTTATATTTATCTTCGTGAAGAAAGGATGCTTAAATTATGTTCAAGTGTTTAGTATATCCACTTATTGATTGGAGATTACAGCCATGTATGTATATTTACTTACATACCCACACACACATACAAATATTTTTCCCTATAGCGACCCTCCCGAAGCGCGTAAAAAGCGATTTGTCAACCACGGGCCGGCACCGGGGCATCCATCACCGGGCGGGCTTGAATTATTATTCTTTATATCGAATTATGACAACGCACCTGTTCCCTTTGCCGTCAATCTTGGTCGTTAAACAGCGGCAACCCTCGTTTATTGATCGGTTAACGCATCGTTCGAATTTAAATGTTTGGTGCATATGTACTTAATAGTATTTTAATAAAGAATATTATTTAACATACAAGCTAAACATTGAAATAAAAGTATTTTTTTGGATTTTATCGCGGTTATTTTATGTTTTTACGTTCGTCTTTCGGCTGCTTTACAGCAACCATGGTAGGGAAGGACTGAGGTGGTTGACATCCTAGTGTCAAAGTGTGAACTGGGGTACCCTCATATTTAGTTGTTGCTTGCGGTCCGATCTACGCATAAAGTGCCCATGGTATCTTGAGGTCTTGCAATGGTGCGCTTAGTTTTGGATTTCATTAAATTAATTACTGAATCCCAAGTCAGTGGTAGCACCCAGCCATCTTCCTTATTGAAATTAGAGTGTGTGTAGTATTTGCGAAAATGTAAGAAATCAATACACAAGCTAAATATTATAATTTATAGTATTTCGTCACCACATTTATGTATAATTTACCTGAGTTACCCTTCGGAAAATCAACCCTTCCGCGCACCATCAACCACTGTATGAGGGGTGGAAATCGGTGGAATGCCTCTTACAGCTTCCGAACTATGATATATGATGCCATAAATAACAACTATCTAATAACGTCTGTGCGGTTCACTCTTGAATGGTTACTACTTTAACTTAAGATTTAAGGGACGTTATTTTATTATTTTATTAATTTTATTAATAATATTATAAATGTGAAAGTTTGGATGGATGGATAGATGGATAGATGGATGGATGGATGTTTGTTACTCTTTCACGCCAGAACGGCTGAACGGATGTGGATGAAATTTGGCACAGACATAAATTATAGTCTGGAATAGCACATAGGCTACTTTTTATCCCGGTAAAGTGATGATAAAACTGATGATGATGATTCCCGTGGGATAGATTTGTTTTACTTTTTAATCGCGGGTAACACCGCGGGGCGCAGCTAGTATTATTATAAATGTGAAAGTTTGGAAGGATGGATAGATGGATTAATGGATGTTTGTTACTCTTTCACGCCAGAACGGCTTAACGGATCTGGATGAAATTTGGCACTTTCGCACTACTTTTTATCCCGGTAAAATGTATACTTCCCGAGGGATAGATTTGTTTAAATTTTTCATAGAATACCAATAAATTCATTTTCTCATACATTGGATTCTGAGGCGGTACGAAGTTCGCCGGGACAGCTAGTTATTTATAAGTATGCTTTAAATGTAAATAAAATGTATGCACCACCCCTGAACAGGTGGTCATCCTTGGTGACAACTATTCAATGTTGTTACAACAGAAAGGCCAACACGACTGTAATCCTTTGTTTCCACTCAACAATGTCTAGTGTGTGAACGATCCAATAAAATGTACAGCTTCATATAAATCTATACATATAAATAAAATTGGAGTGTCTGTTTGTAATATTAAAATAACCGCTTTTTACTAAGTGCATTTGGATGTATACACGTTACCTATACCGAAACAACATTTTTTACAATTTTTGTCTGTCTGTCTGTCTGTCTGTCCGTCTGTCTGTCTGTCTGTCTGTCTGTCTGTCTGTCTGTCTGTCTGTCTGTCTGTCTGTCTGTCTGTTTGTTCCGGCTAATCTCTGAAATGGCTGGACCGATTTTGACGGGACTTTCACTGGCAGATAGCTGATGTAACAAGGAGTAACTTAGGCTACTTTTATTTTAGAAAAAAAAATAGGATCTCACGAAAAAAAATTAAAACCAATGTTGCAGCGCAGCGCCTGATTAAGTTTGATAGCAAAACCCTTCAATGCGTGCCGCGGGCTCAGAATGGGTGAGCAGGCTGTTGTCAACGGTTGTCTTTGTTAAATACCACGCGGACGAAGTCGCGGGCAACAGCTAGTTGTGAATAAATCATTTAAATATTTATTAAGTTCGTTGAAATTAAACGTTTTCGAATTGCACTTGTTATTATATTTATGAGTGCATGTTCAGTGCACGTGCACGCAACAATTAGCCGTATATTATAAGAAAATTTTCCCGGCACAATTCTTTGACGGCTGTGAAACATTTCCCCCCACATTTTATAAACCCCCCCCCCCGCTACGCGTTATATGAAAACCAATAACGCCAACTTGCGGCGTCTGCCTTCAACTTTCTAGGAAGCAATAAAGTGAAGTTTTTTAAATAAACCGTCGGTTATAATCTCGTTGGTTTAGGTATGAGAATTCCAAGTAAAAGCATAAAGTTCTTTGTTAAAATGTAGTTAGAATTTGTACTAAGAGGTCAGTATCATGCTTACTGCCGCAAAATCAAACGCTTAAACATAAATTTGAGAAGATATAAGAAAAAAAAAATACAACCGAATTGAGAACCTCCTCCTTTTTGAAGTCGGTTAATAAAGGCAACTTACAAAACAGTTAAGAAGGCCTTAAGTAATCGTGTAGCTTCGAATATCCGGCTGATAAATGTCCAACTAAGCAAAGGAACACACCAATTTTGTTTTAAAATACATTAATGGAAGGAATTTATACCAAAAGCCACGCAGCTTTGTAGTCAGAATCAGAATCAGAATCAGAATATTTTTTATTCACGTAGATCATTATTGTACAGTACTTATGAATCGTCAAGTTACAAAAATATTATGCTACTGCTTTACCACCCGTTCGGAATGCCGTTCCTATGGAGAAGAACGGGCAAGAAACTCCATGGTTGCTCTTTTTTTAAAATAGATCTTTTACATTTTTGAGCAATACATTGTTATAGGTATGTGAGAACAATGTAGGAACGGCTAATTAAACATTAGCAGCAGGTCAAAAAAAAAAACAAAAAGTACTAACTAAGTATAAAATTACAGTTAATGGCTACATGGTTCCCACATTTACAAATTACTTATGTAAATGAAAATAAGAAGGAAGAAGAGAAATACAAAATCTTAATAGTCTGCTCAAACAAGGTCATTTATATTCCTGAGGAGCCGGACCAGCATCCAACCAAGCATTTTTATCCTTAAGATAAGCATCTAGTGTATAGTATGCCTTCTTACATAGCGTACGTTTTATGCACGCTTCGAATTTATTTTCACTAAGTTCGGTAATGTCAGAGTGTATTTTATTATAAAATTTAACACAATACCCCATGAAAGATGTGTGAATCCTTGCTAGTCGAAAGTGTGGTTGATCTAATTTGTTTCTATTTCTTGTATTATAACGATGTTGATCACCGAGCCTTTTAAAGAGAAATAAATTTTTCCTAACATACATAATGTTTTCATAAATATATTGGCATGGTACTGTCAAAATATTAGTTTCCTTAAATAATTCTCTTAGGGATTCGCGACTGCCCAAATTATAGATGGCCCTAATAGCCCGCTTTTGTAAAATGAAAACCGATTCTATGTCAGCTGCTCTCCCCCACAATAGTATCCCATAGGACATAACACTATGGAAGTAGCTGAAATAAACTATTCTTGCGGTGTTCACATCGGTTAGTTGCCGAATTTTCCTAACAGCGTAGGCAGCGGAACTAAGTCGTCCCACTAAGACTCTGATATGAGGACCCCACTGTAACTTAGAGTCGAGCGTTATCCCTAAGAAAACCGTGTCGTTAACAAATTCAAGCTTCTCATTATTCAGTACTACATCGCAATCACTACTTTTGACATTTGGTAAAGAAAACCTTATACATTTAGTTTTCTTGCTATTTAACGCTAAGTTATTAATAGTAAACCAGTTATGTACCTGAAGAATAGCGTCATTTACGTCGTCAAAATTATTTACATGTCGTCCCACTTTAAAAATCAAGGAGGTATCATCAGCAAATAACACTATCTTCATCTTATTTTGAATTATATGCGGTAGGTCATTTATATATACTAAAAACAGGAAAGGACCTAAAATCGATCCTTGCGGAACACCCATTTTTACTGCAGAGCCTAACGATTTAGTACCATTTATAAGAACACTTTGCCGTCTGTCTCCTAAATAAGATTTTACAAGATTAAGAGCATTATCTATAACACCGTAGTGCTCTAATTTAAGTAAAAGGACTTCATAATTGACGCAGTCAAATGCCTTTGAAAGATCACAGAAGACGCCAATAGCATCCTGTGAGTTCTCCCATGCATCATAGATATGCTTTATTAGGGTTACACCGGCGTCGGTTGTGCAACGTCCCTTGGTGAAACCATATTCTTGATCGTGCAGGATGTTATTTGCGTTAAAATGATGTAACATTTGTGTAAGCATTATCTTTTCAAACACTTTACTAAAAACTGGCAAGATAGAAACTGGCCTATAGTTGTTAGGATCTTTACTATTACCGGACTTAAAAAGCGGTATTACTTTACTGTACTTCATTAAATCCGGAAAGACTCCCTGATCTACACATTTATTAAAAATTAAAGCTAAATAAGGGGCTACAGTATCAATAATAGTTCTACATGCTTTCACAGACATTCCCCATAGATCTTCTGTTAGTTTAATTTTTATATCATTGAAAGCTTTAACAATAGTTCGGCCACTAATATGATCAAACTTGAATTTAACAGGGCAATCAGCTATGTTTTTTTTAAGAAGTGAAATTGAGAGACGGGGGGAGCAGTTCAGAGATTCTGTTGTTTTTACAGGGATGTTAGTAAAAAACATTTCAAACTCCCGTGATACCTCGGTATCTGAGCGTATGAGACCGCGTGGAGTCTCCAGGGTATAATCTGTACTGCGCTGTTTCGTCTTCCCAGTTTCACTGTTAACTATTTTCCAGGTGGCCTTTATTTTATCATCGGCAGATTTTATTATTTTACTAATATATATGGCTTCAGTCAGTTAGTGTATTATTATTTAGTTTTTAATTTCCCAGAATTTGGGGAGAGGGCTGTAATGTTCACATAGCACACGTCACGGGGTATCAACTCTCAATAATGGACGTAGTTTAATAGGCATTCATTATATCCATGCTATACCCTCGTCAGAAAGTCATCAGGGCCTGTCAGGGTTGTCACTTTAAAAAAAATAAATAATAATGCCCGTGACTTCGCACGTGAAATTTATATTTTTTTCCCGGATTAAACGAGTAACAACCATTATTATGTATCATAATGTTTAGATTGAATTTAGCACAGACTTATTCTATAGCATATATAATTATAATTCCAGCCCTATTTTTTTAATGTCCCACTGCTGGGCACGGGCCTCCCCTCAATGCGAGGGGGGATTAGGCCATAGTCCACCACGCTGGCCCAGTGCGGGTTGGCGGACTTCACACATCTTTCGAGGGGTTCTCTCAGATATACAGGTTTCCTCACGATGTTTTCCTTCACCGTTTGGCAAGTGATAATCTTGGTTGAAAATGAGATTCGCACATGAAAAATCCCAGAGGTGCGAAAAATCCCATAGGCCATGTTGAGACTAGCCGTGCAGCCTCTCTGGCTTCAGCACAAACGGCACACGGGCTGACAACGAGGCAAACGATAGATAACAGCGCCCCCTATAAGCCCAAACGAATGCACGGTCAGTGTGGACACAGCCATTGCCAATCCAAGTCAATACGATTTTATTAGTCAAGAGTTTTTGTTGGAGAAAAGATAATGATTATAAGTCTTGTTCCTCTAATAAAACACACCAAACATCCCGCAATTTTCGTGGGCAACCCTAATGTTTCGCCCATCGTTTTTGGGGGTTAGGCCGTTGAAAATATTCCATGATTTATAGCCTGGTGATTGCCCTGAAATAGAGTCTTTGTTTCTGAACCTAGAACAATTTGTTTTTTTTTGGTGTTATACGTAACGACCTCCGGAATAATTTGTATGAACAAAAACAAATATATATCATAAGTTTGGTTCAGACCGCTATGAAATTGTAATAACAGCTGAGAGTATAAGAATCACTCTAAATCTTATTAAAGTAGACTCAAATATAAAGGTATGAATTATAACTCCCATTACCAAGATATCGTTTGAAGAAAAACTTAAGACACAGCACTAGACTTACGTTTTTTTTTTTTTTGTAAAAATAATGGATTTCAAAAAAAGAGAAGCCCGCTGAGTTTCTCGCCAGATCTTCTCAGTTGAGGTCGTGTTCCGATCCGGTTGTAGAGTTGAGAAAAAAATATATATGACAATTTAAATCGTTTATACGAAATAAACGATTTGACTTTGACTTTGAAGAGGAGATGACCTCGAGTAGATACATAATATTGGTCAAGGTCATTCGCAACTTGGACTCATCACGTGATCACTCGAGGTGAGAAGTGAAAGGTCAAGAAATGTCTGAGTCGGTTCGTTTCCTCACCCCTACTCTCACATCCCACTGGATCCTGAATGCGTCTCTTGGTATAGATATCAAGCGCACGGACAAGTGTCATCCGTACACTGTGGACATTCCTTCGGTACGTACTAAGCGGTTTGCTTCTACTTTCATCGTGCGAACTGCCAAGGAATGGAACACGCTACCGGCGTCTTTGTTCCCCGTTGAATTCAATCTGGGTGTTTTCAAGTCGAGAGTGAACAGGTGCCTTCTTGGCAAGTATGCTCCATCGTAGATCTCATCGTCACTTACCATCAGGTGAGATCGAGATCAAATACGTGCCTATAATGTAATAAAAATATATATAAACTTATAGGTATAAGTTATGGGATAACTGATAAATGGAATAAATTCGAAACATATTCGACGTAGACTCCCACGTGTAATTTAAAAGCCGGTGGATGTTGTATGGTACAAAACATAAACGCAAGCATCTTTGCTTTCTTTTGTATACTTATTTATGAAAAAAAAAAAAAAATGTATATCGTCTTTATTATTGGAACATGACACAGATTCATTCTAAAAGTAAAAAATACAGCCAGATATTAACTGTTTGTAATAAATAATAATAAATAAGTAAAAAGAGTTTAGATTTCTTCATTACTGACGTCGCATGCACGTAAGATAAGAGTCAAATCTCAACACTTCGTCGTTCAATCTTATGCATTGAACCACACTCGGGGCGTGTTGTTTTGTGAAAACTCATTAGTTAAAATTGCTAACGAAATTAATTTTAAAGACCCCTCGGGAATGTGTTCAATTAATGAATCTTTAATACTATTACATTATTGCAATGAAAGTAATTTTGGTTGAGGTAGCAAAAGAGGAGTCTGGCTAGTTCGAGAGTTACTATATTTTTTAGTTTACCGCACTAATGAGAACATAATTTAAGTTCTCCATTTCACGGTATGATTTAAATATATAGAGTAAAATGTACCTTCGAGTAACACGAGTGGTATCCATTAAGTAATTAAAATTAGTTTTGCATCTAAATTTGAATTAAATGTTATATTTTACAATTATCATTTCATCAATTTAATTAATCTCATAATTGCTGCTAATGATTTATTTAATTAAACAGATACGAAATTATTATGTTAAACGGGAATAATCGTTTAGAATTACAAAATTTAATTATATCAGCCTTACTGCCTATAACAAGGGCGTGATGAAAAGGTGGAGCCGCAGTGTAGGCGGTGAAACATAGGCGTAAGCGTGGCGGGTGCAGTGACGCTATGGCATGCGCGGCAACTGACAGCTTATTATCTACGAGGCCGCGCGCGCAGCGCCCTTTTTACCTCTGCAGCCCTACCGTCAATAAAGTCAATAACATGATGATATGTATACGTAGCTATCTCATCGACACGCCATTTTCATTTCTTCATGTCACATCCATTATTTTATTTATAATGTGTATTTATTGAATTTAATATTGCTATTAAATTACTTGACACTGGCAAAATACCCGCTAAGTTGCGGGTGAGGCCATATTCATATCCATTTTATTTCATCGCATTTCATTTCGTAAAGAAAGAAGAAGCTATCTCATCTTTTGAGTGAAACTATATGCTAACCAATAATAATAAATATAATAATAATAACCAATAAATGGAAATTTAATTGAAATTGGAGCTGTCGCTTTTCAGTGATACTAGGACGAGAACCAATTTTAATAGCATTTGTTTTAGATATGTTCAAATAGTCAGTGCGCATTTTTGTTTAAATATAAATTTAATGGATAGACAAAGTCAGATGTCTCGGTCAGCCTTATTTTTCAATTAATTCAGTGGCTTGACTTGCTTGGCTTGTTTGTTTGACAAGTTCGCTGTCTACATGAATTCGTATTCGCTAATTACTCGGGACGTTTTTAGTACATTGCTGTGATATAATTGTACTAGATACTACTCCCCTAACCTAAAATTCAGACGCAATAGAATTCGAACAAAGGACAATTTCAAAAACCAAATCTCATTTACATTCGACGCAGCATCGAATTCGATTTTTGAAATTACCGTCGCGAAATCGACCCTCTCCCAATCGGTCCCCACCCTCCCACCAAATCTGCGGGGCTCCAATTAGTGGAGCTTATCGCTAATCCGAGCGGAACAAGCTGAAAATAACTACAACACCATGTGAATAAGCAAACACCCCATGTAAGGATTAGTCGACGACGGAATTTATTTTAATACGAGCGAAATCGCGAATGCTCGTTATTTAGTTTAGGATTAAGGTGCCGGTTTTTCATATGTATTATACGGCGTAATTGGAATGGTTTGGTTGGAATGGGACCAGTCGTTTGGTCTGGTGGTTTAAGTGTTAGCTGCAAGGTTCAATGTACTAGGTGGATGCGGGTTCCATGCCCGTCAAAGCAATCTTGGGAAAATTTATTTCAGTTTTAATTTGCTCCGGCTGTTGCTAGGATTGGTTGAATAGTTTTCTGATACGTTGCTAGCTAGTATATATTTAGTACAGTTATTTTATTTATTTACTATTTCTTTAACAAGGTATGGTATGATGTATGATCAAAATAATATAGATGCTTGTAAACTGTATAATAAACATCGTTCCACATTTAATGTAGGTACCTATTTCTAGAAAATTATTATAATTACATAGCCTACGTAAAATAAAAATAAATTGATCATATACTATACTATAGATTTAAACTATTCACAGTGCTCGTCGGCGATAAGCTTTACATTCCAGGAGGGCTAGCACGCAGGTCAAGACAATACCTATAAGTATCACAGATTACGTCGCACCGAGTCGCTCTCTCCCTTCCATAATTCATACCAGGGAAAGAGACAAAATTGATCGACCGTCTTCAAAAATTTTTTTTTTGTGACGTAAATCGTCACAAAAAAAAAACTTAGCACTTACTGAAGATTCATCATAGTAAATTCACCATGCACGAAAACACAATTCAAATTAAAAATATAGCACCAAGTGTGATTTTATACAACACTTTAAAGACAACAAACAATCTCTCGCTTTATCACTAACAGATAAATGATAACAAATTTATAGTCCAGTTTGCAATTCATGAATATTCCGTGCAAGAAAACACCTGCAGGGCGAGCGTTTAGTATTCAAAGTTTAGAGGGTAGAACGTTTATTCGCACGTTTACGAGCGGAGGTGGATGTTTAGAGCATTTTTTACGAGCTCACGGCATCACTGCTGTGTGGAGTAAGATGGAAGCAGACGCAACATAACAGAGAAGAAACATTTATTGCATCGCAAAATATTTTTTTTTTTTCCAAATTCAATTTAACCGATTTTAAAACGATTGTTTTGTTTTTATATGTCCCGGACGCATTCCGAGAGCTGCCGACCGCGCTCATGATCACGCGGCGGTGTTCACAACCTGACGCCAGACAGCTATCGTATCAGGGCCGTAAAATTATCGTATATGCATCAAAATTATCGGACATACATACACAACATACTGCCGCGACCATCAAAGGCCAAAAGCATTTACGAATAACACGATGTTGATATGCAAGTTGCCTTGTCGTATACCAATTGGTCGGTCCTACCGATCGGGTCGTAAGTTGTGCCATTCTTTACAGGCTCCTAACGGTCTGCTACCTCTCATAGCTTATGCCGCCCGTATTCACCATGAGTCATTATAGCAACGCAGGACCGGCACTGTTAAACTCGTACCCGTTGTAAATCCACCCTGATTGTTTCTTATATTTTTTCGCTCAGCACTTTTATGTTTTCCTTACATAATAACCCAAGTAATAAGGTGATGTGCGGCTCGGTGGGCCGTTAACCTACGAGAGTTAAGTGCGTGTGAACACCGCTTGTTGAGATATTAAAGGGGCTTGTTGAGTTTCTGTGTAATGTACTTATTTCTCATGTAAGTAACGCTCAGTGTGGACACTAAAAAAATAATGCATTCAAATGCATTATTTTTTTAGTTGCTTTGAGTGAAGGTTTTCATCAAATTGCATACTAACTGTGGCAGTTAAAATACCGTTAATGTAACAGATAATCGATGGAGTAACTTCACGTTGAGTCTGTTATTTAATAAGTTGTTGAACGAAATGAAGCGGTTATTTTTAGAGGGGCACTTGACATTATTATGTGAATAATATCGCGTTCATGGATGCCACTAAAAATCTTAATGGAGTGCCTTATAACTATGGTTGTCTTTCAGGGGCCTTTTCTTGGTAAGTAAATATATCATTTCAAATGTATGTTTCTTTGAACGGCATTGTTCAGTTAATAAAAGCTCTCAAATTATTCGCATGTTCGAGGCGTCGAGCAATTCGCACCCAAGTATTAATTATCCACACTATTCCAGACGCTGCTCATAGCGTTTTACTGGCAGCCGTTGGGCTGTGTATCCTTTTATTGGCTGTTTAATGATACATAGTGGGTACTTTATAATCAACTACTTATCTAAATTAATATAAAATCACCACAAATAGTGTACGCAACGTACATGAAGAAAGTATATGGTATTTTTGGTTAGCAACATTATAGGTGATATTTAATGTTGGCAACTCTAGCACTCTCTCTCTTCTCTCACGCTCAATATTTTAATAATCGCATAATAAACTTTCTTATAAAATAAATACGTTTATTTTGAGAACCCTTCAACAAGTAGAATAATCATTCATAATTATGCACTAAAATTACTATCTAAATCAGAATAAAATCATTGAAATAAAACTAATCTTACGGATTTTATCGCGTTTATTGTATGTTTTTATGTTCCCGACGTTTCGGCTGCTTTACAGCAACCGTGGTACCGGGAGGACTGAGGTGTTTGACGTCCTCGTGTCAAAGTCCGAAACGTCAGGTACGTAAAAACATACAATAAACGCGATAAAATCCGTACGATTAGTTTTATTTCGAGTATTCGCGTAAATATAAGAACAAATTTAGAATAAAATCTTTATGGATTTTATAAATGAAGTAAAGATAGAACTTTTATATAAGTATGTCTTATTTTGGGTTTATTAAACTCGAGGCCACTGATCTCTAACAAACAAGGCGTTCAAATATCTTAAGAATTGTAATATAAAGTGATGTCAAAACAAATCTTTTGTCAAAGGATATCACCCTTTCGTAAATGTTTTACAATAAGCATATACATACATAGGTGCTTTTGTACTTTTGTCTCAAATATTTGGCAAAGTATATTCAGAAAGAAAATAAGCGAAAGATATACTCAAGTTACTGTTTTTTTTCTTCTTCTTTTTTATCAGCTACAAAATAGTGCCATTTTACCATTGTCAAGTATTTCTTCATAATTAATATAAAATTATAAGTATCCCTGATGATAATGATGATTTCGATGAAGATGATGATGATGAAATGGAACTCCTACCCCTATCAGTAAATGTTACCAGACATCTTGGGATAACTAGAAAAGCCCAGCTATGCTGTTTTATTTTGAACATGAACACATAAATTACAGCTTCACAGTTCAAGCTCCCGCCAAAAGTCTAACAGCTTCTTTTTTAATCCCTTTTAAAATAAAGTCTGATATAAATCCAGGGCAAATAATGTTATGTCATCATCACAAACTTTAAAAAAGGTCAAGGTCCGAAAAAACAAACTGTAGTATGTGTTCGCAATTTGCTGACTTTTATGTGGTTCAAATTGGTCTATATATTTTTTAGTCTGTGGTCATGATAAAGAAAAGACCCGACCACTTATCCGCTCCTATTTTAAGAGTTAATCTGCGGACTTAAGTCAAACAAACGATCGTACGTCCATAGATTTAATTAACTTTTCGACTCCCGCTTTCGAGGTTCGAGTTTCAAGGATCTTTCTATTAGTTTTTTTTTCTCGCTCCCTCTTTATAGATCTTTCTACTTAACGATAGCGATGTGTTAATTAGTCTGTTAATTTGTTTGTGTGCGACCGTAAATTATTACGTAATTATAATCAGATTAGTTAAATGCAAAAGTATAGGTAAATATTTTTAATCTTGCGTCTATAATTATACCGCCTGACAGACACACCATATATTTTACTTTTCTTGGCCATTAGTGTGAGCCCATACAAGTACCGCTTATATAATTCGTAATTCTAATAAAACGGGAGTTATCCTAGAAACACCAAGGCTTGCGAATTATGAAAACAACGCATAGGAATTGACCCCACGACCATCCTGTCTACACTGAGCTTACATCGTTTGGCTTACTGGATCATACAAATGCATGCGTGCTATCAAAGGCTTATCGTTATAAACACAAAAACCTAAAAACCAACTCAATTTCACTTCCATATCCATAGGTGAAAACTTCCAAAAATTCTACATTCAAGAGTTTATCTATATACAAATAAAAAATGGAGTGTCTGTTTGTAATATTAAAATAACCGCTTTTTACTAAGTGCATTTGGATGTATACACGGTACCTATACCAAAACAACATTTTTTACAATTTTTGTCTGTCTGTCTGTCTGTCTGCCTGTCTGTTTGTTCCGGCTAATCTCTGAAATGGCTGGACCGATTTTGACAGGACTTTCACCGTCAGATAGCTGATATAACAAGGAGTAACTTAGGCTACTTTTAAGTTAGAAATAAAATAGGATCTCACGAAAAGGCGCGCTGCGCCTGATTAAGTTTGATAGCAACAACCTGCAATGCGTCCCGCGGGCTCAGAACGCGCGAGCAGGCTGTTGCCAACGGATGTGTCTTTGTTAAATACCACGCGGACGAGGTCGCGGGTAACAGCTATTTTTTTGCATAAATTATGATTATACTAAGTTATAATCTCATAAAAGTCAGTTAATATTGCAAAGTTACTTTGCAAGATCAATATCGTATGAATTATCTACGCGATTAGTTCAATAAAATCGATGACGGAGTTTACATAATGGGCCCCCGGAGGCTTTAATTGACTTGGAAACTTTGAACAGTTTATTATGTTGAGGAAATTAATAAGCTTGGTATTCTTCTTTATGGTTTGTGTGTTCCCCTTATAATTATAGCAATAGCAGTGTATTTTGAACGGAAATAAGTTAGCTTAACTAATTTGGCTACTTATTAATATATAATAATACCAGCCCTTTTAATGTCCCACTGTTGGGCACAGGCCTCCCCTCAATGCGAGGGAGATCAGGCCATAGTCCACCACGCTGGCCCAGTGCGGGTTGGCGGACTTCACTCGTCTTTAGAGGGGTTCTCTCAGACGTGCAGGTTTCCTCGCGATGTTTTCCTTCACCGTTTAGCAAGTGATAATCATGATTGAAAATGAGATTCGCACATATAATCCAGAAATCCCAGAGATGCGAGCCGGGGTTTGAACCTGCAATCCTCGTTACCGAGGCAAGCGTTCTACCCACTTGGCTGTCACTGCTTTTACTACTTATTAGGTATACATTATTATTTTTCTCACTACATAAATATCATTTCGCAGAGAATTGCATGTTAATTAGGGTCCCAACACTCGTGGCAGACAGTTTCTCGACTAACATCTTAGAGGAGTTCGGTGTTGATGGCTTATTTAATTATCGATCAAACTTGTTTGGTTTTTAATTGGAAAAGTTGACAAGCCGAGGGTCAGTGGTGGGTTCCTCTTCCCCGATTTGTTTAAATAAATATCGCCAGACGGACAAAAACGGTAAAGTACGCTAGGGCAAAGTAAAAGTTTCCCTTCCCAAAGATGAGCCAGCCGGGAGATTAAGTCAGCTGGTCAGTGAGAGGACCAAGTCGAAAAGTCAATTAAAAGTCTCGATTACGTATTCTATTCAGATGATAGTACGACATCTGCATATTCGGATCTGTAGCTCAAGCGCAATCTTTAACGTTACGTTAACATACGCGTCTTCTATTCCACTCACACCATAAGTTTTATAAATAAGCATAACAGAGACAGCATGCCTTATCGATGGCGTTACATTAGGAGTTGTAAGGCCTTGAATAAAATATTTTTTTTCGTATTTTATCGCGTTAATTTTATGATTTTACGTTCCCGATGTTTCGGCTGCTTTACAGCAACCATGGTCACGGGATGACTGAGGTGTTTGACGTCCTACTGTCAAAGGTTGAACTGCTTTACCAACGTGCATAAGGCTACGGCCTCCTGCATCTTGATCATCCATTTCTATTATTAATCCAAACTCAAATCCACGATCCAGAAAATATATATATGCCCACTTAAAATTCGCTTCGCTACTGTTCAATAAAATCCAGATAAAAATAAAAATGCCCGGCCGCCCGCCCGGGGCAGGTGAGTCCGTATTTACAAACATCCAATATGTTTGGCGAACGATCGCCATGAAAAATGGTATTGTATTATAGATTTTAAGTGCTCTTTGTGCACGATTTATGGATTACTGTACGAAAGAGATACAATGAAATATTGTTCGGCTATAAATAAGTAATATTTTTGTGAATAATCGGCGTCGAAGGGTACAATATGTTGATATAGGTCGGAGTGCTTGTAGAATAATGGACAATACCTTTGTCCAGACGAACACACCAACTGTTTGGTCCCAAACAAAACAACACTTGGATTATGAGTACCTTACAATGGACTGTCCTAGTATATAGTTACTTCTATAGATATTAGAATCAGATTCAGAATATTTTTCTTCACGTACACCATTAAGTACAGTACTTATGAATCGTCAAAATAGTTACAACATTACTATCCGTTCGGAATGCCGTTCCTACGGATAAGAACGGGCAAGAAACTCCATGGTTGCTCTTTTTAAAAAGATCTTTTACATTTTTGAGCAGTGCATTGTTATGGGTATGTGAGAACAATGTAGGATCGACTAGGCAGACTTTAGCAGCTGGTCAAAAAAGTACTAACTCCCAAGTATATTAATACTACATTAACTACATTAAACGTTCATTACTCGGGTACAAATATTATGCTTTTCACACAAAATTTGCCCCTACCAGGATTCGAACTCGAGACTCTCGTCACAGAAAGCATGGTCACTACCGCACTAATCGTGTCGTCACATTAAAGATCTATTTATCTTATCTGCTCGGTATTCATCAATCGGTAATTATTTTTCTCTTTCCAACTTGTTAAGTTCCTACTGGACCTAGGTCGCCTCCATCTCTTTGCTATCTTGTCTACGTAGGCACTAATGTTATTTCCCACTACGCCAGTGAAATATAGTATTGCCATAAATATTTTTATGAATAATCGTTGAACGCATGTGGAGCGTGACATTGTTGCGTAACATATATCATGGGGGAGCCTTCGACGGAATAAAAAAAATTGCCACTGTGGATCTATGGTAATAGAATGAAATATCTCTGGTTTTCACTGAGGTCTTAAGGTGGAAGCGCCAGGTCAGGGCGCGAAATTCAAAATGTCAATGGTTTTTATTTTTTTACGAAAAATTTGGACATCTTTACGATGTAATTTCGTTTTTCGCGATATTAGCATTCTGCATTGAATGTCTCGATGTATTTATATAAGTTTGCTTAAAAAAATACCTAAAGCGATACAATACTTCAAGGTTTGTAAAAGCCGCTACTTTTACTTTGTCTTAAGCTTGTCACTACCAGAATTCGAACCCGGGATTGATGTGATGAGCATGAATGTTTAGTATCTATGTTATAATGAGTTCGCCCTCAGTCCATTGTACGGTACCCATAATACAAGCGTTGCTTAGTCTGGGACCGTATAGTCGGTGTGTTTGTCGGGCGATATAATATTATTATTAATTGTTTACACAATTTTATGATTTTGATATTTTATTTTTAATTTCATTTTCAGTGTTTGCTTTACAAGCAATGTAAACTTTTCCAGGATTGGAGTGAATGTAAATAAAAGCATGTTTCTGTACAAAATATATGTTTATTTTTTTAACATTTTCCCGCGGGTAAATGCCAACAAAATCTATTTGTCTGCCAAAATAAATACATTTTACGATAATTGCAAACAATTTTTTTTTCTACTCATCGATATCTACTATGCGTTTCGATACAAAATATAAAACTAATTAATTATATTTAACTTCGCGTACTGCCATCATTGCCTAAATAATCTGTGCCTCAAGACACCAAATGTGGTGATTTCCGTATACAAGTGGGGTTGCCAACTTTTTTGGAAGATAAATACTATTGTTTGGGATATTCAAGCAAAAAAAAACACTTTTAATTTTCACATCAAAGAAAACCACCTCTTCTTCTTCTTTCTTTTCGAAATGAAATGCGATGAAATAAAATGAATATGGCCTCACCCACAACTTAGTGGGTATTTTGACAATGTCCAGTAATTAATAGCAATAACACATGAATAAATACACATTATAAATACAAAGTATTTTTGATAGGTATATAATTTGTTTTCATGCTTTTGTTGTCTTCCTATTTATCTTAACTAATAACATAATTTATGGTATTGCAACATAGGTATGTAAATTAAAAAAAAAATAACAAAAATTCAGAAGACATTTTGTTGCAAAAATGTTTTCAATTATTAATTTTTCATCAAAATCTTGGCAACGATGACATTATTTTGTATTACAAATATAATTAGCTTTTTTTTTAAATTATAGTAAGCTGATTATTGTAAGCTGATAATTACGGCAGTGACAATAGAAACGATCTATTTGCTAACAGTGCAAAACATTTGAAGGTAATAATAGATACACAACTAATTGTAGCTTACCGCAGTGCATCATTCTTATTTTAGAGGCAAACTTTATTGATTCCTTGTTACTGCGATGCTTCCACGAGCACGGTTTCGCGAGACTATGCAGCATGATGCAGAAAGGTGAGCATTGATTTAAATTAAACTAATTTTACGGATCTTATCGCGTTTATTTTTTGTTTTTTACGTTTCCGACGTTTCGGCTGCTTTACAGCAACCATGGTCACGGGAGGACTGACGTCTTGGTGTCATAGTTTGAAACGGGGTACCCTCATATTGAATTGTTGCTTGCGGTCCGATCTACGCAGAAAGTGCTCACAGTGTATTGAGGTCTTGCAATGGTACGCTGGTGAGCATTGAGTCTGACCTTGGTTCACAAGAGTCACAATTGTCACTTTGGTTGGAACATTTTATTTAATTGACGACCTGATTTATGATGTCAAAAGGTAGCGTGTGTGCGCCTCGCATGGCAACACACTGAAGCTTACTTTTTTTTATGTAATAAACATGGTTTGAAAAAAATTAAAAAAAAAGACAAGTCCGCTGAGTTCCCCGCCGGATCTTCTCAGTTGAGGTCGCGCTCCGATCCAGTTGTAGATTTAAGAAAATACAATGTAAATGACAATTTGTATATGCCCCCGTAGGCCTATACTTTGACTTTGATATTTAATAAGTCACCTACGAACTTGCCACCGTGACAAGTAAACATACGTGTAGCGTGTTCCAATAAATGAGAATCAATAAAGTCCGCCCTTTCGTATTCTAATAACGCTCTTAATCTCTAGTCAAGTTTATTTACATTAACAACCCCGCAGTCGACAAAATAGCTGGTGACCAATTAAGTGGCTGAGAAAATAGGAGGTCATATAGAATTGACGATTCAGCCACATTATCGTATAACATAGCTTCCCAATTTAATTTTATTAGTGAAAAAAAAACCCAGACCGTTTTCAAAATGCCAGCCTAATTTAGCCCATGCCTACGTGACAACTAGGGTCACGTAATGACCGGCATAATCAACCTCGTATACCCCCTAGGTCAGCTTTCATACGACTTTTACTGGTGGTAGGCTTCGGCGGTGGCTAGCCACCACCCACTGAACAAAGCCATGTCGCCAAGCGGCCTAGCCGTGTTCCGGCATGATGTTCGGTGTTGCCATTCATGGATGCCGGGTCACATCAGTTGCGCTGCATGTGCCTAGTGAATGTAGCGTCTCTATCTACTGCCGCCTTCCTACCTAGGCAAGTATGCTCCATCGTAGATCTCATCGTCACTTAACATCAGGTGAGATCGAGATCAAATACTTGCCTATAATGAAATAAAAAAATAAATAAAAAAAACTAACTAAATCTGTCACGGTTGCGGGATTGTTACAACAATTGATACACCACGTAGTCAGTCCAATCAATGTGATGTCGCTTACATCAGTACGTCAAGTCCGAGATAATTCGTAAGCTAACTGCATAGTTTATAGTTTGCGTATAATCAGAATAAGAATATTTTTTATTCATGTAAACCATTAAGTACAGTACTTATGAATAGTCAAAAAAGTTACAAAATGCGAAGCTACTACTTTACCACCCGTTCGGAATGCCGTTCCTATGGAGAAGAACGGGCAAGAAACTCCATGGTTGCTCTTTCTTAAAAGATCTTTTAATTTTTTGAGCAGTACATTGTTATAGGTATGTGAGAACAATGTAGGAACGACTAGGCAGACTTTAGCAGCTAGTCAAAAATATTACGAACTTTAGACCTAGTATTATATTTATTTCTTTTACCATGTAGCCATTAAAAGTTAATGGCTACATTGTTCCCACATTTGCAAATTACTTTTGTAAATGAAATAAGAAGGAAAAGGAGAAAAAATTGTATTTAAACACATTGTATGGCAAATTGAATAGCGCCTCTATCGGACAGTAATTAAAACTTTGAATTCAACATCCAATGTGTCTAAATACCTACGTATACTATGAAGTGTACAGCTTACGAATAATCTCACTCTTGACATCCAGCACTCGGCAGTGTTCCGCCAAGTCTATCGGCTTTCAATTTTATGTGTGACTACAAGAATACTTGATGGTAATTCGGAGGCGTATTTTATTATTATACTAATTCAGGAGTTTTCTATCCAGTTAACAATAAAAGCCAATCGTGTTGTAACGCCTTGGTATGACTTGGATTTGTTTTTTTTTTCTTGGCTAAGGATTGATTACGAAAGTCATGTTACAAAAACATTATAACTATTATAACCTAATTGATAATGACTTAACTGTTTGGCTACTATCACCTTGTCCTATCCTATGATCGTTCGTTTGAAGCATCCATTAATATTAGGATTTAGGTATAAGGGTATATACATTAATTACACAACAAGTTTCTCTTGAGCGCCTAGATTATTCGATTCGATTACCCTCCCAAACGAAATGAGATTTTAATTAGGTATGATATCTTTGATTAAAAATTATTAAAACAATATTTAAAAAAAAATACAGACATCTGTTATGCGATCTCAATTTTGCCGTAAAACCCACTCCAAATAAGGAACTTGTGCAGCAGCTTCCTTAAATTGACTTGGTTCTAGCACTGCCTTACTCACAAAATACAAATAATATAATATATTGGTCAAACAATCTGGGTTCCAATATTCGTAGGAATGTTGTCGTAACAACCATAACAGGTAACGACTGTTTCTAATAATCTACAAAGGAGGGCTCTGGCGCTCAATACAGCGTCTGTCAATGAAGACTCCAGTCCATGGGAAGGTCCCTGGACGTTGATCGCGAGTGCAGAGAGGGCGGTGCGTGCGGCGCACCGCGGGCCGCATGTCAGTAATCTAGAGATTCTTCATCAGGAGATCGCTTGCGGCAGCAGAGACGCCAGGCTGCCCCGAGGGCACACACACCTAAAGCAACAGCTAGACCAGCACCTAAAGTTGGCGCCATCCAATCCCCACCTCCAGCACTCCTCGCTCTTGCACATAACTCTGTAGCCTCATCATGTAACTGGCCTGAAGGCAAACCTCCTAACAAGTCCAAATATCCCAAACGACGCAAACTGTCTTCAGAATACGCCTCTCTAGCCCTCTTCTCCTCTGCAGTCCAGAACTTACGGTCTCCAGATGTGACGTTGGGACAATTAACGATACCATTGCAAATTAGTCGTGCTGGAATACATAGAGCTTCTCCAGGACAAATAAAGTCACAGCCTTGAGTCGAGTCTGATGATTTTATTCCGCTGTCAGTCAATCGAGACGTCATTAATGTACCGTCAGAGTTTTTAGGTAAATGGTAAAGTCCGGTCCAGACGATCTTGAAAGCCGCTCGAGCAGGAGACGCGCTACCGATAAAGACTATTCGAATGGACCTTGTCTTATCCTTTTCAATAACCAACGGGTCATCTAAAGACTCAAAGCCTAATTCTCCAGCCGACAAGATGGGAAGTTTTTCCGTCTCCGAAACATTGTCTCCACAAACGGATAGATACGGTTCAACTCTACCAGGTAAGTATATCTGAATGTTCCCATCTTCGCAATGCCGTGAAGCAAATTTGATGCTCTCAAAGTGCAGCCAAATATCTCTCTTTTCCTCAATCTCTAGATCCCAAATGCACTGTATCCGTTTTGGAGGTTCCATGTAGCCTAACGCCTCCAAATGTGGATAGTCTATTTGGCCGTCCAGAGAAGCCACAAGCACCGCGGGTCCACAGAGAGGGCCATGGACGAATTCGTATCTAGCTTCGAAGAGAGGTGACGGGTTCTTGAAGTAAGAGGCAGCTGCGTGAGCATTGTCAATTATCAACTGTAGATTCAAACTCTCTCCAGAGGAAACCACTCTGTATGGCCTTACTCTAGAGACGACGTTCGCGTGTTTAGCGCAGAGGCATGAGCCCAGTGATCTTTGGACAGCTAGATGAAGTGGTAGCGGTGTGGTACTGACGGTAGAACTTGTATTCGCGGTCTTAGCACCTACGAAGGGTTCCCAGATTATAAGTTTGTCGGCTCGGTCCTCGTAACAGTTTTGACAGGAAACTGATGTGTATGGATGCTCCTGGAAAACAAATAGAATTGAATTGGTATATTCACACTACAACGAAATGCGTACATTTGATTTTATTATATTTTGTTGGACCCTATTTTTTTTAAAGATTCACAATTTTATTTTTCGTATCATCCAGTGAAATAACATTCTAGATAAACTTGTCCAATTTCGAAAACAATTCAAATGCAAAAGCAGAACAAAAGCTTGGCTTAATTGTTTTTGAAGGAACTAATTAGAAACAAAATTTCCAAGTTGAACCGGTTTAATTCCTATTCCGTTAGTTCCGCTTATCTTCAGAATTAGATTTAGAATCGACTTCATCTATTCTTTAAGAGGGAATTTAATGTTGACAATCTAGAACACTTAATCCACACCATCGTATGAATGAAAGTAATATGTTTGCTGGATGATTTTAAGAACCTGACAATATCCCTAATTTTGAAGATTAAAGAAATCGGGATTATCACCTTAAAATTAACGCTCAGAATAGTCAAAATGACTCTGGCATATATCCTCTTATCTGTCACGAATCTATACAAGCAATGGACATCTTCTCCGGGTAATGCTTGCTTATAAACCAGCGTGTTGAGTGGCGATCTCAGCCTCCCTGCTCGGTGCTTCCAGGACGCAATGATCTCGTCACAGGCGGTGCCAGGGACTGGTTCTCCGAAGCGTGTGTTGTTGAAGAAGTCGTAGTGGGCCCAGTAGTATAGAGATGATCTGTAACAAAAGCACTGTTGAAATTTGATGTGCAACTCGCCAGTAATCTACGGTCATAGAGGTTGTTCTACCAATGGCATGGGTTCGATATTCAGACCTCGCTGCCTCGGGCAAGATTTATCATCCATCATTTGTGTCACTGACAACCTATGCACAGCATCCTTGCGACAGTTGCTCTGGTACAGCAACTGTCGCAAGGATGCGCGGTCGTTCTGCGCGCGGCTATTGGCGTGAACCCACTCCTAGCTTAGTTTAGTAAATAAAGGTAATAAGACTACTAACTATGTTAACTTCACATACTATTCATTGCAGTTGCAATATCATAAGAATACATATTAATAATATAACTAATTATAATGAGACTATGAAATGTTACTGCACACAAAATTCCATTCAATTTCATTCACTCATGAAATAAGATTTTATCAAATATATAAGGAAATATGGGGATTTCTAATAAATCCTACACTTCAAGGAGGTTTTATTTCAGTCTTCCATTTGAATGTTTGTCAAAAACAACTCAATGAGAGCTTGTCTTATAAACTCGTGTTGTTTACTGTTTCTCGGCTCATTAGAAATGTTCAAACGTCTTTCAAAACATGGGAACGAGGCTGATGAAATAATAACAGGATAATTATTTAGAGTGGCAACATTGGAATGGCAATGGCGTAGGAGCTGGCAACCGACCAAATATCTTGTTTGTTGAACTTCGGGGCTATCATCTGACCGAATAAATTAAGGTGCTTATTACTTAAGAAAAATCTCACCCGAGCAGCTATCAAAAGAGTTTAAATTTTAAATAATACCCATTAACTATACGTAAATTAGTGTACACTTCAGAAATTAGGAGACTTGATTTTAAGTTTTGAGCTCAATAAATTCGCAACCCCCTTCTAACGAGTATAAAAAAAATAACCTGTGTCTATAACTGAAACAGATATAGTACATAATAGATGCCACGAATACAAAATATGTGGGTTTAAAAGAACTCATTACGCAAGAAAGAGATAAAACACTTACCCACTATAGCTCCCCGTCTTGCTCTCAAACCTAACAAACATGGCGTTTCCTGTGGACACAAAGTCGTGCTTCTCCATCGGTCTGCTGAAAGTATCACAGAAGGTCTTGATGATACGAGCATCGTCAGGTCTTGGGGCGTCGTACAAGGTGAGGGATTCCCCACAGTCCCCAGTCCAGGGTTGGATTGGCGACTCTATGCGGTTGATTCGGAAGCTGTTGGGGAGAACATTACGGTAGAGCATCAAGAGTGTCATTTTTAAAATTAGATTTATAGTTACAGAAGTTTTTTTCAACACATTTCAAAGCTATGCCTAAAAAAATATGTAAACAGTTTTAAAAGGTGTACGGATTTTTTTTTGTAGGTTTTAAACATTGTGAAGTTCGCTCATCAAAACTGGGCTAACGTGCCCTTAAATTCCTTTGGATTGAAGAACGAACTGTGCCTTATAAATTATCAAGAGGGTAATTTAACACTTTCTCCGTTTTTATGTTAAGTTCTATTTGTTCCAAACTGTCTAATTATTACTTAATCTCTAGAAAACTGTGGTTGAATATTTTGGACTAACCTTGGGAAGTACAGTCTCACGACCTGTCCGGGAAATCCTTGCATCAAATACGTGCAAGAAGTATGAGGAGGGTACCAATGCGCTACTGATAGAAAGATACCCTCAGTGTCTCCTGACTTCTTCAAAGATTCCGCTGTGAGTAGCCAGTCGCAGGTCCCTACCCTCGACCCAGGAGCTTCCACGTGACCAGGCCAGTTGCCAACGTTGAAGTGGAAGCCAGTATTAAGGAGCGGACCGGCTGGTGAACTGACAAACTCCACAAACAGATCCTGGGAAGTCCCGATGATGGAGTACGGGAATTTGCCCATGCCGCAGAATGTTCCTATGACTGAAGCTGATTCATCTTTTCCATCGTATATCCTGATGTAGTCGTAGGGACAGTTCTCAGAACCTGTAGAAACATGAGGATAATTATTGTAATTATAGTCTACTTAAAATTTACGTTGTGTTGTGTTTTATTATGACCTTATGAACTGCATTTGATTAAAAAAAACTTGATCTGCGAAGATAAGTTTTGGTAAAGCGATACACCAAATTTTTCAGCACTGTTTAATACTAGTGCAACTCGTAGGTTCTTCGTCGAGTGCTACCGCACGATACTATAAAACTGTTGTTAAATTGAATACACAATAATAATTTTTATACTAATTAAATCATCTATGTATGTAGTAAATCATCTACCTATTACTGCATTTATTGGTCCTGACTGTGTATCCTCTTAACCAGAAACCATTTCTCATGCCTCAAACTCAAGACCGGCCAATATGACATTATGCGTTTAAAATTCTAGTAGCATTGCAATTTTCCTTTGTGGCAATATTTCTGCACACGCATATTGGCACCGCTGCAAAGGCTAAACTTAGTTTAAAAACAAATTTCATATTCAAATAAACTATCGTGCAGGGCCGGCGATATCTCGATAAGTTCGTTCGGCTTTGCCCAGCGTATGGAAACTTCTGGCGGTCGCTAAGAATTTAATATCGCCGTGTTGCTGGCTAGAGCAGATTTAATGGAGGTTATTGGCTGCTTGGTATTTATGATGCTAATATTTCACCCACAAGGTATTGCGGAAAATAGCGTGCAATGGTGCCGAAGAAAATCTTAAGACAAATGCCAATTGATGATTCGTGTTGACATTTTTATCTTTTTACCGACATTGGGACCTTTGTTTTTTTTTATTATCTAGAGATGTGAAGCAACAATCCATTCTGGTACTATTGGGATCTAATAGTAACGGCAAAATGGGGGAGTTGTGGAGTGGAGGTGAACAATGAACCCTTCGTGAAATAAGTTGAGGATATTCTTTCAGCTTGAACAAGCCATATCAAATTGGAGCTTTATATTATATCTAACAAATAAAACCTTTCACCTTTAAGAGTCTTAAGTACAGAATATGATAGCAACTTGGGAACAAAGGATAACTTTCAAGGAGTAAAGTTGGAAAGAAAAATAAACTATATCACGCTGTGTAGTCTCATAACATTTTGTAAGTGTATAAAATCCAAGTTGGAAGAATGCTCAACATGAATGTAAGACGATACAGCCTTGGGCCGTGAAAAAATAAAGCGACTATGTAGTTTTAATTTGGATCATTATTTGCTCGTAATTTACCCTAGTCTTTATTATTGGTATCGTACCCAGTCCATTGTACGGTACCTATAATACAAGCGTTACTTAGTTTGGGACCATACATTTAGTGTATTTGTCTGGCGATAGATATATTTACTTCATGAATATTGTGAGGCTTGGTCTGTGACTCCTTATAATTAATTTTGCCCGACCGTTGGATGCCTTAATATCTGGTTACCATCAATAATAAATGCTGTAATCTAGAGTACGTGATCTCTCTTTACGATTTGATGATCTTGCGATAGCTCTATTTACTTATTCGAGACTTATTCGAGTAGTCACATTGATGCTAACTCAATCGCCTTTTTAGTTGGATTGGCCAGTAAATGGCGAGTCGATCGATTGCTCGTTCACTAGAGTAGGTTGTTTCACTTCACTGATGTGGGTAATGAAATAGATAGATATTTTCTTTTCTGACCGTCATCTCATTGTTCTTATCTTCGTAAGACTTCGTTTTTATTTTTGTAACGTGATTATAAAGGTTAATACAAAGACTGTTATACCAATGTGTAGACGATGCAGCCATTAACATGTATACTTATACCCCCGAATTTATAGACGTTTTATAACTTTATCCCACGTCATATAGTACTGAGCACAAGAGTATTGCTTTGCGCTATATGACGTTTGATAAAGTTGTAACACGTCTATAAATGCGGGGGATAGTCTATTTTAACTTCCTAAGAACAAGACTAAGACTAACCTAACTAACCTAAATTCTGCTCCCGTAACGTAACCGTATAAACTACCCAAAAAATATTCCATAGAAGGAGTTTACTATTCGTCTCGATTAAGAATGTCAGAATGAAAGAGTGGAGGAAACCTAGTTAACATCATTTTTGACGATTTAAAAGTACTATAATGATTGAATTAATTCAAAATATTGTGATTCTGATTTCTTTAATCTTAGCGTTTTCTAAATTCCTAGTATTTAGTTGAATATAAGTAACTCACCAGATGTTATAGGCCTCATTGGACAAGTCATGATGTTCTCGCACCGCTGTCCATCAATGTTGAACTCTTCGTTCTCTATATACAGTTTTATGTACGGCAGGCGAGTATTCAAGTGATACCTGGTATAAACATACAAATCTCAGTCAATAGATGATTCAAATCGTAAACAAATACACTGGCTTAATACTACAAAGAGGTTGTGCCACCTTTTCTTCGTGATTCCGGAATTCCACTTGAAACTTAAATCTGATAAATCCTGAACACAAAAGAACGAATACATTTTGGCATGAAAGTGCACCCAAAATTATAAAAGGATTTCGTGCATTTACAATGGCTTCACAAAGTCCTTATATCCAGAAAAAAAAATGTATTCTGATTAAAACTGTTATTAGATTGAGGGCTAGTATTTAATACTCGATTTTAGTACCAGGAAACAAATTTGACTTGCAGAAAGTGATCGGACTCATCTTGTAAAACTAACACTTGATTCCTTGAGGAATCCAAGTGTTTCCTCCATCCTCCCATCATGAACAGGTACCAGGAAAACAGCATTGACAAACAGTACTTAACGCTTGGAGCCTAAACAAACCCACGTCCCTGCCAAGTTGTACCCTCATCAAAATTTGTATTGTGTACATTGCATTTGAAAGCGACCCTATTGAGAGATAAATCATTTTCATGTTTGTGGGTAGGTATTCCATTAATTTTAATGTGAGCATCTGCTCCTTATTTTGCTGGATTTGTAAGTTAGGATCTCCAGTTTTTTGCGGCGATGGTCTCTCGATGAAAAAAGTGAGTGTTTCAAATCTATTAATTTAAGAATAGCTAAGCTGTTTGAATTGTTCCAGATCAAATACGATCGAGATATTGTCTTGTTTTTATACATTTTTCATGGTATTCTTTCAGAAATATAGCAACATTAAACTGATTCTCCACGTCTAGAAATTTACATAAGCGTTGAGGACATTTCACTCCCACACAATACGTTACTTAATCATCTCTAAACATAGTTGGCGATTCTGCAAGATTGTTTACAGGGTATAAAACGGTACACTTGCCTGCAGTGGAGGTTTCTTGGATACACTCCAGGGTAGGCGGCAGATTGCACGTAGCACGTTTGAAGGCGACAGTCTCGAAAAACACGCTCGCAGTAAGACCTACGAACAAAGGTTAACATAATTTAACAATAAGTTTCAATATAATATCTGTTAATGTTGGTAGAACGTTCACCTTGGTAACGAGAGTCGCAGATTCAAACCAAGGCGATTTCATCCAATTTCATTTGCGAATCTCATTTTCAAATATGATTATCACTTGCTTAACGGTGAAAGTAAACATCGTGAGGAGACCTGCATGTCTTAGAGGAGTCTTTGAAAGATGCGTGAAGTGCGCCATTTCACACTGAGTCAGCGTGGTGGAGTATGGTTTAATCCCCCTCGCATTGAGGTTCTACCCAAAATTGGGATATTAAAGTACTAATAAATAAAACTTTTCATGTTAAATCATCAAGACCAAAATTAGCTCTCACCTATGAAGTAGGTTAAATAATAGCACATTAATCTTATTTTCTCTTTGACAATGGTAACATACAAAATAACCCACATTTAAAAAAGAAAATCCCCAAATCAACTCTACAGTCGTTCACCTTAATTCAAGCACTTGATTACAACGAATAAATCAGTGTGACTGCAATAATAGGTGGGCCACCGGGCCGCGCCGGCAATTCGACACGATTTATAAGCCATTTCGGTCACGTAGCCACCAAAGTGGCCGCCATTTGGAGCCAGTCAGAATTATTCTAGTACGTTTGTGACATTCAGGATAAACCTGTTAAGTAATTGGCAACTCGAACTTGATTTATTCGACCAAAGTGACGACTTGAAATATCCAGTTGCCAATTTATTGATAGGAGGTTCGGTTGAATATAAAATAGTTATCGAACAAAAAGATTTAGAAGTGAAAACCTTAACGCATAATGGACGTTGTTACTGATAGATCGATAGCTTATAAGAGGGTGAAGAAAAGGGGAATAGGGAAAGAAAGGAAGACAATTTTATGAACGAACATTATAAAAACAGAACCAAACTCTACTAATGACAAATAAAACAGAAAAGGAATACAATTCAAAAATATTAAAAAGAAAGTAAACCTAAAAATAGGTCCGATTACACACAGACGTGATATAAATGGGTTTAATATTGCAGAATAATACATTAAATGATGCAACGATTGGATAAGCAGTTTTCGAGTTTATAATATAATGGAGCTATTAAACTATAACTGTCTTGTCATGGTCGAAATCAGGATTGATGGCTTTCTCACAATTCGACGCTAATCTTTTCTGTCACTCACCTTTCTGGCGCTCTGATGAAACGGATCACGTATACTGGGCCTAATTTCATCAAAGTCATATCATTTATTTCGTATAGACCACATCCAAATTGTTATTAGCATGTTTTCTTAACTCCACAACCGGATCAGAACGCGATCTCAACTGAGAAGATCAGTCGTTCTCATATCTATGGACACGCATTCCCTTGACCGAAACGATGAAACGCACGTGACCGAAATAAAGTCATCATGCGGAATGAAAGATAAGAAATATAGACGTTACAACCAACGGACATCGGTACTGCGAGCTATGTGCCTCGCCCACAGACACTTCAACTTTGAAATTCTTGTTGTTTTGAATTGTTTCTTGATAATTCCAGGTACTTTAAAAAAAAAATAGACCTAAAGTAACACTGTTAAAAGTTTGTCTTGTTCTATTTAAATATTACTATGACAAAGAGTAAATTTTCTCTTATGAAAATAAAATACTTACTTGTTTAATATAATAATGTATCACAACAGCTTCAATAAACAGAATATAATCGAATTTCCAGTTGAAAACACCCTTTGTATGACATATTGAAACGATCACACTCAAAAGTCGACGCAGACAATGGCGAATAGCTTTTCCAAACGATTTGATTTAAAATGTTCATCACGTACGTACGTACTGAACCCTCTTTGAAGTCGGCTTTGCAATTTGGAAAATAATTTAAATAAAGTGGGACCTAGCAGCGGGCCCTGCGCGATCCCCTATGCTTTTTGTTTCGCGTTCTGTTTGATCACGATAAATGTAATCTTGTAAAGGTAATTTGTATTTAGGCGGCATACGGGATGTAGGTGTGCTAACAGAAAATTGCGCCTTCAATATATGTCGTATAATATTTATATTTTTGTTATCAAGTGTTGTAAGAAAGTAATTGCAAATACCCAAAGTTGAAAATACCCTTTCAAAATGGTTTTTCTGTTGCATTGATACAATGATATATGCTTTTTGAATTACCATTTTCATTCGTTGAGGAATGTGTTAGCATACCAAATGTTTTCAGGAATTTATTTTACAAAAAGGACTTGAACCTAGATTAAAAGTAACATTACAGTTGCTTGGTACATACCCGGCCACGACTTCGCCTCTTCTGTTCGGGTACAACTCCGGATGTTGGCCGTAGCGTAAATAAACTTCGAACTGCTGCTCCGCTCTGTAACAAAGGAAAATATTATATAAACTTCAGCTATCACAATACACGTAAAAATTGTGTTTCATTTTTTTAACCAGAAAAGTTTCAGCCGCTTTTAAATGCTGGACCACATCTCCAAAAGCAACACAGGATTCAACGTAACCACTGACCTGGAACCGAAGCTGAAGTAAGTTTGGTCCGTAAAGTTGTCCGCATGGAACACGATCTTGACGAAGTTCGTCTCTGATATGAAAGTCTGCGGCTGCTCTATCTCGCCGCAGAAGAGGCCCGGCTCCTTCCTGTTTGAGACGTCGGTTTTCGCATTGCCGTCGACTATCTGTTGGAAATTGATTTGGGCTGCGATGAAGTACTAGGCGATGTCACGTTATAAAAATACCTAATTCTCCTATACCTACTTCGTATACATACTCTCAAAGCATTTTTGACCTTAAATAGCTAGAAATACGATTCATTTACGCTTTGTATTGCCTATTATTACCGTGCAGGCGTGCCTGTCACCTGGCTGGCTGGCAGATACGTAACTTTATCATCACTCATGGACGGGTGTGTCTGACGAACAAGCTTGGCGTACAAATCTGACGGGCATATTTTCTGCTGCGTGTGTTCCTAGTTGATAATCCCATATTCGATCTTTTTAGTGATGATGATTATACTAAATTGAGGTTAGATACCTACCAAGTAATATGATAAGAAAGCATACATAAATTATTTACTATACTGAAATTTTAACAAAAGTAGATATCAAAACATAAAATTAACGCGATAAAATCTGTTAAATAAGTTTAATTTCAATTTGTAGTTTTCTCGTAAATATAAGAAATTAATAAAATTATATATATTGTTATACTGTACTGTAAATAAATAGATAGAATATAAAATATGTATCATATTCCAAATTTCCAAGTCGAAAACCAATTACTCCAAACACAAATATTCCAATGTAAACATCATCGGTATTCTAAACTTGGAATTTACCTCGCAAGCCTATACCTACGTGTAGACGAATGATCCAATAATTACGTCCAAATTGGGCCTCCCCAGAGTTCCTCAAGTTCCCTCACCCAACTGTCGAGTTCAAAAATTAATTAGCAGAATTGCAAAAGTGTACGCCGACTCAATTAGTGGTACTTCTGCGATGGCGGGCGATTTTCACGAGTTTATGGCTCGAGGACTTTTTTGTTTACTCCCAAACCTTCCCCCTTTGAATCCTTCCGCCACCATTATTAATGAAGTCAAAGTCAAATCATTTATTTCGTATAGGCCTACGGGGGCACTTACAAATTGTCATTACATTTTTTTTTTCTTAAGTCTACATCCGGATCGGAACGCAACCTCAACTGAGAAGATCCGGCAAGAAACTCAGCGGGCTTGTCTTTTTTTTTAAATTCATTATTTTTACAAAATATAAAAGTAAGCTCCAGTGTGTTGCCATGCGGGGCGCACACACGCTACACTTTAACATTATATATATTGATATTTGAGCGATCAGTCCCAGGCTGCTTTATCATCCAAATAATCCAAGATCCTGTAATAACCCTTACGACAAAGATTACTTTTTACAGTTGTTTTAAACTTATTAATGGGCAAATCTCGGATTCCTTGAGAGTGAAATTACTAATAATTCATTGTTTTTATTGTCAAAGACGTCTATTGCAGATGGAAAAATTGGATAACCTAGCTAGGTTATCCAATTTTTTGGGCCGGCGCACTTCGTACCGCCTCAGAATCAAATGTCCGAGAAAATTTATCCTCATTATTTTTATTTTTTTGTGAATTTTTCCCATGTTTTAGTAGTTATTCTGCTATTAGGGACGGGAACAAAGTCAAAAAAATTAAGATCATATTCATTAATTGAGTCCAACCCATTCTTGAGTTATAAATGGGGAAATAACACGACTTTGTTTTTTTATAATTATAGATTACAGCCTTACATTAAAAAGTCAGCACTCTCTTGAAGAGGTAAACTTAATATTGCCATTAATTTATAAATAACCGTATAATAGATGATAAATGAGACTCCCACAAAAAGACAACCACTTAATATAGTGTGTATGTGTCAAACTATAAAACGTTGATGTTTAGTATAGGTTAATTAAAAACATAGAAGCAACTGCGAGTAGCTGTAGGTGGTTGTTACTAGATGGCGCCAATTTAAACATTAAGATGGTCGCAATGGCGCTAAATGGCGCCAATAACGACGTCTAAAGAGTTATGGCAGACAAAGAAAGGAATACCCCTCATTCTCCGTCTCCCTCTGTGATTGAATACCATCTACTTACTTGCATGTATCCTTTGTGGCACGTCGTACCGTTGATGAGTGTTCCCACTTTGAATTTCATGAACCTTATCCTCAGTATCCAATCCTTCGGTGACCCTCGGAATGCTCTGAACCTGCGAAAAACATATACTTATTGTAGGCTTTTGTTTTTATTTAACCCTTAATAGCCTAGAGTTTCAATTTTGATACCAATCTTTTAAACCGAATGTTCACATTACTATTAGTTTTTTTTATAGGTTGGCTGTATGTATTTTACTGTTGTATAATATTCTTTCCAACGAAATTAAAAAAAAAAATCAAATGTCATTATTATTAAACACAGTAACACTAAACACAGTAATATTAAAAATAAATCACTTTCGTAAATCAGGCTACTAAGGGTTAATTAGACTCAGTTTCATGGGACTTGTTCCACCACAAACTGGTAAGAGTGTTACTCGTCTAAGCAAGGATCTACAGCGATCATCAATAAAAACGGCGAGTATTTCCCTCAGCGAGTCCCAGGAAAATGCTAATTGTGTCTGTTGATGGGAGCTTTCTCCTTCTTATTTTTTAAGGTTGGTAATAGGCTACAAAATGATGTGATGAAATAAAACTCCTCAGCTCATATTGCCGCAGTAGTAAGCTGTTTGTTTGTGACGGTGCATTCGGAAGCAATAAAAAAACCTTCGTATAGTAATTAATTTGTAGACCTCTTACCTGTAAGTACATGTGAGAGGTCTCCCGAAGTTTTCCGGAGTCACGGGTGGCGATGATACATCCTCGTATATTTCCACTGTCTTGTTGCAGTGGTCTCGTTTCGAATCTGTTGACAAAAAGATAATTAACATAAATATGGGCAAATGGACTATACGGTCCGAAACTAGGCAACGTTTCTATTTATGGTAACCGTTAAATGAACTGGGATGATCTAAGTATATAATAACTTATACAGGTGATTCAGGAAGGGTATACTAAACCTGAGTCCTGGTCTTTTTTAGAAATTTTATAAATACTATGTGACATCAGAATTTCTATGTCGTTTAAAAAAAATACTTGCGATATTGTGCGAACAAAATTGTTTTTATTTATTTACATATACACATTCTGACTTTACAGTTTACATGATGCTCGACATAATGATTACAAATGCCCTACAGAAGCGCAAACTCAAGGTTTTGGTATACCATTTCTGAAGCAACCTGTATAAACATTAAACAACCATGACTCGAGTACAAGCATTTGTGATCAACACACAAAGTTGCAAGCATCAGTTTGTTCATCAAATAAGCCACAGAAAAGCAAGTAAACACAGATTTAGAGAAACATGAATACAAAGGAGAGAGCTTTATATCCGAAACCCAAATTCTGTTCGTTCGTGTGTCGACATCAACAGATGGTAATGAATTGGAAAAAGCTTCCACAAATATGACATCAAAGCGGCATTTTGATGTTCCTCCTCAAAGATGGTTGAATCATCACGTGACGTGATGCATTCAATGCTTTGGATGTTAGAGTTGGTGAATTTTCGTGATTTACAGAGGGTTGGATGGAGACAAGACCGTAGGCAGGGGGAGGGGGTTTTGAGGTTCAAACTCCCCCGATATTCCTCTGACAACCCACCGTTTTATACATGGGTACTTACTAATGTCTCTGGTCCAGAGCCCGATCCCCCCCTCCCCCGAAGTGAACTCGACCCCCTCCGTAGTGAAATCCTGGCTACGGCCTTAGTCGGAGATGGAAATATATTTAAGACAAACATCTTGATGACATATTTATTAGTCCGAGATTATGGAGACGCATAAAATTGTATGTTATATTGACAAAGTTATTAAAGTCACAGACTAATTTCTGCTAAGTTTAAAAAAAAAAATATAGTCACCAACCACCAACCAGCCAACCCGCACTGGGTCCGCGTGGTGGACTATGGCCTAATCCCCTTGCCCTTCGCATTGATGGGACGTCCGTGCCCGACAGTAGGATATTAAGAAGGGCTAGTATTGCTACTTTATTATTTACGAGTATTACGCTACGAAATTAAAAAAGAAAAAGCGAAATGAAATATGATGCCGCTTGTGACATTCGGCTGAGATGACCATCCCATTTGTAAATCCATTCATACTGTGCGACTTCATGCTTCAAAGAAAGCTACTTAACAAAGGTAATAAAGAATACCTTATATAACACACAATAAGAGTTATATTTTCAGGTTTTTATGAATCATAAATTTCATAGGTAAGAACATTAAGAATGCTTTTACTCATTTTTTGTAGGCAAGTACCTATTACGTAAAAAATACGAAATCCTTTTTTATTTAATAATTTGTTGTTACATAAGTAGGTATATACATTTTGTTTTCGTAATAAACATGGATATTTATGAAAATAATTATACATTTTATTCGCTTAAGTTAACATTCATGTTTAAGGAAAAAAAAACTTTATAGACACCTATGTAAGTACAATTATGTAAAAGTCCTAAATAAAAGCAAGCTAGGTAACAGCCAGCGTATCTCAAGCTGACTGCTCACATAGTTCAAAACAATGGGTGCAATAACTCTGCTGTTTTTCCACCGAGATTTAGTTTAGCTTTTTGTCACTAGATGGCATTGCAAGCACGATACTTTACTGAACAACTTTTAAAGTCTACACGAAAAGCAGACGTTACAGGGATCGACTTTGCTAAAAAAGCAATCTTCAAAAGGGCGTACTTGACAATATTTCCTCTACCCCTATCAGTAAAGCTGTGGATAATTTATTGAAAATTTACCGGACATCTTGGGAGAACTTGAATAGTCAAGTTATACTATTTTATTTCAATTTCATTCACTCGTGCAAGCTTACGAACACACAATGGTTAATATCCTACTAATATTACAACATTATATTATATATCAAAGAAACACATTTTTTGGAAAATAAAAAAAATGCCAACTTCACGGTTCAACTTCCCGCCAAAAAGTCCAATCGAAACTTCAAACAATCTTCTAAATTCAAATATATAATGTCACATGAAATTTAATTAAACATTTCAAAGTATGTTCTAAATTCAAATATATAATGTCATGTTCGTATATTAATTTTTGAGCGTCTCACTTCGTACTTAATGGAGTTTCGCCCATCTGACATTTTACTTAGCTCGAGGTATCAGGTGAGACCCAAAGTGCGGTAATTTAGGAGCTCGACTCAAAGTCGGTACGTTGTCTGAATTATGTAAGTTTTATGTGACAATAAATTAAATTGGTTTATGTACGGACGGCGAAGTGAACCTTGAAATAAAGGGTGTAAGTGACTTCGTAATGAAAACTGATACCACCATACCATGGATTCAACTCATGATTCTGAACCCCCCCAGTGTTAAAATTATCCGTCCGTTTCGATGTACGGTACCCATAAAATAATCGTTGTTTACATTGGAACCATACAGCAGTGGTGTTCGTCTGGGGATATTTATTTATATATATATTAATTTTTAAAGCAGTTATATGCAAGTGGGTAGAACGCTTGCCTCGGTAACGAGGCTCGCAGGTTCAACACCCGGCTCGCACCTCTGGTATTTCTGGATTTCATATGCGAATCTCATTTTCAACCATGATTATCACTTGCTAAACGGTGAAGGAAAACATCGCGAGGAAACCTGCATGTCTGAGAGAACCCCTCGAAAGACGTGTGAAGTCCGCCAACCTGCACTGGGCCAGCATGGTGGACTATAGCCAAATTCCCCTCACATTGATGTGAGGCCTGTGCCCAATAGTGGGTGCTTAAAAAGGACTGGTATTATTATTTCATTTTTATGAATGAATGAGACCTTTATAGCTTACCGATGGACCCCTTAAATATTGTACACTTTTATTGTTAAACCTTTTATAAGAAATTTAATAACAACAAAAAATGTTCTTCAATCTTCAAGCCTGTATGTCTCCTACGAAGAGCTCATAGTTTTTTATTTACCGCCGACTAGTTTCGGCCGCGGGGGATTCTTGCGAGCTGAAACTTTCATCCCCAGAGTGCGCCACTATACATCATCTCGAAGCTACTCTTAGCAAGAGTATTATGTTACAGCTATAAGTGATATGATAGGAGATAGAACATGACTTTGGCTTGAGCGTTTTATGTAAGAAAAATTAATGTACAACAAGCTTGGGGGCTTTGGGGTCGAGTCACCTTCATCCGTAGGAGAATTAAGTACCCTCGAGATACCCTACACGTGACTCTGGGTGGTGCCAACCAGGTGACAACTCTACTGGTGGTAGGCTTCGGCCGTGGCTAGTCACCACCCACTGAACAAAGCCATGTCGCCAAGCGGCCTAGCCGTGTTCCGGCATGATGTTCGGTGCTGCCATTCATGGATGGCGGGTCAGATCAGTTGCGCTGCATGTGCCTAGTGAATGTAGCGTCTCTATCTACTGCCGCCTTCCTACCTAGGCAAGTATGCTCCATCGTAGATCTCATCGTCACTTACCATCAGGTGAGATCGAGATCAAATACTTGCCTATAATGTAATAAAAAAAAAAAAGCTTCCAATAAATACTTGTAGGCTTTAGGATTCTTGAGACAATCCGTCTATATTAACCCCCGAATTTATAGACGTTTTATATAGTACTGCCCAAAGCAAAACACTTGTGCGCAGTACTAGTTGATGTTTGATAAACTTATAAAACTTCTATAAATTTGGGGGTAAGACTTTAACTTAATCGTGTACATGGAATATTAAAACAAAAACAACTAACGTAGGGGACATTATTTTGGATATCCGAGTCATATCCGCATCGGCTGATACTATTGTAGCGACCTCTTCGACCACGCCACAAGCTAAACAGATAGTGCTGCAGACGCATTCAGAACAATTGACAATTCTCAATACAATCCTGAATCACGCGAGTTTTCGGAGCACGTAACATATATACAAGATCCCGACAATAACCGTCGGAGCATAGCGGCCGCCCCGCCAGATATACCACCCTATAATACGGCAACCAAGTCTATATAAAAAAACACCCTTAAGTACCTATTTAAAATATGGCTCCCCTATAAATAAGCTTGTCATCAATAAACATGCGAATATGAAGCCTCAATTTCCGCGCAAAAGATAAAATCGCACTATTTTAAATGATGCGGTCACGTATATTGGCGGTCGCTTTGTAGCGACTGCTACTGATAGTCGGTAGCGACCACTGCGCGGTGGTCGCAGTCGCTTAGCGCGATGACCCTATGTTGTTACTGCGGCTTTTCAAATTGCCGCTGATTCACGTACAGGCAACATTTTTATTTATTTACTGAATATCGCACAATGATAAAATTATATTATTGTGTGGGGGCCGGTGGCACATTAAAAAAGGGCTATTATTTGATTATTTTCTAGCCATGTTCCCGATACTAGATAAGAAAAAATCTCCATAAAAACTTTGACGGGGGTCGCGAATTTCGAATAATTTTATTTTTTTCCTTGGGGAATATTATCTTTATAACCAACTTCTATTGATTTCTTATATTAACGCGAATACTACACATTGAAATAAAACTAATTTTACGGATTTTATCGCGTTTGTTTTATGTTTTTTACGTTCCCGACGTTTCGGCTGCTTTACAGCAACCATGGAATAAACGCGATAAAATCCGTAAAATTTGTTTTATTTACATTTATAACCGTACCGTACCGTACTGTTGGCCCTATTAAATTATTTTACACCTTATACACAAGGATCACCTCGATTGTAGGGTACCTATAACACAAATGTGTTTGTCTGGCGATATATTTATATATATACTAACTTCAAACATCAAAGGTATCTAAGTTGGGAACTTGGAAGATCTTCATCAAAGATAAGATTCTGATCTCAAAGATGATCTCGCCACTGGCGCTGGGAAGTTCGTTGAAACAAACCAAGTTCCGCACTGGCGCCCAATCTTAACGCCCCAACTGAGCTCCACTTGGTGTTTTTTTCCGATCTTAAGTTGGGATAGTGAGAAGTAAAGAAAGGTTTAGTTGCTAAGTATAATACATAATACTTAACTGGAACACATATTGATTTATTATATTTACGCAAAAAGTGTACACATTGAAATAAAACTAAGTTTATTTTATGTTTTTACGATCCCGATGTTTCGGCTGCTTTACAGCAACGACGGTAACGGGAGGACTGAGGTGTTTGACGTCCATGTGTTATGGTTTGAACTGGTGTACCCTCATATTTAGTTGTTGTTTGCGGTCCAATCTACGCAGAACGTGCTCACAGTGTCTTGAGGTCTTCCAATGGTGCGCTCGGTTTTGGATTTAATAATATTAATTACTGGATCCCAAGTCAGAGGTGTCTGTAAAATTAGTTTTATTTCAATGTGTAGTATTCGCGTAAATGTAAGAAATCAATAGATTGATTTAATTATATTCGTTCTGGCAAAATGAAAGAGACAGCAGTGCCGCTGTGCGGTCTGCGGACATTTAAATCGGATAAAGTGAGATCTGTGATTTATCTTTGGAGATACTAGTTATTTTAGATGCAGCTCAATTTTAAATGGATATCATTTAAATTGGACTATTTGATCGATACGTTCCTCTGTTCTAAATAGTCCAATTGCTGAGTAAATAATGTTTGAATATTGTTCTTAATTGAATAAACATCATAACCCCTATAAGTAATCTTCTAAAGGATGGTATATGTTGTTGCTAGTCCTAAGTTCAATGTTAAACCATTTTGAAAGCCGTAAAAAAATTATATCTTAAATTTTTTACTGTTTTCAAAATGCTATTGTTACCACAATTTCCATGCGTATATCGCAAACTTCTAACGTAATCGTATCGTTATCGATAAGGTATCTACTGTCCTTCCTTTTTATGGTATAAGTAGTATGAAAAAAAAATACAACCGAATTGAGTACCTCCTCCTTTTTGAAGTCGGTTAAAAAGGGCGTGTCACGCTTACGTTAATATACTTAACGTCACGTAAAATGTTGTGCTTTGACCATAGACAATATCATTGGCATTAATGACAGCTACAAGTTGTCTAGTTACTGTCGTCTAGTTACTGATAACGTGGACACAATGGCTCAGTCAAAGTTTGAAGGATTGGAAAGTTAAACAAGCGGTCGGGATGAACTCCTTTATACCTACCCTCTTTACTCTCAAGGTGGTGTCGTTTTACATAGCCGACGATAGCTTGATGTTGTAAATATACTGCTTAGCATTATTCCTTTGCCAATCCATTCACCAAGCTATCGTTCGATTTTGTTTGTTCAAATTCAAATTCAAAAAGTTCCAAATTAGTAATGTTTACGCCTCTCGCGCTAGCCAACTCAATTCAATTGCATAATTTTGAAAAGTCGCGTTCTATACTCCCTTCCATTTTTTTCTATAAGAAACTGAAGGAATCTGAAATTCATAATAATGATGCAGTCATGCTCTTCAGATAAGATCATAATATGGTGTCATATTTCAAAACTATAGTTCTGAATACAAATATATTTTAAATTGAACCTTCACGTTTCCATCACTAAAGCAATTTAACTTTTTGAAACGTCACGTCAGCTAGTCGTATATCTTTTATAAAACTAAATTCCAAGCTAAAATAAATAATACTAAGTTAATTCGTATTATTTGACTTGTAAACTCACAGATAACTTATTGTATTCCCAGACTACTAGAACTAGAAATTAGTACAGTCTTCATCCAGATTAGATTTCACTTATCGTCAATAAGATTATCGTGTCTTAACTTACAAGCTATATTAGATCGTAACAATATTGCCACATTATCTAATTTACTTTGACACTGAATTCAGGGTAGCCCCTAAGCTAATATACTACCTTTTACTAAAGAAATTTCGACTTTACCTGCCAACATCTAGGTTTATTCTCGTGTGTAGAGTCGTTTAATCAGCTGATTGGCGAGGAAGAAGTTTTATTATGTAGTACGAACGCAATTTGTGCAGTTCGAAGATACATGGATGTCATAACGTTGATTACACCGCTCTGTATGGAGGCGGTAGTTTATTACTCGAGAGAGATTGTACTTAGAATGTTATAGTGCTTCTATTGCGTTCAGAGCAATTGAAATTTTATGAACTTTTATTCTTTCACTAACTGCGCCCCGCGGTGTTACCCCCGATTAAAAATGTATGCCCATTTTACCGGGATGAAAAGTGGCCTATGTGCTATTCTAGACTATAATCTATCTCTGTGCCAAATTTCATCCAGATCCGTTCAGCCGTTCTAGCGTGATTGAGTAACAAACATCCATTCATCCAAACTTTCACATTTAGAATATTAGTGATAATGTTTTCTTATTTTAGCTTTTTGGACTTGTAAAAACAGATTTCTGTAATAAATTTGTGAGTAATACAAATATATGTATGATTCCAAAAAAAAGGATTTCTCGTGTTATATGTTCCATACAATATGGACTGGGAATGATTCCTGTACATAATAATACCAGTCCTTTTAATGTCCCACTGTTGGACACAGGCCTCCCCTCAATGGGAGGGGGATTAGGCCATAGTCCACCACGCTGGCCAAGTGCGGTTGGCGGACTTCACACGTCTTTTGAGGGGTTCTCTCAGACATGTAGGTTTTCTCACGATGTTGTCCTTCATCGTTTAGCAAGTGATAATTATGGTTGAAAATGAGATTCGCTCATGAAATCCAGAAATCCCAGAGGTGCGAGCCGAGGTTTGAACCTACGATCCTCGTTACCGAGGCGAGCGTTCTACCAACTCGGCTAACACTGCTTCATTCCTGTAAGTACATAGCTGGGTTATTTTTCCTCGTTTCCACACGCTTTTTATTTAATTCGATCATACATAACATGGCAACCCTAATTATCGAAGGGTTGCTCAAACATATTCCAAATATGAACACGTAGGGAACATTTACTTTCTATCAACATTAGATTAGCGTAAGTGAACCCCGAACTGTTGGCTCAGTAAGTAAGTCAAAGTCAATTCAATTATTATGTATAGGCCTACGGGTGCACTTACAAATGGCATTAAATTTTTTTGTTAGCCCTACAACCAGATCGGAATGCTTCTTAACCAAGAATGTATTGGCCTTGCTTTCTGTGCCGAGGGCCCCAGGTTTCTATTCGGCTTAACAAAGATTTTTCTACTTTTCGTGATAAGCACAAAAAATCGTATCTATTTAATGGACGTTTAATATCTGTAAGTATAATAATTTGTATCGTTGTTTAGTATCCAAGATACAGGCTGTCCTAGTTTGGGGCTATGCCAGTGTGTGTAAGAAGTATCCCGAATAAAAAAATAAACACATCCGTGACAGTGGTCAGCCCATTATGTATGCTTAGCCCGTATTCGATAATCCATAATGTCAATTTCATTTGGGATTAAGTAGTATATGTTCTCTTTCTTAGTTGCCGACTCCATATTAGTTGTCGTAGTTCACAGCCCGCGCAAGATCGAACGGTGCACATCGAGTAGTTGTGTTGACCGAAGAGTTACACCGCTAACAAGTTAATCCAACCACAGTGTATTAGTGTACGGGCAAACAGGACTATTCTCTGTGCGGTGTTCTATCATACTGTGGTTATATAAATGTTGTTTTAAGTAATCACGAGATTTTGTTATTTATTTTACACTTACACTAATGAAAGACATCACTAGAGGATCTTTTTTAATAAAAGAGCAACCATGGAGTTTCTTGCCCGTTCTTCTCCATAGGAACGGCATTCCGAACGGGTAGTAAAGTAGTAGCATAATATTTTGTAACTTTTGACGATTCATTAGTACTGTACTTAATGGTCTACGTGAATAAAAAATATTAAGATTCTTTTTTTTTTTTATTAAATTATAGGCAAGTATTTGATCTCTATCTCTCCTAATGGTAAGTGATGATGAGATCTACGATGGAGCATACTTGCCTAGGTAGGAAGGCGGCAGTAGATCGAGACGCTACATTCACTAGGCACACGCAGCGCAGCTGATCTGACCCGCCATCCATGAATAGCAACACCGAACATCATGCCGGAACACGGCTAGGCCGCTTGGCGACATGGCTTTGGTGGTGACTAGCCACGGCCGAAGCCTACCACCAGTAGAGTTGTCACCTAGTTGGCACCACCCAGGGTCACGTGTAGGGTATCTCGAGGGTATTTAATTCTCCTACGGACGAAGGTGACTCGACCCCAAAAAATGATTCTGATTCTAGATCACAGACTTCAGACATATTAACAAGATCTTCTCCCATTCATCAGCAACACGTTACAATCCGGGTAAGTTTCTAGGAGAGTGTGGAGTGCGGTAAGGGTTAGAGGAACGGGCGATTTTGCACGCGATACGGTACGACAAGATGGAATGTATAATAAATTATATCGCCAGACCGAGAGTACGGTCCCAAGCTAGGCAACGCTTGTATTATGGGTACCATATAATGGACTGGGGCGATCGCAGTATAAAAATACTTAAAATGACACTAGGGTACAAAACTTTTTGTTTATCGCGAAGAAATTTCCCCGACTGAGATTCGAACACAGGACCCCCGCTACAGAATGCGCCCTGCATTCTTCTTTACTAACTGTGCCAATTAGATTGTTATGCGTTGTGAGTATGTTTTAAGTACTGCATGCTTTTAATAGGTAACTATTATGTATTGTAAAAGCAGGTTTAAGCCGTCTGAAAGTAGGCATTACTAAAAATATACTAATATTGATTTCTGACGACCTGATTAGCGCAGTTGGTAGTGACCCTGCTTTTTTTGTCGAGGGTTCCGGGTTTGAATCTCGGTAGCGACAAACTTTGTGTGATGAGCACGAGTCATGGATGTTTAATATCTACATTAGTATTGTATACTGGGTTCAACCGAAGTCCATTGTACGGTATCCATAATTCAAGCGTTGCTTAGTGTGGGACCATATAGTTAGTGTGTTCGTCTGGCGATATTATTGTATTTTTATTATTTAGTTACTAGAACATTCTTGGCAGTGACACTTAATAGGTTTATGCAGTTGACGGTCAAACGATCGGTGCTTAACGAAAATGCATAAATTATATTCTTTTTTTATCGCTAAGTTTATTTGTGTATGAAAGCTGAACAAAAACTCTTTGCTAATAATATTAGCATAAACATTTTCTTTGTGATAATAAAAGCGGCTTGGATAACCCTGCGTCATTCCAAACATTTATAAAATGATATTTCATAAAGTACTCGCGAAATTTTCCACAAAAAATCTTCACTTTCGTAAACTGCACATAAAATGCTTCAATATGTACCTTTATTTTTTTTTTCTAAAGCCAGGCAATAACCCTAAGGTTTTCACTTAAGAGAAAACTGAAAATCCCTCTACATACACATCTTTAGCTGTATCTCGCCGTAATGCCCTCTGGATGCTAGATTAAAAATGTATTGTCTGTTGAAAACTTTTAAAAATGAATTCTGATTTATACTTTGCTTTGCTATAACGTTAATACATTTTAATATAGCGAGCCATTATTTACTATGATCTTTATGATATTTACATTATGTGTCATTTTAGCACCAACTTAGGATATGTATTTTATTTAAATTATTATTAACGCATCATCATGTAAAGTTATCTATACATACAAATAAATAAAATTGGAGTGTCTGTTTGTAATATTAAAATAACCGCTTTTTACTAAGTGCATTCGGATGTATACACGGTACCTATACCAAACCAACATTTTTTAAAATAGTTGTCTGTGTGTTTGTTCCGGCTAATCTCTGAAATGGCTGGACCGATTTTGACGGGACTTTCACTGGCAGATAGCAGATGTAACAAGGAGTGACTTTGGCTCCTATTATTTTAGAAAAAAAAATAGGATCTCACGAAAAAAATTAAAACCAATGTTGCAGCGCTGCGCCTGATTAAGTTTGATAGCAACAACCTGCAATGCGTCTCGCGGGCTCAGAACGCGCGAGCAGGCTGTTACCAACGGTTAAGTCTTTGCTAAATACCACGCGGATGAAGTCGCGGGTAACAGCTATTTTTTAAATAAAAATAGGTCCCGATTCCTAGGTAAGTTTTTTTGGCCACAACTTCGTCCTTTGATTTGGATAATAACAAAAGTACTTACCCACATCGAATTCCCACAACCGCACCTCATTTCACAGACGTGGGGAACAGACAAAGCCGTAGACGTATTCGGAGTGACACAAAGACTCGACGATGAAGAAGCGCCCCGGGACAGAAGGATGTTAATTGAAAATAACGGGGAATTGGATTCCGTTGAAAACACTTATTTATTTTTAGCCGACTTAGTTACAAACGGGAACATAGTAGAGGGGTTCGTAACAAAAGAAAGTCGATACTTAAATTACGTATTATGTAATAGATACAGTCTATATTTGTATAATGCAATACAAAAAGCAGTGATAGCCAAGTTGGTAGAACGCTTGCCTCGGTAACGAGGATCGCAGGTTCAAACCCCGGCTCGCACCTCTGGCATTTCTGTATTTCTTGTGCGAATCTCATGTTCAACCATGATTATCACTTGCTAAACGGTGAAGGAAAACATCGTGAGGAAATCTGCACGGAGAGAACCCCTCGAAAGGCATGTGAAGTCCGCCAACCCGCACTGGGTCAGCGTGGTGGACTATGGCCTAATCACCCTCACATTGAGGGGAGGCCCGTGCCCTATAGTGAGACATTAAAGGGGCTTGTATTATTATTATATATTTGTATAATTAATATTACAAAAGGCCAAAGTTTGTTAGTGTCTGAGCATGGATTTAGGGGGTAAACGTCGGAACTACCTGTAGCGACCGCTTCAACCTCGCCACACGCTACACGGATGGCGCTGCAGAGTCATTCAGAACATTTGACAATTCTCCATACAATCCTGAAACGCGCTATGAGAGTTTTCGGAGCACGTAACATATATAACAAGATCCCGACAATAACCGTTGGGGCATAGCGGCCGCCCCACCAGGCATACCTCCGTCTTTATACCGTCTTTATTTCTACAATTTTGAACTTAAATGTGGGCAAGGTATATTGCGAGCTGCTGGATACATATCTATACTAGATGTCATTTATAAGGTCTTTGTTCCAGAAATTGGCAACTTTTTGTTTTTTACAACTATCTTATAACAAATACCGGCAAATATTTTTATAAAATAATTGGGACAACGCGCGTATTATCTTATTTAAAAAACAATCGACTTTCAGTCTTAATCATATGATCGTGAGGTACTTACTAAAGGCTGACGCATACTTAGTATCGTGACAAAAAGTGCTACCCTTACTTCACCTACTAAAGCAATATCTCACGACGCAGCGACGCTTAACTAAGCACAAAAAGTAGAATAATATCACCAGGGTTTTAGCGTGCAAACACTTAAAAAAAGTGAACTTACTACTCAACAAACGCAGAACGTAGTATCTGACATTAATATCGTCCCCATTGCCCCCCTTGGCGCGAAAAAGGAAATTTATTTTGGCCGGCCCGCCGTTAGGGATGGCGCCTATTGTAGTTTACTATTGTATGCTTTTTATTTTTTCATACGATTATTATGATAACATAAGAAAAATGGGCAACACTGAACTATAAAAATTACCATAACATTGTATGCTTAAAATTATTTAATATACTCTGGTAATAGCATAAACCGAATTTATATAAGTAAAGTACAAGCGTCAGTTGAGCTCAGATAATTTTTTCTTTGAAAGTTATATCTTATAATATACATTTTATAGTGAAATTTTCATTATTATGGTCATACGACCATCTTGGTTATAATACCATTCATAAAAATCCTAGAATTTATTGCACAGAATCCACGATAAATTCTCAATTTATTATTTTACTTTTACTAAGAAGCAACCCTAATAAAGCAAGCGCGGGGTTAATGGAGCCAGCCCGAGTATGAATATTATGCGAACTAAATCTTTTATATTACTGCGAGGAACACTCTACGATCAACATTGGTTCAGCTTCATGAATTAATTTGTTATGCTAATGAGTCTTAATGCCATAATCATAAGGTCGCGGGTTTTGTCACAAATTGTGCTGTTTAGTGGTATTTTTTTGCATGTAAAGCGTTCTCGGTTATAATACTTGTAAAAGAATTTCGGTCTGTAAAGTTCCTTTTTTAAGAAACTATGATTGCAAACTATGAATTTGTTCCCCATTTTTTTTTAAATTATTCTATCTACTTACAGTAAGGTATAGCATGATAGTTAGAATAACATCAACAATTTCAAACAAAATTACCAGAATTTCATTAAGAAAGTAAATAGAGACACTTAATTTGGTTTACTACACGAGAACTATACTAACTAAAAGCGATGACATTTGAGTACACAGTGCTATGCTAATGAGTACTCAAATGCAACTATTTGAGGACTGCTTAATTTCAACCCACAACCTTAGGCCATTGCACACCACGCTTTTAAAAGTGCTGATGACCTTTTCATTCCTCGTAGCAGTTTGTTTGCTCTGACTCGCGTGCGTTTCGCGTTTGTATGGCACGTTTAAAAGCGTAGTGTGCACAGGCCCTTAGAAAAAGTATAAATAATACCGCCTCAATCAGTTAAGTACGATTCCAAATCACACAATCGTAAGCCTAGCTCAGGGCGATATTACTTGGTTTAATCAAGGCGTGATAATTAAATCATAAATAATTTTCAGATCCATTGTACTGTAATATTAACCTTCAGTACTAACTAACTAATTGTAGTAGCTTTTAATTGTAATACAATGTTATGTTAGTTTAACGATGTTAATAACACAATCTAGTTAATATTTAACTATTATAGACAAATGGATTCAAATATTAAGACTACAGACTATTGGAATTACTAATTATTATTCATATATATATAATATATATGATTTCTATCTAAAACTATAGCTAAATTCCAACAAATCATAGCTTGTATAACCGTTGTAGCCTACAATACGTACCCACATCGCTGACATTGGGACAAGCAATTATTCTGAGTACGGCCCACCGTCTGGACCGAATATAACAAAGGTCGGTCATATATTTATAAGTGTCCTATTGAGGTCGGTGCCTTTGTAAATATAGACTACCAGATGAACGGTGGGCCCCGTTATAAATTCAGTAGCGAAAAAAGGTGGTACGTTTATTCTGTCTCTATGGTAAAAAAAAATGGGCGAAAATTAAAACCTAATTTAAAGCGATCCAACATCTATACATATATTAAAAATGTAACTGATCTCTGTCTGTCTATGGAATATATATGAGAAACATTATTATTGGGGTCCGTTGTGAACGCAACAGAACCTAAAACAATTATTGTCCATTTCATTATTTTTTTGTGCGTCTGTGCGCGCTAATATCAGAAACGGCTTAAGTGATTTAGGTACGGTTTACAGTAATGTGTTGTGGCAAGCTTCACTTAACATTTTGTGATTTTATATCAATCAGTTCATAAAGTAAAACAGTTAGATAAATTTAAAGGCGCGGACGAAGTCGCGGGCAACAGTTAGTTAGTAAGTAAGTATAAAGTTCTAGAACAAATTTTATCCAGATAAAAATACTCCATGCTCATCTATACATCCGCCCTCAACGAATCATGGTTGTATATTCGCAGATAGACTTATGAGCGATTCGGTTGCTAAATAACGACCTCAGGGCACCGCAGCAATGATATTTTATACCGAAACGGTAATGCTCTCAAGAAAATTGAATCGGTACCGACCGAATCAGCGGTTTTTATTTATATTCCGCTGTGGAACGGACTGTATCAGAGGTTCACAACCTTTTGAGGACTTCAGCACGCGTGCTCCAAAAACAAAAATGAAAAACCCCTTATACTAATATAAAATTATTTGTATTTTATTTCTACTACCTGAGGTGGTATAAAATATAAATAATAATATACATTTACCTCCGAATTTATAAACGCTCTATAACTTTATCGAATTTTATATAGTATTGCGCACAAGAGCTTAATTTGCGTAGTACTATATGACGTTTGATAAAGTTATAAAAAGTCTATGCATTCGGGGGTAAGTATTTTATCTATCTAATCAGAATCACAAATTAAAAAACCGGCTTAAAAATGAAAGTAAAAATTAAAAAGACACATCGAAGGCGGAAAATAGAAGATTATACAATTTAAATAAAAAACATTACTGAAATGGTTAAGCTTGATGGAGTTTTAAGAGTTTTATATAACACAGCCATCCATTTTGACCCCCCTCTTGCCGCAGGGTCCAGCACAACTTAACCTGTAGAAAGCTTCAGCGCCCACTGGAAGGCAGTACTTACCGTTGTTGGCTACCCCTGGACTATTCGCATCACAAAAAAATTACAACGTTCCATAATTCCCAAATGTGTCATTAAAAAAACATATAATTGATATTGAACCTTTTAGGAGGCGTAATAGAGGCACATCTTAAACGATATTTATCGATAATGTTGTGTCCACTATTGCGCTTTCTCCTCCTTCGTGTGTTAGGTATATTATGTTGGGTAGAGGTAGGTTGGTGTAGGTTATTATGACGACTAATTCCCAACAGAAATTAAAAAAAATGCAGTAAAGCATGTTCAAATAAAAACCCTAATAACGAATTTAAGGCGACAAGCGTAAGTTTGTTAACGAATGCGGCACGCTATTTTATATACCGTAACATTTCTAAACGAAATCATTTCCCTCTCCTTCATTCCCGTGCTCTCATTACCATCGGTTCATTATCCACTAAATCGAGCACATATCCGCAGGGGGCTTTGTTAAGCAGCTATTGGGGTCATTGTTGCATTTGAAATTTGTTATAGGTGTAGGTAACATTACATTATACCTAATTTTATAATTATACTTCTATACGCTTTGTGGCTTTTATTATAATCATCTTGGTTAATAATAATAAAATAAAATAAATTTATTTCAGGCCATATCTCTTGGTAGGTACAATATTTGTGTGACGAGCACGAATGTTTGTACTCGAGTCATGGATGTTAAATACCTATATATAAGTATTATAATACTGGGATCCAACGAACACACCAACTGTACGGTCCCACACAAAGCAACGCTTGTATTATGGGTACCGTACAGAGGACTGGGGGCGAGCCCAGTATATAATTACATACATAGATAATAGACATATATGACTCGGGTACAAAAAATTGTGCTCATCACACAAGCCGTGAAGGAAGTACGTACTGTCTGAGCGAGCAGAGGCAGCTACGCGAGGCGAGGCCAGTCAGTACACGGCTATTCGTGATCCCAATTTGCAGCTACATAGTAATCATTTGTAGCTCACATTAGTGCCAATTCAAATGTCAGTGCCCGCCGGCGCGGCGGCGCAACGCGGCAATGATTGTTATCCGGCCCGGGGAATGACTTCATTCAGGATCAATTTCCTCTAGCGCAGCGGAATATTATTAGAAATACATAAAGGAAATAACAACACCCTCTAAAAGTATAAAAATATTAACACTGTTTAATCTGCTTTTTTAAAACAAATGAAAAGAACTGGACTAAAAATGCGACCATAGAAAATTCTGAACAAACAACGTATATATAAAGCTAAGTATAAATAAATAAATTTTGCCAGACGAACACACCAACTGTATGGTCTCAAAGTAAGCTTCGTTTGAGTATGGGTACCGTTAAAGGGACTATGGGCGGTCCTAGTAGCATGCAATGCATTATGTTACGAAAATAACATTTCCAAAAATTGCCTACACGGGAATCAAATCCGCAACGACCAACCAACAAACTACTATACACTGGACAGTCGTCAAAATTTAAGAGAATGTTTCATAAACTACTTATTTGCCAAAAACATTATTTATTGGGATAAAAATCAAATCGTATTAATTGCTTCATCGTGTTAAACTGTGAAGGAAAACATCGTGAGGAAACCTGCATGTCTGTAAGAACACCTCGAATGACGTGTGAAGTCCGCCAGCCTGCGCTGGGCCAGCGTGGTGGACTATGGCCTAACCCTCTCTCGTATTGATGGAAGGCATGTGCCCAACAGTGGAACATAAAAAAGGCTGATATTATTTATTAATTGCTACAAAGTAGAAACGGGTAAACAAATATTTCTTATTCCTAGATAATCATCTCAATAGCAGATCCATAACATAACATCGGTGCCTACTACAGCCATTATTCCCGAATCGCTCTATAAAAATGGAGCCGAAATATCGGCACCAATACATGACGCTACCATTGCTCACAACGGCGGAACCACATAAATTAAGCTCGAATAAACAATACACTCATTTCGAACGAGAGTCGGGCGACTTATTACCCGGCTCTGCCAATTTCACGCTAAACACACCCTTAACAACGCGGAACAGGGCTGAAGATCCCGTGTGTATGTCACAGAGTAATCCCAATTGACTAATCTGGAAACACTTCGTGCGCCTTTCGCAGATGTCGATCGATTAATCTTAGCATCGGAATTATTCGGGCTGTTGACTGGTTGCTATGGCAACGGGGTTGTAGCGGGTACTGCCCAGGGATGCGATTCTAGCTGATTATGTAATTTGTTGTAATATCAGATAAATATTTTCCTTATCTGGTTTCAAAATTTCATAAGCGAAGTTCAATTACAGATTCAACTTTCAGACTGGTACAATCAACAGTCGTAGTTATCCGAACAATTTGAAATTGATTTCTTATATTTATGCAAATACTACACATTTAAACTTAATTAACGGATTTTATCGCGTTTATTTTATGTTTTTTACGTTTCGGCTGCTTTACAGCAACCATGGTCACGGGAGGACTGAGGTGTTAGACGTCCTAGTGTCATAGTTAGAACTGGGGTACCCTCATTTTTAGTTGTTGTTTGCGGCCCGGTCTATATGCATAAAGTACTCACAGTGTCTTGAGGTTTTGCAATGGTGCGCTTGGTATTGAATTTAATTATATTATTTAATGGATCCCAAGTCGGTGGTAGCACCCAGCCATCTTCCCTATTGAAAAAAGGATGTTTTTAATTTTAATAGTCTCACGTATCATCCTTGGTCGGAGTCAACAACAAAGTAAACGCGATGAAATTCATAAAATCAATTTGAAAATCACTTTACAAATCTCAAAAAAAAAAATCCTTTTATTGTCTACGAATCACGGTTACACTGAAAACTCTGCTAAAACTATTACTATCTGGCTGAAATTAGTCAAGGTTTAGACAGAAACTGCCAGAACTATTGTTATCTTGTTATAAGTTTCAAATACAAAAAAAATATATTTTGTTTATGTAGTTAGCACTGTAATCAGAGCGAAAACGTTGAGCTATAGACCATGACACTAGCCTAGATTGGCTTAGTATGTACACTTCTGGAACAAGTATCTTCAAACGTTTGACCAAATTCATTCATACATAGCCCAAAGCATAACCAAAACCGGGTCCCATATTAAACAGGAAATGAATTGATCCTATCCTCCTGTCGGATATCAGACATTACCACGCAGGGTCGGCCGGGTATCGTGTGAATTGGCACTAATGGGTATAATGCGATTGCTCTGTCTGTGCGAATAGAGAGAGAGAGAGAGAGAGAGAGAGAGAGATAGAAGTATTAGAAGTATGGGATATATTTGGATGACGGTCACTCGGAATTAAGTAGAAGGGTGGATTGAAATAAAACTAATATTACTGATTTTATCGCGTTTATTTTATGATTATAGAATAATATGCGATAAAATTATTGTATTATTATATTTACGCGAATACTACACATTGAAATAAAACTAATTTAAGGATTTTATCGCGTTTATATTATGTTTTTTGCGTTCCCAAGCAAAAAACATAATATAACGCGATAACATCCTTAAATTAGTCTTATTTAAATTATAATAGAAGTCTATCTTAACGTGATTTTAAATAACCATAATTACGAATTTCGACCTAAAACTGCAATGTTAATAAAAACTAGATACGCTCGAGAGCACTAGTCACTCGCACGCGTCGGATATCGCACTGAACGTTGCGTTGTAATCGCATGACTTACGATACATTGCGCGCTCAAAAATTATAACACGTGTGACCCATGACTTTCGACAAAAATGTTTTCTATAAATTTATTAGAGGTATTAAGTGTAACGTTTACTCAAAGTTTTCGTTACCATGCCCTATACATCCTGTATAATATTATTCCACGGGCAATAGCTATATATAAATATGATGATGATGTTCGGTGTTGCCATTCATGGATGGCGGGTCAGCTCAGTTGCGCTGCATGTGCCTAGTGAATGTAGCGTCTCTATCTACTGCCGCCTTCCTACCTAGGCAAGTATGCTCCATCGTAGATCTCATCGTCACTTACCATCAGGTGAGATCGAGATCAAATACTTGCCTATAATGTAATAAAAAAAAAAAGATGCCATGACGAGACAGCGCATTTTTTTTTTAATTTATAGGAACACAGTGAATGAATTAATGGAACCATACAGATACAATCAGATTGTCTATGGTATGACGTTAATGCCTTTGTATCACTACCCAAACACGTACAAAGACAGATAAGTTTTACTATTCAGCTCCTCAGAATACATTTAAATTAAGAAATAGTTGTATTGTCTAGAGAAGTAAGCTTTTGTAACCGAATTACATTTTAATTTATCAATTCACAACACGCAAAACTTCTGCCAAATCCCAAATCCATTTAATTGGATCCCGTGATAGATGGCAGCACAAATTGAACACTTTCTAATGAAAATTGTAAAAGCAAATAACTTATTGGTCGTTTACTCCGAAACTCATAAATTAAGAAAGATTGATTGTTGGGATTGAGCGTCTTCTGAAATTTCTATCCAATCCAATTGTTATTAAGAGCGCGTTTTGATTGACCTAGTGACATATTTGTATTGTTACTATTAGCACATCTTATACAGGTTCATTCAAAAAGGACTTACTAAGTTTTGAACCAGCGCTTATTTAGTCATTATGTGACGTCAGAATTGATGTCGTAATTTAAAAAAAAAATCTCCACTTATTCATCACAATTGTATTTTCTAGCGCTAGAGGCTTAGTATACAATTTCTTAATCACCCTGTATACATATCAGTATTGGGGAGTACAAATAGGTTGAAGGACGATGATATTAAGTTGTCACTTTTTTACGTATACTCGTACAACAACACAGTAACAATGAGCCGGTAGACGTAGTTTAAGGCTCACCAATTTGGGAGCTGCCAAACTCGAGCAGCCGTCGTTTTTGAGCTCATGGATGAATACGTATAAATACTGCCTATATCTAATCTACTAGATAAAATGTCCGATATCTGCTCAGGTCTACCGTGTCGTCAAGCAAGCTGGGTTTAAGCTAACAGCTTCCAATCAAAGTAATCTAATTAAAGTGTTGTGTACCTACCACAGATATATGAGAGGAGATATGTTATGAAAGCGGTGGGCTTGCGCACACAATTGGCTAAAATTAGGCTAACATAGAGTTTTCGCCGTCAGTCGACTGCAACTGCACGTGCGTCGGTATCGGAGCTCTAGCTTTTTTTTTAAATGCCGTGTTATTCCGTGGTTGTGTGCAAAAATACTAGCAGCAAAGTTAACTACGCGCAAGGTGGAATCTCATTTCACCAGCCAGTATTAAGTATTTTAGTTATTCGTCCTTAAAATCATTAAAAACAACAAATCAAAAAATATTTGATGCATTTATTATGTTATTTTAGTTTTTATGTAGCATACGACTTTTTAATTTTTGTACAAAATACATGGCTCTTTAAGGACCACCTATGTTCGCTACTGAGTGAATGTACGCGGCAATGGACAGATCGCTAACGATACTTTGAATAAACTGGTGCGTCGCGTGGTACGGCCGCTGTATACGGCGACGACGCAGCACGCGCCGAAGAGACTTCGTATTGGTTGGTTTTATGGAATTGCATTTGTTTTGCGGCGAGTGGTGGGGAACAAAACGGAGACAGCGAGTTCCCATACATTTTGAACCGCACGGCATATCTATCATTGTCTGTGGTACCTACCATTGTGACATTGTTAAAAACATTATGAAAAATTCATAACACCGCCGCTCTTCTCGGTAAATATAAAGCTATTTTTCCACCGTGCATTAAAGGATTATGAAATCGGGCGTTGGGTTCACAATATTAAAGGAGAGAAAATAAAGAGTTAAAAAATAATCCTGCCTTATCCGCTTGGAACGAGCAAGGTAGCTAGTACATAATTTTATGTACATTCCATCGAATGGCCTAGCGATCTTAACACGTTAGCTGCGGCACCAATTTTTGCATACTTTCCGTTCCTGCGGCACGAGGTATAATCGGCCCGTACCGTGACCAGACGTTAGGGCGACACGCGGTCTATTAGACCCCACCTCCTTTTACAGACTAAAATCCATTTTCTGGCGCGAAATCAAAGATAAATGAGAATTTTGGTCCTTATTGATATAGACAGTGAATTGATGAACCCTAATCCACCGTCGCCCCGGGATCTGATGGCTAGTTAAGGAATTATTAGCAAAACAAAATATGGGATCTTATACACCTCGTAACGCACTGAAATAGGGCAAATTTTCGCTGCGATTAGTGATGGGAAAAATAATATCGACGTTTTTAAACTGTCTTAACTACGCAACGACTTGACCGATTTTGATCAATTATATCTCATTAGATCGTTTTAAGGGCAAAACCTGGCAAAACAACACAAAGCTATCAAAGGATACATTTTTTTTTAAATAATCTAAATTGTGCTTGAAGGCGCCATAAAGAAAAAAAAACCGGCCAAGTGCGAGTCGGACTCGCGCACGAAGCGTTCCATTCTATACCATTAAGAGGCACCTATTACAGACTTATTATTGGAAAATAATGGATTACGGTTTATGCATAAGGTTTATCTTTCTATTTGTATATGAAAATCTTAATGCGGTTCACAGAATAGAAAAAAAAGGCAACCAGAAGTAGAAAAGAAACTGTCCTATTTATTCTGCCTCGGGCTTTAAAAATACAATTATTAGAACTTGAATTAACATTAAAAAATCAGTATCAATATACTTTTTTTATAAAAATCTCAATATATATGTTGTACTTATTTATGAGTGTTTTTCATTGAAACAGGGTAGACAATAAGATTTTTTGCACTGAGTGCACTGAGTCAAAATCTTTTTGGATTTTTTATCAGCTTCACGAGATGGTAAAAATGTGCGTAGTTTTTGGTAACAACCAACACATCTTCTCCTTTTTTCACCCTTTTCGAGGCAATGGCGTGCGCTTTCAGGTGCTGAAAAATAACAAAAATGTAAAGATAACGTAATAAAACTGACATTGTTACTTAGGTTAGATCGTAGATGAGAATAACCATGATAATGTAGGTATAACTGCATCAAATGAATGCTCTCTTCCGACCACGTGACATATATCGTAAAATTTACATAAGTCGAATCTAACACACTTAACAAACTTGGTGATTAAAAATATCCCTTTACATAGGTATTTTGTTGTTTTTAACTTTTTATTATTATTGTAATAGCGGCCTACATAATTTGAGAAAACTTCAACTATCTATCTATCGCGACAAACGGACAGACAGCGAAGTCTTAGTAATAGAGGGTCCTGTTTTTATCCTTTCGATACGGAACCCTAAAAATCTTTAATATTTATATACCTACTTTCAAAACCTAGACAAAGAACTACTGAAATATTAATTATATTACTTACCTGTTTTGTCAACGGCTGCTTTGCGTTTCTTGTGGAGTTTTTCACTACCTACAAAAATATCAATTAAGTGTTAAGTCCTAATAATAATAACATTATTATCACGATATAGAATAATAGGTAATTCTAGATATGTTGCAAAGTATTAGGTACGTCAATAATTGTTATTACCAATAATATCTTTAGGTATAATATACTTAAGTAATAATATCTTACACTTACTTTAGGTACATAGCTACCAAGATAAGAAAAAACTAGGTACTTACTGAAGATTTTTTCATTAAAAACTTACCTGTTTTGGCTCTGTTTCTGGGTTTTTTAAAATTAACTTCTTCCGACATCGTTTAGACATGTTCGGCGCTGTAAAAGGACGTGCTCTCCAATCGACGTGATGCACAACACTGGTCGCGGGAAGCTCGCGTTGAGTGCGGTACGAGGTCAGGGGGGATATGGGACGTTTTAGCCTCGTTCCGCACTGCATTAAAATTATATTAATTCAGTGCGGCACGAGGCCTAAGACATCCGGTACCAAGGTAGGTACACCACCGAGTCCGGAACCATTAGTGATCTCAAATATATATTTATCTCTTTCCTACACTGGACCAAACCAAAGCTATGCCATTCGCACGACAGAGAAATTCACTTTTTTGCTTGCCGCACAACAGGGAAGTTGCATCAGGGGTGATTTAGGCCTCGCTTCGCACTTAACGTGTTAACTCGAGATAGCGCGAGCTAGGAGCTTGAAGCGTTTTAAACCGTCTCAAGCTCCTGTTCAAAGTTCGTACAATAACTGTAACATTCTTGTTATAAGTAGGTATACCCCGAATCAGCTGGTCACTTACCATCAGGTGAGATCGAGATCAAATACTTGCCCATAATGTAATAAAAAAAAAAAACCCCACAGGCGGGATGCACGGAAGAAAAAAATACCGACCGATAAATGCACCGACCCCAGATCATAGGAATAGGTAAGGCAGATGATTATGTAAGACATTTTAAAGAAATACCTTCTACAATATTTATCTATCCTTCTTTAGTTTAGACCATATAATCCGGTTGCAATTTTGCGCTCTCAGTGTGTCGGCATTGTTTGCTGAAGGACCGCCTCGGGAGAGTCGAGTGCCTCACCGGCACACATATAAAGACTATAGCACTGTAATGTAACCCTTATATTGCTTGTTATGTACGGCCAACTTGAACTGAGATCAAGTAAAGATCTTGTACGACGGTCGAGCGCGGGGCGCACTATCTCTTTTATATCACTATAAATAATGAAACTTGGGTGCACAGTAAGATATAATTGTTTTAATCAAACTTAATTGGCCATCACAATAATAATTATTATTTATTATTATTAAAAGCGAATGACGCTTGCACCAGTTGATTTGTGGTCGCGAGAGAGAGAGTGTTGCTCGCAATAAAAATTACGATCTTTCAAATATTCACATAAAGAGTTGAAGAAATAATTAAAAAAAGTTCTGCATAGGAATAATTGCAGAGCCGTGGGAAAAATATAGCAGTGGCAGAGACTCCATGCAACCCGATTCCTATCGGCTTTGCTTTCGGAAAATGCCAGTGACTAGTGTCTATTATTGCCAAATAATAAAATCACATAACAGATATTTAATACACTAATTTGTTTCACTTTTACAAGTGTTTTCTCTTCGCCACTGAAAGGTAGAATAAATTAAAATAATATAGGCCCATCAGACTACTCAAGCTTAAAGATTTAAGGGTTTTCTGTTATAACTTATCTTCATTTAACTATTAAATTTGGTTCATACTAGTTAGCAACGGTAAAAGTCTTGGCTTTGCGGAGGTTAAACTAAAAATTGCATAATTAAAAACTAGTTAAATTAGCGGCCTGGCGTCTGAACAAAGTTGAAATTATGAAGTTTGTTCTACTCGTTGGCTCTACTACGGACTTTAAACTCATTTTTTTGTGTTTTCTGATATTTTGTAAATTAATTATACATACAATGAAGTCATCCATGTCTTCGTCCCAGTTCGTCAGATCTAGCAAGAATTTATAAGTGAGAAAATTTACTAGATTAGTTCTACAATTTTAGTTCTGATAACCAATATACTTAGACATCTAGTGCAATTTAAAAAAAAACTATGTTTTTCTATTGCATCTTATAATAATCTTCACATCGCGGTTTACCGCTAGATCATATACTAAAAATCACATACTATATCGTATACATATATTTTAAACATATGGATGTGAATGCCCAGGTGATCGTCTCGCGATTAAAGATTTTACGGGGGAGAGGGGGGGGGCTGAGATTCTATATAACCTTCTAGATAAAACTAGGCCATGATCTGGGATACTAAATGTAACACAATGTGATTTGAGGGCTGCGTTGAAAAAAGTTGCAAGAACATTTGACTTCATAATCAATAAGCACACAAAATTTTGTACCGGCAGATGAAAATATCACAAACTTGAAGTGCGTAATATGAGTATTCCCAGAGTAAGGCTTCGACTTAGGAGTTCACGGGATACCGTTGAGCGCTTCTCAAGATAACACGAAGCCCCGGGCCAATTTTATTATAGACGTTTAATAGGAGTCGTCAGTTTGAAATCTTTGAGCGCTCTCTTAAATGGGAATTAAGTAATACTGTGCAGAGCCGACGAGATATCGAGAGGAATTTACCGAAGCTTTCAACGAGTACTTGTAAAATTTACAGAAAACTTGACTACCAATTAGTATGAAAGCTGTTTATCCTCGCAAATTAAGAAGATTGAAAGCTCTTCGGGAATGCTAATAATTTTTTTTTTTTCTTATTACATTATAGGCAAGTATTTGATCTCAATCTCACCTGATGGTAAGTGACGATGAGATCTACAATGGAGCATACTTGCCTAGGTAGGAAGGCGGCAGTAGACAGAGACGCTACATTCACTAGGCACATGCAGCGCAACTGATCTGACCCGCCATCCATGAATGGCAACACCGAACATCATGCCGGAACACGGCTAGGCCGCTTGGCGACATGGCTTTGTTCAGTGGGTGGTGACTAGCCACGACCGAAGCCTACCACCAGTAGAGTTAGTAGAGTAGTAAAAAGATGCAGACAAACGTCTAAATAACTTATAACAGGCATATTGCGGAGCCATACAGTTGGTCTTCGACTGACGATATTTATTATTTTTAACCGATTTCAAAAAGAAGGAGGTTCTCAATTCGGTTGTATTTTTTTTTGTTTTTTTTTTACTGTGAACATGTACTGTCCCATTTTTGTATTTAAACTCGTGTTTGCGTTACATCACTACCTACACTCTTGGATTATTATAATACCGTCCACAAACCGGTAATGCGACAAGTCACTGGCTTTTAACTCGACAACAAATCGTGTCGTGTCGCACGCCACAAATTTTTCACGCGGAGCCGACTGTAGTAATTTTACACGTAATTTACAGGTCAAATTCACGCCTCAAGCGGTCACGTGATTTGATAAAATAAAAATTATAATTTATAAGTTTTAGTGTGACCTCACACATTGATGATTGTGGATTAATAAAGGTATTCCAATCGATAAAGATTTTTGTATGAATTGAATATGTTATAGTTTAACAAATATGGTAATAAAAATTTTTACAGCTGAGAAAAGTTTGCTGGCTCATATCATATTGTTGTACAAATAGATGGTTAACAACTATTAAACAACACGTTGGATACATCGAATACCTATAAAAGTATATTTAGCATCGAAATTCCTAGGGAAATCAATTACCTTACAAATAATTTTAAACTTTGCTTCGCAGCCCGGTGCGAGCTAGAAAAGTACTAAAAAGTAAGTGGCTTAGTTCGGCGTCTATCTCCTATTCTCATAATACGTGGAGCCCCAAACAGCTGAATAATAAAAGTTTTCTTTACCGTACGCGAATTTGTAATTTAATTTAAAAAAATGCGGTGCATTTTTTTGGAATGTAACTTTCATCGAATTTTTTTATGAAATCGTACTTACACCTTACTTATTACCAATCCTCAACATGACCATAAATTTATAATAAAGTGAAAGGTGAAGTATAATTATATAACAGACGATGCTAAGCGATTTGAGGCATTATGGACACTTCAGCAGTAGATTAAACCTGATCAAGTCTGTAATTAAAAGGGACTTTAATTATTACATCGTAAATAGCTAAGACCAAATTGTCACACACTAGTTAAATAAGGTGTGGGAAAGAGCACGCGAGTCTTTTCATACGTGCTCTTTCCCACGCGAAAGCAGATTCACGCAGTAGGTAAATCGTGTTAAGGCAGCTATTAGGTTGAAGTTCGCGTGTTTTGATCACGTGTTGAATTATAATTTGCTATGCAATTTTAATTACGTGCCAAGTGTGTGACCATTTGATGAAAGATATTATGTATTTATGATGTAATAATTAAAGTCCTTTCAAATTATAGATTTGATCAGAAGTGGTTTAGACAAGGACAAAGCGAGATTGCGTAGTCGACCTTGTCCGTGGCGTAAATCATCGAACACGAAAGTCTACTAGACAGAGAGAAGAGATGATAGCATTATTGGTCTTTACTCAGGCGCTATTTCTATTACGACTAATAGCGCCCGATAGAGTCAACTGTCAAAAACCTGTACGTCTCGTGCGAGATTATTCGTAAGCTTACTATATAGTTTATAGTCTACCGTATTCAGACATTTTGTATGGAGAGTTGAAAGTTTTAAATACCGTCTGCTAGAGGGTGCTGCTGCTGTTCAATTTTTCATACAAATTGTCTAAATACGGTAGAACGAATAATCTCGCATTTAAAGTGCGGATAAACAATGACTCACGATTACAGGTGCGGGCTTTCGCGTGTGAAATGACTTGTCGTGTGAAGCGAAAATGCAGGGTATAAATACTAGAGTTTACGAGTATTTTTAGGTTTCTAATTAATTGCTTGATAGAGTTTTATGTTTGTGCGGCAGTCGTAAAGTTTGCGCGGACTGTTAGTGATTACGTATGGAATTATTATAGAACGGTAAAGATACTACTGATATGCTGATAAGCAAAAGCTAGACTAAATTTCTTGGTTGAACTTGATTGTAGTTGTATCTATTTGCGTGTTATTATAGCAAATAATAGATGCGTTTGTTTGACCCTATGTATGTGGAGATATATTGCTTGCTATCGAAATTAACTTCACAGAGTAAATAAAATATCCTGACCATCTTAACACCGCGCGCTAATTTGATGTTAGTGACATCTATCGGGAACAATGGTAATAAGAATTATAGACTATTGTTATACGGCAAGTTATAAAGGTGAAGAAGATAAAAATATTTATTACATTAGATGTAAATAATTATAAACCACGTACAATAAAATAACACTACGTAATAAGTGCATGGTAAAACATGACATATTGGCTTACCTAAAAAAAATCGAACACCATTTGCACATTTAATTTATACATAAACGTGATTGACTATGATTACTCGTTGAGGTCTCAAAATATTTTACACATTTTTTGGACTGATAAGATACCAACTCCATTCTCGTATTTTGGTAAATTATACATTATTCGTCATTCATTGATTTAGTTTTTAATATATTGATTTTGACATATGATTGGGGGCTGTCGATACGCTCATAAACAACTCAACCATTAAACGAAATCAGAGCCCTAAATTAAAAGTCGAATATCGAAAAATCGTTCGTTCAATTCTATTTTCAAACGCAACCCTTCGTAGCGGTCGCGAATCATTCACTGCCAACAGACATTAACATTTCGTTTGCGGCCTATTTGTTCATTCATTCGTTCATTTAGGAACATCGTTAGTACACCTCGGACCATTTTTTCTGGCGGGAAGAAACTTTTTTTTTCTCCCGCCGAGTTAATTTGTTTAAGAGAATGAATGTGTTTAGACAAATGTCGAGTATTTTTTTTTCTTTGTTGGCACGTGAATTTGTTATTATACTGTGTTCCCGAGGAGTGGATTATCTTTGTACAAATGGGATTTTATGTTGGTAATTAAGTTAAATTGCCGCTGGACCCATTCTAAATGTTTATTTTTAAGCAGCTTTTTAATAAGATATATACATGTTAAAAGGGCGTTGAAAAAAAGGTCAGCCTGTATTTGTTAATATTTTTTCTTTTTCCAAGCCTCATTCCTATTTTGAAAGTAATGCTTACTAGTCTTCTTCGATTGGGGTATTTATCGATATTAACAAAGAGTCATTTACCATCATTTACATCAGATCTGTCCTTCGAGACTTAACAAGCGGGACTATTGGTGACCTAAAGGTAAGACCAAATTTCTGAGTTTTTCATGTTTCTGACTGCCCGTAACGACTGTTAAACATGTTAGATAGAGAACATATATCTGCGCTCCGAAGCACGATGTCAGCCATCTAAGGCCTAATTGAGCTACGCAGGTTTTTACCAACTAAACTGTGACCTTCTCATCATATTAAGTTTAATGGAAAATAGGTTGGCTTCATAAGAATTGTACGCTATAATTTTTTAATAAACAGTCCAGTATTCCCTTCAATTGCTAATTCCATAATAAGTCCATTTAAGTAAGGGCATTATCCTAGTTGTCGGCAGTCGCGGGGGCGAAAAACTATGTAATTCGATTATGTAATATCGCTTAGCAATATACCCTTTCTAGTGGATCGTTTATGTAATAAAATCCTATGGGACGACCTTTTGAGAGCTCTCGTCCAGTAATTGCGCGCCGTACGCCGACATTTGGTTGACTCACCCTAATATGTCATTTATTTTTAGTTGAACGACTTTTATTAATATTGAATGGGCATATTGGCCCAATGGGGTATTCGTATTTTTTTCTTTAGCGCAGGGTGTTTTATTATATAAAGTGCTAGCGATAAGGTTAGAGTCAGTGTTAGAATTAAGTTTTTAGAACTTTTGGCTTGATTTTGCGCTGCTAGTTCAACACTTGATCAACATTAATTAAATCTACATGAAATAGTTATTTATTATATACAATAATTACAAAGAAAATAACTTAAATATTTTCAAACTAAAAATATAGAGAAAATAACATTATTATACAAAAGTAATATAAATAGTATAAAAAAGCTACTTGATATTTACAAAAAGTGTAAAAATGTCGCCCATGCGGTAGCGTGCCCAAAATGTTGGCCGCATTTCCTCGCTGAATAGCCAAAACTACTCGCTGAGCAAGGAAAAAAATATTATTAAATTATCTACTGATCTACATTATATTATTAAACCTGTTATACATGTTAGAATGCTTAATAATTTAATATGAAGAATCGTAGAAGGAATGAATGGAAGATACAGTCTGAGAAGCTATTTTTATCCGAAACAGTAAAAAGTAAATGTTGGGTTCTATCGGTTGGTAGTGCAAAATTCATGCAATTTTGCCGTAAGATTCTTTGCGATTTTAAATGTACCATCTCTATGCTAAAATTAGAGCTAAAAATATCCACAAGAAAAGACCGGAACAGAAAACACAGCACCCATATTTTTGTTCCATTACGCGTCCAAGAAAACCATAGGAACGTTTGAACCAGCTTAACCTGTCTCGTTCGTTTATTGCTTATTTTTCGCTGCATCTCCTATCCTCTTCTCTCTATGTATATTAGAACAGGACAAACGTACGTTATTTCATCTCGGTTGAACCGAAATCGTGCCCGGGTACTGTATCGTTAAATATTCATGAGATAAAACATAGAGGTAGCACCAGTGGTTCTTATATCTAGACGTCTAATTTGTAAGCGGACAGCGTGGTCTATTATGTATAGTTATTTCCTAGCCACTTCCCTATTTCTTTTATTACCATCGGATTCTAGTTACTGGTAATTTATCGTTTATATGTAATCAAAATCCAGAATAAATAATAGTGCTACACCTACCTATAATTCATGTAAGAAAACCAGAGTCGTAGCGCTACGAATTGCTACGACTGCTACGCAAGAGCCAAGTTTTGCCACGCAAAAGTAAACTTAACGTATCTTGGTAGCAATGCAATTGTTTGTTGGACTGTTTCTTATGTTTAATTGGATACCTTGATCTTGATAGTAGGTCTCCCTATAATGGCGGTTTCAGTGAATTCAACTTTATCGCTCGTTACTTAAGGCACATCCTTAAGGTGCGACCTGTACCCTTGACCCTATCCCCAGGTGTTTACCTGCCGCCCACCGTACGGGGGATATCAATAAAGGATTTCAACTGTCACACGAGCCCACAGAATATAACAACTGAACTATAGTTAAGTGGCAAATAGAAATTGGGGATATGAGGAAAATGGAAATTAATACCGGAAATGTTTTCCGTGAATTATCTATATACCGTATCCCGTATTAGCAGAAAAATGATACAGGATTGATGTACGTACCTGAAAATGAGAGAAGATAACATTGTTTAAACAATACTAAAATATGAAAATAAAACTTTTTTAACGGATTTTATCGTGTCTTATTAAAAAAAAGAGCCATAAAATCCTTTAAATTCGTTTTATTTCAATTTGTAGTATTCGCGTCAATATAAGAAATCGATACAAAAATACCATTATGTCACATGTTTATTTGTTTCAGTCATTTCATGCATTCATTTTTACGAAGGAGGCACAATGCAGCTTAAGAGCTAGACCGACTGCCTCTTAAAAGAAAAAAACAAAACGCCAAACGAGTATACGAACTTTACAGACCCTAACTTATACCCTAACAAGCAACCCTTGTCTGTGTTATGGGTGCCGTGCGACAGACTGAGGGTGATAACAGTATAATCACACTAATATTATGAATGCGAAAGTTTGGATGGATGGATGTTTGTTACTCAATCAGTCCAGAACGGCTGAACGGATCTGGATGAAATTTGGCACAAAGATAGATTATAGTCTGGAATAGCACATAGGCTACTTTTTATCCCAGTAAAATGTATGCTTACCGTGGGATAGATTTGTTTTAATTTTTCCAGAGCAAAGGATCGACATGATTTACAGAAAAGGACATAGAGGAAAAGGACATACTATTTTATCGCGGGTAACACCGCGGGGCGCAGCTAGTACCTATATAGATTTTATTGTACATTTTTTCTCATATTTTTCCATTTAATTAAATACTGTGGAGCTCCATTTACTCGCCACAGAAACAAATAAAAAGTCCACCTAATCTCGCTTAAACCAAACACTCTCTGAAACGATAAAACCAAATGATATTTGACTAAAAGTGCCTTCAAAAGATTGTTATCTGTAGAAAATGCGCGAGACGAGATTGCGTCGCAATTATCATTAGGCGAATCAACCCTTATATCTGATGAAGGGGTCGCAGTGAATGTATATGACCGCTCCATTTTAACCGACGAAAAAACTGAGGAGGTTATCGATGCGACGCGATTTTTTTATTGCAGTAGCATGTTTCGTTCGCGTTTATTTGCGTTCGAGGATATGGGTGGTGCGAATTTTGATATAATGTAATAATAATATCGCCAGACGAACAGAATACGGTCCTACACTAAGCGACGCTTGTATTGTGGGTACCGTACAATGGGCTGAGGGGAACCCAGTATATAATACTTATGTAGATATTAAACATCCATGACTCGTGCTCATCACACAAAGTTTGTCCCTATCAGGATTCGAACCCGGGACCCTTGGCGGAAAAGGCAGGGTCTCTACCGACTGAGCTAATCAGGTCGTCAAGTAGGCACCTATATTTGTACACATCACGATGAGATGAAGTACCTATTTACTATATAAGAAAGTATTTATACCATTTTATTGAAGAGAGATAGAAGTAGCCTGCATTTCAGTCGATCTTTGTGTCTCAGTGCGTATTTCTGGAAATTTATAACGAATAATATGAATGACTGCGACAGATATATGAAGCTGCAAGCTATACAAGCTGGAGCAAAATAAGACGTAGCTTTGATCCAACAGATCCCTTTTTTACTCAGGTAAATAAAAAAAATCTTAAAATACATATATTGAAATAAAACTAATCATACGGATTTTATCGCGTTTATGGTATGTTTTTTACGTTCCCGACGTTTCGCCATATCGACCATAAACGGAATAAAATCCGTAAGATTAGTTTTATTTCAATGTGTAGTATTCGCATAAATATAATAGATCAATATCTTAAAATATATGCTTAATAATTATAGAAGATATACATCCAAATACACTTTAGTTTAGCTTCTGGCTTCTTATAGCTGTAAACAGATTTTTCAGTAAAAGGGGGTGCCCTTTTCCTGTAAAATCTTTTCATCTCTTATACTCTAAGGAAAGACAAAGATAGAATACGAAACTTTTATGCTTTACGTTATGAAGGGTTCATTATAACGGCCCCCTTTTGTCATTAAGAACGAATTTCCTGACCTCGACCTCTTCATTTTTTTTTAAAAACCTTTGGTGACATTGGACATCCCTAATTATTATTTCGTTTTAATTGCATTGGTAATATAAGGTGTGACAAAAATTATGTATGGTCATACCGATTACGGTATGTATAATATACATGGTGCTTCGGATTTTCTTTTGGAAAGCGTACCAGTGACGTTTCAATATGACGTTAATTATAAAAATCAAATGGTTCTGTAGCGACCACTTCAACCGCACCACAAGCTACGCAGATGGCACTGCAGACGCATTCAGAACAATAGACAATTGACGTCACAATCCTGAATCACGCTATAAGAGTTTTCGGAGCAAGTAACATATATACAAGATCCCGACAATAACCGTCGGGGCATAGCGGCCGCCTGGCTGGAAGATCTTCCCTTTTCCGCTAAAGCTCCATTATTTTTTCGGGAATGTGATCTTTATAACCTGTCAATAGAGTTCTCATAATATGTTATACTGTTATTGTTACACTTTGTATACAAATGCTCGTAATGTGACACATATGTGTGTTTCGCACATTGCTAGCATTTCTCAAAAATGGGTGCTAAAGTTCTAAAATTGAAAAACAAAAACCTAAAAATGACTAAATATAGTTACCAAATACAAATAACATAGTATAGTTGCTTATTTTGGAACATACTAAAAAAATAACTCCTCCCACAAATTTATAGAAGTTGTAATAAATTTCTAATAACATTTTTTTTTTCAGAATAAGGTGCTTTGTAATTACAGATTCAATTATCTACAGAAAGTTTAAATAAAAATAGTTTTTATGTTTAATTAGTTCTAAACGGCAACAAACAGCGGGGATTCAAAAATCACTGTCCAAAATCCAAAGAGAACTAGGTCACTGGCAGGCTACACTAACTCTTCATAATAAGAAACCGGTTATGAATAAAATGATTAGTCCATAACAGACATAGCCTAGTCAGGTCACATGCATAATTCCTCAGGTAAGGTTGGCGAGCTGCCACAACCCACTGCCCTAATTCCGACACTGTGGCCCCATAGAGCTCGCCCGGATTGATTATAATGCTTTGAAAAGCTATTTTTACTTGATAAAGAAAGCTGGCTTAAGTAATATTTTGCTTTGGCAGTGGTGCTTTTCAACCTCAGCATAACACGAGTGCCGTCATAAAATAAATAAATATCTCAAGACAAACACACTCACACCGACTCTATGGTTCCATACTACAAAAATAATATGATTTGGTCATCTAGGACCGCAGTCTCATTTAATAATGCCATGAAAATCGAGATATTATCTCTTATAGTCAGATAAGACGGTTTCAAGACAAATTCCCTTAAAAAGTTTTGTTTATAATAATGTTTCGTTTGTAAAAAAACTATACACTTAACTAAACGTGGTATACAACTCAAGTAGAAAAAAAATACAACCGAATTGAGAACCTCCTCCTTTTTGAAGTCGGTTAAAAAGATTAACATTACGTCATATGGCGCTCCGAGTCAACCAAAGAGTTCTATCACTGATGTTTTTTTTTACTACCATAAATAGCAGTGACAACGATGTACGTTTTTCTTATCCCTAATAGGCGGGTCTGTCGATACACCCTCGTGCTTTCTGTTTATTAAAACATCCCCCACAAATCAAGACAGTACTCACAATATAATGGTTTTTACGATTTAATGGGGAGAAATTTAATTGGAGCGTTTTGTGAGCTCTCAACTTCGCATAATAGATCCCTTGTGTGCTTCGGATTATTCTGATGATATATTTTATTGTTTGCTTACGATATTTCCGATACATCGATATGTTTTATACTTACATCGCGTTACTAAGACGGACTGGTAAAATTGGATTTAGTTTACTTTACTCAGCATATTTCTATCAATATCGCAAATTGTATTGTAGCTTTCAGATCTCAAAGTCCGTTCAGCAGTTTATTATAGAGTGGGTGGTATAGCGTTTCGCTACAAATGAAATTTTCAAACACAATAAACGTTCATTTCTAAAAAATACTTTGTTGATTTATTTTTATTATGTTAATGTTTATAAACCACACCCACAATTTATTCGTCAGAATTTGTTGGGGTCATCTGTCGGATACGTTGTGGATATGATCATCAGCACATTGTAAAATAGGCTTTTATTATAAGAAAAAAAAGTGCAATTTTGCTTGTCGTATGAATGTACCCTTTTGTAATGTTACAAAGGTGCATGGTGCCCTTAAAGTTTAGCTGTAACGAGGTTCCTGATATATATCTGGAGGCATCCCTAACAAAGGGTAGGGGGGAAGGAGGAAGGAGGGTAACCGCGGAACCCAAACCTGTCCAGCTCTCGATAACGGGAACAAACAAAATGAAAGGGCCCCACAAATTGCCCACCGTCACAGACCCCTACTATAGAACTTGGATGAGAATAGGGTGAAATCATCGCTTGGGGAATTGGGTTTTTAGATTGGGGATAGTTTGTTGATTGAAATACGAAAATAATGAATTATTTTTTTAAATCGAAATTGAAAAATGATATTAACATTGAAAACACAATACAATACGATGTATGTACTTCAAGGCAGTGGTAAAAGCGGTAATTGACAAGGTTGAAGAACGCACGCCTTGGTTGCAAGGGTCGCGGGTTCAAAACTCTGGCTCGCACCTCTGGGATTTCCAGATTGCATGTGCGAATTTTCCTTCCAAACCATTACTGCTGCGAAGCAACAAAGCTGAAGAAGCTGTGAAGGAAAACATAATGAGGAACCAGGATGTTGGAGAGAGCCCAACTAGTACGGACATAATAATAGTTCTTATATATATTGACGAATGAAGCTCTCTAATTTGAAGAGTAAATATCTACCTACAGTTCTATTTGCAAGCTAAAGTAATTGGCGTTCCTGCTTCCATTTTATTCAATTTGTTTGCATAAAAAGAGAACCCCGAGATCCAACTAGACTTTCTCCAAGCTTCATAATGTAAGCATCCTCATTTAACATAAGTAGCGTAGCTTAAGAGTCTATGTATAACTACAGTACCCTAGTAATCTTGTAAGCCACTCGAGTATGAGCTTAAGGGATTACTGAGGTCTTGAATTTGGAATCCTGAAATTTTAAGCATGTTTGGCAGGCGTTGGAAATACTATTTTTTAGGTACTCAAATGGTTTTTATTAAGTACACTGACACTCCTAATTAAATAACTAAACTAAAAAAATATATGTTAATAATAAAATAAATATTTTTGAAGGGCATCTATGTGTTCGGCCAGTATCCCTACGCAATCCTTCTAAAGGACCTGTTTAAAAAAAAGAAAGATACATAAATATTATCAATAATATTAATCCCCAATCTGTGGACTCAAATTGAAACTAGTTAAGAACCAAATTTGAATGTAACGAATTTGTTTTTCTTTCCCCATAAAACCACTCACATATTAAAAAGCCTCACAGTTTTTCCATTCGTGAACCCTTAATACTATTTTCCACGTATTGACCATTCCAATACAGTATTCTACCGCGGTTTTATTTGCCCAGTGTGCCTTTTTGCGGGAATTTTGTGGATACATTGGCTGAACGCAATCCTCGCCGCGTCTTTATACCAGTTAATTTTGGATACATTGGGTGGTCTCGTTTTGTTTGCATTGTGTGTGGGCGCATCCTATTTCTGTGTTGACATAGTATTGGTCGGTTTTGGCTAACGATTTTGTAAATAGACGAAAACCATGATGCCACTCCTCATGGGTTTCAGTTTTCAGACACGTGAAGGCTGTTACTTAACAATCTATATATAATAATTCCAGCCCTTTTTTAATGTCCCACTGCTGGGCACGGGCCTCCCCTCAATGCGAGGGGGGATTAGGCCATACTCCACCACGCTGGCCCAGTGCGGGTTGGCGGACTTCACAAATCTTTCGAGGGGTTCTTTCAGACATGCAGGTTTCTTCACGATTTTTCCTCCACCGTTTAGCAAGTGACAATCATGGTTGAAAATGAGATTCGCACATGAAATCCCAGACGTGCCAGCCGGGGTTTGAACCTGCAATCCTCGTTACCGAGGCAAGTGTTCAACCAACTTGGCTATCACTGTTTTTATCACTTCTGCAGGGTGGGGCAGCAGTCCCACTCTGCCCCACGCCACTACGGTACCACCACCCATATTAGTACTCGTAAGTATCCTTTCCAACACATTTTCCATCCTTTGTTTTGATTTGCCTAACATTATCGGTGCTCCCAACATGCCAGTCATTTATCAAACTAATAAAACAATATGCAATTTTTCTTATTGTCACAGCGCGTCATGAGATAACAAATGACGTCACCAGAGATAGAGTAATGACGCAATCATTTGCGTGGTAGGCCAAGAGTACGAACCGTGACAATGGGACAATATCCTTGTTTTCAGGTAGCCTGTTTTATAGGCTACCTGAAAACAACACTTATAATAATACTTTGTTTTTCATGTTAAAGCCATGTTTATATTTTTTATGGATTATCTTATAGATTAATTACGAAATGAACAATTATCAACCATTCAATTCAGTCCAGCGTACTGATGCATCAATAATTCACCCTTTACTGCGACGTTAATATGAAGTGAAACACAGAAAATTAAAATAAGTATTCATCTCCAGGCTACGTGGTAAAGTACTGGCAGCTTATTAGATGGTCAAGCTAATCTGTTTGCAGTGAAAGCTGCCAGCCCGCCGATCTCCTGCAGCTTCTATTACTTTAAGGTTCTTTTTTACAGCAAACCAACTACACTTGAACGAGGAGCAGATGCCTCATTACTGTCACCCCTCACCCACTAGTTAACTCTAAATTGAAACGGCAGCACCTTATCAATTTAGTTAACGAAGTGCACGCCCTAATTCGAGGGGCGCTGGCGTAGCGCCAAATAGGGGCAGGGAGGTAGCGCCACATACAACCCACTTTCAGTGTTACATTGATACTTTGGGGCATGTTTCATTGCTTGGTTAGTGATGATGATTTATGTGTTATCTTTTTTTATGGAATTCTTAAATGACGTAAGGTATTATTACCTTGTCTAGGAACTTCATGTTCGCGGCGTTGGGTTCATTTTGTTTATTCGCCTCTAAATGTATTTTAGTATAGAATGAATGTTCCTATTATTCAGTATCTTGGGATACCTCTGACCAACTCTTTTAAAGTTGCGGTCGTAATATACGTACTTTGGCAAATATAGTTGAATGCAAGCTGTAGATTTGAAAATAAGGTGTACCAGGTTCAAACTACGGCTCACATCTCTAAGATAATCCGACTTAATTTGCGAATCTCGTCAACGATTATTACTTGCTGAACGGTGAAGGAAAATATCATGAGGGAACCAGCCGTCTCGCGAAGATATGAGAAGTCCGCCAACCAACACTAAACTGCTGGACTATGATCCGCAAAACCCCTCTCTTTGAGGGGGAGTGTGGTCGGTATAAAAGCATGGGCGATATATGGGTGCAATGACTGCAGTGCACCTCTGCCTATCCTATCGCGGAATACAGGTGTGATAGTATACTGCACTGTATGCGTGTGTGTGTGTATGTGTGTGTGTGCGTGTGTGTGTGCGCGTGTGTGCGTGTGTGTGCGTGTGCGTGTGTTTGTGTGCGTGCGTGTGTGTGTGTGTGCGTGTGTGTGCGTGTGCGTGTGTTTGTGTGCGTGCGTGTGTGTGTGTGTGCGTGTGTGCGTGTGCGTGTGTTTGTGTGCGTGTGTGTGTGTGTTTGTGTTTCTGTGTGTGTGTGTGTATAAAGACTATTTCAAGTCTCTATGTTCGTACGGTCATAAATGTATAACAACAGCAGTATTGTGAAGCTTAAACTGTCTCAAGAGGGTGTGAGCGCCGCCATTGTCTCCGTTGATATATTACTTGTGACAGCTGTGTATAGCAAGCAGCTTTTAAATTACAATAGTTGTATAAATGGTTGTGAAATATACATTTTGAATGCCATATGACTCATTTTAATACATTTCTTGGTACCGAAATGGATCTATATTTATAATAATAATAATATCGCCAAACGAACACGCCAACTATACGGTCTCACACTAAGCAACGCTTGTGTAATGGGTATCGTACAATGGACTAGGGGCGAGCCCAGTATATAATACTTATAAAGATAATAATCTTCGATATCGATAATACCTAATCATCAATAAAAAAAACTGTTTGGGACCATACGTACGATTGGTGTAAAAATATAAGCATGTCTTGCATTTATCTAATTTTTATTCATAAAAAAATCTGACGGGATTTTTTTCGAAATAGGAATCAGAGTGATACATCATGTTTGATTTTTCTTTTCCAAATATTCTTTTTTTATAGACATTTAATTGTGTACGCGTGTTGATAATTCAAGGCTATAGTACAGTATCATGAAATACAGATATAAAGAACATTCAGCGGCGATTTATTCAGCCCTTTATTGGTCCCGGACGGCCTCGCAATGTTGCCGATGTCTCGGCGGGTGATAGATGGTCGCTACATCGAAGTTTAGTCTAAAGGTTTGTTTATAATGAAGCGGAATCATCTATTCTTCGAATGCGAACACAGAGTCGTATAAAGGTATCTGCAGTATTATAGGGGACCTATCGGTTTGACTCTACTACCTTATTATACATATCAAACCAACTCCATTGAAATCGATCCAGTGGTTTTCAGTAACGATGCGAACAAACAGACAAGAATTCTAAAACTACTCCTTTTGGATACAAAGACGTTTAAATAGCCTGTCAGACCATTTATAACCGACGCAAAAAAGGAGAAGTTTCTCAATTGGACACCTATATGTTTTTTATATATATTATATGTAGAGTCCAGTTATATTATATGAATATAGATTTCTTAACACAAAATCCATACAAAACTATGCACAAATCTACACCATCCAATAAGCAAGCTATAATCTTGGGCTACACCATTGATTCTCAAGTCCAGGTATTATTACAATCCTGAAAAAAACAACTTTTTTTTTAAGCGTTGTTATCGATTTCAAAATGGCTCGCATCGTTGGCGTTGTCGCGCTGTGATAAATCGTTCGCTACCCTACTACTGAGAGATATACAGGTTGCTCCGTATTGATTGTAATAATATAAGGTGTAACAAAAATAGTGTATAATATTTTTAAGGGTTAACAAGTAGGAGATAACCATCACGTTTATGTAAAAAATATATTTGTATATAGTGTTAGATTTGTCTGTGAGAAAGCGAGACAGAACTGTTTCATCGCGGACATAGTGCGCAGTATTATTTTTATAGTTTCAAATAGTTTCATTATTTTTTCAGGAATGTGACCTTTATAGCCTACCAATGGACCCCTTAAAATATTTTACACTATTATTAATAAACCTTGTATATTGGTTTTGTAATGTATATTTATCGTAGGACTTAATAAATGTGTATTACATAAACTACTTTGCTTCTTGTTAAGTATTATGATATATAAAAGAGTTTTTGGTTATAAAAAAGTGCAATGATAATGTTTTAAGTGGGTACATTTTCTATATTTTTAAAATATTCTATATTAAGACCAATATTTTTTTTATACAAAGGGATCCACACAACAATATTAATAGCTATTTTTATTTCATCTCACGGAAACCTTTTATGTTTAAAAAAAATGATTTTCTTTATTCGAACAAAAGAATACCGAAAACCGTCATTCAATATTCGAACAGTCGAACGTCTTCAGATTGTTGTTTTATAAAAACAACCTGTATATGCGTATTGATGTATGGATACGTATACAGGATGGTGGCGATATCGTTGGTGTGCTATTAGCTGTAAATAACGCCTTTCCGATCTGGGTGTACTGAATTGTATGTATGAAAGTAGGGGGTGAATGGGGAAGGGGGAAGGGGAAAGTAAGTATGAGGTGGCTTGAAGGCCATGCAGAAAATAAACCAGATACAGAATCAATGTTAGTAAGAATAATATACTAGTATATAATTATTAGAAACACGTGTTTATGTTTTAAAATTGACTTATAAGTCGCCCGTTTTGTCTCGACTAAAGGTTGTTGACCTTTTAAAACATATTTTGTCATATATTTTATATTTTGACGGCCTGATTAGCGCAGTGGGTAGTGACCCTGCTTTCTGTGCCGAGGGTCCCTAGATTTGAATCCTGGTAGGGAGAAACTTTGTGTGATGAGCACGAATGTTAGTCCGAGTCATGGATGTTTAATATCTATATAAGTATTATATACTGGGTTCACCTCCAGTCCATTTCATGGTACCCATAATACAAGCGTTGCGTATGGGCATGTAGGAACGTATAGATAGTATGTTCATCTGGCGATATTAAAAAAATATTAAACTTCTTAAATAAATAAAGTAATAATAATTCATAAAAAATGTTATAACGGCAATTTTCCTGTTTTTTTTTAATTTTGATGCAAGCAAACGCATAACTCAGTTACGAATGTTTGAAAGCCCAGATTTTCCTTCCTGTCTCACAAAAATACGTTAGCGTTGGCTAACGTATTTTTGTGAGATCCCGTTTACGACAAATGGAAAAGTTAAATACATTATGGAGACATCAGAATTCGCGACATGTAGCGAAAAACAGGGCGGAATGTGTGGCGTTTCGTTGAGTGACGGTGCTGCCATGCTATGCGGGAAAGAGAGAGCATATATAGAATAAATAATGGAGACAACACCAGCAAACAATATCATGGATTGTGAGTCAAAGAACAAAACAATACTCATCCATCATGGGCATACAATGTATCAAATATTGTAGAAAACGGATAACACGGATGTATAATAGGTATACGGATTTTTTTTAATTTTGTTATAAAATAGTTGTCATTGGCAGAATAACTACCGTTAAATGTGTGAGGCCATTTAAAGAAAGAAAGACGACGTTATTTCTTTCTTTGTAAAAAAAAAGATTTTTTTTTTTTGTATTTATGTATGTATTTTCGTGTTCAAGGTATCTAGATAGACGCTTCAGGCGACGAATATACACAAACATAGAATTATAGTACGTTTAGAAGCGACACATTGGGCCAACATATTTTCCACTGCATCATAGTACCTATTGCCTACATAGATCTTCCAGGTATAATATTATGTAGTTACTGATAATAAGTCATTATTTATAATGTGATTTACGTTTTAAATCTGAAAATTCCAGAACCTGTGCAAGTTGCGTCTACTGTCACTGCTTAGCTTAATATTCAGTAATAACGCTTAAATTAATTATATAAAAAATATGCAAGTGTAAAAATGTAAGGTCCTGCTATCTGAACGATAGAACCTGACTAGAATATCACATTTGTGCCTATCTATTGTATTACCTTACTCTATGGCCTTCGGTATGCCAGTCACGCATACTCCCGGCCGAAGGGCGCGTGAAAGATATAACAGCGTGACAGAGAAACACGTCGGCCCTTGATTTGTTCCTGCTCGGTGCCTGACAAATAACAAGATTGATGTTGCTGAGCCCTGATACGTCACGACTAAGTGCTTTGATGTTATCAAATTGGAAGTCTTCTTTTATGATTTATGGTTTTTTTTCTTTTGGATCGCTATACAGAGTGAATTTTTCAAGTGTGCGTGGATGGCCAAATCCGAAACTATAGGGAATATAATCGAAAACTGCTAAAAATGCTCTTTATTGAATACCGATTTTGATGACAATTAAAACTGCAGCATTCGATTTTTGAATAAATAATTATCCCTGCCAACAATTGAACTGTTGATTTTGAAAAAAAAACAACAGACTGTATTATTATACCATCTGATAAAATCAAAATCAATAAAGACAGTATTTTTTTTAAATACACGCTATTCACTAATACATAATACGCTTGTATCATGGATACGGTACAATGGACTGAGGATGATCCCAGTATATAATACTCATATAGATATTAACCATCCATGACTGGTCCATCCATCCATCAATCAAAAGATTTTAGCTTTCCTAGGGAGGTATTTAATGATGAAATCTGGATAGCAAAAAGCTTTATAAATTTTAGGCGCGCAAGTATTCTGTCCGTCCGGGACTCGGATACAAAAAATCATGATCATCACACAAAATCTATGTCTACCATGATTCGAACCCGAGATCATCGGCGCAGAAGGCAGGCTCACTACCAACTGAGCTAATCAGATCGTCATATAGCTAATGAGATACATATAGTTATACATAATTCAATCATCCTTTATGTTGGGAAAATCAACACAGTTCCTACACCAGAGCGTAAAGAAACTCTAGCTCATTGTACATAATCTACGCGAGCTAAGAAGATTAATCAGCATGTGACGTATCCTGGGTTCGATTCGCGCCAACACGCGCGAAATAGCTACTCGTACTAAAAGTGATAGGCCAATATTGGCCCAAGCTCCTGCTACCAAAAGCGATTTACCAATATCGGCCCAAGCTGGTTCAGCCAACATCAATAAGCTTCATTTGTCTGTCAACATCTTGAAGAAGCCATCTAAGATGGCTACACTCCCGCCCCCCAAAAGAATCTAGAGTAAATTAAATAAACTCGCAAAGCCCCATACATAATTCAACAAGGTTCGCTTGTTAAGTGAGTTTTTCGTGTGCGAGACATATTGAAATAAAATATTTATGCGGCCGGGCGTGGGCGCGAGTAGTAAAACACGCCGTTCGTTACAAAATATCTACATATTAATTTTAACGCCAATGAGATATCGTTAGGGTTTTCATGAGGAATGTAATAAAAATAATGATGTCTATGTGTGAGATTGATTTCTTATATCTACGCGAATACTACACATTGAAAGAAAACTAATTTTACGGATTTTATCGCACCGCACCGCGTCGGTAGATCGGACTGCAAGCAACAACTAAATATGAGGGTACCCCGGTTCAAACTATGACACTAGGACGTCAACCACCTCAGTCCTCCCGTGACCATGGTTGCTGTAACGCAGCCGAAACGTCGGGAACGTAAAAACGTACAATAAACGCGATAAAATCCGTAGGATTCGTTTTATTCCAAAGTGTAGTATTCGCAGTATTCGTAAATATAAGAAATCAATACATTACGTAGGTACTTAGAACAATACAAATTCAATTATAAATTTGGCGTCCTGATTAGCGCAGTTGGTAGTACCATGTTTGCTGCGCCGAGGGTCCCGGGTTCAAAACTGGAAGAACAGGCTTTGTGTGATGAGCAAGAATGTTTGTAACCGAGTCATAGATGTTTAAAAACTACTTCATTATTATATACTGCATTCACCCCCAGTTCATTGTACGGTACCCATAATACAAACGTCGCTTAGTGTGGGACCGTATAGTGTGTTTGTTTGGAGGTTTTATATTAAAAAACTGTCTCTCATATTTGTGTACATATATGTAAATAATAGGGTTAAGTATATTTAGGTATAAAAAAGCACTCTTCTACATTTTCTACATTTTTTGGGCAAATAAGCGTTTTAAAAGTGGTTGGTCCATTTTTTTAAATTTGTTGTGTTAATTTTGCCAAATAAAATATATTGTGTCAAATTGCATTTAAAATGTAAAGATACAGAATCAGCTAATTTTATTAACAGCGCTATTCCTATTCCTGTGAATAACCTTAATTTTGAATTACAGTATTTATAAAAAGATAATAAAAGCAGTCGGTAAATCTAAGCTGTGGTTTTGTCGGTGGGGGCGAGCGCTAATGTATTGCAGTCACGTGTGAGGAGTGCGCATGTGCCGCGGGTAATGTACGCTACATAACGTCACGTTACCGCGACATTACACAAAGTCACGTGTCAATAAAATGATATAAAGCTAGAGATATGTCTGTGTTAAAAAATAACGGCTACTATCATTCCCACCTCTATGATCTATGATCTACTATAATCCCACGAATCCCACTAATATTATAAATGTGAAAGTTTGGATGGATCGATCGATGGATGGATGGATGGATGGATGGATGTTACTCCATCACGCCAGACCGCTGAACGGATCTGGATGAAATTTGGCACAGAGGTAGAATATAGTCTGGAATAGCACATAGGCTACTTTTTATCCCGGTTAAACGTATGGTTACCGTGGGATAGATTTGTTTTAATTTTTCATAGAGCAAAGGATCGACATGATTTTTTGCATAGGTAGTGGTAGTTTAGGGGAAAGGACATACTTTTCAATCGCGGGGCGCAGCTAGTATTAATTATACATTTGAAATATCAACGCCGTGACATCAGTTGAAATCTATTATCCGCTTTCAACTGTAATTTCCCTGAAACTCCAATCACAATCCGTTACACCGAGGAATTTGACAGGCGTAGCTGTCATCAAAATAATAAGTGAGTATTATGATTTGTCAAAATACCTCCATTAATTGTCTTTTGATATAATTTGTATATAATAAATAAATATCGCCAGTCGAACACACTATACGGTCCCACACTAAGCTACGCTTGTATTATGGGTACCGTACAATGGACTGAGGGCGAACCCAGTATATAATAAGTAAGCAGATATTAAACGTCCATGAAAAATATGTGAAATGGAAAAATACATGTAATGGTATCTTAGAAAATAGCCCAAAATAATGAAAACAAATAAAATAAGATCAAGAAATATGATATTCTTAATGTTCACCTACCTACAATATTTGGGTATCTAATTTCTAATAACAATGCCCCGTTTTCCTCCAAATCATCCTTGAGTCAGTTTCGTGTTACATTATGTACTCGCATTGTGTAAATAGGCTTTATACGTATATACTCAATTATGCAGAACCCCTCTGTAAATGTTATTATACCAAATTACACGAGAACATTTCGGTCTGATGTCAAACAATAGAAGGCAAACAATGGAAACATACGGTTCAGCAGGATAGGCGCGAGCGACGTTAATGAAGACGTTATACCGTACCCGCAATGTAGACCGATGTTATCACACGCGTCGCAAGAAGCCTGTGGATGCGAGAGTCGGAACACCGTGATGTGTGGAAGTAATTGGGCTGACTCTGACACTTATTTCACTTGCATTGACACTTGCAAAAGCGCTTATGCCGAGGTACATATACACCCACACACACAAACACACCCCCACACACATACTACCCACGCTACATGTCTCTTATATCACCATACAATGAAAAGCCATTATAACAGGTATAGTTTCTTTTTTGTTTTTGGTTAGTTTTTTTCTCTTTATGAAACGGTACTTGGAGTATGAAACATTTAGTTCCTATTAAAGTATTTTAGCTTTAGTTTTATGTTGTTTAAATTTGTATATCTTTAATTAGGGAAGACCTGTGTGTAATGTAATAATAATGGAATGTCGCTTTGGTTTTTATCCGGGTTCCCAAACCATGATCCACACCATTCGACTAACTTTGGAGTACATACAATTCTCATTCAGCGTTCTCATTAAATTACAAAAGATGCCCTGTCCATTTATCATTCATTTCTCTGCTTTGTTCTTATTTTTTTTATCGGCTTCCAGTTTTACTATTTTAATAAAATTTAGATCAATGTGTTTATACAGTGCATAT